>FR997739.1:13825369-15151875 GCA_905475445.1 Ochropleura plecta
TTGTGGTCTGTTTGTGCTGTAGAAATCAACCCTCTTAGTCTACGCTGTCAAAAGATATTGTAGTTTATGTCGCGATTCTGACTCGCTCTTTTCCGTTTTTTTTTAAAGATTACAGGCATAGAATCTAGCCTCAACACTTAATAATTCAATGACGGGTTTATAAAGGTTTTGTAAACATATTGTTTACAATAGATGCACGCGCTCATAACCTGCATCATACTCAGAACCGCTAGAGAGAAGCCAGAGCTTAACTCAATATCAAACATTGTTTTAAGTTTCCACGGGTCCTGCCGGGTTGCGGGTTGTTCGAAAAAGATACCGCAGCCCCGGAACATAAGGGCAATAGAAGGAACATGGATGGGCTTTAGTGAGTACAAGTCTGACACTCCCCCTCGCTCCGCACAGAGCGGGGGAAGTTATTTGATGATTATCCACAAAAAGAAAAGCTTTTACGGTTCACTACACGGCTTTTTAAATCACTATCGTCAAAACCAACACAATAATTACTTTGCAGATATTTTATCTGTTCTGCAGAATTACGAGTTCACAACTCCGCATATGCTGTTAAAGAGAAAAGGAACGAACGGAAGCCATCAGTGAAACGGAAGTGGCTTGCCATAATGATGGTAGACAATGGCCATTTCATTGTCCCATGACCGATAAAGATCTTTAAACCGAAATATATTGTGGCCGTTTGCGGTTTTAATTATTTTTGGATCTTTATGACGGTTTTTCGAGGGAACTGTTTCGTTAGCTGTGAAAATTTGATGGAATTCTTGTAGTTCAAGAACTAGTGTTTGCATTGAATATTAGATAAAATGATATTTTTCAGAAGTTTTTATAATAATTTATATAGTTTATCCCTAAACAAAATAAATTAAAGAAACTAACTAAAACATAGCATCAAAAAATTCCTCCACGCTGTCAATTGGTTATGTCCGCAAGAGACTGTCCGCGTCGCTACGTAGTAAATATAATAAATATAATCGTAATATTTTTCGAAACCAAAAAGATAACAAAAAACAACATTGGTATCTACATACAAGTGCAACCTTATTGCATTTCACTAGTGTCACCTATGTCATAAAATGGGAAGGTCTTTTACTTTTTGATGCAACTTCGGTTCGGTAACTTATCTTAAAGAACGTTTTAAGTTCCTTCATGACACACATAATAGAAATCTGAGGTCATCGGAAAACCTGACAGAAGATTCCAATCCACAAAAATGTGTGTGCAAAAGTGCATTCTACTAGCTTCTATGATAAATCTATGCTTTCCTATGGCTATGGAATGCCCTGCCCGTGTCTGTAAGGAGCGCTCAAACCTCGTCTATTTTTAGAACTATGGTCAAAAAGCACTACCTCTCTCCTTAAACAACAATATGAAATATTTCTTTGCTCTTCATGATTATTATTTTATATGTTTATTATATGTATTTATAAATAAGTATTTGTTTTTATAAATGCAGCTATTCGTACGTAAAATGAAACACCACAGACTACCTACAGTTCTGTAGTTCTGTCTCTCCTCCTTTAAATCCATCCAAAGGTTGTCTTGAAAAGATCGCTTTAAGCGATAAGACCGTCCATTGTGTCACCCTATATATATAAGTTGTTTACTGTTATTCTTGTCAATTGTATGGTGTACAATGTGTACATAATAAAGAATACTCTATCTATCTCTCTATCAATCTAGCTTTGGCAAAAGTGGTAAAGCAATAACAAAATCAACATCATACCTTTATTGAAGATTCTACCACTACTATAAATGTTGGAATTTATCACTTTCACAGACATAAATGATACCAATACATTCACCGAATCTTTGCTTCCTCTGCGCAGCGCGCAGCATCTTGAAAGCCGATTAATATTGCCAAGTGCGCAGTCAAGAACATGATCTTTTTACCCGACTGCCGCAAGAAGGAGGGTTATTTTCCTAACGTTTACCTGGCCGCATGCCAAGTCTCGCTTTTATTAAAATAACTGACCATGCTCCTACTATCAAGTGCACAGTCGATTTATTGCTTTTATTAGTTCACGTGGATTATCTGCAGGGAAAAAGTCTAAAACAGACTGTTTTTTGTTTTTGAATGCGCCCGTGCCTACCAGAGTGGCGATTAACTACCGTAGTAATAATTTTATTTCGTTTATTCATTTTAATACATATTTTTTGTATCCTCCTACTAATATATATATATACTACTTATATAATTTTATAAATGCAAACGTTTGTGAGGATGGATACATGTATGGATTTATGGATGTTTGTTACTCTTTCACGTCAAAACGGCTGAACGGGTCTTGATGAATTTGGCACAGAGGTAGATTATGGTCTAGAAAAACACATCGGATACTTTTTTTTTAATAGCACGCGGGCGAGGACGCAAGCACCAGATTGTTTTTACATATTTCTAATTATAATCAATTCTTCAATACGCGCCGTGTCTACTACTGCTTTCTAATGCCCTTGATTTAGCCACCAAGTGAGAGCCTCCTCAAATGTTGGACACAACTATCGGCACCATAACTGCTGTACTAACGTTCCACATATCGAAAACCATACAAGACGAATCTAGATACATTTTCATTTAATCACACGTCACAGCTGAGAAGTGCACGACAAAATTCTACCATATTATATATTAAAAACCTAAACTCCTGCATGAGACCAGGGGCCTTAGTCTGCTATTACAATGGTGTCAGAATGGTCGATCACTGATCGCATAATGGTTGATTTTGACAAGTTTAGTATGTAGTAGATGTCAAAATCAACCATTATGCGATCAGTGATCGACCATTCTGACACTATTGTAATAGTAGACTAAGGCCCCTGCTATTCAGTTGAAAGTCAAAATGAATGTCAAATTATACCGTGTGTCGTTATTAAAAAACTTTTTGGTCTCCGTTGAGAGCGGGATTATTAATTTATATTGCGACCAACACTTGTTATTAATAAAGTGTAGGAAAGTTTTTAATCGTTGCTAATAGTTTGTAGTGCACTAGCGTTTAATTAAGAAAACTGTTGGTGGGTATCAAGTAAGCGAACCGTCACTTTTAATTAAAATAAATTATGTCATTACTAGCTGGCGCCCGCGGCTTCGTCCGCGTGATATCCAAATAAAAATCTTATGTGTTATTCCAGACTGTAACCTACCTCTGTGCCAAATTTCGTCAAGATCCGTTCAGCCGTCTTGACGTGAAAGAGCAACAAACATAAATACATCCATCCTCACAAACATTCGAATTTATAGGTAACTAGCTTTTGCCCGCGGCTTCGCTCGCGTTAAATTCGGGGTAACACAGTTCCCCTTTCCGAATTGCAGGTACCGGCTACCTGTAGTTTTAGCCCTAGCGCCTTAATAATTATATTAGCAAAGCTAAGTTTATCCTTTTCTTCCCTCTTTCTTCCTCATTTCTAACTTTAGAAATAAAAATAGCCTATGTCCGTCTCCAGGGTCCCAACTGTCTCCGTACTAAAATTCATCAAAATTGGTTTGGCCATTTAGGCGTGAAGACGTAAAGAAGAACAAATAAACAAACTCACTTTCGCTTTTATAATATTAGTAGGATTTTTTTGTTTTTGATTAAATCGTTTCCCCATACTAGGATTTTTTGATAGATCCTGGTTGCGTTAAGAAATATTTAAACTCACATACACAAACAGCGAGACTCGAAAACGCTACCCATAGGTCATACAAATATTTGTTCCGTGTGGGGTTCGAAACCGTGACAGTTTTCAATGTGTTGCCGTGTAAAATTGTTTCCGTGTAGTTATGTATTATTTTTTGCGGAATATTTATACGGATAACATAATTATATAAAAACTCTTTAAACACCTGCTTGCATTCAAGTGTACATAATAAAAATATGAACAAGTATTTTATTTTTGGACCCTGTTCCCGATATTGGTGGATTATATTTTTTTGTATTTTTAAATGTTTCTTGTTTGGCTGTTTTTAATGAGAAATATGTAAAAAATAAAAAAAATGTGTAAAAATAAATTAACGAAATATTTACAAGAATTTTGATTAAGTAATTACGTATAACTATTTTATATAACACGTACAAAAAACACAAAAAGTGTTGATAGAGTTGGATGGAGTTTTCCGTTTCGGAATAATCCAAATAAACAAACGAAAGAGTTATCAACAACTTACTTTCTAGTTCCCAACAAGGACATGGTACTGTTTGGTGTAATTAAAACTTTGAAACTATTAATTTGTTGAAAACTTCGTAGACATATATTGATTTCCGTTCAAAACATCTTTTATTAACCACGTAGGGAAAAATGCCATAGCAGGCTCTAATGGGATTGGGCGGGTTGAGTAAGCCGCATGTAAGGCCCCACGCAATGTGTGCCTACCACAAATTCAGACTCCGCGACTTGACGACAGGCCATGTCGACGGCGTGTTCGTGTTCTACGCGCGCCTCTAAGTGATGTCAGAAAAGTAGAGGGGATTGCCAGGGCCACCGTATACCGTGGTCTAGGAACATAAAGGGCAAAAGAAGGAACATGGGTGAGTTTTAGTCAGTAAAAGTCGTACACTCCGCCCTGAGCTACCCCGCTCCGCCCTTGATGATTTTCCATCCGCAAAAAAGACTCTTTTTCTGTCAGTGAAAAAATATGAAAGGAAAAATCCTATAACACGTTACCCGACCAGTAAAGTAAACCTTGGATCTCGACTTCGACTTTTCAACAGTGTCGCTTAGAACCACAAGACTAGCTACCAAATATTTCAACTAAAATTAAAATATTAATAGAATTTACAACTCAATAAAGTTGAAACTAAAGTCCTCAACAATATCAAGTTACACGTAAGCCCAGAAGGGTGTTTAAGGATCAATAAGGCTAGGTCTAACCTAAATTCAAGGGGCTCATTCAACAATGTAGGGACCTACTCAAAACGTTTCAAACTACTATTCGCTTGGAGTTTAATTTATTAACAAGTTTTGAAGTGCTACCTACAGTTATGTTGTTTGGCCTGAAATTGTGCTGGACTTTGAGTTGAATCACATCACACAATATACAAACGTACCTAGTATACAATGTGTTCCGTCATGGACTAGCAATACTCTATGTACTCGTATAACAAATATTCTAGTACTAAAATTTATTGGTTTACAAAAAAAAAACTACCATTTTTTTTTGGAAAACTTTCATAATTTTCATATTTTTTGGACTTTAATAATGTTTTCTAAAGTTACAAAAATGTAAGCCCATCACTTCTTAATTTTAACGATAGTACCTGAAAGATATTATTTTTTTTTACACGCATAGAGAATACCTCAAAATGGCTGCCAAAAAGCGGGGAAGTGAATTAGACCCAAGTGTGTAGCGTAATAGTATATTAAAACACTCATAACATAAGTATCTAGAACATCGCTAGTCCATGACCGGACACATTGTATATCGCTTAAATTTCACCCTGCAAGTTATACGTTGACTAAACAGTTCCTATTTCAACCGATTTCTAAAGAAGAAAAGAAAGAACCTTTGTATTTCACGATCATAATTTGTTTTTTAGGGTTTTATTGGATCACTTTGTTGTTTGTCTGTTAAGACCCTTTGTCTCGAGAACTCGTGGAGGTATCGAGTATATTAAAACCATATACTCAAGTCTGTTGTGACTTGGTGCTATGAAAATCATCTCTCTAAGTTTTGGCAGTCAAAAGGTATGGCTGTTTATGTTGCAAGTTTGTACGGAACCATGGGTGCGCGAGTCCGACTCGCACTTTTTATATAAGTCGGTTTTTCTTTTTTTAGATTTACATTCTATCTCAGGATATTCTTAAGCAACAGTTTCATCAAAATATCAAGGTGCTTAAACGCGTTCAATCTAAATTCGCAATCTCATTCATCATAGAAACTTCTATGTCAAAATTTTTCACAATGTATCTAGTCTTTTCACAGCTACCTATATACCTCCAACTGAAAAAAAGACTACGAAAATAAAGATCATTAAAAAAAACATAATGACATAATTGTAAACGAGATTGAATTTCGAACATTTATTGGAGAAGCGAGAATTGCGCTTCACTAATTTTAAGTACAACACCTCATTAGTACTAAAAGTTTGACTCAAATAATGCTTTAATGCAAGTCTCAGTACATTATAACTTGTCGCACAGATAGGTGATACTGTTTAACCCGGCGGGAGTGTGGTGGGGTGTAGCATACCCCAGCACTAGTTTACCTAGGTATATTTTTTTAACTGGTAACAACTAGATTTCGTGGCTTCGTGTAGCTGGAGGTAAGAGGTTGCGGGAGGGGATAGTGGCGTGATCTCAGTGTTACGCCGGCTGGTGATTGGAGTGCACGTGCGTAAACGTCCGTGGGGTAAGTCACACCCCGCCACATAGTTCGCGTATTGTTTTCGTATTTTTTTTATATTTATGTATACTTTTATTTTTTATAGTTTTTGAATAAAAATGGCTCTGGAGGCAGATGAAAGACGTATAAGAAGCATTATTGATGAAGTTTTAGCCGAATCTTCAGATGAATCAAGTTCTAGCGAAGAATTTGATCATTGCAGTGAGCATGAGCTTGAATCTGACACGCAAGCAGTGTGTGATGACCTCGAAGCGATCAGCAGCGAGTTTGATTCGGATGACAATATTCCCCTTGCTGCAAAAAGAACCCGTCTGTCTCCTGGGACTGATCATGCAAGCTGCAGAAAATCACTGTGCCTAGAACATGCAATTTTTCTTGCAAAAATTGTGCTGACGGCGAGGCCTCTTACTAAGATATTCCATTTGATTCTATAAGTGTTTTTTAATTTTAATTGAAAGAAGATCTCATTTTTTGTTAATTTAGAAGTTTTTATTTTGTTTTAATTATTATGGTTGTTTTTATGAATATTTTAATAGAGCAAGTAAATTTTTGTCACCAAAAAGTTCTCAAATTGTTCAACTACTAAGTAAGTAATAAAAGTATTAAAAATATGTATTTATTTGTTGATTTTTTTATTATAGGGATTCTCATTCATAATACTTGTTAATAATTTTGTACTATTTTGGAGAAATACTTAGATAGAAGACGTTTTCTTCCGTGGGGTATGTTACACCCCACCACATACTCTATGTAATTTTTCCGCACCACACTCCCGCCGGGTTAAATTATTATGCAAATTATTGAACAACTATGTAAATACGCCCATTTCCTTGAAATAGTACATTTTGATTCAAATTCGAATTAACACGAGCTGTTAGGCGAGTGTATTATAGAGCCGAGAACAGTAGTGACAAATTTCTTCGTGAATTATACGCCGTTTTTCAATATCCTTGCAGAGAAATTAGATAAGAGAACGAAAAGTATTTTTGTCACGAATTGCTATGAAACTATGACTAAATTTCTGTTTTCTCGCGCTTTTTCTTCTCAGGCTGAAGAAATCTAAAAGTAGCCTCTTAACAGCCTTACATCAAAAATAAAAATATTTTTGAATTTATAACTCAAATAAATGTTGATATAAGCAAATTATTTGCAATAAGAGCCAGTTTTCGGGGAAGCGTATTAAAAATCTTTTGAAAAACAAGTAGTTTTGGCGCTTACCACGAAGCCTAATTATTATAAACTTCTATTTTAATATAACAACAGCCCATTAGCACTAAGACATCTGAAAGCGGTTGATAGTGAAGTTATAAGCGGCATAGGAAGCTTGCTGCTAAATTTGGCAACCGCCCAACGACCTCTTAATTACAAAAGGGACAAAAACCGAAGGCTTTTTGTTCATATTTTGTTGTACGAAATGCTCGTAATAGCAATGTAATTAATGCTTTGTTGTAGCCTTACAAAGTCTTCTATTAGTTTGGTTATTCAGATCCCATAAATAGTTTATTACGTTTTCTTTATTTTGTAGAAATGTTACGCGAGAATTTTGTAAAGTCTGGATAACAGTGTCTTTCTGTTTACTAATAGAGTTTCGGTTATAGTAAACTTCCCTATCTTCTATCTACATAATTATATATATAACAGAAAATTAATGTCTCACTCATCCCGAAATCTCAGAAACTACAAGTTTTCTACAGCAAAATAGAGGGTCCTGCCAGGGCCATGGTCTGCCGGGAAATCGAAAGAAATACCGCGGCCTCAGAACATAAAAGGCAAAAGAAGGAAAAGTCTGACACTCCCCACGCTTCGCCCAGAGCGGGGGAAGTTATTTGATGATTCATATTCGCAAAAAACAAGTGTTAGGAGCCTCAAATTTAAAATTAAGAACTAGTAAAAGCTGAAGATGTTAGCAACAAGCTAACACGCAAAAACGAAATTTTATTAATTTAATCTAAATTCTGTTAAACTGCGAAACTGTTTGAATTTAATGTTTGTTTTGAATGACTATCTCATAATTAAGTCAAGTAATCGGGATGATTTTAATCATTTTATTACCGTAAAGCCATATTTGCCTCGGTCGCAAATCATTCCTTATCAGCATCCAGACTGACACCGGCCTACAGATAAAACTAAGAGAAATTAAGTTTCAAAAATCGAATCGTTCAGAAAAAATATTTCACGTGTTCAAACTCTCTATCTTTTATTTTTCTTCTAACCTGACAAACAGATGTGTTGCTGGGGAGTTTGTTCCGCCACTTCTTCTTCCCAGCTAAAACACTAGGAAATGGCGAAGGTCAGGCGTTTTTGTGGGACTGTCTCTTGTAATGTGACGTTCAAAAAGTGCTGATTATCAGCCTAATTTGAATAAATAACTTTTGATTTTGATTTCTCTCTTTTTAAAAGCATATGCAAAATTTTTACAGTATGTTTATAGTTTTGGGCAGGCAAGTCAATATGGATACATTTTCATAGTAACAGTTTCGTAGCACGTGTCACAGTTTTACGAATTCCCGATTTATCGTTAGGGAATAGAAGTTCACTGACAAATTGAGCGAAATTCCCTTGAGTGAGGAGCACTCATGTAGATTAGTAGGACCGATGTTCTAGGTCACCGCTTCTAAGTAAACAAGAGCAATACCGATACGATTGACTGTATTGACTATTAGGAAATGATCCGAAGGAAAAAATGGAGGTAGGTATATAGATCTTTTGGCTTTCGAATGATGTTAACAGGATTGTGTTGTTGGACAAATTATAATAACCGATTTCTAAAAAAAGAAGAAGTGAAGGATTCCACCAGCATCTTTTTGTTTATGTACACTGATTACTCCATGATAACTTGGCCGATTTACAAGATTCTGTTTTTTGTGGTCATCGTACTGTGGTGGTAATTCAAATATTCTTAACTTTACTTGAGAAATATATGAGCTCACTCCTTTAAGACACGGTGGGGCACACAGTGGCGGTCTGTCCAGCTTGGGAGGAGCACGCCGTGTTCACGTAGAGGCGATCAGCGGCGGCGATCTCTCGCGTCCGGCCCTCGTTCAGTCCATGGTCCGGAGCGAGAGGGAATAGGAAGCGGTCACCTCCTTTTGCGAAGCAGTCATACTAGCGAAGGAGGTGGCAGGGCGTTTGAGGGATCTCTCCCTCTGGCTGGTTTGGTTTGAGAACTACAAACCAAACCATCCGCCGTGGGATACAAAAAAAAAACTAGCTCCTTTTAGAACGCATTTTTTTCTTCTAGGTTTATATAGATGACATGATTGTCTCTCAATAACTTCTAGTTATGCTGTCAAATTCATTATTTACAAGTTTCTGCGTGGGATACTATAACTAAAATGGGTAAAATCACCGAAATATTGGTGAAATAAAAACTTTTTGCAAAAAAATAAAATCTGAAATAACTTTATCTTCGCAAGTCGGTGTCAAAAAACCCATTAAAAAAACATCGACTTCCAAAAGTAAAGTTTTTATAAAGAGGAGCACAAATGGCGCTAGATTTCATTCTGATCAGTACTACACATTAACATTTAGTGGTTAAACGTCTCATTTTTTCTCTAGAAAAACATATAGCCGTATGTTGTCACAATAATTACACCGCTAATCAATAGAATCTGTTTAATTTGTATAAATAAAACGTACACTCTGATAATAACTAACACTTTGATTGTTCATAAATTGTATGCGAATATCGCTTTATCCTACTATTATTATAAATGCGAATGTTTGTGAGGATGTATGGATGTATAGATGTATGTAAATTTGTTACTCTTTCACGTCAAAGCGGCTTAACGGATCTTGGCGAAATTTGGCACACAGGTAGATTATAACATATAGGATACTTCTGGAATAACATATAGGATACTTTTTTTTCAATATCACGCGGGCGAATCTGCGGGTACCAGCTAGTTAGTGAATATTTCGACATTTTGTAGTGCATATTTTAGCATTTTGATAGTTCATATAAACCAATATCCATAACTCATACTGTCGTTTCCACTCCCACTTAAAATCAACAAACAACAAAACTATATCATTCAACAAGAACATAATAAATAAAAAACAATGTTCAAATAAAACAAACGCTTGGTCGGTGTGAACGATGAATTTTCTTCTGACAGTGGAAGAGAAATAGTGGTACAAATGTACTTGGCCATTATTTATTATAGTTCGCTCATTCCTCACAGTGGAGACTTTAGTTTCTTCTCTTTAATCTGTCTCGAGTCTGTGGTGATGCAGTGGTGGAAAATATGATATTTTATCATTGTTGTAAATAAAAGTTTTAGTTGGTAGAGTAACTTGGTTGAATTCGGGTCCTGGGTAGATTTTAAGGGGTCTTCACATTAAAAAGAAAACATGGAAACCTCATTCGATCACACGTTGTCCGCCTGGCTGTGTGTCTGTCAAGACCATTTATCACGGGAACGCGTGAAGGTATCGAATTGAAATTAAAACCATATACTCAAGTCTGTGATCCCTAAGAGTTGTGATCACGAAAAGTCATATCTCTAAGTCTACGCAGTCAGTCAGCAGATTTGGACTCACACATCGAAGATTCCGTCCAAACATGCGATATAAACAGCCATATAAAGATATGGCTCGCATTTGCCTGGTTTTTTTATTATTATGAGACTATATTGTCCCACTGCAGAGCAAAGGCCTCCGAAGGGAGGCCTCCGAAGGGAGGCCTTTGCTCTTAATCCTTTGATCTTGGCTATGCGTGCGTTGTATTTAAAAGATAGACACATTTGCCACTTTGTATATTATGTATAGGATATGTATACCCAGATTTCTAAACCTTCTCGCTTCGACCACTAATTGATACTTCTATATTCGACAGATATAGATTAGAAGGCTCCTTTCTCTGGAGCCCTGACCGCTGGTAGCTTGGACCCTGTTCCCGATAACGGAGACCTATTTTTTTTTGTATTGCTATTTAGTTTTGAATAAGAAATATGTATGTCCAAAACAAAAGGTCTATGTTCACGTTGGCAAACATGCCAGAATGGCAAATATCAGGAATGCTGCAGCCCTAGCAGCACCTGGAACATGGTATTGTACTGGGTACGCAGGTCACTGTATGCCTTCTACGTGAAGATCTTTATCTTTGCGATCTTGTGGAATGTTAGTGTAGTAGAAGCCAGTAGCCACCACACCGTGAACCATAAAGAGATTATAATAGAAAGAGGTGACTATCTCCCTCATTTGTCATGTTTAATTTAGATAAGTATTCATTTATTTGCAATTTAATGAACTTTTTTTATTTTTAGGAGGACCTCGTGGCTAAATATATAAATAGCCGCTCGGGTCGATCTTTACGTTAAACCGTGCTTGCCTATGTTGATTTGTGGATGGGTGACCGCCCATTACGTACCGAGTTTCCTCCGTGCCTCGGACAGCGCGTTAAGCCGTTGGTCCCGACTGTCATTTATAGATCTTTGACAGTCGTTACAGGTAGTCAGTGTTCCGATAGTCTGACAACCAGTCTTACTAAGGAGTATCGTATTACCCAGTACTAACTGGATTGTGGAGGTCAGATAGGCAGTCGCTCCATGTAAAATACAGGTATTTAGCTGCATCCGGTTAGACTGGAAGCCGATCCCAACATAGTTGGGAAAAGGCTAGGCAGATGATGTTTTTTTTTTTTATTTTGTGTAATTTGGTGATTTATAGTATCGGAATGGATGTATCTGTAAAGTTGTGCTATAATTGTTCACAAATAAATAAAATATTGCTAAATTTCCAAATCCACCCTATACCAATCTTTCACTCCAAAAGTATCCCACCAGCACTATTTAAATGTAAATTTCTATTTATCTCACTTAACCATTGCCGTTTATTCGCCTTGTTGCTGTGTGGCCGTTGCAATGACGCTAATTGCGATGCCGTTTGTCCTAAGTGAATGTGCATTTGCTGAAGTCTTGTTCAGCGCTGTCGTTTGTCTGAGGGACATTATTGTGGTTACATTTTGTAGGTTAGGAATGGAAGAAAAAAAAAGGGATTAGCTCAGGCCTATAAAATTTTGAATTGGTTTGTGAAAAATATGTTTTTTCTTATGGCAAAAAGAGTTGGCAAAAACTTTTGTTTCCCCTTTGGGACACTACCACTGTTCACGACGAGGAACTCGCAACAAATGAAACGCTTCAATAACTTTAGCGAATTGCACAGCAGAACAGCGAAGATGTAGATTAAAGTTAAGTTTTAACAACCACATATCACCAGTTTTGTTGCTCCCATGTAAAATAAAGACTAGCCTGATCTGAACCGAGCACAAGTCAAAGCTCTTTTCTGCCTCTAAGAAATTCCTATAACTCATTCTTGAAAGTAATCTTGCCACCGCTAGCTAGTCCTATAAGGCAGGTTGTTAACGAGAATAGTCAATTTTAAAAACATACAAGGAAGTTCTCAAAAATAAACAGAATAGAAGTGAAATTAAACGAATGGGGATTGGCCATTTTTCAAGATTTTTTAAATTGCAAAACCATTTCGAGGAATAAGGTCCCTTTCTATTTTCACTAATAAAATACTCCGTTTTAATTTGTATTTTTGAAGAAATGTGGCCAACTTTTATTTGACTTTCATTTACATCTTAAGAAATATTATCGTGAAATACATTTTAGTTTCATGTGGATAAGGTATTTAAAAAAAAACCTTCAACACAGTGTCACTCACAGAGAAAACTCACTTGAGAACACTGTTATGTAAACAAACCATTTGTTTTTGCAATATTTTTTGTTTCAATTAGTATAATAATAATGATAAAAGTGCTTTGTTTCTAGCTTTAAAAATACACTGATTGAAATTGAGTTATTTCTTTTGAACTGTGTTTCGTTGAATTAGCAATAGAATCCATCCAAGTAATGACTTTTAAGTTCCAATACTAATTATGGTTTTGGTTATTCAAAGTGCATGTGCACTTTCTTCTATGTCCTGTACAAGACGACGAAGTCAACAATATCTATAAAAATTAAAAAAACAAACACTGTCCGACTACCAACGTGGGTCCACTGGGTCACAAAATGTTACTCTCGTTATCTTGTATACACAAATGGATGCTAGGAAAGAAACGCTGATGAGAAATTCCACCGAATACTTTTAAAATCAAATTAATCTTTGTGAGAAAATGTTACAACAAAGAATCTTGTTAAGTAGGTATTTTGTAAATTTTTACGTAGTCAAAGTGGTAAAATACATAATTAGTTTTCAAAACATATTATTCAATTACTTAAATCAAGTGGAAAATGTTGTGGGTAGTACATTTGTTAATTTTAATGTTAAGTCAACACTTTTTTTATGCTTAATGTACTACTGTTTGTTTTCTCAAATGTAATAAATAAGTAAATAAGCACACGATATCAACTAACATCTTCAACAAGTCAGACCAAAAGAATTTTATAAAGACCGCTCCCACCCGATTTAAATCGTTTCTCACCGTTATATTTCATCTCGACAGCATAACTTTAAAATATTTAGTAACACTTCGGATCCAGTGAATATTTCAATTCAAATTGATTCCAACTATTTCGACGTCTCGTAATAAATTCTTTCATACGCTTGAATCTGACATTCGTGTCTATCTAAAATCCGTGTTACAGTCGCAGAGTCTGTACGGAACTACGGATCTCATCTTCGTCTAGGCCGGGAGCCCCGGAGCATTACTGACGATACCATTTCATGGCGGATATTAGGACATCGCTCAATGCTGTCGCGTATACCCTGATATATAGGTTTGGACGGCGTTTGGGAATCATAGATTCCTTGGGAATCCTTTAGACGTGCTGCAGTCTTGGAGAAATATCTATGACCTAAATGTGGTGAAATGTTACTGCATAAGTTAAGGTTGTGTCATATCTTCTTAAGGTTGTCAACTATTGTTAACTCTCTCATAAATAATATTTAGAGTATTAATTGTTTTTCTAATCGTAGATATCTAAACATAAAATACTTTAATAAAAGATTTGCAGAATAGGCAGAAAAACAATGACACAACGATATTTCTTTCCCAAATCTGTTATAAGATAGACCAAAAGGTACGTAAACGATTTTCTGCGTATATTCCTGCTATCGTACAACTATTTGCTTTATATCCTTCTAAAGTAAAACTGACAACCCTATTCTTACCCTTATCGCAAGGGATTATATATCTTTGCTGGGTATCGAGCAGCCATTGACCTCGGTCGAGAAAGCAAACCCAATTTGTTCATACAAACAAAAAGAATATAAACTGGATAAAATATTGAAACTATAATTCCCAAAATCAAGTTACAGACGGGAACGATAAATAAAATATATAAAAGATTTCGAACATTATGCAGTACAATACGTAGATGTAATAAATTTGCCAACAATATCTGTTTCCAATATGCAAATATACATACCCAAAAATCACTAGAGGAAAATAAAAGGGTGGAAGAAACAAAAATATATGTTAATCAAATGTACTGGAGGCGAACTTATATTTAATGCCCAAGAAGTTGAATCATTCCCGTTTTTTGTTCAACCATTTATTGAGATTATTCATGTCATCCTTACTATCCTTACTTTAAGTATAAAAGCGAAAGTGAGTTTGTTTGTTTGTTTGTTACGCCTTAATGGCTAAACCGATTTTGGTGAATTTACCAAAATTCACCAAAATCGGTTTCGGGTCCCAACTATCTCTGTTGGTACAGAGATAGTTAGGACCCTGGGGACGGACATAAGCTAACTTTTTTTTTAAAGTGAGATATGATGGAGAAAAGGGAAAACTTAGCATTGCTATTACAATAAATAAGGCGCTAGGGCAAAAAAGTGAGAAAAGGGGGAGCAAGAGGGAAGAAAAGGGGACATAAAGATAATTTTTTTTCGATCATCACGCGGGTTAAAGTTAGCGTTAGCCCAAAGTAACTGTGCCACGCGGACGAAGTCGCGGGTGAAAGCTAGTAATTTATAATATTTACATTTACTTATATAGACAGAAGAGTAAAGTTTTATCTTATTAAATAAATAAGGTTAGGGCAATTTATTTCCTTTGGGTCACAAGAGAGGCACCCAATTTGAAAAGAAACCTAAATCTTACAAGGGTGGTTATTTTAGAACAACATTTTTTGTCGGTTCTGTCTACGTAGGTAAGTCATAAAATTCATGTCTTCAAGTCTGTTTTTCTCAAAGGGTAAGACAGAGGGGTACGAAAGTGTACAAAAATTAAGCCACTTGTGTTTTAGAACCATGTAACAGAGTTTGAGTCTGTTGCCTTTAATCTGTGACAAACCCCTTTTTTTTCGGGTGGGAAATCATCCAGTGACTTCCCCCGCTTTGGGCGGAGCGAGGGGGCATGTCAGACTTGTACTGACTAAAACCCACCCATGTTCCTTCTATTGCCCTTTACGTTCCGGGGCCGCGGTATCTCTTTCGAACAACCCGCAACCCCAGCAGGCGGAGGCCCTGGCAAGCCCCTCTGCTTTGCTGACATCTCTTTGAGGCGCGCGTGAAACACGAACGCGCCGTCGACAAAATGTGACAAACCCTAACTCCGAGCTGCTATTGAGAATTCTTGAAGGGAACCCTAATCCTTGCTAATATTATAAAAGCGAAAGTGAGTTTGTTTGTTTGTTACCTCTTCACGCTTTAATGGTTAAACCGATTTTGATGAATTTTGGTACACAGATAGTTGGGAACCAGGAGACGGACATAGGCTAATTTTTATTTCAAAAAAGTGGGATATGAGGGAGAACGAGGGGAAAGAAGGGAAAACTTAGCGTTGCTATTACAAATCAATCAGGCGCAAGAGCAAAAACTGCAGGTCAGCTTAGTATGTTATATCGAATTTAACGCGAACGAAGCCGCGGGCAAAAGCTAGTTATATATATTTCTCAACTTAAAAATCAAACCAAGACATTAAAGCAATAATATAGTGAGATTGTGTAATATCACTTGTAAGATAGCTTTTTTCGTGGATGTCAAATCATCAAATAACTTCCGGAGCTAGGGGGAGTGCATAAAAACCCACCCATATTCATTCTTTTGCCTTTTATGTTCCAAGGCCGCGGTATCTTCAACCAACAACTCCGGACAACCCGCAACCGCTCATAGTTGCGATGATGGTTAAGGCCGTACCCTACGGAAATAACCTTGAGTATTCGCTTCCCTCTTTGCCGCGCAGGAGTGAGTGAGTGAGAGCAGTAGTGAATAATGCCTATTTTTTGGAATAAAATTAAGTATTGGGTTTTTGGAAAAAATATTTCTACCAAAATGTTCATTATAGAATTGTGTATCCATTAGTGTCAGTAGCAAAATTAAACAATGTTTACTTTACGAGAAGATGCATTTTATTGATATTTTTTCTCATTACGGGGGCTTTGTTGTAAGGAGATTTACTAAATAATGACTCAATAAAAATAAAAACTAAGTCTACAATAATGGAATCAAGATTACAAAGAAATTTAATGTATTTTTTTTGTTACTTAGTTCGTTTTAAATAACAAGTAGATAGCTCTAGAAAACTGTACAAAAACGGCTTGCGCGGCGTTTTGGTCGGGGTGGCGCCTTAAGTCAAAACTGTATTTAATTAACACAAGCTACGGTAGTTTATTAATCAATCTTGTAGGAGTTTCTAGAAAAAAATATCACTTTCAAAGTTAAAGTACTGGCAACTTATCTAGGCCTTAAGTTCCACAGAAGATTGTCACCTATTATAATTTTAATACCAGCCTATAACTATCCCTCTACTGATCAAAGAGCTCTTTTCATGTCTGCATGAGAAGCCACGAGCATTGATTGTCACGCATGCTCAAGACGGGTTGGCAATTTCAGATTTACATCCTTACTAATATTATAAAATACGTATATTATCAACGTACACGAAGTCAATCTAATACGCATTATTAAAGATAACTCAAAAACTACTTGTCGGATCTTGATATTTTTTTATGGGACCAAACGATAACTACCAGCTTTCGAATAAAAAAGAATCATCAAAATCGGTTCACTCAGACCAGAGTTATGACGTAACAAACAAAAAAAAATACAGTCGAATTGAGAACCTCCTCCTTTTTTGAAGTCGGTTAAAAAGCGAAAGTGAGTTTTTTTTTGTTACGTCTTCACGCCTAAATGGCCAAACCGATTTTGATGAATATAGTACAGAGATAGTCGGGACTCTAAAGACGGACATAGGATAAAAAAGTAAGAAAAATGGGAAAATGAAGGAAGAATAAAGGGGTATAAAGATTTTTTTTCGATCATCACACTGGTTTAAGTTAGCGTTAGCCCAAAGTAACTATTAATTATAAGTCCAGGTTTCCGATTTTTTTTTTCTTCACCGGTGTCTGTGATGTCTTAAATAAACTTTAGTACATATGAATTGAAAAAGTCATATTGGTACTTGCTCGGATTTGAATACACAACCTCATGCCGCTTAACCTGAGGGCCATCACGAGATACCTAAAATAATAATTAAGGAGACATTCGTCAATGTGAGTGAAACAGCAACAAAAATAATAGAGCTATCGACATCCATCCTGTGTGGACAGATCATTAAGACCGGACGAGGCTGACTGACGACGGTAGTTAGTAACACGTCGACGCGCTAAAATGGCGCTCTTTGCACCCCATGTGGAGATACGAGAAATTGTTTGGTGAAAACTTTTACACAAATAACCCCTTACCCTTTCCCCAAATAGTTTGGCATAATATAAAAAATATTTTTTGCATGTTTTGTGACACCTTTTACCGGGGACTAGAACCTAGGTAATATGACAAAACAAACAAGGTAGGCAAAAGAAGGTGACTCTATTGGCATAAACTATGACATACTAGATGAATAACAATATGATAAATAATAATAGAATAATATGAACAAATATAATTTTAAAATCGCTCTACAAACCTGGCTCCAAAGCCAAACATACACTGCTACAGAAGCTCTCTTTGACGTATTAGTCTAATCACACAAATCACAAACCACCATCACTATCACACATACACACCCCAACACCCCTCAAACACAATAGTATACACATGACAACCTCCCCATACATAACTACACATTTTGTTTTATTATTGTTTTTTTTTTACTTATATTTCTCATGTGCTTACTAAACTCACTTATTTATTTGAAACTTGTATTACTTGCTATTTAAATTTAAGCTACTAGTTGTGTTATCCGGAACAGGTGGGGACCTGGTGACCTGTACTACAGGTGTTACTACCTACCACAGGCACCAGCGATCCACAACCAAAAATTGTCAGCTAATGGTTCTTTGCGTTAATATTGTCTGTATTTTTGGCTTGTGGTGAGAAATAAACATTATATTATTATTATTTAACTAAGACAAGAGAGCCGGACAGCCTCACGAGCAAACATTATTTCTGAGATAATGTGAACAATTATAATAATGTAAAATTTTCTTTATAATGTTTTTCTTTTCAAGTTTTAACCTCCAAAGTACCAAATTGGTATTTTTCCATTCATTTCAGCACAGTATTCGCATACGTTTGGATTTATAAGGCCTAATAAAGTACATTTTAAGAAAGCCACCCTTGTACATTTTTTTTTCTTACTTGTCTTTTAGTTTTGTCTCAGTATCACAAAGTCAGGGTCGTATAAGAGAACATCTAGCCAACCCAGCCGCCGTGGGAGACGCCCCGGGCGCCGGGCGCCGCGAGACGACTCCCGGCCACCGTAGATGCGGGCCTGTGGACGGTAAGCAATGGGTAGCTCACCGTCCGTCCGTCGATTGACGACAGGCCGTGTCGACGGCGCGCTCTTGTTTCACGCGCGCCTCAAAGAGATGTCGGCAAATTAGCCATTACATGCTGGGGTTGCGGTTCGAAAGAGATACTGCGGCCCCCAACACAAAGAACATAAGAAGAAACATGGGTGGGTTTTAGTCAGTAAAAGTCTGACACTCCCCCTTGTTCCAAGCGGGTTTTTTCGGGCGGTTTATTTGATGATGTACAAACCGAAAATAAAAAGGGTCGCATAAAAAAGCAATTGGAAACAAAACACTATTTCGTAAACCAATGA
The DNA here is from genome assembly GCA_905475445.1 of Ochropleura plecta. NCBI lineage: Eukaryota > Metazoa > Arthropoda > Insecta > Lepidoptera > Noctuidae > Ochropleura > Ochropleura plecta. The sequence goes on from FR997739.1 coordinate 13,844,698, forward strand.
AAGATAGAAACCAACCCAGATAGGTACCTAAATTGAGTCCCTATATTGAGCAGTATTGAACGTGGGTAGAATAAGCTAGAAAGATTTATTTACAACAAATATTTATATTTACTTGTATTTTCAATTTCTTGAAGACAATAATGTGTACGTTTGTTTTAGATGAAATTAAAAATATTATGGTTTTTACTTTTCTTTATGATATTACTTATTTGTAACTGAGGGATGTGGTGCATTCCTTCTGAGAAAATATCGTGAATAGCCCTCGCCAATTAAAGGTTCCTGGAACATTTGTGTGTCTTTTCGCAATGGAAATGGCAACTGTGAAACTTATAGCGATATCGTATCATTATTGTTAGTTCCTAGTACCGTTATTGTTTGAAAATCTGGTGACGGCAATCTAATAATTTGAAAATAGCTCGACATCATTGGTCAAATTGAGAGTTAGCTATGGTCGCGTCATCTACAATTAGCTTCATCGCGGTGACTCGAGGCATACCTACTTCAAACAACATCTTTCATTTGTTTTCATCACAATCGCTATTTAAAAATAAAAATATATGCGTCGCTTGACTTAGCGCCTAGCCAAGCTGAAAACTGTATTATCCTTACATTTTTAAAAACTTTACGCACGTATATTAAAAAGACTGTACAAAGGCGGTCTTAATCCCTTAAGCATTCTTTTTTTTTATCTATCCAATGGTACTCAATCGAGTCAACTTAGCCTCACAGCAGCATTTTAGATGCCAACGTGAAGTGCTAATGGCTTTAGAGGGTTAGTCCCTTGTAATTTCTGTGCTAATGTTTAGGCTATTAAAGCTAAAGCTTTGCCATTGAATGGGTCACCTTTCAATCCACACAAATAGTAGTCCCACCAATCTTCAACTAAAGGTAACTCGATAGAAAATTTATCCGAAATAGGATTGCCATATCAAATTGTTTCGCACAACTGGGATTAAGGCAATTAGTAGTTAAGTACCATTTTCGTTTGCCCTTCTAATGTTAGTGGAAGGGTCTCACGAATAATTCTTGATATGGGCACTTAATTAGGTTATTTAGGATATTGCGCAGATACCTAAGTGTTCTATTTATTATTTTCTCATTAGTTTGGACTAATCTGGCGTGGGACATGTATTTTTTTTAATAAAACTTTGCCCCATACTAGGAATTTCTCCTGTATCGTGAGTGCCTTTATAAACATTCATACGCACATTCACAAACAACCAGACCCGGAACAACTATCTGTAGGTCACATAAATATTTGTTCCATGCGGGGATCGCACCCGCGACTCATAGCGCAGGAGTCAAACGCTTAGCCACTGCGCCAACCATGTCGTCAAATCTATTTATATTTATTATAATCTATTTGGTGTAATTTGTCTATATAGTAAATGTTTTTTTTTATATATAAAACGTTGCCCCACACTAGGATTTTCTCCTGTATCGATACATACAAATATTTGTTCCGTGCGGGAATCGAACTCGCGACACGCAGCGCGGCAGTCGATCGCTCAGCCACTTTGCCAACCGTGTCGTCAAATGTGTCGTTTTATCCAAATAAAGGCTTAGCAGGTGACGATTTTGAATTCCTCATCTGCCTAGCCTTTTCAGGTCAGCAGGTTCTCAGGTCTCAAGTTTTTGAGGGCAGCCTTCAGTCTAATCAGATGTAGCTAATTATCAGTATTCTCTATGGAGTGAGTGCTGACCTGCTCAACCCAGTTAGTACTGATTTTGAAATATCCCTTGGTAAGACTGTTGTCAGATTTTCGGGTCACTGACTAGCAATAACGACTGTCAAGATCTGCAAATGACAGCCAGGACCAAAATATCGTGTTTCCCGAGGAACGGGGAAAACTAATTAGATAAACCATCCACAGAACAACCTAGGCAAACGCGCCATTTTGAGATATTCTCTATGCGTGTACAAAAAATAATCATATCTCTCAAAGTTTTGGTTTTACTGAGACGAAAATAGGTTTATTCAGAAGGCAACAATATTGTCTATCGTTTAAATTAAAAAACGATAAGTTTACATTTTCGTAACTTTAGAAAACAAAATTAAAGTAAAAAAATGGGCAAATCAACGAAAGTCTTGTAAACTTTTTTGTGAAAAAAAATGGTAGTTTTTTTTTAATCAATAAATTTGAGTACCTACTAGAATGTTTATTATATAAGAACATAGAATATCGCTAGTCCGTGGCCGGGCACATTGTAAATAGTAGGATTTACTTGCATTTATTTAAATTGATTTTTAATTCTCATACTAAGTATTCCAGTAAGAACGTTTTTGACTTAATGGAGAAACAAATCATTCCACCAAACATTCAGCACTATGTTTGGTCACAATCATTTAATTTCACTTGTTTATTTATATCTAACTAAGCTGTGACCGGCATGCGTTGCAATGCACCTTCGAATCGAATCGGCCAACAAATATTTTTCATACCCCTAAGTGATAAGGGGAACCTGAGCAGCGGGTGAAACCGTTTGTTAAGCTAGTAAACGATACAATTAATCAGTTAAAACCTTACATTATTTGTATATTTTCACAATAGTCAACTGAATACTAAATAACCGACACTCAAAACAAAAGGAAAAACAGGATAATTTCAATAACAACAAAACATGAATTTATATTCCGAAAATCAATCAACATTTTTCGGGCGAAGTAACATGGACGCCGAAATGAACAATAGCATGTAATCCCGCCATTGTTTAAATTGTGGCGGGGGCCACGAGGGCCGAATATTACAATGTTTTTAAGCCTACTGAAAATATTCAATATTCATTATTATTTACAATGAAAAACGTATCGTCATTCGAGTAGGTGTTTTTTGGGATGTGAAATCATAAAATAACTTCCCCCGGTCGTCGGGGCGGAACGGAGGAGAGTCTGACTTTTACTGACTAAAACCCATCCGTGTTTCTTCATTTGGCCTTTGTGTTTTGGGGCTGCACCCAATAGGGTGACTTGACTGAACAAATAATCACGACTTCCTAATAATGTTAACTTTAATTACAATCTTTTTCGTCATATCCTCAGTGCTGATCGCTACCACAATGTCACGTCTCCAAGCCATGTATCCTGCAGTTGGAACCGCTTGGTACAGGCCACTGCAAATAGGTTCCTTGATCGCGTGTGACTGATATTGATCGTGATCTTGTTGGTGTTCTGCTTTGCTCGCGTTTTCCTTTTACCAGGCACATTTTTATAAGCCTTGCCAGAGCATACCTAGGATATGTCAATAGCGAGAATTTTTTTTTTCCTGTTGATTTTGATGACACGGGTGGCGCAGTGGTTGTGCGATCGACTGCTGCGCTACGTGTCGCAGGTTCGATCCCCGCACGGAACAAATATTTTTAAGACCTACAGGTAGTCGTTCCGGGTCTGGCTGTTTGTGTATGTGAGTTTAAATGTTTGTAAACGTACCTACGATACAGGAGAAATTTCAAGGGTGGGGCAAGGTTTTTTTAAAAAATTACCTTTATCTTGGGTCTTTGTTTTTGTGTGTACGACACGGTGTCAGAGTTTATTAAGCTTAATTTCGCAAAAAAAAAACCATTTTTTTTAATAATCAATATATTTTTATTTTCAGCACTTCTATCACCAATTTAACGCACCACTTCTCGGCATCAGGAGACAGATCAATGTCACACATCCAAGGCTTATTAACTGGCTTAATACAAGGGTAAATGGAATCCTCTTCCAACATAATCCAATGCCATTCCATGGTGAAAGGAACGCAATCGTCTCATTCATGGGGCAGGTGAGCTCGCTTAAGTTGAGATGGGTGGACAAAACTCCTGGACGTTGATTGATGGAACGGGTCACACATTCGGCACAACTTTGGTGTGTTCGTAAATATCTAGCTAAAGAAATATAATATAACTAGCTTTTACCCGCAGCTTCGCTCGCGTTAAATTCGGGGTAACACAGTTCACCTTGCGCCTTATTGATTTGTAATAGCAACGCTAAGTTTTCCCTTTTCTTCCCTCTTTCTCCCTCACATCCCACTTTAAAAAAAAATAGCCTATGTCCGTCTCCTGGTTCCCAACTATCTTTTTGCCAAAATTCATCAAAATCGGTTTAGCCATTAAAGCGTGAAGAGGTAACAAGCAAACAAACAAACTCACTTTCGCTTTTATAATATTAGTAAGGAAGTAAGGATTGACAGCACGGTTGGCGCAGTGGTTGAGCGATTGACTGCTGCGCTGCGTGTTGCGGGTTTGATTCTCGCACGGAAAAAATATTTTTTTCGGGTCTGAGGGTTTGTGTATGTGAGTTTAAATGTTTGTAAACGCACCTACAATACAGGAGAAATTCCTAGTGAGGGGTAAGGTTTTTTTTTAAAAAAAAAAGAAAGAAAAAAAAGGAACTAGATTATTATAATAATCTTTGAGCTTTGAGAAATGTAGATTTTATTTATGCTAACGGACTAAATGTACGTTAAGAACACGACACATCACGCCTGTTGCTTCCAAAGGGTTAGGGCACAGGTGTACCTAAAAAGACATACATTCACCAGTTATGTTTTGAAGCAAAATTCAATAGGAGGCGAGCCACAAATACAGGCTCCGTGGGTGCTACTGAGAAACTCTTGGTGTAAAAAAAAAAACAATAACAATCTGCTTGAACCGGAAATCGAACCCTCTACTACATGCTCAACAGTCGTGCAAGCGACCACAAGACCAAGGAGGCAGTAGACATTAAAACTTATTAAAATAAAAATTACGTCATGTTTCAAAAAAGATTAAATAAAATTGCTTAAAAGTTTTATTCTCACTTCAATTGTTTCCATCAATTTATTCTACTAACACGAGAATAATAGTAACACAAAAATAATTAAAACTTAATCCACTTGGACGCGTAAAAAAACATAAAAAAGGCAACGAGCATTATTCACAAAACAGTAAAATAGGAAACAATTGCCCTAAAACAAATATTTCCGCCAAAATCGGTAAATGTTATTGAAAGAAAAAGGGTTTCTTGTTTTCATTACACAAACCTTTTTGGCTAATAACAATGTTTGTTCCTGAAAAGTTTTCTGACAGAATACCTTCTTTGCTCCACCATTTCCTGCCGAGAACCTCTGTCGATGAGTTTTCATTGTCTGATTTGAATAGCCTTTTAAAGGGTTATAAGTACTCGGAATTCGGTTATTACCTTTGACATTAATGTTCTGTGTATTTAAAACGTTATGCTATTGGACTATTTAATATTAAGTGTTATTTTTTCTTGAAGTATCACGAGATGTGTTTTCTTTTGGAAGATTGGCGGAGGTTTTATTTGCGGATGGGAAGTCATAAAATAACTTCCGACTACTACTACTAGTTTCCGAAAGAGATACCGCGACCCCGGAATCATCATCATTTTCCTGCCCTTGTCCCATTCTATTTGGGTCAGCGCAACACGTTTTCTTCTTCCATTCTCCCCTATCAGAAGTCACGGCATCATTTACTCCTCTCTCTTTCATATCATCACCGCGACCCCGGAACATAAAGGGTAAAAGAAGGAACATGGGTATGTTTTAGTCAGAAAAAGTCTGACGCTCCCCCCGCGCTGCCCAGAGCGGGGGAAGTTGTTTGATAGTTCCCCACTATAAAAAAAGAGAAAAATGGGAAGTAGGTACTCTAATATATGTAAGCTCAATTAATGCCTAAAACACTGTCAGAAAGTAACTGCTTTTAACCATAAAACCTAACGTACATATCATCCAAATACCTTTCAGGTACAAGGCAAAGTATTTGGTGTTCAAAGGAAATCATTTTATTTTGTGTCACTGATTTATTATCTTTGACAACTCCAGAACACTTTTCGTTTTTGAATAGAAACAAATTGAAGGATGTCTATTTGCTGGGATGTGAAAAAAAAAATACAGTCAAAAACAAAATATGGTTCCGTTTGTTATTTCATGACTTTTAAAAAAATAACCTTGCCCCGCAAAGGAATTTCTCCTATATCGTTGGAGCGTTTACAAACATTCAAACTCACACACATAAACAGACAGACCCCGAAACAACTGTCTGTACAAATATTTGTTACGTGCGGGGTCGAACCCACGACACGCAGCGCAGCAGTCGATCGCTTAGCGCCAACCGTGCCGCTATTTCATGAACTTGTACATAAGAATCGAATTAATAGCGACAATAAACCTTGCCTTCATATAATGTTATTCTATAGAAATTAAAACTTTTTAAGCCCAGTCCATTTTGTTCCTTTATCGACTATAAAAACTCTACTAAATGCACATTTAAAAAGTCTCAGCAAACAAAAAGTATCCCCGCTCAAACAACCGTTGCAGTAAATCAACTTTTTTCCACCCATCTTATCTCTCAAAAAGTTAACAAGAACCAATTGTAGAAACATTTGAATTCATCACGGGAACAATAGCCAAGAGTTCTTCGAAACAAAGTGCAAACTCGTAAACGCGTTTTAAGGTTGTTACCAAAGAACCCTAAAATGCCAAAAGGCGAGTTCAATTTATCACTGTCAACCCTCTAGGGGCAGACACTGTGAAATCTCCACTCCATTAAAATGCTATACACCCTGTATATTGGACGTAACAAATACAAGATTCAAATACAATTTTCTTCGATCATTAAACGTCAGTCAAATTCAGATTGAGCGCTGTTAAGACGAGAATTGACTTAATCTTTTTTACAATTTATTTCAAAAATGTTTATTTTTCCGTATTCGGCCGTAATACGGTATTACACCCATTTTTAAAAAGTATCTCACTTTGATCCTAGGGCCCTAGTAAACCACCAAAAAAAAACAAAAAAAAATATTCAATCGATAAGTGCCATAAAACTGCATTTCAATTTTACAATTTCTATTTTCGCGCGTAAAATCACAAAAACGCTTGACGCCATGTTACTCTGTGGTCATGACGTCAGTTGGTCATCTAAACAAATACGCTGTTATTAGTCTTTCTGTTTAGTTGTATATTTCACTACAATTTAAAAATGAGTTATTACCCTTACCATTGGTGTGCTGTTCCTGAATGTAAAAACACTAGTGTTAAAACACCGGACAAGTTGTGGATTCAAGTGCCAACTAATTTAAATATAAGAAAAACTTGGTTCAAACTTGCGAGAAAGGTGCCAACACATTTGTCCGAAAAATCTCGTTTGTACTTCGTGTCTCCTTTTACGAAACCTTCTTCCATGTTATTATTACAATTATTTCAATATAAATTAAAATGTAAAGTTTTTTAATACAAAAATAACAGACGTTGCTCAGTTGACAGTTGTCACTTCTTGTTTATATGGCCGTATGACGTAATAATCATGGCGGACACTGTTTCGCTTAGTAAAACAACAGACTAAAAAAAGTGGAAACTTTAAAATCAATTTTAAAATTTATTTAGTTATTTTATTAACTAAATCTAACATTTTCCGACTGCTTATTACCTAAGCTATCTGAATTGTATATTTTTAGAATTTCTTTCATATAGAGTAAAATACCCTATTGTCAAAGTCTTTGCTTTGTTGTGATTCTGGTGACCTCGAATAAACGAAGCTGCGGATTTGTTTTATATGAACCCTGTTTAATATTGATTAACTTGATTATAAATCAAAATGGCCGATGTAAAATGACCTAGAATCGTATGACGCGTCCCACTAGCTGACATCTGTACCCCCCTCCTTCTTCTCTCTCCTTTACTGTTTCCAGAACCTCTACTATTTCGCATATTATCCAATTTGAGCCAATAAGGTGTGTATTAGCCATAGTGGCAAGATTGGTGAATAGAAGTTACGAAAATACGAGAAAGTGACAAAACCAAGATAAAAGCATAAAGTATACGATTACACAATTGTTTAGACTGACAGTTGACAGAATTTGTAGTCTCACTTGTGATAAGTAATAAAGTAGGTTCTATTTGATGACTACTTTTTTGCGGATGGGAAATCATAAAATAACTTCAAGGGTAGTGTCAGACTTTTACTGACTAACACTTCGTTCATGTCTTTAGCCCTTTATGTTTTGGGGCCGCGATATATCTCTTTCGAACAACCCGCAAGCTAGGTTCGCTGACATCTCTTTGAGGCGCCCGTGTAACACGAAAGCCTCATCGACACGGCTTGACGTCACTAGACGGACGGACGATGAGCTTCCCATTGCTTACCGTCCTCAGACCCGCATCTACGGTGGCCGGAAGTCACCTTGTGGTGCCCGACGACGCCCGGAGCGTCTCCCACGGCGGCTGGGTTGGTGGAAGATTTGATGGCTACTTCACGTTTGGTAACTATCTTGATTGGCCAATTACACACAATGCCCTTTCGTAACTATACTGATCTTCAAACTTTGAGTTTTTCACCTGTTTTAAACGTCTTTGGTACGTTTTCAATGGTGCCAAAAGGATTGTAGCCTATTTTTATTTTCTTAAATTTGCAACACAACACGGTTATATAGTTTTCACAATGTTTCACCATCAGTTTTAATCACCGTCCAAGTTAAAATTATTTGTGCAATCTCGTTAGCCGGAGTGTCCTTTAATGTCGGACGACATATGTTTGTGAAACATGGCTTTACGTTTGAACTTACGACTATGTTGAAGTCAGCTTCCAGACTAAACGAATGCAGCTGAATACTAGTATTTGACTTGGAACTACTGCCTGACCTCTACAACCTAGTTAGTACTAGGTGTTTTATTTTATATATGAAAATCGTTGCCTCATAATAGGAATTTCTCCTGTATTGTGGGTACTTTTACAAACATCTAAACTCACACACACAAACAGCCAGATCCAAAACAACTATCTGTGGGCCATACAAATATTTTTTCCGTGCGGAGATCGAACCCGCGACACGCAGCACAGTAGACGATTGATCGTCCGCTGCGCCGTATCGCCCAATTCGCAGATTTATGTACCCAAAGTTAAATTTAATGGATAAAATAATAGAGTTCACTTATTTACCTAATTCAGAGTGAAGCAGTTTATTCAGACGTGCAATAAACTCAATTTATATTTTTTTCCATTTGAAAAACTCAGTTAGGCAAATTGTTTTTAGAATAAAATATTGACTTTTATTGCGAGCATAATATGAAAAAATCTTGCAAATTAAAGCGTGATTTCAGAAAGTCTTTTCAGTTCTTTTCAAATTGTTAACGAGGCGTTAGCCTTGTCACTAAAGAAATAAAGGTTCTAGTTTATTTGATATGGCTTATTTTAATATTATTTTTTCGAGACGACTAGCAAATTTCGTCTAATTTATTTAATTCAACATCGTGAAATGTCTCTTTATTTTTCCCTTGTTTTCAGGTCTGACGACCTTTTATTTTAACTGTGAAAATTACGATGGGAAGTTTACTTTTGATTCTGTCACTATATATATATATATTAAATATATAGGGACAGAATTTTTTTTTTAACCGGCTTTCTCTCCCCATAGTTTTTTTAAGCTATTGCATAGCTTCTATCGCGGGCCTTGAGCGCGGGGACCGAATCCAGAAATTCCGTAACGAAAAAAAACCTGACGCTCCCCACTCCCACGGGCACGGAGGTGTGGCTTGAAGGCCGTGCATTGTCTAACGTCGTTTACACAATACGGTCAGTTATTTCAATCCCGATTCTAATGTTCTAATAGCGTGTTTGGTAGAGAATCGGATCGCGGCAGTCTCCGAGTGCCACACGTATTTTTTTATTGTAGGAATATTCCATTTATTCATTTTACACATAATTATCTTAAAAAAATACATGTGGCACTCGGGGACTGCCACGGTAAAGCTATTGCATAGCATTTTTTATCAACTTATGCAATAAATAAAAATAATCTAAATAAAATATTTAAAAAGTACTTCCAATGAAAAGAAGTCGCAAAAAGAAACATTTTTTTATCAACTTAGACAATAAATAAAAACACTACAAGAATCACAATATCTATTTTTCCTTCAATAGTTCATGCAAATTATGGCCTTCTAAAACAAAATGGGCTAACGGGAACCGACCCCTAAAGGTCATAGCGCAATAGGTCAGAATATAAACAGCCAGTCGTAGTGAAAAATTTAATATAATCTCTCTCTCTCTCTCTCTCTCTCTCTAGCGTCATGATTTTCTTCGTTACGGAATTTCTGGATTCGGTCCCCGCGCTCAAGGCCCGCGATAGAAGCTATGCAATAGCTTAAAAAATATAAAAAACTTGTTGGTCGGGAACAGGGTCCCAGCAACCGGCGGTCAGGGCTCCAGAGAAAGGAACCTCATAACAATACGAGCCATATCCATGAGTACTGCTTTCTTGCTTTATTGTACTAATAGTAATTTTGTAAAAGTAGGTATTCATTAAAAATAAACTTATCAAGCGATCTATATCTATATTAAACTTCAAGATAATTTACTGCACCAACTTTCCTTGGCGCAGGGCGCTATCAAAATCAAGTTACCATTTTTTAACGCATGGAAAACACAAACATAGACATCTTCTGCCCTAGGGTGGATAAAGGATCAAAACATGCGGTGTTCTGCCTTTGACCGGGTTGCTATACTTCGGCAATTCTTCATGTTCCACCGGCTTTTTTAAGATGGTTAATCAACAAATAACTTCCTCCGCGAAGAGCAGTCTTTTACTGACTAAATCCAAACATTTCCTTCTTTTGCAATTTGTGTTCCGCGGCCGCGGTATCTCTTCAAACAATCCGCAACCCCAGCAGCAAGTGGCTTTGACATTCCCGTCTGCTTTGTGGACATCTCTTTGACCGACGTTCCTCCGACTCAAAATTCAAAGTTAGCTGAACAAAGAACGTACCTTTAACTTAGCTTCTTAAAATTTTCCTTTAAATCAAATTAAAACAATAATTTACTTTTCAATTTTCTCATAAAAAATTAGTGGAGACACATAATTTAGAACAACCGTGGTCAATTTAATACCCACTTATTCATTACCAAACGAAATATGGAGAACAAACAAAATGCACCCGCTTTGTTCCCGAGAGAGAATTTTGTACGTAGTTACGTAGACGTGCATGAAAGCAAACGGGTTAAGTGTCAAAAGTAATTTTACTGGCATATAACTACAAACCAGGAGAAATATTAAAGTGATAAAAGTTTTAGTTTTCTGGGATGAAATAAAAAGCGAAAATTAAAATACCTATAATATAAAATTGCTGACTCTGCGTAGGTATTGCGAATCCTTATCCTTACTAATATATATAAGAGTGAAAGTGAGTTTGTTTATTTGTTTGTTTATTACATCTTCACGCCTACATGGCTAAACTGATTTTGATGAATTTTGGTGCAGAGATAGTTGGGACCCTGGAGACGGACATAGGCTAACGTTTTTTTTTTAAAAAAGAGTGAAAAATGAGGGAGAAAGAGGGAAGAAAAGGGAAAACTTAGCACCTTATTTATTGTAATAGCATTGCTATTACAATAAATAAGGCGCTAGGGCAAAAACTACAGGTAGCAGGTACCTGCAAATCAGGAAAGGGGAACTGTGTTACCCCGAATTTAACGCGGGCGAAGCCGCGGGCAAAAGCTAGTGCTAATATAAAGTTTGAAAAACAAAAAAAAGAAAACTGACAGAATTAGTTTCTCAACAATGAAACCAGCAGGCATTCGTAACCTCACGTAAAAAACCAGAAGAAATATTAAGATGATAAAAGTTTTAGTTTTCTGATGTGAGATAAAAAAACGTAAATTAAAATATAATAGATTTCTGACTCTGTGTGGGTATTGCGAATAATACTTAATTAGCTTAAGTATTAAATTTTATTGAAACAAAAACTAAATTCAATGTTAATAAGTTGTTAATTTAACAAAAGTTAGAAGTGGATCAAGTTAAACGGGAACGTTACACGACTATGTATGTACCTCAAAAATAATTATGTTAATACTATTGTGTTATAAAATTAAGAAAAACTATGTTTCGTAACAGCTTTTTCATAACTGTGTATATGTCATAAAAGTAATCAAGTAAAAACTAGAAAGGATCTGTGGTAGACAAAAATTGCACTTCTTTCAACTAACTAAAAATTTACCAAATTTAACTTACCCCTCTTTCAGCAAGGGCATGCTAGCATAATACAGGGGATTGCAGCCCGGGGCTGAATTTACTGCCAACACTAATATATTTTCAAACCATTAACGATATTATTTTGTGTTTAAGGAACTGAACAGGCGAGATAATTAAGATTTTATAGTTTACTTTCTTACAGAATTTTTGTATTATGATTGTCTTCATAGGCTTTTGGTTATGAAACTAATGTATATTTTATTTATTTATTTATTTTATTATTCTGAAACGCTTCAAACCCAATATTAATACAGAACACACAAAAAATCAAAACTCAAAATAATCATATAATGTAAAAATTTTAAAATTAAATGCAAAGATTAAACTGTTTATCATTATGATGCATCGTCGTACCAATTCAACTTTCAATCAAATATTTTCCAGCCAGCATACATTTACGCGAGGTTAAAAAATCAGATTGAAAAAGAAAATTGCAAAATAAAAATGTTTTAAATGTGTCCGCACATTTAAAACAACCATCTATTCCCAGACCCCATAAACAAGAGAAAAAAAAACGTTCGACGCAATGAACGCGGTACATTATCTAAAACAAACGGCGAACGTTTTGCAGCCAGTTGAAAAGTTTCAAGCAAGGAAACATCTGTTGGGTATAATTAATTAGAACTCTGCTTGCACTGTCTTCGTTAACAACTTGCAGTTTGCACGTAGTGCAAAATATTCGCGTGTGTATTTTTCATACCATTAGGTGATATTTTATGTAATTTAAGTCGATTTGGAAATGTTAATCCTTCTTTGGCAATTAAATTTAAGTCTTCTATAACCTTATCAAAATTTCGAGAAAAAAACTTGCAATTTTTCAATAGTGTTTTGTATAATTCTGTTTATTTGTTTAAACACATATTTCTAGCTTACTTTTAACATTTAAATATGAAATATTTTCTCCATAAAATTAATATAACTATGTAGACTTGAACAAATATAACAAAATGTAGCCCAACGGTATCGGGAACAGGGTCCAAGTTACACATTAAAGAAGAAAGAAAAATGCAAGTTACAAACCAAAATTAAAACTATCACTATCCCATTATTCTTGTTTTCCATTCCAGTACAAATTACATTACAGTCGTAAATTCAATTTTAAAACTGTACAAATGTTTAGCATTCGGATTATAATTCTTAGCGAGGCTCATTTGGCATGTTAATTGAAAAAAGTCGGGTCTGATAATCCGTCGTGGTGCATTGCGGTGCTGGCTCTCTAAGTTGTTATTGGGACTGACGATATTTTCATATTTCTTTTGTTTTTGTTGGCCTGTTTTGCATCATTTGTTTTATGCTGTACAAATAATGTTTTTTGTGTGAGTTTTATTGTGAAAATTTGTTAATTTATTGGTTTGGTGTAATCGTTGATATTGATGAACAATTTAAGATTCACTATTTATACTTGGTTTTAAGCTTCCACGAATTATAACTAATAAAAACTGTGTCTTATAAAATATCTACCGTGTTTATTTTTATTTGTTTTTCTTTCTATATATTAATATTATTGGCTATAACTTGACTTTAGTGACTTAAGACTTTCCATCTTTGAAGTGGAAAAAGCTCAGTTATATGTTCAGAATTTTGTTTTATATTACTCACCGAATATAATTTATCATGCAACTCAGGCGAACTTAATAACAGAATCATAACTTTTTGTACCGTTTTTCTCTCGTTTTGTTGCCGGTACTCTGCATCACCCCTCTCCTTGCAGTCAGCAGGATTTGTGAATAAGCCACCGCTCACCCTGTTCTATTTGTTGCCAGAAACTCTTGTTGCCGGCTAACTAGTGCATTTCGGTTTTTATTAAAATTAAAAATACATCGTTTCTTCACAAAAATAGCAAGACAGTTTTTCGACATCACAATTTTCAAGATTTTTATGGCATCTTTGCTGCGGATTTTTTTGTGTTTTAATAAGTTCTTATATGTCTTAGTAGTTAGATTTTGGGCTTTTCCCTGATTTATGTATGGCAAAAAGCACGCCAACTGTCACATGTTCACAAAGAAAGTACTTGCAAAATGCTGTGTATAAGAGGCTGGAGAATAGATATTTATTTGTGGACAACGGGAGAAAGGGGACTAGAACCTAAACTCAGCAATTTGTGGCTTATAGTAAGAAGAAAAAGTGACATACTATAATAAAAAAATAAACGTGTACTTACATTAAACGTAAGAATCCGAAAATATGAAACCCATTGAAAGTGCTTAACACGTCTTGTCTAAATCTTCAATTGACTCATTCATTGGTCTTGCTTGCTACTCTACTGAGTAAAAACAAACGAAATATGAGATATTTAATTTCGTTTTGTTTTTTTTTTTAATTGAGATTGTTTACAATGGCAGCCAACTCATCGATCTAACGTTGTTACTGCATATTTTTACTCTTATTTTTTTTAGTGGGTTTTTTCACCACAAATGGGTTTACAGTTACGGTGGCTTAGTAATGTGCTCGGTGGATGGCAATAGGCGCGATCCCAATTACATGGCTATTAAATATAACTGACGGACGGACTGTACTCTTAGTTAGACCTCTGCCTAACTTAACGATAACAGATGTGACTTTACGTTATGTAGTAATAGTTTTTTTTTAAAATAAATGTTGCCCCACACTAGAAATTTCTCCTGTATCGTGGGTCCGTTTACAAACATTCAATCTCACATACACAAACAGCCAAACCCGGAACAACTATCTGTAGGCCATACAAATATTTGTTCCGTGCGGGGATCGAACCCGCGACTTACAGCGCAGCAGTCGATCGCACAGCCACTGCGCCAACCGTGTCGTCAGATAGAGGAAACAAATTTGTAGAAAATGGATGCCCAACAAAACCAGAAACAAACATTAAGATAAATAGTGCAGTGCCCACGACTCGCATTACAACGGAATCCAAATGGCTTCGAATTTGAGATCTGCAAATCTCATCTTAACCTAGTTTTGGTTGTTTCTTACAATGTTGAGGATTCTACACTGCATTGTATGTTTGTGCTTGAATAATTTTACATGGTATATTAATTTAGTAGTGCCGTCATATCATATGCATAGCCTTTTTCCAGCTATGGAATTGAGGTCGGCTTCCAGTCTAACCGAATGCAGCTGAATTTTTTCCTGCCCTTGTACCATTCCATTTGGGGTCGGCACAACACGTTTTCTTCTTCCATTCTCCCCTATCAGACGTCACGGTATCATTTACTTTTTTCTCCTTCATATCATTCCTTACACAATCCATCCATTTTTTCTTTGGCCTTCCTCTCGCTCTCCGTCCATAAGCATTCAGATTCATCGCTCTTTTAGTCACATGTGCTTCGTCCCTCATTACATGTCCATACCAAGACAAACCAGATGCAGCTGAATACCAATATTTTACATGGAGCGACTGCCTATCTGACCTCCACAGTCCATTAGTACTGAGCAATATCCCTTAGTAAACTGGTCGTCAGACTTTCGGGACACTGACTACCTGTAACGACTAAAAGATCTACAAATGACAGCCGGGAACAACTGCATAACGTGCTTTACTAGGCATGGAGAAACTCGGTATGTAACGGGTGGTCACCCATCCACAGACCTACCTAGGTAAGCGCACCTTAACCTAAACATTGACTGAGCGGCTGTCATTATTTAGCTACGGGATTTAACGCAATAGAACATGTAAATATATAAATTTATTTGGAATGCATGACGCGAGCGATATTGCTTTACCCCTGCAAAGTTTGCACTGATTGGCATGTATGGAAGAACATGACACAATTGCATATAAACCTAGTGTCGTCCGTCAACTTGTACAGTGGACACTGGTACTAGTACTGAAACTCTTGCATTTCTGCTGAAATCGTGTCTACGGTACGATATAGATATAATCAGGCTATATGTTTCAGTTGCATCCGGTTAGACTAGAAGCCGACCCCGACATAGCTGGGATTTCTTTTTATAAAAAATAAAATCGACTTCCAAAAACAATTTTCTTTACGAAAAAGATTTTTATTTTAGCATTTTTAGTTATGGTATAATTATATATCGCATAATTTTTATCGAGTGTTCATTTTCCATTACTAAAAGTTGTTAGTTGTTGGCAGATCATCCATATAGACAGAGAAAGAAAAATGCATTTTAAACTATACCATATAAACTGCCTAAGCAATATAAATAAAATTGACAAGGGACCACCTGAAAAGTAAACCCTATCAAACAAAAAAGAATTTTGCAAATCGGTCCAGGCGTCTTTGAGTAATCAGTGAATATACACAAAAAAAAAAGATTCCGACGAATTGAGAACCTCCTCCTTTTTTGAAGTCAGATAAAAAGGTTAGGCAAATGATGATGAGAAGATGATGATGTTGCCTATCACTGGGAAATTACACAAAATACCTAATATTATTAATACCCATAAATATAATGTGACATTTTTACTTACAACAAGTATAATGTCACATTTTTATTTATATCTAACATTTTCTTCTATATACTTATCTCAGAAGCAAGCAATACAAATATTGTTATTTCTTATGTCGTCGCTAAGTGATTGACCTTTGCCCTTTTGTATCAGGTAAATACAAGGAACTAAAACATCACCCATTTAACTACTCTTCTCCTTGTTTAATGTTTTTTTGGAAATAAAACTTTTTTGCAAAAAATAAAACCGACTTCCAAAAAAAAAAGTGGATAATAACTTTATTTCCGGAAGTCGGTGGCTTTTGTTGGTTTCGTTGACCTTTTTGCCACCGACTTCCGGAAATAAAGTTATTTTCCACTTTTTTTTTTCACTTTCCGTGTGAATAAAAGAGATGCATATACAAACAGTTGATCGCTGACTGTTCACACTGCCGGCGAGCACTCGCTTCACTAGTTTGTCGCTGAGCGACAAGAGCTATGAAAGATAACACTCACTCGGCGATACTCGCCAAGCGATAAGAAATCACGCCGAGAGAGCAGCCAGTGGTCATGTCATTTGGTCGCGTATGAGGCCGCAAGACTGACTGTACGCTTGACTGCCGCGAGCGAGTGATGCGAGTAATCGCCCGCCTCACTCGCACACTCGCTTATAGCCGAGCTACACAAATATCGGAACTACGCACTTGCTCCCCGCGTCTCGCTAACTCGTTTCTAGTTCTAGCTCTACTCGTTACTCGTTAATCGTTGCCGGTGAGACAAGTGCCTTAGTTCCACATCACGCTATAGATTAAATACTATCTAAATTATGCTTTAGTTTAAAACCAATTCAGAAATCATATGCATCATCGCCTAGGGGATACAGCTGATACTTGATTATGTTTCTTAATGACTAGGTGAGGGGAGGGGGTACGGGCACCCTGCTCCCACTCGCCTGCCTACCCTGGCGAAACCCATACTTATACATGTGATTGCAGCAATCACGGCAGATTTGCGGTCATTTATTGAAGAGTTCCTAGTATATCACTGAAGATCTATCACCAAATTAAAATACAATCACCTCAAAAAACTTGTTTTTGTTCATATTTTGTCTTCGACAACCTCTAAAATTATATCATCAACGTAGACGAAGTCAATCTAATACGCATTATTAAAGATAACTCAAAAACTATTTATTAACTATTTTTTATGGGACCAAACGACAACCACCAGCTTTCGAATAAAAAAAGAATCATCAAAATCGGTTCACCCAGACCAGAGTTATGAGGCAACAAACACAAAAAAAAAAAAACTAAAAAAAATTACAGTCGAATTGAGAACCTCCTCCTTTTTTGAAGTTGGTTAAAAAGTGGATAGATGTGAATAAAACTTACACTGTTCGGTTCGGTTCGGTTTACTGCAAGAACTTTCTAATGATAAAAATTTGATAGGTGTCAAGGTATACCCGGATGGAACGAAGTTATTATTTGTTATTTACAAAAAACCTGTATACACTCAACAAAAATAATCGTCGCGACACCACACTGTTCAATGCGAAATAAAGAGACGAAACGAAAACAACTGGCTTGCTTTCTATGAGCGAGAGAGAGAGAGAGAAAGAGACAGAAAGAGAAATACCAGCACGCCGCACGGCTTACAACTATAGCAAAAAGTGTCGTTATAACTTTAGGTCTTATTTTTTTCTGTGTAGCTCCCTTTCGCAACGCGCAATAAGGAACTTTGTTCCAAAAATCATCAAGTACAGTTTATTATGCTTCTTTTGCTGATGGGAAATCATCAAATAACTTTTACTGACTAAAACCCATGTTCCTTCACTCATCATCATGCTCACTTTTGCCCTCTATGTTCCGGGGCCGCGGTGTCTTTTTCGAAAAACTCACAACCCTGGCAGGTCCCTGGTAGGCCCCTCTGCTTTGCTGAAATAATTTTCAGGCGAGGAGTTTGTGGAACACAAACGCGCCGTAGACACGGCCTGTCTTTACTAGACAGACGGATAATGAGCTATTCATTGCTCACCGTCCACAGACCCACAGACCCGCGTCTTTGGTGGTCAGGGATCGTCTCGTGCCCCCCCTACGCCCAGAGCGTCTCCCACCGCGGCTGGGTCTGTTTGAGGTTATCTTCCTCAAGCGTCCAGCTAACTCCTTTGCTAATATAACTGCAAAAGTAGGTGACCACTTCCCATTCCCTCTCGCTTCGGACCATAGATTGCCTCTACGAGGACACAGCTTAAGCTGAGAAGACCGCCTTTAACATCGTCTTGACGAGCTCTTTAAAATGCAAAAAAACACTTATTTCTAGCCGTTTCAATTTAGTGGTTATAACTTCAGCGTAAGGTTGATAACAACAATTTTGGAACTGTTGGTTCCATTAAAATCACTAAGTCACATTGTGAAAAACCTATCAGGCGAGCTGGTTTCCTTACGATGTTTTCTTCACCGAAGCAATTAATAATAATACAATTCGCACTTGAATCCGAAAAACCAGAAGTGCGTGATTTGTTTTTAAGGATGGGAAATCATCAAATAACTTCCCCCGATCTGGGCGGAGCAAGGGGGAGTGTCAGTATTGTACTGACTAAAACCCACCCATGTTTCTTCTTTTGCCGTTTATGTTCAGGGGCCGCGGTATCTCTTTCGAACAACCCGCAACCCCGGCACGTGCGTGTGTTGGGTTCGAACTCGCGACATTATATCATTAGAGTTCCAAATAAATCTTGTTCCACTTAAAAAGGCATTGCAGCGAAGTTCCTGTCATTCATTGCTGTCAGCGCGTATGATATTTTATTTCTTGGCACTCTAATATCTTTTACAACCTCGGTAGAAGATAAACGATACATGCAGCATAACGTTTAAGCCAGCTTCATGCTCCAACGAGCAATTTCACGGACAATTTCATGAGATAAATTCTGAAAATGCTATTTTTAAATTTGCTACCGTATTTGCTTCTTTCACATTTTGCCTTAGAGCACTATTTTAGATTTTGACAGCAAATGTTTCAGTGTTGTGTGTGATTTATTTTGAATTTGTGTTTATTTATATTGCAAGTGGATAATATATTTTATTAAGTACCTGATACTACGTGATGTTGTTGTTTGTTTTTTATTACATTACTAGCTGTGCCCAGCGGTTTCACCCGCTGCTCACTTAGGGGTATAAAAAATAGAAGTTGGCCGATTCTCAGACCTACCCGATATGTACACAAAATTTCGTTTAAATCGGTCCAGCCGTTTCGGAGGAGTATGGTAACTAACATTGTGACACGGGAATTTTATATATTAGATTATTTTTGCTTCTTATGTCTAGTGACGGCAAGCGCGATTACTGAGCACGAAGTTTTGGATTCTATTCCCGGGTCGGGCACAGCATTATTGGGTTTTCCCTTTAGGAATTTGAATTTGTGCCCGGTTCATACCAATATGCCATAGGAGACTTAAACATAACTGGCGAAATATGGTAAGTACACCTCTTTTTGCAGATGGAAAATCATCTCCCCCGCTCTGGGCGTAGTGCGGGGGAGTGCCAGACTTGTACTGACTAAAACCCACTAATCTTCCTTCTTTTCCCCTTTATGTTCCGGGGCCGCGGTATCTCTTTCGAACAACCCGCATCTCCGTCTAAGTACACCTCTGCCTAACCCTTTGGGGACTACAGGCGTCATGTAATGTGTATTATATTCACTAGTTGTGAACTAACTACCCGTGAATAGCATATAACAAAAGACTTATCAATTATATTTAATTATACACATTTTCATTATATTTATTATACTATTCAATTATATTTATCATTTCTTGTTTGAGTTCACCCATACCCCAAACCCCTTTCACAAGCAAAACAATGAATACAGTAATGAGATACAAAAATAACTTGAAACAAACACTATTTAGTTTCATTTGGTCAAAGCATAGATAGATGCAGAAAGCCAATTCTAAAGAACTCGAGAAAACACAAATATTATAAAAAAAATGTATATACGTAGGTACAAAGACTGCTCACTTGGAACTCTAGAGTCTATTTTCGCTTGATTTCAGATACCGGTTTTTTTTTCGGAAAGCACGATGTGTAGTTGGGCGGGTGTCGCCTTATAGGCATTTGGCAAAGTTTGCCCGGAGGTATCCGCACAAAAAGAATATTAAAAGGTTAGGTATGTTTCGTATTATCTAATAGTACCAATGTAATGGAGGTGAGATAGACAGCTTTTTTATATGAATGGCATCTCGCAGTTCAACCTAGGAGGTTGCCATCTTAGCCAGGCAATTCTCTGACAACTTCCCCGCTCTGTCATATCATTTCTTACACAATTCATCTATATTTTTTTTGGCCTTCCTCTCCCTCTCCATCCATTAATAATTTAGATCCATCACTCTTTTAGTCACATGAAGGACATGTGACTTTCAAAACTTCCTCTAATATACTCAATCCTTACTTTATTCATTCTTGTCACTCCACACACCCATCTCAACATTTTTATCTCCGCTACATGCAATCGTTTCAATCAACGTTTTTTTTTATGTTATTTAATCATACTGTACTGATATTAAAATGTCATGTTGGTGCAGACATAATATATTGAAAGTCTCATTATAATGAAATAGATCGTATTTCAAAATAGCAATCCTTTTTTCTCGCGCAAAATCGCTTTCAAATTAAGGTAAGTGTTTACATATTGGAGCTCGCATTTTCAATAAGCCACCATCATTTCTTAGTCTTCTGGGTCTTCTGTAACTAACTACTCCGTGGTTCAGTCGATAGATCTATTTAATTAGAGCAATCTCGCCGGGCCGGTCTTAATCACTCATTCGGCAAGACAATTTATTTGGAACAAATTTTACCACACACGCCGCTATTATCGTTAATCTTCTAGACCTGAATTGAATTTCCTTCAGTTCTTTGAAGTCATCGAACTTTATTGAATCGTTTTTTGTTTGATATTAGATATTAATCAAACTTAGTCTGGCTAGAATAGGAAATTTGGAAATAGAATCTTCAAATACGTAACGGAACATAACGCCTGTAATCTTAATGGTACACACAAATTCGACCTACGACACGGTTGGCGCAGTGACTAAGCGATCGACTGCTGCGCTGCGTGTCGCGGGTTTGATCAATCATCATCATCAAAATAAAAAAAATAAAAATAAAATGAGTTTTGTGTTTGACACATAATGTTTACTAACTTTTTTATGATCACGTTTTCCCAATTGTCTATGGCACATCTAGAAGGCCTTGCAGACTTAAGTAAAGACTGCCCATCTTAATTTTGTATTTAACCAAAGATTTTTCGTAAATGCATTTCCTTATCAACCTAATTTGCACCATCCACTTAACAGCTAAGCAAAACCAGTGAACGAAATCTTTGATAACGAGATCTGCAAATGAGAATCAGTTCGAATGTTCGCAGAATCGTGTTAACAATCTATTTGTTTAAGGAAACATTAACAGTTGCTTGTGAAAGCTGATATTCTGATTAGAGTAACCTGGTAGGCTGGTTGCATACATAAGTAAAGTCTAGTAGTTGACGGAAAACGTTACCTGATGTTATGACTGTACATTTCGCAACACACATTTTCGGCGAGGCGGCGAGCCTCCTTGCCGAATTGCCACCGTGGGATCTGGAGGCGATTGTCTTCTCGCGCCTGTACGAGTGGTGCGCGGAGGCACTATGAAACGCGGCAAATCGCCATTCAGCGGACAGACCTCTGGTGTAATCTCATGGAGGGAGCGAATGTCGCAAGCCCATAAGTCCTCTATTTGAGAAGGGGCTGGAGAGGCACCACGTCTTCCTCACCTACCGCTTGACTCAGGTCCTCACCGGACGGGTCCCCCTTACACCCCAATACTTACTTTCACCTTACTGTAGCGTATCGGTCACTTAGATACAGGCTGAGCCTAGTTTAGGACCTGCTATTATGTTTTATCTTTAAAAGAATTCTTAATAGGAAACTGTTGAGAAAATCGGATGTATATTCTTTACCCCATGTAGACCAGAAAGTGAGATAAATAATATTACACTGGGTGTTTTTGTGTTTGCTTGAAAAGGGGTTTGAAAACATAGAAAACATTTCACTGATGATAACACAATGGGCCCGGGCGGTCTTATAGGTAAAAGCGATCAATTATGATTATATTAAAACTTTTAAATGAGAATTGTATTAAAAATATTAAATTTTATGTTTTACTGGGTGTGTTACATTTTTTGCTGCCTACCTCACCTACCTACTTTACCTTCCTACCTACCTTACCTACCCTATTATGGATTCATTATATTTAAATAGATAATCTTCATTTTTTTATTGCACTCCTCTCAGTAACTTCGTCTCCCATATAACGATGCTCCATGTTCACAATACAAAATTTAAAAAAAAAGGCTTAGGACCCGCTGTTACTTGTTGACTGTACACACGGAGACACATCAACCTATACAAAACCAGTTTATGCAGATGTCTTAACTACGTAACGTACACCGGAGATTTCCCGTACGATTAGAGCTCCGCTTATACTGGATTTGTATAGGATCATGTGTTGTCGTGTGTACATAAAACAACGTGGAGTAAAAGATTAAGTTCTGATATTTGTATTACTATAAAAATATCGGATTGGTTGAGCAATTCTAGATACATGCCCCCTTTTTACATTATTTGAAGTGTACGGACCAACTCACACCACATGCAAATTCAAATTCATTTAATTGTCTGAACATGGTACTATTTATGGTTTTAAATGTAAACAAAGGTCTCATCATATTCTGCCCTCAGTGGGCGTGTAAATATTTGATACATATGCATAAGTTGGTCTGGTATACATACGGTGAAACGGACATTGTAAAACAAACTTGTACTAGTTTTGGGATCAGAACCTACTCTGGCTCTTGACTCTTGGTCTAGTCTAACAGTTGTTGAATCGATTATAAAAAAAAAACCAGCCAGTCCTTTTGAGCCAGGTGAACTTTTTTAAAAACCATCGACAGATTTCGACACTCGATGAGAATTCTACCGGTTGTTTGTCTTAGTATAAAATCCTACTTCTATTCGAAAGAGATACTGCGGCTTCGGAACACAAAGGCCAAAAGAAGGAACTTGGATGAGTTTTAGTCAGTAGAAGTCTGACACCTCCATCTGCTGCAAACAGAGCGGGAGAAGGTAGGGTGGTTAACAAAATAAACTACTTGCAAATTCAATTCCTTTAGATTTTTGCTTTAATATAGTAAAGAGAAAATAACAAACACAAATATAACGATAAAAGGTGAACATAGTCTGCGTTTGTTTTGCAGTATAAACTCTCTGTGTAGGGCGGTAAACATGACATTTCCAAGTCCTTTTTAGCCGGTACCTACATTATCTTCTATCTTAAGACCTGTCTAATACACTCAGTGGAATAACTTAAAAGCTGTGCTAGCACATTCTATTATGAATTCGTAAATAAGTTTTTAAAAATGTTAACAAATATAATATGTTAGAAATTCGAAAAGAAATGAGCTGCTTATTCAACAAATGTAACTTTTTAGTACAATAGTAGTAATTATGTAGTCATTAAAGAATCAACTTTATTTGAATAACATAAGTTATGTTTGAGTATTATGTTATAAAGGACGAGCCTATTGCCGGCTCATCTGGCTTCATAAACACACAACCAGACTCCTTGGCTATTACTGAGAAATTCCTAAGGGAAAGCCCAATTTATTTATTTAAGTTAGTGCTTAATTTGATATTTTTACACACTGTGTCTACGTGTTTTATCTATCTGTCTTATCACAGATCTGCTGAAACAGATTTCTTTAGTAAGCTAACCTTTGTGCTCTTTTGTCTGTATGTACTTTTTTTCATAATATGTATTTTGTGTGTACATAAATAAATAAATAGCCTGACCTGAAAATTGAACCCAGCATCTCATATTCAGAAGTTGCAATAGCTACACCAATGGGTTTTAAATTGAATTTGCATAGTATAAAGATGATATTTGTTTATCATACGGAAACACGTATTTGAATAAACTCTAGCGAGTCAAGTTGCTAAGTTCGCAGATAACCTAATATTATTATGTTTTATCTTATAAAGAATTCTTAATAGGAAACTGGTGAGAAAATCGGATGCAAATCTTTTACTTTTTTTAAAAAGCGGGAGAAATAATATAAGACTGGCTGTTATTTTGTGTTTACTTGAAAAAAAGTTCAAGAATACGACTTGTTCACCTTTGTTTGTTTTTCATGTAAGTAGGTTACTTATTTGTGAGTTCTGTTCTACGTTTAAAAAGCTTCTAATTTTAAAAGTAAAAAAAATCGCAATTGAAACATTTTTTTTTTTACTTAAAAAAAGTAGAGACTCCTAAGCTTCCTGGGCCCAGGGGTTAACTCAACCAAACTAGTTTTATTTGCGATAGGAGTAAATAACCTTACATCACTGAAAATGTGGTGTTTGGCAATCCAGAAATCAAGTTCACATTGTAGTTTTTCTGTATGTTAATTGCGAAATATTTTTGACTAGCTTAGGTTGTGTAATAGTTTTATGCGTGGAAAGCACGTGTAGAGTCACCATAATGTGACGATTAAAAGATCTAACACGTTTTGAACGTCCTGGACAGTCGCTACAGTCAAGCGATCAATGATGGTTTTATTAAAACGTTTAATAAAAATGAGAATTGTATTCAAAATAATTTAATCTATTTTATGTTTTACTAGGTGTGATTTGCATGATTTGCAATGCAATTTTCCTAGATATCTCACCTACCTACTCTACCAGCCTATCCTTCCTGCCTACCTACCCTTCCTATCTTCCTACCCTACTAGGGATTCATATATATGTAAAGATAATCTTCAGTTTTGGATTGCATTCATCTCAGTAACTACGTCTCGCATAAAACGATGCTCTATGTTCACAAACGAAACTACAAATGAAAAAAAAAACAATATTTTTAAATTAAATTCTTTCGTTCTACTTTGTAATCAAAGAAAGCTGAATTGCATTCCAATTCCTTTGGATACGGAATGAAACCTGGTACATAAAGCAGTGTCGTTGCATAGAGGATTAATCTACGACCATTCTTTTTGTTTGAAGACCTTTCAAAGACGTTCTAGATATTACTTCACGGTTTAAGGTAACAATTCCTAGGACACCTTGGAAGAGATACCAAGAATTTGTTATTTAAAACGTTTCAAATAACAAATTCTCGGTCACAGTTTCCCGAATCATTTAACTTTAAGTGACATCTAAATTAATAGCAAAACTCAACTGACAGCGTTGAGGACGAATTTTTTGACGCTATTTTTTAATTTATTTATAAGTTTAGTTTAGTTTAATCATTTTAGTTTTTAACACATTTTACCAAATAAATAGCAAAAACAGGTCACGACGTTGAATTTTCAACTGCTGAATCAAGCGTTAATATAAACTCGAAAATATAAATAACATTTATGTTTATTGTATTTTTTTTTCATATTAAATACTTCAAACTGGAATTGGCATTAAATTATTACAGTACAAAGAAGATTAATTTATCAGAATTCTTTTAGTTGCCCTGCAACAGGCAAATTGGATGGGAGACTAAGACAATAAATAAGAAATAAGTTTACTTCAGCTGCGTCAGCCATGTTGCTGGGGAATTTGTTCCACCACTGCTTCTTCCCAGCTTAAACACTATGAAGTAGCGATAAGCGGACGTGTTAGTGGACTGTCTATGAGTTGAGTTTGAGTTTTGATTTGTTTTATAAAAGTCAAAGGCAAAGAGGTGCCGTTATAAATTAAAATCTGAAACCTTTCAAGTATCAAATGTCTGCATTAAAAATACCATCGGGTTTTCTTCGCAAAATATTTCTTCCTTTAATATTTTTTAGGCAACGAAAACCAATCAAAACCATCCTTTTTATTTTGGTATTTTTGATTTCGTTGAAAAAAGTTAAGTAGATTAGTGCTTACATAAAGAAGGTTTAAACAGAACCTTCAAAGCCATCAACTAATCATTCTAAGTACTTGTAATCTTTCGCAAAAATATTGCTAGAAAACTACTTCTTTTTAGATGAAAAATTACATTTAACTGTACGGTTCAAGGCAAAAACCACGATTTAGCGGACTGAGTCTGTATCACCAATTGCTGGTTCGAAGACTTGAGACTAAGCTACAAATCCAAACGCGCTGATGTTCGTTGGTAGACTGCCATTTTAATACAGAATAACAAAAGAGTATAAAAATAAACCTATTCTAAATTTAAAGAAACACTAGTTCAAAATATATTAAAAAGTAAATATCTATAAAAAAGGTGCGTTGCGCACATTCCTTCCCCCCAAAGTTCAGCAATCAGCTTGAGCAGCTTCTTCAAAAAACATTAGAAATTGGGGGTATTTAAAGTAAACTTACAATGTAACATTGAAAAACGTTAAATAGAATAAACTTGTGAAATAGTTATACTTGTGAGATCCTTACTATCCTTAATAATATTATAAAAGCAAAAGTGAGTTTGTTTGTTTATTTATTTGTATGTTACGTCTTCACGCCTAAATGGCAAAACCAGAATGAGATAGTTGGGACCTTGGAGACGGACATGGGCTATTTCTTTTTTTAAATTGAGAAATGAGGGAGGAGGGAAGAAAAGGGAAAACTTAGCTTTGCTATTACAATAAATAAGGCACAAGGGCAAAAACTACAGGTAGCAGGTACCTGCAAATCAGGAAAGGGGAACTGTGTTACCCCAAAAACGAGCGAAAAGCTAGTACTTGCTATATTTTTATTTGTGCACAAAGAAAGAAAACTTACATAGGAAAACAGTGACTAAATGTTGTACATTGAAGACAAGTTAAAAAGGCGAACTTCTGACTCCTAAACTAGGCCAGAAGCTAAGATTGGCAGTCCGTCAGTCAGTAAGTTACACAATAGTGTATGCTGCTAGCGCAGATAAAATACAGTACCAGTTAGCAATTTGAACTTTGACCTCCAATATCATCGTAACTTCTAGAAGGTTTCAGGTGTGATCATGAACAAAAAAAAATGATCGCGATGACGAGAAGAACAAGTCTTTAGGCTTCGTTCTCTTTTTCTTTTTAATTAAGTAAATATCGATAATTATTTTTAAGTATGTAAAACAAATACCGCAGCCCCGGGACATAGAGGGCAAAAGAAGGAACATGGGTGGGTTTTTGTCAGTAAAATTCTGACACTCCCCCCCACTCCGCCCAGAGCGGGGGAAGTTATTTGATGATTTCCCATCCTTAAAAAAGGCTCCTACTTATGTAAGAAGAATCGATCTTCAGGGTCAGTTTAGTGGATATTCTCAGTCGATTAAAATATAAATCTTGACTGAAACGAAAAATTGTGTCTGTGTTAATCATAAAACAAGAAGTTTACCCGTTAAAACATCTTAATGCTACTTTGTCTGGCTTACAAAACCAACGCAGATCTTATAATCACCGGGTTATCTCATTCCAAGTTAATTTCTATCCGTTACGCTTTTAAAAAAGAGTTTGAGGAAAATTAAAAGAGCCTTTTGATGTCTTGTTTTTTGGCTTGTTTTCATCTTTAATATTTATTAAAACGGTTTACTTTCTGTGAAGATGTTATCCGATTAGGTGGCCGTGATTAGTGAAACGGTATTTGTGGATCTGAATAATTTTGTGAGGTTTTTTATAGAAAATGTTATAGATAGAAAAAGTATTTATTGACTCGTTCGACAAAAGCAGCAACACGAATTAAAAATTACTGAAACCTACCAAAAACCCTATATCTCGGGAACACATAGATATATCAAATTGAAATTAAAACTGTATCGTCAAGTCTGCGATTCCTTTCAGCTGTGTAAAAATCAACCCTCTAAGTTTGCGTAGTCAAAAGAAATGGCCGTTTATGTCACAAGTTTGAACGGAACCCGCGGTACGCGAGTCCGACTCGCACTTGGCCGGTTTTTTATTAATATCATTCCTCACATAATCCATAAAACTTTTCTTTGGTTCTTCTCTCCTTCTCCATTCATTAACATTTGTATTCATTACTCTTTGTAACCCAAATATACAGCTAAAAATATCCGCATATCAACACATCAAAATATTCACAAAAACATCTCTTAAGCCAAGAATAAAAAGACTGTTTACATTTTTATCAGCGCTTGAACTTTTGCCCGAAGACGCTTGATACATAATAATATGTAAATGTATTAAAATCGATGTGAAAGTTGCTGTTATGTTAAAACTTTCCCATTAGTTTTTCAAACTACCCCCACTTGCACATCTGAAAGTTTCGCCACGAGTTTTCAACTCTTTTAAACAAGCCTAGCATTTATTTTTTCTTTTAAAACTTTAGATATTATTTAAGATTTGTATTTATTCGACGGTCCCTACGTACATAAAGACATGTCGAAAATGGCATTTTTTTATTGTATAATTGGCTTTAGATTATCTATGCGCACATGCTGACATACGATTTTTATTTTATTTATTTACCTTGTTTTAGAAATAGTATAAGAGAACAAGTTTTATAAATACAACGAATAAGTGTCGTAGAAACGGTCATCTCTCAGTTTTTCTAAGAAAACGTGAAAAAATAAAATATTGATGTGTAAATGGTATCATAAAGCTCTTAAAACTGTTAAAATATTGTAGAACATAGAACTATTTCTAGGGCGTGTTAAAAACAAATTAGGCTCTCCAGTAAACCTCGGTTTTTTTGACTTAACCTTATGTACGTAGGAACCGTCGATCTTCACGTATTGAATAGTACGAATTTACGCGAGCGAAGCCGCTGGCAAAAGCTAGTTCAAAATAAAGTGCCCATGATACTCAAAATTAAGATGTTATTCAAAGTTCCATAAATCACACCCAGCTGCTCTAATTTCACCTAACTAATCCATACACAAACACCAATTATCCAGGCAGGTATCAGCGAACCAATCAGGATCCTTACCCCGACATGATGAACAAATGAAGTCGCTCGAATGACGAATGGAGCGACAAACTGGCTGAGGGTCTGACGCGGCTTTTGATTGTTACATTCGCAACACGATGCTGTTAGCCGTTCGTGCTAATACGTATAAACTGGTGAACAAGGAAGTAGAAAGGCCTAGATATGACTAGAAGTATTGCTTAAAATATTAAAGGTCAGACATGGTGGGTCTGTAGAAACTGGGCTGAATCCTTACTAATATTATAAAAGCGAAAGTGTGTTTGTTTGTTACGTCTTCACGCCTACATGGCTAAACTGTTTTTGATAAATTTTGGTACAGAGATAGTTGGGACCCCGGAGACGGATATAGGCTAACTTTTTTTTTAAAGTGAGAAATGAGGGAGAAAGAGGGAAGAAAAGGGAAAACTTAGCTTTGCTATTACAATTAATAAGGCGCTAGGGCAAAAACTACAAGCAGCAGGTACCTGCAAATCAGGAAAGGGGAACTGTGTTACCTCAAATTAAACGCGAGCGAAGCCGCGGGCAAAAGCTAGTTTAAATATATTTTTAAAACTTTTATAATTATTATCTTGTGTGTGCGTGTGTGTGTGTGTGTGTGTGAGTGCTTCCAGCCAGTAAGAAAATCAAATATAAGTTATTCAATACAAAAAAAACTACGGTTCCACTTCTACTTCAAATTACAAGATATAACATCCAAACCATTCCAGCTCCTACAATAAAAACTATTACAAGTAACAAAAGAGTGTATAACATCATATTACAATGATTCAACTTGCTGGCCAAGTATGAAGTTTATCGCAGAATCATCTCCAGTTGGCAAGCCTCCAATGTTCAACATCTAGTGCTAAAATAATGATGACAAGTGGCAAGTTACTGGTCTTGTACTAGCGCCACAATGGCATATGCCTACCTACGTAGTCATCAAATAACTTGATAAATAGCACCTACATCATGCCAAGGTGGTCGTGATTGACGACAATGTGAAATTCATCTGATCAGTGATGTAAAATTGCTAGATTAATCCAGTCACTTTAGCAAAAAAGGTCAAACCTCGGTACGAGAGGTGATAAGGACTTGTATAATGTACACTTGTATAATCCTTTATTTTGGGAGTTTTTAATAAGTTGTCTCAAAAGCCCCATAAATCGTGTACCTGACTGTGATTCATGCATTTTGACGCAGACGCAGGTCTTAAGTTATTCAAGGTCAAAATAAAGGATCTTATAAAACTTTCATTTAGACAGTTTAAACCAGAATAAAGCATATACATACACACACGTTAAATGACCTCCACACCTTCCCTTGCAGTATTTGTGCGTTGTAGTATGGAATTTTGTAGATAGAATTGTTTCCTGAGCCGGGATAGTACACTTTACATTGCGCCCATTATGAATAAATCCCATGTAATTATTACTATACATATAATATATACTATACATATAATTATTAGTAGCAACCCCCTATTATAGGGGGTTGCTACTAAGACGTTCCTGATGGAAAAAAAACCCAATAACACTTTGGTTCGTTTGAAACTGAAACGCTTAGTTAATGTTACTCTACTGTACCTCTGCTAGAACAAACAGTCACATTCATATCATTTCATTGTTCCAGCAGCCATTTCCAGTAACTCTAACATCTACGTCCGCATGTAGTGCTCATTTCGCACTTACCCTTTTGACGGCCCTAAAAAGGTCGAGTTCATTTGTCGCCATCGTCATGTTGGAAGGAATGAGACCGTTAGACGGTAGATTACAGGTCCTGTACCGTTTTCTTTGTGTCAGTTGAGAACTGATTGACTAAGCACTACCAGGAAAGCAGAAGTGGAAAACGATCAGTCTTGCCCAATTCCTAACATATTTCCAACGAGCCTTTCAAATTTTTCGGGAAGGTCGTACTCGAAAGTGTGAATCGAAAATGGTCGTTTATATTTTTTTGTGTTGTGTTTTTTCGTACACTTTGTAGACGAGTGATTTTTGGGTTGGAAGAGCGTTTTTTGTCAGAGGTCGTGAATTTACACGCTGTTTTTAGTCAGGCGAGCCTCACTCGAATGGGTATCCAATCCATCAAGGAAGGCTGGATGGTTTTAAGCCTGCCTTTATTTTGGTTGCAAAATAATATTGCTGGCAACGTAGCAGTTTTGGTGATATCGGTGACTTTTTCAATCTTGTTGGCTATGTGATAATAGCTTCTATTGTAAGGGAAGATTAACCAATCAGGAAGTTAATGGCGAGTCTGCACAAAGCTTGTCGAACTTATTTTCTAACTCTCGTCTTGGTTTGGACTTGGTTTTCCTGTTAACTTTATTAACCACACCTTAATGGCCAAATTGCCGCGGTGACTTGTACAAAATTAATACACGTTTCATCAGAAAGTTTTCCCAAATTAGATTGTAGGAAATTAACTTTGTCCGTATAAGATTTGTGCACAGAACAAAAGCTCGTGTAGTGAGATTTTATCTTTTTCAGAAGTTCATTGTGTACTCACTAGCTTTTGTTCGTAGCGCCGCGCCGTCCGCTATAAAGTCAGAAGTTATCCCACGGGAACGTATTATTGGGATAAAAAGTAATATGTTTTAATTCAGTTCATGATATACCCATGAAATAAACACTGAAATTTGTTCAGCCGTAAAGGCGTCAAAAGGTGAAAACAGATTTTTTGTTTTCATATCGGTAAGGAAACTACGTCTAAGTGGATAGTGTAGGGAACTGGTACGCAATTAAAAAAAGCTAAGATTACTTTAAAATTATATTTTTAGTTTATATATCACCAATGCATGTCACAAACATCCTACACCATTCCATTCTTTATTTAAAAACCTCAGTATTCGAACGTCTCTGCAAACCAGCCTGCACTGTTTAAGGTTTAGGCAATGTTATTAAACCTCTATAATACCTTGTCAACCTAATTCACTCACTCTTTACAACAATAAGCTCAAAAGCATCTCAAAATTCATATCTCTAACCAATAACTCAAACAGTGAGCCTACTTAATACCGCCGATGTTACCCTTAAACGAACCCGATTACGTTACAAACGATTCCGAAACTCGGTACCAAATGACCGATCTCTTTCCTTGCTCCCATTTGGCACATAGAAATGAGGTCTTAGAAAATATCTTACAATCAAAAACCTACTCAAACTGTTACCTTTAAGGTTGAGTTTGGAACGGATGACGTGGCGAAATATATAAGGGTTTACGTTCGTTAGGATTGACTTTACGTGTTTGGATAGATACGCACGATTCGTTTTGAGTCGTATTTACACATGATAGTTATGGTGGTATGGTGTTGCCAGGTCGAGTATGTCGGGTGTTTGTGTAAGGATTTTATCGGATGTAAATAAAAAATGTTTTGTAATGTTGTGACAGCTTGGGGATTTGTTTGGTAGCTCCCGTATCGTTTATATACTGTCTGGCATGGACTGAAGGGTATTTTTGAGTGATTTAATGTAAGTAAATTCTATTACATACGCACGCGTGCAATGATTTTGATTTCAAAATCTTAAATCCAAACACATGATGTTTAATTTGTCACTTTTATCCTATTTATTTCTTTCACAATGTAATAGTAGTACAACTAGTGATTACATGACTCTGCTAATACTTATCAAATAATATCGCAGTTACTATCTAATAATATCAACATACATTAGGAATCTAAAGCATATCCACTGAACCGTTCATTGTGAATGAAAGTTTGAGATTCCTAATGCTTTACTACCTGTCGCGGTTGCGGGTTGTTCGAAAGAGATACCGTGGCCCCGGAACATAAAGAGCAAAAGAAGGAACATAGTTGGGTTTTAGTCAGTAAAATGCTGACACTTTCCGGAGGAAGTTACTTGATGATTTCCGATCCACAAAAAAGCCTAAATTACTATGGACAAACTAATATTTACTGGAAATATTGATAAACGAACAAGCATGGCAAGTATACCTGCCTGTTTACCCAAAAAACAAAGTAAAATAACACTAGCTAATAAGATAACTCAAAAACTTATAACGAACATTCCATTAAAAAAAACGCATCTCATGAAAACTGCTTTCAGGAGCACTTTATACGCTTGCACTTTAAAAATTCAACATAAAACATATTCCAACTGGAGAACGCTCCACTTTTTCATATTTTTCAAAATAATATATGGCTCAGCAGGTATTATGACATTCAGAATTTGATTAAAAGGTTTTCTGTTGGTAGGTGCATCAAATTATTTGAGGAAATTCTAAAGCATATTGAGAGAATGAATTTTTAGCATATTGAGGAGCTCGTGGCTAAATAATAGCAGCCGCTCAGGTCGATCATTAGGTTAAGCCGCGCTTGCCTAGGTTGGTCTGTGGATGGGTGACCACCCGTTACATACCGAGTTTCCTCCGTGCCTCGGAAAGCACGTTAAGCTGTTGGTCCCGGCTGTCATTTGTAGATCTTTGACAGTCGTTACAGCTAGTCAGTGTCCTGAAAGTCTGACAACCAGTCTTACCAAGGGGTATCGTATTACCCAGTACTAACTGGGTTATGTAGGTCAGACAGGCAGTCGCTCCATGTAAAATACTGGTATTCAGCTGCATCCGGTAAGACTGGAAGCCGACCCCAACATAGTTGGGAAAAGGCTAGGCAGATGATGATTGAGAGAATGAATTTTTGAATTCCAAGTTCACTTTTCGACATAAATTTAATACAGAACTGGTATATTAGTTGGTACTATTACGTTCTGACTGAATAAGATGACCTTATTGGACATGTTCCACTAGAGAAGTTGTATACTGTCGGCTTCGCTAGGTACCTAATCTCCGGGGTTGCGGGTTGTTTGAAAGGCCGCGGCCTCGGAACATAAAGGGCAAAAGAAGAAAAAAGGTGGGTTTTAGTAAGTAAAAGTCTGACAATTCCCCCAGCGGAAGAAGTTATGTGATGATTTCCCACCTCTAAAAACAGAAAAGGTACCTCAACTGCCGAACTGAGTGGAGGGGGGTCTGTGTTCATGTACGAAAGTAGAGGAAAACCAAAGTTATTATGGAATCAATGATAATGGCAAGAAGGGATTATCAGATGAAATGATGAGTAATAACGGCACGGTTGGCGCAGTGGCTGAGCGATCGACTGCTGCGCTGCGTACCGCGGGTTCGATTCCCGCACGGACCAAATATTTGTATGACCTGCAGATAGTTGTTTCGGGACTGGCTGTTTGTGTATGTGAGTTTAAATGTTTGTAAACGCAACCACGATACAGGAGAAATTCCTAGAGTGGTGTTTTAAAAAAAAAGAAGTATGTAAGAAGATGACATGCTGCGCCGACACTAAACAAATTGGGATAAGACTAGGAGAACGATGCTGGAATTCTGGGTTCAAATCCAGGTTAGTACAGGAATTTCTGAAATTATTTTGAAAAGACTAGTAGCTTGGTCGCCTGTCTAAAATTTTTGATAATTTTATTCTCTCTATTCATACTTAGGTGCTCGTGGTTGCAAGCGCGCCTCTTTGATAGAAATCTTACAGTAACTGTCTTGAATTTTGCAGTTGAATATGAAAAACCTATGCCTATAAAAGCATTCTAAGGAATGGTTCTTATGCCTGCCTCCCAGCACCCCATTAGGCTATGAGAGTTAGAGGAAAGCACATGTTGTGCTCTCTTCGTCTTATCTGGTCACATTCACTTGTGCACTATTCATATAACATTGAATAGCTAGTCTTTTTAATTTCTTAACCTTTAGCAGCAGAGAAACTTTATGACGATTCAAGCACAAATGAATAAGTTTAGTCTTGTTCAGAATTTCAAATACTTAAAATATCTAAAGAACACAGATGTCCTAAACTAATCTTCTAACAACTATGCCATTCGCCAGATGCTAGTATTTGTACAAAATTCTATTATAATTTATACAATAATCTTTGTAGAGGGTTCTTACAATTGAATTATTTTAATCAGATTTAAAATATTTTAGTTTTCGTTGGTCTGCAATTTATTTCATAATTGTATTTTTTAGCAGTATTTAGATTGAAAGATGACCCCGACAGATTGGAGTACCAAATAACACTTTTAAATACGATTAGAATAAAATCTATATATTGCATCAGGAATTTCTCAGCCCACCGCAGTTATTGTTTGTCAAACTTTAGATTTGTACCCAGTTGATAGTACTAGGCTTGCCCATTTCTCGGGGTTTAAA
Organism: Ochropleura plecta; assembly: GCA_905475445.1. Lineage (NCBI taxonomy): Eukaryota > Metazoa > Arthropoda > Insecta > Lepidoptera > Noctuidae > Ochropleura > Ochropleura plecta. The sequence continues at coordinate 13,880,130 of FR997739.1, forward strand.
ACGGCCGCTTAAACAGATTCATAATAGGTTTATAATAATGAATAACATTACCATTTGAAAAATGGTCATAAAGTATATTATTTCATATACAATATTAACTGCGTCTGTGACTTTGAAGAATTGCAACGTAATTTATATTCATCATTTTGCTGCCTTTGTCCATTCTATTTAGGGTCGGCGCAATACGTTTTCTTCATTCTCCCTTTCAGACGTCACTTCATCTCCTTCATATCATTCTTCACCTAATCGATCTTTCCTTTATTTGGCCCCCCTCTCCCTCTCCATCCATCAACATTCAATTCTCTCTACTCTTGTAGTCAAATGCACTTCGTCCTTCCTCATTATATGTCCATATGAAGACAATTAATTATTTATTTATTTACCACTAATTTATAGCACCTATATACAGACATATTCAATACGAAGTCAACAAATAATACAACATACAAAAAAACACGTTAATTAAATTAAAAATAAATTAAAACTTATCTTAATTAAACATGGCAAAACATATTGATCAAAATTATACTTAACAAGTCATCATTAAGGGAGGTACCCAGGCAGGAGTCACCCTGGGTAATGGAGAGCATTACGATCTGTGCCCTATGAAAAAATCTTGGCAGGTTTTGCCCAAATATCTCTTCCGATAATGTAATGTATTATATTCATAATCCATATAACATATCCATTCATATTATTATCCTATTGTGATTCTGCCATATAGGTTATTTTAGACCCCCTGATTGCTACGGGCTCTTCACTATTTCATAACTGGTGAAATATGACATCCATACTTCCACTGAACACATGAACTACACTTTTTTTTCAGAGATCAAGGTTACGCTTTAAAGAGGTTTTTAAAATCAGATGTTCATCCAAGCGTTGTTTCATCTAGAATGTTCACTGAAGCAGACGACAGGCGGATTAACTTCTGACCGCTCCTGTTAATTACAGCCCAACGATTTTATACTGAAAAGAAGATATATTACTGGTGATATAAGTCTTTAAACTGACATAGTAACTAACATTATTACAAAAAAAACTTGAAACGGGATATTCTGTTTGAGTTCATCCGTGGTCATGGCGTTTGCAACATCGCCAAAATATCGGAAACTCGAAACAAAATAACAGGTAAATTTCCCGTTTCAAGTTTTATTAATAATATTACAGGTGATTACAAAAACAGTTTCGTTGCTAAAAGCAGTTTATCAATGGTGTGTTACATAACATAACGCCTGTAATCTCAATGGATTAGACAGATGTATACCAAACAGTATGCCCACATTTCACTAGTTATATTTGAGTCCCATGTAATAGGGGCGAGCGTATTGCCATCATCTGGGCATAAATCCAGACTCCATGACTGCCACTGAGAAATTACTGATTTAAATACCTAACTACAATATAACCCATCCGGGTATCAAACCCAGGACCACGTGCTCAGCAGTCGCGCTTACAACTACTAGACCAACGATACAGATTGCATGCTTTTAGGTATTGTGTCAGCATATTTTTTTTCAATTCTTTCAATCTGAAAAATATACAAACATTTTTTGACGGCACGGGTTCGATCCCCGCACGTAACAAATATTTGTATGAACTACAGATAGCTTTTTGTGTATGTGAGTTTAAATGTTTGTAAACGCCCCACGATACAAGAGAAATTCATAGTATGGGGCAACGTTACTTTTAAAGAAAAAATAAATAAACTATTAAACACATTCTCTTCTTTTCTCTTCCACGGCAAAGTGAAGCAAGACGTTGATTTCAATTTATTACATCAAAAATAATGATCATTTAAGTTCATCAATCAAACTCCTGGTCTTTGTGCGCCTCAAAATACTTGCAAAATTAACTTTACCAAGTAATTAACGAAAAGTCCACTGCAACTTTGAATATTGAATAGTGTTTTTTAAACACATCAACGGGTCCTCGGTTGTCGGTGAGCAATGGGTAGCTCACCATATATCCGTCTAGTAACGACATGCCGAGTGGACAGCGCGTTCGTGTCCCACGCGCACTTCAAAGAGATGTCAGCAAAGCAGAGGGGTCTGCCAGCGCCACCGCCTGCCGGGGTTGTTGTTCGAAAGAGATACCGCGGCCCCAAAACTTAAAGGGCAAAATAAGGAACATGGGCGGGTTTTAGTGACTAAAAGTCTGACATTCCCCCAAAAAAAAGCACATTAACTGCACGATTACACAAAGCAAACTACGTATTATTATATAATTATTAATGTATCATATAAGTAATAAAGCTTATCACAGGCATACATGACATTGGCATAAAGTCATTTTTTGGAGACTACAAAAATGTACAATAGGTAATTATAATGTATTTTTTTTAAATGGTTGACCACTGAATACTATGAAATACATACATTATATACTTTACCATTATTTGGTAATAATAAAATTATAATACTATGTAAAACTATTATCGCTTAAATGATATGCCTAGATGCCATAATTGAGTAAAACTGCTGCGTTCCTAAAATCACAAAGCTAAATAAACATAATTTACTGGAAACAACCTCTAGAGGATTATCACATTAAACAAGAATAAAAACAAATCTTGAACATCAAATAAAATTTCAACCAAAAGATTTGTTAAAACAAAACGTAAATAAACGACTCCATTCATCTTTTGATCAAACAGTGCCCCAGAGACTGCGATGAGTAAATCTTGGAACAAATAGTTTTGTAGACAAAACCCAGCCTTGCCGTCTTAATTGAAGCGTATACAAATTATATGTAAATTTGTGAGATGCAAAGACGTTACCGTTGAGAGGAATGGAACAGAAAACGTATAGATGCAGAGTTATTTTGAATCTTATTTAAATTTCAGTTCTTTTTTTGCGTGGGATTCTATAGGTCATCATAATTGTCTTGCTGTTGTTCAGGTCAATTTCAGGTCTTTTCATATTTCTCTTTTGCCTTGTCGATCTCTTAGTAGTCACCTCCTGTTTAGCTATATTATCTTTACACATGCATCGACACGCGCACCGAAAGTTATGTACAGACGCCAGCAGGTCAAGCTACCCGAAACTGTCAATTTTTCCCAATGAACCTTGAACCTAATACTTTAGAAATAAAGTCGAAAATCTATCAAATAAATCTGACAGATTGTAGTAGCTTGATATGCAGGCGTCTGTACAAACTTGTAACATTGTCACAACACAAAGGGACCACAGAGTTGAGTATGTGGTTTTAATTTCAACTCGATACCTCGACGCGTTTCTGAAACATTGGTCATGACAGACAAACAGACGGACATCAAAGTGATCCAATAAGGGTTCCGTTTTTTCCTTTTGAGGTACAGAACCCTTAATAAAACAAATTGTAGACATATTATGAATTTAAAATTGTATTTTATTGTATAAATTGAAATTGTATTTTATTGTATATATTGAAATTGTAGACATGTTTAGCACTGGTGAAAAGGCAAGGAAAATTCTTGTAATCAGCGTCTATGTAGTCTTCCCAATTATGGTATGGCATCCAGTCTAACCAGATGCAGCTGAATACCAGTAAAAAATTAAAATTAATATTAACCAAAATTCATAATTACGAAAAATCGCTTCATAATTTTCACCAGTATTTAAACATCCCTTTTTCAATTCACCCCATTGTATTCATCGCACCCTTACAAAATGTTAATCCTTCATTAATTATTTAAAATATTTCCTTAATCCTGAAACAAACACTTCAATTAATAGTCGAGTGACTTTACAGGATTAGACGGGAAACTCCCGAAACTGGGGATTTCAGAAGATTAGTAAGAAGCTTGAGACAACATGGAATTACCACTGTAAGGCGATGGCCAAATCTGTTCAAGATAACAGATTCGCATAAACGATATTGATATTGTTATAAATTTTCTTTAATTGAGGAAAATGTGTTCATGGAAAGCGATTTAAAAAAAACGTTGCCCCACACTAGGAATTTCTCCTGTATCGTGGGTGCGTTTACAAACATTGTTTTTCATTAACTAATAATTGTTTTTCATTAATAAGTTTAGATTTTGATGATTGTATTTAGTCGTTATGGTCGTTTTCTTAGATTTTTATTTTATTTTAATAGATTTATTGAGTAATCGGCCTACCAGTCCTAGTTAGGAGTGTCGTATTACCCAGGTATTTTTCGTATTTTGCTGGATCCGGTAAAACTAGAAGTCAACCACAGCATAGTTGGGAAAAAGCTAAGCAGATGATGAATCATTATTAACACTTAAATATGTATTACTAGCTTTAGCCCGCGGCTTCTCTCGCGTTGAATTCGGGGTAACACAGTTCCTCTTTCCTGATTTGCAGGTACCTGCTACCTGTAGTTTTTGCCCTTGCGCTTTATTGATTGTAATAGCAAAGCTAAGTCTTCCCTTTTCTTCTCTCTTTCTCCCTCATTTCCCACTTTTTTTTAAAACAAATGTCTGTCTCCAGGGTCCTTACTATCTCTGTACCAAAATTCATCAAAATCGGTTTAGCCGTTAAGGCGTGAAGACGTAACAAACAAACGCAACTCAGTATTAACATAAACAATAAACAAACACAACTCAGTAAGGACTAGCTGCGCCCCGCGGTTTCACCCTCGTAGATCGGGATAAAAAGAAACCTGAAGGTTATAAATTCATGTTTACTAGATGGGGTTTTATTAGAAAAGCAATTCGAATTGGGTGAACTTCTCTAAGTGACTATTTCACCAACGTTAAGTGCCTCCCAACTGAATGCCAGTGCCCGTTTTCATCCCTACGAAGTGACACCTAAATGAATACCCAGCGCCCGTTTTCACCAACACTAAAAGAAACCTAAACAACTGCCCCGCACCCGTTTTCACTAACACTAAGTGAGTCCTAACTGAATATTCCGTGGCAGCGGGCGCTGACTGAAATAGACATGGAAAACAAAAACAGAAACTACTCAAGCAAAACATAACTAAAAAAAAAAGTATAAAATATTTTTACTTTCTGAAGTCGGTGGCACAATCGTCAAACGACTCAAACTAAACTCACCAACTTCCGGATGTCTTTGTTGTAACATCACTATTTAGTTGTACTATTATGGTCTTCACTAGTCTATGTATTATCTGTGATCTGATGGCGCTCTGCCTCACTTCTTCCTGTCATGTCTTACTGTGTGTACATTCCTGTGTCTCCTGTCAATAAACCATTATCATACTTAATGGAACATCTTTTATTAAGAATCCAACATAACATGGTGTCAGAAGTCATTTAAGAAGAAGTCATTCAAGAAAAAGTCGAGGTCGTCGAAGAAAATGCCGGACCAAGCGGACGTCAGCCATGATGGTGAGACAAATTTTCAAACACGTGTGAAGCAGTTGAATATATCGTCGGATCCAGCTCATAACAACGCTGAATCATGGAAAAAATGGTCGCAAGCATTTGAGCTATATTTACTAGCGACAGGCCTTGACAAAGCAACTGAGAAACGCAAAATAGCCATTCTACTGCACTCAATCGGTGAGCGAGGTCTGAACATTTTCAATACCTTTAACCTAACAATCAATGGCAGCACGCTTGAAGAGGTGAAAACAAAATTTGATAAATATTTCGAGCCAAGAAAAAATATCACGATGTGCAGATACCTATTCTTCACACGTAAGCAGGAAAAATCCGAAAGCATCGACGAATTCCTCATGGATTTGGAGAATAGAAGCAGAGAATGTGAGTTTGGCACGCTCAGGGAATCGCTCATCAAAGATATTTTCATTGCAAACCTCAATTTGGACTTGTCACATGTGCGTCAAAGGTTACTGCAAGAACATGACTTAACCTATCAGAGAATGCAAGAGCTAGCGAGGACGCTCATAGTCGCACAGCAGGATGCTGAGAAAATAGTCAAAGGGAGCAGCATCGCCAGTGAAAACGTCATGCATCTCAGTCGGAGGAGCCGTAGTCGAGGAGATGGTCGACAGCGAGCTTCCAGTCGCAAGTCAGCTTCAAGCAGTCGCAAGCCAGCTTCAGGCAGTCGCGAGTCACCTTCAGCTTCAAGCAGCTCGAAGACATGTAGCCGCTGTGGGCAGTCTCATCGCTACAAGTGTCCAGCTCAAGGAGTTCAATGCAGGTCATGTAAATCTTATAATCATTTTGCTAAATTTTGTCTCAAAAATAAAAAAGTCAGTCAGTTGCAATCGTTTAATTCAGATAATGGTAGTCAAGATTATTTCGTAGGTATACTGAATAGTCAAAGTCATAATAGTCAAAGTCATAATGGTCAAAGTCATAATAGTCATTCTCACGGTCAGTCACTCAGTCAGACCAGTCAGTCAGTCAGTCAGTCCAGTCAGGTCCTATGTCCAGTCAAAAAGTCACGGTCAGTCACTCAGTCAGACCAGTCAGTCAGTCCAGTCAGGTCCTATGTCCAGTCAAAAAGTCAAAAGAAAAAGTGTCAGAGTCTCAATGATGAAATCAGTCACATGTCTGAGGGATTTCACAATAAGGCACAGTCGTCCAGTCAGTCACACAATGGATCATCAGTGGTCAATACTTTGAATCACTCAAAGCAGTCGTGGGAAATTAGCTTATTGGTAGGAGATACCAAAGTCAAATGCATTATAGACTCAGGTGCAGATGTCAATATAATGTCAAAACAAACATTTCAAAATGTTAAAAGTCAAAATAAGCTGTCAAAATTGTCACTTGTCAAATAAATGTCACAGGATTTGGTGGAAAATCCATTCCGATTTTAGGCAAAGTCAACTTAATTTGTAATTTTTGCTTAAACAATAAGAACATTGTTGAAAACATAATGTTTATAATACCAGATATAGAGTGTCCAAATGTCCTTGGTCTCCCAATTTGTGAAAAGTTAGGTATAATAAAACGTGTCTTTTCAGTATCAAAACAAGACTTTTGTGAACAAATTCATACACAATATAATGATGTATTCCAGGGTCTTGGCTGTCTGCCTCCAGTCTGTCATCTAAAACTCAAGCCTGATGCAGTACCATGTGTGGATCCGCCCAGGAAAGTCCCATTCGCATTACAAGGGAAACTGCGTGAGGAGTTGGATCGCATGGAGAAAATGCAAGTCATAGAAAAGGTTACAAAACCTACAGAGTGGGTTAATTCAGTCGTTGTAACAGTAAAAAGTTCAGGTCAGTTACGAATTTGTCTTGATCCCAGAAATTTAAATAAAAATATCATGAGGGAACATTATCCACTCAAGTCAATTAATGAGATTAGGTCTCAGCTCGAAGGGGCTGTATGTTTTTCTCATTTAGATGCATTTTCAGGGTTTTGGATGCTACGTTTAGATGAATATAGTTCAGAATTATGTACCTTTCAAACACCATTTGGTAGATATAAATATTTAAGATTACCATACGGCATAAATGCCTCATCAGAAATATTTCAAAGAGTCATGATGAATTTATTTGGTGATATAGAAGGAGTTCTAATTTTTATTGACGATATTTTAGTGTATGGTCCAAACGAGTCAATTCACAATGAAAGATTACATAAAGTCATGCAAAGAGCTCGTCAATTTAAAATTTAACAAGTCAAAGTGTAAATTTTCACTGTCAGAAGTATGTTTTTTAGGTTATGTCTTCAGTAAAGATGGTGCAAGGGCAGATCTTGAGAAGGTCAAAGCAATTGTCAACATGCCCACACCACAAAATGTCAAAGAGTTACAGAGAATACTAGGTATGATAAACTACCTAGGACCTTTTATAAGTAACCTGTCAGAAAAAACACAAATGTTAAGAAATCTTTTAAAAAAAGATGCAGTCTGGACTTGGGATGAAAATCATAGTCAATGTCTGAGGAAACTGAAGGATGAAATTACAAATTCACCAGTTTTAGCTCATTATAATCCCAAGATTCCATTAGTCTTGTCAGTCGATTCGTCAAAGTCAGCGTTAGGTGCAGTCATTTTACAAAAAAATAAGCCTATAGCATACAGTTCAAAAACTTTAACTCAAACCCAAGAAAGGTATGCTCAAATAGAGAAGGAGCTGCTAGCAATTCAATTTGGTTGTGAAAAATTTCACCAATATGTATATGGTAACAGAGTCACAGTTCACACTGATCATAAACCATTAGTCTATCTGTTTAAAAAACCATTACATGATGTCCCAGCTAGATTACAGCGTATGATGTTAACTTGTCAAAAATATGATTTAGAAGTTATACATGTCCCAGGTAAAGAAATGTTTATATCAGACACTTTGTCAAGAGCCGCCTTGAAAGATCACTATATACCTGAAAATGAATCAGAAATGTCTTGTCATGTCAATCTAATGTATGCTAACTTAGCAATTACAAAAGAATATAGTACACAATTGGCACAGGAAACCAGAAAGGATGAATCCTTGCAATTATTAAAAAAATATTATAATGAAGGATGGCCAAACAATAAAAACAATGTCAGTCCATTGGTAAAACCATTTTGGAATATTCAAGGGGAAATTCATGTAATTAAAGATTTACTTTTCAAAGGCTCAAAATTAATAGTACCACAGTCTATGTAGGTACAAAGGAATGTTAGAACAGATTCACAAAGGTCACCAGGGTATAAACAAATGTTTAAAACTAGCTAAAGAATCTCTGTATTGGCCAAATATGTCAAGTGATATTAAGAATTTAGTAGAGCAATGTCTTATATGTGCTAAGTTTAAACAAAGCAATCAAAAGGAACCACTACAAAATTTTGAAATCTGTAAATACCCATGGCAACAAGTAGGTATTGATTTAATGCATTTTGATAGTTTAGTATATTTAATTGTCACAGACTATTACTCAAAATACATAGAAATAGCATTATTAAATAAAAATAGCACATCTCAAAATGTTATTACTCATTTAAAGTCAATTTTTGCACGCCATGGAATACCATTGTCACTAGTCTCAGATGGTGGACCTCCTTTTCAGTCAATCCAATTCAAAAATTTTTTGCAAGAATGGGACATAGAACATGTTGTTACTAGCCCATATCATGCACAGTCAAATGGACAAGCAGAGAGTTCAGTCAAAATTATAAAAAACATGCTAAGAAAATGCAAAGAAAATGGATCAGATCCATACATAGCATTGTTACAATATAGAAATACAGGTAAAAATAATTTTTCATCACCAGCACAGTTACTCATGTCTAGGAACTTAAGAGATAACACTCCAACATCATATAAGAAGTTAAAGCCAAAAGTGGTAACATTTAAAGATTACAAAGAGTCTGTCAAGAAAAATGATCAAAATAAGTCAAAATACTACAATAAGAATGCCAAGTCAATGTCTATGTTACATCATAATGATCATGTCTATTTTAAGAGAAACCCTAGTAGCAACTGGGAACAAGCTATTGTTAAGCAAAGATTGTCAAATAATAGATCATATGTTGTTGAGGATGTCAATGGAGTTAGGTATAGGAGGAATAGAATTCACTTAAGACATAAATATTCTCATAATTGTGCTAACCCTCCCATGCAATCCAACTCGTCACAAAGGGGAGAGGAAGGTGACAGACAGGAGTCTAGGCATCAAGGATCCTCATCTCAACAATCCTCAAATGTAACAACTAGGTCAGGTCGTATTGTAAAACCTACCAGAAGGTTAATTGAAGAAATTGATTAAGTTAAGTTATAAATAAAGTCATAAGTAAAGTTTAAGTATAACTATAAGTATAATTAAGCATGTTGTCTTGTATAAAGTCAAATAGCATAGCACTTATATTAATTGTCAGTCAGGGGTCCAATTTGAACTCAACAAGGGGGATGTTGTAACATCACTATTTAGTTGTACTATTATGGTCTTCACTAGTCTATGTATTATCTGTGATCTGATGGCGCTCTGCCTCACTTCTTCCTGTCATGTCTTACTGTGTGTACATTCCTGTGTCTCCTGTCAATAAACCATTATCATACTTAATGGAACATCTTTTATTAAGAATCCAACATAACAGTCTTTACTTTAGGTCAAATATACTTCCACAAGAACACCCATTTCTGAAATGTTCACATCACTATTCAAAACCTAAAAGATACCTTGTATCCTGTACCCAAAAAAACCAGTACGCAAAAAAGAAACAGAACTTCATCGTTCCATATACCACCCCCCCTCACCTCTCCCCTTAGGCACACCTGAAAAGGTTAACATAATCTACGGTTAACGGCCTGCTATCTTAGAATCCGTCGGTTAGCGGGTGAACATGAGATAAGACTGTTCGAGGCAGTAATTAAACGTATCTCTTTAGTTTTGTACATCGTTAGCCCTCGCTATTTGTTAGTCGTTAGTGACAGACAAGGTTGGAGTGTTAGTGGGGAAAATTGTAAAATCTATTAAGTGCATAATGGCACATCACAAATGAAGTTCGGAATCTTTGTCATTGGTGCCGAGGCGGAATTCACGAGAACTGCAGTAACAAATGCCCACGAAATGTTGGCACCGTTAGCGCAGTGGCTGAGCGATCGGCCGCTGCGCTGCGTGTCGCGGGTTCGATCCCCGCACGGAACAAATATTTGTTTGAACTACAGATAGTTGTTTCGGGTTTAAATGTTTGTAAACTCACCCACGATACAAAATAAATTCTTAGTATGGAGTAACTTAAAAAAAAAAAATTGTAGCTTTATTACCAATGTAAATGCAGACTAGCATCATCAAAAACGATATTATATTCTAAACTGTGTCAACAAATACAAGTAGATACAAACTCTCCGATACGACAGTAGGGAGACCACTACGGGAGTATCACACCGCGAATAGTCAACCTTCGAGATGCTAATGAGAAATTGTCAAATACCCAGTGGCAATGTACCAAGGGGTCTAAAATGGCCACTTTAGCAGAATCCAAAACCTCAATATACATTGTATCTGCAAACAAATAATAGGTATACAAACACAAAAGACATGAAACTAGACAATAGTCTCAAAGGTAATTTGCAGCAAGAATGTAGTCACGAATCCTTGCAATTTTGCTAACATACAAAACATTTGTTTATTTTATATGAGTGCAGGGTAATGAAGATGTTTCTCTTGCTATACGAGCCAAGATTCTTGGTCGGACATTTGAGGAATGTAGAATATTTCACTGGCATTTTGTTCCTCAGTATTCTGTTGGACGTTTTGTGCAGAATGTTTAGCAAGGGACTTAAGGGTGCGATTACCGTGTAATAAATGAATGGGGTTGACATAGTAAATTAGTATGCTCTTTGGGTTGAATAAATGTCTTAGACTTAACAAGAGCTGAGAGCATTATCAAATCGACCTATCATTATCGCTTCTTTTTCTAAGCGTGTCAATGACAGTTAAAATTCAGTATCAACTCTTGGTTGGCGCAGTGACTGAGCGATCGATCGATTGTGTCGCGGGTTCGATCCCCACACGGAACAAATATTTGTATGGCCTACAGATAGTTGTTCCGGGTCTAGCTGTTTGTGTATGTGAGTTTAAATGTTTGTAAACGCACCCACGATACATTCTCCTATATTACTAGTGTGGCGCAACGTTTGAAAAAACAGTGGCTTTTGTGGACGAGAGATACCACAACTTTGCCAATATTACGTGCGAACTGGTAATAAACCATCAAACGCTGGGGAATATTTAGCAAGTACCTATTAACAGTAAAAAAAACAATAAACGTATTTCTTTGCAGATGTAGATTGACAATTCATGACAGAAAAGAGACAGTTAAAATTGAGTCAAAGCAAAATTTGTAACAGCTTTAGTAGCGTCCATCAATAACTGGGCCGTAATCTTCCACGCTGCCTCAGTGAGGATACGTAGATACAAATTAATTGGTAGTACTCATCACCCGCCTTGCCTTATTCCAACTATGTTGGGGTCGGCTTCCAGTGTAATTGGTTTTACTAAAAAAAAAACGGCCAAAAGCGAGTCGAACTCGCGTATCGAGGTTTCCGTACAACAATCTTGAGACATAAACAGCCATATATTTTGATTGCTTAGATTTAGAGGGTTGTTTACATAGCACAAAAGGAACTCAGAGTTGAGTGTATGGTTTTAATTTCAACTAGATACCTCCACGCGTTCCCGAGATGACAGACAGATGGACAATAAAGTGATCCAATAATGGTTTTGCTTTTTTCTCCTTTTGAGGTGTGGAACCCTTATAATTGGTTAGAGTATCTAGGTAGTCATCATCTGCCTAGCCTTTTCCCAACTATGTTGGGGTCGGCTTCCAGTCTAACTGATGCAGCTGAATATCAGTATTTTACATGGAGCGACTGCCTATCTGACCTCCACAACCCAGTTAATACTGGGTAATACGATACCCCTTGGTAAGACTGGTTGTCAGACTTTCGGAACACTGACTACCTGTAACGACTGTCAAAGATCTACAAATGACGGCCGGGACCAACGGCTTAACGTGCTTTCCGAGGCACGGAGGAAACTCGGTATGTAACGGGTGGTCACCCATCCACAGACCATCCTAGGCAAGCGCGGCTTTACCTAAAGATCGACCCGAGCGGCTACTATTTATTTAGCCACGAGCTCCTCACAACTACTTACAACAAAAACTATTCTTGCTCAACGTTCTAATAAAGACTTCAACCTTTTTTTAACCGACGAAAAAAAGGAGGTTCTCAATTCGACTACATGTCGTATTTGTTTTTTTTTTTTTTTTTTTTTATGTATGACCACGCATAACTTTTTACTGAGACGTCCGATTTGAAAAATTCTTTTTTCATTGGAGAGAGTATATTTCAAAGTTGGTCCCATTTCAAATTGAAAAAAAAAATCCGCCCCTAAGGGTGGAAAAATAGGGGTTGATTGATTTTTTCCATACTTAATTTGCAATTGTGAACCGATTTTGTTTAAATTTGAAACACATATGTAGTTCTGATGATAATACGGCGTCAAAATGACCTGATGATGGATGATGGAGACAGGAAATACTTGCATTTTGCAAGAGGTCCTCAACAGTTTAAAGCAGCGATATATCGTGTTTCAACTCATTTCATGCACGTTGACGACAACTTTAGACCTAGCTTGAGAATAGCGCTGTTATTGAAGGTCTGACGATGGAGACGGAAGGCTTTTGAAAGAGGTTCTTATCAATTTACAGCCGCAATATTGTGTTTGGGCTCGTTTCATTAACCTTGATGAGGACTTTGAGCCAATCTGGATAATTACTGTCACTGAAGATCTGACGATGGAGACGGAAGGTATTTGCAAGACGTTCTCAACAGTTTACACCAGCTATATCGTGTTTGGGCTCATTTAATGCACCTTGACGTGATCTTTAGACCTAGCTGGAGAATTACGGTCATGGAAGGTCTGATGATGGAGATGGGTATAATATTATTTACTAGACATTCTCAATAGTTTACAGCAGCTGTGTTGTGTTTAGGCTCATTTCATGTACGTCGATGAGAACTGTTGATGCCTTGCTGGAGTATGATTGTCATCAAAGCTATGGCAGTGGAAATGGAAGACAGTTACAAGAGGTCCCCAACAGTATAACGCCACTTGGGCTTATTTCTTGAACTTTATTAAAAACTGTAGACCTTACTGGGTTATGCCTGTCATCGACGGACGGATGCCCTTTTTTAAAAAAAAAACATAATAAGTATGTTTTAGCCATTACTGCAAGAATTAAATATCTGTATATGTGCAGTGGATAGTGGGTTAACCTTTCAGTAGCTGCATTTCAGTCAGCGCGCTCATCATGTGGATTAACACCTTATTTGTTTCAAAATTTTATAATGATGCTAATAAAATGTAGTCCCAGGTCAATTCTTGCTTTATCGAGGGTCGTCCCTTGAAGTTTTTGTAAATTGACGGCCCAGCTTAGAATTACGGGCAACATCATGCGTTCAAAAACATTTCTAGTACGTGTTCTTTTGAAAATTGCAACCAATCGAGGTCTAGCAACACAGCCATTGCTATCACTTTATTTCCTTTGCTTTCATTGTTAACACAATTCTTCAGATTTTTGGTAGGTACTAGAATATCTGGAGGTCTATTCCCAAAGACTCGATAGTGTTTCGAATTCATGGTAGTCATCTTAGTACTTGTCATCCTGTTTGACGGTAAGGAACACTCTTATCGAAGCTCCCATCCCCGAATTTCACCTTCATCTCACGCGTCTGTTCGCCTATCAAGGATTTTTATTAAATATCAAAAGCAACTAATGTGGGTTCAAAATAATAGCTACCAAATATTTAGTAGTGTCGAAGTATATATATTTATATAAATCGACGAAAAAGGAAATTAGATAGCAAAAACAATATTTTGTTTTAAAAAGCCGAAAAATTTGGAATTTGAATAACAGTCAAAAATTTTATACAAATTAGATTAAGTAAAGCAACAACAAATTTGTTGTAAGAGAAAACCAAAAAGAGTAAAATAAAAACTTTTAACAAAAAATTGAACCGACGAAAAGTGAAAAATAAAAAACCTTTAATCTAGCTAAGCTCCAAAGTTAAAGTATGAGATTAATTTTGAGGCGGCGCCAACAAACAATGATCGACGATCAATCAAGTTGCCAACGTTTACCATGTTACGTTATGAAAATCAATAAATAGTTTGTTTGGCGCCGACTTGAAATTAATCTCATACTTTAACTTTGGAGCTTAGCTAGATTAAAGGTTTTTTATTTTTCACTTTTCGTCGGTTCAATTTTTTGTTAAAAAGTTTTTATTTCTAAAGACCTTAGGTAAAGTTGCGAAAAAAAAGTAATCCACGGCCGCCTCGACTCACGAAACTTGTGAAATATCTACCGAAGTTCGTCGTACGCGCAATAAATTCACAATACCATTAAACTTCCTCCTCACTTGCTGTACAGTTTCAACAGTGATCTATTTAATAATTATAATGCTAAACTTATTCTACAAATTTTGTTAACCAAAACCAGGATACACTTGCACCTACTCAATTTCTTCTTAATCCTTATTACGATTTAGTAAGATCTTTTATTCTTTGATGATGCTCTTGTTCGTCTGCAAAGTTATCTTGGTAAAACCTGGCGGAAGAGACAAGTCTGAAATTACACGTTTCTCCAAGTTTATTAGTTAGAGTGTTCAGATGGGGAGTTTTAATCGAACCTCTCACCTGGGTCTATTGACTTTCCACTTAATTTTGATTGCCTCAGAACAAGTATCGCGTAACCATTATCTTGGTGACCTTGAAAACCAACCGTACGTGCGTACATACAAGGATATTTTGATGAAAATAGACACCAACGCCAACATCTTGTGTTTTCGATTCATTTCCCAAATGTTTACCAAGAGCGCTCCTCCACTCCACTACATAACACAAAATTTTTCATATTTTCTTACTAGTAGATACACTTGAATGATGTAAAATAGTATAGACAATTTAAAAACTTATAGTACAAAGGATTTTTTTATCTTTAGAACGTCGTCGTTAGGACAAAAAATCTCTGTAAACATCTCATCATTCTGCTACTTAACTAAACAACACACAATGTCTATACAATCATCATCTTTAATACCAAATGTAACTCAGGGGAATCGGCGTTGAGGGCTGAGATACAGGCTATGCCTAGTTCGGCTCCAAATGCTAATACTTTTGTGTACTAGTATCTGTAGACTATGTAAGCACTTAATTTGTGAAATAATGTACAACTTTTTTGTGAATAAACATAATTATGGTTTTATTATTATCTGCCTAACCTTTTCCCAACTATGTTGGGGTCGGCTTCCAGTCTAACCGGATGCAGCTTAATGTCAGTATTTTACATGGAGCGACTGCCTATCTGACCTCCACAACCCAGTTATAACTGGGAAACACGATACCTCTTGGTAAGACTGGCTGTCAGACTTTCGGGACACTGACTATCTGTAACGACTGTAAAAAAAATTACAAATGATAGCCGGGACAAACGGCTTTACCTGCTTTTTGAGGCACGGAGAAACTCGGTATGTTACGGGTGATCACCCATCTACAGACTAACCTAGGAGAGCACGGCTTAACCTAAAGATCGAAACCAGCAGCTGTTATTATTTAAGCACGAGCAATATCTATACAATAACAAGAATAAAATCAATAAACAAAGATTCAATAAATTAGTACAAGTCTCGATAACTGTACCAAGTTTGATACTTTAAGATAACACTCGATAAAGTATTGATGCAAATTAATTCAGTCCTGAGTTGAATATTAACGAGCTGATATAGAAATTGTATAGTTTATACAGCTACACAATTTTGTGTAAAAATCTAGAACGTTCGATCTGACGAATGGCGGGTTTCAGCAATAAAACTGAACCCATTGGATGATATTAAAAAAAAAACGACATTCCGCGTTCAGAAACTGTTTGTGCCATCATTGTTCAGAAATTTAAACGTTCGTTTTCGTAAGTGAGGATCGTAGGGTAGTTTTTGCCTACCCCATGAGAAAAAGGCGAGAGTATGTATGTTTTAAATTATTTATTTGAATCGTTTGTTTATGGTACATAAAAATACTTTTTTTTAAATTTAAATTTTTAACTTTATTAATCTTTCATACACAATTTAACTTGTACTTTTTAAAACATAAAAAAATATATAAATAAATAGTAGGTTTTGCCAGCGACTTCGCTCGCGCCCCCCCCCCCCCTATTTTAGGGAAGTGAGGGATTAGAAAAAAAAGTAGCCTATGTCACTCTCCATTCTTTCAACTTAAAGACTTTAAACTTTAAAGACGGACAAACAAACAGACATACACATACACTTTCCCATTTATAATATTAGTATGGATAAAAGCAAATACACAAGTTACGTTGCACAAAAATCACGTCACCTGGATTAGAGCACCAATCGCTCGTCTGCACAAAATAATCTGCTTACTAACTTGGCAGTAGGCAACCACGACTGTTTCTTGTTCAAAACTTGGTTACACAGTTCTGACAGAATTAAACCTCAGTTACCGACTCTAGATAAGATTATGAAGTAGCTTAACATCAGGTGAAATTATTCCAACTTTAGTGTAAGCCGAAATTCGTCTTCGCGTAGGTGGTATGTGGGTTT
The DNA here is from genome assembly GCA_905475445.1 of Ochropleura plecta. Taxonomy (NCBI): domain Eukaryota; kingdom Metazoa; phylum Arthropoda; class Insecta; order Lepidoptera; family Noctuidae; genus Ochropleura; species Ochropleura plecta. The sequence goes on from FR997739.1 coordinate 13,897,071, forward strand.
GTTCTACAAAAATTTTCTGATCGATTTTTGTATCCCTTCTTACCTAATTGGTTTTATTTCTAACTAGCTCCCGCCCGCGTCTTCGTCCGCGTGGCATGGTTACTTTGGGCTAACGCTAACTTTAACACGCATGATGCTCGAAAAAAAAATCATTCTCGTCCCTTTTCTTCCCTCTTACTCCCCTTTTTCTGACTTTTTTCTAGCCTATGTCCGTCTCCAGTGTCCCAGCTATCTCTGTACCAAAATTCTTCAAAATCGGTTTGGCCATTTAGGCGTGAAGATGTAACAAACAAACTCACTTTCGCTTTTACAATATTAGTAAGGATTTGTACCAGATTTTTGGCGATATATGTAGAATAATTTTTGTGTGCGATTTTTATGCAGATTAAATAGATATCGCTATCAGCGATAAGACCGCTGTTGTAACCATAGAATTAAGCGATTTCTGTGAAACAGCTATGTTAAATTTTTGGTGTGCAGTCAAGTATATCTATTCTATTATATTCTTAGGCAAAAATATCTACATCTGATCTGCACAATTGCTGTCATGGAGTTAAATCATAGTTACTGTTATAATAATAATAAAACATTTATTTTCAAGCATCTTAGGCCCATAGATAAATACCTTACAGACTAACATAATATATAGCTAATACAACTCGTGATAGTAAATAAATCCTTAACAACTATGCTAGTAGTTATATTACCTAATGTGGGATGCGGTCAAAGTCACCTTCAAATGGCGGGTTTAGAACTATTTTTTTACCCGGCCCCCAAGATACAGGCGCAACCTAGTTTGGGGTCCATTGTTTTCAAATTCAGTCAACATAGAACTTGTTACGATATTCGTAATGATGTTAGATTAAGGAAACTTTGTAACACTGGTTTAAGGATCGAACAAATAATTATTGTATGTCCTACAGATAGTTGTTTCGGGTCTGGCTGTATGTGTATGTGAGTTTAAACGTTTGTAAACGCATCCACGATACAGGAGAAATTCCTAGTGTGGGGAACATAAAAAGTAGCTTTTTTTATAGTAAAACCATAGGTAGATAAAATTGTATCAAGCTTAATTTACTGAGCCTAATAAACAACAATTATTATTGGTTGGCGCAGTGGCTGAGCGATTGACTGCTACGCTGCATTTAGCGGATTCTATCCGCGCACGGAATAAATATTTGTATGGCCTACGAATAGTTGTATTCGGTCCCCCTGTTTGTGTATGTGCGTTAAAATCTTAATGTAAACGCACCTACAAAACTGGAGATATTCCTAATGTGGGGCAAAAGTTTTTATCAAAAAATAAAAAAAATATTGAAAGTTCCGCCTATCAGTGCAATTTGGCAGGTACTTGCACACAAGTCAGTGAAAAATATAATTTAATTAAGAACCATTACAGGTAATTTCAAAATTCATAAGCGACTACTTTCAAAACTATATCTGTGACACCAGTACTAATCACTCAAGCTATAAGCCATGCGCTATAAATTACGCATGTACGTAATGGTAATGTAGTAAGTAGTAGGTACTAATGTGTGTGGGTTACCACAACAACCCAATAGAGCATGTTTGACTGATCACCAATTAACCTACAGCTAGCATTAACTGTTTAATTTAACCGGAAGTTGCATAGATTTCATTTTGTATGGGGTTGCTGTCTACAAAGCTCTACTGCTTAAGACTTTAAAAGGAGAGGAAAAGAAGGAAAATCTGAAAGTCTCATGGGCCTTAAATAAACCCACTGATAAAAAACAGGAACAAAGTAGCATGGTTGTTGACTATTATATTATTATTCAGGAAAGTACTGTAGTACCTCCCTGAATCGCACTACTGATATAAATGGGAAACTTTGTTTTCTGTGTGTTTGTGACACCATCACTCTGAACCGGTCAAACGTTCTACGAAACGTAGAACCTAGGTCAAACGTAGGCCAAACCAATGTCATACCGAGGTCAAACGTATATCAAAAGTAGCTCAAAAGTAGGTCAAACTAAGATCAAACGTGGATCAAAAGTAGGTCAAACGTAGGTCAAACATAGGTCAAACTTAGGTCAAACTTAGGTCAAACTTAGGTCAAACTTAGGTCAAACTTAGGTCAAACTTAGGTCAAACTTAGGTCAAACTTAGGTCAAACTTAGGTCAAACTTAGGTCAAACTTAGGTCAAACTTAGGTCAAACTTAGGTCAAACTTAGGTCAAACTTAGGTCAAACTTAGGTCAAACTTAGGTCAAACTTAGGTCAAACTTAGGTCAAACTTAGGCCAAATTTAGGTGAAATGTAGGTAAAACTTAGGTCAAACGTAAGTCAAACGTAGGTCAAGCGTAGGTCAAACGTAGGTCAAACGTAGGTCAAACGTAGGTCAAATTAAGGTCAAACGTAGGTCAAACTAAGATCAAACGTAGGTCAAACGTAGGTAAAACTTAGGTCAAACGTAGGTCAAACGTAGGTCAAGCGTAGGTCAAACGTAGATCAAACCTAGGTCAAATTTAGGTCAAACGTAGGTCAAACGTAGGTAAAACTTAGGTCAAATGTAGGTCAAACGTAGGTCAAACGTAGGTCAAACGTAGGTCAAACTTAGGTCAAACGTAGGTCAAACTTAGGTTCAACGTAGGTCAAACGTAGGTCAAACGTAGGTCAAACTTAGGTCAAACTTAGGTCAAACTTAGTTCAAATGTAGGTCAAACGTAGGTCAAATGTAGGTCAAACGTAGGTCAAACGTAGGTCAAACGTAGGTCAAACGTAGGTCAAACGTAGGTCAAACGTAGGACAAACGTAGGTCAAACGTAGGACAAACGTAAGTCAAACGTAGGTCAAACGTAGGTCAAACGTAGGTCAATTCTAGGTTACAACATAGGATAAGTTCCCGCGGGATCATTTCCGACGTTATCAAGAGCGAAGCCAAGCTCAATACCTAGAACGTATGTCATCCCGAAAAGCTTACCATGTTTATTAGAAGTTCTACGCAACACACCTAACCATGACCTTTTGCCTAAAAGGGATAGTCCCTTTATATCGACTAGACTTTATTTAGCCCACGCAAGAGCCAAATTTTGTTTTAAGCATCTACTTAACCTGTCAAAGTCCACAGTTAAACCAATTTGCCTCGAAAAACTTCTAACAACACCTATTTGCGTTCGTAATTAAATTTCTGCGACCCATCGGGCACCGAGTTATTAATTTTATTTTTATCAAGATTTTACGAAACTTTCTAAATCCCTTAAGAGATCCATTATTATAATGGAGTTTGTTACTAATTCACACCATTTGAGAATATAAACCTCTCGCAAGGAACACTTGTAATGGGTTTATAATATTTTTAGTTAAATAAGGGCCTTAACACATTGAGCACTCCGGGCGTAGGGCGCCACGAGACGACTCCCGGCCACCGTAGATGCGGGCCTGTGGACGGTGAGCATTGGGTAGCTCACCGTCCGGCCGTCTAGTGACGACAGGCCGTGTCGACGGCGCGTTAGTGTTTCACGCGCGCCTCAAAGAGATGTCAGCAACGCAAAGGGGCCTGCCAGGGCCTCCGCCTGCCGGGGATGCGGGTTGTTCGAAAGAGTAAAGGGAGTAAAGGGCAATAGAAGGAACATTTGTGGGTTTTAGTCAATACAAGTCTGACACTCCTCCCCGCTCCAGAGCGGGGGAAGAAAAAAAACCCATTAAGCTATTGATCACGGCTGTCGTTTCAAATAGGCAGTATCCAGAAAGTCTGACAACCAGTTTTACCAAAGGGTATCGTATTGCATCAATTAACAATTACCAATTTAACCAATTCTAGGTTGTGGAGGTCAGATGCAGTCGCTCCATGTGAAATACTGGTATTCAGCTGCATCCGACTAGAAACCGACTCCAACATAGTTGGGAAAAACCTAACCAAGTGATGATGGCCTTATCGCTTCAGGTGTCTGTACACTCTCTCTGTCACTTGAGACATCTCGCCAAAACCGAGGAACACCGACACTAGACGAGTGCAACTATTTATGCACTTTCGCAGACGCTTTGCCTCGGTAACGTGTTTCGGCAAGAGTGCACAACTGTACATCCACTTTATTACACACTAGCCACGAGTGCGCAGCAAGCAAACCACGTGTAGACAACGTCTTTGACGCGTGTTCGTGTCGAGAGTGATTGACGGGAGAGATCAAGAACAAGAGAGCGTATAATCTTATGGCTGCCGCGGTATGTGTCGCAATTTCAATCTCCAAAAGGAAATTTGTATAGCCCACAGATAGTTTTGTTCGGCTCTGGATGTTTTTGTATGTTGGTAAATGCACCCATCAAACAGAAGCAATTATTGTCAATATGTAAAAAAACCGGCCAAGTGCGAATCAACGCGGTTCCGTACAAATTTGCGACATAAACGGCCATATCTTTTGACTGTATAGATTTAGAGGGTTGGTTTTTTCACAGCCCAAACATATCACTAACTTGAGTATAGGATTTTAATTTCATCTTTATTGAGTTGGAATTAAAATTCTATCCTCCACGCGTTTTTGAGATAAAGGGTCTTGACAGACAGGCAGACAGACGACAACAAAGTGACGCAATAAGGGTTACGATTTTTCCTATTGAGACACGGAACTCTAAAAAATGCACCAAAGACGTCACTTTGTCACGACTTGCCCACTTCTACGAACAGCAGGCCAGTTTCAAATCACAACGCTGGAAACACGCTAGAATATCGTCAGTGTGATAACGCTCTAAGAGCAGTCCTTGATCTCCCTTTGTAGTGGTTTGAAAATATTCATACTTGAATATTGTTTATTTAATGGGCTGTGCTATATTGGTTCGACTTAAAAGAGCTTATAGTTAAGGCAGTATAAGCTGGGGGTTAGGTCAAAGGGCACGGTCAAGCTTAGCGGTAGGCGCTTTTATGTTTTAAAGAGAGGTTAACATTAGGTAACTTTCTTTTTAAATGCGAGTATTTTTCTGTGCTTTCTGTACTAACAAGTTTCTTTCAATGTTATCTATACTCAAATATTATTTAATATTATTAACAGGAAAGATGTGTTAGTATTGATTAGTCTTCAAAACTACTCGACCGATTTTAACCATTTTTTCACTAATAGGAAGCTACATTATCAGGAAGTAACATAGGCTATACAACATCACGCTACTACCCACGGGAGTAGGGCAGCGGCTAAAGGCGCGGATGAAACCGCGTAAGACAGCTAGAAGATTAAAAAATATCAATATACTACCTCTTACCTACAATAGATTGGACAAGTGAACAATAGCGTAACCTATTCGCTAAGAGTATAGGTTGGTCTGTGGATGGGTGACCACCCGTTACATACCGAGTTTCCTCCGTGCCTCGGAAAAGCACGTTAAGCCGTTGGTCCCGGCTGTCATTTGTAGATCTTTGACAGTCGTTACAGGTAGTCTGTGTCCCGAAAGTCTGACAACCAGTCTTACCAAGGGGTATCGTATTACCCAGTACTAACTGGGTTGTGGAGGTCAGATAGGCAGTCGCTCTATGTAAAATACTGATATTCAGCTGCATCCGGTTAGACTGGAAGCCGACCCCAACATAGTTGGGAAAAGGCTAGGCAGATGATGAACACACCGTTGGATAACATACTATCATGTCCGTAATGCTCGATGGGTTAAGCAGACATCAACATGTCTTGTACATTTTTTTTTGCGGATGGGAAATTATCAAATAATTTCCCCCGCTCTGGACGGAGCGGGGGGGACTGTCACTTATGTTACTTGTATTAACTAAAGTCCTCCCATGTTCCTTCTATTGCCCTTTATGTTCCGGGGCTGCGGTATCTCTTTCGATCAACCCTCAACCCCGGAGGTGTAAGTACTTAATAGCCACATTGCGCCAGGTACGTTTAGGTCCCATATAATAGACGTCAATAGGGTTATTGCCATCAACTTGCCACAAACCCTGACTCCGTGGCTGCTACTGAGAAATTTCTGTGACAAAAACCTATATTTAATCAATATTAATATGGGATCAAACGTATTTTTTTCATAGCCCTTTTAACATAAAACCACCCGCGGCAACTCAATTCTCATGGAAAACTTCCTTCCTAAAGCTATAGCCAGAAGTCGTTGCATATAATCAAAATATTGAAGAAACTGTACTGATCGTTATTGCTTTGTGTGTCTGTCTGTCGCAGATATTAATAATAACATCGTAAACACGTTCGGCGTTCATCAAATGCCGTAACATTGAGGAATGATAGGAACGCGCACATGAAATTGATGTTACATTTAGATGTCACGAGACGGAAGCGATACGGGGACGGTCGTTTTGAGTAGGTATGGATGCGTTTGAACTGGCGCTTTTTAGAAGAAAAAAAACAATTCGAGCTGGTAAAGAAAGTTTAAATTTTTTTCATTGACAGTTGAAAGCCTATAACAAAGAGGCACTGCACAAACGTGAATAATTTTGGTTCTTGTATCCGATATGAAGTACCTATTTGTATAGAGTTGTAGAAGTTACTGTTTTGTAGGTGCTGATTTTATACTGGTTGTATAGAAATTAGTAGCTTATATCCACACAAGACACAAATGTGTCCACGTAACATCTGTCGCGCCGTTCCTTAACCCGGCGTCAGCATGGTAGAAAATAGGTACAACAACTGCACGGTGGGTCAAAATTACCCGGATTTTAAACCGTACCCGATTTTTACCATTTCAATGACATTTACAGTAAAATTGTGTTTTACTTTCAGAATAGGTCTTAAATTATAATATTATCTGGACAAAATAAAAAAAATAAGCTATATATTTATCTTTTTGTGTATTTAAGAAGTCAGTATAAAATTTACAACAAAATATTCAACTTCTAGAAACTTATTAATAGGAAGACAAAATAATGACTAATTAACACCTATTTTTAACTTGGTGGAATGACAAATGTGAAATCTTTAAGAAAGTATATGTAAAAATTATAAAGAATATTAGGGTTAATCATTATTAGCACCGTCATCTACGCAACCGCCACAGAATTAAATTATGTGTTCAAGGTAGATAAATTTGTTACATATTTGACAAGTATGGGTAGTTTTCCTGTTTGTTTTTAGCGGGAAATGTCTGGCATCGTTTACGAACACCACGAACTTTAGTAGGGGGTTCCTCTGATGTTTCTTTTGCTAATCTCTCTTGGTTTCTTGCTTTCTTCTAGTATTGACAGAATTTGCTGCCTTTCGCGTTCCTCTTAATCCATTATTCAAATATATTATAAAAATAACAAAATATAATGTAAAATACATAATGTCGGTACAAATAAATGAAAGAAATAATCAAATAAAACTCAACGTAATTGGCACGAAATGGTATCATCGATTGTATAGTTGGGTCATATTTACCTTTTTGTTGTTTGACCGCGTCTATCGTCCTGTGCAGGCGCACACCGTCTAAGTTGACATAAGAAATGAGGGAGGCGGGGCACTAACTGCAGCTACTGAGAAGCGTGGTACCGATAAACTATTATTTTCTTAAATACGCGCATTTAAAAACATCAGGGGTCATTATGACCCAACCTAGCTGACGCCGGGTTAAGGCTCTGGATCAAGGGCCTCATTCAGAAGGTACTCTTCGATACGGCCTGCATTGTAAAGAAGTTCCTGTCTCTTTAACCTTAGAACCACCGGTAGCTTCTCTGCTCCCGACACCAGTGAAACACAATTTTTTAATTTATGGAATGTTTAAACTCTGTTACTTAAGTATATATTCCGTGATTTGTTGTTACTGGGAGCTCCCGATATTTCGAAGCTGTTGCAAGCACCGTTTTCGTGGGATGGCGGTTATATTTAAATAAGAGAAGTAAAAATAAATTATCGTCTTGTATAAATGACCCTCATGTTCCCGAAAGATGTTATAATTATATCGTTATTTGCTTCAAGCTCAGGAAATGAGCCTCTGTGTCGTATAACATTTAGCTAGAGAACTTTCATTTCAGTTCTCATATTATTGTGTTTATCTACAAAAACACGCTTTCATCTTGGAAATTAGATTTTGGTGTATATTTAGGATGAATAAATTGATCTGAATATACAATCTCTAGTCCATATGCTAGACTCATAAATTGCTTTTTCTATGTATATGAAAATCAAAGTTGGCAAATCACCATTTGCTCTTGAAATAAAATAATATTCCTGAATATTTTATTTTCAAAAAACTGAAGATCAAAATACTGTTACGTATTGATTTTCTATTTCAAATTAGAGATGGGTTTAAGGCATGCAAAACCCGGGTTTGGCCCCTTAGTAAAACCCCGGAAAAAACGGGTTTTAATATAGAACCAAAATCGGGGTTCGTTGACCTACATAATCAGTATGGTACACATTAAATAAGGATCTATCGATATTCTAACGATCCCTTCTTAAAAAGCCATCGTGTTCACTAGATTTTTAAGGCAAGGCAATAAAATACCAGTATGTTTTATTAATTTATTTATTTCCTGTCTTCTTTAATGATATAACAGATACAATATATTCCCAAGGCGAAACAGTTTGTCTAATTACTATTTTATTTTAGCAAATCTACATCTATTTACTTTATTACATACAATAAATACAACTCAATATTATGTATATGTTTATCTTATAAATATTTAATAATATTACACACGATTTCCCTTAAGACTAGTCAGGAAGTTATTAAAATGTTATTATTATTTTTTGAACAATTTTTAATGTTAAAATTATAATAATTACAAGGTTTCTGAATGATTACAAAGCATTTTTTTTTCTTAAGATTTTTTTTCCATTTTTCTTCGACAGGATATCACAGCTATTAAAATTAAATTTATATACAATACGTCTTATGTTATGGTTTTGTTAATACAATAGTTCGTCATAGGGCACATAAAAAGTTAAAACTTCTAAATTTTGGTGTAAAGCTAATTAATATCTAGTGGCAAACTGTTGTTGGATATTTACAATTAAACAAAATAAAAACCAGGAATGTTTAATGATAAATCTATTATAATTATTTTTATTTAAAATGCACGCATTTCACCATTTCCTTTTTAAAACGACCGTATTTTTCACTAACCCTTTTTGTGTTTCACCACAAAATCATGTAAAAAACCGCCACATCACTTACAAAATTTCACAGACAAACGCCAAACTTTAAACCACTAGAGGGCACCACTATCGCTTGTTCTTCTTACGTAGAGTTAATAAATAATACAATTCATATCGTATTTTTGTTGTTCTTAATAAAAGCTACACTTTGTGCCTATATCGATATGATTTTGGAATAGTGAAAAGAGTACAACTCAGAGGATTATAGAAAAAATAACACAACATTAATCTAAGTAGGTAACCAAGTTAATAATAGAAGACAGATATATAACATTGTAAAGAAAAGATTAAACCAAAACTTACATTAACAGAATTCTAAGCAATCCCGAAATACCACACTCAAAATCATATCGATACACGATGTGTCCCATTCCCATCTCTACTTCTATACAACGTTTGACCATTTTATGTAACCCACACACAACACTAGATCGACTTTCCAAAGCATATCAGTATCATATAGTCCATAAGGAATACCACCACTTTTAATAGCAATACTATTTCAATCTTATTTCTCCAGTTTGTGAAAGATAGGGAGATATAACATTTTGAACTGAAATGGTCACTTACATTATTAATAACTTTTGAAACGGGATATTTACCATAATCATGGATTAACCGTTTGCAACAGGACCGAAATATCGGCAACCCAAATTATATGAAAATCATGGCAAATATTTACATGGTAATAATACCGATTCAAACTTTTTTAATAAGAGAGGGAGATATATAAGAAAGTGTGAAGAAATACTGCTATCTGGTGGGACAATTCCTTGTCATCAATTCCTGGTTAGCATAGGGTTGATCATAATGTTGGCGAGAGCGTTGCGTCGCTTGCGCCATGCGCCGGCGCCCTGTGCGTGGTATTGCAGCTGTCGATACCAAGTGCGCGTGCGCGAGTTTTCTTCCGCCTGTAAGACAAATAAATGTTTTAATAAATTAGAACGGACTTTTCCATGGTTTTATCAGAATAAAACAATAATTATTGGGCAACAGATATGAGGATAATTATTATGAAGCCTCCTTGATTCCTCCTCCTTAATTCATTCTTTTTTATTAAAACGTTGCCCCACACTAGGAATTTTTCCTGTATCATGGGTGCGTTTACAAACATTTAAAGTCACATGCACAAACAACCAGATCCGGAACAACTATCTGTAGGCCGTGTCATCAAATTAAAATTTTGTCAAGTTTCAATTGTTCAAATCGTCATCTGCTTAACCTTATCCCAACTCTGTTGGGGTCGGCTTCCAGTCTAACCGGATGCACCTAAAAGCCTGTGTTTTGAGAGACTGTTTATCTGTCAATCCAGTAATTACTGGGAAACACCATACTCCCTTAGTAAGACTGGTTCCCAGACTTTCGAATCACTTTTTATTATCAGCTGGCGATTGTCAAACATTTTTATTATCAGCTGGGACCAAAGGATTACTGTGTTTTCTGAAGAGCAATAGGCAAGCGCGGCTTAGCCAATAGATCGAGCCAAACGGCTTTTTTTATTTAGCCACATACTCTACGAAATTACTTTAGTAATTATAGTCAGGGTTATATAGAGTTGTATTCGTTTTAAGGTCTAATTTGAAATCGGGTACTTTTATAACAACCTCAATCCTTTACTAGATAATATAGATAATCTTTTCTACACAAGCAGTGGTTACATTTTTTGTGAAGTTTCTGAGTACTGTGCTAGGTGATAGAACGGTGTTACAGGACCCAGTGCCCTCTCCCAAAGAAGATTTTACAGTGTAATGAGCAATAAGATTAATAAAACAATTATATTAAAAATTAAAATAAAAGACAGCAATAAGCTTAATAAAACATTTATATTAAAAATTAGAATAATAGATAAATTAAAGGCAGTGTAGCCTGTATTTAGTTTAAGAGTGTTAGTATGTATGTATGTGATAAAAAGCTAACCTCTGAATAGTCGAACTTTTATACCATAACGTTCAGTCATTCATTAAATCTCACCTTAAAAATGTAAGAATCCTTAGTAGTTATTTCGTGTACTTCGAAGAAATGTTCGGGTTCATGGTCAGCCGCGACCACGCAGCGGTCCAAGAACAGTGGCTCCCTCTGCAGCGTGTACCGTCCTGCTTTCTCCCTCACTAGCAGCAATGCTGCCTCTCTTACTCCACTGCGCGCGAAGAGTGCCTCTCCCTCTTTCTCTCTTGCTTCTCTGTCTCTTTGTTCGCGTGTCTCTCGGATCTCGTTCGTTTTGTGAGTGATCGTTGGCTGGGAAAAAACAGGATTTTAGAATTTTATTTTTATTGTTACTGTAAAAGCTCGAACTACGGTAAATCTAAAGATTTTCCAGTAAAACCTAAGATTTACCGATTATGAATGGTAAATGTCCATAAAAGTTTGGGATTCGAACTTTTACCATCATTCACTTGGTAAATCTTAGAATTTACATTCAAGAAACGGTAAATGTCGAAAAAAATCAATATCATTTTGTTGGTTAAAAACCACATAATAAGAGGAATATATGATTCAATTAGAATAAGCTAATATAAGTGTCGCAGTCCGTAAAGTAAAAGTAAACTTTCGTAAATATACTTGAATTATAACCTCATCATGGTTAACACCACGACTCAAAGTACCCCGACTCGGATAGGTTAGGTTGGTTGTTTGGTTTTCGTTTTTAAACCATCCAGAAATAGGAGCCCCGCGTAGAGATCTTGGATCCTATTCGTCGACCTATCTTAGGGCAGGTGGTAATCAGTTGTAAATATTAGATATGGTATTAATAGGAACTCAATCACCTGACTGATTTTACGTCCGCTCTGTTCAAAGGGCTATGTTACAATCAGCTATCTAGTTGTACGTTGAGTGACGCTTGTTCAATCAACGTTCGGCCTAGACATTCAATTAAATGTCGTCATTCAAAGAACGCGCTAGTCATACAATCAAATAGCAGATTCAACCAGATGACTGCGACATAAGCATTATGTTTGTATTCATTGTTTGTTAAATACCAAATTATAACAAGAAAAATACAAATTCAGTTTTTTACATTTTTACTACTTTAGGAGTATTTCAAATATAAAAAAATACTTGTTCCTAATTTTATTAAGTAATACAACTTTAAAATGAAAATAATTCAAAAAGTTAGGTTATACCTAAGTTTTTGACTGATAACTTGAAATAAATTAATTAATTAATCAATTCATTCATCATCTTAATTTGTTATTCCTAAAACCAACATTTACCAGTCCATATTGGTAAAACCTAGCATACACTGAATTGGAATGGTAAAAGTTCTTAATTGTTAATGGTAAGAACTTTTATTTATTATTAAATACTTACATTTATCAACTTATGTCGGTAAATCTTAGGTTTTACTGGAAAATCTTAAGATTTATCGTACTCCGAGCTTTTACAGTAACATTTATACTACATATCAGTTTAATTATTGTCATTTCTTGTATAACCCAATCTAAGAGTAAACGGAATAAAAGGTCAAATAAAATAACCTATGTTTACTATCGGAACTTTCACCAAACATACATGGTTTAACATCCCACACAGAAAATAAAAATCAGGTAAAACTCACCTTTCCGTTAGTTACCAAAAGAGCGTTGATTGGCGTCAACTTGATGGTGCGTCCTTTCCGCCAGTTGTTGTCGTTGGGCTGGGTGAACAGCAGCTTACCCTCCATTGCGAACCTTATAAACAAGAGCAAAAAGTCCAAAATGTATCAACAGCCAACTTGTGTTCGTAGGATTTTGTCGTCATTCTATTTGTAAGAGGTAGGTACTTCAATTTGGTGGAATAAGGTCGATTGGGCTTCGCGTCAGTTTAGACTGACTCGGCTTGTGTTATGGGTGCGTAAAAATCTGCCTTATTAAAGATTAAATCGGGTGTGGAATATATAGCCTGCCTTACCGAGATGTCGCAATTCACACGCGCATTTTATTTTTACCTGAAAGCGAAGGTGCAAGCCTTTCGACAATTTTTGTAAACGGAATTCACGCTCTGTCAAGTACCATTTTCCGTGTTGAATCAGACTAAAAATAGACCATCCTTTTTCCCTATTAAACTTGTAGTAAAAGCCAGCTTTTGAGTGAATGAAGAACATTTTAAGGCAGTTTACAAAAATAAACGGACAAGTTTGATTTGATTTTTTATTTACGTTTACAAATACGCGAATGTCTTTGAATCATTATAGTAGATTGTCTTTTATAAAACGTTCTCTCTACATGCATAAAAAAAGCTCAGCTAGTCCTTACTATATTATAGGCATTTCTCACTATATATATATTTTTAAGTGAGAAATGAGGGAGAAAGAGGGAAGGAAAGGAAAATCTTAGCTTTGCTATTACAATAACTAAGGCGCAAAGGCAAAAACTACAGCTACAGGTACAGGTACCTGCAAATCAGGAAAGGGGGGCTTTGTTACCTTGAATTCAACGCGAGCGAAGCCGCGGGCAAAAGCTAGTTTTATTATAATGCAGTCAGTTTCTACAAGAAATCATGATCCTAGCCTTCCTAGCCTTTTCTCTAATGGACTTCCAGTCCAACCAGATCCAGCTGTATACCAGTATTTTATATGGAGGCATGGAGCGACAGCCTATCTGACCTCCATAAACCAGTTTTTTTCAAGTGAATTCGCTGTAATTGCACTAAAATAAAAACTTTTAAGGCATTCAAATTTACCTCTCACATAAAAACCACAGACCAACATATCAAAAATGATTTCATCTCCAGCTTAATTCGCTAGCTGTTGGCAACATCGCAACGTATTATGGCATGTGACGTCACAACAACATTTCATGTTACACTGCCGTGATAAATTCCGTAGCAGCTAAAACATTAATTTCACTCCAGTGTATTACTTGCTAAATGAGATATATCTCTGGCATTCGTCTCGTTTTAATTAGCTTTATTTGATGTGGTTTCGGAGATTATTAAACTTGGATTTATGGAGAATGGTATTTTAGGAGATTTTGTTGTGGTTGATTTATTTACTTCCTGAGAAAACGAGGAACTAGAATCTACGAGTAATTCAGATGCTGATCCGCATAGTCCTCATGTGAGATGACCAAGATTATGTCTGGACCTTAAAAAAGACTATTTCTCTATACCATACTCTCGCCCGGACCATGGTCTGAACTAGGGCAAGGCGCTAGAGGTCGTCGCCGCCGATCGCCTCTACTTGGACACAGCGGTGCTCCGCCCAAGCGGACCGCCACAGTGTATTACCCAAAACCTGAATGGAACATTCGGTTTACAACCTTAAAGTCAAAGCGTTTAAATATCAACATTGTGACATTTATTAAGGTTTGGCTTTGTTTGAATGAAAACAGACATAGATTTTGATTCTAAAATACCTAACCGAATCTATCGTCTACCTTTACAGCCTCTATTCCAGTATTTCCCACGACTACCAGCATTTTCATTACACCCATAAAATAAACTATTCAGTTTACCCCCGACGTAAGTTACAATGCAAGACCCATTAAACTACGTTCAGTAGTTTCCAAGTTGAGCGCAACAAAATAGCAAAAACGGTTGCTTTACTAAAAGTGATTTGTAATGGCACCTGAAATTGTTTTTCCATAAACGTCTTCAATGGATATACGTGACTTTTTGTGAATTGGTAAACGTATGGAAAAGTATTCAGTGTATTTCTTTTTGAGTATTTAACTTAGGAGGAAAATAGTTTTTCAAGGCACAATTTTATTGTTACTCTATTTGCAGTTTTTATTTGATGGCGAGCGTAGGGGGTGATACAGACAAATTCCTGATTGCACAACATTTATTTATTATATTTATATAATACTAGCTGTGCCCAGCGGTTTCACCCGCTCGCGCTGCTCACTTAGGGGTATGAAAAATAGATTCTCAGACCTACTGAATATGCATATAAAATTTTATAAGAATCGGTCGAGCCGTTTCGGAGGAGTATGGGAACGAAAATTGTGACACGAGAATTTTATATATTAGAAGAAGATTAGAAGATAACGTCATTGAGTCTAAGAATCAAACCAAAAATCTCAAGGTCAGCAGTAGCATTTGAGTCTAATGCACTAATGAAGCAATCATTGTGAAGAATATAAAATGTATTTACGAATAAGATTATTTCTGGTTAATTTAGATTCGGGATCCAAGACAGTTATTATTGATTCTCCGGGACTTCCTCGGGCTACATTGTCTCGCTTTTCTGGTGGTAGCCACTGTTGATTCTTTCTTTCAGGACTCACAGTGGTTTGGTAGTGTGTGTGAATACGAATAAGATGCAAAATCGTTATAAAAATCAATCGATAAAATCAAATTGCCCAATTCGATTGTTATGACAACATTGTTTACTGCTTTAAAACCAAAACCCCTATTCAAATATAGCGCATTGAAGCACATGTCTAGTGGCTTTAGAAACCCTTCCAATAATACTCTTTCGGACAACCTTTAGGCCTTTAATTTTTCGTTAACTTTGAATGCGTTCAAAAGCTGTCAAAGTCATAATTGCTATAGAATAATTACACTGACACCTCTTGATACCCAATAGGGCGCCGTTTTATTATCTGGCGGATGGGAAACCAACAAATAACTTCCCCCGCTCTGAACGGAGCGCGCGGGAGTGTTTTATTTTATTGACTTGTTCCTTCTTTTGCCCTTTATGTGCCGGGGCTGCGTTGTCTCTTTTGAACAACGAGCAACCCCATCAGGCGGTGACTCTGGCAGGGCCCTCTGCTTTGCTGACATCTCTTTAAGCCCCGGGTGGAACACGAACGACACGGGCTGTCGTCACTAGATGGACGGTGAGCTACCCATTGCTCATCGTCCACAGACCCGCATCTACTGTGGCTAAGTCCGGCCCGACGCCGGACCCCGCGGAGCGCCTCCCGCGGCGTACTTTGCACCATAAACCAATAATTTCTCACTCAGCTTCTCTAAAATATGTTATTAAAATTGACCTTCACACCCGTTTTGTTTTATTTTTTATTTGCTTTAAAATAGTCGATAGTCTTCAGGTTTTGTAAATTAGTGACGTTAGCAGCTATTGCCATACAAAATTAATGTGGAACAATTTAATAGCTCATAAAGAGTTTGTTAACTGGTGGTGCAACCGGGCATTAATCTCGTTTAGTCGCGTTATTGATTAAATCTGCTATAAATCACCGAATAAAACATAATTTTTCAATTAACATTATTTGTTAGAAAACATAATATTTTATTTTATTTCCATTTTACAAATTTAATTACCATGTATTTGTGAAAGTCTGAAGTCGTAAAAGCCCTGTTGAATAGCACTTGTCGCTGTTAGTGCCACTAAAGCAACGATTATCAACTTTATGGTGCAAGTAATAAGAGTTAAGAGGCGGCAATAAAAATATGTGAGTGATTACTGGATTTTTAATTTTTAATAGTGAGTTATGATGAACCTTTTTTCTTGGAACTGTTTGAAAGGTTGCCATTTAATCAAATGTACTGTACGTTTTTCTTTCTCTTATACATATCTTTATTATATTAGTAGCTGTGTACAGCGGCTTCACTCGCTGTTCACCTCCTAGGGTGTCGTAGCGTCTATTAATTTTGTGAAAGAATGCCTATGAAAAAATTTAAATCAATACATTCAAGGAATTGCGTTCTCCCATACAAACTTAGCCCTGTTTCCCCCTTTAAGGGGTTGATTTTTGAAAAATCTTGTTTTAGTGAGCACTTACGGTCTAACTAAAAGGTTCCCCCCCTCCCATGCAATAATTGAGACACCTAACACTTGTAGTTTCTAAAATTTTCATTGTATATATTTATGTCATCTTATTAAAACTGAATTTGTAATTTGTGTAACGAAATCAAGAATAACAAACTAAACATTTTAAGAGTTCCAATCTGTCTCAAGTGTCACAGCTTACGCAAACCAATATCGTCACTTTCAGTCTTAGGATAAGTTTGTCCAACGAAAAGAGGCATCTAAAATTTAATCAAAGTTTACAACTTAGACCATCAAACGGACCTGCGCCCCACAATGGATCTAGTAATGGGATCATTTGTACCATCCACCAATAGAGCTAAATGTGCCGAGGCTACAATTTGCCGAAACATCTCCAATTATACCAAGAGCTAAGGCTAATGTTTATCTTTATGAAAAACATTTCCCTAAAAATCTTTGACATTTGCTAAAACATTTCTAGACGCTGTCATTGTTACGTAAGTGGTTGTTGTAAGACGACGGTGGACAATTTAAATCTCATAAAATATGAACGTCTTAATCTCGCCATCATAATGACATCGTGTGATAGGCGAAATTTCGCTGAGTGGTAATTTTCTAAATGTCTCAATTATCTGTCATACTGATTTTATGAATAAACTGCTGAGGGGAGCTCTAATAGGTCCTGTTTTTTAGAACGTAAATTTTGATTTATTTTGTCATCTCGGTCCAAGAATTGCTGGGATAGACGATCCGGAAGTCGGAGGAGTAAGAGGTGGGTGTGAGATGTAGAGGCAAAGCTTGGGACAGGTCTAAGTTCAGCAGTGTAATGTTGCAAAGGCTGAGTTGGTGGTAAAATATCTCACCACCACACTCTCCAACTCAGGAACTCTTAATATCAATCACCCACCTGGCATCATCATGATTCCAGTCCAATACATCGACAGCCATCTTCCTCAGCTTGATATCAGCCACGTGGAGGTCGTGCGCAGTTCTTCGTGCAGCTGCAAGTCGTCTCCACAGCGGCACGTCTCTCGCCGCAGCAGCAGCGGCTGCGGCTGCGGCGTTGATTTCTTCGAGCCTGCATTCTACGCAACGTTGAGCAGACTTCACGTCTTCTCGTTCGGTTGCGCAGGCGGCTGTGGCGCGATACAGCCGGGAGAGAAGGAGGGGATATTTTGTCACGCGTTGTACTGGCACCTGAAGTTTAAGCAGTTTAACTCTGTTATATAAGTTTTCATTACATAAGTGAAGCAACTGGATGAAGTGGCAACAGGTCACCGGAATAATCTGCCAATAAAACAAGGTAAGAACTGCTGTCTTGTACAGATTAGAATTTGGGGCCACGATAAGGTAAATGAAAGGAAGCCCACCCGCCCGCAAATCTGCATGTAACTGAGATGAAAATGCTCAAGGGATATGGGGTGTTACACGAATAAGTAATATGAGAAATTAGTACATAAGAGAAAGTCTGCAAATGGCGTCTTACCATGAGAAATGAGTTTAGATTCATCCTCCTCAAAACGGTGTTTTCCATCTGCGAGACGCGCAAGAATATCCTCAGGAGTTCTTTCTCCTTCTCGAGACCAGCCAGCAAAAGGGCAGCACCAGCTTGCTTCACGCAGTATGACTGAAACGCTGACAGCATACCTGAACACTCCAGGAGGATTTTGCCTACGTTCACAGTCAAGAGATCCTGTAAAAAAAATACGAAATTATTGTAACAGGCAAGTCCTTCTTCAAAATTGCTATTACTATTCTAGTAGGTAGATACTGGAGAGTATATTGACCAGATATTTCTGCACATTATTTTTCAGGGTCAGATTTTCGGAATGTCCGCGTCTGCACCGTACAATTTGACCAACTCTTAATAAAAGCTAAATAAAATGTACTGCTTCATTTGGTCCAAAAAATATATGTTTATAGGAAAATAATTATATTACCTCGTCTCCTTGATCCACTGCAATTTCAAGTCCGTCTCTTAACTTCTCAGACAGAACTTGGTTATTCTCAATAAGCTCTTCAACATTCAGGAATATTGCGCTGAGTTGTTCTTGGTTAAGTAGACCAGCTACTAACATCGGTTTGTAAAACTCTTCTAGAATAATTTGCAAATCTCTGCCATATTTTTCTTCAGTTTCTACAATTTCTGTTATAATTTCCTTCCTCTCTGCTCTTTTCTTAGCACACTTTCTGCATACTAATGGAGCGTATAATGAACCTAAAATTTTATAGAAAATATTAATATAAAGTCTCTTTGCTAATGATATCACTACATACAGTAGAATTTTGCCTTACCTTTCTCTGTTATTTGAGTTTCCACAGCAGTGTCACAATCTTCACAGAGATGTATTGGAGTATCTTTATCGTGTATCATGTTGCAAGGAGACGTTTTACCTTGAAGTCTGCTTCTTGAAGACTTACTCGTCTCCGAACCAACACCAGAGTCGTTTCTTTCAATTTCTGCCGATGTCTTTTTACAAATAACGGCTTTTTCTAACGTCTCATGATTAATAATAAGCGAGTTATCTTCACTTGAATCTGAAGCGTTTGATAACTGACTCGTGTTACTACTATGATGTGTATCAATTATTTCACTGTTATTGGTTTTGTCTTTTGATTCCTCTAACATATTCGATGAATTATTATGAGTGGCGTAACTAGTTATGTAAGTTTCTTCATCATCAATGCCTCTTTCTTTGGCATCTACCAAGTACGACAAAATGTCGTATTTAGACGCGCCTTCAAATATTGAACGTGATCCACTGCGCTTTTCATCGTCTAAAATCATTAGAGAATTGGGGGGCGGGTTGACAGGCAAAGGCGGTGGCATATCTCCAATCTCTTCGTAAATAGGATCACTGTTCAAACGAATCGATTCGTAATGATGATCATCGTCGGTATTATTTGAAATTTCAATATCACACAACGCGGCGTCAACCAACATTTGATAAAATTTTGATCTCGTTGAATTCGTATCGTCTTCTGTCGACAACTCACTTGCAGAAGCATTATAGCAGTCCGACATTGGCTCGAGATCAGAAAAAACTCCCATAGCACCGCTCTCATACTCCATACTTTCATAGGGAGCAGAGCAGCTATTATCTTCGTTCTCTTGGCAGACAGACGAGTCGATTATATTATGTTTATTCGACGCATCGTCTTTGGCACTATTCTCATTCTTTGGTTTCACTTCATCTTTCTTGTCTCCCTCCTTCACACTTTCTTCTTTCAAATTTTTCAACGAACTTTCTATAAGCTTTTCAATAGTCATTTCACTGCTGTCTGTCCCTTCTGAGTTCTTAGTTTCTTGGAGTTTTATCAAAGAGTTTTCTATTAACTTTTTAACCAATTCTGAATCCAAACCTTCGGCAAGATGAGCAAAGAAAGGATCATCGAAAAGTTTTGTAACAACATTGCCGTTATTTGGCTGAATATCAGGACTTTGTTGGCAATCTGAATATTCATCCTTTTTACCACAGACGTGTGGAATTAAATTTCTTCTCACTGCTTCAACAGGGTCGTTTAGTATTGAAGATAGATCATTTGAAGTGTTCTGATCTCGGGAGCCATAGCAATCAGGTTTGTTCCTATCAGCATAATATTCTTCATAAGTGTTTGCTTCTAAATTCTTTTCATCTTGTTGTGAAAGCACAGCACCTATGTATATCTGACTTTTTGATTTCTTCACCTCTTTTTGTGGAGTTCCGACACTAATCGTAACTGTGGTGCCTGTCTGGTACGTATTGCACGTGTTTCCATAATCATCATTGACGACAACAGAGGATAAATAAATAGGAGTGTCACTGCTCACGTTCATAGTTGAGTAGCACTCGTTACCATTAATTTGTATGGACGTTTTTCTTGGCTCATTTTCTGAGGACCTCAAAATCCCAGAGGCAGATTTTGGCTCATCAGTATCTGAGTCAAATTGCTTTACACGCAATATAGTTTTTTGTTCGTAATCATTAGCATCTGACCATTCGTCACTAGTGGAGCTAGAAGAATTGTTTCGAACAAAGCGTGTTTTTACATAATTGTGCTTCTTAGATTTTGTACGTTCCTTTGATTTGAGCCGAGGTGGTGGTTCAGGTGATTCTGATATTCCACGGCGTAAATTAGTCAGAATCGTTCGTGTTATATCACTACTGTCACTTAGGTTTCCAGATTCAATAATATCATTGTACTGAATCGTAGTCGCAGGTGAAGTTACTTCTGGAATCACCTGTGCCTGGTTAATCACATAATGATTTGGGCTGCTCACTTCGTTTTCTATGACAGATGTCAAAAACACTTGGCTTGTGTGTCCATGTTTACTTTTCGGTCGCAAAGCCATCGTGTCTAAAAACTTCGCTGGAGCTATTGATATAGTTGGTGGGATACGTTCAGATTCAGACCGTCGCAGCACCGGAATTCGTGGAATGTTGTTATCTGAAAATTAAATTAATAAAAATGGGAACCGGTAAGAAATAAGAAATATTCATTTAATTTTTAACTTAAGCTACTCGAAATAAATAAAAATCTTACCTTCTTTACTGATATTATTTATTATTTCAGCGCTCGTAGTTTCATCTGCTACTTCTGTGATGGGTTCGGTAATTTCTTCAACAACAGTTTCAAATGTACTAATATTCATTTGTACATGTTCATATACTTCATTATCGTTTTGTGTTACAGTTTGGCTAATCAATTCTGATAACTTCTCACTCGATTCGTCCAAGCTATGGCTTACAATGTCACCTTCGGCTACCACATCTTCCTCAGTTTCAATGCTTGAAGTCAACACTTCAGCAGGAACTTCTTTCACGGTATTATGTTCGAGATTGAACTCTGCAGTATAAATAACTTTTGTTTCTTCGTTTTCAACCAAGAATTGAACACGTTTCCTATGTAGCATGTTATGAGAATTGAAAACCACTTTGTCTTTAGGTTTAGGTAGGTAAAACAAGGATGTGTTAATTCGTTTGCTATCAGAAGATTCGTTTGTAGATTCCGATTTTGAATTATTGGTAGATTCAACGTTATCATAATTTTTTGGCTTTTTCAAAATAGATTTTATGGTATCCGTGTTCTGATTTTTTAGCTTTGAGTTACGAGAGTAATTATCCGGTTTCCTGTTTGAACTCCTTTCTGTGAATCTTTGATTATCACTCTCACTGTCATCGTCATTTTTGATGTTTCTTATTCTTCTCGGTGGCCTTTTTGGAGAAACACTTTTTTGTTTTGCACGGTTTGATGCTGACATACTTAATATTTTCTTACTCGTACTCTTACTTACTGATGCTGATTTCTTATTTTCATTCTTAATATTTGGCAATGACAAAGTCGGAGATAACTCTTGTGATTTTGATTCATAGGATTTGAGATCATAGTCAACGGGATCATATACATCGTCTAAATTATTTGATTTTGACTCGTCAGAAACTCTTATTCTTTGACCACTTATAGCTTTCACGCTTGAATCTGATTTAGTTTTATTTGAAGAATGTAAGTTTTTATTTTTCATAGATTCTTGAAATACGTGGCCAAAATCGTCATCAAATTCAATTTCTACTAAAGATTTTGAAGTGCCATTAGATTTTACTAAGTCATAGGGATTGATATCACACGACAATATTGACTTCTTTGAGTCATTACTTGTGTTAGCATCCTCTTCAACCCATATTTCGTTTACCCGACTCACAGATTTACTTCTATTTTTACGAAGTGTCTCTGGGCTTGTTGGCTTTTTAGCCTTCACTCTGCATGGACTTATACTTTTAGCTCGTAATCGTGTTGTTGAGAACTGGCTTCCTATACGAGCTTCATGTGGAGGTGCCAATCTATTTCTTCTCATCAAATCATAAGGGTCCGTGTCTCCATTAGCTTTAAGAATAGTAGGGCGCGCCTTCGAACCTTGTACTCTAACTGTCCCAGCTCTCAGCAAGCCAGATTCACGGCTAACTTGAGGACCTCTAACCGTACCCCCGACCAACAGTTGCGGGCTATCAGCTATAGTTAATGGCAAACGAGATCCCTTGCATTTCTTACAAATACTGACTTTGGTTGAGCTGGTTTTCTTTGTACCATTCAGGTACTCAGGACAGGAACATAGTATGACAGCATAGTTGTGTGGTGTAGGTTTTTGAGGTGTGCTTATAAGAACAGGACCAGAGACTTCTGGGTAAGCAGAGAAGACGCTAGGTCGCATAGGTGGGGTTTGGGTCCTTACGGACCCATAAAGCCAAGTCTCAGCGTACTTCATTGATTTAGAAAGCGCTGATCCTCCTGGCCCACTGATAGTTCCGTACATGTACGGGCTTTCTGGAGACTTTTCTGATGTCTTGGAGCTTCCTGATGTGTTCAGCTTCAACTTCGATGACCATTTCTTCGGCCGCGTATTCTCTGTCGTATCGTATATCTGGAATGAAATAGAAAAATGTTATTATTTCAATAAACTCATCATTACTATTCTGTCTGATATATAAACCCACGAGAGCAGATTTAAAAGCTTTATTGAAGAAATGACTTCTCCAATACAAAAAACAGGCTATTTAAAGAAATTCGAAATAGATCTATTTCAATATCAATATACCACAGAATACTCTTGAATAGGAATAGAAATGGAAATAGGACGTAACACAATGGGAACAAAATGTCAAGTCCCACTTCACAAAGGGGCCTACAAATAATTGTTATAGTAGCTGCGTGTTTTACAACAATACCATTGAAATTTTAGGTTCAGGAAACGTGAAATATAACAAATGGAAATATAAAGAGGCGGAGGTATGTCTATTTTATTGTTATTGTTTTGTTCTTATTATTTTGATTGTCTATTGGCTGTCTACATTTAATTTAATTATGTCACTGTTTTCGAAGAACCTTTTAATATTATCGATTTCTATCATGGGTTTAAAGCACTTCGGGACCCTCCGAAACCTTTGGTAATGTAACGAGGGACTGAAGCCGACTCACAGACAAAGGCCTGATAGGTATTTAAAAGGAAATAAGGAACTAATCGATGATTAAACTTGCATGTATTACGGAAGTAACCAAACACAATCCAAAGATAACACTCGCCTGTTGCAAAACTTTTACATGAAGATAACGCACACCGCATTATCATTAACCTATATTAAAGACATCCTATAATATCGATATAGACTGTATCAAGGATTCTGTACTTTATTCCAGACGCAGTGTTAAAGTATACCTGACAAAGTTTTTAATGTTTCTTTTCGTGCGGTTAGTGCCTAACCTAAGGTCAGAGTTTTATGCGGCCTACCCATAGACTGCAAAAAACTTTGACCCATCGAAAAATATGCTGTTGTATCTATCTTGTCTTGTAAGGTTGAAATATTCATTCGTTCTGGATCATCGTCTAGCTCTCACAGCAAAACAACTACCAGTTTACTAAGCACGTTTTCAAATAACTTTTGCTCATAAATATCGTTTTCATCCAAAGGCATTTTGTTTACTAACTCTGCAGAGTTTAAGAGCTTTTTCATGCAAATATTTTTAGCTTATTTACAAAGTCGAATCGATACTTGACAGTTAAAGCCTGTTAAAGATAGGACCATTACAATTTGTCATGTAACTTTTTAAAAAGCTTAAAATATTTATGGAAACCTGATTTGTGAAGTATTTATTTTAAGAGCTGTGCCTTTTGTGCGGTTTTACCCGCTACTCAAGCTGAGTAGCGGTGAGATCAGTGTCAAAATTCGAAAAGTCAAAATTTTAAAAATGAAATAGAAATGGATAACAATACTAAGGAATCGCGTTCCCCCATACAAACTTGTTTCACTACTTTATGAGTTAAATGATTAAAAATCGTTAAAAAAGAAAAAGGTTAGGCTGAAGAAAAAACAAAGGTATGGCACCGCTAAATAGACTAAAATTCAAAATAAGAAATTTAAATATTTTTAAATTTAGAACTCAAAAAGATAAATGTCAATTTGTTGTTATATTAATTACTAGCTTTTGCCCGCGGCTTCGCTCGCGTTAAATTTGGGATAACACAGTTCCCCTTGCGCCTTATTGATTTGTAATAGCAACGCTAAGTTTTCCCTTTTCTTCCCTCTTTCTCCCTCACATCCCACTTTTTTAAAACAAAAATTAGCCTATGTCCGTCTCTTGGTTCCCAACTATTTTTGTACCAAAATACATCAAAATCGGTTTAGCCAGTAAAGCGTGAAGAGGTAACAAACAAAAAAACTCACTTTCGCTTTTATAATATTAGTAAGGATTTTATAAATGATGTTTATTTGTGATATTCTATTGAAAAAAACAAAATGATTTTCAGATTAAAATAAAAGGCTCATACAAATACTATAGGGATTTGTTTATTGTTATCCTTAGTTATATCTTATTAGAAAAAAACATATGAAATACATGTTGAACCTAATCGTAGTGCAATAAGAGTCAGTTTACGAGGAGTTTTATTGAAAATACATTTTCCACGCATCAATACAACTTAAAAGGACTTCCAGCAAAGTTTCGCGTTATTTTTTATACCGAGGAAACTGAAAACGCTTTCAAGTATAGGTTTAGAAAAACTTTCATTTCAAGAATTTTCCTTAGATTATTTATGTCCACAAATTCAATTTTCTGAGTAACAAAAATCTATTTTGGAATTCTAAGTGGGTACGTTTTCTTCAGACTGGGGCGAAATAGTCAAATATGTCTAGAAAAGATGTGTGTTTTGAGAAAACTCATACATTTTCAAAATTAGAATCAGCGGGTGTTCTCTAACGTAATTGAATATTAGGTCGTTCATAAGAAACGTAATAGAAAACATATTTATGTTTAAACGTTTTAATAGAATGCTTTCCTTATAACATAGATGGTTTTGTAAAGATCGAATCGAACATAGATTCTTTTTTAAATCAGATTTGAAATTATCGAGATATCTTTTATGTCTCTCTCCCAAAATACAGGTTAAATCCTGAATCAGGAGCGAGCTGCATATCCGTACAATGTCTGTACAATAAATTTAAGATGTTTGTAGCAATGTTCACTGTAATGAAATATATATATTTATTTATGATATTTCAACACAGAGGCCCCTTTAACTAAAACTAAAAAAAAACCTTTTCATAGCCGATCTTGAACTGTAAAGTAGATTCTTAACTAAAAAAAGAAAATTTCAAACTAATAATAGTGAAGCCTCTCCAAATCGTTTAAATTAAGTTTTATTATATTAAAATTGTGAGGGCCCTACACTTAGATTTCAAAGATAAAATAATCAATTTGTTTCTTAATTGAATTTCGTTTAGCATAATTCTTTAAGAATATTTATTGGTTTGAGAATATTGAAAATCGTTTGGATCTTAAACTTTTAATTTTTTTAGTTCATTTAAAGGTTTGTTCTTGGGTTCTTGGTCTTTACAAAACATTATTACGAACGCATTCAGAATTTGATGCAATATTTTTTTTCTCTTTCTTTTTCGTGTAGATTCTGCTTTTTTTGCGGATGACAAATCATCAAAATAACTTCCCCCGCTCTGCCCGGAGCGGGGGGAGTACAAACGGCAAAAGAAGAAACATAATGGTTTTAAGTCACCCATGTTAATTCTCGACCTCGAAAAAGTATCTGTAGGTACACATCTTTTTGTTCCGTGCGCGGATCGAACCCGCGGGAGTCAACCGTTCAGCTACTGCGCCAACCGTGCCGTCAAAACCTACCCTTGAAAGGCGTTGCAGAATACGAAACGCTATAAACGCTATTCATTTATTTTTTATATAACCTAACCAGCTATTTTAGCTGTTGTGGACAAATATCGGGGCCCTTAAATTGATTCTATAATTTATTTACAAAGTAAATGAATGCTATTTACAGTCGCAAATTAATACAAAGATTAAGCAGACTAGCGAACTGAATCAAGGTATCCACGTGTAAGCTCGCAATCCGATTGTCCTGCTCCTAATTACGAGTCCCGGACTAAGCCGACGTATGCTTTGTGAAGCAACCACACGGGACCACTGTCCCGGACAGTTTGATTACGCATACCTCTGGCTTTTGATTTGTCATTTCCCAGCGTTGACAGATTAGACATGAGATAGCTTTTAATATAATGCTTAAATCGAGGGTCCAAATTCAAGCATATTTCGACTGATGACAGTTCAATCCAGCCTCGCATTAAGGGGTTTGATGATGTTAGGTAGGTGTAGTATATCGATACAATCGATTTGATTTGAGTTTATGGTATCGACGATATAATCCTTCGTCTATGGCAATATGCAGAACACATAGCCCAATGAACCGATGACTGATGGGGTAAAAATATTCTCTAGTGATGGCTGCGTGCTGTGTAACGCAGCGTGGGATGTAACCCATCAGGTGGACAGTTTTCTTTTTTTTGGCGTGGGAAATCACCAAATAACTTCCCCCGCTCTGGGCGTAGCGGGGGGGAGTGTCAGACTTGTACTGACTAAAACCCACCCATATTCCTTCTATTGCCCTTTACGTTCCGGAGCCGCGGTATCTCTTTCGAACAACCCGTAACCCCGGAACAACCCGTAACCCCGGATCAGGTGGACAGATTGCGTGGTCAATTTTGAGGGGAGTCGCTGGTTGCAGACGACTGAAGATCATACTCTGTAGTGGAACGTGGACGTCCATAGGCCGAAATTATGATGCTGATACTAAACTTCAAAATATTTAGAACACAACTGGATAATTAACCCGTCTCTTACCACCTGAAAATCAACGCTACGTGTTATAATAACCGTGTTGTCTGTCACATAGTAATACCCGCCCGCATTGCTTACTTTGAAAGGGTTAGTCTGGGTTATCATAAACAAGCTATATTGTTAGCCTAAATAGTGCAGTTAGGACGCGTTGTGTGGTTTTCAATTTACTATAACAATGGCCTACACGGGTACCTCCTTGATTTGAATAATCGATCGTGGTTTGGCCGGAGATAGAGGATAAAATTTTAGTATTTTCGGGTTATCGGAGATCGGATGTGGATAACTATTGTATAGGGATGGGATTTAAAAGACTGGAATTTTATCAGTGATCGTATTTCATAATAAAAATACAAAAAGTCGTGATGTATGGATGTTTGTTTCTGTTTCACGTAAAAACTACAGAAATTTCTTACACAGTGTATCTGGATTTACAGAAAAGCTAATTTTAATTTAGGTATAGGGAACATCTCTTGAGATAAATTTCGATGTCTTCGTGGGTGAAGCCACGGGCAACAGCTAGAATGACATAAATTTACAAAAATACGGCTTAAATTTGTTTGTATTAGTTACAGAAAATCTGTAGATATTATAGAATCATAATCGATGTGAAAATGTGAACACGACGGCAGGTCAACTTATTCTAAACTATTATAACCTGATCTCTCTACTACGGATCGCACACCGTAGTAGAGAGATCAGGTTAAAATGGTTTTGTGTAGGTTGATGTGCCGTCGTGTGTACAGTTCTTATGAAGGATGTTCTTACAAATGAGGAGAGCATAAGGACCTTATGTCTAAGAATTTTATCAGATTGTAAAATATTAACTGACTAATTGGTCTAGTTGCCACAAGCGCGGCTTCTGCACAAGTGTTCTTGGGTTCGAATACTTGATAAAGCAAAGCAAAATTAGGATTTTTCTATAAGAACCAAGTAGCAGCCATAGAGTCCAGCTACGGAGGATTAGTGGGCAGTTAATGGCAAAAGACTAACCTAACAGGGATTACAGGTATGAAGTTATGTGTTGTAAAATAATTAATAACTAGAAAACTTTGTTCAATGAACTCGACAAGCTAATACCTAGGAAAATATTAACCCAACGATTTCGTGAATATCACAAAAGTTCCACTTGAAAATATGTACAAAAAACATTACCCTTCTATTAGGGTCCGCCACAATCGAGTAACAATCAATAGAACAGCTTTCGCAAAAGTTCAACGACATTTACAGCCTATGCAGTACTTTGGTGCGTTTGCGCAAATGGCAGTTACGATCAATTACTTATTGTTCGACTAACAGAGCAATATGCAACTGTTGGGCGGCTTTCTAAAAGATTGGTAGTGTAGCTTAGTTTGTTAATGTTGCTTTAAACTTAAGAGCCATTTTACATTTTCGCCCAAATTTTTAAGACTTTGAGCTTCTCTATTACCATCTAAGTAATATCTAGAATTTATTGAATGAATACAAAATATAGATTAATCGTTTATAGTGTCGTTTAATGTAACACATTTACTAAAATCGGTTTGTTTAATTTATAATGACACATCTCCCACAAACATTTTACTGAAAAATTGCCGCAGAGTCTACTTCTGAGTCCTAAATCTATCAATAATACTTATAAATGAAACTAAACAAAATACATACAGGTTCAGACATATATTTAAATCGTCGTTTAATGAAATAGATTCCTGAATTATATTACCATTAATTAGTAAAAAAATAAATTCTTAGACCAATTTTTAACTTTTATTTTGTTTTTTTTACGTGTTTTTTGGTTCAAATACATAGTAATTATAAAAATAAAATTATTCAGAAATAATCTATGTTCTTTGGGAAATCGAACCCTATAGTTATTTTGAAAATATTTGCATATAATTTGTCAAAATATCAATTTCGAACATCAGTCTAAATTACAATAACATATAAATACTAATACAATACTAAAATAAAATTTACCAAATCATATTACGATTACGGCTCAAGATTGGTCTCGTGTTACACTGTTTATATTGCACGTGTGTGGCTCGCTACGCACACATAAACAATGACGCACTCTTTTGCCTAAACTCGAGCGCAATCATTTTGTGAAATGGCTCTTAAAAGATTTTATTCAATGGCAAAGTATAATTAAATAAATAAATATCTTGGGACAACTCACACACGGCATCTGATCCCAAGCTAAGCAGAGCTTGTGTTATGGTAACCAGACAACTGATATACATACTTATATAATTTATAAATACATACATATTATAGATAAATCACACCCAGACACAGAACAAACAATCATGCTCATCACACAAAGTTTGTCCTGGGTGGGAATCGAACCCACGACCTCCGGCTCAGCAGTCAGGGCCACTAACCACTAGACCAACAGGCCCGTCCTAATTATAATTGTATGGGTTATGGTATCATAAGCCTATGTTAACCTATGTTTAGCACCAAAAATAAGTACCCAAGGCATATTTATCTAGCAGAGAGGCCTGCCCGGGCCACCTCCTGCCGGGGTTGCGGGTTGTTCGTTCCCTGGCAGGGCCCTCTGCTTTGCTGACATCTCTTTGAGGGGCGCGTGGAACACTAACGCGCCGTCGACACGGCTTGTCGTCAATAGACGGACGGACGGTGAATTACAAAATTTACAACACTTCATTATTAATTTATAATATTGACTCTGTTACTGAATATGACATTTAACGTGCAGCAAAATTCTTAAGAATAAACGGAAATTTAACCGAACGTCACACACCCCACAAACAAACACACAGACACACACACATTCACAACACAGTCACATTAATCTTTACTCAAGTGTGGTTTGTAACTCAAAACTAAAAGGATCGTATGACATTCGCATGGATATTCAACACCCGGCCTTCCGTCGTAACCTAGTTTGTACTAGAGAGACCTAACACTAAGCGGTGTGGGGTTACCGAATGTTGATATAGATGAGAAGTACTTTTATGAATGAAAATGTATATTTCGCTTCTTTATTCAAATTTGTTTTTTTTTTCGTTCCACAATTTATTTATTCTTAATTTGTATTTTGTGGTATCTGAATATCAGCGCTGTGACATATGAGATAGAGGCTTTTGCTCCTCATAATATTGGTATCATATAAATTGGTTCAATTTAGTTGATTTTCTTAGTTTTTTTTTTTAATTTTTGTTGTTCTTTTTTTAATTAATTTTGACTAGCTGACTCATGAACATGCAAACGCTGAAATGGATTTTCAATTCTTGGCCTTGACCAGAGAGTTGAAATTCCTCGAGTTCAATAATACTTTTGCTATTATCTAGGGCTCACTCGGAGTTATTGATTAAAGTTCTATAAAAACTCTTTCCTTAAGGTTATTATTTACTACAACCACTTCTATTTTGCCAAACTCAATATAATGGAACTTGTATATCTCAAAAAACTTATAATTACGTCTATCGACCGCCCCTAATTAATAAATATCCAATAACATGGCAACGACTTGTTAACAGGGTTGCTCTTCCAAAAATAATCCATTTACGCAAAAGAATCTCAATCAGGTTTTAGAAAAATCGAAATATTTTTCATAGTTGTATTATCAAAGATAAAAAGGATATTTTCTATTCAATGGATGTTCGTGTTTAACTAGAAATTCATGTAAATAGATAAGGTTTTTCGGTAAAAAAAACCTCCTAAAAAGCCTAAGGCTCAACAGAAGCCTTATCGTTGTCTATGGAACACCCCACAATACTCTAGTTATGTTTTAATAACTTCCTTTGCTCTTAGTGTCAGACTTTTACTAACTAAAACCCACCCATGTACCTTCTTTTGCCTTTTATGTTCCGGGACCGCGGTATCTCACTACACAATAGGAGGCATACAATTTGTTTTAAATTGTTTTCTTGACCTAATTTACATAGCATAAACAAGCCTGTAATCTTCCAACGGTTGCAAGTATGCCTGACAGTACTGTAAGACAGTACTGTAGGTTTAATTACCTTAACCAATGCTGGCTGGTTGGCCATGACGTTCCAATACTCAGGTCGTTTTAAATTAAAAACTAGAAAAACAGTGACTAGAAATGGAATAGGAAGTGTGAGATGTATCTTGAAAT
This sequence comes from Ochropleura plecta, assembly GCA_905475445.1. Taxonomy (NCBI): domain Eukaryota; kingdom Metazoa; phylum Arthropoda; class Insecta; order Lepidoptera; family Noctuidae; genus Ochropleura; species Ochropleura plecta. Next base: position 13,928,527 of record FR997739.1, read on the forward strand.
ATAATTTTAAAGTATTATATGCGCTTTTATTGTAGTAATCTAGCGTATTAATCTTACAGTACACACACAATTCGCCAGTTAAAATGTAAAGTTCCATATAATAGGAGGCGAGCTTATAGCCATCAACGGAAAAACTCATTAAGAACATATACAGTAGAACCCGTTTGCGGTGTTGCCGGTGTTTTACAAATAACCCTGTATATATTATATCCTCCATCCATATATAGGATAGAAGCGCCGAATACACTTAAACAAACAGAAAACCCATTATTGTCAACTAAAGTATATCATTTTCGAGAGCGTATAACAAAATATCAATTATAACGTACTTGGGAAACTTGCCACAACATGCCGAAGTGAACGGATAACTTCTATTCATCTTTGCGAAGAAAATGTATCAGTATTTTTGTTTGAAACTCGATATCTGTTTACTTGGTAGTAGTTTGTTACAAGGTTACCCGAAGCCTCTGTTTGAACCTGTGTATCGGTTTTACACTAATTTATCGGAAGGGTTACTGTCAGTTTTAACACTAAATAGGCTAGTCTCCAAAAAAAATAAATACAAAGATGACGTCACGCGTTGCTGCATTTTTCGCAACGAGTGACGTCACACGTAGCTTTAATGGGCTATATCTTTGTTATTGTTATTCTAATTTACAAAGAAAAAAATACGTGTCCCTTATTTTTGGATAATCTAAAAGACGGACTCAATAGAATGTAATTATTTTGACCCTGGTAACTACCCTATTGACGCCACGGTTGGCGTAGTGGCTGAGCGATCGGCTGCTGCATTGCGTTTCGCGGATTTGATCCCCGCACGGAACAAATATTTAAATGACTTACGGATTATTGTTCCGGGTCTGGCTGTCTGTTTTTGTATGTAAGTTTAAATGTTTGTAAAAGCACCCACGAAACGGGAGAAATTCATAGTGTAATTCATAGCGTTTAAAAAAAAGAGCTGTCCTCACTACCCATGGCCGAAGATTATTCGAAAAAATAAATATTAAAGAAATGGACTAGTTTCTTGTTTCTCTTTTTTTGAAACATGTGACTGATTTTGATTTTAATTCCATTTAGATGTGATGTTGGCATTAAAATCATAATATCCTAATTATCTGCCCCTTAAAACTGGATTGATGGTACAGAAACATCCTGGTCGTTGTCAGTTGGGCCTAGCCATTAGACTTAGCTGGAACGGTTTACTTTTAATACCTTTTTTTATAAACGGCTTTCTAACAATATTTTCAAAGAAGGTAAATAATCGTAAGATTGTTTAAAATGTTTTGGCACTTAAAAGCCCACATTGCCCACGTGCCAAAAAATACCGACGCATTGTAGCATTTGAAGATAGAAATTGATATTAAAACCAATTTTTAAACTACTGTACTGTTATTACTAACAAATATAATAAAATGTGGCATAGTAACTTTGGGGTTAGGTTAGTTGTGTAGTAACTCGGAGTGATGATCGAAAAAAATGTATTTTTCTCTCCCCTTTTCTTACCTCTTTCTCCCCCTTTTCTTCCCTCATTCTCCCCCTTTTCACACTTAAAAAAAATAGCCTATGTTCGTCTCCAGGGTCCCAACTATCTCTTTACCAAAATTCATCAAAATCGGTTTTACCATTTAGGCGTGAAGACGTAAGAAACAAACAAACTCACTTTCGCTTTTAAAAATAAGTAAGGATGGAAATGATTCCAATATAAAATTTGATTTAATAAAATGCAGTATTAGGATTCCCCGGGACTGCAAACGATGTTTCTGTGTTCTCAATTTTCCTGGTGCCAGGAAAACAAAAAGTGGGAATAAAAGCTGAGCTCAAGAGCGCAAAATTTTAATTGTTGATGATAAATGTCAAAGATGAATGATCCCTTTATAAATAAATGCATAAATCATTTTTAATGAAATACAAAAGACGATATAGTTTGAACTTATCCAAACAAAACACAAAACCTGTGACTTTCAAAAAAGTCCTTCATTATTTAAACGCTCTATAAACTGACCAGCAGAACAAAAGACAATCGGACAATAGGCTTGCAATCGAAACGTAAACCAGCTAGTCTATAAATACACGAAGCATAGTTTCCAGTCTCATTCCCTTTACTTTCGAATGCGATTTCCCGGCGTCGCATTACTGTAACCCTGTAGGTAGCGTTAGCTGAGCCGGTTTGCGCACTCGTGTCGTGTTCACGGTAATGACGTATTTTTTTCTAAAGCCCACATCCAGATGTTGGTGACGAAAGTATCAGCGATATTTATTTATCGTGCTTCATGTTTTTTTTTACACGTATCCTAACTTCCTTACTATAAAAGCAAAGGTGAGTTTGTTTGTTTGTTACGTCTTCACGCCTAAATGGCTATACCGATTTTGATGAAGTTTGGTGCAGAGATAGTTGGGACCCTGGAGACGGACAAAGGCTATTTTTTTTAAGTGAGAAATGCAGGAGAAAGAGGGAAGAAAAGGGAAAACTTAGCTTTGCTATAACAATAAATAAGGCGCAAGAGCAAAAACTACAGGAAAGGGGAACTGTGTTATCCCGAATTTAACACAAGCGAAGCCGCGGGCAAAAGCTAGTACATTATAAAACCAGTCTCAATTTTAAGGTCCAACTATAAATACTGAACACGAATACAAAACACGATTAAGTAGGTGTCCGATTTAAATAAATCGCCCTTTTAAATTAAAAGGAGACGTAAATACTTTTTATTGCAGCCTTTTTCTTTTGTTGGACGTTGGGAACGCTGTTGATATTTTTCGTGCTATTTCGCACAGCGCTGTTTTGTTCGGCAAAAAGTCGTGCGGACTCGCATGAACGGACACTACCCGCTTTTTGTACAATCACCTACACACTTTGTAATATCAATGCTTTTATGCACACAACATTTCCACCACTATCTCAACGGGACAAAGCTGACAATTGCATGCTTTTCCAAGGCTTTGTTACGGATGCTGATAAAATATACTTTGTTAAATACGCGACGGTAAACTAGCCAGTGTTTTCATTAGCTTTCGGAATGTTTTCCGTTTTGTGAAATATTGTAAACAAAATATTTTTCCTTTTTAAAAGGTAAACGAAACCTCTGTAGAAAAATCTAGACGCAAATTCTCACAAAACGCTTTTAATCAATATGATATTTTAGGTTTTTTTGTTCATGAAACAAAATATTTAGCAAACTGTTGTCTATTGTGTAAGGTAAATAGAAAAAGTAAATATATTTTCTGTATCAACGCAATTTATTTGAAACTAAACAAAAATAGGGTACTTAATTCTATTCACCGAAAACTTTATTATAATTTATAGGAATAGTTCATTGTACAGACGCCAGCAGGTCAAGCTACCCGAAACTGTAAATTTTTCCCAATGAACCTTGAACCTAATACTTTAGAAATAAAGTCGAAAGTCTATCAAATAATCTGACAGATTGTAGTAGCTTGATGTGCAGGCGTCTGTACTACTAGTTTAGATTTTAAAACAAAAAAAAACAGATACATACTCATTTTGGAACACTATAGGACGAAAATAAAATTAAGATTAAAAAAAATGCAAAAGTTCCAATTCTATACCTATTTGAAAATTCATTATTGTCACAATTCGCGCGAAACTTTATCTGATCACTGAGTCAAGAATACTTCAGTGCCGTTTAAGAGTAAAAAGATTCAAGTAGCTCCCACTGTAAAGCCTAGTTCAGGCACGGTCATCCAATATACAAAAAGTAAGCTCCTTTCCACCGCCAGTGTAACTTGAGTTTTATATTTAAATAACAATATGACTACGGCTCGCCAAGTTGTTGTATGAATATTAGTATCAGCCAAACTGATAGCTGCAGACCATATTTTGTAAAGCATAATATATTAACATTGCCGTGTGTCTACATTTATGAGATTGTCAGCTTTGCAAGAACTAACAAACATCTTTTTGAGAAATACAGAAGCAAGCGACATTTTGACAAAATTTCTTGCAAATCTAACAAGACTGCCTTATATGCCAAAAGCATTTTTAGTATGGCGCCGCGTTTATACAATCACCTGCCAAAGTCCATACTAGAAACTACATCCATCGATGAATTTAAAAAAAAACTAAAAAAATTCTTGTTGTGCAAATGTTATTATAATATTCAGGACTATTTGATGGAGGATGTAAAGACATTGTTGATGTAACTGGTTATTGTTGGTGCACTAATTTAATTATTAATTTCCATTTATTTATTTACATACATAAATGAAATAATTATTAATATTATTACTTTGACATTTAATTTGACTTTCGTTTACAATATATCTTGACATTCTCAATCAATTACTGACATTATTAAATTGATGTGCTTCATAATTATTATTCTTATTTTATCACTTATTCACAATATAATGTATCTTGACATTTTACTTAAATTTACAACAGACTTCTGGTGACATTATTATTATTTGAGTGTTATAAAGCTTGTGTTTTGCATGCCGCAAGGTTTAATATGGTTGGTCTGTACTTTTCATTAACAACTTTATGTAATTACCCATATTAGCAAATAAATGATTATGAATTATGAATGTGAAACTTTCAAGTCACGTTCACGACATTCCATTTCAGAAGGTTCCTTCATACAATTATTATTATATTAAAGGACTAGGTTTTGAACGCGGTTTTGCATGCGTTGTGATCGGAATTAAACCAGCAGGGACGTTTTAAATATTTTTTGGAATCGGATTAGTTGTTTCGAATATTACCCCCCTACATCCAAACTCACGAATACACAAACTATACCTATTTACAGTGATTTATCATACATATATATGACTTATCTATATATATAATATAATAGACCGGGAAAATAGTTTCTTTCCTCTGAATAGTTTCGGTAAACGATTTTATTTGTTGCCATTAAATGGGAAGCCTTTTAGTTTGATATGTTTTCTTGTAAATGATATTTTGGGATGAGAAAAAATATATCGCTATAACTTTTTTGTTATGATATACTTTACTATAATTGTAACATATTTTTTGTGAAAAGAAATGTTTATATTTGGTTCATGATTTGGATGTTGATTAAACTGAAAGTTTTTTTTAAGTATTAGTTCGAAATATAAAGAAACTTTTTTGACCTTCTTCACTCAGAATACAAATAAAAAATACATAAATAATTTAACCGTTACGAGAGCAATTAGCATAAATTATATTTTTTTAGAAATTAGTAGTCAATGTTTTGTATTTCAGTATATTAGTAGGTATTCTACATAGCCTTAAAATACATACTTTCTCCCATAAATAAATAAATAAATGTTCATTCACTTTAACAAATCATGTTCAGAATAAAATCGAAGATAAGTTAACCGTTAATACAATTACTTTCCTAGGCCTCCTTTGAGAACACTTTGAAATAAAACCCGGTAAATTGCACTCCATATTCCATTTGGAATGTCAAAAAATCTTATTGGGTGCGAAGAGTCATCAACAATGTATTCATTCTTAAAATATACTTACTAATATTAAAACTGAAAGTAAGTTTGTTTATTTGTTCGTCCTCACGCCTAAATGGCTGAACTGATTTTGATGAATTTTGGTACAGAGATAGTTGGGACCCTGGAGACGGACATTGGCTTTTTTTTTTAAATAGATTGAGATATGAGGGAGAAAACGGAAAACTTAGCATTGCTATTACAATTAATAAGGCGCAAGGGCAAAAACTACAGGTAGCAGGTACATGTAAATCAGGAAAGGGGAACTGTGTTACCCCAAATTTAACGCGAGCGAAGCCGCGGGCAAAAGCTAGTTATTTATATTTCTAGGAATTTATTGACGGAGGTGACCGCTTCCCATACCCTTTCGCTCCGGACCATCGACTGAACCTGAGGTAGGGTAGGTAGGTAGGTATTTAGGTAGGGTCCGGGTCCGGGTGAATTATATATCCTACTACTAAAACCTTTACTTTTACTCAAATTCTTGAATGTTAAAGTCATTCCCCATAAAACTGACCCCTATTTTCAATTGAAAACAAACCTTTGCTTTTATAAGAGAGTCACAAGTGTGCCAAGTAGTTGTAAGGGTCGCATAAAGTGATATTATTGGATAAGTAACCAAAACTATTGTCGCGTATGCGTTGAAGTGAACTTGCAAGTTTTCCCTAGTTTTTGAATATGTAAGTGATGAGAATTCAGCGTATTTACACAGTTTTTTTTTTTTTTATATGACATACATTAGGCTTGTCATCCCTTAAGTTAGGCGGAGGTGTACCTCTTAGAACACCCAACTTTCTCCAGTTAGCCTAATGCCATCAACTGGGCACAAACCCTGTGGCTGCTTTATTTATGACTAGCTTTCGCCCGCGGCTTCGCTCGCGTTAAATTCGGTAAAACACACCAAGCAGACCTGCAGTTTTTGCTCTTGCGCCTGATTGATTTGTAATAGCAACGCTAAGTTTTCCCTTTTCTTTCCTCGTTCTCCCTCATATCCCACTTTTTTAAAATAAAAATTAGCCTATGTCCGTCTCCTGGTTCCCAACTATCTCTGTACCAAAATTCATCAAAATCGGTTTAGCCATTAAAGCGTGAAGAGGTAACAAACAAACAAACAAACAAACTCACTTTCGCTTTTATAATATTAAGTAAGGATTGTTTTGTTTTTCTGGTAGATTTAGTACTAACATTAGTTTTTAAGTTGTGTGTTGTACTAACCAAATGGATATGAATTTATTTATGATTGTTTTGTTTTTCTGGTAGATTTAGTACTAACATTAGTTTTTAAGTTGTGTGTTGTACTAAGCAAATGGATATGAATTTATCTGTAATAAAAGAGTTTTATTTTATCGATTTTTTTATGGAAATATTCTGTTGGAAAACCCAGTAACACTATTGCCCGACTTTCGAAACGGATCCCGGTCCTACTCAGCAGCCTTGCTTTTGCTTGTGACCACTATTATAGAAAAGAAGCAGTCTACCGAATTGGAATAAGGACAGAAGAATGATGATAAAAATGACTAGTATACTTTATGAATGGGCTAAAAATGTCATCACCTCGTCGGGCGGGCTCAGACATCATAAACATGATGAATTCGAAAAATCTTACCCGGAGCCCAGACACCGCGGCCCCGGAACATAAAGGGAAATAGAAGGAACATGGGTTTTTGTCAATACAATTCTGACACTCCCTCCTGTTAAAAAAAGTACTCCTTACTCCTTTTTCATAGAATGCATTTTTAAGTAAATTAATAACTGATTAAGAAAAAATACAGTTGTTCCGAATCGATACAATGATGTACTGATTAATTATGTGTGTTCAACCTACCGCTATCCTTTGACGACTCAGCTGGCACAGTCGCTGAGCGATCGACTACTGCGTTGCGTGTCGCGGGTTCGATTCCCGCACGGAAAAAATATTTGTATGATAGGTATGTTGTACGATAGATATGTAGATACAGGTGGTTGTTAAATGTACCCACGATAGGTACAGGAGAAATTCTTAGTGTAGGGTGAAAAAAATAACTGTATTTATAAAGCTGTGAAAACACGCGACAGCGTGTATTCTACACACATGTTTAAGATGATGCCAACGATTTCTTGTCACGGGTTGTTAAATTTTTTATTGAATGCCGTTTTTATGCGAACATATAAAATCGACTATAGGACCTTGCGAGGTGTAAAATCGGTCTATTTTTACGCCCCCAAAAGTCGTAACCGTACGAGTGGATTTTTATTTGTAGGACAGTTTTCGAACTGTAAACGTTGCGTAGAACCTACTTTTCGTAGATTTTTTTTTTTACATTTAACGTAAAAAATTGAGTTGCTATTTGTAACGAATTTTATTTTATGTTTACTTCTTAACTTTCGTATTTAGACATTGATGGGGATATAAAGCGTGTTCCGAATACCTTTTTACGGGGAGTACTTAAAGTCGCTTTTTTATTTATTGGCTTACGTTGTGACCGCATTAAAAGCCTTTTTAGTGCTATATTGAAATGGTATTTAATGGATAACATTTTAAGAAAAGTAAGTTAAGTAACTTAATAAACGATTCCAGTAACCAAACGTTTCTTGGCCTTTAGTTTTTCTGTACTATAACTTAGTTAGTATCTTTTTAGGGTTCCGTACCTCACAGGGTAAAAAACGGAACCCTTAGTGGATCACTTTGTTGTCCGTCTGTCTGTCTGTCAAGACCCTTTTTCTCGGGAACGCGTGGAGGTATCGAATTGACATTAAAACCATAAACTCAACTCTGTAGTCTTTTTGCACTGTGAAAATTGAGAAATCAACCCTTTAAGTTCGCGCAGTCAAAAGATATGGCTGTTTATGTCGCAAGTTTCTTTGGAATCCTCAGTGCGCGAGTTTGACTCACTCTTGACCGATTTTTTTCTTCATGTGTTGCCATTTATCTTTTCTAAACGTAACAATAATTAATTTGGTAGTTTCGCCAATATTTAATTCGATTCTTGTTTTAACATTGTTTCCGCATTAACAAATTAGTTGAGGCTTTAATCATATGGATTAAGACACCTGAAACTGAAGATTGATCATTCCAATAACAAAACCCCAATAAGCAACATACTGTAGGTACATCAAAGTCAATAATGTATCTCGTTAGATATACCTAGTAGTTCACATGATTATATAATTTAATTAATCATTGAGTAATTAATACTGTTGAGCTAAGCTAACCTAATTTATTAAACAACTGATTGATGACCGGTGAGCATCAATCACAACAGACATTATAATCATAGATATTATAAACTTTTATTTACTTTTTTTTAATTGACTTGAAGTGTTCTTGAAGTCACAATTATATCACCTCTGACAGGAAATCAACTTGCAACTTTATTCTAACGAGAATAAAGATCATTGTGACTCTACACTTCAGTGCTGCATAAAGATTTTCACTTGAATGACATTGACAAGAAAGATATTGGTAAAATATATTGAAAAACAAAATGGTGACGTTAATTTCTGATTTCAAATTACTTTACATCAAAAAACGAAACAGTTGGGTACAACGCTACACCCTTTTTTTTAAAAAAAAACCTTGCAAATAGACTTATGTCAGTCATAATTAGATTCTGTAATACATGAAAATAAAACGTTTTCCCCATAATTAGCAGGAAGAGGGTCTCATTAAATTATTGAGACCTTTTCCACCCTTATTATTGAAGACAAAGGCTTTACGAATAAAATTAAGCTCGTTTCGTGATTCAAACAATGCTTTGTCATTAAACAACGAATACTCAAGATTTCTGAATGTTAAGTAGTCGTTGCTTAGTGACATTTGTGTGTGTTAAGTACATGATAAAGATCTAAGTATTTACTTAGTCCTAACTTACTTAATCCTATCTAAGTATTTACTAACCTAATCTGATGTCAGAGTTGTTTGTCACTCACTTTTTACATATTTGCTAATGGGAAATCATCAAATAACTTTCTCGCTCTAGGTGGAGCAGGGAAGAATGCCAGACTAGTACTAACTAAAACCCACCCATGTTCCTTCTATTGCCCTTTTTGTTCCGGGGCCGCGGTATCTCTTTCGATCAACCATGTCTTGGGATGTTCATCACTGCTTGTAAAATATTAACTGTATAATTGAGGTTAAACTAAGGTTTCTTGGTTGCAATTCTAAACTTTAGGACCTGGATTCAAGTCGGTAAAAGTAATTTTAGGGCTTTATGTAAGAAAATTCTTGGTAGCAGTTCAAATATTTGGGAAATAGAGGTTCGATACCTTGCGTTTCATTTAGCACAAATACAGTTGCTCATTCGGTTCTATCGCTACTATATACAGGCGGCTATCATTATCTAGACCATTCTAAAATTATTCTTAACTATACCAAGCCAAGTGCCAAAGGGTGGCAATTTCGGACACCCAGTTTACCACTAAACACACGATGAAGAAAGAAAACATACCTTAAATGTATATGTTGGCTAACACAAGACGAGCTTTATCATCAACTTATCCTGATAGACTCGTACAGATTTTTATAATGAGGACAAGGAGGAAATCTCAGCAGAAATACCTTTTTTGTTCCTTTCGTAAATTGGATCTCTATTTGAACAAGATGACATTGATCTTTTCACCAACTTACCTGTAACAAAAGAAGAAAAAATTAAAACGAGTTTTTATTATAGAAACATGTTTATACGATTGCAAATGCTTGTGAATAACATGTGTTTTGAAAAACAAGATGGCGTCAGGTTCCTAATTTGTTTTTTTTTTTATTCAGATGAGTTGGCCTTTAATTTTCCTGACGTCATCCACGTAAGGATATTTAATCTTTAACATTTTATTAAGCGCAAAATACGCAAAATTATGCAATGCCATTTAAGCGAGAGTGAGGTCAACTTAAACGTAATTGGTTAGAGGTTACAAACAAGCGAATGCTTTTATGAAGAATCAATGTATCGGGGTTTTTTTCCATATTGATCTGTAAACCCAACTTATGAAAGGATATGACGTTTTGAAAAGAAACCGTTGTGGGAAAAAAAGGTTGGGCGAAGCTGGGTTTCTAGGTTCTAAAGGCACTTAAAAGCTTTTCCTAGCATTTTGAGGTCACCTTTGAATTAGTCCTGTGGTAGCTGGCATGATTTGGAATGGCTGGGAGATTTATAGTTGCTTTTTATAGGTAGTTTTTGATGTATTTTTAAAAGTGACCGCCACTACTCTATATATTGAACAATTTAATGTAATCTAATGAATTTCCGGGGTTGCGGGTTGTTCGAAAGAGAAACCGCGGCCCCGGAACATGGGTGGGTTTTAGTCAGTACAAGTCTTACACTCCCAATATAATTGGGAAAAGGATAGGCAGACGATGATGAATCTATATGAATAAACTTTACTTTATTTATTTATTAAAACATGCACAAGTAAAAAAACTTTATACAGAGGCGGACTTAATGCCTTGGGCATTTTCTGTTAGTCAACCTTAGGGTGATGCAGAGACGATAACATAGTAGGCGCAATGTGACGGAAAATTTCAGTTTATTAATAATAAATACATAATATAGTTAAGATGCATAAGTAAAGAGAGGTTTTACTACAAAATATGATAAAAAAACTAACAAAACATTAATTTTGAGAGAGAGAGAGAGAGAAAGTCTGCCAACTTTACATACGGTAGCGGCAATTACTATGACAGACTGCAACATCAGGAATGATTTCTATGTTACCTACACTCCATGTGAACGCTTAGGTAGATTATAAGGTGACATTGCCGCCTTTTACACCCTAGTATTACAAAGATCTGACAAGTGAAATATTCAGTAATTCTGACATTTCCTTAAACGTAAATGTTATCAACTTATAACAAAACAATTCAAAATATCGCAAACCTGATAAAGTCAATGGCTTCTAAATTACATTACATTAAATGTTCGTTCATAACATAATCATTTATTTAATCATGTAATTAATATTTCAAAACAAGAAATCATAATTTAAAAGCTCTTTTCTGCTTTAACTTGATTTACAAAATAAAACAAGCTTTTATTACGAGTTCAACATAAAATCCTTTTGTAAAGTTTGCGCCTGTCCTGAATAATTTATCTTTCCAGTAATCTTCTTGAGGACATTTGTAATTGTAAGACTAAATTATGTTCTAATAACTTGATATATTATGTTTCTGGGTATTACTGACTACCACGTGTCGGATAATAATTATTATAATTATCTGGTTATGATTATAACAGCAAGTTATATGGTCGATTACCTCGTTGGTCTAGTGGTCGCTAGAGTGACTACGGAGCATGAGGTCCTGGGCTCGAATCTCCGGTCGGGCGAAGTGTTTTTTTTTAATTAAAAAGTTGCACAAATCAACATTTAATATTTTACTTAAAATAAAAAAAAACTGTTCCAAATTGACGGCACGGTTGGCGCAGTGGTTGAGCGATCGACTGCTGCGCTGCGTGTCGCGGGTTCGATCCCCGTAAAAAAAAAATTGTATGGCCTACAGGCAGTTGTTCCGGGTCGGGCTGATTGTGGATGTGAGTTTAAATGTTTGTAAACACACCCACGATACAAGAGAACTACCTTGTGTGGGGCAACGTTTTATAAATGTTGAAAAATGCTTTTTTAACGAATAAAACCTCCATTAACCTATCATCGTACACAATAATAATTTCAAGTGCTTCTGCAATAAACTACATGTGCAGTAAACATCACGTTTCCCGTCTATGAAAGTCATAAAAATAAATTGTAAACTTTATAGCGGCGTCACAAAGTATGCACATTAAATTCATGTGTGCAACATTATTATTGTAGCAAGACACGTTGGCTTTTATTATTTTATGTAGATTTAATAATATCATTCAAAACCCTTATTATTTCCCCGAAGACAGAGTTGTAACTTATCAGCTTACTTGTTAACTTTTCTTTAATAATACTTGACACGATCCAAAAGGACAACAACAAAGACCTCGTCCTTTGCAGTTTAAAAATGTTAATTTATAGCAGGGATAGTGTGCACAAAAAATAAAATATAATACATGGCACATAAGGTACATATTCGCTTTAAATTCAAAACTCCTTGGTTAATTGGCTTACAAACGTTTTTTTAATTTCACTTTTTTGAATTTGGAATGGCCAAAAAATACAATATAAATGTCTATTCAATATATCTTAATTCTTTTGACGTAACTGTTGTGCATTTATATCAAGTGTTTTACTGAAGAAAATCTTGAATTTAAGAACCTGTTAACATCAAGTAAAGCAAACACATAAAGAAATAACCCTCCTAAAACTAATACATAACTCGTTATCCTGAAAATATTTTCCTTCGAACCTTTTACGTGCCTATATTTAGGAAAAAACAGGTCAGGCTAGCCCATCCATCAGGCACCGAGTGCTTTTGGCAAAATTAACATCAAATATATACGATATTGGGTATAAAGGTCTAGTTATCACGTATCTCAATAACGCTTCATAGACAAATTTCGTAGGTGCTTGTAAAAACTTGGTGATAGTGGACCATAGACAAGAGATGGCCGGTCAGAAACACCATAGACAACTTAGACGATTAGAGATTTTATTGTAAACTGTTGGATAGTGCTGGCCGCTAAGAAAACAATAGACAATTAGAGATCTTATTGCAGATCGTTGAATACTGCGGGCTGATCAGAAAACCGGTATATTTTTAGTTATTTTGAAGCATTTTTTAACTAAATGATACACATAAATAAATCATTACTTCCGTAATCCCAAAAAGTGAGAACTAAATTCTTTTTATACTACGAGTAAATAGATTTACGTTTGACCGTCGCCTGATGTCCCATTTAATTGAAAGCGAGGCTAATAATAAAATTATTTGAAAACTGTTATTAAATAAAATACCGGTACAAATCTCAAGATTTTTAAGATTAAAAGACAGACGAAGAAAATTTGATATAGACAGAGGTACATTCTTACAATTTCTTACAGAAAACTCATAAGTTTCACTTCACAATATCGAACTTGTGTTCAATACCATCTGTTTCTTGTTTTTCATAAACTAGTTGTAAGTATTGTTTATTAAAGCATGTTTCTTTCATATTGTTCCCGTTTTAATAAAATACGGTTGAGGAAGTTTTCAGTTTAATATATATTCCCATTTTATTAAAGAAATATTAATATAAAGAACAGGAAATAATGCCTTCAGTTAACAAAAGAAAATATTTTTTGAAAAAGTAAAAACAGCCAAATTGTGTGCTAGGAAAAATATACGAATAAACTAGGATAATTATTAACATCGGATATACTTTAATTTGCCTGTTTGCAAATTAACTGTTATTTGTTTACAGGAAATACATTGCGACCAATTTATAAACTATGAATATCAATTCAGAAATAACAAGATTCTTAATTGGCATGATATCTCAATTACTGCAGAACTTGTTTAAATAACCGAAACACATGAATAACGAGATAATTATGTTGCATCACGATATCCATTAATTAATCAAAAATAATATTTTTTGAAGTGGTAACACTTCTTAATGCTATTACGTTTATAATTTACTATATAGGAATGTTTCTGTTTTAATTTACATAAAAAATTAAATAAGAAGAAAACTGTTTTTCGTTTTCAAAAAAGATTTTCATGGTTTTACGAAATGATAACAACTGTAGGGTTGAATATTTTGTCATTTTGCTTCATAGGGTTCCGTTTCAAAAGGAAAGAACAGAACCCTTATATGATCACTTCGTTGTGCGTCTGTCTGTCTGTCAATACCCTTTATGTAGGGACCGCTTTATCAAGTTGAAATTAAAACCATATAATCAAGTCTATAGTACCTTGGAGACGAACAACCCTGTTAGTATCATCAGTTTTTTCCTCATTTTTCCTTTGGTTTTATATCCTAGCATTTCCAGACTTAAATAGAACTTATTTTAAAAATAAATACTCTTAAACAGGTATAAAAATAATCGATAATTATAGTTTTATAGTAATAAATCAAATTCGCAAAAGGAAAAATTATGTAATCCTATTTCCTTGCCATGAATTGAGCCGTAAATGCTGTCGGGGCTTACAATTATCTGTACTCCCATGGGGCCCGCCCTCGCCCTTAATTACATCGACTGATGAATACCACAAAAGAGTTACAGAAGTCCCATTTACGGTGTAATGAAAATTTACAGGGTTACCTGACAAAATGTTGCCTTCGAGTGAGAATTGTTTCGGGGTTTCGGGTTGTTCGAAAGAGATACCGCGGCTCCAGAACAGAAGAGCAATAGAAGGAACATGGGTGAAGGAAAATTTATCTTTCAAACGTCTCCATCAGCAGTATATCTCAGAATTCGCTTCGTGCCTAGTCTCAAAAGTCATTTTCTGCGTTGTTGATCAAATAGTTTTAATTATAAAAGCAACAACAGCATAATGTTCGCAGGGTTGACTGCCAGCGATCATTGGGCTTCTACAAGTATTTCTTAGGACATTTGACTGTATTTAGTTTGATGACAAAAAAGAATCATCAGCTTCTGACGGCCTATCTATCAGTGATCGGAAGGTCAGCAGCTGATGCAAGCCAAGACTGCAAACCGACTCTAACAGTGGGTAATGTCTTAGCAGATGATGATTAAACAGCATATTGTATTCATATTTTGTATTGTCAATTTTCAGGAGCTCATAGCGAAATAATAACAGCTCTTCAGGCCTGACTGCGCTTGCCTATATATCGAGTTTCCTCCGATTCTCGTACAGTTAGAAATAATATATGTATAAATGACGGCACAGTTGGCGCAGTGGCTGAGCGATCGACTGATGCGCCTCGTATCGCGGGTTCGATTCCCGCTCGGAACAAATTGCAAACAAACCTGCAGATAGTTGTTTCGGGTCTGGTTGTATGTGTATGTGAGTTTAAATGTTTGTGAACGCACCCACAATACAGGATAAATTCCTAGTGTGGGGCAATGTTTTTTTTTTTTAAAGTACGTTAAGCCGTTTAAGTCGGCTGTCAATTGTAGGTTCAGTCGTTCCAGCTGGTAGTCAGTGGCCCAGTAGTCAGAAAACGAGCCTTACCTAAGGGTATCGTGTTACCCAGCACTAATTACTGAGTTATGAGAGGGTAGATAGGCAGTCGTTCCATATAAAAAAGTGGTATACAGCTGCATCCGGTTAGACTGTAAGTAGACCCCAACATATTTGGGAAAAGACTAGGCGGATCATAATGACTTTACTTTTTTCTTGAGTTAAACCTTCTGAAGTTCTCTGAGTTTATCCAATACCGATGGATTTCGTTTTATATGCTCACTTCCCTTTGTACATCGTTATTTTGTGATTTAAAATGCCTTTTGAAACAGGAATTAAAATATTCAACTCTTTAGTGAACAGACTCATGCAAAAAGGCTTAATCATCGAAATAATTGCGTTCAACGATACCTACTGTTAAATTTCTATACGTTTTCATACTGAAATATTTTCTTGATTGAATAAAAAAATGCAGTCGAACCAAAAGTTTTCTGTTTTTGAAAACATGAAAAATTTGTTCTGGACATGTGGCAATTCAATTAAATACTTTTATTTCATAATTATAATGGCATAACTTTGGAGGCAGTTATATAAAAAATTCTAATCTATAAGAAGAATGTGTTGTTGAGGAACTTCTTCCACCAATGTTACTTCTGTCAGACTTTTAGTGACTAAAACCTACCCACGTTCCTTCTTTTAATGTTCCGGGGCCGCGGTGTCTCTTTCGAACAACCCGCAACCCCGGCAGGCGGTGGTCCTGACAGGCGCCTCTGTTTTGTTGACATATCTTTGAGGCGCGCGTGGAACACAAACGCGCCGTCGACACGACGTGTGTACTTGCTCGGACGCACATTTGAAAACAATTATCGGTATTTTAAAGATACCAGTAAAGGTTTTTTTTTAAGCCAAGTTCAGGCTGTTTATTGTTACTTGACGGACATAAAACGTAAGCGTACCTATTTGTATGGAAATGAGCTAGCTACAATAATACTCGTAAACGATTCGACAATTACCGACTATTTGCTTCTACTAGTGAACCATGACGATTGTACTGCAGTACGAATTTTTATAACATAGCGTCTCGACTCGTCTGTTCATGGGTATTTTGTCATTATTGGAGTAAGTTGTTGTATTTATACCGAAAATATATGATTGTTTGCTACGAGACATAACTTTTCGTATTTTTTTAGTTAATCCTTACTAATATTATAAAAGCGAAAGCGAGTTTGTTTATTTGTTTGTTACCTCTTCACGCCTAAATGTTGATGAATTTTGGTACAGAGATAGTTGGGACTTTTGTTTTGAAAGATTGACGTGTGAGGGAGAAAGAGGGAAGAAAAGGGAAAACTTAGCATTGCTATTACAATAAATAAGGCGCAAGGGCTAAAACTACAGGTAGCAGGTACCTGTAAATCAGAAAAAGGGAACCGTGTTACCCTGAATTTAACGCGAGCGAAGCCGCGGGCAAAAGTTAACAATTATAAACTAAATAAGTTCACTGTGAGGTCTTAATATCTTTAGCTCCCGTAATGAAACATTACTTTGATATAGACATTTTATTTTAAACAATCCAATGAATTAATTGACGACACGGTTGGCGCAGTGCTCGAGCGATCGATACTGCGCTGCGTGTCGCGGGTTCGATTCCCGCACGGAACAAATATTTGTATGGCCTGCGGGTAGTTGTGTCGGGTGGCTGTTTGTGTATGTGAGTTTAAATGTTTGTGAACGCACCCACGATACCGGAGAAAAAATCCCAGTGTGGGGCAACGTTTAAAAAAAGACCCCAAATAATAACCGTTGTAAACAAAACTACCAGGCCAACATAAAAGCCAAATACTTTTGTCAGCAATGAAAATAAACAGTTGAACAATCTGCACGGTAAGCGCTTGAATTGTTAGCTCTTACCACGCAAACGTTAGGATTATTAATCACGCGTTATCCTAACACGTCGACACCGCGTTAGTTTCTGTGACGTCACCGGTTTAAACAGTAGAGAATACTTGTTTGTTTGTATAGTTTACTGGACTGTTCATAATTTCCCACTAAAGGGTGTGAAGGCTACTCCTCAAATAAAGAAGTAAAGAGCCTTGATTTGTTGGAATAGTTTAAATGGCCATGGCAGAGAATGAAACGAAAAAATATTTATTACAAGATGGCGCCCGCGGCTTCTTGTTATTCTAGCCTAAACCTACCTCTGTGCCAAATTTCATCAACATCCGTTCAGCCGTTTTGACGTGAAAGAGTAACAAACATCCATACATCCTCACAAACATTCGCATTTATAAAATTCTATAAGTATGATATGGGATCACTTCGAAAGTATTCCGTTTCGAACAAAACAATATTATGAACCTCCTCCTTTTTTGAAGTCGGTAGCTCACAGAATAAGTACGCTGAAGTGATGGTCCAGCCATATTAACCATAAAACCGATGACCGTTGGGGTAGACGTGTTGGCTTGTTAGCACGTCCTCACGCTAGGTAGAGTGAAGATCTTCGCAGGGTGGTGGCAACTGGATGAGAGTTGCCAGGAATGGGGTTGAGCGTGCGGTTGAAGGCATCTTTGTCCAGCAGCGTACTGCTGTAGGCTGATAAAGATGATGGTACGAGTCAGTTAAAGACGGAGAATATAAAAAAGGATTGTGTGATTTTTCACATTATTGACATTTAGACGTCCCTTCTCCGCGGCCGACCGTCACGCGACATGCAACAAAATGCGTAAAAGGATAAGACGATGTAATAAAAGTTTCACTTTAAAAAATACGGCTTACAGTAAAGAGTGGAAGAAGAAATCATTCATGCTGTGCACTAAATAATACACAGCTTCAGCTTCATAGCTATTCACAAACAATTCGTAACCGTAATCGACAATCGACACTATGTTCTCGTAATCTAATCGTCAAACCGGCCAAACGCTATTCACAGATCCGTGTAGAGCTTTATTTTTTTAATTATTAAAAGATATGTTTAACAGGATACGTTACATAATGGTAGCAAATAGAAATTAGTGATAAAAAATTCAAAGTGATAAATATATTATTTTTACCAGGTATCTATTTTTTGTCGGTATGATTGACGTCTTCATATCGTAACACGGTTGTGCAGACATGTCAAAATTGACCGATTACGGATCTATGAATAGCTTTTGGAAGACTTTTTCGATTATACCCATTGCACGGCACGATTGCAATCGAGTGTTTGTGAATGCTGGTCTAAAAAGCTTGTTGGTCAAGCTTATAACACTAAATAACAACTTAACAAAGGACAAAGGAGGTGTGCTGGTGTGCATTATCTTCCAGTTTACAGCTCGTAAATTTTAAAAAGGAAATGTTTTGATTAATTGCCGGGAAATGATAATAGTGTGGCATTTACAGGGTTCAAATGTTCAAAACGGTGTTTATTTAGCATACAAGGTACATCGTTTTGCTTTTGTTATTTCCACGCCACTATGTTTATTTATATATATAGTTACCATTTTTTTAATGGAATTCGATCCTCGCATGGAACAAATATTAGTATGTCCTGAAGGTTATTGTTCTGGGGCTGGCTGTTTGTATATGTAAGATTAAATGTTTTTAAAACGCATCCACGATATAGGAATAGAAATACTTAGTGTGGAACAAAATTTAAAAAATATATAAATATTACAAAATATCTGCATTTGTCGAGTAACTATTCGGGCAGAGATGTAAGTAATAACCCCCCTTATTTTGCAAGCTACAGTAAAGTCTAATGAAATCAAGTGTAGGTATGGTTTTGTTATTATGGCATATTTATATGTTGCTATACCTAGTTAGGTCTTGCATAAAAACCACCCAAAGTGTATCAAGACGACCCTAGTTCAAATTCATGATGGCAAGCGGCCTCATTTTTTCTCAATTACGTTAATATATTTTGATAGTTTGTTTGGCGCCGAAACTACAGGTAAAGTTTTGATTATTTTTTCGTCAGAAGAAATTTAAATTATTAGGAAGTTACATAGGCTATGTATCACACAGCACAGCTAGTATTATTGTAAAGGCGAAAATTTGTATGTGTGTGTATGTTTGTTACTTCTTTACGCTTAAATGGCTTAACGGATTTAGATGAAATATTGTATGTAGATAGCTTATACCCTAGATTAACACAAAAACTACTTTTACACGGTATACGTAAGGCATAGCAAGTAACTAGCAAAATGTGACAACCGTCAATTGTTTTACCTTGTCTTAACCGTATAGTTCGGTACGGACCCCTTCGGGGGCTCGACATTCAAACCTCCGCTGGCTCGGTACTGGCCCCGAAAGGGGTCGAACATTTAAGTCATACGACCTCCTCATTATTTTAGTAAATATTTTATTTTCTGGTTAAAAAATAATATGGGTGTGCATTCATTAAGATAGTAGAATAAAAATCTCATATGTAAACGTCATTAGAAGTTCTTTAATTATTGAGCAAGTTTCTTAATTAAGTCTTATAAAATCCAAATGCGTAAATTACGATCATAGCCATTTTGATGGCAGTGTAGGTCGACGCTAAAAATCATAAAAAAATGGTTTTCGGACATATAAGCTCCACATTGTTGGGCCTGATTAACGTGTCCTTTTATTACGTGCAGAAATCATTCGTAATTGAACTTAAATTAGCAGTGGTAATGATACATTTTGAAATCTAAAGTCGAAGTTTCACGCCAATCGTGCTTGTTTACATTTTTCATTCCACATTATATCACACGGACGCGAATAGATTCTATAACAAATGATACAAATATCATTGCAAATATTATAAATAACATGAACATGCCCAGATCTTATCGTAATTTGCAATAATAGGACCATTAACACGTAATATTCATAACCACTACTAAATTCACTTTCGAAAATGACGTCCATTTCTTTTTTTTTTTATTTTGTGATGTGTATATGCGATTATTTCAATCGATTATTTTCTTGTAAATCAATCATCTCGAATAATTAAATTAAGGAATATCAGAAATTGATAGATGAAAATAAGAATAATTTTGTAATACGCGTAAAACACTATAAATATTGATAATAATATTTTTTACGCCACTAAAACCGACTCAACAAACAGTAGAATCTGATCTATGGCTAAATTCGCGCCAATTTTATTTTCAGATAAAAATTCAAATGGAATGCGCTCGCTGTTCGAATTTATATTAAAATGTTTATTTGCTATTTTATTAATAATTTGGTTTTGTACCTACTATTTGAATGTGAATTGCAAATAGAAATAAATAAGGTTGAATATAGAACGCCCCTAATATGATCTTGGTAGGCACAGTAAAAAAAATCAGCCAAGATAAATTATATTAAAATTTGTTCGACAAAATTGTTTGTAGTATGGTTGGATTAGTTATTTGGAAAGCGTTTTCATTCTTTCCTAAAACATGGCTCGTAGGCCAAAGTGTTCTTGGAGTGGAAGTCTTGGGGTAAAAATGGCCTAGAGGGAGACCACAATTGAGATGGAATAAAAACCCCGGTACACGACATCAAGAAAACTACAGGTACAAAATGGACCCATTTTGAACCTGGAGTTTTCTTGATGTCGTCGTGTACCGGGGTTTTTTTTTGGGGTGGGAAATCATCAAATAACTTCCCCCGCTCTAGGCGAAGCGGGGGGGAGTGTCAGACTTTTACTGACTAATGTCCACCGATCGATGTTCCTTCTTTTACTCGGGGCCGCGGTATCTCTTTCGAACAACCCGCAATCCCGGCAGGACCCTACCGGGGTTGCGGGTCTGACACTCCCCCCCGGTCCGCCCAGAGCGGGGGAAGTGAGGCGCCACGGCATCCTCCCCTACCACCTGACGAAGATCCTCACCGGGCACGAAAGTTTCGGGACGTTCCTGCACATCATCGGGCGGGAGGAAACACCCAGGTTTCACCAATGTGACTATCGCCCGGAGGACACGTTGGAGCACACACTCTTTTGAGCGGAGCACCGCTCTGTCCCGGAGGAGATGGTGATGTTTGAAGGAGAGAACCTCAAACCAAGCCAGCCACCGCGGGAGACGCTACAGGGGCCGGGCGCCGCGAGACGACAACGACTTTTTGTTAACAAAAGTTTAACAGGAGCGGATATTTAATGATTTCCCATCCAAGTGGCGCAAGACCGATATAAATGGCGGAATTTGAATTTCGGAACTAAAGAAGTTCCTGAGAAGTTTATGAGAAGGCCTCTTTCAAATTCCTAAAGAAGTCCTTAAATTCCAAAAAAAGAGAGATACACTATTTAAAAATACTTTTTAGGGTTCCGTACCTCATAATAATTAACAGAACCCAAATATCAAAACTGTGGTCCCTTGAAGCTGTGAAAAAAAAAACCCTCCAAGTCTACGTAGAGAAAAGATATGACCGTTTATGTCGTCAGTTTGTACGGAACCCTTGGTGCGTGAGTCCGACTCGCATTTAGCCGGTCTATTTTTAATAGGCTGAAGTTTTTCCTTATACCTTTCTAATTTTTTTATCCAACCAATACTTTTAAGTGTCAATATTTTAGAGCCCCGATGTGTACGGAGTCCCTGTATGTCTAAAACAAGGCTCTACTGCGGAGGCATGGCTTTCTATGTGCGGTACGGTATGGTTGTGCCGGCTGGGCTGCCTGACTGGCTACCTACAGAATTAGCATGACCTACAAAATTGGCCACCATTTTCATTTATCGTCATTCAAGAAAACAGCCAAAATCTTTTACCGCGAAACCGTTTGACAGCAAATGTACCTCAAATCTGGGCGCATAACAAAATAATTATAGCATAATAAAAAAGCACGTGACAAAATGTCTTTCTGTTATAATCGATATCATAGATATTTGTACAACTATAATATCTATAGTAGAATATTATGCCACCTCCATAGCTAAATTCCTCAATGGTCCCAAAACTTTTTTTTATAGTTTACTCTATTACGATTATCGATTAGGTTGAATGCAACTTTTTAATCGTAATGATGAAACTTAGTTTTACGGTCAGCACTAAGAAATGTCATATTGCAACACATTTTGTAATATTTTTTGTCGAGATTTGTATCGTGTTTTTTTATTCATTTATATGTAAAAGCGCAAAAATAAGAATGCAGATGGAATGTCACTGTTTTTATTTTAGATTTCCGATGTTATTATCAAATGGTTATCTTGTGTATGTACATTATTTCCAGCGTTTTTAAAGTACCTAATTTTTGGAAGGGTGTAGTAATATGTATTTTACACACATTTTGCAATAGATTGACGCCGTTTTATCGACCGTATGAGGTTTTTGGAAATATAAACCTCAAACTTATCGTATGACACAGCCGCTGTGATTTATTTTTAATAACAAAATTGAATGCTGTAAATTGATGAAAAATCTTGAATTTCATGACAATTCGCGTCACCCCCCACCGATTCAGCTGATGTGTCATATGTCAAAATCCTGTCGTGCAGAGTGGTTAAACGATTCTTATTTCAAAACATCAACGGAAAGTCATACTAAAACAGGCATTTATGTTAGCTGTAATAAATTACTTGTGTGAGCTCTTAGTCTTCCGGTACAGAGCTCATCACAGCTTCCTACACTTTCTATCTCAATATTCTGATGTGATGTTGATGTCTTGTCTAATACGTTTGTGAATTATTCATTTCACTAAAGATTGTTATTTCAAAAGTGATTGAATATAATATAAGGAAATTGTTTGACGATATACAATGTTGTAAACATGTACATATTGTAATGGCAAAGTTAATTTTTCCCTTTTCTTCCCTCTTTCTCCGTCATTTCTCATATAAAATAAAATACATATGTGTGTCTCCAAGGTCCCAAGTATCTCTGTACCAAAATTCATCAAAATCGGTTTAGCCATTTAGGCGTAAAGACGTAACGAACAAACAAACAAACTTTCGCTTTTATAATATTAGAAAGGATTAAAAATCGACGTATGTATTTTACGCACTCGTGTAAGGGCACTACACATACAGTCTTTACAGTTTAACGTGCCTTTTTTCTTGAGAAACATGCCTGGCCACTTTGTAGAGGCTTTACCAAGAACTTCCAGAGTGTAATAAATGCACCAACTAAGCATTACACAAATTCTGTATTACAGTTACGGAGATAAGATAGTTGTTCCAAAATTGCAGATACCATACCATGATAGGGGCTTTTTTACGTATGGGAAATAATCAAATAACTTCCCCGCTCTGGGCAAAAATGGGAAGGGAGTGCCCGACTTTTGCTGACTAAATAAATTTTTGCCCTTTATGTTCCGGTGCCGCGGTATCTATTTCGAACAACCCACAAATCCGGCAGGCCTTGGCAGGCCCCTCTGCTTTGCTGACATCTTTTTGAGGCGCGCGTGGAACACGAACGCACCGTCGTTGAGATACGACATCACCCTTTGTTTTGTCCAGGCAAATGGTTTCCGTACACAAAATGATCATTGCAAATCTCTAAACAAGAAATAAGAAGCAATTTTCCTTGCTTATTACCCAGTTCCGAGAATACATTTCCACTAATTATTTGCGCAATCCAATAAGAAAGCATATTTTATGTGACATCTTTGCGTTGAAAGTGTAAATATTTAATTACAGAACTAGGAACGAAATTGTAACAAGAATTAATTAAACAGATCCAAGAAATCTGTGTTTGTACAGGTTTTAGTGGACCCAAGATCTTGGAATTCATTAATATTAAGATTGTGACGATCTTGTTGTGCTATGTACTAATTACTTGTTTAGTAAGTCATGTTTATTATTTTACTGTGTACTTAAGATTTTATATATACAACAAGTTTGAATCTGCATTCAATAATATTTTATTCTCCGAATAAAATAATATGTGTTTGTGTTTTAAAGAAGTGATTGAAGGTTGAAAACATGGGTTGCGGGTTTTCGAAAGAAATACCGCAGCCCCGGAACATAAAGGGCAAAAGAAGGAACATGGGTTGGTTTTAGACGGTAAATGTCTGACACTCCTCTCGCTCTGAAGGAAGAAAGGGGAAGTAATTGGAACATTTCCCATCACAAAAATCACTTTTAGGGCTTAATGACATTCGAACTATGAAATAATAAGAACCTTCAAATGGAATCTCAAACAAAATTATATAAAATGTGATCAGCAGAAGGGGTAACCGAACTGTTTAATATTTTTCTCATTTATTCACGATTACGTTTCAACAGTATTTAAGTAGTAAGTTAGATTGTAGCAAGCGTTAAGCAGTTTCTCCTTACCCTCATCAGAAAACGGCGTGAGTTTATGTATGTAAATACAAATAAATAAATAAAAATAAATATCTTGGGACAACTCACACACGGCTATCTGATCCCAAGCTAAGCAGAGCTTGTGTTATGGTAACCAGACAACTGATATACATACTTATATAATTTATAAATACATACATATTATAGATAAATCACACCCAGACACAGAACAAACAATCATGCTCATCACACAAAGTTTGTCCTGGGTGGGAATCGAACCCACGACCTCCGGCTCAGCAGTCAGGGCCACTAACCACTAGACCAACAAACACATAACTCTATTATTCCAGAAAATACATTTTCAAAGTTGGTCTCTGGTCTACACTAGGATTCCTTATGACGTAGAGGCCAGTCTCTTCCATCTCGGTACAAAGAAATTAGCAATACAGAATGACGTCACTTATCATTTCTACAATACACTTCAACATCCGCTAGTACTATCAACAAATCGCATTGGTGTACACGCCCTTAATGTCCCATAGAAAGCGGTAACTCTCGCTCTTCACTTCACATGTCACTTGCAAGTATATGGGAAAGCAGGCTAGTAACGCTTGCTTTACCGGTTGTTAAGATTGAATTATCTTCGTGCCGTAACTTATTGGTGACAGGATATATTTTTAGCTAAGGTACTTTGGTAGACTTTAATAAAAACTTTTAGGAATTACAATTTTTATATAAATTACTAGGAAGCTATTTTGACACTAAAGGGAGGAAGAGCCTACACAATTCCAATTAGATCCATGGAAATTAATTACCGCTTCAGAATACCCGACTTCGTATACCAGTTTGTTTTCTTCGAACAAAAAAAAACGTTGCCCTACGCTAGGAATTACTCCTTTATCATGGGTGCGTTTACAAACATTTAAACTCAGATACACAAACAGCCAGACCTGAAACAACTATCTGTTGTCCATAGAAATATTTGTTCCGTGCGGGGGTCGAACCCGTGACACGCAGCATAGCAGTTGATGGTCCAGCCACTTCGTCAACCGTGTCGTCTATAAAATAACTATGGTTACGATCGAATGATGTAGAATAAATAATATGTAAGCCAGTTTCTTATTTCAATACGTAGTTGTCAATACCATAAAAATAAAAATAAATAAAATAAGCCTTTATTACTGTTTTACAATAATTACATTTACATTTATCACTGACGATCGGTTTTTAAACAACAGCTTGTCCTTCGACAAAGGCCTCCTCCAAAGATTTCCACCTATCTCTGTCTCTTGCAATTCTGGTCCATTCTGGACCAGCGACTCTTTTGAGATCATCTTCCCAGCGTTTCATTTGTCTACCTTTACTTCTTTTACCATCCCTGGGGTACCATTCTGATATTAGTCTAGTCCATTTCTCATTTCTCTCTCTCAGCATATGTCCTGCCCATTTCCATTTAAGTGTTTTCCATACTTTATTCACATTTCTAAATTTAGTTATATTTTTAATTTTATTTAATCTTATTTTATCCTTTCTTTTTACTCCGATTACACTTCTCTCTATTCCATTTTGACAAACTATAATTTTATTATTTAGTTTCTCTGTTAATGACCATGTTTGACAACCATATGTTAAACATGGCAAAATGCAGGTGTTATATACTTTTCTTTTGTCTTTAATTGGCATGTCTTTGTTTTTCATAATTTCGCTAAGAGACCAAAATCTTTTCCACGTATTGGCGATTCTTCTGTCAATTTCTTTGTGCATAGTATCCCGTGTGGCTATTAGCTGTCCTAGGTATATATACTCGTCTACGTATTCTATTTTCTCCATGTTTACAATGATGTTGTATGTCTGTGAACCATTGGTCATAATTTTGGTTTTTGTTGTGTTCATTGAGAGTCCTGCTTTTATGCTTTGATCTGCTAGTTGTTGGAGCATTTGCTCTAGTTTTTTTGGACATTCTGAAAACAATATTAGATCGTCTGCGAAACGTAAGTGATTCAGGTTTTCACCGTTTATATTGAGTCCGTCTTTATTCCAATCTAGACTTTTGAATACCATCTCTAAGGCCGCTGAAAACAGTTTGGGTGAAATTGGGTCGCCCTGTCGGACGCCTCTTTCTATAGGAAACTCCTCCCCCGTTGCTTCTAGTCTGATTTGAGCCGTGCTTTTTGAGTATATGTTCTTTAGTATTTGTATGTACTTTCCCTGTACACCTTGAGAACGCAATGCTTCCCAGAGGAATTCATGTTCTAAGGAATCGAAAGCCTTGTTGTAATCTACAAATCCTAGATAGTAAGTTTTATTGTATTCGTTGTATTTCTGTAGGACTTGTCTCAATACGTGTATATGATCTACTGTTGAGTATTTACTACGGAACCCCGCTTGTTCTTTCGGTTGGTTTTCATCGAGTGTAGGTGAGATTCTGAACAAAAGTATTTTAGAAAACACTTTATAGATATTCGACATCAAACTAATTGGTCGTCAATACCATAATGGTTACTAAATCTTCATTGCGAAAAACAAAAACGATTTCATATATATTTTTTTATTTAACTTAATTCGTGTCCAGCAACAATTATCGTATTAAAACAGCGTGGCTCGTGCTAAATTTAAACACAAAACATGCATCGTACACTTATAAATCAACATTCTTGAATTTGAAATTGAAATGAAGGGAAAACATGGCGTTTGTCGTGAACGTACGATTTTCCGGTAACAATGAAACGAATTACGGTTATTTTTGGTTTCATGTTGACAGGTGAAGAAAAAACGTGAATAATTTACTTATGCCATGGATAAATTATTCACGTTTAAGCCACAAGAAAGGAATAAAAGTTGCACAACAGAGAGGTGAACAATATAGGTAAAATTAGGGGCTTGGCGTGTAGGGTATGCGCGTGAGTTAATGCTCTGGTGTTCAAAAGGATAAAAATATTTCAACCCAATTCTCTATGTAAAAGTCCATCTAATTAATTCTATCCCTGGTGTTAAAGCAATAAGCTGTGAACTGAAAGCTATTGTGTATATTGTAGTGAAGCTGAGTCTGTCTGCCTCTGGTGTCTCGACGTCCATTGGAATGGTTAGCCCATGGAATATGGTGCAGGGTTGGCCAATTAGTGGAATTTGGCTCGAAATCGGCGTTTCGCCGTCCGGTTAAGGCTAAGCTTAGTCAAGCCATCTCAAAAGAAAACGACATTTATGATACAGTACATGCAAAAATGATTAAACAGAACTACATCTTTAACGAACTAAATATTCCATCTAGTCCGCCTTTGTACAGTGTATTTTATACATATGCTTATAGTTTTAATAATAAATATAGGAAATATTACGCGAGTCCATGCAAGCTTACTCAATTATTCAACAACTCTTTTGATACAATCTATGCAAAACATTGTTGTGTACCTACTTTGTATTTTCCCTCTTTACTTTCCTCCTCACACGTCAATTTGTAAGACCTCTCGCCGAAAGCCATCTTAACAGACACTCTTTGAGTTTCAAATAAGTTTTCACCTTAGAATAGAAGGGGTCGCAACGAACGTATGAAGCTTCTTTATCTTTACTAAGACAATGTTAAGAATTTACGAAGACAATGGAAGACAAAAATTTACTTAAACATCAGCAGACGTTGCAAATAAAGTGTGTTCATTCATTGGATTCCGGTGTTAGCAATACTTGTACCTACTCTGATTATTTGTTTATTTTTGTAAAAAAAAAACAAATAACCGATTTCCAAAAAAATCCATGGAAAATAACAGTTTTACTTATGCACCCGGGACTAAGGGCTGACAAGAGCCGTGTCGACGGCGAGTTCCTGTTCCTCCGCGCGCCTCAAAGACACATCAGAATAGCAGAGCGGTCTGCCAGGGCCACTGACAGCCGTAGTTGCGGGTTGTTCGAAAGAGATACCGCGGTTCCGGCACACATAGGGCAAAAGAAAGAACATGAATAGTTTTATTCAGTAAAATTTTGACACCCCCTCCCCCGCACTCCGCTCAGAGCGCCAGTTATTTGAGGATTTCCTATTAAAAAAAAATAAAGGGGCAAAAAATAACAGTAATTAAATCCTTACTACAATATTATAAAAGCAAAAGTGAGTTTGTTTGTTTGTTTGTTACGTCTTCACGCCTAAATGGCAAAGCCGATATTTTGATTAATTCTGGTAAAGAGATAGTTGGGACCCTGGAGACGGACATAGGCTAATTTCTTTCTAAATAATATATTTTTTTTAAAGTGAGAAATGAGGGAGAAGGCGAGAAGAAAAGGGAATACTTAGCTTTGCTATTACAATAAATAAGGCGCAAGGGGAATAACTACAGGTACTGCAAATCAGAAAGAGGGAACAGTGTGAACCCCGAATTTAACGCGAGCGAAGCCGCGGGCAAAAGCTAGTTATTAATATTTCTTTGTTATCTTTTCCATCACAGCTTTTTATTTTCACCATATTTTTACATAATGACGCAACACAAAAAAAACTAGCATAAAAGAGAAGGTAGTTTATTTTTAATTAGAGTAGGTACAGTCAGACTTGCAGTGCTGGTTATCTTGCAGTACGGTACGTGATCCCTGTACTAATTCCATTTCTGCTATCGTAGCATCTAAGTAAGATTGCGCACATTATGAACTGCTATCAAGCTATTGTTTGTACTGGGACTGTAATACTGAAAGATTAGACTTGTTTTTTGGATTCCGTCCCTCTAAAGGAAGCAACGGAACCTTTATAGGATTACTTTTTTCTCTATTTATTTATTTATTTATTTAACAATTTATGTACATACACACTGAATACAGAAAATAAAAGACAGGAACAGAAAACAGGTACAAAGGTAATGCTTATTTCTATAGAAATCTCTTCCAGCATACCTGCGAAAGGAGAGTAAATAAAAAGAGATGTAGACACAGTGCGTAAAGAAAAAGAGAGAAAAAAAAATACATAAAAACATGAGCAAATAATGACTAAATACAATACAATAATATACAAACATACATACAAGTACAAAGACTAATATATAACATAAATACAATATAAAATAAAATAATAAATACCTATGCAGCTATGGTGAAATAGAAAGATAATGTTCTTTTACTCTTCTCTTAAAAACTGAAACAGTTTGGCAGTCCCTAATGTCAGGCGGAAGCGAATTCCACAACCGCACAGCGTGAACAGTAAAGGAGTAGGAGTAGAAGTCGGTAGAGTGGGGAGGGGGTTTTAGGAGATTCCTAAGATGCGATCTACAAGGAGCATCAGAAGGACGGCAATAGGAAAAGCGTTCCCGCAGATAGAATGGCGTTTTAGGGTTATGAAGAATGTTAAAAAGCAAACACAATATTCGAGAGTTCCGGCGAAGTCGAATTGGGAGCCACTTGAGTATTTTGCGAAAGTTGGAAACATGATCATATTTTCTAAGGTTAAAAACAAAACGGATACAGATATTTTGCAAACGCTCAAGTTTATTTAAGAGCTCCTCGGTGGCATCCAAATAACAGGCATCGGCGTAGTCTATGATGGGCTGGATGAGAGTCTGTGCAAGAGAGATTTTAGTCTTCAGAGGCAGAAAGCTCTGGAGACATTTGAGCGAGTGGAATGTGTAATGCACTTTTCGACTCACCTCAGCAACCTGGAAAGTCCACGACAAATATGAGTCCATAATTACCCCCAAATTCTTAGCCTTCGTTGCGTAATCTATCTGAACTCCATTCAGACAGAGTGGAGACAGCGATGCAACATCGAGCCTGTTCCGCATATACCTGCCACCGATGATTAAGGCCTGAGATTTATTAGGGTTGATCAGCAGTCCAAAGGACCGCGACCACTCGTCAATTAAATCCAGATCTTTGTTCATGGCAGATACCGCCGCTTCAGCATCTTCCCTCACAAAATGTCGGTACAGCTGCAAATCGTCGGCATACAGATGGAAGAAGGAAGCAATGACTCTGGTGACAGAGTTAATGAAAATAGAAAAGATGAGAGGAGAGAGAACGCCACCCTGAGGCACACCCGCATCAAGTGAGCACCAATCAGAAAAAGACTCATCAAGACGAACACGCTGCGAGCGGCCTTTCAGATAAGACTCGAACCAAGATACAGTGGAAGAAGAGAAATTAATAGATTTGAGGATCTCAAGAAGAATGTCAAAATCAACAGAGTTGAAGGCGCTGCTGAAGTCCAGAAGTACGAGTAGAGTGAGAGATTTGTGGTCCATAGCGCAGCGGATATCGTCAGTAACCTTTACAAGAGCCGATACAGTGCTATGACCAGGACGAAAACCAGATTGAAAATTACTCAGAAGGCTATTCCTAGATAGGAAGGCGGTGAGCTGCTGATGTACAATGTGCTCAAGAACTTTAGATAGATAAGGAAGTATGGAAATGGGTCTGAAATCGGTCGGAGACACCGGGTTTGGAATTTTAGGTAAGGGGATAATATGGGCTTGTTTCCAAACCTTAGGAACAGTGCAGGAAAACAAGGAGTAATTAAAAATGTGAGTCAATACGGGAAGAATAGTGGGAAGGATAGGAGATATCATTCTTGAGCAAACGTGGTCGTTACCAACTGCAGAGGAGGAAATGGCACAAATAGATTTCTTAACCTCACACTCACTCACTGGGTTTAAACTAAATGCAGAACATTGTGGCAAAGGCAAACCGGAAAGTTTATTCAATGTAGCTGACTTGACTTGTGGATCCAAAGTTACAGGGGGTAGTGAGAAATGATTGTTTAGAGCGCACAAGTCAATGTCAGTTCCAGAAACAACTGGAGATTTGCCAATGCCGACAGTTTTTAGAAACTTCCAGACTTCTGTGGAGTTACGGTTGTCGAGAGAGTTGTGGAAGTAGCGTCTCTTAGCATCTCTACACAAACGACTGCAGCGATTTCGCAACATTCTGTAAGCAGTTAGATTGCGTTCAGAAGGACAGCGTTTCAACCTCCTTTTAGCTCTATCCCTACCTGCCATCGCATCCTTAATGGCAGGGGTAAGCCAGGGAGCCGGAACATATCTGATCTTTACTCGACGAATAGGGGCATGACGATCGTATAAACCAAGCAATATACTATTAAAAGTACGAACCATGTCGTCGATACACGAGCTCTCGAGGATATCCGTCCAATCAATGCTGCCAGCATCACGCAGCAAAGCCTCCAGGTCTAAGCCCTTGTAATTTCTAAGGAGCATATAATGTGGCTTACGCTTAGGAGGGCGTATCTTATATGACAAAAAGACAAGATCGTGGTATGAAAAACAAGCAGTAAGTTGTCCGTGTATAGATACATTGCTACAGTTAGATACGATCATCAGGTCCAAAAGAGAAGGGGTACAATTAGGAAAATGATGAGTAGCAGAAAGTGGCAGAATACTAAGATTAAAAGAAGATATAAGAGATTCAAGTTTGTGAGTACGGCTGTCATTTTTAAGTAGGCAAGTATTAAAGTCACCCATCAAGACTACGTGGTCATAAGTGGGACAAAAATTATTTAAAAGAGAGTCGAAAGAGTCAAAGTAATCAATGTTTAGATTAGGACTATACACCACCCCCAAAAGCATTTTAACGCGACGTAAAGATATTTCAAGAAATAGATGCTCCGCTGACCCCGAGTACGGAGAAGGCGATGTACTAATAACCTTATAAGGTATATCAGCACGCAGATAAATGGCAACCCCACCGCCACCCTTTCCAATTCTATCATTGCGAATAAGAACATAACCGGGAAGGGCATAATGAACTGTTAAAAGTGAGGGTTTAAGAAAAGACTCTGAGATCAGCAAAGCATCTAAGTGAGCACAGTTAATGGAAGCCAGAAGATCAGGGTAATGGCCAGGAACACTCTGGGCATTGATGTGAGCTATATTAAGATTGTTGGGAAGGTGGGAAAATAAATTGGAAATCTGATCGCTAAGAGTCAGCGGAGAGGAAGTACCACTAGAAGCACTAAGAAAACTGCTAGAAGAGGAAGAACAGGAAAAAAAATCTACATCGAGATCAATATCCATCATAGATAGAATAAATTACAAATTAATATATATATAATTATATATGTATAGAATTATAAAATAAAATCACTAAATTAAATAACTACTCAAGTGCACCTATTATTGTTTTCCACAAAACAATAAAAAAAAAAGATGCACAACTAATAAAACCACCTAGACGCTGTAGTAGGAAGAGATTTTAACAACATTGAATAAGTTCGTAAAATTAAGGAAAACATAACAATAAGAAATTAAAAAAAAATATATATATAAGCAAACATACTAGAATATCGGCCACAACACTAGTTTAAATACAAAGATAATTACATCATGTTTCGGAACGAAAATTTAGGATTTAACATTACCATACAAACTCAGAATAAGAATGACACTGACAGATGTCATGTCACTACAATAAAAAACAGAAACATCTACCGGCTAACCATAACGAAAAGAAAAACTAAATACTTACAAAACAAAAAGTGAATACTAAGGGTAGATCAACAAAACAATAAAATTTAAGTTTAAAGGTGGACCGATATTACACCAAGAAACTACAACAGGCCAACCAACCTAGCGCCGAGCCCTCCTCACAAGCTTGCCTTTGGGGGTTGTTAATACAGGCGATGTAGATGCTACTGCGGGCGAGGTAGAAGTTACCGGCATCGGCACAGGGACATCGGGAGTGGCGGCACAGACGGAAACGGGGAATAACGCAATTAACGTCTCAAGCTCACCCATACTTGAAATAGTCCGCCGTGACTTGTCAGGCGTCAAAACAATGACCTTTCCCTCTGCAGACCAGCAGTTGTTAACGCTGAAGTGCCTACGAGCCGCAATAAATACCTGGTGCCTTGTTTTGGTGAGGAACTCGGAGATAGTGATGCCGCTGCCCTTGAGTGAAGTTTTAGTGTCCCACACCAACCGACGATACTCCATGGAACTAAAACGCACCAGCACAGGTCTTGTTTTACCTTGGGAGGCACCCAGCCTGTGGCAAACTTCTAATTGTTCCAATTTAAAGTCTTCTATCTTCAGTTGCTTGGAGTAGAGGTGGGCGTTGAATCAACAAACTGTTTTTTTTAACGACTTTTCATTCGTCAACGAGTTAACTGTTATTCATCAATGAAATAACAGGTTGAAAATATTAGCTGTTAATTTACGTCAACATGTCTTTACACATTACTTTATTCATTTCCGAAAAAACTGAAACATCAACACGTCTTTACACATTACTTTATTCGTTTCCGAAAAAACTGGTTGAAAATATAAGTATCAACGGCTCAACGTACTCAAAATTTGTCCTAATATTCTTCAATAAACTGTTTACAACAAAACGTTATGTTTACTCATGGAATGGCATTACATTAATAATAGGTATTGATTTAACAGTTTTTTCAACCTGTTGACCATTGATGATTAACAGTTAAATTACGTTAACCATAAAACCGTCAATGACACACGTCTAGCTTGGAGATGATGCGCAGAATCGAGTCATTGAGTTTTTCGTTAGGTACCTCAGCAATGCCGTGAAACAGTAAGACCTTTCGTCGCATGGCAGTCTCATGTCTGTCCAGACTTAAAGAAAGGTTTTCAATTTGTGATTTGAAGAGCTGCAAAGTTTGACAGACAAATGACTTAAAGTCTGAGAAATCCAGGGACAGCGCAGCAAGATCTGAGTGTACAGGAATAGTGCCAGCTGTAGCTCTCTGCAGCTTATCTTCGTACTCACGCATACGAGAGCTAAACAGCTTCTCCATTTGCTCCACACTGTGCACAAGTTTGCTGTCCATGTTTAGTTGCCAAGTTAGGTGTTGTGGTTGATGTTGAGAGAAAGTGAAAGGATAGTTCAAAGCGAAGGTGGGTTTATCAGCTATTTAACACATAAATATAAGAAAAATAAACAATTAACTATTTTAAATTAATAATAAATAGAGAGTCAACAAATTTGCGTTTATATGTCAAGCCTACCCACATGGGAAAAAAAGATTCTATCTATTTGAGAAAGCG
The DNA here is from genome assembly GCA_905475445.1 of Ochropleura plecta. Lineage (NCBI taxonomy): Eukaryota > Metazoa > Arthropoda > Insecta > Lepidoptera > Noctuidae > Ochropleura > Ochropleura plecta. The sequence goes on from FR997739.1 coordinate 13,963,086, forward strand.
TGAAGGTTTCTAGTTGAAATGAAAACCATAGTCTGTTGTCCCTTGGAGCTATGAAAAAGTCAAACCTCTAAATCTACACAATCAAAAGATATGGCCGTTTATGTCGCAAGTTTTTTGAAATAGGAACAGTACGATTTGCTAGTCAATTTGAACATAAAGTTTTTTTTTTTATCAAGACCTCGGTCTTGTCCCGAGAACAAAGAAGAGGTTGTATACCAGTATTTCACACCTAACCTTAAAAATCAACCCAAGCGGCTGTTAATATTTTACCACGAGCGCCTCCTCCTTTACATAAGTACATAAAAGAAAAAAGTTCAAAGTTAACACAGGGAAAGTTTTTGAAAAGAAAACGTTCGTTTTCGGACTAAAGTTGTGTGCCAAACAACAAATATTAAAAAAAAAACACGCGAAAAGAAGATTCGTCTATTTTATCATTGCAAGATGACTTGAAAGCATACCCACAGTTGGCGATACAACGAAATAAATTATAATATCAAAGTCAGGGAGAAGACCGAATCTAGCATTTAGGAGTAATTTGAGGTTGAGGCAACACATTCCTATTAATAAAAAAAGTATAAACACCAACGCTTAGCAACATACCTGACCACAGCTAAACAAACATTCGTTACCGAGCAAACCAACTGTAAGAAAATATACAGAGCAAAGTGCGAACAATTCCTGTAGTTAATTCCGAGGAGAAGCATTATTAACACGGCTACAAAGGAGTTAAGTTACATTAAGACTTTAATACCACAATGTAGATGTTGAAGAAAACCTATTCTGAGCGAAATGGTCATTTTTTTCAACATTGCTCTACACTAAGTATTTATTTCTCCTAAATCGTAGGTGCATATACAAACTTTACAACTATCATACACAAAAAGCCAGAACCAGAACAACTACAGGCCATACAAATATTTGTTCCGTTGAGGTATGAACCGTTGTAGAAATCAAAGAGCCTAGAAACTTAACAAACCGTGGCGTCTATATATGGCAGAACATCAGTCTATCCTCATACCCAAAGCCTATCACAGTTTGCAGTCCAAAACGTTATGCAATGCACATAATATGCATTTTTTTTCAAAAAACAACACATTTAGGTACAACTAGTAGCTAAAAGATCTTAATTGATAATGCTGCTGTACATACTAAGCTGGGAAGGTCAGATAGGCAATTGTTCCATGTTTCACACAGCTAATAAACTGAATCCTAACTAATATTATAAAAGCGAAAATATTATAAATGGCCAAACTGATTTTGATGAATTTTGGTACAGAGATAGTTGGGACAATGGATACGGAAATAGGCTAAAAAAAGTGAGAAAAGGGGAAGAAAAGTGGAGCGAAAATTTTTTTTTTTTTCGAATATCACGCGGGTTAAAGTTATCGTTCGCCCAAAGGCATAGCTGGCATAGTTACCACGCGGACGAAGTCGCGAGCGGAAGCTAGTCCAGTAAAACTGAAAGGAACACAGTATTGTTATGAAAAGGCTAGACAGATGATGACATAGTGACATATTTATCCAATTTGCCGATTCAGTTTTTGTTTTCAATGCTCCAGATTATTTAATACGTCCCAAGTCTCCGTTACTGAGTCTTTGATTTTAGCCCGCGATAGCTCAAAGGTATAAGACAAAACACAGGATTAACAACGGTACTTCTGCTCACTTTCATTTTTGTTTACACCATCTAAAGTCTAAGTACACGTGAGTTCGTTAAAGTTACGAAGATACTCCTACCTAAGCTACATCACTTATTAAATTTCTCTCAAGTACCGGTACCGGTACCGGTACCGGTAGGTACCTACCTATCTGTGATTGCGGGAACTGGAACATAAAGGGCAAAAGAAGGAACGTGGGTCGTTTTTAGTCAGTAAAAGTCTGTGTCTCCCCCAAAGGGATCCCCCTCATTTGATAATTTCCCATCTGCAAAAAAAAAGTAGGTGCCTACCTAAAGAGGTTGAATACCATAAATCACCTAGCTCAGTTGAGATTTAATCCGTTTCGACTAAAGTTATAAACTTGGACAGTTGTTAGGCTGTGGTCTTCTTTTGTTTGATTGGCGTTCTTAGGGAGAAGTTTGCAGAACTTGGCAGGCAGATTAGGTGCTGCAGCCTACTTTTCGGACAGTATTGAAGTTGTAGGTTATATCTGTGTTGCTAGTTTTAAAACAGTCAGGTAATGTGTGTTAGCTGAAACATCTAGCGAATTTTAACGAACTATTGAGTGTGCGAAGAAAGGGCACGGCGCGGGGGGCAGGAGTCACACATTTGAAATTAATAGCACAATCTACGTATACTAGTAATGTTATAAAGAGATAGAACGATTTTTTTGTTTGTTTTTACAGAGTGGGCACCAAAACTACTGGACCGATTTTAACCATGTTCTCACCAAAAGAAAAGAAATAAACCTAAATGATCTTTTGGGGACATTGCCAAATGACAGCGTTGAGGACGAATTTTTTGACGCTATTTTTTTATTTATTTATAAGTTAGTTAATTCTGTTAAATAGTATAAACTATAATTTATTTTTATAAAAATTAGAGGTCCTTAAGAAAATAATGTAAAATAAAGTAGCAAAATTTTCGGGGTTGCGCGTTGTTCTATAAAGATACCGCGGACCCGGAACATATAAAGGGCAAAAGAACATGGTTTTTTTCAGTAAAAGTCTGGCAGTTATCTGATGATTACCCACCCATCCGTAAAAACATTATTAAAAGATGCATAATGCTAGCAGCGAGGCTTGCCAGGGCCACCGCCTGACGGGGTTGCGAGTTGTTCGAAAGTGATACATTTAGAATTTTTGTATATTTCATTTAATTCTCTCATCACCACAGACTTAAACCCAAATAAGCAGTCACCAAAAACACTACGTGCAAATGAATTTAGTTCTACTTTAATTCCTAGGATGAAATTCAGACAAAGTGAGAAATCCGGACACGCAAATAAGCGGATAAAGAACAGAGAGTATACGGACACAGGTTAACGCTTTGTTTTAAGCACTTTTTTATCTAGAAAACTTAGCTTGGATTTTATGCATTTCAACTTAGTTGTTCCGTTTTTTATAGATTTTTTTTTATACGAGAATGAAAGACTACTGAAAAACTTTTTGAAATAAAATTTTCAGTTTTGTGAAAAGAGGTTTACTGCCGAAGTTGATTTAAAAAAAAACTATATGATTCTCTTTGCTATAGAACACAGAACACTACCTACGTACATCTCTATGGTTTTAATACCTTCTTTGTGAATGAGTGGACATTGTTGGCTTTGTAGATTCTTAGACGCTAGTTAACTTCTTATTTTATTTTACGTTTTGTAAAGTTAGCAATAACTTATTGTCAAGCCTACGCTGCCCTCTCATACTTAATTACCAATGCTGTACTAACATTGTAAGACCAAATGGTTTTAAAAGAAATACCATGAAGTGTCTTGCCGGTTCTTCTCCATAGGATAGGAACCATGCACCTTATATCGACGTTTTATAAGTGCCCATGTAAGCCTCTGTGAAATAAAAATATTATGATTTTGAATTTTGTTTTCCTTAAGAAGTTTCCAGCACTTTTTATTAACATGAACTGTCTGAATATAATATGCATTGATTCTAATATTAAAAGGAAATACACGCTGTCAGAAACTTATTGTATGAAACCAATTAGCTAGTATCGACATGGATCATCTCTGTAAAGGTCCCATTTTTTTTGGGGTGGGTAATTATCAAATAACTTAAATAACAGGAGCGGGGGAGAGTGTCAGATTTGTACTGACTAAAACCATCATCATCTGCCTAGCCTTTTCCCAACTATGTTGGGGTCGGCTTCCAGTCTAACCGGATGCAGCTGAATATCAGTATTTTACATGGAGCGACTGCCTATCTGACCTCCACAACCCAGTTAGTACTGAGTAATACGATACCCCTTGGTAAGACTGGTTGTCAGACTTTCAGGACACTGACTACCTGTAACGACTGTCAAAGATCTACAAATGACAGCCGGGACCAACGGCTTAACGTGCTTTCCGAGGCACGGAGGAAACTCGGTATGTAACGGGCGGTCACCCATCCACAGACCAACCTAGGCAAGCGCGACTTAACCTAAAGATCGACCCGAGTGGCTGCTAATATTTAGCCATGAGCTTGTACTGACTAAAACCATGTTCCTTCTATTGCCCTTTACGTTCCGAGACCGCGGTATCTATTTCGAACAACCCGCAACCCCGGTCTGCTACTATTGCCCTTTACGTTCCGGGACCGCGGTATCTCTTTCGAACAACCCGCAACCACGGTCTGCTACTATTGCCCTTTACGTTCCGGGACCGCGGTATCTCTTTCGAACAACCTGCAACCCCGGTCTGCTACTATTGCCCTTTACGTTCCGAGACCGCGGTATCTCTTTCGAACAACCCGCAACCCCGGTCTGCTACTATTGCCCTTTACGTTCCGGGGCCGCGGTATCTCTTTCGAACAACCCGCAACCCCGGTCTGCTACTATTGCCCTTGACGTTCCGGGACCGCGGTATCTCTTTCGAACAACCCGCAACCCCGGTCTGCTACTATTGCCCTTTACGTTCCGAGACCGCGGTATCTCTTTCGAACAACCCGCAACCCCGGTCTGCTAAGGCCTTTGGTGATTAAACGCATGATGTTAGGTGTATAACACAAATTTAAAAAACAGAAATCAAATTAGCCCTCAACAACAGAACGATGGCGCAACAATATTGAAGTAACACCCAAATATTGCTCTGAAATCGAAAAAATCTTCTGAAGTGTTGATTTAGCGAAACGTGCGTCGACAAAAGATGTAACACTCCTTTACACGTCACCAAGGGGAAAACCTCTATTAAACGGAGAAATAAATCCATCGGGTGGTAAGTACCTATGTTTTCATGGAAAAAGTCGAGGTTTGTGATTGATATAAGCTGACGAAGATTTTTGTCTGGACTTTAAAAGAGACTATGACCTCTGAGTTTGTTTTGGCTGTTTCTACTCAGATTAGTTGGGTACGAAACACTGGCCTCATCTAATTTAAAAAAAGACGTATAAAAATGTATGTAAACCTACTTGTACAATAATCATTTATCATTTATGATAGAGTAATTACTTTTTCTGTAAAACACACGTTTAAAACACACTCCTAATCTGGTCTGTCAAGAATTTATACGGAGTCTGTAGTGTGTGTTTCAGCTAATTCAAAAATAGATTTTTTCGAAAATAGAAAGAAAAGAAAAAAATACATGTATACATATTCGGCAATTGAAACAAGCACATGCCATTTAAATAAAAAACTTAAATAATAATAAGGTTAGAAGTGCCAACAAGGTCCAATTTTGAACATGGAAAGTGACTGGCAGTTTATAGTGTAGACTTCACTGCCGGCTTTTTTTTCTATGATTACTATAATCTGAATATCTTCAAAGTTCCAGTGAATAAGTTACTTTTAACTGATCGTGCTCCATCTTTTACCCTATCACTGCTTCACATTAGGTGAGTTATTTAGTTAAAAAAAATGTTTTGTCATATTCTAGATGTCTAAAAACAGTCCATAAACATTAGTTTTTTTTTAACTCTCAATATATATCCTATTTTTTATTTATTGCTTTATTTAATGGGCTGCACTGGAGCGGCAATTATGTGTTTGAGCCGTGTGGGAATGAAACACTAAGGCCATGGGGTCCGAGAGTCCGCGTAGTATTTCGAGAAATCGCCAAGCGGTTGGTCGTCTGTTCGCATGACAATGTTTTAACGCCATGTAATTATTTTACTATTTTTATACTTGCACATATTTTTCTTATTAGTTTTTATTTGTAGTTTTGTAATAAACGTACACATTAATTGACAACTAAAAGATGGATTAAAACTTCGATTTAGTGGGATTTTGTTGCTGTTTATTTCTAAGAACAGCTCAGATTTCAATCAATATGTTTGTCATATAATTAAAAATGATAGAACGCAACGTGAAGACATTATGACCAGTTGACCACCTAAAGACCCTGACACTTACAATTAGCATTTATAATTAAAACCGCAACTACACCTTCAAGGAAAACTGTCTGTTTGAATCTTGTTTGGTACGTAATTATTTTCGACATGTACACACGACGGCACATCAACCTATACCAAACCATTTTAACCTGACCTCTCTACTTCGGTGTACGATCCGTAGTAGAGAGATCAGCTTATAATAGGTTGACCTGCCGTCGTGTGTACATTCAGCAAAGGAGATAAGTCAACTGGCTCGTCAACATAGTTTTTAGGGATCCGTACCTCAAAGGATAAACAGAACCCTTATAGAATCACTTTGTTGTCCGTCCGTCTGTCTGTCAATACCCTTTAAGTCGTAACGCGTAGATGTATTGAGTTGAAATTAAAACCATCTACTCAAATCTGTGGCCCTTTAGAGCTGTGAAAAAATCAATCCTCTAAGTCTAAGCAGTCAAAAGATATAGCCGTTTATGTCGCAAGTTTGTACGGAACCGTTGTTGCGCGAGTTCGACTCGCACTTGCTCAGTTTTTTTTTTTAATCTGATGGACGTTATTCACTTAAATTTAATTTATTGAATAAACTGTTTGTTTTCTATCAAATAAATAAAACATTCACGGGTATTTAAAGAAAATGTCAACTGTATCTGACGAGCATGTGGTAACTTAACTCCTTTGGTGACTGTACTCGTTCAATAAATAAAATAACCAGCTTATTACGACAGGACCAACGGCTTAACGTGCTTTCCGAGAAGCGGAGGAAACTCGGTATGTAACAGGTGATCACCCATCCACGGACCAACCTATGAAAGCGCGGCTTTACCTTAAGATCGACCCAACGGGCAGCTTTTATTTAGCCACGAGCTCCTTTAGTTATGCTGGGAATGGACTGCGATTGGCTTAGCAGGGGGTCTAAAATAGTTGCAAGCATTGGCAAGTATAAGCCCATAGCAGAATCATAATATAAGGATAGTATATAATACTAGCTGTGCGCCCGAGGCTTCCCTCGCGTTAAAAAAATATCCTATGTGTTATTCCAGACTATAATCTACCTCTGTGATTAATTTCCTCAAGATCCGTTCAGCCGTTTTGACGTGAAAGAGTAACAAACATCCATACTCACAAACATTCGCATTTATAATATAAATTAATAAGTGTGATGAATTATTAAAAAAAAAAATGGTCACAGGCACAGTTAATGTTGCACTGACTTGTCACTTGGTGGCCATTTTTAATTTTTTATTTTATTCTAGTTCATTTATTGTTCTATTAACATATAATTACATTTTTAAATATTTCTTAAAAACATAAAAAAAAACATTTAAAAATATAAAAATAGTAGCCCACCGGTATCGGGAACAGGGTCCAAGCTACCGGCGGTCAGGGTTCCAGAGGAAGGAACCTCCTAACAATACGAGCCGTGTCCAGGAGTACCGCTTTCTGTATCAAGCCCTTGATCCAGCTGCCTAACGAGAGCCTCCTCAGGTGTTGGTCGAGGCTCTTGGCAATTAAGCCATTGGCAGATACGACTATCGGCACAATGATCGCTGAGTCCACATCCCACATGTCGACAACCTCGCGAGCCAAGTCAACATACTTGATTTGCTTATCTTTCTCGGCTTTCACGAGGTTCTCATCATGCGGGACTGTTATGTCAACAATCATTGCGCGCCGCTCTGATCGATCCACCACCACTATATCAGGCTTGTTGGCAACAATAGTCCTGTATATTTTATTTATTTATTAAGGATCTCCGACAAAAGATGTACACTTCATTATCATTTAACTTAAATTATGGACGACAATAGTATCACGTAGGTGCACTCCAACACTTACAGGAGACCACAGCATGCACAATATAATTAACTATAAGCTAACAAAATAACAGTTCATATATTGTAGAATTTAAAAAAAAAAGTTTGTAATAATTAAATATTGAAGCAGGTAGTATTTACGAATGGTAACGTAATTCATATTATTGACCTATTTCTATTCTGCTTAATCGGCCAATTTAGGGCCCCTGATTGATTGACTTTATCACCAATCAGTTGTTGTGCAGCATGCAGTGCAAATCATCATCATCATCTGCCTAGCCTTTTCCTAACTATATTGGGGTCGGCTTCCAGTCTTACCGGATGCAGCTGAATACCAGTATTTTACATGGAGCGACTGCCTATCTGACCTCCATACGATACCTCTTGGTAAGACTGGATGTTAGACTTTCGGGACACTGACTATCTGTAACGACTGTCAAAGATCTACAGCCGGGACCAACAACTTAACGTACTTTCCGAAACACGGAGGAAACTCGGTATGTAACGGGTGGTCACCCATCCACAGACCAACCTAGGCAAGCGCGGCTTAACCTAAAGATCGACCTGAGCGGCTGCTATTATTTAGCCACGAGCTCCTCCTCATGCAGTGCCAAATAACTATACCTATATTTGTTGTAAATAATTAAATATATATTTTGAAAGGTTACCGTGTATCATTAATTTAACCTAACATCACATAAACTCGTTAAAATGTCAAAAAGGGATAATATGGATAAGAATAATCAGATGATAATTAGTGTATTTAAAAATTTTAATGGCTGGTATTAGTTCTTATTTGAATAGATTAAAGAAAACAAAAGCATAGATGGAAGACGGTTTCATTAACAAGCTTATAATAACTTGACCTGTTACTAAGTAACTATTTAAAAAGCTCTTCGAAGTTCAATTTTACCCACTTCCCGGTGGGTCTGTGGACGGTGATATAGCTCACCGCCCATCCAACTAGTGATGACAGGTCGTATCGACGGCGCGTTAGTGTTCCACGCGCGCCTCAAAGATATGTCAGCAAAGCAGCAAAGCAGAGGGGCCGCTAGGGCCACTGCCTGCCGGGGTTGCGGGGTGTTTGAAAAAGATACCACGGGCTCGGAACACAAATTATTATAGAAGGAACATGTATGGGTTTTAGTCAATAAAAGTCTGACATTCTCTTTCACTCCGCCTAGAACGGTAGAAGTTATTTGATGACGTCCGAAAAATATAGAAAAACCATTTACGGTTTTCAATTGAGCTGAAATTTTGAATAAGTACCTACATTTTCAGTTTGGATGTCAATGCACAGTTAGCTCATTCATTTTATTCTAATCTTTCCACTATTGTGTTGTCGCGCTATGTTCACCGGCAAAAAAGTAGGTACAAGATCTCTTTGCAAACACATAAAGTTTTAAAATATCTGGCATAGAACAAAATTCATACAAATTTTAACATTCGCATTTTCTTTACTTATTTTACCGTTTAAATCAGTAGCATCGTCATAGGCTTACAGTTAAATCCAAAAGGATATATTTTTAAATCAAAGTTCAATTATAAAGATCCCTGAAAGCTTCTTACATTTTAATTTACGAAATCTTCCGGAAATCTTTCTAAATTGACTCGAAATTGTATTAATTTTCATCCAATTTTTTCTTTGCAAAGATCATTTAGGCAATTCGCGGAAAACGCTACCATTAATCCCTTTTACCTTGCTTAGTACGAAATGATTAGTATATCGGTACACAAAACTAATGAAATTCCATTCTATACAAACGTTTCAATTCAATTAAACCCTGTTAATTGAATTGAAACAATTGGAATCCTTCCCATTGGTTGTTTTTGGGAGAAAACTTGTAAAATTTTAATGGAACATTGGACGCAGGACTTATAACTTAATAATGTTAATAACGATGAAAGGTTTCTATTATGTCGTGTATAAACAAGTAAATGCTAACAAAAGATTTATGAAGAACCAGCTGGCGCCCGCGGCTTCGCCCGCCTGATATCTAAAAAAAAATCGTATATGTTATTCCAGACTACCTCTGTGCCAAATTTCATCAAGATCCGCTCAGCCGTTTTGACGTGAAAGAGAAACAAACATTCGCTTTTATAACATTAAAAGTAGAATTTTGTTTTAAGTACCTACCTCTTAATCAGTCTCAATCAAACGTCGAGCTTACAGAGAAGTAAGATCTGAAGTTCTCATCAAAATATTGGTATCCTTAAATATTTTTAAGAAAAATAGCTTCTGTAACATTTAATGCACTAGCTGGTGCCCGCGGCTTTACCCGCGTGATAGGAAAAAAAAGGATCCTGTGTCATTCCAAACTATAATCAACCTCTGTGCTATAATAATATGAAATAAGTAGGATAGGATTGGTAAAGTCCAATCATCATGAAGTAAAAACTACGAATGTATTTTTATTATTAATTATAGACTAATTAGATCAATAGTACGAAAGTACCTTAACGGTCAGTGCCTTCTTTTAGTCATTTAAATAACTAAAAGAAGTCAAAGTTTTACAAAAAGATAGTTAGTTAACCTATGAAAAAGAATGTAAGGAAGAGCATAGATACCTAGTATCTCTTTTAAAAAAACTGTCATGGCTGCTATCTCATCATCATTGCAATCAAACTTTTCCCCGTCATCAAGTCTTCCTACAACTTGATGACAAGCAACTACTTTCAATGCCATTATTGTTACATTTTATCAGCATGGAAACTCAATCAATCACGATATTAATCAGACGTCAAAATCATCTTGTGAAAATCGTCAAGAAAAAATCTTGATACGTACTTTCACCTATAAGAAATATTTATTTGAAAACGACAAACTCTACCTCTCAATCACCAAGTTATTAAATGGTTGTTATCTAGAAATTTTAGCATAGTAAAATATTACTGTTGATAAGCTCGAATACTGGTGTCCGTGAGAAATGCTTTCTAATTTCTGTCATTCATATTTCTGTGGTATCTAAATATTTGCTTACTGACAATTTTTGTTTTAACTGCTTGCATGATTTCACTGGACATTTTCTTATTACTTGTTTCTCGTGTTTTGAGTGCCTTTTTTTCGGATGGGTTAATCCTCAAATAACTTCTAGGTTCTCAGCTCTAGGCGGAGAGGGACAGAATGTCAGACTTTTACTGACTAAAACCAATCCGTTAAGGGGACACATAAAAGGAACATCCTTATTTTGCCTTTCGTGTTCCAGGGCCGTGGTATCTGTTTCAAACAACCCGCAACTCCGGGTGGTTAGTGGAACCTGGTGTCAAATATTGTATGCCGCCCATATGAGACATAAGTCAAGCATGCTGGTTTGGTTTTCTCACAACGTTTTCCTCCACCGAAGCAAGTGACAAATACATAATAAGCACTTAAGTAAAGTAAGTAAAAGTAAATAATAAGCATAAAAAAAGCCAAGTGCGAGTCGGACTCGCGCATCGAGGGTTCCGTATAAACTTGCAACCTAAACAGCCATATCTATTGACTGCGTCAACTTAAAAGGTTGTTTTTTTTGCATCTCCAAGGAACCACACACTTGAGTATATAAATAATAATATGGCTTTAATTTTAACTCGATACCTCCACGCGTTCCCGTGATAAAAGATCTTGACAGACCGACATACAGACGCGCATAAAATGGACCCATAAGGAAAGGAAAACGCGGACCGCGTTTTCCTTTTAAGGTGCGGAGCCCAAAAAACAGAGTTGCGTGACACTTTGCAGTCCGACAGCTATTCCTCTAGGTTACCACTGCCATAGCCACTGCTATAAAATATTTTTTTCATTCCAGTATATGTCCAAGATTTTTTATCTGTTAATAAAGAAAATTAATCAAACAAACCTAATCAAAAATGTGTTTATAAACTTGTTTTATGAAAACGAAAAAAAAACTTAAACATAGACACCTAAAATAAAACAACAACAATAACAAAAAACAAGAATTAACAATTGAAAAGAAACAGTACTAAGATTCCAAAAACACACTTTAACATTTTTCAAGAACATTCTTAGACAGTCAAACGAAATACTAAATCATTAAAATTGCCGTTACAAATCCTCATTACTTTGTATACAACCGTCTTATGCTCTCGAATAATAAAGAAAAATATTCAAAACATTCACCCACCCTTCTACTACCACTACAAATAAAACTCTCTGTCCGTTTATGTGCGCTTATCTCTACAACTGCAAGACCGATTTTAATAGAGCTTTCACCACTCTGAACCGTGTTTCTGAATCGAGATTGGAAGCAATAAAACGACTTTATGCTGGCTCACAGATATTCTAGAAGGCAAAATTGAAGCAAGTCAGATAGCTGTCACGATAATTCTTGCATACGGAACCGGGTTGCTTCGCTAAAGGAGTATAAAAATCCACGGACAATCTCGGCGGGAAATTTATAGCAACAATAAAATGTGGGATGTTTCCTCGCTCCAGCTAAGAGCTGTACCGGAATTGTTTGAGCCACCATTCGTATAGTTCTTCACAAATATATCTTCTATCACATTGCGGTAGTGTTGAACTATGTTGGCAAGATTAAAATGCTCCGCGTAAGAGTTTCCTCTATCAAAACGGGTGCAACTTTGTACGTGATTTCATCAGCTCAGGATAGCGTAATATCTTTGATGAGTTGGTTTATTTAAAAAATACTCTCAGTTTATTGCAAGCCTTATATTTTTTGACGAATGAGGAAGTTGAAATTGCAGGTTTTTATACCTAAAGGCAGTAAACTAACTCAAGATACTTTTTATATACCTTTGAACTTTTATTTACCGAATTGACATACAAAATAAGAGACACAATATTATGGACTAAAATCCTTGGTTTCAAGGCAGTTCCTCGAGCATTACTTTGTGTTTTAAATTGTAAGACACGCTTGCGCTCACGCATTTTTCCAAGACGAAATAGATCTTTATCTTACTCTAAAAGGCACTTGTGTACTTTAAAAATGACCAATACAATAATATCATAAATATACCTTCATTATTTTTGATTGTACGACAGTACGGAATGGAACTGCACGAATATTGTAATGAAAGTGTAGAAGGTTGAATTTTGAACAGAACCTCATTATACTTAGTATAATAATGTTGCAAGATCAGGATAAAAGCTTAAGGAGAAGCCGAAGGGTGAAACCGAGCGTAGTTCGAAGAAGCCTTAAGGTGGAATTTTGGAAAATACTATAAGTAGTTCCGTAGGTTAACACTATAGATTGAAACCGGTTTTCAATTGTTCTGAATTTGTTATTATTTAACACCGGGTTTTGGAGGCCAGACAGGCAGTCATTAAATGTTTGTAAACGCACCCACGATACAGGAGAAATTCCAACGTTTCTTTTTAGACAAAAAAATGCAAAATAAAACTGTCATCATTTTATTTTATTGAAACTGGAATGCATTTAAGTATCAAATTGAGCCTTCTTTTCTAAGTCTGGAATCATCAAAAAACTTCTCCCGCTCTGGGCGGAACGGGGGGGAGTGTCAGACTTGTATTGACTACAACTCAACTATGTTCCTTATTTTGCCTTTTATGTTCCAGGGCCGCTTTATCCTAAAATGAGTTTTATTGTTACTTGAAATAAATGAATTTGAATTGGCCTCAACAAAACAAAGACTAGACAGATGATAAATAAAAAAACCTTTTTATTTAGTCTCATAAATTTACATAACAAATGTGAATGAAACAGCCCCAGTAAGTGGTTATTAACACTTGTGTCTGGGGTTGTCTCGCTGCACCCCTGAAATTAGTTGTACGTTATGTTAGTAGAATGATTATTATTGAAAAACACTACACTTTAATAAAACCTCGCAGATTTAATAGGATTACTTCACAAACCAGTCCAAGCATAAAGACACTAAGGCTAAACCATAAAATCGGGCATTTAAAGTAATTTCTAAATATCATTGTAAATACGAGTGAGGGCTATTCACCCAACGCTCGCTTTCGAAATCAGTTTCACTATTAACTAGCTTCTCTGGCTGGTGGTCTGTCTAGTCAGCTGGTATACAAATTAATGGCTGAAGTTGCTTTGAATTGATAAAATATTAGCACCAAATGTCTAGGAAGTTGTATGTTATGAATTATAGTAATATATTGCCATTGTAATGTTAGTTTCGTTAGTTTAGAATAGGGTTGGTTTTAGATTTAATTGAGTTTGGAACGGTATTGTGAAAGACTGTTTTAGTTGAGTGGTCGTAAGGGCTACTGCTGGGTTTAGTGTCTTTTTTTGCGTATGGGATATCATCAAATAACTTCCCCCGCTCTGGGCGGAGCGTGGGGGAGTGTCAGACTTGTAGTGACTAAAAGTAACCTATGTTCCTTCTATTGCCCTTTATGCACCGGGACCGGGGATCTCTTTGGAACAACCCGCAACCCCATCAGGGGGTTTGATGTCTTGGGTTTTTCTTTTGAGGTCGGGTAGAGTTTTCCATCAGTTCAGTAAAACCCCGTAGTCATGAGTTACTGTGCAAAATAGAGTTCTCTAATATTACATGCTGAGTTTGAGGTCTTGAGTTTGATTTCCAGGACGGGTAAGGTTTTATTGGGTTTTCCATTAGGGTTTTTAGTAAAAGACCGGACGGCGACGCGGTTTCCCTCAATCCAGAACTCCTGACGAGTTATGACCGATTTAAGAAAAAGAGTCGCCTATCATTATAATATAATACATAATTATTACTTTACACGTTAATCAAACTTAACTTTACACAATAACGACGGCACGGTTAGCGCAGTGGCTGAGCAATCGACTTCTGCGCTGCGTGTCGTGGGTTCGATCCCCACACGGAACAAGTATTTGTCTGACCTACAGGTAGTTGTTTCGGGTCTGGCTGTTTTTGTATGTGAGTTTAAATGTTTGTACACACGATACAGGAGAAATTCCTAGTGTGGGGCAACACTTTAAAAAAAAACTGGCAAAATTTTAATGTTTCTACTGCCCATACCTTTTAATACCCAAAGGGTTCTTTCGGTATTAAAAGCAAGATGTTATGTCATTTTGTGAAAGGCTGTTTTCCCACATCTCGTCTCTTAGAAGTAAATTATAATTAAAAGCGTTACGTTTAACATAAAAAATATCACTAACAAAAACCGCTTCGAGCGCATTTTTTTAATGATAATTTTATGTCCAATAGAACAAGCAAATAATAATATTGTAATAGTAATAATTATTAACCAAAACACTCACACACAAACACTTCCTCATTTTTGAAATAGCATAGACAATTTTAATAATGCCTTGGTCACGTTTTTTTATACCGCTAACAAGCCTGGTTTCAATATTTTGATGTCAATTTTTTGCTTGTTCTGTTCATATGCAACATTATACTTAATAGTATCCATTGAAAAATACCTTGTGTATTTAAATATATAGGTATCCTTCATGAAAAGCAAAACTGGGTAAGGAATGATATGAAAGAGAAAAGAGTTAAAAATGTCGTGATAAGGGAGAATAGAAGAAGAAAACGTGTTGCGCCGGCCCGAATGGAATGAGACAAGGGCAGAAAGATGGCGATCAATTTTTTCTCAAACTAAATCATATTTGCTGTCGCTCATTTTAAATCTGGTTCCACCGCAGTTTAAATTAACAACCGGTCCCTAAGTAGCCCTAAGTATAGACATACATTTGCTCCTCATTATGATAATACACTGCAATCAAAATTCACAAGCCCATCATTTATTTTACGATTATAGTAGATAATGACAAGATTGTGCGTTAAACCGTTTATCTTTTTAGGGATCTGTACCTAAAAAAGAAAAAATGGAACCCTTATACGATCACTTTTTTGTATGTCTATGGGTCAAGACCCTTTTTCTCGAGAACACGTAGAGATACATATACTCAAGTCTGTAGTCCCTTTGTGCTGTGAAAAAAACTTCCTAAATCTACGCAGACAAAAGAAATGGCCGTTTATGTCGCAAGTTTGTTCGGAACTCTCGGTGCGCGAGTCTTACTCACTCTTGGGCGGTTTTTTAGAGTTCTGTGCCTAAAGTTTCAACAGCTACCCTACCATGACGTCTTAAAGTAGAACTTATTCCGCTGAGGAAAAGAGACAGAGCTATAAAGGGTGTCTAGCACCATCTCTTTCCCTCAGTGGAATAAGTTCTGCTTTAAGACGTCATAGTAGGCCTAACAGGACACGATTGCTAACTCTCTGCTGTTTATTCATTTGTCTGCCTCAAAGCAATATCTTTGGAACCGCGGCTAACACTTGAAATTGTTACACAGTATGTATTCAACAACCAATAGTAGAAATAAAATAAGGTAAAAATTAACCGGGTTTGCTTGTTGTTCGAAAGAGATACCGCGGCCCCGGAACATAAAGGGCAATAGAAGGAACATGGGTGGGTTTTAGTCAGTATAAGTCTGACACTCTCCCTCGCTCCACCCAAAGTGGGGGAAATTATTTGATGATTTCTCTTCCGCAAAAAAAAGGTTAAAATTAAAAAGGTATACTGAACCCTTCATATGCGAGCCTAACTCGTACTTGGCTTTTTTTTTAGTTTTTGCTTTGACTGGGCTCCGCTAATTGGCGGACAGTTTATCTTTAGATACACTACCTCATTACCGTAAAACGTATTAACTTTACTCAAGGTGTGAGCCACTTTTAATTACAGACAAAGAAAATGTTTATATTCACATTTATTTTTGACATTTACAAGTTTATGTAAAAAAATAATAATGTCAGTTTTAAATGGTTAAATTAAGGTTTTGAACTTTGGTTTATGAAGTTAAAATCCACAGTTATTGTGGCTTGTTATAGTTTTAAATGATGAAAAAGGATGTTATTCTTAAAAATGAGAAAGAGGGTATCTTAGTTGGACGCCAGTCTCATAAAAAAACATATTTTATGCATTTGTTATAATGTTATTCATAAATCTGAATTTATTATACGCATGTAATCCTATGTGAAGTGAGAAAATAAAGATATATTGTATTTCTCTGTCTCTGTCTGAAATATTCTATTTTAAATTGAATGCATTAATTTTCTATTCAAATATAATACCAGCGAATATTATGCACCCTGTTAACAGTCGCAATAATTACTGTATTAAAAAGTTTGGCACATTTTCTCTACAGCGTAAAAGTAAATAAATATTTATCTAAACATCAAGCATCGGTAAAACGAAACGTTATTCCATAAACACATGTAACGTTTGTGGGTCACCGATAGATGGCGCTGTTAAAAGAAAACCACTGACTTGCGGTAAAGGCGCGAATGCATTGCGGTATCGCAACGGGACGAAGTTAATGACTACTCTTTAGCACGTCATTGGAATGAGAACAGCGGATATGTTAACGACTTGTAAGTTATTTCTTATAATAAATATCATGTTTATGATGGAACGGTAATATTGACTTACGTGTTTTTTTGAAAATACCCGTCTATACTGATTTTAAGTTTTATGATCCTGTATGATTTCTTCAGCAAGAGTTTAAATGATGCAATTTCTTACTTTCTAAGTACTATAATCCACCTAAGGGAACACGCAAAACATAAAAGCATCGATACCTTTTGTATTTAGGCTCCGATTTTGAAGCTGTTTTCAGCTATTTTAGACAAAACTAGGCATTCGCTTAGTATCTGACCGGTTTGCACCCTCTTGCACGCGCCCTGATAAAACTTCCCTTAGACAAACACACATTTTTAATCATTTTCAGATTAAAAAGTCAAAATCTACTTTGTTTTCAAAATTTTTGTTATTGTTTCAGTAGATTATAGTGTCAATAGTACTCATCTTTCATCCCTGAAATTTGGTCCGCGTTTTGAGTACCCAAATTCAGGTTGGGGGTTGAAAATCGTAATTTTTTCGCTGAAAACTTGGAATTTTGACCAAAACTTTTGACAAACAATAAATGAATTTACTGGAAGGAAAAGGCAAAGGCCTCCCGCCTTTGCCCGGCCAGCAGAGGAACACAAAAATAGGCTATTAAAAAAAACCTATATTTTAAATTCTAAATACCTACGTCTTACATTATTTTTTAGTTAGGTATTTAACCGATTGATTATTAATAAGTGAAACTCACGTTATTTATGCTTTTACAAGTTTAATGAAAAATTACCTACATCGGTATACATAAAATGAATCAAACATAATTCATGATTTTTTGCAATTCATTCAATTTATATACATCAATCATCGAACGACAGGTCTGAAGAGTAATTATTTTAAGTGTATTCAATAATTCCATTAGTCAATAAATCATGAAATGGTATTTAACGAAGTTACTACATAGTTGCTTAATAAATTACCTACCTTGAATTGACTTTTGAAAGAGTTTATTAAGAAATATTTTCATAGCTGTCAAAACTTCATCTTGTAAGTGATCAAGTCTTTGGAGTAATTTCAGTTTCAGTTTGATAGCAGAGTCTGGTTAAGGATCATTATCTTGTTTCAAAGTCTCTTCCAATAAAAGACCTAATAGACTGCTATACGTAAGTGTATAGTAGTATATTATATTTGTATGTTATAACATACATATATAATATATATGTATATATACATACTTATATATGCTTTTTTATCATCATTCTTCTGCCTATCTTTTTCTTAAGCACAGTCCATCCATTATTCTACTAATATCCTTTACTATCCTACTAATATTATAAATGCGAAACTTTGTGAGTACGGATGTATGTTTGATCCTCTTTCACGAAAAAACTACTGAACAGATCTTGATCAAATTTGACACAAAAGTAGATTATAGTCTGGAATAACACATAGGATTATACCGCATATATACCGCAGATACGCAAAAGTTTGTACGGGTGGATGGATGTTTGTTACTCTTTCACGCAAAAACTATTACATGGATTTTAATGAAACTTTACAATAATATAGCTTATACATCAGAATAACACATAGGTTACAATTCATAAAGATATATTGTATATTCTGTCACCACGCGAGGGAAACCGCGGAGAGCAGCTAGTTGATATAAAAAACCTATATTTGGTAGCTTTGTCTTAAAAAACCGCTTATAAACAACATCGTTGCTAATCAACAATACATAAGTAGGTAACTTGACCACAGATAATAAAGTATCTTTAAACTAGCTTCAGACGCCTGAAGGAAGTGAAGGCGTTGCTAATCTTTATCGATATTGTAGCTATTCAATTATCACCCATAAAATATTTAAATATTCCTTGTTTTATAAAAACAAAACCTGATAAATCTCAATAAAAAATGTCTATGAATATTGAATGGACTTAGTTTTTAAATTTAGAATTCAAGTTAGAAATCTAGTCATACTTCACTCTGGTAGGTATATCTTATTGAAATTCATTAAATGTAGCCCGCTAAATTTAAAGTTGCTTATTATATCTATTTTTGGCAAAGATTTTCATGTAATAGGTAAATAACCAAACAAAGCCTTGTATTACCGAACGTCACTCAATACTTTAAACTTGTTTTAACCAATCAAATGGCTTGAATCTAGTTTAAAGTAGTACTGAATTATTGTGTAACGGGCCTAAGAGTTTCTGAAGTTCGAAGAAACAGACTCGTTCTATCAAAACTAGTTCAAGATTAATTGACAATACGGAACAGAAGATTATAGGCTGCATAAGCCACAAAAGCCCTTTCAACCTTTCTAATTTCATCTGAACTCAATGTGGTTACCAAACTCCATTGCGTGCCATACATTCCGATAATAACAGGGTAATTTTGTACCAAAACCAAACTTCATTATTTTCACCGTACACCTCCGGAAATTATAATACTTTCGTCGCTCACTCATGACGGATGCCATAATCGTCAATTTCATATTTAAATCCATCACGAAACCCGTTTATTGCGGTTTCGTAACCTGATTGGTTTTTATAGAAATCTCGACTTTATCACAAATACTTAAAGTCTATAAAAGCTACAGCTTTTGTTATGTCGCTCACGATGTTGTCTGTTGAATAAGTAAATATGGGAAAGCAGTGCAAAATAATTTGTTTTACTTATTGATGAACGTAAAATTAGAATTCGATGGATCGAAGCGTGAATTCATTAAATTGTGATTTTGTCGTACTTGATTAGTAATTAGAAAGAAGGAAATAAATAGCGTTAAAGTGTAATAAGCCTAATAATAGTACCTAATATTCGCAGGATTGCCTCGTTGGTGAAGTGCTCGCAATCGCGACTGATAAACATGAGTTCTTGGGTTCGATTGCTGTTTTTCCATCAGTAATTTCTCAGTTTTGTTTCTGGTTCATGGCAATACGTTGGTCCTCTATTTTTACGGATTTAGACATAAATGGCGCAACAACAGGTCTTTTCTGTCGGATGGGAAATCATCAAATAACATCTCCCACTCTGGACTGAGCGCGAAAGTGAGTGTCATTGTCATATGCCTTCAAATTGTTCGGTCATTTAACAAAACAGCTTTTTCACCTTGCTTCTGCTGTTACCGTTTTGAGAGTAGAAGTAAAGAAAAAAAGAGAAAACCTAAAGTACATTTCTGGGTTGAACCTACAACTCGAAACTTGCAGGACCGGTTTCCACTGGACCACCAGTTGAATGATCTAGGATTTAAGTAATTTTCATATTTAAATGTTTCAATTGTTTCAGAAACAGTGGCTAGGTATCAATATAACAAAAAATTAACAAATAATATAAATAATGTAAACAATTAACATAGGCATGCTTATCACCTAATTGTCGTTTCGGAAGCAATTACAGCAATTCTCATTAGCGTAACATACAAATACCATTTGATTCCAAAGATTTTGAATTAGCAGTTAAACCAAATTGAACCATGGCTCTCAAAATATAAGGTCAAATTCTGACTGCAAAAGGAACTACAGAAAGTAAAGTGTTAAAACTTTATAGTCTGGGGAAGTGTAATGGGTATCATTGTGCACGCGTCGATTTGCTAAACGGATGATTGCTATTATTAACTATTACAATTAACATTCTAAGAATTTCTACGGTTATTTTTATTGCTATCGGCCCTTATAATTTGAAGTGGGTCAGGCCTAATTGGACTGTCAGATAGCTTAGTTATGTGAATTTAAGCTGGTTACTGATTTTTGTAGGTCATAGTTTTACACATGTTTTTTATACACATATAGATACACATTAAGGACTTGAACATTCGATAGATAATACACACAAACTCACGATGAATTTCCCTGGATACTCAGATACTCTGCTACGATCCTTATACGCTTCATACATGTTCATAAACTTAAATTCTGCCTACCTTTGAAAGAAGCTTGAAAAAAAATACTGGCCATTCTTAATGTTGTACAACCACCTCCATCCTCCATAAAGCACATTCACATTTTTTTTTTCAAAAATAGAATCACTAAGAAACGCTTGAGGCATTTGCGAACGCGATCACGTTATTTTAACGGCAGCATTAGTGAAACTCACCTGATTGCAAATGGCGGCGTTTAATACATCGCTGCAATTTGTAAAATAATTAAAGAAGCCCCAGGCATTCTGCGGTTATTCGTTTACATGTTATATAATCGATGTTATGTAGAATTAGGTAACGCATGTTTGTATGAATAATTTTGTTAGAAAAATATGAAGGCGGGCTTTTGGAAATTATTGTTAACTTTTTCCTTGTTATTGGAAATTATGTAATCCAATACATAAAGCCTTTTTTGTTCACTAGTTTGAGTGATTATATCCAGTACATTTTACACTTAAGTAAAAAAAGCGCTCTTAGAAACAAGTCTATTAAATATCTTCGATTTTTTTGCAAAAAATAAAAGCCCTGTCACATAATACATCGCTTATTATATTACAAAATGTTTGCCAAATTGAAACAAGACGTAACTAGAAGTGCATAAATTAAAAACAACTCGATAAAGTTTTTAGCTTAAGTATTACAGCTCCACTCAATATTTACCAACCAAGCAAAAGGCTTTATTTTGTAAGAAAAAAATAAAAAAAAACGAACGCATTATGACTCCACCTTTTGTCTCTGGTCGTTGTTAAGTAACTTCAGCGAAGAAACTATTTACACACAAAGCCTTTAAGAAAATTGGATTTTTACATAAAATGCCAGTGTTTATTACGTAAACTGAATTAAATATTGTTGGCACAATATTGGCGAAGTTTGTTTTAAAATAAAAATACAGAAGCACTTTTCTTAGTGACTGTACTTTTACCAACCATTTTCGCCATATATCCAGTTTACCTTCGTTTAGCTTAACAAAGCTTTGACTAGATAATATTAGTGGCAGAAAAAACAGCCCACGTTAGATACATACAAAAAACACATTGTGCCAAAAAAACAGACCCAAAACGAGAACTGTCCCCTGATCACATCACACTAATTACATACCAACGAAATACATCCCTTATCTGTCTGATATGGGAATACACTTATCATTCCCTCCTTATAATTTCCTCTTCCGTGACAACGGAATGAGTCGGCTGTTCCAATTTCTATACAGTGTAATTAATCTTGAGCTAAATTGATTCGTGTTGGTAGTGAGAAAAAGTGGCCGAATGTAATTAGAGGTTTGTCTAAGTGAAATCTTGCGAGGATTATTTTTTTGTAAAAGGTTTTTTCTGGTATGGGAATAAATTGTTACCTATTTCTGGAAGAAATAATCGTATTTATAAACAAGCTTTCTCATTACCAAGTATGGCGCCAGGTTTGGTTCTTATAAAATGTTTTATGTAATTGTTTATATCTGTAGATATAAACAATTACATAAAACATTTACGAGTGTTTTTAGGTACATGACGGGACAAGACGAAGAAAATTGTATTCCAATACGTGTTACTACTTGGTAACAAATGGTTCTGTCTATTGTCACAAGCCCGCGCTTATTTTCGTTGGATCCCAGTTTTTGATCCCACTTTAATATTTTTGGCGTTGGATCCCACAAAACATTATTATATATTTCCGTTGAATCCCAAATTTGAAAAATACTAAAAAAATACGTTTTATTGCCACTGAATCCCAAAAACTATTTCCGTTGGATCCCAGATGTTTAAAAACATCTGAATGCGGGTACATCCAACAACAAAATCACAATAATATTTTAAGGCGAAATTTTGTATGTATGTTTGTTATTCCAACACGCTCAAACTTCTAGACTGATTTGGATGAAATTTGGGTATGTGGATAGGTTATGTTAGAATAACGGGTGCCTGCCGTTTTTCCGAAAAATTTCATTACCCAAACAAATTATAGGAACCGGGAACTAGGTTTGGTTAGGTTAAAACTGTGACCTCCTACGCACGAGCCGAGCGAGCGGAGCGAGCGGTGCCGCGGCAGCGGCCGGCGAGTGCCACAAACGACTTGCATTTATAGAAAAAAGAGATTGTTTTTAGTTGTTTACCCGGAACTGAACTATTTAGATTAGGATAATTACTTATTTACAAAAAAAAGGTTAGGTTAAAACTGTGACCTGTGTGCCAGAAACGGCCACATTATATAAAAAAAAATATGGAAAAATTATGACGGCAGTATTTTTTTTTGAGCTTAGAGGCGCTTGTTTTGAAGGCGTTCATATTTATTTATTTATAAACATCACAAATAAACCTGATCATTTTTAACTCATGCCAGTCTAGTACTATTTGGAGTACATCATTTGTCTCATTTATTCCCCAGTGGCAACAATCCTAAAAAATCCAAAATACACACACGGTGTTTTTGAAATATTTAATAAAAGTAAATCACTTTTCTTCTGAAATGTACACATGTTGTCATAAAATGGGATTCAATGGTAATATCAAATGGGACCCATCGTTAATACCTAAAAAATGGGATCAAAAACTGGGATCCAACGAAAATAAATCCAAGCCCGCTTGTCAGGTAGCATTCGTGTGTCAAAATCAAAAATGTTCCGGTTCAAAGTTTTAGTACATACGGCGTCACATCAAACTATACAAAACCAGTTTATGAAGATCTGTCATCGTACAGGAAAGCTACATTCTTCGTTCCGTAGTTCAGACATCAGCATAAATGTTGTGTGTATGAAATATTGCCAATGTCCGCTCTATAAGGCTTTTTTTAAAAAAACTGTATCGTGGGTGCGTTTACAAACATTTAAACTTACATACTCAAACAGCCAGACCCGAAACAACTATCTGTAGTCCATACAAATATTTGTTCCGTGCGGGGATCGAGCCCGCGACGCGCAGCACAGCAGTCGATCGCTCAACCACTCGAACGCCAACCGTGTCGTCATATCATCAAAATAAAGTTTTTTTCTACAGAATCCATTTAACTAGTCCAAAGTAACATAAGAAAACTTGCTATGTAGTAAGTTTTCTTTGTAAAAGGTAACTTTTTGTACCGATCATCGACATTCCAAAGTGTTTTTCCTACAGTCACTGTTTTCTCCGTGTCACAATTCCCGCATAACATGGCATCTTGTCAATCAACTGTCATCATAACCTGTCAAAAGGTCGTTGACTTCTCACAACATTGTGTGTGTCTGCAACTTTTAAACTGCCTCTAACTGGCCAGTAGCATGCAACTTGTGCATTGCCAATCGGTATTTTCTAGGCAATATAGTAATCAACTGTATTGCCTAAGCGGTCTGTAGTTTATGCAAATAAAACACTTAAAATCAAAACTATTTTTATAATGAACCTTACTGACATACCTTGACAAGATTTTTTGCCTAAATAAAGAACTGTTATAATAAAAATACAAACACATAATATCAATACTACAAGTCTTAAAACAATTAAACATTGTTTAAAGACTAAGAAAACTTTTTTGTTTTCTTCGGTTAAAAACTGTTTTAGATTATGGTTAATGTATTTCCAATCCTGCATTTATCCTGCCAGGGTTGCAGGTATAGATACCGCGGCTCCGGAACATAAAAGGCAACAGAAGGAACATGGGTGGGTTTTAGTCAGTACAAGTTTGACACTCTCCCACGCTCCGCCCAGAGCGGGAGAAGTTGTTTGATGATTTCCTATCCGCAAAAAAAGACTGATTGATCTACATCTAACATTTTTTACGAACCACCCGCGTTCTCCAGTCATCCCACTATCAAGGCGCTTGCAACAGCTTAGAAATATCGCGTGCTCGTAACAAATGGAAATCATGGATATATCCAGTAAGTGACAGTTTGAAAAGGATTGCAAGGCACCTTGCAATCCTTTTTCCGGATTCAGAATCCGGAAAAAGGATTGATGGACCTTCCAATTTCAAATTAATGATAAAACGCTCCAAAATAACCCCCACAGTGACAGTTACAAACGTTAAGCGACATGTGGTCAACATAATTATGTCCGACATTTTTTTTTACTGACAGGTGCATTTGCCGAATCTTAACAGACAAGCCTTAAAAACCAGTTTCAACGACAATCGCTCGACAATGATCAACACTTAAATCAAGCGAAAGAAAATGAGACAGAGATCTCACTTGTTCACACCTAAGAAATAATCTACCCAATTGGTGTTTTTGTAGTAAATTAAAAAAAAACTAAACGGGGGTCTAAAATAGCTGCTTAATCAAAATCATAATATGAATTACGTTACCTTTTTTAAAATGGTCACTAACTGAAAATTCACAATATTTACTTATTTACTGGGTCAATGGGTAAATCTTGAAATGGTTTTAAGAATTTCAACGTAATTCGTATTATTATCCTATTATGATTCTGCTAGCCATTTTAAACCCCCCCGCGCAAATTATGGATACTGCATTTTGCTTATATAAATGTTATTTATGAATCTAACAATAAAATGTATCAAGCGTGCTGTTAACGTCATGATATAAGAGAAGATCAATCATTTATAGAATAAACCTTCTGCTCTCATCTCTCGCACATAAAATTGGAAAGCGATTGGGCGATAAAGCGGCGCGCGCGCACCTGTGCCTTTCACGCCATCCATTGCGTAAGCATGGTATGCGCGCTTTTGTGCTAACCGTTTATTGATATTTATAATACTGGGTGGGTTAGTACATGTGTCTTCTGTTATAGCATATTATGTCATGCGATTGATTGCCGTTGTTTGTAAGTCTTACGTTCGTTCGTTTGTGAAGTCATTGTTGCGGTTTTAGTATTGAAGTGGCGGCCATTTTGTTTTGGATTATGTATTTACGGATATTGTTAGGTTAGTTTAGGTGCAGTGTATTTTTCTAAATTAAATGGCAGTTAATAATATGACATTAATTACCTCATTCCTCTTTCGAAAAAGATTGTAATGTTGATGTTTATTTAAAAACACAAATAAAATTTTCAATCAAAATATAAAACAAATCATAAAAATTCCAAAGATGCTATTATTCAAGTATAACCAAAAAACACAAATATTTACGAAAAATTATCAAAAAAGAAATAATATTCTGAAATAAAAAATCAATAACAAAAATCTAAACCGAGCACACCACTCAATTCACTAAACCCATTATTACCAGAAAATATATAATTATGCACTGTGTGTAGGTATGTTAAACATTAATTAATTCGCGCGAGTTAAAGTAGTATCAATTTTTTTTTTACTAAAACCTTGGCCCACACTAGGATTTCTCATGTATCGTGGGTGCGTTTTCAAACATATAAACGTTTTTTTTAACAATGATGAAAGTAAAGGATATTGGGTAAGGTAACTATCGCCAACGAACAATGTTCCAATTTCTCTGCGCATTGGCAAGCATTACATCCGTCCGACAGTGCTCACTGTGTGTGAAACCTGCTATTTACGTCTCTGATATCTAATCTGATAAATACGTCCAATTGGAAGGAACATGGAAAGAATGGTTCAAACAATTAACAGCCGACAAGGCAGTTTCTTTTGGCAGAGTGACATCAACTATTTATAATAAAGGCACTTACTAAAAAAAGTACCTATAATAGTTTAATCAAACTTAGTGCATAATCATCTCCAATAATAGGTAAATCCATAAATCCTTACTATTAATATTATAAAAGCGAGAGTGAGTTTGTTTGTTTCTAAACCGATTTTGATGAATTTTGGTACAGATTGATTTGTAATAGCAACGCTAAGTTTTCCCTTTTCTTCCCTCGTTCTCCCCTCATATCCCACTTTTTTTTAATAAAAATTTGCCTATGTATGTATACCTCTGTAAAATTCATCAAAATCGGTTTAGCCATTGAAGCGTGAAGAGGTAACAAACAAACAAACAAACTCACTTTCGCTTTTATAATATTAGTAAGGATAAGGATTTCAACTCGATACCTCCACGCGTTCGCAATATAAGGGGTCTAGACAGACAGACGGGCAACAAAGTAATCTTTATTCGGTTTCCGTTTTTTTTCCTTTTCAGGTACGGTAACAGAAGTAGGTGTTTTTACTCTAAAAACACCTACTTCGGTTACCTAAGTAACAGCTTGGTTTAGATTTCAGTACCCGTCTTAGAACATGCCATAAACGACATTCCTAGAGGAAAGTGAATTCCGTATGGCATGCCAGTTTGTTATGCAAGTATGCAGTTAATTTGCCAAGTGACCCTAGGCACTACTACTGGTTATATTGAGTAGAATAATTATGTGATCGAGTTTGTGATATTATAAAACTGAGGTAAACTAGACAGAGTTATTTTAAAAGTGTAACTATGTGGAGCTATACCTATTTTAAAACGGCGGGGGAAAGATTTAATAAAAAAAAAACTGGCAGAATTTTTTTTTGGATAAATTTGGGTAAATAATCATATTAATGTCTCCATCCGCTTTCAAATCGCAAGGGAGTGTCAGACTTGAATTCACTAAAACCCATCTATTTTCCTTGTTTTGGCTTTTGTGTTCCAGGGCTGCGGTATCATTTTCTTCAGATTTCTTTCGGATGCAGATTTACTCAAATTTAAAATGGTTACGTTGATGTACTACTATTACTACTATTTTTTATGTTCACATCACAACAGTTACATCAAATATCCTACAAATATTATAAATGCGAAACTTTGTGAGTACGGATGTATGTTTGATCCTCTTTCACGAAAAAAATACTGAACAGATCTTGATGAAATTTGGCACAGAGGCAAATTAAAGTCTGGAATAACACATTGGATATTTCTTTTTTCGATATCACGCGGGCGAAGCCGCGGGCACCAGCTAGTCCAAAATAATTATGAAACCTAAATACTTTAAAATAGGCACGATTGCTGAATTTAAACAACCATAAATAACCTTGCTCTCGTCGCTCCAAAAATCCATCTCAATTTTCTTAAAAGCGATTTCTAATCGAGAATCCTTTGTAACTCTGACCTCATTTTAATGTAGAGAAGTCGTGATGTTAAAATAAACGGTTCAACACAAACGGTATTGAGATCTAATCGAAAGTAAGGCCACGAGGTAATCGTATTCGTTGTAATAATGTATCGATGTTATACCTACGGGTCATTTGCATTAGTTCAGCAGCCAATCGATTTATGAGAATCGAGTGAATTGGATGATCGAGTCGAGATGATAAAATTGATCAGTTCAAAAACGTTTAGCATTCATTGAGTTTTCGAATGATTTGGACAATAATAACATTAGAAATATGCATCTACAACCATGTAATAATAGTTGTATGGTTAGATAATTAGCTCATAATTATCTAGCTTATTAGCTCTTTCAATATAAATTTACCTCTACTAGAGTGGGCCTAGATAAAGCAGAAAAATACTATTAAAAATTAAAAATGTTGAAAAACTAAAAAATATATTGCATTGACATAATAAGTTACTTACTACAAAGATTATGTAAATTCTCAATGCTGATGAAAACCATTATAAAATATGAATGATACCAGTGCCGATTCTGTTCTCAGATACTAAACTATAAAGACTTACTCTAAAAATCACTAATAGTTTATTTCTGTTAAACGACGTTTCCTCTTTTGAATTTTTTTAAAAGGACACTAGTTAAGCAAATTATAGTTTTACAGTATTGATGAGAGTTTACTCAATTTCGAGAAGATTCAAAAATATTGGTTGTCTAGTTAAATTGGGCTATCTTTAATCGTGACTAATGATAAGGTGTGGGATGAAATTAGATGTAATATATAATAATAATAAATATCTTAGGACAACTCACACACGGCTATCTGATCCCAAGCTAAGCAGAGCTTGTGTTATGGTAACCAGACAACTGATATACATACTTGTATAATTTATAAATACATACATATTATAGATAAATCACACCCAGACACAGAACAAACAATCATGCTCATCACACAAAGTTTGTCCTGGGTGGGAATCGAACCCACGACCTCCGGCTCAGCAGTCAGGGCCACTAACCACTAGACCAACAGGCCCGTCAAGGCCCGTAAATAGCTAAGTCATTTTAATCTTAGTCTAGTTTAATACGGTGGTTCATTAGAATCGGTAACATTACCTAACTTAATTTTTTCTGGAGATCTTTTAATTTCCGTCGACTGTTTTTCATATAAAAAGGTAAAATCGTAAAAATACTACACAATCCGAAGAGTCATCTATACATAGAAATAAATGCCTAAAACTTTCAAAACATGACGTATCATTTCCATTTCAAAATGAACTCTGCTCCAGGGAAGCTCACGAAAAACAGCATGGGTAAAATATTTATCCTCAAAACGTGACGTCATAAAGTTTAAACGTTGCAAATTAAATATTCGACCGCTATTATTAAAATTTAAACGTTTCAAGCGTGACTTTAATGCGTGAAACCGTCAACAGATATGTGATGTAGCACAAGAGATTTGGTTTAAATTCATATTTTAATACAGTGTAATATTTTGTATTATGGACTTTTTGTTGAGCAGTGGTGGCCGAGTGAAAAGGCCCACGATTTACTAGATGTAAGTTCGTTGGTTCGATTCTGTCCCAAAAACGCCAAAAAAAAGCCTTTATGTACTAAAAATCCGAAAACACGAACTTGAATTGTGTCCCTGCAGTAGTAAGGTTCTGGCATGTTATTTTCGTGCAGTTCAATATCCGTTGTTTCATTATTTTAACTTCTTTATACGAAGAAAAAAGTAATAAAGTAACGAAAACTAACAAATGCTTGAACTAACTGAACAGGGCCAATCAAATATCTGTGGTGCACCACAGAGAATTGTCTGAAATGGATATCAGACACAAATCTGCATAGTCCTCATTTAAGTTGACCACTGGACCTTAAAAGAGACTTTAACCTCTGAGTTTGTTTCGGCTGTGTCTTCTCAAAGTGGTCGGGTAACAAACACCAGAAAAAAAAATGTTTCTAAAAACCTACTTGCAAATTAAACATAATTTATCATGAAAATAATATTTCAAGTTTCTGGTCGTTGATGTCTTCAGTTAGCAAAACATTAACGAAAATATTTTCTAATTATTTATTTTTAACAGACTTCAAAAAAAGGAGTATGTTCTTAATTCAAATGTGTTTTTTTTTCTGCCTAAAGACATTAAAATTCGGAGAGTTATGTCATTTTAACCTTTCGAGGCCTAATTTCTACTAAAATTAACTCTATGTACAGTACGTTACGTGCCCTATTTCTAGGAACCTAGTTAGGTGTAAAATACGGCAGTAAATCAAAGGATGCAACGCTCTAAGTCTAGGCATTCATGATGCCGCATTTGACCGCAGTGGAAGGTTTAAAGCACCGTAATATAGGAAAATGTATAGTACGCTGAAAAGGAGAGTGCCCACATTATGCTTATATATATAAACGTATTGAATTGACATAACTACCAAATACTTTTGTCAATCATGCAATACTTAAGTATTTTGCCACATCTTCTAGGCCCAAGCAAGATATCACGCACGATCAACTTAAGAGAGAATTCTATGTTCTAAAATATATATCAAATTAAATTCATTATCATTTTCCTGCCTTTGTCCCATTCTATTCGGAGTCGGCGTAACACGTTTTCGTAGTCCATTCTCCCTTGTCAGACGTAACGGCATCATTTACTCCTACCTCATTCACATCCATTCATCTTTTCATTGGCCTTCCTCTCTTTCTCCATCCATCAACATTCAGATCCATCACTCTTTTAGTCACATGTGCTTTGTCCCTCCTCATTACTTGTCCATACCAAGACAAACGACATTTTTTCTATAACAGGCTACTTTCAAACCTATTATATACCCTTCCTTACTTTATCCATTCTCGTCAGTCCACACATCCATCTCAACATTCTCTCGCTACATACAATCTTTTGTCATCCACCTTTTATTACAGCCCAGCATTCTGACCCATACAGTACGACAGGTAATCACGGACTTGTATATTTTCCCTTTTAATTTGAGTCACAAGTTGGTCCAATGACCTGTCGCTATTTCATTCATCCATCATAGGGCAAATAAAATAAACAGATGCAAAATTTTCCAGGCCAAATGGTCCTTATGAAAACTTATTTTATAACAATCATGGTGCTAGCTAATAGTCAAACTACTACATAAAACACAAAATCAATTTATCGTTAACCGTCGCGAAAACACTTACACACCTAACAACTGGTGAAAGTGCGATAACAAGTAACAACACAACACATGCTCCATAGCTTTTTCTGTGCCCATTTTACTTGCGATTAGAAAATTTTCACTTTTCTTTCAATAGAAAATGTTTTGCATTCGTTTGCAGATGTTCGCACGATATTATACTCGAAGATATCGGCAAGATCTATCTTAGTCTTAAACTAGATAATTGCAGTCACAATGGAGCCGTCAGAAGATGTGTTTATGACACGTTTCTTTGCGTGGTGTGTGATTTTATTTAATACTGCTCTGGTTGGCAGCTTTCGCCTTTTCTGATTAAGTGATTGAATGTACTTTTGTAGCGTTGTATTCTTGTTTATTGTTATCTACAGTCGACTTTTTAAGACTCCATATTTTTTTTTAATATTGGTTATCATCAAATAACAGGGACGTGTCAGACTTTTCCATCCATGTTCCTTCTTTTGCCCTTTATGTTCCGCGACCGCAATATCTCTTTCGAACAACCCGCAGCCCAAAGAATTCATGTTAGAATAGTATTTGACTTAGAATAATAATTATTTACCAAAAATAATTCTTTTTATACCAATAGCATTTTACAAAGGCGTTAAAATTAATAACATATTCATAACTTCTAATTTAATTGTCAAACAATGAAAAAACGCAACCTATGCCCAGTACACACGTGATTTCAAAAGACCAATTACAGCTTACACAAACATTACCTTTAGACCTAATGACCAACTTGAAAGTAAATGGATATGAAAATCGTCGTTAACGTTGTTAAGCCTCTCGTACAAGTCTTGACCCGAGTAACGGCAATTACACGTGCATTATGGCGGGACAAACATCCGCCATATTGGATGTGTGAAACGTCACAGGGAACAATTTGAAACGGGGCCTAAAATGCTGCAGTGGTGCAGTATTTTCAAAAAAGTTTATTTTATTTTTGCTATTAGATTAACATTTTTACAGTGGGTCACAAAATTATTATTAATTATTATTATTAAATTATGTATGTCTTTGTAATATTTGAGAAACAATTTGGGTTGTCTGTATGTTGATTACCTTTTTACGCCCTAAGACAATATAAACGACTTTGACGCGATTTAGAACATAAGTATGTGGCCAGGACCTGGGATGGAATATTGGATAATTTTATCTGAGAAGCTCGTTTCCATGAGCTAATTTTTGACCTCAACGCAAGCAAAGCCTATATGCTGAAAGCTGTAGGTAAATGTATTATCCAAAATAGAAAAAAGATCTACAGTTAAACTAGAACTTCGTAGATTCATCAAGAGTATTTCAAAATTTACAACATCTATATTTTTGTTTGGTCAAATTATTGACATTCTGATTCGCTACAAGTAAGTACAACTGAGCAAGGTTTTGTAAACAATCCTTGAAAAATGTGCGGTTGCCAATTTGTGGTTTCATACGATAATAGCTAGGAGTACAACTTGGGGTTTTCTATAGTATGTGCTAACATTTAAGTTTAAGTCAAGGAAATACCTCAATTTGAGTTAGAGAAGAAATATTTTTATAAAATTTCTGATTATTTTAAAGGTGAACTTCAAGAAACTGAATTGATATTTTATTTAAGAATTACATTTGAAATGATTTATTGTTTTCAATACAAAGGACTTTTACGCAATAAAAAACAACAGAGCATCATATTAGCTACCCTTGTTGACTTATGGAGAACGGTTATGTCAGCTAATGCTGAAGAGTCGGTTGAAAAAACAAACGTTGTATTTGCAAAAATATGAAGTGGGAGGGGAAAGTACCGCGTTTTGTTTGTAAAAGAACGTACTTAAACAAATAGCAGTATTAATATTTAAGCACTTCTGGTGCAGCGAGAAGAATGTTGGAAGCTTTGGGTGTTCAGGAAATATTTTTAGATAGGTATATGAAATTTTGTTTTGAAGAAGGTTTTTGTAAACAAAGGTCGCTGACCGTAAGTGCTATTGCATTGCTGACCTAATATTAGCTACACTCTACACTCAATAACTGTGTTGTGAGTGACAACGAGGGTAAATCGAATTCAATTTAGCAAATCTGCTTGGTTTTTCCGCTATTTATGGCTCGGATATTAATCCTTATATAGACAAATATGTAGCTTTAATATCATTAAGGCATCCGGAAGCCGGAAATATCATCATAACAAGAGTATAATGACTGTTTTGTGAATCTATTCATAACCAGCATGTATGGACCGCATAACGAGCTGCGTTATTTTATCTAACATTAGTAATGATAAGTAGGTTGTAGTTAACAACCCGTTGTAAGCGATTACTTAATCCTAATGACATTAAATCCTCCTCTGTTCTCTATGCTTGAAGTGTTAAATAAATAAGTTACCGTCCACCTGATGACAGCCGAAGGCAGCTTTTGGCCTTCAATAAGCACAGTGGCATTAAAAATCGCTAAAGGTTCAACGTTCAAAGCTCATTCCCATCGAAAAGTACTGCTCTAGTTCCTGTTAAACCTTTTAAATAGTTCTGAAACTGAACTTTAATCACAATGTAAATTCCCGTTTTCAAAACTTCTGTAACTTAATTTTTAAAACAACGCCATCTATTATTTAATAGCGGAACTTACCCGTTGCGTGGCATAGCAGGAGGGGTCGAGACCGCCCCCGGGTCGGAACATCGCCGCGCTGACTGCTGCCATCTGCCGGCTACCTTAGTATACCCTTCCACCGCGACATCGCTCTGGAACAATAGAACCTTCTTTGAGTAAGGAGGAAGTTGTTAGTCGTGTTATTAGCTTACTAGATGCCACCGGTAAAACAAAGTTTTAGACGTAGTTCGAACTTTTTTCCATAGAATACTTTTTGACTGGAACCTGAGTAGTAACTGTAGTAACCTATAGTTAGCTAATTTGAATCCAATGAAAATTCGTTTAGTAGGTAGATCAATAACTTTTGTAATTTGTATCAAAATATAAAGAGGTGAGGTATCAAAACCTTGATGTCAAAAATGAAATCGTAACCAAAAATATCGAACCTGTTTCGGTTAAAAAAAAACAATGAGCTGAAAATGACAATTAGCATTATCTTAATACTAGAACAACCTATCTGCAACTTCTGAAGACGAACATAAAATCATACAAACAAGAACATCAACAAACACCAATACCTCCATCAATACAAACAAAAAAATACACCACATTAACACATTGTTTCAAGCAAATATCGCATGATTAACAACAACCCGTTTTGCTCATAAGGACAGTTGTTCCTTGCCCACCGGTATAGCTTACAACGGGAAGTAGGTATGACTCACAGACCATGGTCCGACTGATCGGAAATGGAGCCAATGACCTTTAAGGGCTTACAGAATGAGATATTTTTATTGGACGTCCATTGGGTATTGGCGAATTGTGCTAGAATGTTCTGTATTCAAAATGTTTTCCAAATGACTTCGACGGCTGTTCTTGATTTATCTTCTACCCTGATAACGCACGTTTTCTTATGCCTTTTTATAAATTACTAGTTGTCTAGCGCGGTTTCACCCACCTCTTTAGTTGCTGCCCCGCATGTTGCCCCGCATAGCCTATGATACTTCCTGATAATGTAGCTTCCTATTAGTGAAAAAATGGTTAAAATCGGTCTGGTAGTTTTGGATACTATTCGATACAAACAAACAAACAAATCTTTCCTCTTTGTAATATTAGTATAGACATGTCTCACCAATTGGCATTTAAACGTCACATGGAGTGATTATTGTGACGTTTAGAAGCCATGTTGAAATTTCGAAAGTTCTGTAGATAGTTACTTTTGAATGTGAGTAGGCAACTGTTCTGGAATAGAATTTGCCTTTGTGCGACCGTTTTCTTGTGTTCCACTATTAAGTTTGTCTCCCAAAGTTTTCCCATTTTAACCATCATAAAAAAACATTTGCTCAAAAATACTACAGTTTTGAAATTAGTAGTTGAAAAAATATATTAAAAGAAACAAACTATAATAGATTTTCCATTTTTAACAAAGTTGCGTATTATCAATTCGCATTCAAAGTTCAATAAACGTTTGTTTCTAGTAAGTACCTTTGTAGAAAAAGCACACAATTTTACAAGCTACGATTGTGCAGCGCAAGCGCATCCGTATGACGCGCCGCGTCAGTGCACTCGGGGTCAATGACCCTGCTTCCTTGCAGAGACAATTCCCACACAGGTCGCGGTAATGAGTGTGTCAGTACTAAGTAGTGATGTAGCAACTAGATCGGGATTGAAAATTGTGTTCAAATCCGGGATAGAAATTTTTGAGTACTAAATATCTAGACTTAGAATTTCATTCCACTGCTTATTTAGGTTAGTAGTCGGTAGCCGAGAACAAAAAGTGACGCTGTAGAAGACCCACGCAAATGGTGAGAGTAATTAGACGCCTTCAACATAGTCGTGGATGGAGTTAGAAGAGCTGTAGTATTGTACAATTAGTAGGAACATAATATAATCTAAACCGAATCTAAATGAAATCATTTTGCAAAATTCAGCCCAGAATTTTGCATCTCATCAGAAACGTTAATTCAGAATCGTTAGATTTAATTAACATCAACAATTTAAGAGAAAGGAATATCGTATTATTTACATGTAACTTTGGATCAATATTAGATAATTGCAATGGTAAATACGGAAGTTGAAATAGTTGACTGTGGAATTTCTAGTCCTACCTAGTTAAGAGTTCAGACTCTATTACTCTTAAATATGGAATTTCCGGGGCTGTTGTTATTGGCCCTTCGATACGAAGATATAATTTAACTAAACTTTTCACTACACTGTCCAGTAAAAATTGTATTTCTTCAATTGTTTTTGACAGTTATCAGCTTCAATCTATTCAATACAGAAAGTATTGAATAGATTGAAGCTCAATTGTTTTTGACAGTTATCAGCTTTTACCATTTCTAGCAATTTACCATTTCTTTTAAAAATTGGAATTCTGAAAGAAAAGTCTGATTGACTTTCGTTTTAAACGAATCGAAATGTAGCCTTTAAATAACAATCGTTGACTGAAATTCCTAAAGAATCAAAAACTTAAAATCAAACTTCTCCTAAAGTCAATTCAGATAAAGTCCAATCCTATTCAAATCCATTTCCCGGAAACTCAGAGGCACTAAACAACACTAAACCAAGGCACAATGGTACATGATACACAAAGGAATTAGTATAACCTACAATAGAGACATTTACACTGCGTTTGTTTATCGTAGGTAGCTATTTATTGACTAGAAATGCTTGTAGAAAGTCTTGGAGCAATATTCAGAAGTTTATCGTGGTAATAAAATTACTAGTTAACACTGATTTCTATTACCAATGTATCCGAGTGTACCGATAAATCTTTACGGAAATGTAAGAGGAAATTGAATCAGTTCTCTTTAAGTTCAGCATTTTGCTCTCATCGTTTAATATTATTAATAATTTTTAGTTATTAATATTAGTAAAGATTGATTTAAAGGAAAAGGCTAGGCAGATGATGATGATTGATTTAAAGGAAGGTGGTAGGTTTTATATCTGTACCGGAATTCAGATTACAATTATTAGGTTTTCATCAATTTGAAATTCTTTGCACACAGTTTGGTGTTCAAATACAAGTTTATTTTTGGAGTTTCAAAAAGGTACTAATCAAATGGTTTCATAATCATCTCCATTAGTAATTTCTCTAACTGACATTTAGTCTACGGAGAACAAATCTTTTACATCAGCACCATCATATTTAACTAGATTTCTAAGCTCAAATTGATTGCATCAAGATTAATCACACACAGACCTAATAATTACCAAGGTAATGCATAAAATCGTTTCACTTTTACCCAGGTTATGTTAATCATAATTATTCCACCACTAATTACTAATACATAATCAGACACGCCAGTTTAAAAGGCCACTCCTACGTTACCTATCATTACGTCGCCGTAGACGGTTTCAGTGAAGCGTGCAAAATAGCATGCACTTCACACACATGTGGTATAATTAGACAGAGGTCAGGAATAAGTAGTCTGAGTGTTAGAATCACCTTGCGAATGCCTTTCTTGTTTAAGACTCGAAGAAGTCTTCGTTAAGACTTGCTGCTTCCGTCTTCATATTGCTTTTTTAG
The DNA here is from genome assembly GCA_905475445.1 of Ochropleura plecta. Lineage (NCBI taxonomy): Eukaryota > Metazoa > Arthropoda > Insecta > Lepidoptera > Noctuidae > Ochropleura > Ochropleura plecta. Next base: position 14,000,282 of record FR997739.1, read on the forward strand.
AGATTTTCACCTTTTATTGCATTACTAGCTTTTGCCCGCGGCTTCGCTCGCGTTAAATTCGGGGTAACACAGTTCCCCTTTCCTGATTTGCAGGTACCTGCTACCTGTAGTTTTTGCCCTTGCGCCTTATTTATTGGAATAACAAAGCCAAGTTTTCCCTTTTCTTCCCTCTTTCTCTATCATATTTCACTTTTTTTTTATATTAGCCTATGTCCGTCTCCAGGGTCCCAGATATCTTGTAATAAAATTCTTTAAAATCGGTTTAGCCATTTAGGCGTGAAGACGTAACAAACAAACAAACTCACTTTCGCTTTTATAATATTAGTAAGGATTCTCGGCCTTATCTTTTGTTTTTCCTCTGTATGTAGCCTGTGAAAGATTATATTTCAGGGCGTGACTCAAACCATCACACTGAACAACTTTCTCCGAAGTGGTTATTCCTCTATAGTGGCTTATATAGGAATCGCGAAAAACCAAGACCTTCTCGGCCGAAATGTATGAGACAAGTGTTTTTTTTTTCAATTCAAATTCTCAGGCGATCTCGTGGCTAGGTTTTTTTCAATAATAATTTGCTAGTTACCTCGACAGCGTTGTTATTTCTTCCCTGCATTATGACTGCTGAAGGACATGATTAATAATAGTTTGTCATTGCTTTAAAGTATAATATATTTTAATTTTGTTTACAGTAGCAATGTTATAAAGACTCTCGAATAAAGTATCTAGGTAGATCACGTAGTCTTGAAAAAATCGTTGTGCCAAAAATAGATAAAAGCCTTTCTGAGCGTATACATCACTAAACCAACACAGTTACCTTAATTAAGACAAGCACTCCACAGCCTACATTCGCTTGAAAAACAGAACATAACAAAATGGTCTCAAGAAACCACATACTAAAATCTATTGTCAAACTGTGGCCGCAAAAAAAAAACACCAACGCACAGTCACATTTCGAGGGTAATGACATAATTGCGACCTCGAAAGAAATGCCCCAATGACATAAAGATGGCCAGCGAAAGTCGCACTTATGCGTCATTATCGTTGAAACCAAGAGTGGACAATTTTGGCACAATCACAGCACTATTGTCGACTCGCATATTTGATGGCATGTCTAGTATTAGACCTACTTGAAGTTAAGACAAAAAAACAGATGCATGCACTCTGCATGATCAGGCGGCGAAATCGAACGTATAACAATTTTGAAAATCAATCAAATCAAAATATTTTTATTTCACATAGGCCTACATGGGCACTTATAAAACGTCGAGCAAAGGTGCACGGTTTTCCTGCCGGGGTTGCGTGTTGTTCGAAAGAGATACCGCGGCTCCGGAACGTAAAGGGCAATAGAAGGAACATGGGTGGGTTTTAGTCAGTACAAGTCTGACATACCCCCCCGCTCCGCCCAGAGCGGGGGAAGTCATTTGATGATTTCCCACCCGGAAAAACAAAAAAAAAAGGTGCACGGTTCGGGTTGGTCGTTTCCTATGGAGAAGAGCCGGCAAGAAACTCCATGGTTACTCTCTTACTATTTTTTTAAATTAATTAGCCCATAAATGTGTATAGCACAGCCTAAAGTTGCAAGAAAAGCATAAACCATCTTCGCAATCTTAGAATTACTTGTAACTAAAAAGTTGAAAATAACTATACTTCCAGATGTCGGTGACTTTTGTTTGTTTCTTTATTTTTTTAGCTACCGACTTCCGAAGTAAATTTATATTCCACTTTTTGGTTTTTGTTTTTGAAAGTCGGTTTATTTTTTGTAAAAAAAAGTTTTTATTTCGGCATTTTTAGTTATGGTATACCACATTGTTTTTACAAGTATTCATTTTTCATCGTTACTGAAAGATTAGCAGATCATCCAATCAAGATTAGCAGACATAGAAGAAAAGATATGTATTATAGGACGATAACTCATAAACTGCCAAAGTAATATAAATAAAATTAATATTGGTGGTCCCATATCAATTACTTTCGAACAAAAAAATAATTATGAAAATCGGTCCACAGTTGGCGGAGTAATCGGTAAACAAAAATGTATTTAAAAAAATACGGTCGACCATAGAACCTCCTCTTTTTTTGAAGTCGGTTAATAAGATATAAAAAGAAGATGCAAAACAAGAAGTTGACGGAGTAATCGGTAAACAAATATTTAAAAAAATACGGTCGACCATAGAACCTCCTCTTTTTTTGAAGTCGGTTAAAAATATGTAAAAAGAAGAAGAAGCAAAACAAGCAAATCCTTTTGCAGTGATTGACCGCTTATGAACTCAACAAAAACTACATATTTCTTTAAACGTTTTAGTAACCCCATCTTCCTTATGTTGAATGATGTGTAATGGTCGTTACAAAAGATGGGAAGTTTTCAACAAAAAAATATGATTGCTTGACCTTCACTTTTCATTGTTTGTTGCACGGTCTAGGAGCACTGCCATGAAATAGATGGGAATATAATTTTCTGACAATTTGTACATCGTTTTTCCACTTAAACGTATAAGTAGTGAATTTGTTTAAGTTTCACTGCTTTTAAAGTAGAATAGTAGAACATGACTGTCAAGTTTAACTTCTTTGTTTGACTTTCCGCTCTATTTAACCGACTTTTCACAAATTTAAGAGTATTTTGTTTTGTGTTTGCTTAGCTTCGAAGATAGTCTCACATTTATTCTCTTCTTCTCTCCACTAAAACTATCCGTGCTATCCGTAACTATCTGTGCTTGAAAATAAGGCTATACTATCCAGACCTGTGCCAAATCACTTTTAAAACTGTAAACGAGAATCTAGGACAATAATTATATCAAAACCTAGTCTCACACTAACCTAACCTCTAATTGGATTGTTGGAAACCAACCGCAGTTGTGCACTGCAAGTGCAATTTAGGTATTGGTTTAGGTGACACTTAAACTTATTGAAAAAGGTACACTCCTAGAAAATTGCGCTTACCACACTTAAAACCATACAGATACAAGGTGAAGTAATTTGCTGTAGAATATTACGCACATAGGAACGTTTGCGACATAAAAATAATTTACTTTTCCATGTATCTGGCGCAGAACTTTATTGTATTGCAACAAGGTTGCCAAATGGTGTGTTTTCTAGAACATGACCTTATCGAATCGACGTGACGAGCTAGAGATATAGCCACTTCACGTAATTGCGAATTGACCTACACCATCGTAGACATAAAACACTAAGCTTGGTAAGTGTTGTGCAAGAAGCCATCATTAGCCTAGTCTTTTTCTGACTTCAGTTCGGGTCGGGTTCGAGTCTAACTGAAGGCGACGCGAGGCTGAGGGAAGCGATGACGAATTTTTTGCAACAATATTCATAGTATTGATTGAAATTTTCGTGCATCACTGAAAGTGGTATGTATGTAGAGGTGCTGCTGATATACCCATAAACATTATGTTTGACGCAGTGTAGAAAGTAATCAGTATCTTTGAATAATATATCTGATCGTGTTGAAGTCATAATACCTGGTCCTTCGAGCCGGATGACAGAAGGTTCAAGCACGAGTCGCAAAACATCCCCCAGTAGGACCACTGCCATCTGCCATGTTAAGAAAAATAACACAACAGTCTTAAACATCTGGAATTTTCTTTGTACAACCAGATGGACAAAGCTTGCCAACCTTGTGCAGTTTTATCAAGGTATTTCTTTCGAACGTGGCTCTAACTACTACATCACGACATGTGAGCACATTGAACGTGACATTAATATGAATCATTTATCTGTTTGCATTTACATTTTATCGGGATTACACTACCTTTCATCATTTTTAGAAAGGTGATGAAATTTTACATTTGCATTGTCATTTTTAAATCATCATATTTTAAATTTACTTATTTGTTTAGAATTGCCAACAAGTTACATTACAATATAAAATAAAATACCGTTGTAACGCACACTAAATTACAGAAAACCATAGTTTATACAAGTCGGTTTAATAATGACACAATACTGACACAAAACTGACAACTGATCATCATCTGCCTTTTTCCCAACTATATTGGGGTCGCCTACCAGCCTTACTGGATGCAGCTAAACACCAATATTTTACATAAAGCGACTGTCTATCTGACCTCCACAACGCCGTTAGTACTGGATAATACGATACGACCAATACCAACCCAAAGATTCTTAAAATCGTTAGGGAAATGCAAACAACTACCTACTTAACGTACTCTGAAAAACACTCAGCTACCACCACAACCCACTTTTACCCACAGCGTCTTTTACAAAACTCATGTTCTCGAACACAAACCTTTTGTTTACCATTTTAATCCATTAGGCAAAGAAATCAAGTTCAAACCTATTACAATAATAGGCTTTTAGTCACTCGTGTCTTGCCTGAAGACATTATTATTGACGTCATCACGTCACCTCAATTTAAGTGTTAGTTTTCAATGCACCTCATTGTCTACCGTGGTCTAATGACCGTTGTCTATTGGCATACTATCGTCAAGTAATGACATTGTCCCAGTTTAAGCCTCCCAAATTGTACGGAAAGAAATTGTAACAGGTAACAACGAAAAAGTGAGTGAAATCGTTCATAAGTTAAGAACTTTAAATAGTTTTACCGCACAAAAGTGGTTTTATAAAGGTTTTAGCTCTATTTGATATTTTTGCGTAACCAATTTGGAATATAATTTATTTTATATTGTTAATCGATGTGAAAAATTCCTCAAATGATAAAAGCAACTTCGGATTGAGCCATAAAAGTGTGCCCTTATTCGGCACAAGTGGGTGCAACAGAAGTTCCAAAAGCTATTTATTTAGAATGACTCAACAGTTGTTTAATAAAAGTCCAAAAACTGTTACTTGCGTAGGTCTAAAGTGATAATAAACCCACAATAGAACAAGAACCGAAGGGTAACTTTATCCTGCCGGGATTGCGGGGTGTTCGAAAGAGAAATACCGCGGCCCCGAAACATAAAGGGTAAAAGATTTTAGTGTATGGTGTAGTACATGAGTAGGTTTTAGTCAGTACAGGTCTCTCTCTCCCACCCGCTCCGCCCAGATTATGGGAAGTTATTTGATGATTTCCCATCCGCAAAAAAAAAAGAAGTTCTCACTATTTATAATACAAAGAAATATTGTGTGATGTTTAAATGCAAGTTTTAGGGTACCAGTCGTCACTCAATGTCTCGTCCTATTTTTGCCACAACTGTTTTTATCACAACTTGTTAAATTTTCTTTATTTGTTTTTTAAATCTTACCCCACTCTAGGAATTTCTCCTGTATCGTGGGTGCGTTATAACATATAATCTCACATACACAAACAGCCAGACCCGAAACAACTATCTGTAGGTCATACAAATATTTCTTCCGTGCGGGAATCGAACCCGCGACACGCAGCGCAGCAGTCGATCGCTCAGCCACTGCGCCAACCGTGTCGTCAAAGCGTTATTGCTCATAAGTCAGCACTTGGACTTGAACTTGGCTACCTTTGGCAGCCCAAAGGTAGTCCCAGTATCAGGTTAGTGTATCTTTTACAAATGACCAAAATCATAGCTACAATTCTGAAGCAATTACGAGGAAATGATCCGTCCTATTTATTATCCGAAAACAGAGCCCCAACTGGTCCTTCTGCACTTTCTCATACACCGTCGCACTTTATTGCAGCCTACATTGTTTTATCTCGTGCAATATCGACGCACGCGCACAGTACTTGACAATTTAAATTGTAACACACAGCAAGAAAGTTTGTGATACAAGATTAATTTAAATATCGAAATTGAAACATTTATTTCGTATTTCTTTTTAATTAAAGATAAATAAAAAAAAAAATATCTTGGGACAACTCACACACGGCTATCTGATCCCAAGCTAAGCAGAGCTTGTGTTATGGTAACCAGACAACTGATATACATACTTATATAATTTATAAATACATACATATTATAGATAAATCACATCCAGACACAGAACAAACAATCATGCTCATCACACAAAGTTTGTCCTGGGTGGGAATCGAACCCACGACCTCCAGCTCAGCAGTCAGGGCCACTAACCATTAGACCAACAGGCCCGTCGACAAGATAGTCTATTATCAGGTGAAACTTTATTGCTTTCAATGGTGTCATTTTCAACAATGTTTGTATTGTATTATATTATGTTTAGTTTAAAAAATCGTGTTAGCCTTAATGTGGGCCTGGACTGCTCCGTTGGTCTCACGGTAGCACAGGGTCCTGGACTCAATTCCCGGGTCAGGTAAAAATATTTTTGGTTTTTCCATTAGGTTAGTCAGTAACTGCCCGGAGTTTGGAAGTTGGCGATAAAATAACGTGCCTCGGAAAGTACGTTATGCCGTTGTTCCTGCGCCTAATGTCTCTCCGGACTATAAGAGTGAGGGAACAGGGAGTGCACCTGTGCCTGCGCACACACTTGTGCACTATAATATCTCCAGGGCTGATGGCTAATCTCCGCTGGGATTGGCCACTGTGACCGAAAACAGTCAAAAGTCTACAAAACTAGTAATTTGTATATAAAGGTGCTCCCTCGCCGGGAGCATTCACGTGTAGGTACTGCAACATTATAGATTCGACTTCGAGCATTACATTATAATACTACCTCCCTGACCGACGAGCATTCGCGTGTAATGTGTAAGCTTTTAGTGGATTCCATCACTATATGTATTACACATTGTATCATTACAAGGTGTGCATTGTAATGCTCGGTTTTTCTCCTTCACTGAAATAATGCTCAAATCTGTAACGTTACATTACAAGTGAATGATCCCGGTGAGGGAGCACCTTAACAGTTAAAGGCCAGTATTACTGGATAAGTATTTAAAAAAAAACTATTTCATGCCCGCGGCTTCGCTCGCGTTAAATTAAATTTCGTTGGTAGCAAAGAGTGTGTGTACTGATTTTAAGCTTCCTACCTTAAAAACTGCGAATAGTCCCATATAACATTTCTCCCCCTTTTCAAATTTTTTTTAATTAGCCTATGTCCGTCTCCAGGGTTCCAACTATCCCTGTACCAAAATTTATTAAATTCGGTTTTGCCATCTGCGTAAAGACCTAACAAACAAACAAACTCATTTTCGCTTTTATAATATTAGTAAGGATGCAATAATGCATGAAAAACAAAAAAATATAACACTATAATTATCGAGCATGTTCGATGCAACAATTTCCCGTATGTAACGACAGTGACGGCGCGTCTGTGGCCAATGTCGACCAATCAGGAGGGCGCGCCCACCAGCCAAATGCACAAAATACTGCGCTTTACATGTTGTGTTGCACTGTGTTCATATTGCATGAGCGAGCGAGTTTGACATAAATTTTTCCCGTGATTTTTCTAAGTTGATTTAAGGTATAGCTTCTAGCAGAAGGGCCTGCCGTGGTTGCGGGTTGTTCGAAAGAGACACCGCAGCCCCGGAATATAAAAGACAAAAGAAAGAACATGGGTGGGTTTTAGTCAGTAAAAGTCTGTCCTTCTCCCGTTCCGCACAGAGCTGGGGAAGTTATTTGATTATAAAAGATGTAGTAGGTACTGAGTCTCAAACAAATAAAATAAGTCAACTTTATCTTACCACTGACGTACGGTCTATAGAGAACATAGTTTTCAAGCAAGAAAGAACTTAACTTTTTCTTAGCGCACACCGTAGTAGTAAGATCAGGTTAAAATGGTTTTGTGTAGGTTGATGTGCCGTCGTCTGTATATATTTTATCTACACGTGTCTTTACAATAAGCTGTACCTATTAGTACAATAAGGTTCTATATTTGTGTATGTAAATTCACTGTTTGATGACCCAATGCCGCCTTTTTGTGTCAAACATTGGAACAAATATTAGTGTGACCTAAATGACAGATGTTTTACGCGTGTGTTTATATGTTTGCTCACGTGATTCGTTTGTTAAGTCAGAAACGGAAGGTGAAAATAGGTATTTACATTCCGCTACTGTGTTCCGGTCGGTTTTAATATGTATAGTTAAAAGCGATAAGGAATTTACTCTGATTACAAAACTGGACACACATAATAAAGTCTATATTTTTTTTATTTATTCATTTGTTTCAAGTAACAAAATGACTCATTTTAGTTTACATCAAGCACAAAACTCAAGCATTCCAATTTCAATTAAATAGAATAATGTTAGAAAAATACAATAAAATCATATCAAACAAATAAATTACATTACATACAATTTTAGTTTATTAAATTAAAATGCAACAGATTATAATTCTCAGATTATAATACTCTCTTTTTGTTATTTTTTTTGTATGTACTTATGTATATAAGTATTTATCATTATATTTTTTTTTATTGTAAATATTACAATTTTTTTTCGGTTTCAATCTTTCTACACCCTGCACCTATATGTTTTCTCTCTGCATCACTCTAAGGTAGACTGGTAGAAAATGCCCAAGGCATTAAGTCCGCCTTTGTACAATGTTTTTATATTTGTGCATAAAGTTTAATAAATAAATAAATAAATATAATTAGATTAAATGTAAGCAGATTAAAAATTCATAAAAAAAATAAAAGTCAATTTAATTTCGTACAAGTAAAAATAAATAAATTACATAATCAGCCATACTGACTCACAAACAAATCAGTTTTTCAATAATGATCACTTTTTTCATAACTTTTCATACTTCTAGGACAATTCACAACTTCAAGGAATGTCAAATTCATGTGAATGAAACTGTTTTATCGTGTTCCGAATTCGATAAAACCTCTTTATACTCTATTCGCTGAGCATGCTGCAGGACATATTTTCAAATCCGACTATGATATTCAGTGTTAAAGCCAGTCAGTCATGATCTTAAATCGGAGAACCTTCGAATTTATTTTTTTTAAAAACGTTACTCCTCTCTAATATTTCTCCTATATTGTGAGTGCGTTTACAAACATTTAAACTCACATACACAAACAGCCAGACCCGAAACAACTATCTGCGGGTCATACAAATATTTGTTCCGTGCGGGAATTGAACCCGCGACACGCAGCGCAGCAGTTGATCGTTCAGCCACTGCGCCAACCGTGTCGTAAGATTGTACAGAAGTGGTTCATCTTACTGATGTCACCCGCACAATGCTCCAGCGAAAATAGTAGTTACTAGCTGGAGCCCGCGGTTTCGCCCGCGTGATATCGAAAAAAAAAGTATCCTATTTGTTATTCCAGGCTATAATCTACCTCTGTGCCAAATTTTATCAAGACCGTTCACCCGTTTTGACGTGAAAGAGTAACAAACATCAATACGTCCATCCAGCTTCACAAACATTCGCATTTATAATATTAGTAGTAGGATTTTACTGAAACAAACTTTCATCGCTATTCTTTACTTAATTGTGTGTGACCTAAGTTATGATTTAAGTACCTATTAGGTGCAAAAACACGTTAGTAATCTCCTACGAGTACCTTTTTCACTCTGAAACAGAATCAGTTTCTCACACTTAAGACCATGTCATAAAAACACTATCACTTCTTTAAGACGAGAAGATTACTCGCACATAATTCCACGTTTTCTCCTTAACGTTACAAACAAAGTATCGTAGCTAATTATCTTATACTACATAGTGGACATCCCAGTTTTATGTGGTCACGACCTTAAATGAAAGTACAGAGGTACTAATAAACACTGAATAGTTTAATCCATCGAGCCCGAAGGAAAGAACACAGTACCTTCCTTCAGGAACAATTACTTTTCGTTTTAGAATTATTTATTTGCTTTAAATATAGGTGCAACCAGGTGTTATTATTGGTGATTTAGGCACAAACCGTAGTTTTCCTAGTGAAATATGTAATTAATCTGTACATACCAAATAAATAAATCCTAATGCTAATTTAAAGTAAAATAACTATTAAATAACTAACTGTCTTGCACAGTTTCACCCGCGGCCACCTGCGCCCTAAAAAAATGTTAAATACAGTCCAGTAGTTTTGGAGCCTTTTATAGATCGACGGTCCCTAAGTACATAAAGACATGTCGAAAATGGCATTTTTTTTATTGTAGATATCATTGGCTTTAAATTATCTATGCGCACATGCTGACATACGATTTTTATTTTTATTTAATTTATTTACCTTGTTTTAGAAATCGTATAACAGAACAAGTCTTATATATACAACGAATAAGTGTCGTAGAAACGGTCATCTCTCAGTTTTTCTAAGTAAACGTGAAAAAATATAATATTTATGTGTAAATTATTATAAAGCTCTTAAAACTGTTAAAATATTGTAGAAAGAAAATATTTATTATTGCTCATAGAATTATATCTAGGGCGTGTTGAACACAAATTACGCTCTCCTGTAAACCTCGGTTTTTGACTTAACCTTATGTACGTAGGAACCGTCGAGATACAAAACAAACAAACAAACAAATCTTTCTTTTTATAATATTACTAGTATAGGTAAGTGCAGATAACAAAAAACCCTTTTTTACGGATGGGAAATCATCAGATAATTTCCCCCTCTTTAGTCGGAGCGAGGGGGAGTGTCAGGCTTTTACGGACTCAAACCTACCCTGTACCTTCTTTTACCCTTTATGTTCCGGGGCCGTGGTATCTCTTTCGAACAACGCAACCCCAGCAGGTTATGATGGATCCAGACTACATAATTTTGGTCTTGTGAAAATCGAACTTGTTTTATGAAACTCCTGGTTTGCAATTTACTTTCAACCAATTAACTAACACCTTTTGCAATAAGAAAATTTTCCCATTAAATCTAAGACGTGGCTGTATAACAAGCATTAATAATTTAATTATAATGACGCTATAAGAGTAGTATAAAACTACTATGGCTTGAGCGTTTTGCGATTGGGCATAATAAATAAATAAGTACTTTATTTACGAAGAAGGACGTATTCCACTTACTTTATTTCTGTTAACAAATAGCCCCTATCTTATTTGAAAACATGGGACTTCGATTCATGCAACCTCGGCAGGCGGTGGCCCTGGCAGGCCTCCCTGCTTTGCTGACATCTCTTTAAGGCGCGCATGGAACACGAAGGTGTCGTTGACACGGCCTGTAGTCAATAGACGGACGGACGGTGAGCTACTCATTGCTCACTACACAGACCTGCGTCTATGGTGGCCGGGAGTTGTCTCGCGGCGCCCGGAACCTCTCAACTATGGACCGTCTCAACAAACATCCGGCCACTTCCTTCACAAGCATGACTGCTTCGCAGGAGGTGACCGCATCCCATTCCCTCTCGCCCCGGACCATGGCCAGAATCAGGGCAGGACGCGAGTGGTCACCGCCACCGAACGCCACTGCGAAGAATACGATACCCCTTGGTAAGACTGGTTGTCAGACTTTCGGGACACTGACTACTTTTAACGATTGTCAAAGATCACGTCATTTAAAACGTTGCCCCTCTCTAGTATTTCTCCTATATCGTGAGTGCGTTTACAAACATTTAAACTCACATACACAAACAGCCAGACCCGAAACAACTATCTGCGGGTCATACAAATATTTGTTCCGTGCGGGAATTGAACCCGCGACACGCAGTGCAGCAGTTGATCGTTCAGCCACTACGCCAACCGTGTCGTAAGATTGTACAGAAGTGGTTCATCTTACTGATGTCACCCGCACAATGCTCCAGCGAAAATAGTAGTTACTAGCTGGAGCCCGCGGCTTCGCCCGCGTGATATCGAAAAAAAAAGTATCCTATGTGTTATTCCAGGCTATAATCTACCTCTGTGCCAAATTTTATCAAAACCGTTCAGCCGTTTTGACGTGAAAGAGTAACAAACATCAATACGTCCATCCAGCTTCACAAACATTCGCATTTATAATATTAGTAGTAGGATTTTACTGAAACAAACTTTCATCGCTATTCTTTAATTGTGTGTGACCTAAGTTATGATTTAAGTACCTATTAGGTGCAAAAACACGTTAGTAATCTCCTACGAGTACCTTTTTCACTCTGAAACAGAATCAGTTTCTCACACTTAAGACCATGTCATAAAAACACTATCACTTCTTTAAGACGAGAAGATTACTCGCACATAATTCCACGTTTTCTCCTTAACGTTACAAACAAAGTATCGTAGCTAATTATCTTATACTAAATAGTGGACATCCCAGTTTTATGTGGTCACGACCTTAAATGAAAGTACAGAGGTACTAATAAACACTGAATAGTTTAATCTATCGAGCCCGAAGGAAAGAACACAATACCTTCCTTCAGGAACAATTACTTTTCGTTTTAGAATTATTTATTTGCTTTAAACATAGATGCAAACAGGTGTTATTATTGGTGATTTAGGCAAAAACCGTAGTTTTCCTAGTGAAATATGTAATTAATCTGTACATACCAAATAAATAAATCCTAATGTTAATTTAAAGTTAAATAACTAGCTGTCTTGCACAGTTTGACCCGCGGCCACCCGCGCCCTAAAAAAATGTTAAATACAGTCCAGTAGTTTTGGAGCCTTTTATAGATCGACGGTCCCTAAGTACATAAAGACATGTCGAAAATGGCATTTTTTTTATTGTAGATATCATTGGCTTTAAATTATCTATGCGCACATGCTGACATACGATTTTTATTTTTATTTAATTTATTTACCTTGTTTTAGAAATCGTATAACAGAACAAGTCTTATATATACAACGAATAAGTGTCGTAGAAACGGTCATCTCTCAGTTTTTCTAAGTAAACGTGAAAAAATATAATATTTATGTGTAAATTATTATAAAGCTCTTAAAACTGTTAAAATATTGTAGAAAGAAAATATTTATTATTGCTCATAGAATTATATCTAGGGCGTGTTGAACACAAATTACGCTCTCCTGTAAACCTCGGTTTTTGACTTAACCTTATGTACGTAGGAACCGTCGAGATACAAAACAAACAAACAAACAAATCTTTCTTTTTATAATATTACTAGTATAGGTAAGTGCAGATAACAAAAAACCCTTTTTTACGGATGGGAAATCATCAGATAATTTCCCCCTCTTTAGTCGGAGCGAGGGGGAGTGTCAGGCTTTTACGGACTCAAACCTACCCTGTACCTTCTTTTACCCTTTATGTTCCGGGGCCGTGGTATCTCTTTCGAACAACGCAACCCCAGCAGGTTATGATGGATCCAGACTACATAATTTTGGTCTTGTGAAAATCGAACTTGTTTTATGAAACTCCTGGTTTGCAATTTACTTTCAACCAATTAACTAACACCTTTTGCAATAAGAAAATTTTCCCATTAAATCTAAGACGTGGCTGTATAACAAGCATTAATAATTTAATTATAATGACGCTATAAGAGTAGTATAAAACTACTATGGCTTGAGCGTTTTGCGATTGGGCATAATAAATAAATAAGTACTTTATTTACGAAGTAGGAAGTAATTCACTTACTTTATTTCTGTTAACAAATAACCCCAGTATAAAGCCCCTATCTTATTTTAAAACATGGGACTTCGATTTATGCAACCTCGGCAGGCGGGGACCCTGCCAGGCCCCTCTACTTTGCTGACATCTCTTTTAGGCGCGCATGGAATACGAACGTGCCGTTGACACAGCCTGTAATCAATAGACGGATGGCCGGTGAGCTACTCATTGCTCACTACACAGACCTGCGTCTATGGTGGCCGGGAGTTGTCTCGCGGCGCCCGGAACCTCTCAACTATGGACCGTCTCAACAAACATCCGGCCACTTCCTTCACAAGCATGACTGCTTCGCAGGAGGTGACCGCTTCCCATTCCCTCTCGCCCCGGACCATGGACAGAATCAGGGCAGGACGCGAGTGGTCACCGCCACCGAACGCCACTGCGAAGAATACGATACCCCTTGGTAAGACTGGTTGTCAGACTTTCGGGACACTGACTACTTTTAACGATTGTCAAAGATCTAGAAATTGCGGATTAACGTGCTTTCTAACACGGAGGAAACTTGATATGTTTTGGGTGGTCACCCATCCACAGGCCAACCCAGGCAAGCGCGGCTTAACCTGAAGATTGGCCTGAGCGGCTAATCTTATTTAGCTACGAACTCCTGCCTGTCTATGAGAATAATGAGCTCCCGAAAAAGTAGTCCAAACAAACTAAGATTATATGAATATTCAAACATACCAAACGAACTTTACACACACAATGGTAAGCATACACAATATAAATATTTACTTACATTATTTAAACAAAATATTTAAAGAACCTCGTGTATTTAGAAATCGAAATTATCTTTTATTTAGAAAGTGAATAGCTACATGCAGAGGGGCCTGCCGGGGTTGCGGGTTGTTCGAAAGACATACCACGGCCCCGGAACATAAAGGGCAAAAGAAGAAACATGGGTGGGTTTTAGTCAGTACCAGTCTTAGACTCCCCCCCCCCCCCAGAGCGGCGGAAGTTATTTGATGATTTCCCATCCGCAAAAAAAATAGTTACATACATATCTCAATAAAGAAATTACAAAGGTACACTAAAAAAACACTCAGCTCACCCATCAAATTCACATGCTCATCACCGTCCACTAAACCTCATACAAAACACGTCATAATCCTATCAATATTCCAAACTTAAACTCGGTCAATAAAGGGTTTAAACACCGGAACAGCAAGAAACAATTTTCTAAAAACTGCATTAATAGTCTACGTACAACAAGTGCTACTTTCTATAGAAAACGTGTAGAGACATGTTAATGCCTTGACGTGTTGACGTATATGCCTATTAGCCAATATTGGACGTGGTAGGTGCTTCGTTCACTTTGAGCCAGTCCACTTGATTGGTTACTTGAACTTGACAGGTACGTTATACTGACATTGTGTGTAAAAAAAAATTTTTTTTTTTTTACTATACTGAAGTTCATTAAATAAATATTTAAATAGACCGAAAAGCTGTTGTTGCGTCATGAGTAACATGGATGTATATATATATAAGGTAGAAAATGATTTTCAATTCAAGACACAATCAAATTCTAAAATACACTACCACTAAATAATACCTAATCCTATTTTTATTCCGCATAAACTGTTACGTGAATACAATCATAAATAACTTATTTGCCTTATACACGCAGCTCTAATCGGTTTCACATTTCAAATAATTTATTCAAATAAAATACTTTGTCAAGAAAAAAGGCCACTATTTCATCAACTCGACTTATCAATCAAGCGATCTAAACGCGGCTAAGAAATCCAACTAAGGTCTACCCTCAATCGTGTTTGAGTTTTTATCGCTATATGACAAGACATTTGTCCTATGGAGAGACAGCTAGTAACTGCAACAAAGACAGTGGAGATTAATAATATGTTTTATATGTATTTCTTCGTACTTCTCGATATCAGATTGAAATCAGTTTCCGTAGCTACCATAACCTAACCTTTTCTCTTGATATGGAAACTGGGATAATTTTATTAAGTGTTTATTAAGGAACTGGATGAACTAATGTTTTCCGAGAAACATATCGGAAACTAAAACTCTACTTAGCATAAAATAAACTGGCTTTTGCCCGCGGCATCGCCTGCGTGGTATTCGGTTATTTTCACGCGGGAACGTACATAATACCTAGATAAAAAGTATATGTTAATCCAGGTTAGAGGCTACACTTATCTGTGCCAAATTTCATCCAGATTCGTTGAGTCATTCTGTCGTGATTGAGTAACGAATATTCATCTAAACTTTCGCATTTATGTCAGTAGGATAGAAAAGCTGTAAATATATGTAGCACACAATATAGTCCTTGCTACCACAAACAGAACTTTCATCCAGCTAGAATTTTCCCACGTTTACACCCGCAGGCATCCTACAGCAAAACTCGGCCATATTATTACATCATACCATCCTTTCATATTAATTTACTACCTGATTCGATCAGAGATAAGTACTGAGATTCAATTTGATCAATAAATAAAATGCATCGCGGAACTAGAATTGCTACTATATAATTTTATACCAAAGATTTATTTATTTCAACTATCACTAGATTGCTGTATCAAGATAGGTAATAAAATTGATATTTTGTAGTGTCAAGTCTTATTGGCGTAGTGAAAAGTTGCAATACAATTTTCTACTTATAATTTTATTAAATTGCGTTTTACTGTAACCGTAGATTGAAAAATTACATAGATGTTAAAGCGTTTTTTATTAGAAAAAATATGAAATTATACAACGTGACAGATTCGTGATCGATTTTTGGAAGCAATCAACTGGAACAACTTACTAGCATAATGTGAATGCACAAAAAATTGTCGTTCGCTTCCCTATTCTGCTTTTTATCAAAATAATATCTTGTTAACATATGCCATTTTGTCTACTATCGAATTACAAGAAACTCTAGAATATTAATAAAATAATCAACAATTAACTTCGTCATAAAAGGTCAATTAAAAATGCGATTTAAGGTAAAAAAAAAACTTGAGGGGTGTCAAGGGACACCCGGATGGAACGAAGTTATTATTTATTATGTACAGACGCCTGCAGGTCAAGCTACCCGAAACTGTCAATTTTTCCCAATGAACCTTGAACCTTATACTTTAGAAATAAAGTCGAAAATCTATCAAAGAAATCTGACAGATTGTAGTAGCTTGATGTGCAGGCGTCTGTACAAAAAACCTGAACCGAAAATAACTGGCTTGCTTTATAGGAGAGAGAGAGAGAGACAGAGAAACACGCGCACGCCGCACGGCTTACTACTATAGCAAAAAGTGTCGTTACCATGTTTGGTCTTAAGCAAAAAGTGTCGTTACAACTTTTGGTCTTAATTGTTTCCGTCTAGCCGCGCCGCAACGCGCAATAAGGAACTTCGTTCCAAAACTTCGTTCCAATAAAGACGCAAAATATTACTACTCCAACTTACTAAACTGTCAACATACGTCTGACAGACGTATGTAGTTTAATCTACGTCTTACAGACGTACACTGAGAAAGTCAATCCAGAATCAATTACGATTCAATTCCGGATGTACTAGCGCCACTCCTACTCGTGAACAACCTACGTGATCATCATGATATGTGGGAAGGTGAATGTTTATCAAGATTAGATGTCACTTCCGCAGTAATCTGGAGAAAAACGCACATGACAAGTTTGTGATTTCGTTTCTTCCTCGTGTGTAAGATTATAGTGAATGGGAAGTTCTTAAGACTGAATGAATGACTACTCATTCCATCTCGCAACTTGTTTACTGCTTTGAAGTTTACTTTAAATACATAAATAATAATAAAAAGCTTTATTGTATAAGAGAACATTACACAAACTGAAATATCACTAGTCTCACACTAGGATTCCCTGTGTCATGGAGACTAGTCTCCTTCGTCTTACAAGATAAATAGTTACAAGATACTTATAGAATAAGATTTCTATTTATTTCTTCAAATGTTTTGGTATCGTAGCTGGAGAGGTACCTAGGTGCTTCCACGTGTATTGTGCGAAATGCCAGTATGTGGAATTCACCGCCGGCTTCTGTTCCCTGTTCATCATATGCTGGAGCTCTTCAAAGTTCGAGTGAATTGGTTTCTTATAGGCAAGCGTACTCCATCCTAGGCCGCATCATCGCTTGACATCAGGAATTGCCAAACGCCAGCCTATTTTGTTTATAAAGAGAATTTCGTCTATATAAAAAAAATTGAACCACCTATCTTACTTCTTACTAAGCAGAAGAAAGAAGCCGTGGGCGCCAGCTAGTGATTCCATAATATATTACAGATAGTAATCTAATAGCCTATTACTGCCCTACAGCTGGGCATAATAGCCTCTTCTTAAATCAAATCAAATCATTTATTTCAATTAGACCATTACGGCACTTTTGAATGTCAAGAAACAAAATGAATCTACATTCCCGGTCACAAGGCATAATAACTTGTGAAAGTACTGTAGTTGCCCATTCCAAAGCGTTGATCTCTATGGAGAAGAATGGGCAAGAAACTCCATGAACACTTTTTTAAATTATGATATAAAGAGAAGGTACGAGTATTGGTCACCACGCTAGCTAAAGACGGGTTGGCAATTTCAAACTTATATTGGTTTCCTCACCACGTATTTTCTTCACCGATATCAGATACCGATGCCGATTTTAATCATATTTTCAAAAAAAAACTATCTCTACTATTCAAGATTCCGTTCTGGTAGTCAATTTTTCATTCGCGCCAGAAGTTGAAAAATCTTCGTAAAGGGCAGCTTTATTATTCAAGAATTAAAGAAATAAAACATAAAATGCAACGACAGTGCAACACTAAGTTTAATGTCCCGGTAAAACCAATGGTTAATATAACATACAGGTTTCTTTCACTCCTTTTATTTCGTTCGTTTTTGGTAACCTAATTAAACTGGTCTCATAAAAAACACTTTTTTTTTTAACTTTAGCTAAGTGCTAAGTGTTTTTAATTTTAAAGCACCTTTTAATTTTATGTTTCAATAAAGTACTTTATTTTAAAGTAACAAACTCAAAATGCAGTTCAAAATTCGTGTATAAACTAATATCCTTTACTAATATTATAAAAGCGAAAGTGAGTTTGTTTGTTTGTTACGTCTTCACGCCTACATGGCTAAACCGATTTTGATGAATTTCGATACAGAGATAGTTGGGGCCCTGGAGACGGACATAGGCTTTTTTATAAGGGGGAGAAAGAGGGAAGAAAAGGGGAGAGAAAGATTTCTCTATATATTCTATATATAGGCTATTTGTTTTTTTTAAGTGAGAAGTCAGGGAGAAAGAGGGAAGAAAGGGAAAACTTAGCTTTGCTATTACAATAAATAAGGCGCTAGGGCAAAAACTACAAGAAGCAGGAAAGTGGAACTGTGTTATCCCCGAATTAAACGCGAGCGAAGCCGCGGGCGAGAGCTAGTTTGTTTACAAAATAAAGGTGTAAAAAAAAACTTGACATTTTACGACAGCTTATTTGTTTTTAAATAAATTATTGAAATACTTACACATTAAATACCTACATTAGCAGTCTTTAATTTAAGTTTAGCTAAGAAGTATTATAAATTTTAGGAAAGTTTTCACGAAAATATTTTGTCCGTTTGTCCGTTTGTTATTTTGTTCATTCAAAATAAAACATATTTTTGTCTTAATAACAGATTCATTTGTTGTACCTAATTATTTCATATTTCCATTTTTAATGCTTGTCAAGCGTAGAAAAGTAACGTCAATACACACAAATGTCATTAAAATCTGACGTAAATAACCACGAAATTGGAAATCAACGCTTGTCATTCTGACACGGAAAATAAACTACATCAATGACTAAAATCTATTATTTAATAAATATTTTCTTAAATCGACATTTTTATTTCTTAGTCCCCGCACTATGCGAGTGATATTCGTAGGTGTGCTTCGTGGAATAGGAAATTAATTATTTAAAATTTTTATTTGAAGCCCACCTACGGGTGTGCTAAGTGGAATACTTTAGGTGTGCTTCGTCTGGGTGTGCTTCGATTGGGTGTGCTTCATGGAATACCTCGTTTTGAGCTAGTTAAATGTTACTAGACAAACTAGAGTTAACCAGACAAATATTTATAATTTGTTTTTGGGCATTTTTAAAAAATATATATGTATAAACATAACACGGATTTTAACTAAGGTCAGTGTAAATCCGGAACTTGCTAAAATCTTAACAGACGAAGATCTAGACATTACTTAAGATACTAAAGCACATTACAACAAGGCTAACACATCTAAACGACCTGCATTACTTATTACAGCGTAATTTCCGCTTTAAAACTACTTAACACACTTTAAAGCAAATCTGTACGATAAGTGACGAAACGGAAAGAAATGTAAGCGAACGTCATGTCAAAATAAAACGTGCTAATAGTGACAAGTTCGCGTTTTTCTCCAATCCGTCACGTTTTGGAAGAACTACAGTGATGCTTTATCTTTTTTTAGGGTTTCGTGCCTCAAAAGGAATAAACGAAACCCTTGATCCTTGAAGGATCACTCGTCCTTGATCCACCTGTCTGCCTAGTTGGCAGTCTATCAAGACCCTTTAATTTGGGAACGCGTGGATATCGATATTAAATTAAAACCATATACTCCAACTCCACCACTCTAGTCAACGCAGTCAAAAGATATGGCTGTTTATGTCGCAAGTTAGTACAATAATAAAATATGAATTTCTCAGTAGCTGCTAGACTCCCCCCTATAATTTCCATAGGATAGATATATTCCATAGACATAACTTGAAATGTGGGTGTACTTATTAGGTAACATTTTTTTGCTTTTCCCGTGGATATCATTAAATGACTCCTCTCCTCCTCCTCTTAAGCGAAATACAGAGTCAGACTTGTACTGATTAAAACCCGTCCATGTTTCTTCTTTTGTCCCTTGAGTTTCGGGGTAGCGCTATCTCTTTCGAACCAATCCGGAGCCCTGGCAGGCAGACAGCCTGGCCCTCAGATGTTAGGTACACCTCTGCCTTTCCCAATGCGGATTACAAGCGTGATGATACGATATGTTATGTTAATGTTGAGTACCACTGTCAGAAACACTCCTTGTCCAAACATCATCATCTGCCTAGCCTTTTCCCAACTATGTTGGGGTGGGCTTCCAGTCTAACCGGATGCAGCTGAATATCAGTATTTTACATGGAGCGACTGCCTATCTGACCTCCACAACCCAGTGGGTACTGGGTAATGCAATACCCCTTGGTAAGACTGGTTGTCAGACTTTCGGAACACTGACTACCTGTAACGAATGTCAAAGATCTACAAATGACAGCCGGGACCAACGGCTTAACGTGGTTTCCGAGGCACGGAGGAAACTCGGTATGTAACGGGTGGTCACCCATCCACAGACCAACCTAGGCAAGCGCGGCTTAACCTAAAGATCGACCCGAGCGGCTACTATTTATTTAGCCACGAGCTCCTCTTGTCCAAACAAAAAGGTGAAAATATATCGTTGGTAACCACCATGGTTTATTTTAATCACGTTTCATAGACGACACTTTACGACATTACCTTGTGTTTCCCACGTTAGTAGACTGTTATATCGTGACTGGTTGAATAGTAGTTGTAGTTGGAATCGTGCTTACAACTGCCAAAGTTCTTGTGTAACTGTAATAGTGATTTACACTTGCTGAACTAAGATATCTATGTACTCTTATTAGTACAATCTACTGCGATAAAAAGTTCTCAAAATTTGACAAAGAATTTTCATTTATGTAAAGGTTTATTATACCTAGTTTTCTGCTTATTTCTTTTTCTGTAGCTTGTAGAAAAATAAACATATTATTATCAAAAACGTAATTTATTTATTTTACTACTAGCTTTTACCCACAGCTTCGCTCGCGTTAAATTCGGTATAACACAGTACCTGCTACCTGCAGTTTTTGCCCTTGCGCCTTATTGATTTGTAATAGCAACGCTATATTTTCCCTTTTCTTCCCTCTTTCTCCCACATATCCCACTTTTTAAAAAAAAAATAGCCTATGTCCGTCTCCTGGTTCCCAACTATCTCTGTACCAAAATTCATCAAAATCGGTTTAGCCATTAAAGCGTGAAAAGGTAACAAACAAACAAACTCACTTTCGCTTTTATAATATTAGTAAGGATTTATGTACACACAGAAGACAACCCAATAAAAATAAGTATAAAAGGCACTGCTTATTTCTAAGAATTCTGTGTGTACTGAAGTCTGCCATCAAAAACATCATAATAAATCAATCACACAAGAAAATAATCCTCTCCCTGATTAATAAATAAACAAAAGTACTCAGTTCCGTTAATTAATAATAAGTAATAGAACTATTAAAGAAAACAAAACTCAAACTTGAACAGAAAAAAAACATTTCACTAGCAAATGAAATAAATCAGTGAAACAAAATTATTAAATCACAACGATACCAATTATCAGAGCACTTCATTGCATACAAACTAAAACACCGGAACTGACATTAACGATGCAAGAAGTCAAAACTTACAACATTTACATATACAACAACAATACATACTTAAAAAAATGCCTATTGTAAATGCGAAAGTTACGCCGTCAGTATGTGTTGTCTGGCTGACCACTAAATGAACGATTTTCTGGAACATTCTGGATTCCAAAAGCCTCCATCCGCAAAAAAAGCCAAGCTTTAAGGCTTCTATGCACGGAGCGCCACATAATGCCTGCCTAGGTTCGAACCTATGACACATAAGTCAAGGACATTACAATTACACCACTACTCATAGGTTGTATCCAGGTCTAGGTCTAGTCCAGTTGAAATTTTCTTTAAAAACCATAAATATTTTATAATCTCTTCTAATATATAAAATTCTCGTGTCACAATGTTCGTTCCCATACTCCTCCAAAACGGCTCGACCGATTCTAATGAAATTTTTTATGCATATTCAGTAAGTCTGAGAATCGGCTACTATATATCTTTCAAACCCCTATACAGAAAAGGAGCTGAGCAGCGGGTGAAACCGCTGGGCACAGTTAGTAAAACATAAAATAAATAACTTGTTGTATTGGAATAAAGTATTCTTTTTTTTCATCGAAAACAACAAGTTCATTAAATAAACTAAATTAGAGTTGAAAACGTTCATCAGTTTCTAAGAAAAAATTGACTGGATCTGACAAGCCTGGTTATTTCTCTTTTAATGACTGTACGCTCATGTGCGATAATTTCCAACCTTAACTCAGGTGAATCCGCGAGTAAAAGATAGTGTATATTTATAAATTACGCGATATTTTACGTTAACATTCAAATCGGATGCGTACGCGCTGACACAATGAGTTACGTAATAAACTAAGTAATTGTCGAAATAAGTAGAGTGAAACGTTCACACACGATGCCTTTACTTTACGATTAACGTAAGTTATTAAGTTAAAGTTTTTATCACTTAGCTAAGTAAGATAGTACAAAATCGAAAAGTAATGCAATTCCAGGTTACTATTTATTTAAAAAAACAGTTATTTACAAAATGAAATGAAACAAATTTACTGTGACAAATGATAAAAAACTAATATTAAAATACCTAAAAATAAAAGAAATACTCATATTTCGTCCATCCCCAGCTTCTCACATAAAACAACAGTTTTTTTTTAGCAAAAGAAGGTTCCCCCACGCTAGGATTTCTCCAGTATCGTGGGGGCGTTTACGAACATTTAACCTCACATTCTCACATTTAACCTCACGTTATGTTAACCCTTTTGGGTTAACATAACAACAAGGGTTAACATAATTGACCCTGCCCAGTCCAAATTATTCCATATATTTTGGACTCATACGCTGAGTTCTGGGCAGCGAAAGAGTTCATAGCTGCCTGTTTACTCTAATTTGTTTATGTGTAACCTTTTTACGCATAACGAAATAAACAAAAGAGAACATAATCTCCGTTCAGAGGGGCCTGCTAGGGCCACCGCCTGCCAGAGTTGCGTTAAGCCTGACTTTCCCCCCCGCTCCGCCTAGCGCGGGGAAGGGAGTCAAAACAGAAAAGTTTCGGTATGCAAGTAGGCCCGCTAAAGTGTTTCGCAAAACAAACATACTATATACCATCTAAAATGTGTTTAGTATTACACTCACAAAAATAAATGAGACTTCAGATCTTGTTAAACAATAATTAAACGTCTAAGAAGTAGGACAATTAAAAAGTTCGCTCCCGATACAATCGTTCAATAAATCAAATCAAGATAATGATGCCCAAATTCGAAGAACAATAGCAAATCGATAACACACTGCAAGTAATCATTATGTTTTATAAACCGATTATTAAACGATCAATCAGAAATTAATCGGTCGACTAACGGTTAACCTGAACCAGGTTCTCTGTTATTAAAATCGAAATATCACATCGTAATTATTAATTTATTCCGACATTCATTCGATCGTAATTCTATAACGAAAATGCGAAATTTTACGATCCTATAAATAATGTTCTGAAATAAAAATTAAAATAAGACTTGTATACATTCTTTTGTAATAAAAGATCATGCGAAAGGAATCGTATCAGGAACTGTCGATCGTAAAGAATCAAAAAAACAAGCTCCTTGGACGACAAAACGAAAATAACTTGATAGGCTCGATAAACATGCGAATCCTATAATGGTTTTTCCATGCAAACGCTGGGTTAAGACGACCTATATAAAAGACCATGTCGCTAAAACATTGTTTCAGATTCGATAAGGTAGGTAGGGGGGTGCGGGTTGTTCTAAAGAGATAACGCGGCCCCGAAACATAAAAGGTAAAAGAAGGAACATGGGTGGGTTTTAGTCAGTAAAAAGGTGACACTCCTCCCGCTCAGAGCGGAGGAAATTTTTTGTTGATGCCCCATCAGCAAAAAAAGTGATTCTCTTCTCTTAATCTTGCTACCCTTGTTCCATGTTGCTCTGTATGTCACCGTCAACTGCCTACCGTCAATTTATTATTTACGGTAGGCAGTTGCCTACCATCTCATTACTCACGTAATCCTTCCATCTCTTCCTTGGTCATGTTCCTCCTCTCCATCCATCAACATTTACATTCATCACTATTTTAGTCACATGCAATTTGGCCCTTCTCATCACGTTTTTCTGTAACGGGCACAACATTCGCACTTCCACTACTATACTCATTCTTCACTCTGTCCATTCTCATGCCAAAAAATCATCTCAACATTCTCTTCAGTAATATTATTGTCATCTTCTTTACAACCCAGCATCCCGATTCATAAAGTACGCCAGGTCTCTCTTAAACTAAAAAAGAGTTTTCTAAATTGATGCAAGAAATAACAGAAAAAAACAACCAGTTACGCTAAGGAAAGGCAAAGAAACCTTCTACAAGATATATCAAACTCCGAGCGATTTTCTTACGGAGAACAGTAAGGGTCCGTTCACACAGACCTGCTCGGAGAGCATCGGCGCGCAGTTTTTTTTTTTCACACAGACCGGATCGTATACGCTTGGAGTTAGTCGAGCCGAGCCGCCAACTATTTCATATAGACCGGCTGGAAGCGACCTGAAAGTGGATGCGCTCGCAGCCGATCGGATACGCTCGCAGCCCATCGGATACGCTCGCAGCCGGTCGGTTGCACTGGGAGCCAGTCGGATGCGGTCGGGGCCGGTCGGATACACTTGCAGCCGGCTGTTGCTTGCTTCTTGAAAGGATTGTGCTATCAAAATGGCGGTCGGCGTGGGGCGGCGCGCACGCAATCGGAGCCGATCGGCAGCGCGAGCCAAAAAGAGCACGCAATCGGAGCCGATCAGCTGCGCGAACGAGAAAGAGCACGCAATCGGAGCCGATCAGCTGCGCGAACGAGAAAGAGCACGCGATCGGAGCCGGTCACCTCCTCTTATTATTTCACACCAAGCGCCTTCAAGCATTCTTAATGACAAAAGCAGTGCACATGGAAAAATAAACCTTACTACAAATACTAAAAACTCTGTTTTCAACGTGATAAGAATCTGCTCTCCTCTCCGAGCCGGTCTGTGTGAACGGACCCTAAATCAGCTACTCTTTCCCCGAAGCGGGAATGGGTCACTGTTCGTAATCCATAGACGCAAAGCGGAGCCATTAGCGCTGGATAACTGTACGCGACCGGTAGTCGTCTGCAAAAACTATAAGATGTGGTACAAGGTACAAGAGATAGAAGGTATGGTAAGACGATAGGTGAAAAACAAAAAAGGGGAACAGATAGACGGGGGTAATAAGTTTTTTACATCAACTTGATTAGGTTGCCAGTTTTAAGACAATAAGTGTAAGTACAATAATAATTTTTCTTTCTTTTCCATATTATAGAGTTTTTATTGAGAAACAAATGTAAAGCCCCTTTGTATTAATAGCATGCTGTGGATTTGGCCCGCAAGCTTTTATAACTCGTGACTAGGTCAAAGTTTATTATTTAGGTCTTTATAGTATTTTTCATTTTGAAGGAATAAAATTGGGTCAAAGTTCACCGAAAACTGTGACTGATTGATTAATTGATAGTATGTGATAAAAAGCAGCCGTTTTAACCTAAACGTCTTTTATTAGCTAAATTAACATGTTTAATGCATATTAAAGGCCAGACAATAAAAATTAATATTAAAGTAAGACGATTTATTTGCAAAGCAATTGAAAAATAAGATCACGACTGATAGAGACGTAGGCATGAAAAAAGCAGACTTTGCATTAAATTGAGATGTTAATAGTAAAAAGACACTTGGGCTTTTAGTTCTTATCCCTCATAACTTAGACCCGTCCTAAAAAGCAGTTCGACACTTCGGGACCGTTTCTAATTAATGAGACTGACTGGAGACACCAGACGTTACGACGTTCCATATTCGATAAGGTTTGTTTTACTTAATTATTCCAGCACTATTCGTAATGTAATTTAAATAAACATACGAACGTCTACTGATAGATCCTTATGTCTTATATTTTAGTACCTAAATTAACACTAAATAGAATAGGGATGCTTCATTGAGAAAAAATATAAATACACATCGAATTGAGAACCGTTTTTGTTTTCGTCGGATAAAAACTGTTTTAAGTTATGGTTAATGTGTTTCCAACCCTGCATTTATCCTACCGGGGGGTTGCGGGTTGTTCGAAAGAGATACCGCGACCGCGGAACACAAAGGGCAAAAGAAGGAAGATAGGTAGTTTTAAGTCAGTAAAAGTCTGACACTCCCCCGGGTCTGCCCAGAGCGGAGAGAGTTACTTGATTACCCGTCCCTAGAAAAAAAAACACGCATTTATCGAAGTGCCGCTCCTGACGGTTTTCTAGGTTGTTCTTTGATTTTTATCAAATTTTTCACAAGAATAAGGCAAACTTCGTAAACTGTCTATCTTGAAGGGCACGTATCTAAATAGCAATCCGTTTCTCTTATGAGTGCTGAGAATATCACGTTCTAGCTATTGCAGGAGAGGTACGCATTTTAGGTTAACTTTTTGCAACATGGATGCAGTTTTTTGCAAAGCAAAAGTCTCGTAGTAATTCAATTTAATTGCTGGAATGCCATTGCCGTCTTATTCAAATACAGAAAACTGTCTTGTCAAAACTAATAACTCTACTAACAAGTTACTTCATTTTTTATCATCAAAACATGATAAGGTCAACCAGCTTCCTGGCAACACTGAAAAAAACAAAACAGAATAAAATTTAGGAACTAATTAAAAACATAATTTTACGACGTCACAGTAGAATAATACCAGTAATGCTCTGTTTCAGAGCATCCAGCAAAAAGTTCTCAATCCGTGAAGGTTGACTAAAAATATACCTAAGTTCGTAGTAGGAACTGTTTTTGTGTTAACTTAGACGTGAAACGGTTAACGTAAATAAAAAAAAAAACAACAGCAAGAAGCCATTAATGACAGTAAAAACAAAAAAAATATATAAAGCGGGTTTTTTCAGAAGATACGGAATTAAAAAGTAAAAATAAGGATTGCCTTCTTCAATTAAACTTAGTTTCTTGTTTATGGGTGTGTGCTTATTTATATGGTAATTTGTAGTAGATCACAGTCATTTTTAAAATAATGCCATTGGCTGATTGAAAAAAAGGCAAGCATCTGCCTAGCCTTTTCCCATGTTGGGGTTGGCTTCCAGTCTAACCGGATGCAGCTGAATACCAGTATTTTACATAGAGCGTCTGACTTCAACAACGCAATTAATTCTGGGTAATACGAAACCCGTTGGTAAGATTGGTTACTAGACACTATCTGTAAGGACATAGATCTACAAATGACAGACTTGAAAAAAAGTCAATGAGAGTAGTTTAAATGAGTTCGATCCTCCGGAAAAACCCAATGGTTTTAGACAGTCTACATTTTTAGTTTTTATTTTCTGTAAAACTAGACATTAGTGTCGCTTCTGTTGTTACAAACTAAAACTATTATAAAGTTTAAAATTTATCTTATTCCTGTCAAACGACGTGTCCTATTCTGAAATTGATTGAAGTGACAAAACTTAACTAAGAGAAAATTGCAATCTCACTATTTATTTTACTTATTAAAACTTCATGCACAGGTAAAAAAACATTGTACACACGACGGCACATCAACCTATACAAAACCATATTAACCTGATCTATCTACTACGGTGTGCGATCCGGAGCAGAGTAATCAGGTTATAATAGTTTAGAATAGGTTGACCTGCCGCCGCGTGTACAAAGGCGGACTTAATGCCTTGGGCATTTCCTACCAGTCAATCTTAGGGGATGCAGAGACAAAAACATAACTATCTACACTATTCTGAAAGTTAAGGTTTTTAACAAAAAATTGTGGCTGTCAAAATGTCGGACTATCTTTAATTGCGACTATAATGGTATGGAAAAAATAAATGTGTCGTGTAGTCTAGTTTAATCTGGTAGTTCATCAGAATCGGCACCATTTATTTCCTAAAACGCAATTCTATATGCACTGCATGTTCATGTTAAACAACAATTATTCACTCCCATATCGCTTACCACCCATTTCTTCAGCCAAATAATAAAATACATTTCCATCTTTAAAAACGACTTAATTAGTATTTAGTTTAACACTTTAGTAATTTATCGCATAGTTGTACAATACGTAACGCGGTATGCTCGTGGTATAATTGAGCATTGTTCCCGTGCTCACCCCACTTGCCAATTGGAGCATAGCTACTCGTCTCGTGTTTACATTTGTATATATTACTCCGTTGGATTGAAGTAGCCTTGATGTCGTGGTGACAAGTCTTTTCATGACACCAGAGTTATAGAATAGAATAGAATATACTTTATTGCACACCAAAAATTGAAAAAACAAACTGTTTTATAAAAAAGTGCTAAATCTATGGTTACAATGGCGGTCTTATCGCTAATAGCGATATCTTCCAGACAACCTTTGGATGGACTTTACGAATATAAAAATACAACGGGGGTAGTCAATGGTGTACCTACTGCTAATAACTACACAAATAATTAAAATAAAGTTACTTATTCAAAATATATATTATACATAAATAAATACATATAATCTATTTATTTATCATGTGTTTCACAATATTATACGGTTGAGTTATTTTTATTATTATGAGCCACTTGTGTCCCACTGCAGGGCAAAGGCCTCCCTTCCTACCTCTCATTTTTTCTATCTTTTGCTTATGTGACCCAGTCCTTTTCGTGGAAGTCTAGCTCGTCACGCCATCTCCTCCTGGGCTACCGCGTCGCCGGGTCCTGTTGTTCGGAACCCAATCTGTTGTTACTTTGGCCCAATTTTGTTGCGACATGCGGCATATGTGGCCAGCCCAGTTCCACTTTAATTTTGCGGCTGTGTTGCCAACGTCTGCTATTGGGGTCTTGGAGCGGAGCATACTGTTTCTTAAATGGTCAGAAATTTTGACGTTTAGTATGCTTCGTTCCATAGCTCGCTGGCAGACCCTGAGGGCGGACTTTTGACGCTTTGTTAAAGACCACGTTTGCGCTCCATAGGTGAGGGTGGGAGCGGTCCTTTCATAACGTGTTTCATCGACACCAGAGTACCATTGCAATATTTATTGTAGGTATCAGAAGGCTTTTTAGAAGTTTTAAAAATGTTTACATGATTTATGCGTTGCGGTATGGTAGCAGTTGGAAATAAATAAGTAGAAGAGGAAGAGAATTAGAATATATTATTACGATTAATTAGTTTAGTACCTATCGAAACATATACTTTTACTTTTTTAGATGCGATAGGTCATCAAGTTCAAATATTGAGACCCATAAAATCTCTTCAGTTTCGCTAGCTTATCCAACGTGACCTTTTATTAAATAAGATTTTTTTCGAACTTAGTTTTTGATACATAACACACTCGAACTCTAACAACATAGGTACGGTAAAAATCTAACGTCCATACATTAGGTAACTGATTAAAATCATAACAAAGAAAAAATAACCATAATACTACACGTTCTTACCAATTAGCAAACGAGCATAATCCTCTACGATCTTGACAGCAGTCTTTAAGCTTTACCTGAAACAACCAACAAATAAATACATTACAAAAGTGTTTTACAAAACATTTCAACAGACACCTCCATTATTTTAAACGAATGCCGACTCTCTTGAAATGTGTTACAAGATAGTGATTGTAATACTTTCACAGCTCAACTGATTGATTAGATAATTGATCACAATTGTTGCTACATGACAATTAGTTGTTGTCAAGTCTAAATCTTTCTTGAAACATGTCATCGGTTGTCATGGCAAGTCCACGTGATATTGTAACGAAATCCTTGCTTTAATAAAAATAATAAATTAAATTATTTATTGGTCAAAAAACTTCAATTTACACACAAGAGCTAAACAATATAGAATTAAGGATACATAATAATTCAAATCTTGCGCAAAAAGTTGTTAATTAATGTTATATTTATCTATTTAGTAAAAATGTTGCCACCCCTTTTTTTTTAATGACATTGTGATGTGGCCATGACAAATCGAGTCTAGTGATTACAGCGGATTTGTTGCTACATTAATTGAATTATGATTTCATACGTTAATGTATTTAAAAGGTCATCTATACAGAGAAATGACCTTGAAGATGATTATGATGATATTAGCTGAATGATGTCAAGTTCTCACTGGCTAAGCGGGAAATTGACAGTGTACGCTAGACCCAGGAAGTCAATTTAGACGCCTGTTCAAAAGCTGGCATAATACGGCAGTTTTGCTGATTAGCTGGAAAATAGTAATTTATAAAAGAACAATGCAATTAACAATATTAAACTACCTTTTAAAAAAAAAAAACTTGAGAGGTGTCAAGGGACACCCGGATGGAACGAAGTTACTATTTATTATGTACAAAAAACCTGTATACACTCAACAAAAATAATCGTCGCGACACCACACTGTTCAATGCGAAATAGAAAAACGAAACGAAAATAACTGGCTTGCTTTCTATGAGAGAGAGAGAGAGAGAGAGAGAGAGACAGAGACGTTTCATGATTTATAAAACAACATTCCTGTAATTCTCAAAGGGTTAAGCAGAAGTGCACCTAATATTACACCCACATTTCAGCAGTTATGTTTTAAATCATATGCGGTATAGTCACGAGTAAAATCGTGTATACATTTACTAAATGTCAAAAGCGATTCTCGACATAAAGGGTTGACAGACAGACGGACAAAACAGTGAACCTAAAAGAATCCCTTTTTTTTTTTAGAGATACGAAACCCTAAAAAACACATAACATACTCCAACAGCAACACAAAACATAAATAATCCCCAAAGAGCTTTGACACACTTCAACTGTAATTCAGACATTATGCAAAACGGTAATAATTACTCAAATCCGCAGACGAAGCCAGAGGCGTCATCCAGCTAAACAAATACATAATTACACGTTTATATCACAATGGCGGCCATTACATCTCTTGTGTAACCTTATATACTGCAGCTTTTTCTTTTACTCTGACAGAAATGGTTTTACAATATTATGATTGTCCGGTATTATGTAAATTGGTTGTGTTTGTGTAATGCGATAGGTTTTATCTTGATGTTAGTTAATATGTTGTATGTGGCACGGTTGGCGCAGTGGCTGAGCGATCGACTGCTACGCCACGTGTCGCCGGTTCGATCCCGGCACGGAACAAATATTTGTATGACCTACATGTAGTTGTTTCGGGTCTGGCTTTCTGTGTATGTGAGTTTAAATGTTTGTAAACGCACCCATGATACAGGAGAAATTCCTAGTGTGGGCCAAGATTAAAAAAAAATGCTGCGTCGTTGATCAAGTGATCGTTACCGCGACTATTGATAAATTATGTATATATTGCAAGTAGGTTTTCACAAACACTTTTACACGTCTTTTTTAAAACCGGCCTCACCTAGTTGAGGCCGGTGTTTCGTACCCTACTACTCTGAGAAGAAACAGCCGAAACAAACTCAGAGGTCATAGTCTCTTTTAAAGTCCAGACAAAAAATCTTGGTCAACTTACATGAGGACTATGCAGATTAGTGTCTGAAATGGTCTTTTAAAGAAAGCACCACACAGATTGAGTGGAGCGTATTGAGCGTGAGGTTTTGGGTTCGATTCTCGGACAAAGTTAAATGGGTTTAGATTGTGCTCGATTGACAGCAATTAGGCTCACCTTCTATTACATGGTATTTAAGCAATATTATATTAGAAAAAAAAAGTTGAATATTTAATCTTTCAATTTAAAGGCAGTTGTAAATTATGTTGGATTAATTATAATATTAGAAAATAATAGAAAAACTCAACGACACGGTTGGCGCAGTGGCTGAGCGATCGACTGCTGTGCTGCGTGTCGCGGGTTCGATCCCCGCACAGAACAAATATTTGTATGACCTACAGATAGTTGTTCCGGGTCTGGCTGTTTGTGTATGTGAATTAAATATTTGTAACGTTCTAAAAAATAAAAGTGGAGGTTTTTTGAGTTTATTAATTAGAAATATGGGACTTAAGCAAAACCGGCGATGGAGATGTCTCATATTTTATTCTGCCCTCCATGCTCAAATGTGTATTTAGAATATTATGGAGGTCCATATTCCAGGATTTGAACGAGGGTAGGTAACGATAAAGTTCTCCTGTCGAACATAACTGAGTCGTTGAAAATTGTTGAAAAAACGGTTAATTTCCCGTAGTAGATTTGTTTACAAGTAATTATAAAAGGTAGTGCATTATGTAGGATGTTTTAAGTAAACACAAGAAAACTGCATGACCAATTAGGAGAAACATGCAGCCAACTCATTGCCTACGCGCACGATAAGGCTCCGTTACACTCCGATACCTTACCAACATTAAAATGTAGGCCACTTAGGTACTCTTGTTTTTTTCCTTCCCCAGTAAACATGGAAATTTATTCCGCAGCCGTTATCTCCAAAATACTCGAAAACATAAGTTCAACGACTTCCTCAGTACAATGACTCGTGTATCGGTGCACAAATTGATAAAAACAAAACATTTTTGTGAAAACATGAAGTACTTACCTACTCCATTCTACCGTCCCAACAGTTTTCTTTGCCAATTTATCGAATACTTACAACGTTTTAAAAAAAAAACACGAAGAACTTATTACCATTGACAAGTAGATGGACAGCCAAGATTCTACTTTTAAAATTCAAATGTCAAGCTGTTATGGTGCTTAGTGAACGGTGATAAGGATGAGGGTTTGTTTCTGCGAAGACACTGTTTAAAAAGAAAATTCGAGATAATAATATGCTAACGACACACTATTCGTCACGCGATGTCGATGGAAAAATAGTAGCGTTTGTATAACTGAGTGAATCCACGCAAAGAGGTATAAAATTATAAGAGGCTTGTATTCTTTTAGTTGACAGTATTTCCTTTTATGGAGATATGACATACTTGTTGGAGATTGTTTTCTTTTTGTTGTGTAGGCTGTGTGCACAGTATTTTATCGTGTTTACGCCCACAGAGCTACGAGTACCTATTGATATGAACTAAAAACTTCGAAATACATAATATTTGTAACGATATAAGGTACGCTGCAAACAAAATCGTAATCTATTTGCAAGGGGCAGCGGGTTCCGGGGTTGCGAGTAGTCCGAAAAAGATACCGCGGCCCCAGAACATAAAGAGCAAAAGAAGGAACATAGGTGGGTTTTATTCAGTAAAAGTCAGACAACCCCCCCCCCCCCCCCCCCGCTTCACCCAAAGCGGGGAAGTTATTTTTTTAATTTCCAATCCGCGGAAAAATGGCCAACTGGTTGCTGTCCTTAAAAAAATATCGTATGCAACTTGGCTATTCCGTAACATGGGATCATTTTTCTTTTCTATGACATTTCTTTCAAATTATATTTTTTAATATAAACCTTCATGGGCACTTTTCTTTTTCTTTTCGTGGCGTTGAAACTCAAACTGTGGCCACTCATAACACGCCATAATATAGGTTCACAATTTCGGGTGTCTCTTTCTCTATGGCTAGAACCTCCGTGGTGGGTGACCTATCTTTAGTTTTTTTTTTTTTGTGAACATACTGGCCATCCATAATTATGTGATCAATTTACACAAGTATTAATTCACATCAGTATGGATGTAAATCAATCATGCGTGATCTGCGGTTGCATTTCTATATGAGGAATTTTGTTGGAATTATGAAGTCGGCTTAATGTATTTGTCATTGACATTAAGTGCTTCATGCGAATAGAAAGAAATTGTTTTTTGCTTCGTTTTGTCAGCATTAGGATTAAAAACGACTTAGTATTATTATTTATTCCGTGATATAAATAAACAACCCTAATGATTTGAATGAATTATAAATATTTTATATTAAAATATAGTGAAATATATATATTTTTTATAACAAAATTTTCTGTGTATGTTTTAAATAGTTTAATTTTAAATTTATAAAATTAAACTATTAACGTACATAAAAAATATAATATATTAATACAACACGGACAAGTAAAGCTGGTACCAGGTACATGGAAACAGCCAGTATTGGGTGAACAAATCGGCTGTGAAATATCAAAACCCAGTATCTGCATAAAACCAAATTTTACAGGAGAGCCGAAAAACGATTTCATATCTTTGACAGCTTGCCGTTTCAATAATATTAGTCGTAACTTCTTGGGAGTGGTTGCAAAATTTGAGGTACATAACAGGCTTTCAAAACAAATAGTTTTAATGCGTCTATCACAAAAGATGTTCGTAGAGGAGCAGTTACTAATAAAAATATTGTTTTCTTAGACCTAACTTTTTGAGTGTGACAATTTCAAAACCTAGTAAGATCACTTGCTTTGTTTTCATTTTGGTTTGAATTTACTGAGTAGGAACTAAATGCAAAAAAAAAACCTAGTAACAAACAACTGAATAAAACAACATAAAATATATGGGCCAGTAATAAGCAGTTTTAATGAAAAAGATAAAAAAACAGATAATCGGAAACCAAACACTATTTGTTCAAAGTAAAAAATCAAAAAATAATCACTCAAAATATTTCAAAATAGTCAAATAAAAATAAATTATTCGCTTATTAATTGCCTATCAGAAACTAAATCAACTGAATTATTATCTCAATTCTGTTCATTGGCTTAAGCTGTAATAAAGTTCTTACTATGCCTTCCTTTTTACTTTCTATAATGCCTCTTGGAA
This sequence comes from Ochropleura plecta, assembly GCA_905475445.1. NCBI lineage: Eukaryota > Metazoa > Arthropoda > Insecta > Lepidoptera > Noctuidae > Ochropleura > Ochropleura plecta. Next base: position 14,035,129 of record FR997739.1, read on the forward strand.
TATTTTTTAAGTTTGGCATAGTCAATATGATTGTGTTTTTTCGTAAGAAAATCCAATTCGGAAAAATGAGATTCAAAATAATCATTCTTATAAAACATATCCATCTACAAATTTTACTTCAACCAAAGAACTAAGCAAAAAAATATTCATGGGATCAAGTTCATTATTGCGTCGCGGTATGCGTTTCTTTTTTACCCACTCATACGATTTTTGAACTACGATAACTTCTATATTCGATCTGCAACCCAAACTTACATTCTTATAGTCTTCAAAATCGTACACAGCATCTTTTTTTTTATTCTGCCTCACTATATTGCCATGAACTCCATCAGCTGACATATGAGTGTGTCCTTTAGTTAGTTATTTCAAAGTCAAACTTTCTAAATTGCAAAACCCAGAGATTAACAACGTCATTAGCGTTTCGTCCAGAATAGGCTTCATGCCATAGAACACAAATACTATTAACATTAGTTTTCTTTCTGATCGGTGCAATTGTCAAGTTAAAAGTTATCATACTACTCAAGAAAAAAGGTTCTTTGACTTTAGGCATGTCGGGTAAAACATAACTTTTTGTAAATCCATGAAATAGTATCTCACAGAGGAAGTTTTTTCTAGGGAAGCATCTTCTTAATACTTTTGTATTGCTTTACTTGCTTTAGCTTTATGATCCTCGTATGCAGTTTTAACATCCTCTGGAATGTCAGCACCTTCATTTACTTTGTCTTTCTTCATACAGCCCATAATCTACACATTTATCGCTTTTTAAATATTTGAATTATAATTTTGTAGTATTCAATGTCTGTCTATATATTTCTTTATACAACTTGAAATTGGGATTTTTGGTTTTAAAGTCGCTAAACATTTTATCAACAGTCAATGTCTTAGGGAGTTATATAGAAAGAAGAATCTGGTTTCATTTTTCTTAAAATTAGTCTGGGTTATCGTTTTTTATTGTTCACCTTTGTATGTTTTTGATTGCAATACATCAATTTTGTTCATGCATTTGATTACTGCTAACTGATGAAGGCAAACTTGAGGTATTTTCATTTAAACTGAAATAAAATACGTTATATGTATAGCTATGCTATCACCAAAACGTTGCTTAGTGTGTAATGTATAACATATTCATTAAAACCAAACAAAACAAAATCCCGCCGTTACCAACAAATGCTCGTCAGTTACCAAAAAGCTTGTGTTATTATTTTAAGGTTATGCCTTTTATCATAAAAAACCTTGGAAAACCAAAAATCGTGACAATATTATACAATGAAGCGTACTTAAATTTCATCATGTTGTTCTTTTAAAACACTCAAAATCAATTTCGACCTATAAAACTGCTTTTTACTCATTTTTAGAGACAAACACACGCACTTGCAACGATTTCTTCTCACTTACTAAAGTTGCGCAGGAGTTTTAATGTTTATTTCAACCATTTCATTGACTTAGTATCTACATTAACCATTTTATATCCAAGTAACTACAAGCACTTACTAGGTTTTTAAAATAGTTGATGTTGGATACTATGTTTTATTCTTGTAATTTTAGCATTTTGAAAACGTTTACTGTAGATACTAGGTTTCCGACTTTGTGTAACTTCGTTTTTGACTTATTTTTGGGAGTTTTTGCTATATTAGTATGTGGAGAGTGGTCTATAAGGTCGAAAAATGCAAAAACACGCTTTTTTAAAAATTTGTCAGATACTAGGTTTTGAAATTGCACAGCCGAAATGATGACCATTATTTTTAACAATAGAATACTTTTTAGAAAGAGAACTTTATCAAATTGTGACTATCGGGAGACATTCGGACCAAGTTCTCGAATAAAGTTTTTCACAACTCTAGTCTTACAAATAGCAATTTCCTAGAACACTTCAGCAAATACCTACAATTGTCTAAAGAAACCTTAGTACACGTTCTGCAGTCAACTGAAATACCATTCCTCCCTGACTTTCACCGTTTAAACTCGCATAAAACCCTTCATCAACTTTCCATCAAATTATTCGGAACAATTGTTCCGAAAATTTGAATATCGAAGTCGGCGCGTGCGCTGCGCTCTTATGCAAGCTGTATGTAGGTCGGCCGCAGACGCCGAGGAAACGTTATCGCGATCGCACTAAGTTAATGGTGGTATACAAACTGTAAATAACTGTATTTTATGTACATCTTAAGTTGTTTCGTTTATAATTTCTGTGAAGATCTCTTGGAATTGAGATTGAAGCCCTTTGTGAGGTGATTATAAGTTTTGATCAGTAAATTGATGGTTATGAAATTTTTTCAAAAAAAAATGTTTTTTTTTTTAAATCGCGTTGAGTTTGACGACACGTTTGGAGCTGTTGGCGGTTGGCTGAGCAATCGACTGAACTCGATGGTCCGGAGCGAGAGGGTATGGGAAGCGGTCACCTACTTCAAGCAATCATGCTAGCGAAGGAGGCGGCCAGGCGTTTGAGGAAGAGCCTCAAACCAACCCAGCCGCCGCAGGAGACACCCTGGGCGTCGGGCGCCGATGCTGGCCTGTGGACGGTGAGCAATGGGTAGCTCTCCGTCCGTCCGTCTATTAACGACAGGCCGTGTCGACGGCGCGTTAGTGTTCTACGCGCGCCTCAAAAACATGTCAGCAAAGCAGAGGGGCCTGCCAGGGCTACCGCTTGCCGGGGTTGCGGGTTGTTCGAAAGAGCGTTAAGGGCAATAGAAGGAACATGTCTGTGGGGGGGTGGGTTTTAGTCAGTACAAGTCTGACACTCCCCCCCGCTCCACCCAGAGCGGGGGAAGTTATTTGATGATTTCCCATCCGCAAAAAAAAGGGAGAGTCTATATATAGCCATCAACCTTGCACAAATACAGACTCCGTGGCTGGTAATCAGAAATTCCTGTCGGAAAAACCCAATAACACTTTACTCCTCTTGGAAACCGAACCCAGTATCAGCAATTGCGCTTGCGATACTAACCAACGAGGTATTCACTATTCAAACTATAATATAATAACTTTTTTATGCGCACCACATAAAATCATAGTTTAACATTTATGGTACAATAAACCTTTTTGTTTCAAAATGCTCTATGGTACCAATATTATGTCCATAATAAAAAATAAACATAAAATAATAAATAATATTCATGTTTGACGACCGATAACTCATAGGAACTCCATATAAATCCCCTTTCTCAAGGTTCAGTGTTACATGTGTAATATCAACATAATATTATTCCATAATTTATTGACATGACACTTTTGGAAATCGTTTTGCTTTTTGCACGCACTTTTTCATGTCAGGCGAACCGTATGTGAATACGTTTAAAAGCTATTTTGGTTTGTGCAATTTTTACTCTCTCGATTGACGTCATTCGCTACATGTACCTCTTACGTAGTTTTTGAATTTTCTCCTTGACTTTTTAACCTTCAAATCTGTCAAGATTTACTATATTTATGACAACATTGTCACTTCCGAAAATAACACTTTTTCTAGCAATATAGAATTATTTGCTTCCACCCGCGATTTCGTCCGCGTGGCATAGTGACTTTGGGCTAACGCCAACTTTAACCCGTGTGATGATCGAAAGAGAAATCTTTCTCTCCCCTTTTCTTCCCTCTTTCTCTCCTTATAAAAAAAAGCCTAGCCTACGTCCGTCTCCAGGGTCCCAACTATTTCTGTACCAAAATTCATCAAAATCGGTTGGTCCATTTAGGCGTGAAGACGTAACAAACAAACTCTCTTTCGCTTTTATAATATTAGTATTAGTAAGGATTGTGAATACCAAAGACGCGATGGATGGACTGTGAAAAGGATCATTTGGCTAGAAACGAGGTGTCTGTTGAGATGACGAGTATAGTAGACAAGTAAGGAAGAAGAAGACATGCTGCGTCAACCATGCTACCCATGCTAACCATGCAACCATGCAAAAAATACCCCAAATTAATTGTAATAATGGCAGGTAAATGATAATGATTTTTCGTTTTCATATACAAAACAGTTACATACGTAGTCATGTTCTTTTTTACCAAAAGGTAAAACGGTACCCTATTACTAAGACTCCGCTGCCCGTACGTCTGTCCATCTGTCACCAGCCTTTATCTCATGAACCGTGATAGTTAGACATTTGAAATTTTCACAGATGATGTATTATTATTGCCGCTATTACAGTAAATACAAAAAAAAACAGCATAAAGTAAATATTTAAAGGGGGTCCTGTACAACAAACATGTTTTTTACGCCGTTTTTATAGGTATTGGTACGGAATCCATCGTGCGCAAGTCCTACTCGTAATTGGCTGGTTTTAATGATACTTTCACAGGCTTATATCGTAATCATAAAACCACATTTAAAAAGAGGACATTAACGAAAGCAAGTCTCAATCAGATCTTACCACCCACGTACAAATTAATTGGGTACTCCACAGACAGAAATATCGAACAAAATGTTCGATATATAAGTTATAACATTTGATAGACATTTTACAACAAGGAAAAGAGCCTTAATTGGAATTAGAAGTCAAGTTTCCTAATACATTCTGATTTAAAGACAGTTGATGGCAATTAAATGGTGGCGAAAGATAAGCCTTATCATAATACTAAGGAGAAAGCCGTTGGAGACTCCGACTAGTCTGTCTTTTTATGGCTTTACTAACTGGCGCCCGTGGCATCGCCCGCGTGATGATAGAAAAAAAAGTATCCTATGTGTTATTCCAGACCATAATCTACCGCTGTGCCAAATTTCACTAAGATCCGTTCAGCCGTTTTTTCGTGAAAGAGGATCATACATCTGTGAGTATGGATCATACATATATACTCACAAACTTTCGCATTTATAATATTAGTAGGACTAGTAGGATAGGATATAGTAGCAAGGATGAATACTTTGATATTGAAACTAATTTGTATATAATTGTAAGTAACCAATGATATAACACAGGATGTGAGCAGAAAGGAACAAAAAAGCAATTAATTGATAGAAATACCTACTTTTTAGGGTTCCATACGTCAAAAGGAAAAAAATGGAACCCTTATAGGATTACTTTGTTGTCCGTATGTCTGTCTGTCAAGACCATTTATCTCGGAAACGCGTGGAGGTGTCGAGTTAAAATTAAAACTACATATATCCTCAAGTCTGTGGTCTCTTGGAGCTGTGAAAAATAAGACTCGCACTTGTCTGGTTTTTTTGTAAAAACTTAGAGTAAAAGTAAGACCTCACAGGATGTGATAGAGGTCTTATGTTATTAGGGCTGATCCTAATGCTATCTACATACATAAATAAACTGACGTCTTTTTCCTATGTGGTTAGGTAGAAACTACAGAATGCCACCAGTTACGATCCTCACATACTCCTTTTCCTTTTTTAAGTCAATGGTGTATATTTTTATTTAATTACTCCCCTACATATACCTAACTGTAATTTAATTCAATCGTGTTTATTTTTCTTTTTATTTAATTATGATGTAAAGAAATTAATTGTTTAATCCTATACGTTTTGGCTTCAAACATTGTCCTCGGAGGGACACTGATCTCTAAGATACAGATTCTACCTAGTTTAGAGGTCAGGGTTTCAATGTTTTTTTTTTATTTGTTATAAGTCTAACCCATCTTTTTAACTTTACCTTGTATTTAATTGTATCAGAGATGGTATATATCAAGGCTGCAACTGAGGAATCTTTGAAGGATAAACTCAATAGCTCTTTTCTCGATCTGAAGTCATACAATATATCAGTAGTGATCACCAGACCAACGAGATGATGAATTACTTTATTTATTTTATCACTAGCTTCCGCCCGCGACTTCGTCCGCGTGGGATAGTTACTTTGGGCTAACGCTAACTTTAAACCACGAGATTAACGAAGAAAAAATTTCTTTCTCCGCCCTTTTCTTCCCTCTTTTTCCCCCTTTTCTCACTTTTTTTAGCCTATGTCTGTCTCCAGGGCCCCAACTATCTCTGTTCCCAAATTCATCAAAATCGGTTTGGCCATTTAGGCGTGAAGACGTAACAAACAAATAAACACACTTTCGCTTTTATAATATTAGTAAGGATAGTGTCAATAGTGTTAAATACTGATATATCTATCATACTCTATTTTATTATCCAAGAGGCGATGTATGATTAGTTTCTTAATACCTGTCAAATTCTCCTTATCACCGTAATTATAAGCTCGGCGATAAATGTGCACGATTTCAATAAGATACGATTAATTTAGCTGAAGCAATTAATAACATAAGTAAATATGATTAAGACCATTAATTTTGATATACGAATAGTAACCGGTTTAAAACATTCTCTTGCATATTTAGTATACGTTGTTTATTTGAATTCCTGTAGTGGTACAATAGGAGAAACCGCTGCTTCTAGAACGCTAATATCAGTTAAACGCTATCTATCTGTAGGCTTTAAAGTCTTAACATGATATAACAACATTTACTTTCACAGACTATGAGTCGAAACTAGGTTTTACATTGTAAAGAATTGGTGTTCAACATGAACATCGTGAATTTTCAACTATTGTATGCCCGTGAGTTATTTTACAATTAGATTTAGACGGGATGAAATCAAATCATGAAATTAAGCCTTAAGCACACAAACCCGCCAGAAAAAGTTCTAATTAAAAAAGTGAGGCCCCTGCCTTACCGCCTGCCGGGGTTGCGGGTTGTTCGAAAGAGATACCGCGGCCCCGGAACATAAAGGGCGGTAGAAGGAACATGGGTGGGTTTTAGTCAAAACAAGTCTGACACTCCCCTCCGCTCTACCAAGGGAAGTTATTTGATGATTTCCCACCACAAAAAAGGCCCCTGCCTTATCTTTCAACACAAATAAGTAATATAATAGAATTGCAACAGTATACCCATGAAACAATCCGTTCGAACACAAATTACAATAATTGCCTGAGAACGCTAAGCGGGCTGTGTCGAATGATCGGCTATATTAAATCGAACAAGCACTTCGCACAGTTAGTAACGAAATTTCACGCCCTACTGAACTTGATATGTTTCAAACTTACAAGTTTCGGACTTGAAAAGCAAAATTCGAACTTAGGGTTGCCAGAGATAACAATGGTAAACTTGAACATTCAACAGACTGTGGAAAAGGATTAGAAATATCTTTAAAACAGAGTCACAAATATGACAATTTTGTAGGTGAATTCAATTCAGTTTGAGAAAAGACAAGAATAAAAAAAGGTCAAAGCTTGCCTTAATTTTAAAATACAAAGGAAAAAACTATCTTGTTATCTAGTCTTTCTTTATCTAGGATCCATTGCCATTCATTCGAAAGGACGTTCAACTTTGATACATTTAGCTGCCTCACTGATAACAGTTATATTCAAAACGTGATCAAGCAATTGCCACATTTCGCCTCGGGTCTCCGTTTGCTTAACCTAAACCAGATCTAGGCGTTTACTTACATTTTACCGGCAACTTTTTATCTATGAATCTTTCCTATCCCACTAACGTTTTCTAGCTTTTATTGCCTTTGTCTGTACGAACGAAAGGAGTTTTATTACCGTTTGCATTTATTTTAGCATTTAGTATGTTATCTTCATCATAGTGTTTTATTTTAGTTTTGAATATAGCTTTATCTCGAGGAAAAAATAATGGACTTGGAACACGTTTCTTTCGTTTAAAGGTTAGTTCAATGCCAACTAACCATATCAAATTATTAAACCTGTCCAGGAGATATAAAGGAGATTGGGGATTGGGTGCAGTCCTTGAAACAATTTTGACCCGGAAATTTTGGTTTTTGGGTATTTTCCTCTGCCGTGCCATTAACTGCTGATTTGTGAGGAATCTACGGTGTTCCCATTACAAGAAATGCACCCAACTACCAATATCCCTCTTGATAAAGTGACATTCTATTAACAATAACTCCTGTTGAAAGCGTTTGTCAATTGTTTAGGCCTTCATAAACCTCTCAACGAAATTAGTCCATTGAAAAGTTACATTTGGGGTTGCGTTTTTTAGAGGACGCAATTTTATTTTTTTGATGTGTAGGGGGGGTTAGTGTAAAGCTAAAACCAAGTTTGTGGGGTCGCCACCCTTGTCCCCCGGCCGCCATCTTGAAAATAGGGGTTGAAATGGTTTTTACGACATACCTCTTAAACTATTTATTTGATAAAAAAAAATTGTTAACATTTTTTGTTGCAAATTAAATTCTCTACAACTTTGGTCCAGTAACTTTTTGTCGTAGAACAATAAATAAAAAAGTTATAAGCGAAAATCTTCAGAAATTCGAGAAAAAATAATATATTTTTTGATGTATTTTTTTTTTAACATTTTACGAAAAAATGATATCTGACCATTTTTGTAGATCGTTTTTGATCGTTGGAACAACTTTCTTTCGCATTATTTTTTCATTAAGTCAATAGCTAAGGTTTTACAGCGCTCCGAAGTGAGTACTATTTTTCAGTACTCTTAACTATACGTGTGTATTAATAATATGTCATCAGTTATTGTTTTTTTTTAATTTATTTACTTTGTTATTATAATTTTTTTAATTATAGTTTTTGCAATATTATTAAAAAATAATTATATGCTCTTTTTCACTCTTTAACAGGATTTAACAATTATTGATTTTTAAAATAATTTTAAATGTCATGGCTGTTACTGAGAATACTGTTCAGGTAGAAAATACTCAAGTGACCATGAGGGAACATAAAAACAGCTGCCTGCTATTGTTATTATTATTCCTAACCTCTCTTATTGTAAGAATAGCTAATAAAATTTTTTCTCGAATTTCTGAAGATTTTCGCTTATAACTTTTTTATTTATAGTTCTACGACAAAAAGTTACTGGACCAAAGTTGTAGAGAATTTAATTTGCAACAAAAAATGTTAACAATTTTTTTTTATCAAATAAATAGTTTAAGAGATATGTCGTAAAACCATTTCAACCCCTATTTTCAAGATGGCGGCCGGGGGACAAGGGTGGCGACCCCACAAACTTGGTTTTAGCTTTACACTAACCCCCCCTACACATCAAAAAAATAAAATTGCGTCCTCTAAAAAACGCAAGGTTAGGCCTAAAAAATGTAACATTTCAATGGACTAAATTGGATAAAGCGAAGAAAGCTACCAGCTCCAAGCTACGCTTAACATGACAACTGCAGAAACGAATCTCTCCCACAAACAATTAAACTTTCGTTCACAACATCAATTAATTACAAACAACTTTCAATTAATATCTTAACTTCAGTCAGCCCTGAACAAAACAGATATCAGCCAAACGATTTCTAAGTTCTCATTGCTTTCACCAAACACTTACTGAGTTTATAGCCATTTGCACCTATGTCCATTGTTCTCAACAGAATGCTAAGAAGATCGGTAAAAAAAAAAGTAGGTACTCATTGCATTATGGTACCTTTCATTATGGTCCTGTATGCCAATAAAGTGATTGTTTTTTCTATGTACAATGAAAAGGTTATGATTTATTTTAGAATACATTTGGAGGTACTCCGTGAATACGAAAAAAGTTTGACCTAAGTGTCAAGTAAACAAATTGGCTGACACGTAGGTTGGTAGTTGGTTAGAATGTACTCCAATAAATCAATGCAAAGCTCCATTCTTTAATATCTGACTCATTTCATACAAAAAATTATAACATCTGGAACCAGGAAACGTTAAACTGCAATGAAATTAATCAGAAGTGAAAATAAAATAAGTGGGCGTAGCAACGTAATAGTGAAGTATGAACAACAAAACAACAATTACATAATACGATCTAATGAATCTTACACACAATCTGAAGATATGATTAGTTATCGTCGTATTTACAACTGATACAATGACTGTTACTTTCGCTTATAACTACGGAACTAGAAATTCAAACGATCCTATTGAATCAGTAACTTGGATAGAAAGGCACAATACGCCAGTAAATTTCAAGAATGATTATGAAAACACGGGTTCAGGTAATTAAATATCGTGTTATAAGGCTAATGTATAAAACCAGACAGTAAACAAAAAATACCACAGCAAAAGCTTGTAAATCTTGTCAGTCAAACGATGCCAAATGATTCATAAACATAGATAATAATCAATCAAACAGCAGTGACACCATTGCAGAGAATCGTCTAAGATAACTCTCAGAAACAACAGACCAAAAACAATACAGGCCAAACCATTTCCAAAATCACCGAACATTTTTCTCGCAGTTAACACAAATACAAGAAAAGCATGCACGTATCCAAAAGGAAAGTACTTCGTCCATTCATTGTAGCATTAAAAAGGTATTCACATAAAGACAGGTTACAAATTGACGAAAGTAAGAATTCTATTGTGTGTTCTTTGAACGTTGTTCTCGTTTCCTGATCTGTGTAGGTAGGAGGTTTTTGTTTGAAATTTGTTCTGTTTTGGACTGATTAAATTAGCGTGGGTTTGTTAATTGTTTTAGGTCTAATTGGGAAAAGTGGTCTAATTTGCTGTATGGAAGAATTTGTATCTGTTTGAGCTTGGTGTTTTGTCAGGTCTATTTTGGGTATCATTGGTTAGTGTTTTAATAGTGCCTTCTTCAAGTTGTTTTTGACCTTCGCAACTTTCGACTCAGTGCCCAATAGATTATAGAATTATAGTGAAAGGGACTTCTACAGTCTCATCACCTGTAGCGTCCATCTAGTCCACTTACTCGTTTGTAAGATAAATAAGAAACAACATTATACGGAGAGCATATTTTCCTCACTTCTCATTAAATGACTAATTACTCAGAAAACACTGACGTATAAATACGATTAAACGTAGTGCATTAGATAAGGGCAGATACAAACGACTTGCACTTCGTAGACGATCGAGATTTACGGCTAATGCTATCCTGATTATCGTGCGTAAGTGACGTTTAAATAGATCTGCATTGGATAGGATCTCGCGACGTCAACAGATGAGTTTAAAATTATCGATCATTATACTCTTTATTGTAATGAATCTAAAACGGTTTAAGTACGTGTAGTTAAGGCCAGAAGAAAAGATTAGATACATTTAAACATTTAGAATGGATTGACTTCTTAAAAAGGAACACGCGAGGAAACTGGTAAAGGTGAAACGACATTTAAAAAACAACAATTTGAAGACATGCAAACCCATCCACGCATTTCCACTAATGATTCTTAAATAAGCTTACTATAAACATACAAACATTTGTTTATGATAATGACCCACAGCAACGCATTTTCATAACATGATTCTTGAGGAAATCATTTTTTAATTCAACATTAATAAAAAGTTAACATAACTAAGTAATTATTCTCTTTCAAGTTTTCATTTAACTCAGTTTATTTAATTACATCAATAATTACGAAAGGGACCGGCGGAAATTAAAACAGAAATCGACAATTGCTTTCACTAGAATTATTAAAAAGAATGACGAAAATGTTTTGTTACCTAACGTCTTAATGAAAACAAATCTTAAAACAACGTGTTTTATTTGGTAGACTACAAACTTTTTAATAGTAAAAGTAATTGAGTCAATTAACTTTAATATTTCAACTCGAGCTTTCTTTTGTTTTTATGATTGCCTAGTACAATGCAATGATTGGAACAATGTGTTTGGAAAGTTCGTAAAAGTAAATAATAACTATGCGTATACTCAAGTCAAAAACTCAAATTGAATGATACAATACAATTTAACACATCAACTGTATGGGATAAGAAACAAAAAGGTTTATACCACAGTTCTACCATAGTCTATAACAACACATGACATACATTAAACTTTAATTTAGAAACCTTCGATCGACCTCGACGACACATCAACCTATAGAAAATCAGATTATACTGATCACTCAACTACGGATCGTACACCGTACATTTCCCGGACTATGAGAGATCCGCTTAAACTAGTACTTGTATAGTTTGATGTATCGTCGTGTATACTTTTTTTTTTTGGGTGGGAAATCATCAAATAACTTCTCCTGCTCTGGGCGTAGTGAGTGTGTATACTTATGCCGAAATTCGAACAGAAAGAACTGTCCACTAAAAAGTACGGCATTTTTCAAATAACCCAAAAAGACGAACCCATCTCATTCACTAAGATCAGACCACCATCAGAGAAACGTCTGAATTATTCCAACTACACCAGCAAATTCCATTCAAACTGTCCATTCATAATTTAATTCAGCTCGAAGCAAACATTAATATCAATAAAGTTCCCGGTAATCTAAATTTCGCATCTGATATCTGCGAATATTCAGTGCTATTATTCGCAATCATGGCGCGAGATTCAATCCGACCGGGTTTCTAAACGCTCACAGCTAAATGTTTATATCTACCACAATAACGGGCATGACCCACTTCGGGTTGAAATGGTACAAGCATTAAAGGGAACTCAGGAACTCAGGAGTTGTATTTGATCGTAATACTATTAAGATTTAAAGTAATGATAAATGGATACAGTAACTGATTGAGTCCCCAACAACAGGATCTGGCGATGCGGTAGTCCCAGAAGGAGGTGGTGTGATGAGCAGGACTTTTACAAAATGGATTGGGCCCAAATAGCAAACGACAGGAAAAAATGGAAGGAATGAAGGGAGGCCTTTGTCTTGCAGTGGGACACATCTGACTTAAAATGAACTAAATTAATGATAATTGATGTCAACTCTTCTTGTAACCAGAAGTCCTTCTTTTTGTTCAAAGAATTAGCATTGCCACCCAACGCGATAGTGCTGCCAGCCTTCTGGGCACTTTTCCTGTTGACAGCGATGTGAACGATTTTTTGAGGCCTTGTTATTAATTTACCATTTTGATGCTTGTACAGACGCCTGCACATCAAGCTACTACAATCTGTCAGATTTCTTTGATAGATTTTCGACTTTATATCTAAAGTATAAGGTTCAAAGTTCATTGGGAAAAATTGACAGTTTCGGGTAGCTTGACCTGCAGGCGTCTGTACATATTTTTATGATTAGTATGTCTATTTGTATTTTGTAAATAATGTACATAGATGTGAATAAAGTTATCTTGTTAAAGTAACTTAGTAAGGTAAAGTAATTAAAACAGAAAATATGAAAAGAATTAGAATATACAGGATTTAAAATATAAATCCGCAACGGAAACTATTATTTATTAAATTCCAAAACACTGGACAAAGACAAAGTACATAGCTCCTTTCTCTTTATGGCGAAAACTACCATACAAAACAATTTACATTATGTATTTCGATACTAGGTTTAAGTTATTCAGTCTTTGATGTTGTCATAAAGTTTAAACTGAAATAACATCATCTAGGTCTCGAAACAAGGTACTCGTTGTACTACACAAAACCTCAAGCAAGGAAACAGATGGAATTCACCCAAACCCAGTAACACACTAAAGGTCAAACAAGTGATTATTAGAATTCCCGTCACCACCGCAATTTCGTGCCGCGTCAACTCCATTCTTGCACCACACTTCACAAAGACCAGGGCCATCTCCCGAGGCAATAAGTCAGCTGTAGAAAGCAAGGAAGTGGAAACGCCTACAGTTCAATATTGTCTCGGCTCAATAAACTGAACTGGTTCGGTTACAAACGGATCTTTGTTTAAAGTTTCACCAAATATTTTTGTTGACAATGCACTGACCGAGTTACTTAGACTTGGAACGGCTTTGTTAAAGCTCAATGGTGAAGTCATTGGGCTTTTTGTAAGAACAGGTACTCCAATGAATGTAGAATACACCAAGGGTGCCGTATATATCTTGTGACTGCGTAGACGAGTTATTTTTTACACAGCTTCAAGTGACCACAGCTTTGAGTATATGGTTGAATTTCAACTACATATCTCCACACGTTCCCGAGATAAAGGGTCTTAACAGACAAGAGGGAACAAAGTGATCCTTCTTTTGTTCCATTTTTTCCTTTTGATGTTTTGATTGAAAACTATAAATTACATAAATATATGAATTACCATTACAAACATGAAAACTTTGAACGCTGTGAATTCAAAAACAGCCAAATTCACAATAGGGACTTAAATCAACCTTCTTGGATGTGTTATTAACACAGTTACCAACGGATCAGGATCTAAAACCGTACACACACGAATCAAACAGGTAAGCGGTGACAGTGCTAGTTTTTCAGGCAAAGAACATTCAAGCTTCAGATCTAGTTCGTCCAATTAACACTTCCATGAGAGATAAGAAGTTGGTTGAGCTGATTTAGACGTACTTGGAAGTACTGGTATAATTGATGGATTTAGTTTGATATTATTGAGAGTTTGTTAGGTAGGTTTAGCAAGAATTTCTTCTTTAGAGAATTTTGAGTTCAATTTTTAGAGTTCGAATATTATTGCAGTCCCCTTTCTTTTTTAAAAAAAAAAATTCTCCAAAAGATTTTCACCTTTGATTATCAAGGATACAACAGAACTACTTAAGTAGACCACAGATGATGCTATTAATAGCATCATCTGTGGTTTTAAAAAAAAATATTACCTCGTCCAATTCAACACAACCGTCAGATACAAATCCCTCCACAAATCATCATTAAACCTACACTTCAACTAAATCTAAATAAACTTAATCTGGGATTAATCCAATCAATTTTATCTCATCAATCATTTAATATTATCATCCCTTCATCTATGACTTCCGTCGTTATTATAACGTTTTTTTTTTATATCATATACAGACAATACTGTGAATCTGTTTAGTGTAGTTTATGTAAATATTTGTATGTAGTTAATTATTAAGGCACGATGAGTTTGGCATATTTGTTTGGACAAAAACCTCAAAAAAAGTTAAGACAAAAATAAACCTACACTTCGAAAGCGTAAATCACTTCATTGGACCTTCCAAAGCCCTTCCATACGGCACGATTTGCCGACGTACCTACATCTACATCTGAAGAACCGTTACTTGGACCAAATGCAGTTAGTTGGAACGACCTAGTTCTTGTCGCTTTACATGTCAATGGGCCCACGGGTTTTCTGGTGACTAAAGAAAGACAATTAGGCGGGTTGACGTGTCTAGACTTGGTGACGGTTAAGTGAGAGAGCTGATTGAGTTATGGAGTGAAATTGTGAAGAAATGAGAGTTATTTATTTCAATAAATGAAAAATTAGGAGATGTGTGTGAGTGTGTTGTTTTAAAGATTAGACAAATCTAAACTTAAAAGTTTAAAAAAATGCTTTATTTACATACTAAATACCAAAACTAAAGAAAAAAATTATTCAGCCTTATGTCTTTTACTTCACAATAATTGAAAGCCAGTATTTCGAGGCCTAGAGAAATAGCAATTTCGAAAACGACCTATATTGGCTTAAGCTTTTCGGTAGCTTATGTCAATGTTGCACTATTGACGTTTCCAATACTGTGATATCAATGATAATGTTTTTTGTTTCAGACTTATTCTGTCATCGTACTGACTGCGTATAAGTGCCGATGTTCTATTAT
Source organism: Ochropleura plecta (assembly GCA_905475445.1). Classification (NCBI taxonomy): domain Eukaryota; kingdom Metazoa; phylum Arthropoda; class Insecta; order Lepidoptera; family Noctuidae; genus Ochropleura; species Ochropleura plecta. Next base: position 14,050,452 of record FR997739.1, read on the forward strand.
TCGTTAACCTATTTCACTAATGAAGACGTATGAAGTTTCGGAACGCAACCCACTTGACAAGTCCTACGTGTTTAATAAACATGTTCATCAAATGAGAATTGATTCATGAAATTCAAAACAAAGTACAGACGAACATTCTGTAATTTTTACCGTCTCTTAAGGATGTAACGAACAATTATTTCTGTTATTTTTTTTCTTCTGTTCCGTACTCCAAACATAATCCAAGACAAAAGCAAGATGGCGAAGACTTCTCAAGCCTATATATTACCTACAATAATACGCATACATACTTCCTACTTTGAGCATATAGAAATCAATAAACTTTACAGCTTTCCGGGATAGTTTAACATTCAAAAGTCCTTTCAGTTACTGTTAAACTGCAATAAAATGAAAATAAGGTTTTGTTACTTATTGTCAATATTTCTACACAAAACTATTATTTTCTCTTAGTGGAAACTCTTTTATAGGTTTTCACTTTGTAACTGTCCACGTGTTGTTATATCGATAGCTTTAAAATACCTACTTATTTCAATACACTCTAAATTCTAGGTCTAAACGACCTTACATATCGCACCTCAATAGCATAAAAAGCTAAACACTTGATGTTATAAATAAAGATGATTTTCTAAGAAATACCAGCATTAGTTGCGCTTGCGCCAACTCGAGGTAGAAAGAGACTGGACCTGACAGCCTTGGTGTATGCAGCTTTTTAGATTCACTTCCTATTGTGAATTGCAGTTATTATAGTAGGGTAGGTGGAACTATTTGCATCGGTTGAGATTTATCGAAGGATTGAAATAATGTATTTTGAGTATGGTATACTGATATATCACATATTTTTTATCGAGTATTCATTTTTCATTGTTACTATAAGATTAGCAGATCATCCATATATACATAGAGAAAAAAATATGTATTATAGACGATAACTAATAAACTACCTAAGCAATATAAATAAAATTCCACCTGGAAAGACCACTCATATCAAACAAAAAAATAATTTTGCAAATCGATCCAGGCGTCTTTGAGTAATCGGTGAACATACATAAATAAATATTAAAAAAAGATTCCGACGTATTGAGAACCTCCTCCTTTTTTGAAGTCGGTTAAAATGGCGCGAGTTTATCTATCTGTAGGCCATACAAATATTTGTTCCGTGCGGGGATCGAACCCGCAACATTCAGCGCAGCAGTCGATCGCTCAGCCACTGCGCCAACCGTGTCGTCGTTGTTATTTCTATGGTCTTCCTGTACTGTTATAGCCAAATCCATACTCAACATTTTCCGCACTATGTATACCAATTACTATTTTGTGTTCTATTAACGAGACTATACGACATACAACTATTTCTAAAACAAAAACCGTTCCAATGGCTATAATTCCAAGTTGAAAATCAATCAAATTTTCCAAAAATCTAGATTCGTGGCACAACCTTTCATCGCTTTTCCAAATAAGGAGAACTAACAATTATAGCTCTGATGGGGTGAAACCACCTACTAAAAGCATTTACCAAGTTTGGCCAAGCACAATTTTCATTATAACTTAAAAGATATTACGTCCATACCATAAAAAGCGTATGTGTCACGTAATCGCGTGTCCTTATAAATGTTCGTCAACTAAGTGCATAATGCCTTAATGTCTCATGTTTATATTAGGACTAGCTGGCGCCTTCGCTGGCATGATATCAAAAAAATATATCCTATGTGTTATTCCAGACTACAATCTACCTCTGTGCCAATTTCCTCAAGATCCGTTCAGCCGTTTTGACGTGAAAGAGTAACAAACATCCAAACATCCATCCTCAGAAACATTCGCATTTACAATATTAGTAGGATTAGAGTGACCGCAATAGACACTATAGGGGTTTGGGTCTTTGATCTCAATTGCAGTCAGGGTCTAGAGATTATGGTTAGGCTATTGAATAGCTCTGTCATTTATTGGTCTGTATCTAGTCTATTATAATTTGAAGAGCGCCTACGCTTCGCACGAATGGGGTAAACTTTATGCTAATTATAGATTAGTTTAGAAACTTGCTGCTGGCTTAGATAAAGAGCAATATTTAGATGTTTATACTTCCAATAATATTTTATTAGGATGACATAAAATGGCAGCTTATGTTTCTTAAAGCGGTTATACAACTGTTTTGTATTATGAGTTAGTTATGTACATACAAAACACGTTTTCCTTTAGTCTGTTCGGTCCTAATCTTAGAAAAAGCCTCCAAGAAGAGCACAAAGGCAATACTTATGATGTTGCAGATAATAATTTTCAGGCTGCATACAGTAACTTTCCTCTTCTACTTCAAACTTAGTTTGTTTGTTTAAAAGCACAGTTCAAATCACCACAAAAAATATATGGCAATGTAATGCTGTCCCAGTTTGTAATGACATCCTATCATTCAAAACAGGAAACAAACACATAGCTAACAACAGGTAGTCTCACCCTACATACATTGACATGCAGTTATTAACCACTATAAAACACTATAGTATTTTTTTCATTAACCAAACGACCCTAAATGAGGAAGTGTTATTAAATAACACCAGTAATGAGGTTTTTAACTTATAATTATTCCATAATTAATAGTTTTGAGTGAAGTATTAACGCTGGCGTCCGCATCAAATTCTGTAATGTTATTCAATTCAAGGTTGCCGCGTAATGGTCATTATATTCAACAAGTCATTAGGAAAATAATTAAGCTTGACTGTATTCATTGCATTTGTAAACAGCGTCATATTTTGTTTCGACGTTCTTATGCGTAAATTTATTTTTTAAGTTCAAACGGCTGAAACATTTGGATTTATGAATAAGCCGAGTCTTTTAACGTCTCATAGCTGAGCTTCATCGTATGCCTAACCTGTTCCCAACTATGTTGGGGTCGACTTCCGGATGCAGCTAAAAATACATGGAACGACTGCCTATCTGACCTCTAAAACCCAGTTAGTACTGGGTAATACAATTCTCCCTCCCCGATCTCCTACCTTCTTAAACAAAATTGAAAACCATAAAGCAAGGACTACTCCTTTCTTAATTCTTCTATTGTTTTGCTGCAAATGCAATCTTTTTAAAATTTCTTCCGGGACTGCATACAATCATAATAAAGTAATAAATTGTTTAACTAAAAACTGTCTTATTGTCATTGCAACAAGACATAAAAGTACAAAGCTACATTCACAACAAGATGGTTAACATTTCCTGAACCATAGAGACTAGATTTTATACTTATTAACACAGTAGAAACCTATTACACAGGCAACACTTACATTACCTATGACATTTATTGACCAGTAATTTCTTATTCAAACCTGGCCGTATACATGACACACAACAATGTTGTTTAGTTAATAACTTGTTCTGTAAAATCTACACTTAATAATATAGATCGAAAAGGAACTCTGTCTGTCTGTGATGTGATCTAAAACTGGAAATAGACACACTATTTTTTTCGAAAGGAAAATCCGTTTCTTTTTTTTTAAACAAAAACGTTGCCCCACACTAGGAATTTCTCGTGGGTACGTTTACAAACATTTAAACTCACATCCACAAACAGCCAGACCCGGAACAGCTATCTGTTGGCCATACAAATATTTGTGCCGTGCGGGGATCGAACCCGCGACACGCAGCGCAGCAGTCGATTGCTCAGCCACTGCGCCGTCAAAAATTATCAAATGTCTCCTGCCGCTCTGGGTGGAGCGAAAGGGAGTGTCAGACTTGTACTGACCAAAACCCATCCATGTTTCTCCTTTTGCCTTTTGTGTTCCGGGTCCGGTGAATCCCTTTTGAACAACCGGCAGCCCCGGCAGGATGGACAATATGGACAGAAGATATTTTTTATTCTATAAATATAATAATAAACAGCTCTTATGTTCTATTAACGATAACATCATCTCCACAACTAAAGACCGTCTTTGGCAAGCTCAGTTTAGCCTGTAAGATCGACCCGAGCGGCTGATATTATTTAGCCACGAGCTCTGCTTAATTCCTTAATTAAAACTTTGTCTAAACTCCAAAATATTATTATCAAAACTGTTACTCAAAGCATTTATTTCTTTTAAATCTCTATGGAGAAGAATGGGCAAGAAACTCCAAAGCAATGAAATACAAAATACACGCAAGCAAAACCGGATGAAACAGCTAAGCTATAAGCCTGTTGGATCAAGATTCAAGATGCTTATCTAAAAACCTATCTATACCTTGTACAAATGTGCAGTCAGGTATTTCCACTAGATATAAAGACAAAAAAATGTCATAATAAATTGCTTATCGTCTTGCTATTTGTAAAACTGCTAATTGTATGAGTAATTAATTAGAGATATTGACTGTTTTAATTGATTGCAGATTTTGAGATTAAATCGAGTCTTCGCTTATGCATTTTAAATTCAGTAGATTCAAATCTGTGCTTTGTCGGCTTTTTTGTAAAAAATTCTAGCGCATTTTGATGCTGATACCTACTTTTAGACGACGTCATTGTCAATGCTGGGCAAACCTTTCCCCATGACTTCCACTTCTTGGTATGATCCAAGGCTAAAGTGGAACACTCGTTGTTTATTCTGTCCAGCTCGTTTCGCAATCTTCCGCGTATGCCGCGACGCCTTCTGGCTGTGTCAGGGCTCCAGAAACATCTCTCGTCTCCAGAATCATCTCGTCTATTTTGGTCAACAGCTAATAAGACATGTGGCAGATATATCCAGTAAAGTCCCACTACAGCTTAGCGGATTTTTGAGTAACGTCAGTGATTTGTATTGTGAAGTGCATTTCACCTTAGTAGGTAAATTGTTATCTCAACACATGATGAAATAACCATAAAGGTTTACTTGTAATGTCATCATACTGAGCGATCAATTTCTTATTCTTTTCTTTTATAAGTAACATTGATGGCTACATCATTTTATGAACTTCTTGTCGAACTTCATCACTTTCTTCAATTTTAAAATTTGATTGAAGGCTGTCCGTGTCCATATCACTGGCATATGTTTGGCTGACATCTTGCACTCTCATCCATCCAACTTTTATTGTTCTACTACAAGTTATAAAACAATACTGTAATAGTATTCTTTTTGCTCTTGTAAGGCCAGCTTGTTTTCACCTCCGGGTCATTGTTAATTTTTCTCAGAGACAAGGCTACACCAATTATGGCTGACGGTTCTACAGTACTAATAATTCCTTATGCATCTATTCATATATTAAATGATTGAAATAACAGCTCTGTGAATTTATTCCTATAATTTATGCAATCAATTTATTACGCTTCGTGTTTTTTGAACTAATGGTTGGTTTTTAGTTTTTGTGCTGTCCAAATTACCTATTTAGGATGTAGACAAAAAAGGATGACTTTATTATTGACACTAATTTTATATTTACGATGAGTAATACATTGTCTACACGTCACGACAGCCGGTCGTCTTTTGTTTTTTTTCTTCTCGTTTTGATGAGCAGTATCGTACCTAACATCTAGTGTATTGGTTTTAGCACATTATATTTTATTCGTTTTGCACATAAAATTAAAAGATAAGCACATAAATTCCATAGTATATAGTTTATGTACACACGACGGCACATCAACTTACACAAAACCATTTTAACCTGATCTCTCTACTACGGTGTGCGATCCGTAGTAGAGAGATCAGGTTATAATAGTTTAGAATAGGTTGACCTGTCGTCGTGTGTACAATGGCGAGCTTTAGCCAGAATTGGATTTTTAATACAGCATACCTTATTTTGATTGTGAGATTAGCAAAAGGGGATTTACCTATATTTGTACTCATTTACAAACGAATTTAAATGTATTCATTGCTTATTTTCCGAATCTGTATATATTCTTTCCTCTATTTGGATACAAGGATTCCTCTCTATCAGCGGAACTGGGGTATATTCCACCACACAAGCTTAAAAGTTTTGGTTGTAGGACAATCCGCTTTACTCATTTAACTATCACTAAAAGCCATTTCTGTTTCCTTCTTGTACCCTTCTTGTGGTAGCGTGATGATGTCAACCGCAAACCGACTTAGCCCATATCTGCCAGGCTTCTTATTAGCCGAAGTCATGATAATTAAGGGGAGACTTTCGCCAGCGACACTGACACAGTGGCCAGATTCCGATGCAATTAGCCCAGCAATCGCGATTATAGAATTTTATACGTGCTCTCTGTAGGGTTACCATGCTTTTTCTTTTCCGTTTATTTTTATTTTATTTATTTATTTTATTCAGACCATAGATTTTTTTTTGTTTTCCCTTTTTGGGACTTCTAAATATTTTAGGTTAGTTAGTATCACTAAATTAGTATAGATTGTATATTTGTTTAATGTAAATAAATAACTGATTAAATAAAAAAAAACAAGAGCGAGTCAGGTTCGCACACCGAGGGTTTCGTATAAACTTGCGACATAAACAGCCATATCTTTTAAATGTGTCGATTTGGAGGGTTAGTATTTTCACTGCACAAAGGGAGCACAGAGTTTAATATGTGGTTTTAATTTCAACTTGATAACTTCGCACAAGGGTCTTGACAGACAGACAAATAGACATACGAACAACTAAGTAATCCAATAAGGGTCCGTTTTTAACCTTAAAAAATCACTATAGATATTTAAAGTGTAAGTATAATTTTAACCTACTGTTAGTAAATAACAAAATTACAATAAATAAATAAATAGTACAAAAGGCGACATGATTGATTCACAGTTATTTGCTATTTATATACTAATGAAATGACTAACATAGCAAATATAAACAATAAGCCTCTGAAACAAACAAACTTGCCAAGAAAAAAAAACCTGAATTTGCTGCATTCAGGGTTGTTACGGGTAGACAATGACTTGAAGTTTGACAGCCTGTCCTTCCAAGGCTTATTGTGTTCCCAGTACTAACTGGATTGTAGAGGTCAAAAGGCAGTCGCTCCACGTGAAATTAACTGGTTTAAAGCTGTACCCTGGAAGCCGACTCCATCATAGTTGGGAAAAGCCTAGCCAGATGATGATTCAGCCAGAAGTAAAGTAATTAGCGCACTAAAAGCCTAGAATCTAGCATTTAAAAAACTAGATTTCGAATCTAAACAAAAATAACTCGGTAACCTACTTTGTACGAAAACAAACAAACTAAACGTATCGTGTAACGCCAGTCAAAGTTGCGTGCATGTCACAATTCTGTCAGTGGTTTAATGCAATTTTTAAACATACAAAAAATAGTTTTTCCAATTACGTGCAACGTAACTTGCAGTTTCTCCCTGGCTATTATTGCGTCACGCAGATTGCAGATCTCCGCTCTGTTCGTGAAGTATTTATGTTTTTATTTTACTTTAATGTGAACGTTTAATCTTTATCTTTGATGCTCATTTGGATATTATGAAGTTTTTAAGGAATTTGTGTCAATTGCTATGTCGTAATATTATCTATGCGTAATGTTCTTGTAACTTTGTTTTTGTTAATATTTTCCCTTTTCCGTTGTTATTTTTATACTTTATAGCTCTTAAGGAGAACTGGGCCTTTTTCTAGCCGTGGCTAACAAAAAATAGGTACATAAAACTTATTCAACATATTATTTTGGACGATTTATTTTTATTTTCTCTATGATTAACTAACACAGTATAATGCCATAGTAATTGCTACTAAATATGAGATTTTGAAACGTGCAATCAAATGATCAATGTCCCGGAAAACATGTGCATCATACTGACCCTACTCTCTGGTATGAGGACATAGCTTGTCAGTTAGTCTCGCGACACCGACAAGACATATACGCGGCAAAAACTTTAAACTGAGATATTAATGAGGTTTACATTACAGTATATTGTACATAACTACGGTCTTGTAAACAAAACCTAACATTACTTTAATGAGGCTTACGGGTTCACCAATAACTGTATCTATAACTGTCATGTTTATTCTGGCTTATATTTTTGTAAATAAAGTGTATTAAGGGATGACGCTGGTTGCCGAGATACGGGATCAGTCCTAGTTCGGCATCAGAAGATCCCAAGTAAAAATATTGATAATTAAGCCAATAGGCTTAATTATCAATATTTTTACAATTTTACATAAACACAGTGCACAAGTAATAACTTGTGCACTGTGTTTATGTAAAATTGTTTTTGGTGAAATAAATAACTATTCTATTCTATTCTGTATAGCAATGTTATACTTAAAAGAATAACAATAAGGTAGAAAACAGAAATATTGGACCATGTACACACAGCCACACATCAAATTATACTAATCCACTATAACCTAACCAGCTTTGTATCGACTTCCCGTACTATGAGAGACCAGCGTATACTGGTTTTGTATAGCTTGTCGTCGGACGTACATACGGTACTTCTTAAAACCGTGTTTCAGAACATTTATGAGCAGTCACAAACTCTTCAACATAATCTTTACGACTTCACATTTTCAATCATTCAAAGTCATTGGGATGAATATGACACTTCAATCCTTAACTAGCAACGGATAAAACTGGCACATACTGCAATGCAGTAGTGCAATATTCAAATAGGCATAATATTGACTTGACGTGACTTTGATCAGCTAACCATAGACAAGGACATGTCAAAATGGCTAACGCACTCTGAACTGCGCGTCAAAACAAACACGATTTGAATTCGGAATCTTGGGAAGCTTTGGGAATTTAAACTCACTGTCATAGTAGATAGAATTCAAATTCTATTGCAAAACTTTATTTAGGCCCATTTTTCAAGGAGAGGGCCGTAATAATCTTAAAACAATTCTTATCACTAGGGTCCATTCTAACATCTTTAAAACGTCAACTTAACACGGAAATAGAAATGGACTCCTGATGACTGTTTGGCCTCCTTGGTCTAGTGAGCATGAGGCTGGCAGCGGTCCTGGGGTCCCGCGTCGGGATGTTCCATCAGGAATATCTTAGTAGCAGCTAGTTGTGTGACCGTCGGACTGCCAGGTCATTGGTCTCAAGTTCGAACCCCAGAGACGCCCCTCTGATTTTTGGGATTCATGTGCATATTGTATAATTATCACTTTCTTTAGTGAAGGAAAACATTTTGAGGAAACCCGCTTGTCTGAGAGATATTTCTCGACGACATGTTTTGCTAAGTCAGAGGCGCATGACTTTGACACCAAGTTAGGCACCCAACCAGAAGATTAAAAAAGAATATAGCCCTCTGGTATCGGGTATAGTGTCCAAGCTACCGGCAGTCAGGGCTGCAAAGAGGGGAACCTCCTAACAATACACCCTTTACTAAAGGAAATTTAAGCTAGTGGTAGAAGTTGGCTCATTAAGTAAGAGTCAAGCGGGACAATACATGTTATAGTTACCTAAGATCATTCAAGACTAGGTATGTACACTCACAAACACAAACGTTGAAACGTAAATTCCGAACACTTGTGTGAAAAACAAAAGTGAAAAAAGATGAAAGCGCACATCTTACTGGAACAAAAGTCGATTTAAAATGTTCCCAGAATATTACAATAGGCGTTTGTGTATACGAGATTATAAAGTCGTAATTGTCAAACGTAAGCGGATGAAAGTGTTACAACATCGCTTAGCTCCGAATTATATTTGAGCTATTAATTAGGTGTAAGCTTTCGCTTTTGTGCTCGTGGGAGACGGTGATGAAACCGTTGGAATAAAGCACGAAGATGACAAGTGTGATGGCGTGTCGTGGATGTACCTTCGTGTAGTAATTGTGGGAGAGTTTCGTCATGACTGTGTCTTATAACGTATCTAGGTGTGAATGAAAAGTTGCGTATTCTAGGTATGGTGAAGTGGGTTGGGGAAAATGGGTTGGTTTGTTTTGCAGATCGCTGACAGCTAGTCAGTCAGTCAAATAACATTTCACACTGTAGGTTTATGCCAACTAAAGTCAAAAGTCCATAGTTTATTTTAGTCGGTTGACGTTCCGGTATTTCTTCCGACTTGTTGCGTAACCAATGTCGTTTTCTAACAAAAATTGAGGAAAGGAACGTACCACTGAACTCTATGATTAAATATCCTTCATTATATCAAAAAAGAAATAAGTTTTTAATAATAATAAATAAGTTCCTATAGCAACGACAACAAAAAATACGAAAGATGTTCTGGAAACGTCTCAGAAGAAAGAATATGCTGGTAAAATTAAAATACATACATAGTTTAATTGCAACAAAGAAGGCACACTCAGTAGTGGGTGGAATAAAGCCGACGAAGATGAGATGAAAACTAATTCTTATTCTTTATTGCACACAAAAATAAAAAAATAACACACAAATTGTAATACATGTACAACGGCGAGCTGAACCCAGAACTGTGAAATTGTTGTTTATTGTTTGTGACTGAAAATGTTTAGTCGATCTATACTCGATTTCATTGTATTTTCCATGTCTAGATTTATTCAATCATTTATTGAAAGTTTCTATTTGCAATTTCACTAGGGATGTTCTGATAGAGCCGCGTGAAGTCATAAATCTTCATTTCGCATCACTACAAGACAGCAAGATGAATGATTGCGCAGCCCTACTACTTTCGATTCTCGAACGATCTTTTACAATATTAAATGGTTTTTACTTTACGAACAGTTTTATACAGTAAATAAGGCGTCTTAAACAAAAAGATTGATGTATCAAAAAATAAATGTAAATGTATTTTTTCAGATATTTCAACTCTCATTTCAAATCAATTTGTCTTGTTTATTCCACCATGACGAAATATGACATCAAATTCTTAATATCATGGTCCTTTTTTCTACTTCAATTCATTCCTAACATACGCAAAAACCAAGCCTGTCACAGAAGAATAAAACCAATTATGAGGACAAAATAGCTTGGCAACAAATTGATTACGACATTCACGCCACTGGTCGTAAAAAAAACAAAATCACAACAGTCAACAGGGCTATAAATTGGAGTGACAAAGCTTAAAACGAGCAATAAAATGTATGATGTGACTTTCGGCATGTCACTATGACTTGTGACATTGATTGTAGCCGCAGAGTCTAGGCACGAATACTCCTATCTTTACTTTCAGAAAAAAAACAAATGCAATTTGATTTTTGAGGTATGGCCTATTTCGTAATAAAGGTTTCAAAATACGGTATTTTCAACAAAATTATGTTAGAATCATCAATGTTGCCAAGAAAAACACTTTTAATAGTGTTGAGGCTGGCAACAATCTGACTTAGACTGCCCCTTAATTTTAAATGCAGTTATTGTCGTTTAAAGTCCCTTAATTTTAAAACAAGAACTGTCGCTTATTAAAGTGTTACGCGCTGACTATACCACCACACGTTCTTCTCTTGTAGGTACCACAAAGTTACCTTATATTTAAGTAGGTCAATTAATATACAGTACAATCACTGTATAATTAAATATTGATAACCCAGTCGTGGTTACTGCAGTCAATCTTATTACCAAGTGTCAAACTTACACTTAGCGTTGTTTATGGCGGGTCGTAAAAGGAGCTGTTTTAAACATGAACTTGATATGGCATGGAAAACTGAATTTCAATTTGCAAAAACAACTAATAAAACAAACTAACCAAAAAAAATTTTTTAAACACAAACAAAAAAAAAAAGACAAAAAAAAGTCTGGTTTATATCATACATACACATAATTATATATTTTACAAACTAATTGATTTCAGACACGCTAGTTTAAATTAAAAACAAATAAAACAACTTTAAGTGTGTTTAAACAAAACTAAAATTAATAACCTCGTAAAATAAATTGCATTCGAATTTTGAAATCATACAAAATCCTTTCACTGCTTTTACAAACCTCATGTCAACAACAATAAAGGTGTACTTCAAAATTAATAACAGTGACAGCAGATCTCGTTAAGATGTGACCATAAGTCACAGTAAACGAAAACTATTGTGACGTTTAATTATAGTTTCGGTTTCAACATACACGTGACCTCAGAACAATTGTTCGTGCCCTCATTATACTAATTGATAAATATTATCGAATGGAAAATAATTGGAGTGCCTCGGGGCATTTTTTTTTCCTCTAACTCGCATGGCCTTCGCCATTAGACCAAATAATAAACGGCCATTGTACCACTTCTAAATAGTCATTGTTTGGTCTAGACACCGTGTTTTAATCACGACTGTCCTATGTATTCACTTTCAGAACTCAATTGGTGAGGCTTATTAATTTGTCAGATTGACGACTGATTTATTTTTTATCAATGAACGATTTATGATTGTTTTTTTGCTGTGACGTTAAAAGCAACGTCAAATGAAACGTTTTAAACAGAAAGTAACTAACTAACTCACAGCTTATACTTGAGTTCACAAGCACTGTAATCATTTAACTTCTACAACCAGCTCGGAAAGAAAAGTTCTTAACGAAACTTTCTTTACGTACCTGTCCCATGTGGGACCTATTAAAATAACTAACAAAAATATCTGCTACAATATTTTCTGTCGCAAATCGTCTGATAATTTCTTAGAATTTCAAAACAACTTACAACCCGTCTACTCAAAACAGTTGACATTTGACATGGCCGCGTACGACCATATCTCGATTCGTGTCCAGCTTTTAAATTGACATTTCATTAGTCCTCTATGGTAAAGCTGAACAGATGGATTGGCCGTTTACCCTTTTTGGCAAAGATTTTGCAACAATAACTCTTATTGTGAGTCATAGAGAACAGTTTTTGACGTGATAACGTCTTTAAAATCGTTTTAGTCGGGTGACATGTTCAGAAACTTGTGTCACACCAAAACCTCACAAGCGACATTTCATAAAGATGGTAGCGCCATCTGTTACTTGGCTCGAAAAAAAAACTTTAAATTAGTACTTAATTTCATTTTAGATGTCACTACTGGTGATAACTTATATCACCAATAAGACGTTATCACGTAAACATCTCGATCGTAAACCTACTTTACAAACAACCAATTTTTTTCGTCTCTGAATCATGTACGGCATATATAATTCCAAAACGTCAATTAACACCTTCAATTGACTGAATAAATCATGCCGTGCAGATTGATCATAATCGTATAAGGAATATGATTGCGTTTTATTCTAACGCACGTTTAGGGGTTCCCTCTATCTGGCAGAATCTTGATGCTCCGATTTTTTTTGGCATAACACACTTAGCATAATTTTCTTTAAACGAACATTTTAAAGGCATAAAAAATAATTATCGTTTGGCATAATGTTTAAAACTTCGAATTAACAATGGCATACTTTTAAGATGGCAGAATTACATTTAGTATAATTACGATTGGCAGAGTTCAAATTTCGCATAATATATTATTTGGTATAATTTCACTTGGTATACTATGCAGACGGCAGTAATGGCTAGGTTAGGTTAGGTTAAAACTGTGACCTCCTACGCACGAGCCGAGCGAGCGGAGCAAGCGGTGCCGCGGCAGCGGCCGGCGAGTGTCAGTAACGACTTGCATTAATAGAAAAAAGAGATTGTTTTAAGTAGGTTACCCGGAACTGAACTAGTTAGATTAGGATAATTACTTATTGAATTCAATGACCTTATTTCAAATTCAATTAAACAATAACTAAAATAAATAACATTATTTTAGAGCAATAATTAATTAAAATAAATAACAACTTATAATGACAAAGATGATCCTAACTATAAACTTTCTGCGATATGACAATTCTGATGTTTAATGATTATCGATATAAAATATATGCCAAAAGACGATTCTGACTGTGAACTTTCTGCGATATGATGTTTCTACTTTTTAAATATTATGGATATGAAGTTTATGCCTAGAGATGATTCTGACTTACAAAATTATGAGTTTATACTGTATGATAAATGAGTGTCTGCTAAACAATTTTCTGCGAAGTGAAGTTTATGCCATCCGTTGTTATGCAAAATAAAATTATGACATAAAAAGTTCTGCTATTTATAAGGTGGACCCTACGTTTAGATAACATACATTAGATTAATGCAAGTCGTACTCACAAAGAATTTTAACTCGGATTAAGACTGCGTATAATTCATTTTTGATTTACGTACATCAGAAGCAATTGAGGCTATATTGTAAACCTCCAAATTAGTTACGAATATAAATCACATAGTACCTATCCTAGTTCATTGAAATTACAGTAATAAAATTCAAATCAGTAATCAGTATACATATCCACTTTACGTTCTTCTCGCTGAATTTTCGATGATCTAAATTAGCATTTATATTCTTATAGTTAGAGTTTAAGATCATATATCCTTGTGTTAAATAAAGTAGAATCTAAATTGGTGTATGTATCCTCGAAAGGCTCGGGAGGTATGCGCCGGCGCAAATGCCACGCTCCACTCCGCCCGTAACGATATTTCAAATGTCAGAATCGTGATTTTTGTTCGAGAAATGTTTCGCAACTGTTTCGGTATACGTGGCTTCCATTATATGAATCACTTTTCTATTATATTGATTTGTATGTTACTTGCAGCCCTTTGGCCACCAACAGTGTTTTGCGAGTCACTTACTTCAATATTTTTAACTCATATCTATTCAAATTATATTCCTTCTATATTACCATTTGCTGACATTCTTTAATCCGTTAGCTCCAATGAGAATGAAAAGTCTGAAGTACCTGTAACAACAAAAAGGTGTATTATAAAACTGTGTTCTATTTTAACAATTATATGCAATGATTTCACCACATAATTATCAAATTTCATTTCTATTTGCCAGCATAAATTAATAAATTTGCTTCGCATTTATGACCATCCCATTACTTGGCGCCTTTAAACCTCAAATGATTATTGAATAGACCAGCTAATCGCTTCCCACGGCCCTTATTCTCATTCTTGCATTAAAGTTTATACGTATCCGAACAAACAAATCATAATTATCTTAGGCACACTAATAACGTTAGGAAATAGCGCTAACATGTCGGAACGAATGGCCTATAAAGCCAGCTTTTCAATAGCCCATATATATATTAGCACATATATACATAAGTAAATTATTAGTTGTAAAATAAAAGGTAATAATCACATGTTTTATTGTTTGTAAAGGCGATTATACTAAGCCTATGTAACAAAATAAATCCTGATTTGTGTACAAATAGAATAAGATCATTTGTAAACAGTTTGTATCTTCTTATGTATAAATAAAGACCTTGAAAAATCAAATCAATCAATAGCACAGTTTCAAGTAAAATAGTTGTAAGATCCTCTTCGTATGGTGACAATAGTAATTGTAGTGCAAAGCTGCAAGATATCATTATTTACGACGCCAATCCTGACAAATAATGTTAATGCTTAATGCAAACGCTACGTTATTTCTAGCTTGCAGTGGAAGTAGGCAACATTAGAGTCACCGCGAAGACTCCCAACTATCTAGCTAATGCGCTTATAATGGTACCATTATATACAAGGGAAAGTAGGCAGGGTCGTTTAAATGAGACCTGACTTGAAGCTACCACACATAACGTTGATAGGGGAAGAAGAAAATTGGCTAATAAAGGCAACTAACGAGCAAAAGGAATGCATGTAAGCAGATACATGAACGCAAGTAAAGGAAATATGTGAGAATTAAACATTGAGTATGCACGCATTTTGCCTTTTAAGGCAAATAGAAATGCATGTTGGTAATCGGGAGTTGGTCGGTAACCGTCAGCTACGTACTACAATAATGTAAGATTTATGGAAGGCAACAACACACAAATTACATGACACCTCCTGGCCCGCAAATTCCGCTATAAAGTACAAGTATCTGATTTACTGCTTTCTATCTATCTTCAGATATATGTTCTTAAGCTTCTTATTGATGATACTGAGTCGGGAAGCAATAAATAGAAACGATTTTCAGTTGTATCTTTCTAGATGCTACAAAATAATGAAAAAGCGGTGTCAAAACAAATCGTGCTCTAGCTGAGTCAACACTGCACTAGATAAGACAAAAACAACTCAAAACTAGAGCAGTTTTTGAAACAGTGAAACGCGGTTTAGTTACGAAAATACAGTTGGATAATATCATTACATAGATTAAATCCGTCATCATTTATTTGATTTGAACATTGCATAAAATCATAAAACACCAGCTGGGCATTAATTCAAGCATGGAAAACTGTAATTGTATGATAGCATGGAAAAGCGCTGTAATGGCTTGATAGAAACATCGGATGCCTCATTTGAAGCATTTACCTTCTTCATGGTCTCATAACCATTGATAAACGATCCATCTTCTGAAATAATAGCTTTGGAAACTGGTGGCTTTACGAATGACTTCTCAAATGTCCAATCTTGGTGATCTCCAGAGTGGAATAATGTTTCACAAGATAAAGTTCTGGTTACAACGGTCATGAATATTCAGTTTAAGGAATTCGCATCGGTCACGCCTGACCTCGCTTTGCGGAAGAAAGGTAACAGAGTCAAATTACTTCTTTTGTTTCATTGCTATTGACCAGTGGTGCGATAAGATTTTTTGCTCCATTTACTTCATCTGATTTTTTCAGATGGATTTTGAAGGTGAATTAAATCCTGACACTGTCGATGATAATAAATTTAAATTCTCTTAAAGTTAAACGTTTTAAACAGACCTTTGTGTATTAATTTTCTTTGCTGCACTTTTGTTTTAAATTCTTTGCAGTCATGCCTGCATTTATTTGTATAATTATACAAATAACACTTTCGAAAATTCTCAGCATTTTGGGCGTAAGTAAACAAGGAGTGGAAAAATATTCTCGAGCATAACGGTTATTCCTCAAAACTTAACTCCATAAGTAAAGTTTCGTAGCAACTAGCGTGTAGCAAACAAAATGATTAGCTATACATCACAAATGGGCCAGTCACGCGAACGCAATGTTTTGCAATCCTTACGATATCAGTTTTGAAACGATGTCATCTTTTGTTCTCTTCATAATCTGCATAGGAATGAGACAATACTACTGGGGCAATCGTATCAACACAATCAATCTTTTTCTATCATCAAACAATCATAGCAAGATATTTCATTTGAATGCTTTCATTGAACATCATCCTCAACATTGTTAATACTAGGGGCATCTGTTGCTATACTAAACACTTCTGCACATAAGTCCGGCTCGTGGCATATGTTCTTCTTCTATACTTCTCTATTTTTCGTCATCCCAGCAGTAACCTCCTTTATCACCATACCATCCTTCTAAGTTAACCTCTCAAGGACCGCCATTATTTACGTCAACTATCCGTCAAGCACCGCCGGGCGAGCTCTTATCGTAAGCGTAATCTGATTTTAAGACTTATCTTTACTACAAATACAGTTTTAAATCGGTCGGGGTTTGGTGGCACAAATTTGTGCCAGCGGGGCTCAACGGTAATACTTGTTTACTGGCACGTTTTTGTGCCGCTGGGGCTCTAGAGGTTAACACACTTCTGCAAAAAGGTTTTTATTTACAGTGAGTAATGTTTGTTCTTTCACCTCAAGTCACTTTAAGTACTTCAAAAAACCCCAAAATTAGTCATAAAATTTACCGTTTAAACAAATATTTCTTTCACATCTTTTATTTCTAACGGTACATCCTTGACATTCACCAATTGCTAGTAACATTTATTCGTACGCAGGAATAAAACCACTGTTTGTGATTTCGACCGATTTGTCCTAAACTCTCTAGTCACGAATATAACCTCTTTTATTTCTTTTAATGTTAAATTTAACCTTGATACCGTTTATTTTTACCAAACGATTGTCTACTTAGATGACTGTAAATCGTTCCATAAAATTGTGTATATAATTCTCAGGGATATAAATCATGTTATGACATATTTTCGTTTACTTCATTTCTAGTTAGATAACTTTAGTCTAGAAAAATTACAGGTAATCGTCTAAATATTTATTTGGAGATATTGCTTACTATTATTATTATAGCAAGCATGATATTGTACTGCGTAGGTAATAAGGTAAATTTTCCCAAAATCCTTCAATCATACTGCGACTTGAAAGCCTGATCTAGAAAATTCTCAGGTATTCGCTTGAATGACAAAAATGTGTACTTCTTTCGATCGAAAGTAAAACTAAACTGGTATAATAAAGAAAGCCAGACTAGAAATAATCTCGCTCCTAATAGAGTGGTGCAATACAAACACATATCTAAAGCTACAAATAAAGACTTCGTAGCCAATTTTCTTTTAAACATTATTGAAAATAACGTAAAATGAGACACCTCTACTATTTCTAGAACTTTCTCGACTTTTTTCAATTTTCTTAATATGTCGATCAGCTTTTACCGTTGTTTCGAATAGAATAACAAATTCTGTAATTGTTAGATCGTGTTGCTTAATGACGCAATTTTTTTTTACTAAACAGTAATTCGTATCATGTATTAGTTTATGGCAGACGTTCTTCCTATATCTAAAATTAATATGAATATACTGATGTATCTTTAACTAGTTACACATTACAAGTCATTTGTTGAAAATAAAACTTAGGCAAAAGTAGAACATACTAAGTTTCACGACATTTATCTAGTAAAAGTTGTTAGTTAGTTCTCGTAAGGTAGTTCAATGAATACAATAAGAAGGAAGAGAGAACAAAAATAATATTGAGTCGTATCTGGGACCAATATCAAAAAGTTTGTTTAATCACAGATAAAATTGCAAAATCAATATATTTCATTTCACATAGGCCTACAAAGGCTGTCATAGATGCTGATGGAGACAAATTACCGGAGTGCCAACGTCCTAACAATTTATGAAGACCATTGAGCAGTCATTGGAGCGTGGTGAAACGCTTTCTATGCGGACTATGCGGTCTGACTGACGCGATGACGCGCGATTCTGCGGCCAATCATCCAAGATTCGAACACTCAAGATTCTAGAACGTTTGATTTTAAATAGGATTAACACCACCAATTAAATGATATAATTTGTATGAGCTGTCAGAACGCGATTCTCCACAGAATTGACATGGCAATAGACTCAAATCATCATCTGCCTAGCCTTTTCCCAACTATGTTGGGGTCGGCTTCCAGTCTAACCGGATGCAGCTGAATATCAGTATTTTACATGGAGCGACTGCCTATCTGACCTCCACAACCCAGTTAATACTGGGTAATACGATACCCCTTGGTAAGACTGGTTGTCAGACTTTCGGAACACTGACTACCTGTAACGACTGTCAAAGATCTACAAATGACAGCCGGGACTAACGGCTTAACGTGCTTTCCGAGGCACGGATGAAACTCGGTATGTAACGGGTGGTCACCCATCCACAGACCAACCTAGGCAAGCGCGGCTTAACCTAAAGATCGACCCAAGCGGCTACTATTTATTTAGCCACGAGCTCCTCAATAACAATAGACTCAAATATTTAAATTTAAAAAAAAATGTGTGTTCTCTTCTCTGAATCTCGGAATTATCCAAACGACATAGAACGTTTTTTTTCTTTTACTAACACCAATTTTAAAAAATATTCGATTAGCCACAGACTGAAAATTAATCGGCCTAGAAACTTAATTTGTCGGAATTAATTTTCAAAATAACGGTTCTAAGTTTGAATGAAAATTTTATGGTGCCGTGACTTACCGGTGTCTAACACTGTTTCGAGTTTTAAATTAGATTCACGCTGTCTAGATTAAGGAGATAGCTTTTAAACACCATGCTAAATTGTAGTTTTCATAGCTTTTTACCGTTTCGACTAAAATCGGTGACTTTTATATCACTTTTGAGCTCATTAACGACTAATTTATTCTTCGTTAATTCAGAATTCTTAAGGCTTTATTGTGACTTTCATTAGTTATGTAAAAATATCAAATCTATGTTTGGGAACTTACTTTTTTAGCATTGGCATTACTTTTTTATATTGTGGTTTTGTATTGTGGGTTACAAGACTCAAACTGACATACGCAAACAGCACAAACATACACAAATATTTTAATTATAAGGCCTTTAGCTTCAGCATAATCAGGCTATAATATATATAGTTCCATACCCACAAAAAAACCGTTGAAACGGTTTTGTGCGGCACAGATCTTTATAAAAAATTTTTTTGGTTAAAGTTAAGGCTTCTTTCACAGCTGTCAGGGACCGTTAATTTCTACTCGATACCTCCACGCGTTCCCGAGGTGGTGTAAATGGTCTTGACAGACAGACAGATGGACAACAAAGTGACCCAATATGGGTACCGTTTTTTCTTTTGAGGTCATCATCTGCCTAGCCTTTTCCCAACTATGTTGGGGTCGGCTTCCAGTCTAACCGGATGCAGCTGAATATCAGTATTTTACATGGAGCGACTGCCTATCTGACCTCCACAACCCAGTTAATACTGGGTAATACGATACCCCTTGGTAAGACTGGTTGTCAGACTTTCGGAATACTGACTACCTGTAACGACTGTCAAAGATCTACAAATGACAGCCGGGACCAACGGCTTAACGTGCTTTCCGAAGCACGGAGGAAACTCGGTATGTAACGAGTGGTCACCCATCCACAGACCAACCTAGGCAAGCGCGGCTTAACCTAAAGATCGACCCGAGCGGCTACTATTTATTTAGCCACGAGCTCCTCTCCTTTTTTCTTTTGAGGTACGGATCTCTAAAAATAAACCATCTCTGAAGAGCCTGGTTACTTATTTTGTTTGCTGACTGTACCTACTCAAATCACCGTTTTTACCACACCCATTCAATTTCACTGTACCGAAAGTCACCATACACACCTACCTGTATACCTACACACACAATGGTGAACAATGGCCAGGAAACATGGTTGGTTGCACACCACCACAAGGCCTTAGGAAGTCCGTCCGGTTTCAAGTCTGATCATAACTAAACGAGTGTTCAGTAAGATACGGTTTTAATTGTCTTAAGTAAACATGTAGGCAGGATAATTGTGGGGAGTATTTAATTAAAGATTTAAGGCTGATTGCACTAAGTATAGAAATTAATTATACAGACTCTCATGACGACCGATCAAGCGTAGAAAACCAGTTTAACGGATCTCTCATTGTACGGAAAATTTAGAAAAAGCGAGATCTTGTTAGACTGGAAACGTATAGGTTGATGTGACGCTATGCGTACGTCATTACAAACCAGGGACTGAATTACCCAAAAATTAAGGTACCTTTATATTTCGGTATGACGTCATACCGTTAAATAAGGATTACCGAAATATTTCGATACCGTTATTTTTTTTCAGTAGCCGAATTTTGAGGTTGGAAATGCGTACCGGTATGTTTCGGTAGAAGTACTGTAACCTTTATAAATGAATCAGTAGCGGTACCTTAACCTTAATAAATAGGGGTTTTCTTTGACGCACCGCCTCGCCGCTCTGTATGTCCTTCACTTGCTGATTGTTGCTCATTATGATGACTCAGTATTGGTTTTTATTTCCGATCGGAAGGACACTACTGTGTACGCCAGACTGCCGGATTAAACCGAGTGCCTACCAAAGGTTTTCTTCTTTTGTTCTTCTTACCTGACTGGAAGAATGTTACCTACGAAAGTACCTACAAATCTGTGTAGTTTAGTTAGATTACATTATTTATATTAAACGCAAGTAAACTTGTGTTAGAAATACACAAGTTCTAACGTGTTCAACCCCCTGCGCACGCGCGCCGCGCCCCGTTTGGCATGTTTTTCGGTACCGAAATCGTGTAAAGGTTAAATAACAATTTAGTCCAACCTTTATAAAGGTACCGGTATAGATCAACCTTTATTTTAAAGCGGTACCGGTATATTTTTGAGGTACCTTAACCTTTAACCGAAACCGCTTTCAGTCCCTGTTACAAACATACATTTTATGCTGGTATTCTCTACTTGAAACTCCAAACGCACTTTATGATTTAATTGATTAAAGAATCCTAAACGTAAGCATATCCCAAAACGAGGACACAGGCAACCTTCTTTAGTCGTCACTAAGTAGGTCGTAATTAACACGATGGATGTCTTTGAATTTTTGGTTAACCGTTCACCATTTTGCGAGCAGTGGATATTCTCAAAAGGAAAAACGGAACTTTTATCTTATAGGATCATTTTGTTGCCTGTCAAGACTTTTTATCTCGAAAACGCGTGAAGATACCTTGGCCTTGTAGATCGCATCTTAGGAATCTCCTCAAACCCCCTCCCCACTCTACCGACTTCTACTCCTACTCCTTTACTGTTCACACTGTGCGGTTGTGGAATTCGCTTCCGCCTGACATTAGGGACTGCCAAACTGTTTCAGTTTTAAGAGAAGAGTAAAAGAACATTATCTTTCTATTTCTACATAGTTGCATAGGTATTTATTATTATATTTTATATTGTATTTATGTTATATATTTGTCTTTGTACTTGTATTTAAGTTAGTATATTCTTGTATTGTATTTAGTCATTATTTGCTTTTGTTTTTATGTATTCTTTTTTTTTCTTTACGCACTGTGTCTACATCTCTTTTTATTTACTCTCCTTTCGCAGGTATGCTGGAAGAGATTTCTATAGAAATAAGCATTACCTTTGTACCTGTTTTCTGTTCCTGTCTTTTATTTTCCTGTTTTCAGTGTGTATGTACATAAATCGTTAAATAAATAAATAAGATATCGAGTTGAAACCAAAACCATATACTCAAGTCTGTGGTCCCTTTCCCTAAAGAACAACGCTCTAAGTCTACGCATTTTAAAGATACGGTCGTTTATGATTATCACGCAAGTTTGTACGGAACCCTTGGTGCACGAGTCCGACTCGCTCTTG
Organism: Ochropleura plecta; assembly: GCA_905475445.1. Classification (NCBI taxonomy): domain Eukaryota; kingdom Metazoa; phylum Arthropoda; class Insecta; order Lepidoptera; family Noctuidae; genus Ochropleura; species Ochropleura plecta. The sequence goes on from FR997739.1 coordinate 14,073,017, forward strand.
GCCGGTTTTTTCCATACTTCTGTACTACTCGTTATCTCATCAGACACCTACTTTCTTATCATATCATCCTTCACGCAGATCATCCATCGTTTCTATAGCTTTCCTCTACTCTCCTCACAATATTATCCAATGTTTTGAGAAATTTTCCTCACGAGATTTTCGTCGTTCTTCCTCATCACATGACCTGATATCACACAAGAACCATGTTTGTTTAATTACTAGCTTCCGTCCGCGACTTCGTCCGCGTGGCATAGTTACTTTGGGCTAACGCTAACTTTAACCCGCGTGATGATCGAAAAAGAAAATATCTTTCTCTCCCCTTTTCTTCCCCCTTTTTCCCTATTATTTCACTTTTTTTTTAATTAGCCTATGTCCGTCTCCAGGGTCCCAACTATCTCTGTACCAAAATTCATCAAAATCGATTTGGCCAAACAAACAAACACACTTTCGCTTTTATAACATTAGTAAGGAGTAAAGAGGAGTCTGCTAATGCGATCATTTTAGATGCCCTGATGACGTGTACCAAACCCGTTACATTTTATATGACGTCATGATAATATAGTCCGTTGCCTATCTTTCAATATATCGTCACGCTAGTGTGATATTTTTGGAGTTCGTATATGTTAAGGCCTCGCAAAGTGATTCACGAATAGGCTCAGTCAGTTGGTACAAGTACCTACAGTTAGTATTTACAGGTCAAGGTCAATGATGACACTTGCACACCGAAATTCGCCTTTACCACTACGACATAAAGTCGCGATCAATGTTATTTTTTTATCGCTGGTCTTCTTCTACTTTTGTATCGATGAAACCATGTTGTGTTAGACCAGTATGTAGCCACCTGCACTGCTTTTACGTTTGTTTTGTTGTGCAGATTGGGGAGGTCAAGAGGTAGGGCATATCCTACAATGGGGCTCCACACTGGGAATGTGTTTGGGATGGATCGAGGATATATTTGGCCAATCTGGGCACGCAAACGGTTTTTAGAGTTTTCCAGATTCCACTCCACTGATGTATTTTCTGTAATACATCTTCACTTAATAACAATAATGACAGTTACATTACAACCTAACATCAACCTTATTCCAAGGCAGTTAAAAGTCACTTTTAGTTTGACAGTGATGTAGACTTAGAGGTAAACAGTTCTCCTGATTGACAGTTATTGTCAGAAAAATCAACCAATTGTACGCACGGCGACACATCAACCTATTCATTTCTAGTAAAACATGGCCTCGCTTTTGTATAGATTTTCCTTTCAATGAAAGATTTGCAAAAACTGGATTTGTATAACTTGATTAGTGGCTGTGCGCACTCACGGTAGCCTTCCGATAAATTTATTAAATTGTACTAAACATGGACGTGGATAATAATAATAAATAAACATGGAAGACCTTTAACATGAGACCTTTTGATCTGAACACAGCAGCGACAATAGGGAATATGCATGATTTTTTTTTATGTCTTAAATTAAACATATACATCTTTATAACATAGAAAAAAATATAAAATAGACTTGAAAATAGTCAAGTTACTTTTCAAAGTGAAATTTAAAACATTGAATAAATTTGAGCTGTCAAAACGCCACCATTTTGCGCGCGCTTATGATGACGTCATTGGTGATGTCCTGTTTGTTCACTATAGTAGCGTTTCAGTTACTTAATACTTATTTTCAGTTTTAATTGCTAAACATGCCATGGAAAAAGTTAAAAAACCTTGTTACAAGTATTGTATGGTACCGAAATGTAGAAACACTACCATTAGTACATCAGATTAAGTGTTTTTTTCGTATTCCACGCGATGCAAAATTACGAAATCAATGGCTTAAGAATATGAAAAGGGATAGAATATCACCGCCGTGCCCTCGTAGCGGTGATCGGCGGCGGCGATTTCTCGCGTCCGGCCCTGGTTCAGTCCATGGTCCGGAGCGAGAGGGAATGGGAAGCGGTCACCTCCTTCTGCGAAGCAGTAATGCTAGCGAAGGAGGTACCAAGCGTTTGAGGGAGAGAACCTCAAACCAACCCTGCCGCCGCGAGGGACGCCCCGGGCGACGTGCCGCTAGACGACTCCCGGCCACCGTAGATGCGGGCCTGTGGACCGTCTATTGACGACAGGCCGTGTCGACGGCGCGTTAGTGTTTCACGCGCGCCTTAAAATTAAATAAATAATAATAAATATCTTAGGACAACTCACACACGGCTATCTGATCCCAAGCTAAGCAGAGCTTGTGTTATGGTAACCAGACAACTGATATTATTATACATACTTATATAATTTATAAATACATACATATTATAGATAAATCACACCCAGACACAGAACAAACAATCATGCTCATCACACAAAGTTTGTCCTGGGTGGGAATCGAACCCACGACCTCCGGCTCAGCTGTCAGGGCCACTAACCACTAGACCAACAGGCCTGTCAACTGTAATAAGACGTCAGCAAAGCAGAGGGGCTTGCTAGGGCCTTCGCCTGCGGGGGTTGCGGGTTGTTCGAAAGAGATACCGCGGCCCCGGAACGTAAAGGGCAATAGAAGGAACATGGGTGGGTTTAAGCCAGTAAAAGTCTGACACTCCCCCCGCTCCGCCTAGAGCGGGGGAAGTTATTTGATGATTTCCCACCCCAAAAAGAAAAAAAGGGATATTATATCTGTATTATCGGTTATATTTTGTTGTGAAGATCATTTTAACGTAAGTATTCTATTAGCTTAGTGTGAATTAGCTATTAACACTTTCGCTGCCCAGTCCAAATTATGCAATATATTATTTGTATGACATTGTTGACTACAAATATACATATTTTCGTAAAGTAACCACACAGAAATACAGTTTTAAACAATTTTTCTCACAAACACTAGTAATACAGTATGAATATTGACGCCGATAAATCAACGATGGCCACCAGTGACGTCACATTTCGTTTCGACCAATAGTGACGCGTTTTGAAAGTTTGAATTTCCCTCCGTTATTTTTCACTTTTTATGTAATATTTTCTGGGTTTAAATGATAACTAAATAAAAAAAATACTTTTGAAGGATGATGTAAAGACTATAAAGAATCTAGAAAAAAATATTGGAGCCAAATTTAAATTTTATGCATATTCTCTATTATTGCGAATACGATAAAATGGTTCAAGGCCAGTCCGAGTCGCGAATTACATAGCCAACTTCACTTATCACCATTCGCACTATGTGAACAATGGTTTTAAGGTGTTTAAAATTTACCTACTCAATGCACGGACTTTTTTAAAAAAGAAAGAAAATAATGTTTATTTGTCGCAAATTACGACGAGCACAAAAAATAAAAATTAAACATGCAAAGCATAACAAACATTTACAAATACAATATGGGACGAAATAAAAATAGTACCATTATGTTTTAATAAAAAAGGCTTTTTACATGTCTTAACTGCCTAAATTTGTATGAAATTTGAATTAAACAAGTTTGAAACTTGAATTGATTTAAGAATCAATAACTTGTTACTTTCGCTTCTTCAATATTTTTTTTTCAAATAAAAATATTGGTGACACAAAATATTCCTTACAAGCCTGCTTCCAATTTTAAAACTATTTTGATTCATTCATAAACAAAGAAAATGTGTGTTTTGCTCTTAACAAAAGTTCGCAAGGAAAAGCCACTGGCTGTTTTTTTTCTATTTGCTGCTACTTATATAAAAATATTGTTTGACATATAAAATAATAATACATTTATTCTGTTATTAGTCTATAAACATGCGTATGTTTGTTATAATACTGTACGCTAGTAAAGTAATAACAAATAAGTAGAACGTGCATATTTTAACTCATACATTTAAAGAGTCATAATTCAATAGTAAACATGCTTCTTCTTCAAGCTTCTATCATAGTAGATAATTAATACAAACCTTATAGTTTCCTGTTTCATAGAACATACACAAGTTCCCATAAGAGCAGCGAACAGGACCGTCCATTAAAAATACTCTAATTAGTATAACTCAGCTTGATATATAAATCTCAGAACTTGTTTGCGTCATGTCACAGTATGAAAACAAACAGAAAACCAACTAGAAAACCACACAAGTGCGGAAAATAGCTTGTTCTAGAATCAAAAATTTGCAGACATGTGACATCTACCACGTGATGATTATAGGCCATTCCCTGTCATATAGAGGATTCTTGTGTGCACTGGGTTTATTGTTGCCTGCGCATGCTCTGCTTAGTTTTATTATTTTTAAGAAAAAAACATTTACAAAAATGTATACCGAGCCTGGTTACTCATCTCCCATGCAGACTGTACATAAAACGACATCACAAAATTCGTGTAAAAGTTGTGTATGGGAGTGTGAGCCGATTTCCAGCATTTGTTCCTAGTTGTAATACTGTATGTTAAGGCTAATAATATGTCTACTGCGTTCGCGTGCAACTGGGACTCATCAAGCTTTCAAACTATCAGACTCGGTTATTCTATTAAACCAGTAGAGGAGGCCTGCCATTACACGGGGCGCGAAACTCGGGCCAATTTCGAGATCAACCATTAAGTTAATAATGAGGAAATTATTCAGCGCTCGCTTCAAAACGAACTCACGTATCGTGTTTTCATCATCTTTAAAGTCCGAACAAACTTCTGATGATACGAACGCAAGGACGAGCAACTTCTAAAATGGTGAATTTGATTTTTATGACAAAGGAGCTAAAGTTCAATTTGTTATTTTGGAAAAGTAGAGTTCATACGATAACTCATATCGATTTTAATTATACCGATTATTGTGATCGATTGCATTCTATTGCAAAACACTTTTGTTATTTATTCCATTGTTTGAAACGAAAGTGGGTGGCCGAGTGTTCTTATTTTAAAAATACGACATGGTGCTTTTGTTTTTTAATTATCGTGCAAAAAAATCAAAAATAGGTACATAAGCTATTGTTGATTTGTCGCCAACCAATCATTGTTTTATTAATAGAAATGTTTTTACTTAAAATAAAATATGAACGCATTCATTTGCATCAAAAACTAATTAACGATACGTAATAAATCTTATTTTGAAGAAGGCTGTCTGCCCTGCCTATTAATTAGCAAATTATAGCTTTTATGGTTTACTTTATGAGTTTTATTTATTCTCTTTTAATTTGTATGTAAACTAGCGAGATAAAGAAAAATAGTCTTATCATAAAGCAGAATTTGGCAAAACTTATTAATTTTACTTTAGGGAGCTGAGTGAAACCTCCACAGCATTGACCTCAGACCTCTTTGCAACAAACCAACCGGCTATGAAAAAACCGTGCCAATGCCACCGAGGGAATAAAAAACCACTAGAGGAGGTTTTAAAATGAATTGTCAAACCTGTCGAACAGCCTCCGTTACATCTTTTCTGTACGAATAAAATAATTTATTAAAAAAATATTCTGTAGGATATGATTTCTTTGCAGTCTTTTATGCGAACTTTTTGCGAATTTCAGCTTTATAGCACTAGTGTATTCTGTGATACTTCAACTCTATAAAGGTTGCTTTTGTCTCTGGAAATACAAAAATATGTTCGTACTAGTTTACTATACCAAATATATAATATGTATATAATTGTAATACATCATCATTTGCCTAGCCTTTTCTCTATAATTTTAAAACACATAAACAAAAATATTTAATGGACATTATTAACCTATACGTACAAGTGTCGCAGTACCTACTAACGACACTTGTGCAATAATAACAATGTGACTAAAAAAAGTACCTACTATTAAATAACTGCATAGTTCCCCATCACTTTATACAATAACAATTGCATATTTTAAAGTATAATGCCCAGCTTGTTTATAACAAAGCATATTATAATACTACATGACGTATGAAAAATGTTGAACACGTTAACAAAAAAAATGAATTGTCATCTTTGTAACTAGAAATGTAACATTACATAATTGCAGTTTCCTATCATAACAATTGCATTTTTATAGTATTATGTTTCCATTGATAATTAAACATATTTAATGGCGTACGCGTTTTCGATGATATAATTTACAAAGTCGTGAGGCATGCATTCAATTATAATATATACTATTATATACGATGCATAGGAGCCGTGAGAAAGCGTTGCATAATGTTATAGAAAAGAATGCTGCCACTCAGCTACTCGTTTCCTCAATACTTGTCAAACAACGGATGCTTTGATTGACTTGACGATGTTTTAATTATCTATGGATGAATTTAGTTTTAAATTGTTGCAGATGTTCATTGATAAGTTGGCGCTTCGAATTATTCTAATAACTAGCTATCTTGCGCGGTTTCATTCGCGTCTTTAGTTGCTGCCCCGCTCCCGTGGGTAGTAGCGTGATGTTGTATAGCATATGCTACTTCCTAACAATGTAGCTTCCTATTAGAGTGTAAAATCGGTCGATATTGACTAGAATTGTAAAAGTAAAAAAATCTAATTCGGAAATAAAAACATAACTATTGTTCGTTGTTTCCTGTACAAATTACATCTTGATGCATATTTTCTAATGATATCTACAATGCTTTGCTTATGAAAAAAATGGTAATAACATTGTATTTGTAAATGAGACCTCTGAAATCATCCAAAAATATCTACCATTGCGCAAAACTCATAGTCATCATAGAAAGGCTTGAGCTTAAAAACTACGCTACATTTTAACTGGCACTATGCAACTATCCAATAAAAACCAATTAATCAATATTTCTTAGATATCTTGAAGATTACGCAAAGCATGCAAAGATCTGACAGCAAAACTTGTAACCGCACATTTGATTACACAATCTTTCTAAACAACCTATTTCAAATTGATCGCACCTTCCGTCAATTAGGTACATAGAGTTTTATATCGATAAGCACATTCAACAGGTTACTATCGCCTTTTACTATCAAAAGAAATAAATTCTATAGAAGTGGTAACTGGTTTGTAAGGAGTTGGTGAAAAAAACGTTTTTTCGTTCAAAACATGATTAAGCTAAGTCACGAAACGTTCTGAATTCAAAAACAGCTGTGTTAATGACCCTTTAAAAGGCAGTTTGAATAAATTAAAAGACGATTTGATTGGTACTTAAATTGAATTAGGAATACCTATTTGAAATCGATTAACATTTGGCAGGAAGATTAAATAATAATAAAGTAATTTTATTTGTAGGCGTGTATCTTAGACTAACATGAAAGAAAGCGTACATAAGAAATCTGCATTTAACTTGTCGTGTACACGCATATAATCTTTACTTGTGTGAATTACCAAAGTCGTGGACACACCGTTTATTTATAACTTAAACTTTCTCCACAACACAAATCTAAACAGCAGCAGCTCTATAATTAATGAATTTATTACCTAAAAGCAAATACACGCCCAATATTATGCAAAATATAAAATTTCTCCCATGAGGGTCACCATGACCGAGACCTAGTGTTATGTAACACATTAAATTATCAGATGATATTGTTATGTTGGCGAAAGTGCCAACTGTCAACGACCAGGTGTGTAGAGTCTTACTGTTCGCCGGCGCAGCAGTTTGAAATTCGAATCTCGAATTTCTCCGCGACCGGTTTTGTAGGTGTTAACTATTACAATAGAGATTATTGATTTTGTTAGTGGTCTTAGTTAACGCCTAGGGCTTGGTTCGTGCCGTGATGAGAGAGTTTGTTGATTCGATCAATTTCAACTGGTTGATGAGGAAAATAATAGAATGCTCTAGCAATTATAACGTTAGTGGGCCCAAGGCGATAGCGTTAATAAGACCGCTGCTTGTTTGAGATTTAAAAATCTCCTTTGCATGTGCACAAATAGCCATAAAGAGATTTTATGATACTTAAATGACAGAAAATTAGACAAATTAATGCTCGAATTCTTAAATTTGTGATATTGATAAACTTATACCAGTACCTATTCGATTAAATCTCTTAAATTGAAAGAACTCCTAAGCATTGCCATTTAGGCACAAAGTCATGACTGAATGAAAACATTTAGCAATAGTCACTGCAGAACAAGGCAATGATAAACAATAACAACGGTACGAATATGGGAACAACGGGGTCGATGAACTTTTTGCTTAGCCACTCACTATGTGGTGCAAGCTTGCAATTATACCAGCTGACAATGAGCTAATTAACAAGGCTGCAGTATCTGTTATGGTTGCTAAGGTGATATGTTTTTTTTATAGGAAGACAAGAACTCATCTCACGTATTACCGATTTATTGAATGGAAATAAATAAATTAAATGACAGTACAGTAATGACAGACTATGATATAAAGAGAATATATATATTCTCTTATAAATATTATATTAAATACAATATTATAGTCTATATTATATATAGACTAAAATATTTCATAAAAATAAATAATATAAATGGATGCATGAATGACGAAGCAAAAGTATATCAAATAAAAGGTGAATATGATTCTGTGAGAAATTATAGAAAGCAAAAAGGACTAAATGATGAAGGGGATTCTGATAGGGAAGAAAGGAAAACATATTATTTAACTAATCTCAAGCAACATAGAGTCAAGGCAGGTAGAAAAAAGACTGGACAAAGGACAAAAGTAGGCCTATTGGAAGGCCTTTGCCCTGCAGTGAAAAGCTGATTCAGAAAAAGAAACATAGAACATGATGTTTCTTGTTATTTTTTTTAATTTCCAAGCGTTGCTAATAAAACCCTTTAAGCTTAAAATATATAAAATGAATAACCACGAGATTGGTCGTAGTTATACCAAAAGTACGCACACACGGTAAATATTTGTGAAGTATTGGCATCTTATGTTCTATTCGCGGAAATTTTCCGCACTTGACTATGAAGCACATAATGTGACCTTTCGAGAAATTAATTTTGTGTTCAAATCAGTATAAGACATTAGTATCGCTAAAGTGGCGACGGCCATTCGACTCGCGGTTTTTTATGAATATTAACACTCTTGACATTTTGATGAAATCGTCTGTTTTTGTTGGTTTTGCAACGTTATTAAATACTGAATTAACCTGTACGTCTGTTCGGATAATTTGCAAGACTGGTTTGGAGTTAGGAAGAGCCGTAGGTATGTTGTTGACGTATTGATTCCAAACAAAATTATGTACAAAATTACCAGTATAATTCAACAAAGTCAAGTTGAGATGATGACAGTCTTGAAAATTGTAATAAAAAATACCTAGCTTTATGAAAACACTATTATCAGACTCAGTCTACACAATTGTAACTCATCTAGCCTAGCCTATTCCCAACTTTACTAGGGCCGGTTTCTATGCAATTATAACTCACCTTAAATATTAGCGAAGCTCCAAAAACCGCGTATCACAATCTGAAATCAAAATAGAACTTTTAGAAAACATTCTTATGAAGTAATCATCAATCATAATCATTAAACTACAAGTCTTGAAGAAGTACCAATTACTTAAACGCCGATTAATAACATAAACAGTGACGCCCACATTACGGAAGTCAAAAACGAGATTAAGTAATAATAACATTATCTATACAACGTATTACTTAAACGAAAGTGAAAATAACGAAAGTAAGAGGCAAAGGTCCAATGGCTCGATCGCCGCCATATTGACGAAACAAATGATGCGCGCGTATATCGAACCTGTTTTTGTGTGGGTGTGTTACACACGAGTGCAATAAAATGTAGACACACGCAGTGTTTTTATTCATGACGTCTTGATAGTCGATGTTTTTGCGCGGTCATCTCATCTGTCAAGATTATTTTGTTCTATTCGAAGACTTGATATTCTCTCTGTAGTCTTTTTTTCATCAAGATTTGTACTTTAAAAGTCAAAGGATTATATCTAAGTTGCTGACATGCAGTGATACTAATAATTATATTCGTTTCTCTGTAGAAACTCCTTTCAATAAAGCCAAATGTTTCTTGGATGTGACTCACTCTTTGTTTGGACTATAACTAAACTGAGTTCAGACCATGACATTCAAATAAATCTGAAGTCCAGTTAGAACTAGAATTGTCAACTCCTAAAATGTAATGGCCGACATTTTGAATCGAGTCACGTTTCAATTTTGGTGTAGGTCCTCATTGTGTCGAAATCCCGCTAAGCCAGTAATAAATTAAACTGGGCTAGCATCAGCTGGATGTATTCTACGTATATCAACACTTAAATCTGGCTAAATAAGGTTGAACTGTCTTAAAGCTGCAATGATATGATCTTCGGGGTTAACTGATGGTGGTTCTCCGTTGTAAATCTAGTTGCCTTTTGAGGTAAATTCTGTATTACCAGTATTACTTTGGTTTTCGTGTTTGGAATATTTTAGAGGTCGAAACTTTTTACAAGTAGCCAGTGTTTTGGTTATAAAGAGGCGTTGATCTCTTAAATTCAAATTTACATGTAATAAAAGAAAGAAAACGATTTCATAGTTTTCTTTGTTAGCAATCATTTTTGTTCCATTCCCGAGCTGAACTGAAAGCCGTCGCCAAGATATTTAGTAAAGTTAACTAATTGACTTCAAATATCGCGTGAAAATCTTTCTTGTAAATGTGCGTGCTGCCAACATGACAACCTGACTATGACAGATGGTATTACTATGTTGGTACATACTCGTAACAGATGGTTAAGAACATCGTGCGTTGCGTAACTTGAAAACTTGCTTCGGAGATTTCGACTGCACACCATACTTGTATACACACGTAATTAATTTTAAACCCTTCGTGGCAAGTCATACAGTAACAGGTATGGTATTTTATTTATATTACATTTGTTTGGTAAGTTTCACTAAAATATGTAAGTATCAATAATTAGCGGGCTGCCGCCACAGAGCGCTTCCCACTCTACCCTTATCGGAATTTTATGGGGACAAAATCTTATATTTTTATTTAAAAAAGGGCCCTCTACTTTATCCCTCCAATCAAATTATTAGAATTAAGAAAGATCTCCGTTGTTTTTTCCTCGTTCCACAAAGAAGTATCTATTATATTTCCATCTAAAAAAGCTATAATCAGACTTTACACCAATCTATCCAGCCAGCACGGAGGTTCTATTTTCAAATTATAGTTATAAATAGCCAGTTATATCGGCGGGTATAACGTGTTCCTTCGCAGATGGACGGTCCGCGTTGATCGACACGTATGGCGGCAATGAACTCAACGCCGCCATTATTGAATTCTAATAAGCACCGTAATGATAATGAACTGTCTTGCACTAGATTGTTTGTAAAGGTTTATTGATGTTTTCCGTCAATCAATAAATCTGGAAGAGGTATTATGTTGTGGATGTTGGCGAAAGCAGAAACATTATTGGATGTTGTACGTGGACTTACATTTTTAAATGATCATAACTTTTTATCTTTATTGTCTTTCACATACGTTCAACCATAGATATATAAAAACTCCTTTCTGTTATCTATGCTTTTAAAGAAACCTTTGTTAGTTTATAGAATGGTCTCGTTTTTTGGAGTTGTTTTATACCGCTTTTGCTAAAATTGTAAACTTTTCATGTTTTATTTTTATATCTGTATCATGTTATGTATCATGGTAAATTTGCCTTGCCACTGTACAGATAATGGATCGTTCTTAAAATGTACTCAAATTTAGAATTAACTATTGTTTGTTTATGGTAACTAGTGTTAAAAATGTACAACTTAATGATATTTTATGGTTACATTCTTCTCTGTAAATTATACACAGTTGATGTTCACAGACCAGAGGAATTTCCCATTGTTAATTTATTCTCCAACTATTGTGTATACTCATTCCCAGTTAGCCATTCATTTTCTGTAACGGGAAGAGAATAACTAACAAATAAACAAAAGGCAGTGAGCAAGTCTAAGATTTAAATCTTATAGATCCACCCTAAATTAAAAGATAATCATAATTTCTGTTCCATTGATAATGATAACCGACCTGCTACCAACTTCGCCCAGATACGTATTTTTATACGAACTTTCAACCCCATTATTCACTCACTTAGGATTTGGAATTTTCAAAACACTTTCTTAGCCGATGCTTCCGTCACACTATTATGTACGTAATATTAGCCAGAGGTTTGAGCTGTGCGTTGGTAATTAATCAGTCAAATGTTCAAGCGATTTGAATAGTACCAATTAGGTATCTCATTCTCTTATACAGATCACTCCTCTCATTAAAAACAATTCTACGAGCAACATAAGAATAATATAAGAGCAACATAAGAAGAAGGCATATGTTACAAATTAAATCTTTGTTACAGCAAAATCTTTACAATTCCTCTACATACAAATATTCGAATTCTATGCACTAATAGCATGATTGATGAACATTATTGCATTATTGCTACGTACTTATGCGTCAAATTTATGGTTGTAAGAGTAATGAATGTTATGAAAACAGAACAAGTTATTGCGATGTGAAATTAATAACTCCTTAGCCGTTACTTCACTGTAATTAGTTATGGCATAACTCTTAAAGTGATTTGACAATTTATTACTGAGTAAGTCTTGGAATGACATAAACGTCTTGAACCGACATGACAGTTTGTACCTAATTCTATAGGTGTTTTGATTAAACGTGTTATACCTACATGTGTTGGACTGCTAAATTAGTCATTACATATTGGATTTGCAAAGGTTTTTTGTTTAAAATAGTTTAGATAAAAAGTTGTTTGATAAATTGTATAAGGTAGTTTATTTAAAAATGAATTCCTAAACTATTTAAAAAACTATATCAGTGCTTATTATTTTAAAAAAACGTTACTCCACACTAGGAATATCTCCTGTATCGTGGGTGCGTTTACAAACATTTAGAATCACATACACAAACAGCCACGGTCATACAAATATATGTTACGCGCGGGGATCGAACCTACTACATGTAGCGCAACAGTCAAACGCTTAGCCACCGCTACAACCGTGTGGTCAAATATGTGATTATACAAGTGTTCTAAAAAAAATACCTCAGTCATAATTTGAATGTCACAAAACATTTGAATTTCGAACAAAAGACTGACACAACTAAGGCGCGGAACACACAATACGCTTCGTGTGCGTTTATAATTTGTCTCATTAGTATTGGCGTCCCGGCTGCTTCGAGTTAACCTATGGCCACCTGTTTGAGTATTGTTCTGCAGCATGTGACGCGGAGAGAGAAAGATTTAAAGAGACAACAATATCATATTAGGAAATGAAAAGAACGATAAATTAAACCATGAATACAAAATAAGATCAACAAGTAGCAACTTTGTAATGGGAATTACGTACAAAAAAAAACAATTGTTACTTGATAATGAGATCGACCTGACAAAACAATCTCATGGCACATTCGCAAGTGAACAATAAGCCTTAAAATACCATAGTGCACCGATCAAAAGAACAAATTACAGACACATTAATAGATTTTTCATTATTTTTTTGCTGGCAATCACTTTCTTGATATTGTCTTGTAGAATTAGTTGCCATATACAACGGACTACTCTCATTGTGAGCCCCCAGCCGTTATGTAAGCCTGTGAACGGCGTGTTCTCTCCAAGTCTATTGTGACATGGGAAAATGAGCTTTCTATGCAAGTATGTAAAAAAGAGCAGTTTTGTCGATGACTGGATCATGAAGCCAACAATATTGTTTTTTTTAATTACATATATGTAGATATCACCTTTTTACACACGAAGACGACGACGTTGTTATAAAATACAACAACAACGTAAAAAATCAAATCTATAAAAAATCTAGTTTGGTGATTCTTGTGAATTGTAATACCTACCATTATCGCTTGAACTGTAAACTGCAGAACACAAAGTGATATCAATAAAAAATAATAGTTGCCGAATGACACAAAGACTTTCGTAGTACTCAATCAAATGATCAATAGTTTCCTTTTTTTAAATAGTGCTAGCGCACAATCCAAAAAAAAACCCAGATATTTAAAAAAACATACAAGCCACAGAAAATTGTGTAACACATACAAGTCAGCCATACAAATGAAATTGAGAAACACCTGAACATACACAGATGTATGAAATATTCTAATTGATCTATTAAATGTTGCGCAAAATGAACCTGTCTTAGTGTAGAACAACATAACTTAGGTTAGAATCTGTTCCCTTATCGCTTTGGGGTCGGCGCAGCATGTCTTTTTAAAGTGAAACTTTTAACTCAAACTTTTTCGTCTGTGTGTTGCATGTCGGTGACGGTCGGCCGCGGAGTAGGGACCTCTAAAGACCTATTCAGACCTAAGCGATATTCGCTACCGTCTGCGTCAGAGAAAACCCAGTGGGTATGCGGTAATATTACTGTTCACACCAAAGCGGATTTCGCTATCCTTGTGGGTAGAATAACGCTCAGGTCGCTCTAGCCGCGGTACTTGATACTAAATACCTAAGCGAACCCCGCGTGGTATGTACCTCTACCCACAGCGGCAGCGAATATCGCTCAGGTCGCTCTAGCCGCGGTACTTGATACGAAATACCTGAGCTAAACCCGCGCGGTATGTACCTCTACCCACGGCGGCAGCGAATACCGCTTAGGTCTGAATAGGCCTTAAATGTCTATAATGCGAAAAAAAGTTTCACTTTTACCTTGGTTTCATAAAACCACACAATCCTTTTTTCTTCTATACTTCTCGTCATCTTATCAGAAACCTTCTTTCTTGCCATATGATCCTTCACACAATCCATCCGTCGCCTATCGGGTATTCTTCTGATCTTATACCATTCACATTCATACTTAAAACTATCCTTATGACGTTGTTAATTATGTCCTCAGATAAAAAAACATGGCATAAAGACATTCTATATTTAAAAAATCGTAAACAATCTAGAGAGTTGTGAAAGGCCTTTGCGGCTTTGCCCTACAGTGAAATACCAACCAGTTAACCAGACTTATCAGTTGACAGTACAAAAGCTCATAAAAACGACGAAACGTTGAAACCGGGTGATTTTAGGGAAAACCGCAAAGGTTTTATTCAATTTTCAAGTACAAAAAAAAACATGAATAACTTATTGACGTCATTAATTTAATTTTAGAACCAGCACAATGACGTCACATGTCGTGCGATTTCAAAGATGAGCTCAGTCAAATCAATGAGTAAATAAAATAACTACATAGTAAGATCTTAATTATTAGCACAAGTTTCCTGTCTGACATTGAAACTACGAGTATTTAATAACAAAAACAAGGTAAACAGCTCTTTTTGGTTTCCGTTTATCTACCGAGTAATTTTTTTTTTATAATTAACACTTGAAACGGGATATTTACCATGTTTATTATTTATATTGAAATTATTTAATAAGAAAGAGGGTAGACCGTTTTGTCTGCTCGTAAACATTACTTCAGTTCATCCGTGATCATGGCGTTTGCAACATCGCCGAAATATCGGAAACTCAATATTATTAAATAATAAACATGGTAAATATCCCGTTTCAAGTGTTAATTATAATATTAGTAACCATGTAAATTTTTTTTTGCTCACTAGCAGCCGGTATCTTATCTTTGTATACAGGTGAATTAGCAGCTGTAACTTCCGGAAACACAAGCAGTAAAGTAACTACGAATTAACTGACAAAGAAACTACAGACTATTCGTTCTCGACCCCTATCAACCTGCATGCATAATAATTATTAACTGTCATCCGTGACATTCGCTAATAAATACATTAATAAAAAAACAACATGCAAAGAAATTTACTCCTACTTTACTCACCCGCTCATAAAAACAGCTACGTGAAAAAAACGCGGGAAATGTGAACATTTTACAAACCGTCAAGGTATCTGTTGCATTTAATTTGAGTTATTATTAGATTTTACCTGCATTACTACGATTTAATAGACAATAAATCTCCTGAATTCCAGCATTCCAAGCGACATCCTAAGATATTTATTTACATTTGATCACGTTTCGCTGTATCTAAGATGGCGACCGCGCCTGTCATGTTGGTACATATGGATACACGTAAAAATCACGCACGATACAGTAACGTGAAGGTATGCGAAGCATCGGTTTCCGTGCATGAGCACAAATTAAACGTTGATTCAGGATATCTTAGTTACTGTTACCATTTCTTTGCACATTTACGGACAATTTGTAGTTCCTGAAAGGTAAAGAAAGGCTACATTTTACCTGTTAACGAAAAATGTTCTAAACTACGACTTAGTATCATGGTCAAAATTAACTGGACACGTCATCAGGCCTTATGTGTCGAATGTAAGACTTGTTCAATAATAAGGTTAAGTAGTGACATTTTCTGTGCACAAATTTACAAAAAAAAAAACCGGTCAAGTGCGAGTCGGACTCGCGCACAGAGATTTCCGTACAAACTAACGACTTACACGGCCATAACTTTTGACTTCTTAGAGGTTTGATTTTTTTCATAGCTCTGTGGGACCACAGAGTTGGTAATATGGTTTTTCAAGTCGCGTTCGCGTTCGTTTCCGAGATAAAGAATCTTGACAGACAAAAAGACACACGGACAACAAAGTTATCTTGTAAGAGTCCATTTTTTCCTTTTAAGGTACGAATACGACGTACGAGGGAAACAAATTCAATAAACAAAGACATGGTTTGTAGTTTAAAAGAAATTCTTTTAGTTATGAATACGAATTTTTAGTGTACCGTACCTTAAAAGGAAATACACTAAAAATTCGTATTCGTAACTAAAAGAATTTCTTTTAAACTACAAACCATGTCTTTGTTTATTGAATTTGTTTTATCAGCTGAAAAATAACTAAAACATTTATCATTGGTTTAGTTGTTTATTGTTTTATATTGCATACATCATTATCATGTACGTGTGCATTGTGTTTAAAATAAAATTCTCCATTTTGTATTTGTACGATTCTATTGTTTATAATATTAAAAAAAAACATTAGCATCACAACACATTTACTTTTAAATCTCGTAATGTGAATACACTCATTTAATACTAGCATGCTACCACAGTATTTATTTTAGATTTCCATCGAGGTAATCAAACCGACAACAAAAACCTCTTTGAATCATTTAAAACATGGCAACACTACTAATTACGCGCCAAGAAATATTCTCGTGTTGATAATTGTCTATTGTTACTCCACGTTCGTCATAAAAATGTAATCGTTACCCGATGCCTGAGGATTTGTTTTGGTTTCACTTTACGTAGGTAAGTACAGCAAAAGTTACTAAAAATTATTCTAATGTTGTCATAACTCAAAAGTTATGCCAAACGATACGAAGAGCGGGCTAATTGATATTAGCTATTATTCATTTCATAAACAATAGCAGGAAAGGTTAAAAAAAAGAAAAATCCGACAGATAACATAACAGCAGTATTTTATTTAACTCATTGTTCCTGGCTTTTAAAAAGCTAGCTTCCGCCCGCGATTTCAGCTACGTGAAGATTTTGGTTAATTGTATAGTTTTCTTTTAAACGAACTAAAAAACTTTACCTTTATATAATATTAGTGTAGATTTAAAATGGCTATTAACGAGAAAAAGTAAGTTTCTCGATACCAACAGACTGCAATCTGGGATATCATGTACAAACATACACCTTTAGAATACGTTTTACTTCTAACAGTAACAAGGCAGTTACTCCTAAACAAGGCTTTACGATTCCGTAAAGAGACCACACATGGTCTGAACATGGCAATAGACAAGAAAATAAAGTTTCTAACAAACCAATACAAAACAACTTTCGTTGGCTATTTAACCAAATTTAATCCTCACATTATGTCGTTTCCCGCGCTTTCTATTCTACTGGTGCGTTTGTGCATACTGTAGCGATTGATTCAACGACATCACGTCTGCGAATATTCGAACATAACTTCAAGCATGTTATACCCTGAGGATTAAGCAGAGGTGATCGTAATTTTGCCGGTTATGTTTAGATCCATGCAATAGAGATTAAGCCATCAACCAGGTTAAATCCAGAGATTCAGATTTAGGTCCAAGTAGGCAAGTACTGAAAAATATCTTATACAGGAACCCTTTAACAGTGTGCCTAATTAGGTAATTAAATCTAGGACCTCATGTTCAGTAGTAGTGTTAGCGACCATTACACAAACAAGGCAGTCGCGAATAATTCGAATAATGTTTTATCGGTAACCATTGCCATGCTTGGTTGATGGTATCGATTATTGGAAGCGTCTCGATAAAAGAATAAACTCTTATTGTTTTTGGCGTTGCGTGTTTGAGTTTTAATTTATTCTAAGAGTCGCAATGAATTTGAAAAAAATAAAAGTTGTTTTTGGTTTGCGTAAAGTGAAAAAAATGGGATGCGGTCGTAACAGCAAATGACAGATATGACTTTGGTCACATCGGCCTTGAAAGTTAAAAATAACTAAGATACATAATAAACAGAATAAAAATACATAATTGATTCAGATGGTCATTAAAAAATACAAGTGGAACACGTTTCCTCTATTCACCCAAAACGACTCGAAAATTATATAATCAACCTATTTATTTTTCTGTACAAATTCTTAGTATGATTGACATTTACCAACAGCGGAACCGAGCAATCTGTCGGTACCATAACGTTAACGCATCATTAGATCTTGAACATATTATTTTCACTTTCATGCAAGTCATTATACTGTGCTTATTAAAAAAAGTTTTACTTCGAGTTTCTATGTAACAACGGGGAAGTAGGCTGTGATGACTTCCGAGTTTACTTGTTTTTTTTTAAAATGTCAACAACTATGAAGATTATGTCAAGTGTTTCAAATAATAATGCCTTGGCAGCACTGAGGCAGTTCCCGCGCAATTTGCGCGAGTACGCGCGTCACTGGGACCTTATTTTCACAGCAACGAAGTTTGTTTTCTAGCTGTAGGATCGGTATAAAACAATGCAAGCTCAGACAACCGTGTCTCAAAATTTTTGAACTTGTATTTCGTATGGTGATGCCCAATTAGTCCTTTGAACAATCTGAACGAAGAAGGAGACACATCAATTTAAAAATCGTTTAAAGAAACGAATATTGAAAGGTCTTATAGATCTAATAAAAATTAATATTTTCTAACATCTGCCATGACGAATGACCTAAAAATTAGTTCTGCTCTAGAAGTGTCAAAATATTTCATTTAAATATCTCAATAGAATACAGCTTTTTAATGTAAAGCAATTTGAAAGCAGCTGACATTGAAAGTCTGAAATGTCAACGTGATAGGGGTCAGGCTGGTCAAATGTCACATTATATAAGACGCAAACTGATAAAAAAAAGATATCTGAAACTGTTTTCTGGGTCAAAAAGCTTTAAATTAATATTCAGCTGTGAACTCTAGTAGGTTTATTTTGGAGAATTGATTAACTTTTGACATAACGTTTTAAGTTTTTGAAAACTCATTTATCACAATCATTAGTAGGTAATAAGAAAGTGTTATTTATCTATGTTAATATTATAGAGAGTACACGTTTTTTGTTAGTTAGTAACGAATAAGCTAACAGTGGCTAAAATCAATCCAGTTCTTTTGAAGAACTGGATTGATTTTAGCCACTGTTTCGAAATTAAAAAGATAAATTATCAGGAAGTAAAATGTACTATATATAATCACGCTGCGACACTTAGGACCTGAGCTGCAGGTGAAACCGTTGGGCACAGCTAGTTTTGTAACAAAATCATAAGTTACTTGCTTGCTGTTTTAGGCCTTTAGTTACGTTAGTCATACTTTTTCAAAAGACTGCTTCATTGGTCTAGTAATCGCAAGCGTGAGTACTGACCATGACGGCCTGAGTTCGATTTCCACTTCGGGATAAGCATTATTGGTTTTGCCATCAGCAATTTCTCAGTGACAGCAACGGAGACTAGATTTGTGCCTGGTAGTTAGGTACGTAGGACCCAAAAATAACTGGCGAATAGGCATTGTTCTTTTGTGTATACCTCTACCTAAGTCACCAGGAATCATAAGCGTGATGTATATGTTTTTCAAAAACTATGAAAAACGATCTCTTTAGTAACACAGTTCTTATTTTTGTCTGGCAGATTGAAAGAAAGCAAAACTTTTTCACCGCCATTAAAGTCGCAACCGTTAAAAACAAAGACGATTTTCAAACATGGAACATGAAAAAGTTAAACAAAACACAAATGGCGGAGAAAGTGGTGTCTTCCTATTCTCACAGAGGCTAATCATTGGAGGAAACTACGTAGGCAGAGTAAGTATGTACTTTAGAATATGTTAAGATGGCGGATAAATGCGTGCTTCTATATGAGAAGATGGCTCATTAGAGTTCGGTTTTGTTCGTTTAAGAGGTCCCCTAGATTGAAATCGAATACGTAATGAAAAGGAAAGTTTTGTGAGTATGTTTTAGTGATGCTAGAAAATACTGATGTTCAATATTGATGAAAACACGTTGATATTGAATGTGTCTTATTAAGTTAGTGGGTAAAATACTGTTCTCTTTTATCCCCGTCATTTCGATAATTTTCTGCCTGTATATCTACATTTATTATAACTTCTAATTATGGAGTTTTTTTTTGACGATTTTTGCCCGACTTTTTTGTATATCCTACTATATAAAATGTTATAAATGCGAATGTTTGTGAGGATGGATGTATGGATGTTTGTTTCTCTTTCACGTCAAAACGGCTGAACGGATCTTCATGAAATTTGATTATAGTCTGGAATAACACATAGAATACTTTTTTTCGATCACCATGCGGGTGAAGCCGAAGGCGCCACTAGTATTATTAAAATTATATTTTCAACTGAGTGCACAGAATACACTTAAGAAATATTTAAAAATCTTTTGTTTGTAAAGCAATTATTATTTGCAAAATAATGACTACAATATTTACATTTAAAAAAAATGTTACAAAACTTTACATTCCGATTCGCAAACTATCATATCTGAACGGCCTTCGCAAATTACGCGACAGCTTGAAACGAAAACAGTTGCGACAAACCGACAACAGTCGGATCGATTTCAATCGTTTCGTGAACAATCTTTTTAATATCAATAATAATGGCGTTGCAAAATTATAATAACGTCTTGCGAAGCTAAGAGTTGTATGTTATGAATTTAAAGGCGCTTCGAAGTCGTGAGAACGCCTATAATAGGTCGTTTTTTTTACGTATACGTTCTTTTCCAAAAAAATACTTCTATAACTGGGCTTTTGTCTACTTTGGCTAATTACTATCTCATTTTTTATTTGTTTTCGTACTTATTTTATTTATTTATTTATTAAAACTTTATGCACATGTATAAACACTGTACAAAGGCGGACTTAATGCCTTAGGCACTTTCTGTTCCTGTGTTCTTTACTGTATTCAGTATTTACATAAATCGTTAAATAAATAAAAATAATGGGATAAGAGCAGGAAGATGATAATTATTTGACAAGACATTTTTTAAATGCTTTTTTTTACTAAAACTTTACCCCACACTAGGAATTTCTCATGTATCGTGGATGCGTTTACAAACATTTAAACGCACATACACAAACGAACCCGCGACACACAGCACAGCAGTTGATCGCTCAGCCACTGCGCCAACCGTGTCGTCAGCCTGTCGTGTCGTTGTTGTCTGGCGTGTCGTTTAGGTCAAGTTTGATTAACATTTTAATAATTTAGCCACTGAAGCCAATGTCTAATGTTGCTCCAAGGATTTTTTTAAACATGCTGCTTAAAATGAAGTGAGAGGCCATGGTTCTTTCATCAATCAACTTCTTGAAAATCATTGCTTATTTGTTTTAAAAAAATAAACAAGTTTTCCTCCTCGATTTTTATAAACACTCGGTAGACGACACAACATAAAGGGCAAAAGAAGGAACATATTGTATAAGTTTTAGTCAGTAATAGTCTGATACTCCCCCCGCTTCGCTCAGAGCGGGGGAAGTTATTTGATGATAACCGCAAAAAAGATGGCACGGTTGGCGCAGTAGTTAAGCGATGTCCCGCTATACCACATGTCGCGGTTTCGATCCCCGCACGGAACAATTATTTGTATGACCGACAAATAGTTGTTCCGGCTGTTCGTGTACGCACCCACGATACAGGAGAAATTCCTAGTGTCGGGCAAAGTTTTATATAAAACAAAAAAATACTTTAACACAAACTTATTGATCACTAAATACCTTAGCCACTGAGAATTTGCCACTCGAATTCTATCTGCGATCCTGCAAAAACGCTACAATATTTACCTCTGTGGCTAAGACTCTTTGAATGTTTATACGCGTTATTTAAACTCCGAACACTTGAATTACCTACGGTTAAAAGATTCCTCTCAGTTGGAACTTGGAATTCATTTATGCCATATATAGGAAAATCGTGGTTCGTTTTAAGATAGGAACGGTTCACAGGTCTACAACCTAGAACAGCGAGTACGTCGGACATTTTCCTCAATTTAGAGTTACAGCATTTGCGGAGTAGTAAGTATAGATGTTTTTTAAATACCCTATTAAATACCTGTGTGAAATATGAATGAGTGGAAGTTTATATGATCTTTGAACGAAAATATTAATCGGTTAAACCTAGAGCTTAGGAAAAACCACATCGAAATAATATTTCAGCAAGTTATTTACAGGCCAATCATTGACATTATGGGAGATGCCCAAATAGTATTCTCAAGTGTATCAAGTGTGCATGCAATGCGATATTGTCCCGACCAAGCGACGCCGATGTCCAAGCGCGTAGTAGACAAAATGCAACTTGTAATTGGTTGATAATTCGTTTACATAATTATAGCCAATGGGTAACGTTTGTTTTAGTTTTTGGTTTTTATCCCTGTACTTTCATTGGTTAAGGTTTTTAAATTGTTAGTAAATCGTAGCCAATAAGATTCTGTTTTATTTTGTTGTTTCAGCTTTTGTAAATAAACTCATTCAACCTTCTGATCCGGAGTCCGCCTCATCTCTCTGCTACCCCCACAACACCTTTGAAAATAAGCGGCATAGTCTGAAATGGGGGTGTTGAAAAGTATGGAGGAATTATGTAGAAATCTATATTTTAGTTCTCTAATATAACCAACGTTGCTAAATAAATTGACACTACAAAATAGCGACCTCGTGTCTGCATTCGACTTCATGATATTTACATATTTTGCATATTCTTGAAATTCGAAACTTGATTTGCAAAATTTAAATTCCTTAATTAGTTTCGACATTCAATATGGTCATTTCGGAAGAATATATTTTTATGAAGTTATTTTTTTTATTTAATAGTAGTTGGTAATGAAATACCAACTTCAAACATAAATCATAATTGTATAGGCACATACATTAAGCATTTTATGAAGACCGCGAATGTCTATGAAACAAAACACTTCCACCATTCTACAATTGTCGACTGTAAATTCCGAAGTATCATTATAAAATAATTACCTACCTACATTGATTCGCCTCATTACGACGCAAACCAGCCAGTCACGTTACAAAAAAAACGCATCACACAATGTAAAATGAGAAAATCGAATGAAGCGATGTCACTATTACATAAACATTAGACACTTATTCAAATGCATATGCAAATCAACACATACTCAGATAAGCACAGGGACATCGTTGTAATGAGGCGTCAACTCGATTCGAGACTCCAGTTCGAGACGATTTCTTTCGACTCGGTGCTATGAGATCTCGTTACGGGAGTCAGTGAGGCATGACGGCGATGAGTGCTCGTACGAAAGGTGGATCGCGCGCTTTTAAAAAAATCCGAATAAATACGAAAATCAAAAAGCGAATGCTGGCTGGTTTTAGCAGTTTTAGTCACGTCTCAAAGGTCGAATTGAAAAAGGTTTGTTACAAGAAGAGATTAGGGTTAGTAACACTAATATTGAATGCAATTTTAAAACATGACATTGTCATGTGAATATTTTTGATTCACAACAAAATGCATTTAACTAACCCAGCAAAAAACACAAACATTTTAAATATAATATCTCTGTAGCCAATAAAAAAAATAACAATAGTGCATAAATAAAAAAATCGGTGACATTGACACTTAGGAGCCGGATCTAACGAGTTCTTATCACACGATCTTATTGTACCAGCCAGACAAACAAGGGTATCTAGTAGGCCTTACCCAGCTCCTAAGCATAGAAAGCCAGCTTTTTTAACGAGGTATCAATCAACGGCTTTCTATATGATTTCTATATTGTCTAAAGATAGACTTATCTTATCCATAATTCATCAAGCATTCTTAGAAAACTGGGTTTACATTTTTTTTTCCTAGATTTTAAGTCATCGAACTGTTTTGGTTTTGCAAAGTGATCGTCATCTTTATCGATTGTAGAGAGTTGAGGCCTAATCGTAGAGTATGTGAGAGTTCCGAAAGAAACAATAAGCCCTAATATCTGTATATTGCAATATGATTCATACTTTTCCGCGCAAAGTCGGCTCAGTGCATATACCGTCAAATAATTACAACATAAAGGCTTTATTCTTAACCAGAAACTGGTTCCGATCACGATACATAAAAGAATTCTTATCTATGGTTTAAGGAAACCAGTTATTTAGGATTCCTCTACAAATATTCTATTAATTTAGTTAGTTTTGGTACCGTGAGAATAATGACACATATTTAGCAAGCAAGTGCCGATATTCCTTTGTTGTTTACTCACTTTTCAAGATGGTCAATCATAGTCGGTCACGCCTTCCATCGCAATCTAAAAGTTGGTAGGATTTGCGACCGTGGCTTTCGCATTGCTGTGTTGTTCATAAGTCAATACGTAATCAGAAAGTCATGTTTCTCTATTATTGGTATTGGAAAATTATCTTGAACTGCTTTAATTTCTTGTTCTGATTGACGAAAGTTGTCCAAAATCACAACATTAATTTGAAATATCTCAGCCGACATTTCACATATTAAATTTTAATCAAAGCAACCAGTTTTAAATTGTATTGAGGCATAGATTGAAATATTAGCACCGGACTAAATACGAACATGTAAGGTATTTAACGTGAATCATTTTCAAAATAGTGGAGAGACCAGAGAACCGTTCTGTGCCGGTTCGAAAATTCGATAAAACTCATAACAGTATAACAGATGAATATTAAAGAGCCAATCGTAGTGCATTTTGTCTATTAACGGTAACTAGGAAGTATGGTAGAGAATATTTGAAAATTGATACTTATTACAATAGTATTACAAAACATGATATTGAAGGACATGTACTTCATAATATCTAAAGCCTTTGATAAATTTACGGTACAGCGTTAACAGTAAAGAACCGTGTAATATTATCTGTGGCAGATACAGTTGCACAAAGGCTGCGGGTGATATCAATACGACCCCGGCATAACAATACACAAATGACATTGTACCAAGAGCCAAGAGGAAAACGACCATTGGAAATTTCAGGTTTATTGCAGAAAACTAGGCCATGCATGAACACAAACCATACACCAAGTATGGAGTTGAGAAATGAGGATGATAGAGATTAAATGATAAATCTCAAGGAAAATAAACAATTCAACAGACAATTCGAGAAACTGGAAGTTGCCGATTAAAACAACAAGACGGGGTCCTTGACTTTGTAACAAAGAACTTGCGTCATGCTGTTACAGAGATAACATTATAATTGCTGCAAGAACTTTACTTTTACGGACATAAGACAACTATCATACATCGAATGAATGACGATAAAACGCTTTTTTGTAAACGTGCTATTTTTATCTTTGACTTTTTTTTTTTTGACTGGCCTGTTGGTCTAGTGGTTAGTGGCCCTGACTGCTGAGCCGGAGGTCGTGGGTTCGATTCCCACCCAGGACAAACTCTGTGTGATGAGCATGATTGTTTGTTCCGTGTCTGGGTGTGATTTATCTATAATATGTATGTATTTATAAATTATATAAGTATGTATATCAGTTGTCTGGTTACCATAACACAGGCTCTGCTTAGCTTGGGATCAGATAGCCGTGTGTGAGTTGTCCCAAGATATTTATTATTATTTTATTATTTATTTATCTTCATCAGCCGATACACAACCACTGATTGTTAACTGGGCCTAAGTGACTGTTCTGAGCTTCTAGCATCCGGCAGAGTAGCCTGGTCCTTAACAGGTCACTCGTGTGGGAAGCTTCGTTGGCTCAACATTTTCACTATCAAAAATTATGACAAATAAAAAGTACAAGATTGAGACAGGAATATATTTGAGTCAAGTTACGTTCCAACTTACGTTAACACTTTGCATGAATAATGACCATTTAGCGTAAAGCAACGGTACTAACAGTTTCAGTTTAAGATTGCACTTGGATATCTAGTAATCACTGATCGGTCACACTGAACGGGCAACGACCTAACACGAAATCTAACAATTTTCCACTCGGAGAGGCATTTCGAAAACATCTGGCGTCCAGTTCGAGAAAAAGCTTAACTTTACCGACTGATAAAGCTGTATCACGTACAAAATAAGGTCTATTTTATTTTTTTACAAATATCTAAATAAAGTTGTTGAAACATAGCTCTGGTTCGCTGATTCGTTAAAACGTTTGTATAACGAAATAGTTTGACGCTGCTGAAGTACTTTCTGTTGCTTTTGTTATTTGCTTCGACACTTTTTTGTCGCCAATTAAAATATAAATAAGCGTCGTTTTTTATTAAATTCTCGTTTAATTTAATTCTATCAAGTGCTCACCTAATTTAGATTTTGGTCAGTCTAATTTGTATTGAATTGGAAACCTATTTTTTCTCATAGTCGATTTAAAAGTGTACATTATTTGCATTCTTCGATAAATTATGTATTTTGATTATCATAGTGGAAAGTCAATGTAAGAAAGATTCCATGAACTTGACAAGCCTTTCCATTATTGCATCCTAAGTGAATGAAGAAGTCATTGTTTTCTATATATTTACCGAACCATACAATTTCCTGCTCCCAAAATCAAACAGTGCATCCCAATAACACAAACTTCCATCCAAACATTAACATTCCCCGAATCTATGTCAGTCATAGAAGTATAAAACTTCCTTCCTATGTAATTTTTGCCAGTAACCGTGACGTTATAATCATATCGTTTTGTCCATCCATCAATGTTATACAGAGTCGTAGATAGAGAGCTAACGGTATAATCAGTCACATCTGAATGAACGGGCACCGGGTCTAGATTCCATCACGGGGAGACCTCGATACTTTTTTACTACAGTTTCTCTTTTAGCTGCATTATTAATGATCTCTATGCTTCTGTTAATTAGGTATCATTTTGTTTAACTCAGATCCTCTGTATCTTTGTTCGATCCGTATTTGTTTGTAATCACTTTGATGCTTTCTTAATTAAATTTTCTACGTCATTTAGTTTTGAGGCTGATGTTATTACACCTTCTCTTTTATTAGAAATTGTGAATATTTTATTGATTTCTTTTCCCAAATCTGCTGCGACTATAAGTCTAGCTTTAGCGTTTATTTAAACTTTATTGCTTTTTACAAATTCAGCAGTATTCACTCAGGCGTGAATTTGTTTGGCTAAAAAGTTCAAACAATTTGAATATTCATAAGTATTTCATATCTTAATAGTCTTGCCATTTAATGGCGCAGTCTTTTGTCCATAACTCACGTCTTTGTCAAGGAACTGGCTAAATGATATCATCACACAAAATCGTGACTAAATATTAATCTTTTTCTATAATATTTCCTTGTACTGACGATCTTCCAACCAGTGTTTCTGTACTAAAAAAAGTTCTATAGTGTTCGTAACAGTTGGTAACACCAAGATTAGTTATGCAAGTTTTTTAGAAGTCATTAGTTGAATTTTGCACAATCTGTACTGGGAAAATGAAATCTGTTTTGCATGATAGTTAATAATGTCGATGAAATTAGTTCAAGAACAAATCTTTGTTGTCGTATTCTACTCATATTTGACCGGAATCCATATTAATCTGTTTTGTCCTAAAATCTAGGCAAATATGAATATTCTTTGGAATTTTATTAGCATGACAAGAACCGTTACTGTTTTTCCGTTCTCTAGTCGACCCTTAATTTCTGCTCGAGCAAGAAAATGTCAATCACAACCATCTGTAAGAAAATAACACTATCAACTTAGCTGTAAACATACAATCTGCAATATGGAAAATAACCACTACACTCAGACCTTCACCTGCATAAAAGTTCCTTATTCCCAAAGTTCATGTGATAGTGGTGTTAGAACGATAACAATCTGAAATTGTGTCATAGCGATTATCGCTTGCGCAATATACAGAACAGCTAGTAATAATGTCTCCTCAGTTCCCATGGGTGGTACAAGCCATTATGACTTTAATTGACTAACTCCAACTGTTTGTACGCGCTTTTTAGTTTTGATTGGAGAAGGCAATTCCGAAGATTGCAGTCGTTAACTAAGTTTTGTAATAGGTTTAATTCGTGCTATTACGGTTGAAAATTAAACTGTTTCGCTGGAAAGTTTATGAATTTTCAAGGGTAATAAGCGTTTTAAGTGGAGGATTGGCGGTTGAAGCGGAAATTGGATGACACTTTTACCATATTTTTTTATAAAGGTTTCAATCAAAATATTTTCATTTCACATAGGCTTGCATGGGCACTTATAAAACGTCGAGAAAAGTGCATGGTATCGTTTCCTAGGGAGAAGAACCGGCAAGAAACTTCATGGTAACTCTTTTAAAATCATTTGGTTGTACAATGTTGTTATTACAGCGTTAGTACTTAAGTATGAGAGGACAGAGTAGGTCCGAAAATAAAGTTAAGTTTAAAGTCTTATCTATGCTTAATTAAATAAAACATCCATCAACGAGTTTTATGATACAGGACAAGATAAAGAACAAAAACATCTCCTAAAGCTATTAACCACCAAAAAGTAAAGTAAGTGAGGAGCTCGTGGCTAAATAATAGCAGCCGCTCGGGTCGATCTTTAGGTTAAGCCGCGCTTGCCTAGGTTGGTCTGTGGATGGGTGACCACCCGTTACATACCGAGTTTCCTCCGTGCCTCGGAAAGCACGTTAAGCCGTTGGTCCCGGCTGTCATTTGTAGATCTTTGACAGTCGTTACAGGTAGTCAGTGTCCCGAAAGTCTGACAACCAGTCTTACCAAGGGGTATCGTATTACCCAGTACTAACGGGGTTGTGGAGGTCAGATAGGCAGTCGCTCCATGTAAAATACTGATATTCAGCTGCATCCGGTTAGACTGGAAGCCGACCCCAACATAGTTGGGAAAAGGCTAGGCAGATGATGAATTCTTTGATAAAATCCATATAAGACGGACTTAACTGATGGAAACCGTTGCCGACATCGACTCAAGCGCAGCAAGTATCTCTCCTTGTTCAAAGAAATCTGTCGTCTTGAACACGCAACGTTTTCTCATTGGAAACATGTCTTATGTAGGTGAATACATACTTTTTGATGGAGTTAATGTTGTGCGAAGTGTGTGGTTAAGTTCACTTGACATTGGCATTTAAAATTAAAGGTTATTTGTATGGAAACAAGATGGAAAATAGACACCTGAAGAAAAAGGTATTTTAGAGAAATAAAGTCACTATACCTAATAGTCAGCGTTGTATTAGCCAAGAACAAGTTCAGAGTTCACTGAAGTACATTCTTTATTATTTAACTAACTTAGCAAGAATACAAGAAACATTGCACAGTGCCACTTAAACCTAATAGTCAAGTTTTATAGCATTTAGTTGACAGTATAAAAAGTGACGTGACACTAAGGTCATTCGAGCCTGAACAATACACGTCAATGTGATTGACATTTAACACCACTCCCTCTTGAGCCAGGGTTCTCACTCTTTCAAGTAACGGTTGGTAGGCAAAGAAGTTCCGTATTCGTAATATCGTCATCATCATCTAGTCAAGCCTTTTCCCATGTTTGGATTCTTTTTCAGTCTATCCGAACACAGCTGAAAATCAGGCAGTCCCTTCAGAAAGAGACCAGATAATCCCGCCATCTACTTCTGGGTCTGTCGCGTTGTCGTTTCTTGCTTTTTTGATGACCACTAAGTTGTTATTACTGCCCATTGCTCTTCCGAAATGAGGCAGCTGATGTGACCAGCTCAGTTCCATTTCAACCCAGCAGCTGTAAGGTCAGCATCAGTTTTTTGGGTTTTACTATAGCCTCAGTTATAAGAGAGAATAACGCCCGGTTCCAATAAACAGAAAACGATTCGTTTTGCTTACGGATGATAGTATTTTGACATAAGTTCTATGAGACGTATGTCAAAATACAACTATCCGTAAGCTAGTTGTATTACGCCCGGTTAGACAACATATTTGAATCTTTAATATCAAACAAGAGGCTGCATTCTTTCTGAGACATGCAAGGCATTCTTTGAAAGAAAAGTTATTTGACAACCCTATGCGAAAAATTTACAACACCGCGTCCCAACACTCTTATTTTAAAGCAATAAGATTCAAGTTCGTATCAATTCACCTGTTAGTGTTTGTCTATCATAGTGACACAACTGTTTTGTTGAACAATACACTAGTTAGTGTGCCAGTTACCTGTTTTTAAAACAAGTGTAGAATCAGCAGTGTATGACAATGAAATGGGTGGCTTGAAATAACTTTGAATATAAATATTGCTACCTGTCTAAGTGAAATAGATTCTTTTGGGAAAACACACTTGATATAAGTACCATTTTTCAAGATGCTCTCCTTCCGGGGTTGCGGGTTATTCGAAAGAAATACCGCGGCCCCAGAACATAAAGAGCATAAGAAGAAACATGTGTGGATTTTGGTCTGTAAAATTCCGAAACTCCCTGAAGTTATTTAATGATGATCAAAAAAGATGCTTTCCTTCGTAAGTCTTATCAATTTTAGATTTCAATTTGATGACCATTCAACACTTGACACAAAAGCTTCAAAGTGGCCGTGCGAGAATTCTCAGATTCACTAGGAATCGAACTTCTTTTTCGAGGACAAATTGGATTCAGAAATCCAAGAATTTTAACTCATGATTATGAGAGAGATCCTGGGTTCGATTCCCGAAACCGAATTTTTTTTGCCCTCTTGATTGAAAAAAAAGGCACACTTCTACCCTTTTTTACGGATTATACTTGTACTGGTTAAAATCCACCCACGTTCCTTATTTTGCCCATAATGTTCCGGGACTACGGTATCTCTTTCGAACAACCCGCTATGGTGACATATGTTTGAGGCGCGCGTGGAACACTAACACGCCGTCGACACAGCCTATCGTCACTGGACGGACGGACGTTGAGCTATCCATTGGTCACCGTCCACAGACGCCCGGAGTGTCTCCCGCGGCGGCTGGGTTTGTTTGAGTTTACACCCGGCCACCTCCGCTAGCATGACTGCTTCGCAGAAGGAAGTGACCGCTTCCTCCCCTCTCGCTCATTCATTCATTCCCTCTCGCTCCAGACCACGGCCGAACGCGAGAGGTTGCCGCCGCCGATCGCCTCTACGATGACACGGCGGCGGTGCTCCGCCCAAGCTAAGCATACCGCCACAGTGTGCTCCACCGTATCCTCCGGGCGATCGTCACAATCGTGACACCCGGGCGTTTCTTCCGTCTGCGGTAGGTGAGGACGCCATGGCGCCTCTCCAGTCACTCCTCAAAGAGGGGATTTTCTGCCTAACCCTTCAGTGATAACAGGCATAATGTTATGTTGAATTTAAGAAATTCATAATGACTCATTATTTATCTACTGCTAACTTTCTTCAATCAAAGGTACGAAAAAATCTCGTTGGCGCAGCATCTCGGTTTTCTAATAACCGTTTAATTTCATTAAGGCGATTTATTTATATCAAGGCGTCACCTAACGCATAAATCTATCACGTCCAAGGAAAGTAAAATCGATGAAAATTTTGATTACCACAAATTGGTTCCACTCCCCAATCATTTCACTTTTTGACAGCGAAAATGAAGAACCGTGAAATATGATTAAACTTAATTACATAAACACCGAACTTGTATTTAATTTCGATTACAAATGCTAATAGACAATCAAATTATATAGTATTCATAGCATCATGTATTTGTAATCATAGGTAATCAGTAATCACAAAACATGGGTGTATAGAAAGCCATATTCAATAATTACTTACACATTGAACTTTCCACTTTTACTATGCCGTAACTTTACCTGTCGAGTGAGGAGCTCGTGGCTCAATAAAAACAGCAGCTTGGGTCGATCTTTAGGTTAAGCCGTGCCGCCGACCACCCGTTAAATACCGAGCTTCTTCCGTGCCTCGGAAAGCACATTAAGCTGTTATATCTTTTGACTGCGTAGACTTAGAGGGTTGATTTTCGCTGCACAAAAGGACAACATACTTGAGTATTATGATATTTCAACTCGGAACTACCACGCGTTCCCAAGATAAAGGTTCTGGGCAGACAGACCAACAGAACGAACAACAACAAACAAAGTGATCCTATAAAAGGTTCCGTTTTTATTCCTTTTGAGGTACGAACCCCTAAAAAAGGATGAAAATGATATGAGTGTGACTTTCAGTGGTTTATCCTTCTGGCTTTTGTTTACTTCTCACAAATTGCCACATCATTCAAAACCACAGTAAATTCTCATTAACGCAGCATTAATAACTGCTTGTCACCGAATGACGAGACAAGTAATTGTCAACGGTTTATTCTTCCGCGAAAGTCTTGACACTGAGCTGTAAGCGGGTAAATTAACGGTCGTAGGCAAAGGGCCAACTTGGTCGCGCCATTAACATCATTGTGTGGAAGAATTTACTTATCTGTTAGTTTTTACGAACCTACACTAGATACTCTACGTAAACTACTGTTAAACGGTTGTATGGGAAAAGTGGCACATTTTTTTCGTCCACATTCCACGTAGGGCTACCTATTTAGGTACACAGAGGCATAGGGCCAAATGGGAAAATTCAGAACAAAACTTTTCTTTTTTTCCATACACTGTTTTATCCAGTGAGTATTGAAAACCTTAAGAAGACATAAAAGGCGAAAGGATTCTTTATTTGATTTTAATCCCTGGAAAATATCAGAGTACCTAGTTGATTTTAAATATCGAATTCAACACCAATTACAATAATTTAAAAAAAAAAACTATTTTCAATTTATTTACTAGGAATTAATACTGTTTATTTTTGATACAATAGAAACCAAAGTGTGATTTTAAGAATCATAAAATATTGATGTTTGCCCATGATAACCAGAGTGAAACTGTATGCATAAAACATTTTAAAAAATCTAAGCGCATCGGGATTGCATTTAAGCTGATTCAATTAGAGTCGAACAATCCATAATTCTATAGTTAAGTAATTATTGCTTTTGCATGTTATGCGTGATGTTATTAGGCTTAAAAAAGTATTAAAATGGATGTTTTTGTTTAAAACATAGCCGTATGTTCTATATAAAAAAATAATTAGAATAATACTATCACACATTAATAATACACATCACAGCACATCCTTACTAATATTATAAAAGCGAAAGTGAGTCTGTTCGTTTGTTACGATTTACGATTTTGATAAATTTTGGTACAGAGATAGTTGAGACCCTGGAGACGGACATAGGCTATTTTTTAAAGGGAGAAATGAGGGAAGAAATGGGAAAACTTAGCTTTGCTATAACAATAAATAAGGCGCAAGGGCAAAAACTACAGGAAAGGGGAACTGTGTTACCCCGAATTTAATGCGAGCGAAGCCGCGGGCAAAAGCTAGTCAATAATAGTTTATCGTTCTCTCTCTAGAATCCATTGTACACCTTAAACCCCAAACCCGAGTCTACAAAGGCCAGAGGGTCGTCACGTGGCAGCTGGGTTGGTTTGAGGGTCTCTCCCATAAACGTCCACTTAAAGAATCGTTTTCCTACGCCTTTCTAGACCTAACCTATCGTAAAACATATCCTTGATTTTCCACTTTCATTTACTTAAGGTAGCAAGACGTTAGCTTTCATTAAGTTCAAGTTACTTAACAGTACACCTGCGTAGGTCAAAAGTTAAAAGCGTTGACATTAAGTATGAGCAATAACTGTTCATAAAGCAACTAGGTCATTATCATTAAGTTTATTTCAAGGAGTACTTATTTTACAACGAGTACGAAAAAAAAGTCTATTTTTTTATTACTCCATAACCTACATACTATTTAGACGACAAACTACTTATAATGTGAACCTAACTAGCCCGCACTCATCATCAGCTTAGCTTTTTCCCAACTATGTTGCGGTCGGCTTCCAGTCCTACCGGATTCAGCTCAAAACCAGTGTTTAACAAGGAGCGACTGCCTATATGACCTAGCTAATATCTGGGTAGTTATTACTTGGTTGTGAAGGTCCGATAAGATAGTTGGTAAGACTGGTTGTCAGATTTTCAAGCCACTGATTAAATGACAGCCGGTACCAACGGCTTAACGTGGTTTCCGAGGTACGAAGGAAACTCTGTTTTTAAATGGTGGTCAGCCATCCATGAACCAACCTAGATAAACGCGGCTTAACTTCAAGATCGGCCAGAGCGGCAGTTATTATTTAGCCACGAGCGCCTCACAACTCGACCCAACTAAGGTGAATATAAATAAGTTAAGAGACATTACTTTAAGAAAAAGTAAAGTCAATGTTGACATCAGAGTAGTTTTGCCCATACAGGTATAAAGTCGACAACCGGTCGTACTTATTTCTACAATACTAGGTCAGAGCATGCCCAAAAATGTAATGCTTGATGATGAATATATCAACGTGGTAGTGTAGGTGGGACGTACAGAAGAAACAAGTTATTTTGAACGCAATCCATTGCGGTGAATATTCAAATAAAACGTAATCTAAACCTCAGTGAGTAGTAAATGAAATGGAAACACTAGGTGAATTCGTTTTTACTTTCGCGGTAGAAGCTCAAGTGCCACTTATAAAGCAGTGTTTCGACTTAACTGTACCACTTTGGCGAACAAGTGAATATATTAAATACACACGAGTGAGCAATTTTGTGCTCATTACCTTGACTCGCATTTAAAAGAAAAATCTCATAGTTTTGTTACTTAATTACGAAAGCGTTGACAGTTAGAATAATAATTTACTAAACTAGGGAATGATCAAGTGTTGTAAAAGCTAAGTAATAGAGTGAATCTATAATCGCGCTTTGATTGATGAGGTATTTAAACTTGACACATTATTGCTTAATAGCACACCAAGCAGAACAAATATGCGAAGTAAGAACATTCACCCTATTCAAGTATGAAGACATACGTACAATCGCATAACTAACGACAGTCTGACTCCATTGGTCCCTATCCGAGATAATCACCGCGAATGTGAACAATCCCTACATTTCCCATGCTCTCTCTACTTTCTTAGCTTACATGTAAAGTCAATATTGCATGCTAACGAAGACGCGAGGTCACATCGACGTGACGATTCAATCTACCGTCCCTTATAAGTGTAAGACTGACAAGACGAATGTGACGACTCACCCAATCACGAGAAAGTAGGTTATAAAACAGGATAATATTACAAGAAACATTAACGCATCGATGCAGCCGATAACAATCAATTTATTTTAAGAATCCTCCGAACGAATGTCGCAAAAAGATTTTCCAAAAAGCTTTGCACTTAAAACGCAAATGTTAATAGTTGTAACAAGGTCTCTGGGACATCGCGTAAGGCGCATAATTTCCATACAAACTACGGTCACTTTCGAAATTGTATATTGAAATTCGGTTGTGCTGACGGTTTTAAAACACCATTGTGTTTGGTGCATTGTTTTTGGGCATTTAAAAGCATGGTAGTAGAATGATAGCCTT
Source organism: Ochropleura plecta (assembly GCA_905475445.1). Taxonomy (NCBI): domain Eukaryota; kingdom Metazoa; phylum Arthropoda; class Insecta; order Lepidoptera; family Noctuidae; genus Ochropleura; species Ochropleura plecta. The sequence continues at coordinate 14,108,485 of FR997739.1, forward strand.
GTAGTATAAGCTGTTGGGGCTAGAGAAAACGCTATCACATAAAGTACTGAAGTGAAAATTGATCCTCTGAATGACAAATAATATCCCAATGAACTTTCAACAATGTACAACAGTGAATTGTGGAAAAAAGAAAAATGAAACAAACGTACACAAAATATCAACAAATCATCATTGATGCTCTTAAAATGACAATGTTATAGAACGTTGTCATTCTAATAAGAAATGTAAACGATCCAAAGTCTAATAACCCAAGTCTGCGGCGAGACAGGAATTTGATTACAAAACTCAGAAGAACAAGAGAAATATAATAAGACAGTGTCGTTGCATCACCTTCATTCAGTCACGATTCTATCTGGGCTGCCGCTTACTTGCATTAATATGGAATTATGTTGAAGAACAAACCACAAACCGATTTGGACATAAGACAATGTTCTATTAAAAATATGATTGATCTAGTTGAAAATTATTTTAAAAGGCATCCGAAATTTAATGAATTTGGTGTAAAGTTGTTAGATGAAAATTGTTAAACTGTATTGTAGTATTTTTGTCACGAGAAACATAGTTCGATTGGACCAGACATCTCATTTGAATCTTAAAAATCATTTGTAAGTAAGTTCTTGAAATTAAATAAGATCTCATAGTTGTAATTGGTAAATAAAAATTGATTCTTTATAAGCATCTAATCTATCTATCTATCTAAACCTTTGCTAGCCAAAACGGTACATGTAGATATAACTGCACAGAAGAAAGCTTGACAGATCCAATAATTACCAGAACAAATGAATACTATAAACGTTCTTATATTCAAGGTTAAAAAATTGCTTGTCCCCGCATTTTACTAAACATTTTAATAACTATTAGATTCTTCTAGTGATATGTAAGTAATTTGTTAAATAAGCTACTGTGGAGGCCAAAGATATTCATAATTCTAGTTGATGTTTATTATATCGCTTCAAATATCAATTAATTCAAGGGACAAGGCACACAAAATGAGATCACTCCAATCCTTTAACTATGCAGTTAGCCTGAATGACGTCATTTGGGACAACTTTAGAAAAGCTTGGTCACCATTGTAGTCATCAAGAACAAAGGTATATATCTACTATAATTATATTTCTATTTGAAACACCATATTTTGTTCGTAATGTCATGTCAAACCAGTGTAGAATATAAATAAGCATTTTAATATTAGCTGACCCGAGAACCGAGCAAAAGTCAAGGATGAAGCCTTTAAAGTAAAAGATATAATGTATGGAAATGTCAGTAGTATTAGTTATCTTTCATCGTCTGTCTATGGTCAGAGCCTCGAGGCAAACGGGTAATTTTGAAGTCAAAATAATTATACTAAAATATTTGAATAAAATGAAAACTAAATTTTCAAGAAGTTATATAATGGGTAACGAACTGGACAAATTAAAATACTGACTGAGGCAAAACGACAAATTACGTTAAATACGCCAAGATTAAAAATGACGATCAAAATTTAGATTATTTTAATTACACGTTATAGTCAATCATTGCCTAGGAAGTAAACAAGGCTGCTATAATAACGGATGTTATAAATACCCACATATTAGTAACACATTTATTTGTCGAAACTTCCTTCGTGCATAGATAGATAAAGAAAAAGATTATTGCAATAGTCACATTTTATATCAATTATTTCTGCCATTAAAAAAAACATATGGTGATCAAAATTTTGTCACATTGATTTTAAAAACATATATTTAAAAACATATGCATCACATCCTCTATCCAGCAAGTATCTACAGATAATGTAATTAGAACCATAAGTAGTAAAGGATGTTGGTCACTATCGAAGAATCATTAAAATTTACTCAAAGATACTAGGCATACTTAAACTCACAGAGATGTACTCTTAATTTCCTGATACAAAATATGGAAGTAAGAGAGAGGAAAGTTAACGATCGTGTGAAATTAATATGGGCTGTCTTACACACGATCATTTTATGATAAGTGTTTGAGCAGTAAAATGGAAAATCAATTTCAATGAGTAAGTTCAACGCTTTCCATCCACCACTAAGAGTTTTAGTACTTTTAAGGCAGAAGTAGACAACTGACGACTTCACAGCCAGGCTGTTTTACTTTGATGATGTTAAGGTAAACACGGCGACACATCAAGGTACACATATCCAATAAAACATGACGTCACTTTGTATAGATTTCCAGTACAATAGCAGATCCTGATCCCTGGTTTTGTATAGATATTGGTCGCAGGGTACTTTCAACTTTAGGATTTTGTTTTGGGGAACGAAGGGAATATTTTTTACAAAATCTAGATTGAATCAAATGACCCTATTTCGAATCGATACAAATAAAACACACAATCTTTTAAAATCGGTTGATTTATATAAAGGGAAAATACCAACTTGACGTCCAGTGGTAAGATATGGAATAATAATAATATTCTTGCACAAAACCGAAAGACAAAACGACAGAGATAAAGTAAACAAAAACCAAGGAGGTCGAGGGACTTTCCTTGATGTGCAAAGGTAATAATAATTTTATCGTGATTGGCGATTTTCCTTAACGCTGACCGCAAGAGACTTTTATGTAACTTCAAATAAGGCGATCGTAAGAATAATTCTCTTTTTATGAAGTTTAGTTTTTACTATACTGGGAATAATTTTTTTTTCTAATAAAATGTCCAAATGCCCTCGCGCAGTTGTTTAAATGAACTCATCGATCGATAAAAAGACAGCTAGGGTAGAACAGGCAGTAATTTTAAAGCATGCATTTAGAACGCCAAATCTAGGACATCAATCTTTAATGAAACTAGTGACTAGAACAATCTTGACATTAAAACTCTTCATTTATTACAATAATTCGATGTAATTGTGTTGATAACCACTTCATTCAAGGCGATTCACACGTTTAGGGCCTTTGTCAAACAAACAATTGAAAGTGAATATTTTTAACGACCATATTTTTAACAGACAATGACATTTATTTGTGTAGTTCCATCATTAGAGACAATAATCTTAAATTATGTAAGTCTCGTCACTGAAATCTTGGGAATCACAAATTATGTGTGCGTGAACTTTACATCAAACTATTGTTTGACTTAGCACTTAAGTAACGTTTATAGATAACGCAGGGCAACACACAATTTGATAACAATTTCAAAAGCAAGAAAGATAAATTCCCAGAAAAATCTTCGTTTGCATTACTTTAATGAAGTGTTAAAACTTGAAAACGGACCGTTTCCAAACTCTTACTTTAAGAAAAGCACCGAAACAATAATCAAGCCATTAGTTCCATCGGAAAGCAATTTAAAATTCGTACTGCACTACTTAAGACCCGTTCGATATTAAAAAAAAGCTGGTGCCGAAACTATTCCGTGACATGGAATATAAAAAATCTATATTTGGAGGCGATTGCTGCATTCGCGCCAATAGGAGAAGTGAATGCGGTACTGCGAGGTTGTGGCGAGGTCGTCACGAGGGCCGACGGACTGCACACCGAACCGATTTTAAACTTTTATAGAGCTCAAGAGCTCACGACTTATCAGGTCCTGTTGTACCGACTACCGAGACCTTGACTGCGCTAAGTGGTCGTCGATATTACGCATTCTGTTTACAGCATTAACTTAATTGGACTTGATAACTAGATCATGATTGATTTCAGTTTAAATTAAAGATGATCGTGATAAGAAATGTTATTACACTTAATTGAAAACTGAAGGTTTGTAGGCCGAGCAAAAGTTTTTCGCCCACATTTCTTCACACGCAACCCAATAAATCTTTTTAGACGAGTATATTACGAATGCTATAATTTATTTTGGTTCCTCGCAACTAAAGACTATAAATTATACTACATCAAACCTACATTGATACAAAATGACAAAAACTTAAGCCTCCATAAGCTTAAACTCATCAATCACTCAACAATCAAAAATTTTAATACAACATCATCACATGCGGACGATTTGTTTGCATCAAGACTGCAGTGCAAAATGTGCAACAATAAATTTTAACATTCATGCATTTTCTTCCAAAATATTGAGTCAGAATGAATAGGAACAGTAAACTTTTGTGTTCACAAAAATCAAAACATTGCATCAAATGTAACATAGAATATGGAACATACTTCGACGTTCGACTGCGTATGCAAAACAAAGAAAAGTCTCCTTGTCCCAATTGCACGGCCCTTTGCATAGTAGGCGGTAGACTGAGCTGCCTTGTACGACCACTCTAGATGTCTACTCGGACATCCTAACGAGACCAGTTAATTTTTATTGTAATTAAAAGTAGATTTACTGCGACCTTTCAAGGCAAAAAACCAGGTTTTACAAGGTACTATTTCAGGCCCTGTACTAAAAATTCAATTAAGAAATTGTTAAAAGTTCCGATAGCAAAATTACGGGTTAGTGATCAAATAGAAGCCACTGAAAAGTTTAAACATTACAAACATGTAACATTTTAGTAAACATAAAAATATTTAGTCATTCTGGTTACACGTTTCCCTACAAGCCTACAATATTTTAAAAGATAAGGTATGCCGCTTTAATCCGAAAGTTATGTTGGTGGTTATAGTGATGTTTCTACACACAGGTTTTATCTATTAGCCCATACTTTCACTAGCATTATGATAAATACAAAAATAATTTCGATTTTACGTAAGACTATTAAAATTATTATTGCGATTTTATAGAAAAGAACTTGTTACAACACATAAATTAAAGTAAAAATCGTAGTTAAATTATATAAGGTAAGGCCAGTTGTAAAAGCCAGCTAAAGTACTTTCCCTCCACAGCCTTTTACAACTCGATTTGCTACTCGTACATGAATATTTTCTTTCACTCCTTATATTTTAGTTATACCTGTCACAGAACATGTACTTACAATCTTACATACTTTAAGTTGTCTGATTGAGACGCTTTACACTTCAAAGGGGTAGCTGCATTAGCAGATGTTCTTAATCAGTATGATAAAAAAGCATCAACTGACGAAATAAAAGTGCAAATGCATGGATAGCGTTACTTTTTCGAATAAACGTAAAACATAACAAATATCAATTTAAGTGTGGTAACACGTGCCTATTGTAGACGAAAACAATTATAAGTTTATTGTTAAAACGTGACGCAAATTAAATAACGAACAAACAAATCGGAAACATAAAAACTAATGCAGCTATGTTGAAACTAACGCAAGTAAATAAGATATCATATCAAATGAAACGACAGCTATAATTTACGTTCTTGGTAGAATATATGGAACTAACAATAGCGGAAAGCCGGAAACAGGAAACTGTAAAGTGTGAAGACACGGACACACGGGCGTGCAGTCCGACAAACTGATTCGCTACTGATCATGGCAGTGTGTGACATAAGCCAACGTAATTGTGGGGTAATAACGTTGCATCAAATGCAAGTTGACTTTAGTTGACGTTATATAATTTAGGTAAGTTAATCTAAGATGTAATATTATGCAGTTATTGCAAGATTTTTTACCGTAGGTAGGTAAGTGAAATCTGTGTAATGATAGATGCTTCAAACATATCGATTAAATTGACATGAAACGATTAAAAATAATGAATGTAAAAGTATTCGTTGAGAATTCAATCCACTGAAATAATACAGCCTTTTTGATAAACAAAATAAAAAAGAGATTGCGAAATAACCTTTTAAGACATCTAGCCTTTATTTCGATACAAAACCAGTTTCCTATAAAACAGACCTGGAATAACAAGTTTTATTTCAGAAACCGTTTTATTTAGTTCTTTAACGAGTATTACCTCCGAAACTATTGTCATTTTTAATAAGCTTCAATTTGTTTTTCTTTTTTAATTTTGTGCAATATAATTGCATTTATATCTAAAATACCTACAATGTATTTGAAATAAGTGGTGGCATTTTAAAGTGGACTCTTAATATGTTATAGACAAACGTTCTTGACCTTTTTGCGATCATAAGTTTAAAGGCCAGATTCATTTTGTCGAAATAAATCGTGTAGCTACTTATGAAACATAAAAGAACTTAATTAAGTAACATAAAATTACAAAAACTTATTCTTCATTGGAAGTATTGGCTGAGTGCCATACGGCGATACCATACTTAGCCTTGAATTTCTAAACTTCAAGTTTAAAATTCTTCAGATTTGATAAAGTTTAAAACATGGAGATATCTCATGCTAACATTGTCGTCAAACAAAGTTATATCCACAAAGGTGTTTTCAAAAATGAAATAGGTAAACAACCAAGGTCAGAAAAAAGCTCAAGGCATGTCCCGAGGTGGGTTCTTATCAGAATCAGGGTGCTTTTACAACCACACATAACACAACAAACATAGGAGACCTTCGTAATGATAATATGCCTTGTGTTTATACACCCCGATAGGTTGTTCAGTGTCATTCTTTACTTAGATACGATGAAAGCGCATAGACATGTTATTCAAACAGCCTTTTTGATTATAAAAGTCTTTGTAGAAAATTCTTTCGAATTTCAACGCTGCTGAGATTCTAAACAAGTGACAATCGGTTTTAGAACGTTTTGTATTTGAACTGCAGTCTAGTCTAGTTTATGTCATGTACCACATTTGCAACTTTTCCATCGTACTTAGAATAGAATAGATCTTAAGAAAGACTCATATTTAATTATATATTATTAACATATTCAATCAAATCAATATAAATTAAACACGTTAAGCTTAATTTAGTAAATAATAATTATGTTTTATTTAATGTTCTGTTTTTGCACGTAGGTGTATCTGTAAAATCTGTATCCTCTTTTGCCAATCTCGCAATCACATAGTAAGGTTTGCTGTAAGAAAACCTAATTCTGCTTAAGCTCCGCATTGTACTTATATTAAAATTATGAATACATTATGTCAGGTTTAATAAAATTGGATTATAAATTCGTCAAGTCCGAGGTCTTGATCGAATCACTGATAGAATAGGTATGCCACTTTGTCTTAGGCCTTCTAGTTCTTCTTTTTTAATTTTGACTAACTTACATCAATAACCTCATAAAAGATTGTAAAATGCTTGTTATCATCATAACAATATAACTATATTCGCCTGCACGTTCATAAACGTTTACAATCTTTAGAAAGTTCCAAGACCATGCTATATAACATAATGCCTGAATGAGTTTCTATAATTAACTAAGCGTTGTTCTACATTCAAACGTAAAATGTCATGTTTAATGCTAAATCTAAGTGGCCCGAACAAAGCTAATAAATTATTTATGTTGCTATTCTTGACCAAATTATACATCTCTTTAGCTTAGAGTTTAACTGTCATTTCAATATGCAAAACTATTCAATTACACTAATATTCAATTTACTAGTAAATAGTTTTTTAAATGTTATTTTAATTGACACTTCGGTCTTCGATACCCGTCATATTTTTCCCTACTTTTGATAATTTCGTTTCGATTCGATCCTCAAATTTCAAAGTTCAAAACCATTTATTTCAATTAGACCATTACAGGCACTTTTGAATGTCAAGAAACAAAACTAATCTACAATCCGGTCACAAGGCATAATAACTTGTGAAAGTACTGTAGTTGCCCATTCCAAAGCGTTGATCTCTATGGAGAAGAATGGGCAAGAAACTCCATGGACACTCTTTTAAGTTATAATATTTTTACAAAATTGTATTTACATCATTCATGTTGAGATTATACAAATATGTGAGAACGATGTAGAAAGACGTGCACAGTAAGAGCGTCCAGAGTAAATAAAAAGCAAAATTTAATTTTAAATCTAAATAAGTTAAAAATGAACCGTGGTAGCTAAAAAATGACCAGTCCCAACTGACAGCGCCCGTTCACGAACATGACGTATGGATCAGCCCCATTCAGCTCGACCATTTTGAAGGGAGCTAAATGACCCGACACACCCGCCACCATCAGCGAGACATTTAAGTGAGCATGACACTATCAACCACCAGGACCTCGTCAAGTCAATAATAAAACATAGCACTCACATATGGGCTTAATAATTATACAATACTAGAGAATTGATTCTATACATTGCAAAGATAGTCTTACAATCTTCTGCAGCTTCCACTATAGCTTCGGATACCAATCAATGAGTTTACCCCTATTCTTGTGGAGCAGGACCAGCATTGAGCCAAGCATTTTTATCATCAATATAATCCCCCAACTTATAATATGCTTGCCTACATAGTGTGCGTTTAATACTAGATTTAAATTTCGTTTCATTCAGTTGAAGAATGTGGAGAGGTATTTTATTGTAGCATTTCAAACAGTATCCCATGAAAGATGAGTCTACTTTAGCTAACCTGAAACCTGGTTGAACTAATTGGTCCCTATTTCTAGTATTATAATTGTGTCTGTCACCTCTTTTACTAAAAATATGCAAGTTTTTCCTGACATACATGATGCTTTCATAAATATATTGACAAGGTACTGTCATGATGTTAATATCCTTAAACTGTTCCCTTAAAGAATCTCGCCTACGTAGGTTATATATGGCTCTGATGGCTCTTTTCTGCAGAATAAATATAGACTCGATGTCTGCACCCCGTCCCCAAAGTAAAATACCGTATGACATGATACTATGAAAATAACTAAAGTAGACTAGCCTCGCGGTATCTACATCAGTAAACTGACGGATTTTTCTAACAGCATATGCTGCTGAACTAAGGCGTCCTGCAAGAGATGTTATATGCGGACCCCATTGTAGCTTTGAATCGAGTGTTATTCACAAGAAAACAGTTTTACGACGAATTCTAGTTTCTCTTGATTCAATACTATGTCACACTTACTGTTTTTGACATTTGGTACAGCAAATCTTATACACTTCGTTTTTTTCCCATTTAATACTAAATTATTAGCGGTAAACCAATTATGTGCCTGCATTAGGGCATTATTTCCTCCTTTAATGAAGAAGATGATTCCAGTTGTATAGACCACATGAATTTAATTCCTGAACGTCTTGATTTAGGCAAACGCGACAGACTTAGTAATGAAACTATAATCTGAAAACTTGAAAGCAGTGTTTGAACAGGTTTCACTTACAAGAATTTTTTTTCACGGTATTACTGCTCTTATTTGCAACTCGTTTTAAAACTTGAATGGCGTCATACCGACACCACCTCATAGTTGCGTAGTACACAATGTTTCTAAACGAAATAAGACATGTCAAAAAACGAAATTGATGCAATGCATGGTCTACTTTTATTTTTGTCGTAGTTCTAGTTATATTTGGCGGTAAGTAAACTTCATCTAGACAAGACAGGATCGTTATAAAATTTGATGAACCATAAAACTGTTTGAAATAATCGGTACTTTTTTTACTAAGTAAATTGTTTTTGCCAACTTTCGCAAAGTTTCAAAGCAGACAAAACAATGTCTTTCACCGACGATCAGATGGTAGCTGATGCGGAATAATTAAACAGATATAAACAAATCGGTCTTCGTCCACTGTTTACTAAAGAGACATGCAAAGCTCGTTTCGAAGGTAAATTTATTCTAAACAGAAGCTTTGGCCGCGAGTGCCGCACGTTAAGATGAGTCAGAGACCTTTTCACCCGTCGGCCATTGTTTATTCTGGACGCAAACATGTCCTTTAGTTTTCCCTCACATTTTCGTTGGTGACTTTAAAAAAAAGTCTAAACGCTCTCTTTGAATATTCATAACCCCTTTTTATGAATTATGAATGTTTTAGAATATATTATTATTTCTCGCTTTTTACCAGACTCGTGACTTTGTATAGAAACTTGTTTCTGTTGAATATTTCATTATTGGTGTTTTCAAATTCTCCAATTCGTTAAGAGCGTTGGAGATTGTTAAAACGCCAGGAGGCAATCAACCATACTAAACTTTACTTTTTATTTGAGAACTTTCCATCATTTAAAATTTTTAAAACTAACGCTAATGATGTCTTAAAAAATGATTGCTAATTGTGAATGAACATGATTCTTACAAGAAAGCTTTCTCCGCCACCGTTAAAGTTATACAATATGCATAACTGTAAACATCCGTTCTTACCTCTGCTTAGGCAAGTCCGTTAAAATTCCGGCACACTGCTTTTAAGATACACTAACACTTATTGAATTTTAGCGAGTCGATCGAGCGTCGGATCCCCGCACCGTTATTCACGTCATATGTGTGTCAAATAACGAGAAAAATTCTCACAATCTCCGTGGGCACTTATGTAGGGAGCAGTGGAACACAATCACTAGCACAAATGTTTAATTCACTGGATCACTGTAATGTGGGTATATTTGGGTAGTAGGTGCAGGGAGTGCACAGTGTGTTGCGCGCGCGGCGTTGCGCGTGGGGTCGTGTACGCGCGTACTGGGTCAGCGCAAGCGTCGGTCGTGCGCCCGCCTCTCACTCGCGTTGGCGACTGGCGCGAGCTGCCTTCAACTTCGCCGCGCTCGCCCGTTTCGCAACCTCAGCGGTTTCCTTGCAGATATCTTGTTGCATGGCAACTGTTTAGAACGATGTGACGCCGAAATAACAAAGTCAATTTCGAGCATATCGATTCTTTTCCAATATTTTTTATGTGTCGACTTCTCGAGTGATACGTCCCACAGTCAAGTTGTAACACGCATTGTTATCGGCGCTAAACAGGTTGGGGGAAAAATGTAAACAAACAAACTACCATTTGCCTGATGCTTTAATGTAAACTGTTCTGTTTACAAAGCATTTTAGTCAAGAACATTCATTCTTTATCTACCGATATTTGAGCCAATTCATTTTTCAATTGATGAAAGGTGCATTCAAAACTTGGCCGAGCTTAAAACGTCTATTCCGAGAATCGAACCCGGAACTAGTGAGTGCAGACAGATGCACAGGTCGAACCAAGTCAAACTGGTTGCATTGCTCTTGATCTTAACAAAGAATAGCCTTTCAAAACAAGTATTGGAATACCTAATAGTATCTATTGATAATAAAATTTTACAAGAGAATTAAACCGAACGTGACCGAAGGACTGGACGTGGACTTTCTATCGATAATGGATCGATTATTGTTACAATTCTATGAAATAGCCATATCGATATGTGGTGAAACGTTGATGCAATCGATACTGTATAAACAATTTACATTAGTGTCACAATTGTTGTAATGTATCTATCGGTTTTGTTTCGATCGTGTTCGGTGACGAGTAGGCGTTGATATCTTTTGGTCCGGCGTGTTGCGCGCGACATAAGTTTATGTACTCGGGTCAGTTATCAAAAATCACTTTCTAATGTATTTCTAAGTGATTTTCGATATAAATATATAAATATATATATGTCTAAATAAGATAGCAGTACTTTTTTTCGGATAGGAAATCATCAACAATCTTCCCCCGCTCTGGGAGGAGAAGGAAGAGTGTCAAACTTTTACTGACTATAACCCACTTATGTTCCGTCTGTTGCCCTTTATGTTCCGAGACCACGGTATCTCTTTCGAACAACCCCGGAAATATCAGTACTTAGGAATTATAATTAGGAATGAGTAAAACTAAAATCGGTTTAATTAATCGTTTAATTTAACCTACGCTCTGCTTTTCGTATTATCTATTTCAGTGTAATTGAAGAAAACTTTTAGTCTACGACTGAATATTTTGAATTACTACCAAGTATTACAAATATATATGGATAATTCTAATTCATCTGACATCGAAGAAGGGAAACATAGTGTAGAAACTTTGACCTATAAATAATCAATATAAGACTGAAATCGTCAACCATTGAGCAGCGTTCTGATCAATGCTCCATTCTTCCCTGTTTGAGAATGAGCAGTGAGACAGTAATAGCCTGATATAATTATTATTTCGTTTATTTATTAATACATTTTGTTTTCATTTTTATTATTTTTAAATACATTTTTTTCATTTTTAAATATTTCATAATATTACAAAGAAAAAATGCTGAGAAAAGGAGAGCTTCGACAAATAGCCATCGAAACTTTTAGATGTCTGGCCATTGGCTGTTACAACAATCGGCACAGTGATAGCCGAGTTCACATTTCTATTATTAATTCTAATGCACAGTTATTTTAGTCAGTATTGGTTTAATAAGCTTTCATTGGTACCATGTCTACGGAAATTCAACTAATTAAATACCATAGAAATCTTCATGGTCATCTTCATAAAATTACCAAAGTCATCTCTCTTAAACAAACACAACACTACTGTAGGTACTCTGTACATTCAGTAAAAGAGATAAGTTACCAGGCCCATCATATATAGCATATTTCTTAGAAACCGATGGACGTCTTCAACTTAATTTTAATTAATTGAATAAACTATTTGTTTTATAACAAATTTTAACAATAATCGAAAAAATATGGATTTATTAGATACGCGGTTTCACCCGCGTGTTTAGTTGCTGCCCCGTTCCTGAGGGTAGTAGTAGTGGTGATGTTGTATAGCCTATATTACTTCCTGATAATGTAGCTTTCTATTTGTGAAAAAATGGTTTAAATCAGTCCTGTAGTTTTGGAGCCTATTCGATACAAACAAATATTCCTCTTTATATATTGTCATAGATTTTAAGGGTCTCATTCTGATGATTCTGGCTTATCACCGCTTATGTTTGCTGACTGTACATTAAATGATTACCCAACTTGCCATCAAGTAGGTGCTTTCGAACTTTCAGTAAATAAGGTACAGGCAACACGTGTGGAAAGCAACAAATTTATCTCAATTATCAATAGGTAATTGTTTAAATATAAGAAAATTAACTCATGAAGTAACTATTAATACTGTAATACATAAGTTATAATATTAACAGTAATTATAAATATAAATTGTTATTTTCGAAATGTTATTGTTTTGTAGTTATGTTTTTAATTTTAAGGTTAAACTTAATTTTTTAGCTGCGCCCTAGCAGGGTCCATAACTGTTCTTTAGCTTTAAGCCTTTTGTAACACCTACACACATTATGGTACGCAAATAAGTTAATATGAAAATGAAAGTTAGGTACCAGAAATTACGAAAACCAGTCAAACACTTGTGATTCGCTACAATAAGTGTGGAACCTCGTATCTCTCCTTTCCAAAGGCTTTTATGAGACAGAGAGCGTGCTGCTGATTGCATCGTCGATGCTGCCTCATGCAATAGCATTCCTGATCTATTTTTCACTCTAGCAAATAAGGGCACTGAGCAATTGAAAGGGTTAGGAAATCAAAAACTGAAAATCCATGCTGCCAGATGAGGTTCAACACCATAGTGTTGATCTCAGAATGATCTCTTTTTTATCTTTAATATAATAATTAAAAAGGAAACATAAGAAAGTACCCTAGTTTTGCGGATGGGAAATCATCAAATAATTTCCCCCGCTTTGGGCGTAGCGGGTGTCGGACATTAACTGACCCACCCATGTTCCTTATTTTGCTCTTTATGTCCCGAGGCCACGGTATTTCTTTAGAACGTGGCCCTAACAGAGCCCTCTGCTTTGAGAAATGATCCCTGATCTTGGATTATTGCTATCGGAAGTAAAATAACTGATAAAATACTGTACCAAACAAAACCAGTTTATCCTGCCCTCTCAACTACGGATCATACACCGTAGATTTTCCGTACAATGAGAGATCCGCATAAACTGACTTTATATAGGTTGTTATGTCGTCGCGTATACTAACAAATTGGCTGTCAAAGACAAATTGTTGACATGGCAGTGCAATCGACTGTACAAGGCAATAAGACAAAACTTGACCACCTGACAACGGATGTTATATTAGATAGAAAATTATACCTTGGTCAGTGGATGGGATTTAAATAAGTGTTTTATGTAATACATAAGTGTATGTTTGTTTTGTAGCCAGCGATTCTTCTTGTTCTCAAAGATCTTTATCTTTCTATCTCTAGATTTTTACATCAGAATAATTGCACAGTGACATTGTTTTATGTTACAGCACCATGTACTATTTAAACACATTAATAGATAAATTTACTGTCTATTCTATCAGTACTTTCCCTATATCTTAGACCTAACATGCTAACTAAATGGTAAATCCTTACTATATCATATATGTATATATATATATATATATAATATTATAAAAGCGAAAGTGAGTTTGTTTGTTACGTCTTCACGCCTAAATGGCTAAACCGATTTTGATGAATTTTGGTACAGAGATAGTTGGAACCCTGGAGACGGACATAGGCTATTTTTAAAGTGAGAAATAAGGGCGAAAGAGGGAAGAAAAGGGAAAACTTAGCTTTGCTATTACAATAAATAAGGTGCATAGGCAAAAATTACAGGTACCAGGTACCTGTAAATAAGGAAAGGGTAACTGTGTTACCCCGAATTTGACGCGAGCGAAGCCGCGGGCAAAAGCTAGTTCCTTAGAGATACAAAAACACTTTATTAGTCTGGAACGTATTTACAAAGTAAAATTATACTACTGAGTACTATACTATTACTACTCCTTTTATGGGAATTTAATTATGTACTTTATTAGCAATATGTCTCACAATTTATTTCACTACTTTTTAGTTAAATATAGACCAATACATTAACTTCGTCATAAAATGGGACTTAATATAACTGAAGTTTACTACAAGATCGCTTTTAGCCATAAGACCACCCATTGTGTCACCTTATATGAAATGTTTTTTGTAATTATGTTATTTGTATGGTGTACAGTAAGTACTGTTATAAATAATATTCTATTCTACACTTAGGTATGACCTCTGCCGTACTTCTCGGGGATTACAGGTGTGATATTATGATTATGTGTCTATTCAATAATAATTTTAATCAATATTTTCGCAAATCTAACGATTCAGGGTGTAAGTCCGCTATATAAAATTAAAAAAAAAACAAGTGAGTTAAATTTCGAATTGGGTGCGTTCACTTGAATGAGGTCGGAAATGACAGTTGCAAAGAGCAAAACTCAAGCAATAATAATATTATAATGCATTGCAAAGATAATTGGTTTAAAGGAAATTAATTGGTTGCAAATCTGAGGTATCTAGTTGAGAAATATTGGTTGCAATTATTGTCACAACTAGCTAAGTCAAAGGTCGACCGTTCAAGTTGACTAGCAACTAGTACTGAATTACTTTCTAATTGTATTAGTACTTGAACAGCCGGTAAACGATAACATTGTAATTGCATTGTTGCTATGCTATGGCAATAATTGTGCCATTATTGCACAACATGAAAGCACGGTAGAAAACATAATGTACTAACAGAGTAGATAACTGATAACACCATATTTAGGTTTATATACCCTCGCCTGTTAACTATAGCCCTTCTTATAAGTCTTTAAACTAACATGGTCACTAACATTATTATTAACAGTTGAAACGATTCAATTGTGTAAAAACTCAAAAGTAGGGAAAAAAAGATTGCAACCCGATATAGTGAGTTTTGTGTGTCGAGAGCAAAATTCAGATGTGTGTCGAGAACAAAATCGAGTGGTGTGTGTTTTGTGTCAGTGGTGCCGAACGCAAAAAACGAATAAGGAAGAGAGTAGATCGTTTTGGTCTGCTCATAAACACCCACCCGCAATAACTTAAGTTCATCAGTGATCATGGCGTTTGCAACATCGACGAAATATCGGAAACTCGAAATAAATAACAAACATGGTAAATATCCCATTTCAAGTGTTAATAATAGCCCTTCATATTTCATTTATTAAATCTGATGAGAATGCGCTGGCCTATCTGTGGTTGAGCAGACTACGTATGTACCTACCTTCATAATAACAATACAGTGATTACTACGATCTGCGATCACCGATCTCTTCGCCAAACTTGATTGCATCTTTCTTTTTATCGAAACCAGAACTTTCAAATGTTTCGCCATTTCTTTTTTCGGCTGGGAAATCTTAACACTACTTCCTCCGCTTTGCGCTTAGCGAGAGGGAGTGTCAGACTATTACTATTACCGTACTAAAACCCATCTATGTTCTTTCTTTTGCCCTTTGTGTTCCGAACAACCCGCAACCCCGGAAAATGTTTCACCCTAAGTTCAGCTTTGGGTACTCACTGACGCAGTTATAAGTCATTTTCTGTGGTGAGACGTCGCAAGCGCACTTGAGACCTTATCCTATGTCTTAACGTCTTAATGCGGGAATGGTTTTAGTGACATTCCTGTGTAGGAAAGAGACAGAGCTACACTAGATGTCTAGCGGCATCTCGTTCCCACATTAAACAATCCTTTTTAAGATGTTATGGTAGAACCTGAGCTGGTAATTGCGATGTTCTCCTATGGTTAAAGTTATATGGTTTATTCATTTTTACATATATTATTTTACATTTTCAAATATTTCTTTAAAAAAAATAGAAAAAACGTTTAAATAATAGCCCACTGGTATCGGGACCAGGGTCCAAGCTACGTCAGGGCTCCAGAGAAAGGAAATTCCCAACGATACGAGCCCGGTCCAGGAGTTATCAGCTTTTTGAATCAAACCCTTGATCCAGCTACCTATAGAGAGCCTCCTCATGTGTTGGTCAAAGCTCTTGGGAACTAAGCCATTGCCTGTAACGACTATCGGCACAGTGATCGCTAAATCCATAAAGTTATATGAAGCAGTATATTTCCGGATCTAAAAAGAATGATGAAACTTTGATAACTTACATAAACAGTAGGAAATGTAGTAAAATTATATTTAGATGAGCCACAATTATTGAGACATTAAAATCGGAAACGTGATGAAATAATAAACATGATAGTAAAGTAACAACCTCTGATAACACGCCATAGAAGTGGTCACGCAAACGCAATTCAGAGAAACCTCGTTACCAGCCAATTATGAGGGTAGATGAATATTATGTTGAATGTTTGACTGAGATTTCACTTTACCGTAATCAGTATAGTATTTCCCTGATTCATTAAAGTAGATTTCCAGAATACTCGATGTTTTTCAGGGTTCCCGACCTCAAAAGGAAAATGGAACCTTATAGGATCACTTGGTTGGCCGTCTGTCTGTCAATTTTTTTTTTAAAGAAATCGTTGCCCCACACTAGGTATTTCTCCTGTATCGTGGGTTCGTTTACAAACATTTAAACTCACATACACCAAAAGTCAGACCCGAAACAACTATCTGGATGTTATACATATTTGTTCCATGCGGGAATCCAACCCGCGACACGCAGCGCAGCAGTCGATCGCTCGGCCACAGCGCCAACCGTGCCGTCAATACCCTTTGTCTCGCGAACGCGTGGAGGTATCAAGCTAGAATTTGTAGTAGTCCCTTTGTCTTGTAAAAAAAATAACTCTCTAAGTCTACGCAGTCAAATGATCTACGGAAAGTTTGTACGGAATTCTCGGTGCGCGAGTCTGACCGGTTTATTTTCCTATAACCAGTATTTTACTGTAGCGTTTTGCCCGATCGATTTGATTCATAACCCCATTCCCTGAGTGAACTATTTTTCATTGACCTCTGAACTAATTTCAAGTTCAGTCGCTGCGTGATTCAGCTACAAACATTCATTCAACTTCCGCATTTATGTTGATTTATTTTAATGGAATGTTTGTTTGTATTAGTATTAATACCTTATTATAGTATTAATATCTTTCACATAATTTTGACGGTGGAAAAATGTTTTGAGATGTTAATTATGCTTCGCCTTATTTTCTTTTCCCTTGGGATATCAATAAATGACTCCTCTCACTGTGGCCAAGCAGAAAGGAGTGTCAGACTTGTACTGACTAAAACCCATCCATCCAAGCCCAAAGAATCTCTTTTGAACTATTCCGCAGATTGAACTACGCTAAGCTATTGATTATTCAAATGACCATTGCTCTGCCAATATGTAAAACACAACAGACAGCTTTCAGAATATTGTATGTCATCTGACTGCCTCACAAACATTACTGCTGAGTTCATTTCCTAGGTCAAACAAACTGTTTTCCATCACAAATTCC
The DNA here is from genome assembly GCA_905475445.1 of Ochropleura plecta. Taxonomy (NCBI): domain Eukaryota; kingdom Metazoa; phylum Arthropoda; class Insecta; order Lepidoptera; family Noctuidae; genus Ochropleura; species Ochropleura plecta. The sequence goes on from FR997739.1 coordinate 14,126,289, forward strand.
TTATTTGCTGGGGAATTCGGAATTGTACCCGAACGATGCCACTATATAGGCTCGCCTCTTTTTGTACTTTAACATAACTGACAAAATTCTTTACGTGCGGTTGGTACTTAAAATGCTGCCAGTGGTTTTACGCCACCTGCCTTTATCTTCGTTTGACATAATATGCCGTCGAGAAATATCTCTTAGGCATGCTTACTGCCGAGTCGATGGCGCTTTCGTGTTCCACGCGCGCCTCAAAGAGATGTCAACAAAGCAGGCTCCGCCCAGAGCGGGGGAAGTTATTTGATGATTTCTAATCCACATAAAAAGGGTAAAGATTTAACAGCAGAAAACCATCCTATTAAGCATGACATGAAAGCACAATTTCCGAAAACTTCATCAACCTTAAGGCGCGGTAACAAGCTAATCTTTAGGTATTCGCGGAAGTGAGGCTAGTTGCCTACTGGGCATGGTCTGACACAAGTACACGACAGTACTGCATCGAAAGAATAGAAATAAGGTAGAACATATTTCGGTGTTTGATTTTATTTGAATATCATGTCCGCCAAAATGTAGGTCATTTTGCAGTTTTAATTGAATATAAAAAAATACAGTTCCGTGTTTGAAAAATTTTAGATATCTCTTTAGTCTATAAAATTTTAGATATCTCTTTAGTCTATAAAATTTCCTTTGTTATAGATATAAAAAATATGATGGTTGTCGCTAAAAAAATTGAGAATTTCGAGACGAAAAAATTTTTTTCGTGGTCTTTTTAAACATTTTTTTTTCGTAGTTTTAGACCACTTTTGTAAACTAATTTTGTTTAAGTTTTTACTTTATGTATTGAACTATACACGGTATTTTTTTTTTTGGCTAGTGGCATGTACAGATAAGGCTAACTTTGCGACGAAAATCTAGACGTTTTACGAAGTGTTTGCTTTGTACAGCGCCTTAAAACGACTCGTTTTGCTTACGGACGGTAGTATTTTGACATAAGCTCTATGAGACTTATGTCAAAATCCTACTATCCGTAAGCAAAACGACTCGTTTTTGTTTATTGGAACGGGGCTTTAAGCAACTCTCGGATATTAACTAAACTGGCGAACAATTTTGTCTCAACTCAAGTAATTCGCAATATACTACAGTAAATTTGGCGTAAAATGCTGTAAAATAAATTGAAGGCGTAACAGAAAATAGGCTACATGACAAGTGATAGTGAGTCGTGAGCGATTTGTCGCAGATTAGTTTTTGTCGTCGCACGTTTCAGCTTCTGACTGATACGAAAATCGTGTCTTATGATAATTAAAAATAGACAGTGCTACTTCCGCGAATACAGGTTGGTACCTAGAAGTATATATTATGTGAATGAAATACGTAGGTATAAGACAAATATTTAAAGAATGTGTGAATGGGATCTGAAGCCACGAGAGCGTGTTTGTTTTACAAACGTGCTGACAAAACAATCGGCATTTGCAATGTTTATCTCCTCTGTTATGCAGTTTGAAAACCACTCCGAATTATTAAACGGATCTGATCAATTTTGTATACTATTGGGGACTGTCCAAAAATGTGCATGTAAAGTTCGTGGTCTATTTCAGAACAAAAAAAAGCAAGTGTTATACATTTGATGAAATACATTTAATAGTTAACAGATAAAGTACACAAACTAAACCTAAGTACAATACGCTATAATTCTCGTGTCATGTTGCGGTGTTTTTTACGATACTTCTCCGAAACCTGTGGACCAATTTGTTCGAAATTTTGTGGGTATATCGGGTAGGTCTTAGAATCGGCTAACATTTATTTATTAAACATTTTTTCATACCCCTTAGCGATAAGGAGCACCTGAGCAGCGGGTGAAACTGGACACAACTACTAAGATAATAAAATCCATTTCCGTGTTTCTGTTCGCCGTTTGTCATATTCCACACGCAATTCCTCCCAAAAAAAGCAAAATCAGACAATTCTATTTTCATTCACATTTTTAGTCTAGAAGTCGTTAACAACGTTTCCATCGATTTCCAATCCATGTAGGCCGCATGTTCTCGTACATTTGCAATATTTCAAGTGGTCCGCTACGGTGCGCGGCGGGTACAAACTCAGCCGGTACGTCATTGTGTGTATGTGGGTCGATCGTAACAGACGATAGGCACGAACAGAGCTCGTCAACGCATCCGCCACCGGACGAACGTTGCTCTTTTGTGTTCGGGTGCGTTGATTGATACGGTACGTTTTGTTTTTGTCATTTTTTACGAGAGTTAGAAACGACCAAGACGTAACTCGTAACGTAGTCATCGTAGTCGTAGTCGACTGCTAATGATATTGTGCCAAAGATGATCATTGGGTCTTTATGTCGGAATTTTAATTACTAACAAGTCATTGATTCCAGACTAATTTAGACTTGATGTTTTGGTAATCATTTGTTATTTTGACATTTCTTTTGACCACTGACACTTCATTGTGCATTTTTTTTTCATTGAGGATTTTTTACAAGCTTTTAGGTATTCACTTTGCTTAATGCTGCGAAAATATTAACTTAGAGACTGCGATTTTTTGGCAAAATTCTGATATCAATGCAGGCTATGGTTGGAACTAAATAATGTACCTACTTGGTCCCAGGAAATAGGTACATAAGCAGTTTAAGAATTTTAGGCATAATATAACATAAAATGGGTCTTGTCACTACGCAGGATCAAAAGTTGACAGAGATATTATGTTAAATTTCTTGGAAAACTGGGGATGAAAATCTGGGGAGAACAATCCACGATACATATGAATTCAATAAATCATTGTATACTACTATAATCAATCTAGAACTCCGACTTTATTTAAATGATGACCTACCAAACCTTCGCAGCTGATGCTTCCCCTACTGCATTGGATTTCCACTGAAAGCGCCAGGGTAACCCACTAAATTAAAATTTGCATACGGTTTTTAGGTTTTGCAAGTCATTGTCTGATCGGACATTGATTAAAATATGATTCGCGATTGTAAAAAATATGTCTTTACTGAGTAATAAACTTTAAAAACATCAATACATTCGTCTCGGGCCATTAAATGTATTTTCATGAAATACAATGCAACTGGATTTAATGGGCTCGATTGAGAATCACTACATAGTATAAAACAAAGTCGCTTTCTCTGTCCCTATGTCCCTTTGTATGCTTAAATCTTTGAAACTACGCAACGGATTTTTATGCGGTTTTTTTTAATAGATAGAGTGATTCAAGAGGAAGGTTTATATGTATGATGCTTTACGCTGTGACTCTTAGGAGGTGAGCAGCGGGTGAAACCGCTGGGCGGGTCACTAGTTAGGAATAAATAAAAGTAGTTGACTGCATAAAATAGTTATAATGCCACAATTAACTGTTTCAAAATCTGAAGACCGTTCAAAGAGATGCCTGGAGAGGACTGTATCTGTGAGCTGAGTTCGGTGAGAGCAGCCCGAGTTCGGTACCGCGCAGCCCGCGCCCTCTCCGCGGTTGTTCACGGATATGTGAGGTGCCAACAAAGTTGAGAGTGGCCAAGAATCGAGTAGTGACGTGGGATGTAGGCTTTAATTTAACAGTGACCCGTTGTAGACTTATGATGGCGGAATAACGTATGAAGATTTACGCATGACTAAACAAATCGTGTTACAATGAAAACGCACATTATTATAAGTGATGGTCCAAGCCATTCACTGTCTGTCGGCCGATCGGATTCTCAGTCTATTCTCACTTACATAATAACAAAAATATTTTACTTGTTTTGCTTTCCTTACTAACTACTTTATTCAGACAACCAATTTACAAAGACCTGTAGACGACAACGCAAGTTTCAACTCTACATTGATATTCTGAATGAACTATCGATATTCAGAGTTGTATTATACTGGTCTAACACCTGGAATAGCTGGTTATTTCTTTAGATTGGAACTAACATTACAGTAAGTATAATAAGCATTTAAGCAAGTTATAGCTATTCAGTGACAATTTGATTCGGTTTTCGATACAATAGAAGTTAATACTGTCAAAAAATTAGCACTCTATATGATATAACAATCGTGGGTTCCGTTATAGTTAAATCGATTTCATACTTGACTATTCAATTCTTAAATGTATACTGGCTGTGCCCAGTAGTTTCACTCGCTGCTTAGCTTCTTTTACCTTAATGAAAAGTAGATTACTACCGATTCTTAGACTCACCGAATATAGACACGAAATTTTATAAAAAAATAACTGTCAAGCCGTTTCGGAGGAGTATTGCAAGTAAAACTATGACAAGGGAATTTTATATAGTAGATATAAACATACATGTTTTGACAATTGGGTTTGGCTTCCAGTCGACTGCTCATCTGACCACTATAACCTAGTTAATACCACCACCTGTAACTGTCAAAGACCTACAAATGACAGCCAGGCTAAACGTGCTATCCAAGGCACGGAGAAAAAGAAAACTCGGTATGTAATCGGTGGTAACCTATCCACGGACCAACCTCGACAAGCGCAGCTTAAGATGAAGATCGTACCCGAACGGCTGTGACTATTTAGCCACAAGCTATAAAACCTTCATAAAACTGAAAAGCTGAAAGCAGAATTCTCCTGGGGATGCGGGTTGTTCGAAAGAGATAGCGTAGTTTTGAAAGAAGGAACATAGGTGGGTTTTAGTCAGTAAAAGTGTGAAAAGTGTGACACTCCCCCCCGCTCCATAGCGGGGGAAGTAATTTGAAACTTTCCCATCTGTAAAACAAAAAAGCAGAATTCTCCCATACATTAAGAAGATGCCATTTATTTCGCTTTACCGTAATACCATTAATAATTAAGTAAAGCTTGTCACCGTCGTTCATTAGCTGGGAAGCCTTCAATCAACAGCTAACTGTATTCAATGGGAAATAGCTTGAAACGTAATGGCTAGTGGTGTTTCCCGGCGATGAACTGTGCTTAAGTCAATATTATAAAATAATATACTTTATTGCTCTGAGAAAACTAGCGGAACTGACGTCCCATACTTTATAAGTTTAAATAATTTTTCCTTAGTGCGAAAAGGTATTTTATAAGCCTTTGAAGGCTGCTAATGATGACCATGTTTCGCTTATAAGCGGCTTATTAGGTTATTCATAGCTTCAGATATGTTTTTTTTTGGAAATTTCAATCATTTTAACCAAAAGGTCTTAAGCCATATTTAATAATGAATAAATCAATCAAAATATTTCACATAGGCCTTGGGCATATAAAACGTTGAGAGGTGCACGGTTCGGGTTGGCCGTTTGCTATGGAGAAGAACCGGCAAGAAACTCCATGGTTACTCTTTTAAAATAAAAAGGATTATATTATCAGTTGTACCTGCGCCTCCTATTACTTTCTACATGGGAGTAGAAGTAACTGATGCAATGTGGGTGTATTAATAGGACACCATAACAGACGTGATGTTAAGTTATGTGTTATCAACTGCATTGCTGCATACAAGACTACTCCGAAGACTTCTAGGATGCTTCCTACAATCCTCCTACTCCATCCTTAAAGCACAATTGTAGGCCGTTTGTTACAATGGTTTTGAATAACGACTGTCGACTGTCTATTTAGCTTCTAAATCCAAATCGATTCAAAATATGATTCACATGTTGGAGAACTTTCTAGACACTTCTAGTCACTACACAAAAGAACAACAGTCGATCATTTACATCCATCGGCTCCTGTAACCTTTACACAATATTCCATGGTCGCAATTCTTATCGTCATATTCAATGATTGATCACTCAGAGAGAAGTTTCGTCAATTTCCTGCAGATGTACCAACACTAATAAGCTTCATGTAAAACACGATAAGTAACATCACGAACTCATGCGCAACGACCATTAAAGTATATCCAAAATGGTCGCAATTATCTACCATTTGCGTTGAAATAGATCGACAAAATAGAATCTTTGCATTAACCTAATTTTTGCATACGTAATTTTGTTACGTCAGTTATGAGATGAGGATGCATAATAATATTCTCGTTAGGTAAGTAGACTAAGTAGGCAATGATTATTTATTTTTATTTTCTTTGTTACATTTTAAATGTCAACTTCTGAGCTACATTAACTTTTTTTAACTTTGAAAATGTGTGTGTGATCAGAGTTTTAGGTATGAACAAATAATTTTAATGTCTGGCAAATCAAAATTAGCTCCGCCATCTCGTTTAAATACGATGTCACAAAAATGCTTATAAATGTCGTTTGAACCCCAAAAGATCCTGATACCTACGTACCCAGGTATCAAGACTATATTTAACAGACTTATTTAAATTTTAAATTATCATTAGGAGCGAATTTTGACACTATTACATATTCATTGGTGGCCATTTTGTTTGTTCTGTGGCTGGTATCTAAAATATGTCTAAAACGGACCATTTATTCGTTAAAACTAGCCACAATATAGTTGCCACCCACTGTGTATGCCTCGAAGTTACATTTAACGTTAATATATGCATATTAAATACCTAGCATAGACTGAAGTAGGTGTCATGATAACTCGATGCATAGTGGGTGCTACCGACTTGACCATTGCCATTTTGACAGAGGTCAGTCGCATTCCAGCGTTTGCGGATCTATAAAAACAAAACTGTTCTATGTATGTGGAATCTTGCTGCATTCTCTAATTGAGCATATAGATAGATAGACAACAAATTAGCGTCTTAAGATAATTTGATCATAGTGTCTATCAAAATCAATTTAGTTTAACCTCGTTTATGATTGATAGGCTAGCATTTTTATGATAGAATATCACTAAATGTCAAACGAAGACCTCAGTATTTTGATTGTGGTCGTGTTTCAGGTCAAGTCGGTACCGAAATTGTTACGTCGGTTTCATGAGGATTTTCGTCAGGATGTGTAAGCCAAAACTACTAAGAAATGTTTTCAAACACGGCTCTCTGTTCGATATTTGAATAATAATAACGTTTAAAGTACCTTTCAAGCTTCAAAAAACACTGGCAACAATATTGGAAACCGTTATCTTTTGAATTTCGATCAATCGTGACGCAATCAAAATTTTTAAACAATATTCCGATTTTCCCGCGGTAACAACGATAAAAAAATTGTCACGCATTTCATTGTCAACAAATATGAGGTTATTGAAACGAAAGCGTTGAAAATTGCTCACAAAATGGAAGAACGAACAAGAAAGTCAATGTGGGAGATAAAGGAAACTGAATCGGTACTATATTATCTGCTACAATGCGTTTCTATTATTGTTTGGTTTAGTTCCGTTATCGTTTCGTATCTGTTTAACTGTTTGTCTGATGAAAGTAATGGTTTCCTCATCCCGAATCTGTTTCTCTAAACACTTGATTTTGAGGATATTACTCTTAAGCGTACAGCATCAGGAGTTATGAAATATCAAAAGTAAACCTTGTCTGTTTAACTTTAAAGTTAATAAATAATAATAAATAAATAATAAATATCTTGGGACAACTCACACACGGCTATCTGATCCCAAGCTAAGCAGAGCTTGTGTTATGGTAACCAGACAACTGATATACATACTTATATAATTTATAAATACATACATATTATAGATAAATCACACCCAGACACAGAACAAACAATCATGCTCATCACACAAAGTTTGTCCTGGGTGGGAATCGAACCCACGACCTCCGGCTCAGCAGTCAGGGCCACTAACCACTAGACCAACAGGCCCGTCAAACTCAGTTTTAACTTGTATACATGTATCTATTATAGTTTTCTACAGGGAGCATCATAAATAACGGTCAAGAACACAGCATGTAGGTTTGCTGTGTTCTTCAGTTTGGCGAACCTTAAAATAACAGCAATCTCTTCCATCTATCCGAGTAAAATATTTTCTTTAAGAGAGCATTAAGGTTGAGATAAGGAGCTCGTGGCTAAAACATAACAGCCGCACGAGTTGAGAATAAGCCGGCCTTTTGCCTCGGAAAGTACATTAAATCGTTGGTCCCGGCTGTCATAAGAAGATCTTCGTCAGTCATTACATATAGTCAATGGCCCAAAAATCCTGACAAACTGTATGTAAGATACTGGTATTCAGCTGCATCCAGTTAGACTTGGATGACCCCAACATAGTTTGGTAATGATCCCTTTATATCCATACAGAGACAGCTAAAAGCTAACTATTATAATAAAAATATTACAATGTATTGTTAAATAAAATTATTACATCACAATTTAAGATTAAATAAATTATTAAAATTAAGCTAAATTATCCTTACTTATATTATAAAAGCGAAAGTGAGTTTGTTTGTTTGTTACCTCTTCACGCTTTAATGGCTAAACCGATATTGATGAATTTTGGTACATAGATAGTTGGGAACCTGGAGACGGACATAGGCTGGCTTTTTTTTAAATAAAGAGTGGGATATGAGGGAGAAAGAGGGAAGAAACGGGAAAACTTAGCGTTGCTATTACAAATCAATAAGGCGCTACCGAATTTAACGCGAGCGAAGCCGCGGGCAAAAGCTAGTTAATAATAAATTACAGTATTGCATTGTCTCAGCAGGTACGCACAGCGAAATATTACAGGCACTAATTGATTATCTCATGCACATAATCGAATCAGACTATGAAATAGCGTACCTATTCACTACCAATGTTCAGTGACTCTAAAAAGGAACTTCGCATCGTTACCTCTAATGTCAGTAAATTCTCATTTACGTATTGTTTTCAACCCAGCACATCTATGTACTGGTGACAATGAAATTGACGTTGAGATCCTTAACCCCGATTAAAAAATTGTCCTATTCAGCCATCATTATTTTCCTGCCCTTGTCCCATTCTATTTGGGGTCGGCGCAACATGTTTTCTTCTTCCATTCTCCCCTATCAGACGTCACGGTATCATTTACTCCTTTCTCTTTCATATCATTTACTTACACAATACATCCATCTTTTCTTTGGCCTTCCTCTTGCTCTCCGTCCATCAACATTCAAATCCATCACTCTTTTAGTCACATGTGCTTTACTCCTCCTCATTACATGTCCATACCAAGACAAACGACTCCCTTTCATTTTTTCTATAACAGGCGAAACTTTCAAACTTCCTCTAATATACTCATTCCTTACTTTATCCATTCTTGTCACTCCACACATCCATCTCAACATTCTCATCTCCGCTACATGCAATCGTTTTTCATCCACTTTTTCTACAGCCCAGCATTTTGACCCATACAGTATTCGGCCCCAATTTTATAATTTTCGTATCCAATTTTATCTGTGTGTATAGAAATTTTTCACGTAGGTATATTCTGTAGGTCTGAGAATGGATAGTAATCTATTTTTTTTTTTAGCTGAGCTGATGGTGAAACTGCTGGATGCAGCTATTATTATATATTATAATCTTGCTCGATTAAAAGTTTTATTTATCACCAGACACATTTCCTACTTTAACCCCAAATAAATCCTTTTTGCACAAAATATTAAATTGAAACACATTGCTAATTAACTAGTAGGTAGATTGAATTACAGAATCGTGTCGGTCGGTATTCAGGTAATTGAGTGTCACCTTAATTAATCATGGTATGCACTGCATGCGAGATGACTACAGTTGCATAGTGCGCGCAATAGTGCTTTGTATTGCCAGATGAAAATATTTATATCAATTTCAATAGTATGGCCAGTTAGTGTTTTTTTTCTTCATATTGCGTGTGTATTAAAAGGGAGCACTTTTACTCTCTTTTAATACACACGCAATATGAATTTCATGTATTTGTGACCAACGCATAAAATTTTCATTCAGGGACGTTATCTGTAACCCCAATAAAATTTTCGTATGTAATAGCCACAACAACAAAAAAATGTACAAAAATAATGCTTTAAATCTACTCGTTTTTTTTTTTTGAAGATTGAAGATCTGTCATCGGTTCAATAAATTAATCATCTCTCGAGTACATTAAAATATCTACATAAATCATCTTTATCATTAAAAACAGAACTACTCCTTCGGACCTCGAATCCGCTTATTGAATCTCTCCGCTTACATCCTAAGTCCTCCGTCTGGGAACGACTGTGACCCACGAGGACAATTTGTTAGTGTTATTACGTACTGTTAAAGTTCGCGTCAGTACCTACTCCGCGGTTGAAAGGGGGCGCATTACAAACGTGCTCCTGGCCACAAGCGATAAAAAAGAGAAATATTTTTTTTTAAAGTGAACCTGTGTCTGTGGTAACAGTTTGAAATTTCGAAAAATGGAATGCGCGCCACAATAGTTTGTGAATAAAAGTTTAGTCACGAGTGCTGCAGAATTGTGCAAATGTTTATTTTAATAGTTTTTCGGCTGTGATTTTTTTAGGATATTAGTGTGAGTTTGTTTCAAATATTCATTCTAGTTTAATTGGCAGTTTAACTTGGATCTCGAATGGCAAGTAACACGCGATAAGTATGTATTAGTTGTAGTGAAATGTCTTGTCGGGCAATACGATAAATTATATCCAACATGCGTTTGCTAGATAAAACTGACGCTGTGTACAAGCATTCCGGGTTTAGTGCAGGATTTCCCGCTATATTCGCTGACACGTCGGCACGTAATCTTGTGGATACTATTAAGACATTTCCTTCGAATCCTCTCAAAGATTTCCTTGAGCATGTTCTTTATGTTGCTAGTTCCTAAAGATGTTCCCACGAGCGATCGCCGACATTTTATTTTTCTGCCATTATAGTTTTGGTTAGCCCCATGTAAAAATTTGCAACACAGAACGTATATCAGAAATTAAGTTTTACTTATGTACTGATACATGCTTACTGAATTGTACATTAAGCCTGTTATCAATTACCTATGCTTAGTAAATGCTTAAAAATGCACTTTTAAACATTCAACTCTCAACGTAGAGCCGAACTTTGCAAATCCAAGTGTGCTACTATTTAAGGCAGGTATTAATCTCAACTTGCATAAGTTTAATTTTACATAGAGATTCATTATTTACCGATATTGTTATCAATAAGCATCTTGTCTCTTGCGTGCTTTTTCTAAAAAGTAAACAATTCTTATTTATGATTTCTTGAGAGCAATGAACAAGTATAGGTATATGTTATTCAGGTGTTTAGGGGAACTTGCTGGGAGAATTTCTTTACTACAATGATACATATTTTACTAACAGACCTTGCTCCTAAAATGAGATGACAGTACCCGCATGCAATATAAACTCTGACCCCAGTCAAGCTGGTTGATTCAGGACCAGTGATTCAATTCGCAAATATCGCCCCAAACCATTAATCAATTGTGGTTCCCTGTATAAATCACCTATCCCGGACAGAAGTCAACATGTCATACACAAGCCATCTCAAAAACCGATGTGTCAACCGGCTTCTCTAGACAACTGTGGTTACTTGAGCCAATTTAGGCGGACAACAAAATCCAATATAATCTGACCCTTTATTCGTTGACCAGTTCTTGATTCCCAGTCGTTTCTGTAAACAGTTAGGGGTGCGGCGGGTCAGGTTACATTGGCTATGTTTTAGCCAGCCCACACTCTAACACTCTGATTCCACATTTCCGCCCAATGCCCTAAACAAGTTGTTGTGCATTGAAAACATACCCTATTTGAATATATGTAAGGTTTAAGATACTATACTTAGAGGGAGTTAAAAATCCACTTAAAAATTGATGACGATGTTTACATTCACATACTCAGAAAGCCGAATTTGTGTTGGAGTTAATCCTCTTTTCATGGCCAGAAAATAGTGACTAAATGGCCGAGGGCCCAAATATTTGTCAGGTTGACATTGACCATAAGTTAAGTATTACAGCCTGAGGAAATAAATATCAAGACAATGTTCATACGATTATCTCTTGTATTTCGTTGTCCATTATATCATATCAAAATCTGTTTATTGATTCTAGTTTTGTTTAATCTGTTTACCCAAAAAATAACCGTTCCGTACCTCAAAACGAATGGAACTTTGTTGTCCGTCTGTCTCTCTGTCTGTTTGTCTGTCAAGACCTTTATCTCAGGAACACGAGGAGGTATCGAGTTAAAATCTCTATGGTCTCTTTGTGCTGTGAAAAAATCAACCCTCTACGCAGTCAAAAGATATTATAGCTGTTTATGTCGCAAGTTTGTACGGAACTCTAGGTGCGTGACTCGCTCTTTGCCGATTTTAATTTTAAAATACGTCAACATTATCGATATTGAAATATTGCTGCCACATTCATAAACTCCCTTAAACTTTATAATTTGCTTCTGTGAGTAGCCTAGTATTATACGATAATTATCTTTTACATGTCCATCTAATTATTAAAAATATCCGCTAAAGGCATAATTAATTGATTACAGATAAATGAACCGTATAGAGCAAAATGGCTACACCATTTCAAAGAAAAAGAATAAGTACGATCGTATTATTAATTTTATATGGAACAGCTGATGTTGAATGCAGTTTACCGGTTGATCTGGCTGCTGAGGAAAAAGGTAAGAACTCATTTTCGTCCTTTTTTTACTTGTGGAAATCCCCGATGCATGTCCCCTTCTGCCATCACATTGCGGAGAGGTCTCTCAGACTCCTACTGACTAAAACCACTCGGTGTTCCTTCTTATCACTTCTAGCTGGGGTACGGGCACACAATTGCATTCTACTCAATCACCCCAGCAGTGACGGTTTGCTTGCGGCAAACTCCTTATTTATTTATTTAATAATGTAGTAACACACAAGAGGAAACACAGGAAAACATTACAAAAAAAAACAAACGCACAGCTTATTTCTTAAGAAATCAGGTAAAGGGGAAGGAGTAAGCTACTCCTCTCCCTGTCATTATATATGAGAGGCCCGCGGAACACGACGCCAACCCAGGCCAACTCATCATCGTCCTGCTTTAACTCCATTTTACTTCGGATCGGGTCTACGTTTTCTTATTCTATACTGGTACCTTGAGAAGGTCTCCAGCTAGGCCAAAAAACTTAAAAACTAAGCGACTACACGCTAAGTGCACGGGAACGAGCCAACCACCTATTAATTCACCTGATTGTTTTATTAAATAAGATTTACGCATACTTGGGCTGACCAAGAAAGATACTTTATAATAAAACTTTAATATCATTTGCTGCTTCATTCAGATCCAGCTTGTCCCTTTGTTGTCCTTCCCCAGCGACGCCCTAACCCGGAGTTCGTACCCCACAGGAGGTGGCCTTAGCATGTAGTCCAATTAGTTTTTTCCCTAATTGGAGGCCTTACTCTCAAGGCACCCACAGGATTCAGCGGTTAAGCAAACGATAACCTCATATGTTGAACTGCGAGATGCCTTTCACAAAACAAAAAAGTTGCTTCTCAGAAAAGTCGGTTCAGAATCGCCGACCTTTTTTTATAGTTTTAAGTCATAGATAATGTTTTGATTGATTTCTTTAATTGTGTTTCTTTGATTAGTTTTTTCTTATTTTTATGAGTGAATGATATTTGAAATAAATACATTATTATATGGAGATCCTTTTGCCCAGCTGTGGGATGATGCAAAAACTTAATGAAATATTTTACCAATTGGCTGTTGTTCACACACAACACGAATAATCGAATGGATTGTTATTACGAGTACTTATTTCTTAGTTCAATTACCCCAGCCAGCTCTTAAAACAGTAATTCGTGATACATTTAATGATGTTGCATTAAGAAATTACACACACTTACGATTGCAGTTGAATCGAAAGTATTCTTATACCATTATGTCGCCACATCGATTAAATAAGATTTACCTACAGATCTAAAAACAATCGGGTAAGAACCCAAATAAATTGGACTTAAGGTAGGAAATCGATGATGTAATGAGGTCATGACAACCAGAGAGACCTTATTTCAGTCAACTCTGCCTATCTGGGTCCAATGTTAAACATTAACTAAAGGCTTCTCCCAAGTTGCCCCTTTACACCCTTGGTCTTTCCCTATCACCTTCGAGTTTATGTATTTAAGCTTAATTTTTACCCATATTTGATAAAATTGCAGGTTTTAGATTTTTCTAGAGTACACTTTAACGATTATTATACTCTTTGCTTTGACGTTTGTTATGGCAGAAACGGCCAAAACAAACATTGCAGTCTAAAAGTAGTCGGGTAGGAAACACCCATCTCATCCAATTTAAAAAAAAAATTACTCGCTCGTAATATTTACTGGTTTCAAATCTTTTTAGAGTACATTTTAACGATTATTATACTCTTTGCTTTAACGTTTGTTATGGCAGAAACAGCCAAAACAGACATTTAAGTCTAAGACTAGTCGGGTAGAAAACACCCATATCATCCAATTTGAAAAAAAAAAAGGATTCGTAAAAGTGTTTGTTTTAACATGTAGTTTTCTAGTGAATCAGTACAACTCATTAATAAAGCAACATTCACAATTTTGGTGAAGTTGTTTCACAAAATTATCTTAACAAAAAAATACGACCAGAAAAAACAAATTTCAATGATCATTGCGAATCAACTAAACTAAAACCAGTCTCTTGGCGACATTACCAGTTGACAGCGCTGAGGAAGATTTTTTTTAAGTTATAAGTTGGTTTCTTTAGGTTATTTTAATTTGTTAATGTATTATAAGCTTGTAATGTGATAATAAGCAATTACAGTGTTTCAAACCCTGCAGTTGTTTAGTTTTAGACCCAAACTACAGACCACTAAATTCTGATTATATCTTATTAGTATTAATTCAATTTAGATACTATAGCGTAGACAAGACACAAAAGATTTTTCTATAGGTAGCTGTTACCGCATGGTACCAATTTAACTCTCATCGGTATCACTTGAGTGTGTTACCTATTGATTTTAATTTAGATCCTTGAACCCAAGACCTCACTGTATCACGTGGTACAGATCTAGCCTAGCCACTTTGTGAGCTAGGCTCAAATGTAACATAGCAACTACCCAAAATAGATGAATGTCTATTGCAGGAATCTATGGTTGTTAACTAAATGTAAAATAGAGCAAACATTTATTTTAATTGTAAAAAAAAGAAAAGAAGAGAAAGAAAAGAAAAAGAAGCCACTAAGACTACTGACAAGCTAAAGGTATAGTTTGAGGAATATGTAATTCTGTCGTATTTGTTTTAAGGACGTGTTCCGACGAAAAAAATATTAATAGCTTAGTCATAAGAAGTACAAAAAAAACTGATTTTACACGATCAAAGCTTAGTTACAGGAATGAATCTACATTTACCAGTTAAATTTGAAAGAGTGTCCGTAATTAGGTATTACCGCAGATAATATTGAATACCGTAAAACTGAATGACGCAATCAAGACCGAAGGAATCTGTAATCCTTTAAATATAATATCGATAAGAAAAATATTATTTTTCTTATCGATATTTTCTCAACTTTTAGCCACAGAAAGTAATTCACTGTTTCATTTTACATCATCGAATCCCAATAACGTCAACACCAACTCTTCCTCCTAAAGACACTCCATTTTCCAAATAGCCCTGATCTCTCTTCATTGCTAATTCACTGAACTACATTTTTTTCCAGTGCTACCACCAACAACGTTACCATTAACCTCACCATCATCAAGCGTCACCACAGCCAACATATCGACGTCGACCTACGTCACTGCCATCCCTCCGATACCTCCGAGTGATAGAGATCGGTTCTTGACATTCGCGGAGTCGGGACACCATAGGACCTTCATGTTTGCTAAGGACAATACGTTTATACAGCTGGATGGGGATATTATACAGAGGTTTCAGCTTCGGTAAGACTATTATTTATTATCTATGCAATATTTGGAGATAAAGAAGCAGGCAGCTAGTCAAGTCGAGTTCTTAACGGACTCATCACATCAAAACAAGGTCGCTCAAAATGACCACGTAATTGGCTTCCCAGTAGCTGATTTTAGTGATAGATAGGTCACTAATATCAGCCTCTAGTATTGACTATCGCTGTCAGAACAACCAATTATCTGTCTGTAGTGAAATTTAAATGTCGAATGATGCTTTGCTTCAAGTTTTCCATTTTACGGTGTACTAAAAAAAGATTCTGCTATCCTTTCTAAATCTTTATGTGATAGTAGAAACTCTAACTAAGTACTACTAACTAGTACGAATTATTTACAAATTTTGATCGTTACAGATTATGCAGAGAAATATCATTCAAATTCCGGACACGACTGCCACATGGCTTATTGGTGTACCATAATGTGAAGAACCCAGTTTTTAAGATGCAACCTTATGCTCTATACGTTATAGTGGAAAAAGGAGAATTGAAAGGTAAGCAGAACACTATCAGGAGTTCTAAAATTGCCACTTTAGCAGAATCATAATAGGTTAATAATATGAATTACTTTACCGTTCGTAAAATGGTCACAAGATGGCAATTCACAATATTAACTGCGTCTGTGACCGTTTTAAGAATTTTAACGTAATTCATATTATTAACCTATTATTATGATTCTGCTAAAGTGGCTATTTTAGATCCCCAGTTGTAGTCTCAGTTTCGTATAATAGATTGTTCTAGAACCAGTAAATTCAATAAGTACAATTATTGCATTCAACAATTTGATGCTTATAGGGAATTTGGAGTCATATGACATCAAACAATTTACACTAGGTCCGCGTAATTAATTACGAGCCACAAGGCCTCCTCCATGTATAAAGAGGAAACTCACAGAGAGTTAAGAATGGTTATGGTTTTGTTAGGTTTATGCATACACACCAAAAATAAGCTGTTACTGTTAGCCTACATCTTCCCACTGCTAGTCAAAGGTGAGACTCCATAACTTCCAGTTAATATCCAGGGTTAACACGGGCCACTGGTCGTTGGTTCTTTGCAGCTCATCCCACCATCTACGAGCTCTGCCGGGTCACCTTCTGGTTGTATATTGGCCCATATCTCATTGGTCATACGACAGATGTGGCCAGCCCAGTCCCACTTCAGATTTTTGAGCAACGTCAGTAATCTGAGTTTTGGAACGCTATTTAGTGTTGCGTACGAAGTCGATTAGCGTGACGCCTAGAACACTACGTTCCATTACACGTTGGCAAACCTAAAATATAAACAAAGTTAATTAAATAAATCATAATGATAAAATCAACTGGAACTAAACTTGCTAAAGTGCTTTCGATTTTACGTTAGCAACCAATGTTTGCGATAAATAAAATGGAGCATCAAGTCTTAAAATGGAAAACGTAGCGCGGTGAGTCGTTGACAAACGCTAATTCAGGGACACAAACAATAAATCTTAGTTGTCGGCGCTCACTGAAGCAATGCCGATCAAGTGCTGCGGCATTGAATAGAGCAAGTCTGTAGGCTATGTTTTATTTAGGTCCTGTCTTGTAGTTCCATCGTCTGTTTTTTCTAGGTTTAATACAGACTGTGATGGAAATAGATGTATTTGGTTTGCTTTTAACATTTCGTAGCAATAAATATAAGTTTTTTTATATGAATTCTTTATATTGTGTTGCCAATGTAAATGTTGAAGTTCATCTTTCACAATCGAAACATATAGTTTCAATATCATTTTCCCAAATTCTTCAACAGACATATATCATTTTATGTTGTGTAATATAGAAAATACATAATCAGTCAACTCACTAATACTGTAAATGCGAAAGTTAAAATGTGTGTACGTTTGTTACTCCTTCACGCTCAAGTAGTTGCACAAATTTAACGGAAGAAATTTGGTATCAAGATTCTAGATTAATGGCTATTTTTGATCCCGGAAAAATGCAGTGATCAATTAACTCAAACATCGTATCACACCGCGGGTAACACTGCAGAGACCAACTGGCTTGGAAAAAGAAAAATACTATTACTTTTTCAAATGAACAAAAAAATAAAACACAGCGATACCACGGTAACCATCTTCAACGCAAACAAATTAATCAGATAAGAAAAGAAAACAGAACGTCAACATGTTTACTTTTATAAATTCCTATCAATCAGCCATCATCATTTATTCTCATTTGCTTCAAAATAATTTCTCATCGTCCATACCTCCGGGATCGTTTGAAAACGTTAACTTTTTTCTCTAACGTGTCTAGTGTATCCTATTCAAACGTCTGTCCATCAATATGTCGTATGTCTGTCGATCTGTCTACCTGCCTCACAATGTCTAGTGTTTTATATTCTCTCTAGTCGGTCAGTACGTTTGCAGGTACAATTTATTCATGCTGTAATGGTAGTTTCTCGGGAGTTAAATTGGTGGTAGAAAATGTGTACCTAATGAATACTTTCAAAACCGAAATCACATCAACCGGTTTGTTTTTACCCGACTGCGTTTGATATTCAGAGTTAAACTTGTTCCCTCTTTGACGTCAGAGTATGATTTTCTTGTATTTTAAAAGCAAAGCTTTCAAATAATACTTTTAGGTTCAATTTATGTTGTATGACAACTGTGAAACGTGTAAACGATATACGGCCTGCTAACTAAGGGTCCATTCACACAGACCGGCTCGGAGAGCATCGGCGCGCAGTTTTCTTTTCACACAGACCGGATCGTATACGCTTGGAGTTAGTCAAGCCGCCAACTATTTCACATAGACCGGCTGGAAGCGACCTAAAAGCGGATGCGCTCGGAGCCAGTCGGATGCGCTCGGGGCCGGTCGGATACACTTGCAGCCAGCTGTTGTTTGCTCCCTGAAACGATTGTGTCAAAATGACGGTCGACGTGGGGCAGCGCGCACGCAATCGGAGCCGATCGGCAGCGCGAGCGAGAAAGAGCACGCAATCAGAGCTGATCAGCTGCGCGAACGAGAAAGAGCACGCGTTCGGAACCGATCGGCTGCGCGAGCGTTAAAGAGCACGCAATCGGAGCCAAACGGCTGCACGATCGAGAAAAAGAACGCGATCGGAGCCGGTCACCTCCTCTTATTATTTCACACCAAGCGCCTTCAAGCATTCTTAATGACAAAAGCAGTGCACATGCAAAAATAAACCTTACTACAAATATTAAAACTCTGTTTTCAACGTGATAAGAATCTGCTCTCCTCTCCGAGCCGGTCTGTGTGAACGGACCCTAAGGATGTTCCCGAGCATGCGCTAGAGTTTGTCGTCATTTCAATGTAAATTGACTCCTAAAGCAGTTTCATATATGTTTCAATTGAAATATTTGTACTTTATTTCAGTTGTCCACGTATTTGGTAAGCACCTAACATCAGTGACAGTCGGCAGAGCCTTGAACAGAGATCAGTGGCACAGTGTGGTTGTCACCATCGATGTCCATGGAGCCAGGCTCATTGCCAAGGTGGACCATCTTAAAGAAGAAGTGTATTTGAAGGTAAGGTTGACTAAGCTTGTTAAGATTAAATTGATACTGAGCATCCAGCATTATATTCCGCTCATCTAGATTTTAGATGTACTCAATACTCATATACGTATATAGGAGTATCAAGTATGACGACAATGTTAGTCGAATTATAGTAGACGAAATAAAACAAGTTGGTGTCTTGATTTTCTTCACAATTTTCCGCAGTTCTCTTCAAATGCTGTACATGATACTAGTGCCAGCATAGAAGCAAAGCTAAAGCTGTCGTACCAATGGACCAGTTAACATAAAATCAAGGCTGTTGGTATATCTAGGAGTGGATAGGAAAAGGTTTACCTAATAGTAAAACTATTTCCAGCAACCGGTTTCAAATCCAGGCTGCAAATTGCTAATGGTAAAACCCAATAACACTCAGCCGAACACGGGAATCGAACCCAGGACCTCATTCTCAAAAGTGACGTCTGCGACAACTAGATCAACGGGGCTGTCACCAGGACCAGTTAATGAAACGCAAATATTTTCGTTTTTTGGATTTACAAACATTTTGAAGATTCCAAAATCTCTCTCGTTCATGGTTGAGATGGCATCAAGTATCTCCAACAATGAAAACAGCATAAACCTTGTATTGCTGCGTAAATTGCCCGAATCAAATAAAGGAAACGAGTCACTTCATTATGTAGAGCTAACGACCTGCCACAACGTGTGTGTCATGTTTTTAAACCTTATTATTAAACAAGGACGTAAGGACTGACTCATGGCATACATATCTTTTTCCGGATTGGTAATCATCAAATAGCTTCCCCGCGCTGGGGAGTGTCAGACTTTTACAGGCTAAAACCCATCCGGGTTCCTTCTTTTGCCCTTTGTGCTCCGGGGCCGGAGTATCTTTTTCGAACAACCCGCAATCCCGGCTGAAGTTGAATGTCCAAGCCACGATTTTAAGTAACGACGCTGTCTCATTTTAACACAGGCCTCCCCCAAGCGTCGCCAAATCGACAGCTTCTGTGCTTTTTCCATCCATCGGGCTTCATCAGGATCGATCTACCTGCTAAAGTTGTCCCAAAATTATTTAAACATTCTCCCGACGACCTTATCACTATTCTGCAGGAAAGCAATAGGAAAACCAGTACGTTTAAAAACGTACGTACGTTTAAACATTGACCGCCGTCTTTCCGTCCTTGTCGTTGAGTACCGTCGCGACGTTCCTGTCAAATCCCCACGACCCTTTTGCTCGAGCCAGCTCGCGATGACGCGCTAGTAAAAAATCATCCCCCAAATAATAGAACTCAGATCTAGGCAATTCCTTTGCTGTCCTCCCCCAACGACGGCGACGCCCAATGCCGATCATCATCAAAAAAATAAATATATCATTAGCTTTTTTCCATAGCATAAAGATCTCGCCTTCAACGGTACTTTTAGGAAACCTATAATTCGCCAGTTATGTTGATGTAATTGAAGCAGAGCCTATTGCTGACAACAGAGTATAAGTTCTGATTTCGGCTACTTAAAAGTTTCAGACAGAATAAACTGCAATCAAATGTTCAGCAGAAGCGCCTGACCTGACTAGACCGACGAACTGTTTAAAATGGCTGCTTTGGCAGAATCATAAGAGGATAATAATATGAATTACGTTTAAATTCGTAAAATTATTATTATTGTGAATTGGAACTTTGCGACCATTTCACGAATGGTCCTGCTTAAGCAGCCATTTAAGACCCCTGGTTTAAGTGTTTATACGTATTAACTTATATAATTTTGCAATAATCTCCATATTTTGGTTCCAGGGCTTAAGTTTCGACACAAATTACGGCATCACTGATAACTTGACATCCGTTATTCTTATCGGAGGTAAGTCATATTGTTTCGTAACTTGGAGTGCGTTCACATTGAACTACCCAAAAGACCTTATCATATAATGATATAACATATCAATTCGCAATCGAGATCAAAACAGAACTGTTAAAATATCTCGTTAAAAGTAGTCTTTTTATTACGAGCGATATAATCTTTACAAGCTATAATAAAACTACAACTCAATCATTGGAATAATTATGTAAATCAATCACACAATATTTGTTGTATTCTGACTTTGTCAAGTAGTTTTTTTTAAACATGATAAATTTGCTTCAAAAGCCTCTTGAAGCAAATTTATCAAACTGATACTCATCAACTTTGATAGTCACATACTCATATTGTTTGTGTACATTCTTGTACGATTTGGTTGTTCATGATAATATCAGATTCATAGCATCCTTAGAGGAATCAGAAATAAACCACCTTTAATTCTTCCAGGTCTAAGTTCCGAAGAAAAACTCCACGGTGTAAAATACATAATTGAATCATTCGTAGGCTGCATTAGTGATATGGTCTTAAGTTCCGGTAAAGCAGCCTCTGATCTTCTACCAATAGTGCCTCTTATTGCAACCAAACATGAAAACGTTAAAGAAGGCTGTATTGATAAGTGCAGGACAATGGAGAATCTATGCTTTAAAGGTTCTAGATGTATTAATGAGTATAATGGATACAGATGTGATTGTTTTGGGACCTTGTATGAAGAACATCTTTGTGATGTTTTCAGTGAGTATGTTTTTATTTTTAACATATTTGCCGAAATTGTTAACTATATTTCATCATGCCTAGCTTACAGTCTAGCAGAGGGACCTGCCAGGGCCACTGCCTGCCAAGGTTGCGGGTTGTTCGAAAGAGATACCGGGGCCCCGGAACACAAAAGTTAAAGGAGGAACATGGATGGGTTTTAGTCAGTAAAAGTTTGACATTCCCTCTCGATCTGCCCAGAGTGACTGTGCCAGAGAAATGCCATCCGAAAAAAAGGCTTCCAGTCTTGCAGCTACATATCAGTATTTTACATGGAGCGACTGCCTATTTGACCTCCACAATCCAGTTAGTATGGGATAATACGGTACACCCTGGTCTTCGTATCATAAATAATAAATGATGTTTATTTTGCAAGTAGGTTTTCACAAACACTTTTTTTAAAACTAGATGAGGCCGGTGTTTCGTGCCCGACTACTCTGAGAAGAAACAGTCGAAACCAACTCAGAGGTCATAGTCTCTTTTAAGGTCCAGACAAAAAATCTTGGTTAACTTACATGAGGACTACGCAGATTAGTGTCTGAAATGGTCTTTTTAAGAAAGCACCACACAGATTGAGTGGACCTGTCCAGTCAGTGCAAGCATTTGTCAGTTATCGTGTAGCTCGACTCATAACCCAAGGAGCTCAACGACACGACGAACAATACCAAAAAAGGACATTTGTGTAGTGTATCTACCTTCATCTCTTTGTCAACACCTTAAACCAGATGATTTTTTAATATTTTCGTTATCTTGTTTGGCCTGTTATTTAGAATACCATTAAACTTAAAAGGCTCAAGGTAGTTACATTTTTATTTCCGTGTCCTTCTCTTCATTTACAGTTGAACGTTGACATTTAAAAACGAATTGGGGTCAATTAAAATCTTTACAACCCTGTATAAATTGCTTTTGCACATTAATTAGGTTTATGAATCCTTTCAAAAGCATACCAATCTCGAGCACTTATATAACGCCAAGAAATTAATAATTAAAAAGTTACGCAAACTTGTTATACATCAGGATTTTAACTTAATTGAAGATCTTAAGTGAGATGATTATTTGCTTTCACAAAATCTATAAATAGTAATAGCATTAACAAGGCTGCAATCTTCTTTCCAGTATATTTTGGCCTTTCACAGCGGCGACACTTGCTAAGAAAAGATTTGAATTTCAATACATTTGTGTTAGTTCTCGATTTCACTACCGCTCTTTATAAAGTGGTCAATGTATAGATAATGTGATGGCTTCAATGACAGGTGACGCAAGCACGCTCTCTTTCTTGCACTGAGGTATCGCATCGCGTTGTCTCTTTCTACAACCCCGACTATACTTTAAGGTGTTAGTGCAAAATAATTGACCTGTTTATAAGTAATAGTAGTCAATGCTGAAACTGGTTTGTGTAACTTGTTTGATATTATTTGAACTCTGACCGAATCGCCTTTTGCGTCTTTTAGATTTAATAACTGACGTCAATTTTATGTAGGTATTTATAGATATTATAGATACTTATGTAACACAATGAAAAGTCATATTCACCATTAAGGCTGAAGAACAGCACTTTTTGAACGTCGATTACACAAGATAGTCCCCTGAAAAGCCCACCCTTCGCCACTTCCTAGTGTTTTAACTGCGATGAAGAAGTGGCGGAACAAACTCCCCAGCAACATATAAGATATTTATTTCCATATGAATATTTATTTCTACCTTGCTACAACTACGAGATCCAGTTGCATTAAAATTAATTGTGTATACTTTCTCGAGATTCTAAAACTTTTTATTTCGCAACAGTTTTTTGCGCTGATTGACTACCAAAATTCTATCACAGTAACTTGTTTGAAATATATTCGAGCATATAATTATCGTCCTGTTTCACAACTTTTATAATGAATATTTATATCAACAACATGAATGAGGATTGTGGTTCCTAAAACCCAAGCAACATTTTTTTTATTCAACCAAAATATCAGCATTAGGATCCAATAATAATATTATTGATATTATCAACAAAATGTTTGTCTCCCTGACCTTCGTTTTCAAATCAAGCTGTTTTGTTGTTTATGTGAATGTTTCATTTGACGCATACCACAATAATTTCTTCATCGTCATCGATAATATTAGTTTCACCAATATGATGTTTTTTGCAATCCAATTACGTCACGATTGCAACTCTGACGGTTCAAATTACGTGTTGTATCATGTGACTGAAAGGAAGGACCAAATGTAGCGCACTAGCACATAGTCAAGTTTTTAATTGATACTTACTACACAATTCTAGGCAGTATGTTCGATGTTCAAATATTGAAGGACCAAAGACTATTTTTTTTACGTAATTCTATCGACAATTCCTGTATGATTTATTCCTAATTTGAAACTGTTTTTTGGTAGATTTTTGACACTAAAGTCACCGTCTCTGTATTGTCCGTGATATGCCTATATTGTATTACATTGTCGGAGAGACAGAGTACCTTACAGTCTCACCATTGCACATTGATTTAAATTAATACCATCCACCACAACATGGGTTGTATCCTGCATTTTGACTCTACACTTCTGAAAATCATAGTAAGACCCACGTAAGATCATTATCATTATTGATTTTATTAATGTCATCTATCAGAATGGGTGATATATCCTTCCTCATAATTAAACCCACGCACCTACCAAACTAAAAAAAATGGAGGTGATATTGGTAAATTAATTCAACATATTATCATTAATCAACATCTATATGGTCCTCAATAATTGTTTTATATTGATTTATCAATATGACCATTAGTTTTTTCCTGACTTTAGCTATTTAAAAACACAAAACATAACATCTCGCCTGTAACCCCAAAGGGTTAGACAGTGTCATACGTAAAAGTACGTACACCCACATTTAACCAGTTATATTTAAGACCCATGTAATAGGGCGCGAGCCTAGTGCCATCAGCCGGGCACAAATACTATACTCCGTAGATGCTATTGAGAAATTCTGGATGGAAAAACCCAATCAAACTCTGCGCGACCCGAGAATCGAAATTTAAACCTCACGCTCAGCAGTAGTACTTGCGACCACTTGACCAACGACTGTTTCGTTGTAGCTATTATGTGATTTCCGCCCCGCGGTTTTACTCGCGTGGTGATAGAATGTACAATATATCTTTATTAATTGTAGCCTATATGTTATTCTGATGTATAAGCTGTATTATTGTAAAGTTTCATTAAAATACATTCAGTAGTTTTTGCGTGAAACATCCATACATCCAAACAAACTTTCGCGTTAATAATATTACTAGTTTCCGCCCGCGACTTCGTCCGCGTGGCATAGTTACTTTGGGCTAACGCTAACTTTAACCCGCGTGGTGATCGAAAAAATCTATCTTTCTCTCCCCTTTTCTTCCCTCTTTTTCCCCCTACCTCACTTTTTTTAGGGTTCCGTAGTCAACTAGGAACCCTTATAGTTTCGCCATGTCTGTCTGTCCGTCCGTCCGTCCGTCCGTCCTCGCTTAATCTCTGTGACCGTTAGCACTAGAAAGCTGAAATTTGGTACCAATATGTATATCAATCACGCCGACAAAGTGGTAAAATAAAAATTGGAAAAAAATGTTTTATTAGGGTAGCCGCCCTATATGTAAAGTGGGAAGTGATTTTTTTTTTAATTTCAACCCTAATGTGTGATATATTGTTGGAAAGGTATTTAAAAATGAATAGGGGTTTACTAAAATTATTTTTTGATAATGTCTATAATTTCGGAAATAATCGCTCCAAAAGTAAAAAACAATGTGTCAAATATGAAAAAAATCTGAAAAGTAGAACTTTATAAGGACTTTCTAGGAAAATCATTTTGAACTTGATTGACACAACAGTTTTTGTACAAAAAAGACAAAAAGTTGTACAAAATAATTTCCTCCTCCACCTTTAAACTCATAAGTGGGAACACTTATTGTGACGGACGGGAAACTACGGAACCCTACACTGAGCGTGGCCCGACACGCTCTTGGCCGGTTTTTTTTTAAATTAGCCTATGTCCATCTCTAGGATCCCAACTATCTCTGTACCAAAATTCATCAAAATCGGTTTGACCATTTAGGCGTGAAGACGTAACAAACAAACAAACTCACTTATAAAAGCGATTTTATAATATTAGTGAGGATAAGTGTGATGTGATGTGATATAATCCAAGATATTACACCTCATCCTTCATCAACATTATCAATATCACCATTAAAATTACGTCACATTCCAGCGGCGACTGTCCTAACTCTCCGTGGCTCAAGTTACGTCTCGTATCGTGTCTACGACTGGAAGGACCGAGTGCACTCGACTAGCACGCGTGTCAGCATGCACTTTAAGGTAATGTGGTTTTAACTTGATTTGCTTGCATGCGATTTTATTAGAGCAATGAACGTTATTTGTGTATTTTATCCGATAGAGTTTGTATTATGGACTAGTGTTGTGCTTTAAAAAATGATAACGTAAACAGTATCTTTAATCATATTTATAATGACAGATAGTGGAGTGTAGTGTGGTAGGAGAGGAGTTTGTGGCTAAATAATAACAGCAGTTCAGCCGTGCTAGCCTAGGTTGGACTGTGGATGGGTAACAACCCATTACATACCGAATTTCTTCCGTGCCTCAGATAGCACGTTAAGCTGTTGGCAGTCGTTATTTGTAGTCAGTGTCCCGAATGTCCGACAACCAGTCTTACCTAGGGGTATCGTATTACCCAGGACAAAATAGAGGTCAGATAGGCAGCTACGTGTAAAAAACTAGTATGCAGCTGCATCCGGTGGGACTGGAGGGCAATCTCAATATATACGAACGAAATAGTCCGTTTACTGATGTGAATGTAAAAGTATTTTTATGGATATTAGTTTCTTTGGGAAAGCTGTTTAATATGATGGATAGGTTCTACGACGGGTGACGAGTGATCTTGAAGGATACAGGGAACTTAGTCGCCACCTTGTGTAATTCTTACACTTACATTGTAAGAGGTTTTTTGCTATAGAGCAAGAAAAACATTCAGTGTGTTTAAACCGTTATGGTGACCAAAAAAACTGTCACTCACTCATTACTAAAGGTTTTTGTCTATGGAGATAGATTTGGTTTACACTTTATGGATAGATTTTTTGGTCACCATAGCGGTTTAAGCACACAGGATGTGATCTTTATGTCTCTTTTGGGACCAAAAACTATCTGGTATCATTTCAGTAAAACATTTTTTATCTCAATTTTCCATATTTGTGCTTTACCGTCCTCAAACGTCTTTAATTAAATCCGTTTAGCTTAATAGTTCAAGTTTGAACAAAAATATCCCTGTAGCACATTAATTATGGTTAATTATATAAATGGATCTAATCAGCAATTAAAATATGAGGATCCTAAACGGGTACTCCGGTTACACCATTAATCGCTAATCACATTTAACAGGTAACGATTGATGGAGTGTATAAAATACTGTATGGCTTGAAAGAAAGTGCTTTATGAGATTACGCCTAAGAGAAGTAGATCACAAATAAATTGAGATAAGGGCAGGACAATGATGACAAATTTCGTTGCGGGATCCAAGACAGTTTAATTGTTTCTCAGGGACTTAATCGAGTTTCATTGTATTGACACTTTTCTGGGATTCACCATTGCTGATTAAGGATTTTATAGCGTGGTAGGCTTGACTTTCAACCGATTAATGATTGTCAGAAACAGAACTGTGTTTAAAATTCGTTTAACGCTAACCGTATTTAGTCATTCGTGCAAACGGGCTAAAAATCGCTTTTTCATTTTAATCAATTGTAACGAACAAGACTTTCTCTTGAACGAGTTTATAGCTGCTTTATGTGTGATGACGTCACAACTGCCTTCGCAATCAGCTTTGCGAAATGTTTAATGGATGTTATTTACAGTGATCATCAAAATTGTTACGGATATATCCAAGGAGTATGTGCAAAAAATCAGATGCAATCAAAAAACTATCAGTGAAGTTTCATTTTTTTCTGAGGTTTATGCATTGTGTAATTGGTTCACTTTACTTTTAATTTAATGTAGAGTTACGTATCGAAACATGGAAGTAGTTGGATTCATATTATTTAATGAACTAAATTATCATCTGACTACTATATAAAATCCAAAAAATACTTCATCGAAATGAACACGTAATGAAATTTTGAACAAAGTTTTTAGCAATGCTTATCCTCTCTTTTTTCTTATCTATCGACCCTTTTCGAATGTATTCAAATTTATTTTGATTTGTATTGATACTTATAATCTTGTTTGTGCACAAAGCAATTCATTATCACATGCAAATAAAAGATCGAGCCACTTTAAATCGTTCTGCATACATTAAAATTGGTCACACAATTTATTCAAAACAACACTCTGATGTTTTTAATTGCTTACGAAAATAGAAGACATTGTCGAATTGATTTAATGACACTTTGTCGCTCTCAACAAGGTTTATTAAAAATCTGCTGCCCTTTGTCGCCAACACCAAATGAACGACAAAAGACCTAAAAGGAATAATATTGTAATTATAAAATACTAGCTTTTGCCCGCGGCTTCGCTCGCGTTAAATTCGGTAGCGCCTTATAGATTTGTAATAGCAACGCTAAGTTTTCCCGTTTCTTCCCTCTTTCTCCCTCACATCCCACTCTTTTAAAAAAAATAATAGCCTATGTCCGTCTCCTGGTTCCCAACTATCTCTGTACCAAAATTCATCAAGATCGGTTAAGCCATTAAAGCGTGAAGAGGTAACAAACAAACAAACAAACAAACAAACAAACTCACTTTCGCTTTTATAATATTAGTAAGGAAGTAAGGATAGTAAGGATAAACTCTAGACGACGAAGCCTAGAGTTGAAAAGTCAACAGATCGTTTTATTTCAAACATTTATTTAGGTATCTAGCATTAAACGTCAGTGAAAACGAACGTGTGGAATCCATTCAAAATTACATTTGGATTATTATAACCTTAACAACTGTCGATGATCACCGCAAATTTACCGTTACAAACATTAACAATGTTCTCTTTCATACAGCTCAACTATTCCGTAAGAAAAAAGAATGAATGTTAAAGTTACCAAATCAATTTCACAGACTAGATTCGACGATTCAGCGCTGTTCTACGCGAGTGGACAAATCGACGACAAGCATCATTACATTGCTCTATCAATACACGATGAAAAAGTAGCCGTGCAGATAGATCTAGGAGACGGACCAGTCGAAGATTATTTAGGAGAAAAAGTCAACAACAATATGTGGCATAACCTTACCGTGATTCTACAAGATCAAACCATATTTGTATATCTTGACAGCATAACAGAAACTTACGAAGTACCAGGAAATGCTCGATACTTATGCATTGATCCAGAAATCTACATATGCGGCGGTCCAGATTTACACAAAATGAAAGGATTGAAGTCGTTTAACAATTTTGCTGGCAACTTGAAATATGTTTATTACAATGACGTGTCGATTTTATACGAGTTGAAGCAAAATAACCCTAAAGTCCACTATATAGGGGTCTTGGATCCTGAGTTTGAGGAGATAGATATAGAAGTGATACCGATTACGTATCCTTTTGCAACGTCCCATATATGGTGGCCGTTGAATCAGAGTCATACGGTCAATTTGAAGTTTGATTTTAAAACCAGCAAGAACATGGCTGTGTTAGCTTACAGTCAGACATCCACACAAGGTTACTGGGAGGTAAGTTTGAATTATACCTAAGTCATGACAAACAAGTTTCTGTTGTTTTTTATGCTAATTTGATTATGCTAAACTGCATTTCATTTGATGTTGCTCTATATTAATAAGACACTTGATAAAATAATCATTTGAAAACACCTCAGCTCATTAGTAACTTAGTAAGTAAAAAAAATACACAAGTTTACCATTTTGTAAACTGGAGGTATTTCAAGGGGGCAATATAAGTACCACAATTTAAAGCCTGGCCACAACAATGTTGAAACCTCCAAAAATAACACTTAATTCTGTTTATATAACGCTTTAATTACAACACAAGAATACAAGATACGAATTAATTGTAAATAAATGCAAATACGGTCTAGACTTCTGTGTCAGGTTGCAACAACGAAATTTACCCAACCTGGCGGGGAAATATTACTTCACTAAGGTATTGATAACAGACGGTGGCCTTCCTAAAGAAAGAAACAAACTGAGTCAGATTAAGTCATTCTGAAATCCTCCATACTAATGAAAAATGTGCCAATGGTGATTCCTTAAAGGACATCGATGTAATAGATGTTATAAGCTTGTTTGTTTTAGATACATACATGTGTTTTTGGCAAACAAATAAAACGCATCATACGCCTACGGAAGGACCTTATAAAGAAAGCCATTTACAATTTATAGAAAATTCATTTTTTGATTTATCACTAGCAAAATCCCAAATATTAAGAAGTCGTCTGATCTAGAAATTATACTCAAGGCTAAGCTCCACTGCTGCCAGGTCAAATCACTACATAACATTAGGAATGCACTAGCAAATACAAAGTTGTCTGATCTAAAAATTATTCTCAAGGCTATACTCAAAAATACTGGGCCAAAGACCACATTAACAAGATATCTCATAAAAATTTAGGTAAGAATGGTGAAAGAAGAGATAAGATTCGAGTTGGTCTCCGACGTCGGCAAGAACGTGACTGTGTTGAAATCGGTGAAGTTCAACGTAAGCAATGATTGGCACAACGTCGAGTTGGATTACAGGAAGGGAAGGATCAAGATGACGGTGGATTATCATAACAAGCACGTGCAGATGTTTGGTGAGATATCTTTTGTTTAGAAGTGGATATTGTTGGCAATGTTACTGCATATGAGACAAAGATTGATATGAACTAAGTGTAGCCACATCTTCCGTATAATCGATAAAGAAATATTAGAAATATATTATCCTTACTAATATTATAAAAGCGAAAGTGAGTTTGTTTGTTTGTTTGTTTGTTTGTTTGTTTGTTACCTCTTCACGCTTTAATGGCTAAACCGATTTTGATGAATTTTGGTACAGAGATAGTTGGGAACCAGGAGACGGACATAGGCTAATTTTTATTTTAAAAAAGTGGGATATGAGGGAGAACGAGGGAAGAAAAGGGAAAACTTAACGTTGCTATTAGAAATCAATCAGGCGCAAAAACTGCAGGTCTGCTTGGTGTGTTATACCGAATTTAACGCGAGCGAAGCCGCGGGCGAAAGCTAGTATAATTATACAGATGCTTCACAGTGAAGTATGTTGTTTCATAACTTTATTATTTTTAGTCAATATTTCGGGTCAATATTTTAAATTTCGGGTTGGAGATTCTTGTTATTTTTAAAATATTTCGTAGCGTATAAATAAATCACTGAACGAAATGTTCAATGACAAAACTAAATAATTTATTTTTTAAAAGCCCGATTAGGATCTTATCCATTAAAAACAAACTACCGTTACTCCTCTTTCGAGAACCGTTACATTTCTAATCAACTAATTTCCTCAGGTCTAGACTTCGAGCTCCAAGACAAAATCGTAATAGGCAGTGGTCTAAAATCCGCAAACTTAGGTCTAATTGGTTGCATGAGGAACATAAGAATAAATGGGCTGCTAATTGAGCCGAGATTCGTGATAATGACTGAGAGAGTAGTCGGTGAGGTGGCCATAGATGACTGTAGATATGTAGATCCCTGCACGAGACCCAATACTTGTGAACACGGAGGAATCTGTTCCGTTAGAGAGGATCGAGTCATTTGCAACTGTGATAATACTGGTAAGTAACATTTTAATAGGTTTCATTCCTGGGTTACATTTTAAACATTTGAATCGAATCTATTGATTCAACGTAAACCTTCTACACTCTATAGACCTTATGAATAAAGAACATTGCACTCGTAAAAACATTTGCTCCACTCCCAACTGTAGGCGGTTGAATTTGTACCTATGCATTCTTGTACCTGGCGCTAAAAACATGATATCCATTTTAATAATGCTTTATCTAGTTTTTTTGTAGTATTTATATGTATATATTACATGTTTCCTAACTCATATTAAACTTAATTACCTAGTAATTTTAAAACTTTAAGGCTACATAGGAGAGAACTGCCATTTTGCTACCTTTCGCAAGACTTGTGAAGAGTTAGCGCTCCTTGGCTATACAAGAAACGACGTCTACCTCATTGATATCGACGGTAACGGCAAGTTTCCTCCCGCACACGTCAAATGCGAGTTTCAGATCGAAGCTGACTCTTCTACTACTGTTGTAGAACATAATCTGCCTAGTCAAGTTGTGAGTAATCTTTAAATTACTATCTTGTTTGTTTGAACCACTTGCAAGCAAACCTATCTTGTCTAGTTCATCCTTTACTTTCGTACTGAATTCTATGTAATAACAAAGTTTAAGAATCGCTCTCTTAATACAAAATGTCACATTTATTAACATTTCCCAGATTTCATATCATCACCCTAGGCTTCACATTCAGTATTATTTTTTTATTCTAGATCATTTATTGATGCATGCCTGCATGATCACATGATTCTTCGTTATCTTCAGCAAGTTTTCATTCTCGATGACAAACAATAATAGCAAACTGTGTACTTTTGTCTCCTTTAGATCAAGTTAATTATGATATAAAACAGATAACTTAAACAGCTCCGTTTCTTTCAGGACGTTCGCTCAGCGTCAGGCAATGACTTCAGCTTCAACATCAAATACAGGGAATTTACAGCAGAGATGCTTCAAGAGCTCATCTCCCATTCCCTTTACTGCAGGCAGTACATCAAGTATGACTGTATGAAAGCACCTTTAGAGTTGCATAGTGCCACTTGGTTCATATCCTCGTCTAATAATACGGTAGATTTCTTGGGCAATGTTAAAAGGTGAGTCGATATATACTGATACAGACAAAATATAGAGAATCATTGTTGTAAGTTGAAGGCCAAAGAATTAACAACTGTTGTTTTGTGTGAAAGACGATATGACCGGAAAAGATTTAAGAGAAATGGATGGTACACCGGAACTATTTAATTGACGACAGTGAATACAAAAAAAAAATTGGTTGTTTGTAAAGTAGGTTTACGATCGAGATGTTTACGTGATAACTAAACCTCACGAGCGCGATCGACCGATCGATCGCGCTCACGAGCGCGATAGCGCTCGTGAGGTTTTGGTGTGACACAAGTTTCTGAACATGTCACCCGACTAAAACGATTTTAAAGACGTTATCACGTCAAAAACTTATACAAATAACTCTACACACTCAAAATGACTAATCAGCAAAACAACCACATTATATTTATTTATTAAACATGGAAGACTTACAGCTAAAGAGAACATAACAAAATTTTGTCAACATAACAAAATATGTTGTCTTTCTACGTTTAATAAAATTGACCCCAAATATACTAGAACCCTCACTATTCCCAGAGGCTACTGCCCCTGCGGAGTTAACGCGACTTGCGTGAACGCCACGAAGTCTTGCAACTGCGACTCCAACGAGGACGGCAAGTGGCACAGCGACGAGGGCACGTTCGTGGAGCCGACCAGCCTCGGCCTCACTGACATGTTCTTCTTGCAGCAGAAAGACTTGCCGGACGACGCGCAGGGCAGGATCACGTTGGGGCCGCTTGAGTGTGTTGAGACGAGTAAGTTTGTTATGAAAAGTGTACCTACCACTAGTAATAGCTTTGATTGAAATTGAGTACGATTTGTTTAGTGGCGGGTACAAATAATGTCAATTTAAACAGTTGCTGTATAAAATATAATCGCTCTCAAAAAATGCATTACTAGGTCTGGCCCATTAAAATAAGAACTTTAGGTGGATGATATACGGGATAAATAAGAAAAAACAAAATATTTTATTCCATAAAGGCCTACATCGACGCTTATGCTCGAAGCATCGAACCGGTCAGTGTCGATGCTCCTGGAAAACCTAGGTCCCACAGTTGATTTCCGCCTGCTGATATGGCGTAATAAAGCTATAATAATACCCTTGGTAAAATAGGACAAGTAATATGCCATTGATATTGGTGATCTCTGTTTTACTGACTAAATCTCACTCAAAAAAAACTAAACTCACTTAAAATCGCTTCTTCTTTCCAGACACCCAGCGTTACGTCGTAACATTCACGACATCACAGTCATATATCGAGGTCCCAGGTTGGAGGAAGGGTGACATTGCCTTCAGTTTCAGGACCACCGGCACCAGTGCTATACTGTTGTTTCAGCCTCCAATCAGGCCTAACTATCCTTCTTTTATGGTCGCTCTGACTAGCGGTAAGTATTTTTTTGATTAAATTCTTCTCTTTGCTATTCTGTTTACGTGTTGGAAATTATAGTCGTTATCGCCTATTACATTTTTGATAAATTTTACGGTTTTGAAGAAATTATGATGAATTAGCTCATGCCCGCAGTGTTGCCGTCGTGAAGTTCGGTAATTATCCCACAGTATCATTCTACCTGGATTAAAAGTATCCTATGTGTTATTTCAAGATTCGTTCAGTAGTTTTTGCTTGAAAGAGTAAAAAACATCAAACATAGGAAGTTGGAAAAAAGATTAAATTATTCTACTGAGTCACATCCCATCACGTTTAATTTCAATTATGGGCTGTTCCATCTGGCAGTTCCATTATTCCATCTCTTAAGTTATTTGTTCCTTGTAGTGCATTTCCGGGGATAATAAAACAGTCTCTAGAAACTCTTCTCCAAATATCATTCACATTTTTCCCAAACAGAACACGAGCTAACATTCAACTTTACTTTAAACACGGGAACGACAAGAAAACTAGTGATAAACTCTAAACGCAAGTTAAACGGAGGAGAATGGCACAAGATATGGATTGACTACAACTTCTACCACGTGAGGTTCATGCTCAACACTGAGTATCAGATGCTCAATTTGCTATTAGAGGAAGAGTTTGGACCCTTTGAGGGATCTATGTTCATTGGTGGAGCTACTGCGTAAGTACCCTAATCCCCATTACTGTATAAAGATTTGTGAAAATTGAATTAGGCATGTACCTTAATTTATGAATTCAAAAGAATTGAAATCCTCCGTTAATGTGATAATGTTTATAATTGAAATTCATCTAGGTATGTGTACCTGCGCGTAAAACCTATCACACTCTGCGCATCATTCTTTTATATAAACTTGAAACCAGATGATCACATTACTCCTCATAACTCTAATTTGTATTAATTCATCTTAACAGTTTTCACCTTTCTTCACCACCATTCTCTCACCGCTTATTTGAGGTCGAAGCAGCATATTCATACATTCTTATTCTAGTAATAGTTTTCACTAAGACTCATTATATATTTCAGGGAACATCTAAAAAAATCTGCAGTAAACCAAGGCCTAATCGGCTGCTTCAGGGGCTTGGTCGTTAATGGCGAGATCTTGGACATCTACAGTTACATGTCCGTCCATCTATCAGAGATCATTAAGGATTGCAAACCTTCTTGTGTGCCCAACCCTTGTCAAAATAGAGCCATTTGTAAAGAGCTCTGGTCCAGCTATGAATGTATTTGTAAGAACCCTTGGGCTCACTTAGGGACACATTGTGAGGAAAGTAAGTCCCCGACTAAAATTTTGATAATCGTAATATGTCAGTAATACGAAAGAACATTCAAGGATAATTTTGTCTATAGTAAAATAATGATTTCGATAATTTTACGAATACCAAAAAACAATTAAAGATTTAACAATTGCACACATTGTTTATAGACAAGTGTACAAGGCAACTGTGTCGGACCGTATTGAAGTGGCTAACTATATTAACGGAAGTGATTATTGCGATGATTCTGTTCGAATGATGACGTCCTGTTCAAATCTACGTTATCATCTCAATCTAACTGTATTTGAATTTTTAGATATAAACGAGAAAGCACTAACATTCCAAACCCCAGAAGCCTACCTAAAGAAGAACTATCTAGTAGACAATGCAACAGATGCAGAGAAACATCGACTAAAGAAAATGATGACAGAAAACGTATTGATGAACCTACGAACGTATGATGATGACGCTTTAGTTCTATACGCAAACGACAATCTGAACAATTTTATACACCTCTTCATACATAATGGTACCGAAATCATTTACCTATTCAACGATGAAGATGAAATCATACAAATGAATGTAACTTATGAGAAGATCAATCAAGGTGAAAGTGTTCAGATAGCTATCATCAGAACGGATAATGGAACTACTCTGCATGTCAATGAGAATAATGCGACAATTTATAGGACTGCAAAGTTGTTGAGTAATTATACTAACAAACCTTGGATTAATCCTGAGTTAGGTGAGTGGTTAGTGATTTACAAGTTTAATCGTGAAATTGGCTTGAGCAGGACAGTGATGTCTAGAGATCCAAGTTTTTGAGAGCGAACATTATATGCATGAAGTTAGTAACTGAAAATTGGGCTTAATTTGCATTACTCATGAAGCATAACAACAACATTCATAGGCTACCATTGTTTGAAAACTAGAATATCATCAAGATAAATAATTGATTCCTTTGCTAAAGTCAATTAAAAAAAATATATATATATTTTCTTGTCCCCATCCAGAAGTAATCCGTCCTCAGAGGCCACCCGCGCCTCCAACAGACTACTTCCAGATGAACTTGGGAGGGTTCGACAATTACTCCCTGCACGTAGCACCTAGAGCCAACTCGCTACATCAGGGAGGATATGTCGGCTGTGTGAGAGGGTTCAAGATCGCCGACCATGTGGTGGACTTATCTAGGAAGGCCATGCAGAATCAAGATCAAGGTATTGTAAAGATAACGAGAAGAAAATCGAGGTTTTGGGATTGCATTTAAGTGTTTCTTCTCTTAGTAAAAGCCGATTAGAAGATAAATTGTAATTTTGCCCACCTATGTACGTCTATATATTGCCGACCACTACACTAATTAAGTCGTTTATTTGATTGGCATATGATATTACAGTAACCACTTTTCATACTTTTCAAAGATAGCTAAATGAGTGACTATCCAGTAAGCAGCGATCTGGTCTTCAAATAATTCTATTGTTGGTTTCTGGTTTGATGTAAGGATTCATTTTAGAAAATTCTAAAAATATTTAATCTATTTCCAATAGACCTAACAGGCGTCCTACCAGAATGCAACATGAAATGCGACTCGGAACCTTGTAAGAACGGCGGCATCTGTACCGAAGACTTCACCAATCAGGAGAGCAGCTGCGACTGCGAACTAACCAGCTACTTCGGAGAGTACTGTGTTGAGGAGAAAGGGGCTGATTTCAATGGGGAAAGCATTCTACAGAGGAAGTTTCTGCTTACTGGGCCCGTTTTTAAGGTACGTTTGTTATACGAAGACACTCAATGTCACTTTAAATGCACAGTCGCAGCTTAGATGCGAAAACTCGTCGTGGATTATTTAGCATCATGTTTGCCCAGCCTCTATAAACTATGGAAACAAGTCGTTTGTTTGCTGAAGTAGTAGAAGTATTCAGAAAATATTAATCTTTACAGGTCAAAATAAAACTGGCGTTCTCCAGCAACGATCTACGACAGAAGAATACGGTCCTTTTACTAGTTCAAACAGAAAATAAGTAAGGCAATTCTCATTCCTTCGAATGCTGGAGTGAAATCTGCAAAAAATAATTTTAATCCTTTAATTTTAGACGCAGTTACTACCTACTGGTTGCAATCACCCAAGATGGCTACTTAAAGTTCGAAGAAAATCGTGAGGAAGAGGCGTATGGCGCTGAAGTTAAAAACAGAAACTTTCTAAACGGTAGGACGATATTAGGACGATTTTGTCGCTTAGTATAAAAATTACAAAAAAATATGGAAAAGAAGAATATGCGGTTTTAGAAACGAATCATCAAATGGATTCTGATACACGCCGATAAATTGATTGATTGTTTTATCGGCGTGTATTCTCTGTTAATTCTGTTATTTGTCCAAGAAGGCCTTCCATTAGGTACATCCTAATTAAAACAACTATTTCTCCAGGTGCCCGCCATACCATCTACTACACCCGCAGCAACCAACAGGCTAAACTCCTCATAGACAGAATAGAGGTTCCTCTTGAGAAAGTTCCTCCTCAAATCGTATGGGACGTGCCCGACTTAGGGTCTAATGAGGTGCAAGTCGGAGGTCTTAATACTACGGATCCGAGGTTGAAAATCTATAAGGGGTATAATGGATGCTTGTCTAGTAAGTGCAACTAGTTAACCTTCATCATCACATCAGACGACACCTCATTTCTTACTATAACATCCTTCACCTGTGTGAAACTATGGATGGTCTGTACCATCCATAGTGTCTTTGTTGAAATTAAGTATACATACATATTTGCAAACACGTTTCTAAAAAATCCTATGTTTTTTTTAAACACAGTAAGGTTTGATTGCTTTCAAAATATCGACACGTGAGTTTTGCGAAGCTGTACTGGGCCGCCTGTGGATTATAGCACACTCTTTTTTATAGAAAAGATGCCTGTCTCCTTCATCATTGTAGGCTTCTTATTGGCTTGTCAAATATAGTGAATAAACGACGTGGCTATTCATGGACTGTAATTTTGAAACAGACTTGAACAAATTCTGTATGCCTGGCAGTTTAAATGCGACAGGCGGTTCAATAATTTAATAATCATTAAATAACAAAGATTACCTAAACATAATTAACTAGTATTAACCAATATTTGTTTAAGCAAAGATCTACGGCCATTAATGAGACGAATTTCTTATCGCCAAAACAGATATCCTGGTTGAAATAAACGAGTACGAGATGAAGCCTCTAGAAGAGTACATGCTTTTCACTCGCCTGAACTCGGCCGAAGTGAATGCGGTGAATGCACAGGGCGTGCGGTCTGCACAATGTTCCACAGACTTCGATGAAGCTTGGCCTGATCAGACGCAGCTTGCTGCAGCTCATAATGGCAGCTTCCTTATTGTGAGTAATCTCATAGCATCCACTTAAATGTATAGTTGAAAGACAAATTTCGCCGTTGATCCCACGCCTGAAATCCCTTCGGTCAGATTGAGACTTGAGACTCGAAACTCTTCATACTGAAATAAAGTGACGAGACTTATACGAAAACATGATTGTCGAGACCAAAGTCCATTCATGCATGCGCATGAATGGACTTTGGTCTCGACAAATATTATCTGGTCAAAGAATATCTTATGTTTTCAGAGTGTTGATAAAACCTGGGTGGAAGACCCTCCGTCCCGCAACCCTTACGACTCCTTATACCAGCAACCGGACACCGAAGAAGACAATACGGATAACTTCTTCATAGCTCTCATCGTTGTATTTTTGCTTGGACTGTGCTACTGTGGATATCACGTAAGTTTTAGTATCAAGAAGCCAAAAAACATTGGTGCTAGTTTGTGAATTAATTAAGATAATTTTCTCTGGTCAAATTTTAACCGAAGACAGACACAAGGATACAAAATATTTTTAATCTTAAACCTGTATTCTAGTCCAATTTCCTTTATTGGATAATAACCAATTATATCGTAAGTTCTCTTGGGTGCCTTTCCTGATAGGTTTTATACCGTGCATTATGCCAGTCTACTAACCCAGCAATTGCTAGCTAAAATCTACATAGTCATCGTATCTTTGTAACCTTCAAATGCAGATGTGGCGAACGCACAAGGCTTACAAACTAAGCTTGGAGAAGCAAACGGATGAGAACATTATGCGAAGCAAGGAGCAAGCGACTAAACTGCAGGAACCTGCCACAACATTTCTACAGGTGAGGTTATATTACATTGTGACCGAGAAAACTGTGAGTCCACCAAACGGTAGAAAACAACAACCCGATTATTTTGCAAAGAAACTCAATTAAATCAGAATCAGAAGTAAGCTGTACCGACTGTTATTCAAAGAATAGCATAACAACTACTGATACGAAAATCTACTATTTTACATTTCAAATACTAAACTCAGACTCTTCTAAATAAGTTCCAATTTCAGCTGAACAAAGAGCCAGTACCCGATGAACCAACCCCAGATGGCGATAAAAAAACCAACGGAGTCACCATAGATGCTGTTCCTGTCGTTATAGTGGAGATACCCAACGAAGGATTAGTAGAAGCTATTAATAGGAAGGGAAGTTTGAGATACAGGGGCAAGTATACATAGAAAGTATTTTTCATCCAAGCCTAATAACGGCATACAGAAATACACGCCTGTATTCCCAAAAGAGTATGATACAGAGATGGTAGATGGTAGAATTACGGCTTACATCTCGGTAGGAGATCAAGAAACAGCGAGCAATGGGCT
The DNA here is from genome assembly GCA_905475445.1 of Ochropleura plecta. Lineage (NCBI taxonomy): Eukaryota > Metazoa > Arthropoda > Insecta > Lepidoptera > Noctuidae > Ochropleura > Ochropleura plecta. The sequence goes on from FR997739.1 coordinate 14,166,245, forward strand.
TATTGCCAAATAAAGGAAAAAATATCCTTAGCCATTCTGCAAAAAACCAGCGCTGTGACAAAACAGAATTTATTATAAAAGTAAAACGTTACCATATTTCCTAAGTTGGCACTGTTTTGAGGCTAATAGAAAATTATTTCGGCGCTCTTATTACTTTCAGATTTGTTAGAAAAAGAAAAAGTTTGGGAAACTCTGGAGGAAAAAGACGAGATGTCTGATAGTGATGCAGATGACAACGAAAAGTTGAACGGTGATGATCGCGAGGCAAACTGTGGAGAACCGGATACTGATGAAGAATCCTCCACGTCTACGGAAGAAGAAGTGGTTTGTATCGACCTAGTACCATAACATTATTAACATAGTCGAACCCTAAGTAACTATGCATTAACTACGACATTACAAAACCAAAACCAGTTGTTAACATTAGCTCTAACGTCTTACGGGTAGAAAGATTCAGGCAATATTTTATCGTTATTGTCACTACAAAATCTTTCTTCCTCTTTTATATAAAATTCTTGTCTCACAGGTTTAGTTGCCATACGCCTCCGAAACCGCTTGACCGATTCTTATGAAATTTTTCATGTATTTTCGGTAGATCTGAGAATCGATCGTAATCTATTGTTCATAAGTGATCCCTAAGTGATAAAAATAAATAAATAAAAATAAAATAAAATAAGCCTTTATTGCTGTTCTACAGTTTACACACATTTTCTTATTACTAATAATATTCCTATATGAACAGATCGACTACACGATCGGTTTCACTTGACAGCTTGTCTTCCGACAAAGGCCTCCTCTAAAGATTTCCATTTCTGTCTGTCTCTCGCTGTTCTCGTCCACTCTGGACCCGCAACCTTTTTGATGTCATCTTCCCATCTTTTTGTTTGACGCCCTTTACTTCTTTTCCCATTCCTGGGATACCACTCTGTTATGGTTTTTGTCCATTTTCCATTTGTATCTCTAAGCATATGTCCAGTCCATCGCCATTTTAAAGTTTTACATGTTTTCTTTGCATCCTTAAATTTAGTTGTATTTTTAATTTTTTCCAATCTTATCCTATCTTTCCTCTTGACGCCCAATACGCTTCTCTCCATTCCGTTTTGACATACCTTTATTTTGTTTATTAAGTTCTCTGTCAATGCCCATGTTTGGCAACCATAAGTTAAGCATGGTAAAATGCACATGTTATAAACTTTTCTTTTGTCTTTGATAGGCATGTCCTTGTTCTTCATGACTTCGCTGAGTGACCAATATCTCTTCCATGTATTGGCTATCCGTCCCTAAGTGATAAGGGCGGTTCAAACCCAAACATTTTTTTTTTATGATGTGGCATTAAAAAACACACAACCCTACATTTTCACCCTTCACCAACTTCATTTTTTTAAGAGCTATATTAGCAAATCTCACCCAGTAAACAGTACGGAGTAGGGATGAGCCCGAAGCCAGCTCCTGTCCCTCTCACACAATTAGCGAGAAGGAGCTTGAGAGGTGCTTGAGAGAGACAGGAGACCGACTACACAGTTTCGGCCATTGGTTTTGTGTAAGCATCGCGCGTAGTTTACAATTATCATTTTACTGTGATTCTCTGTGTAATTCTCAAGTAAATTTATTATTGATTTGCTGGGTTATAACTATTTATTCCTATTTTAAAGAATCAGACGATGCACGAGCTGAACGAAATCAACATAGACGATTGGAACAAAGACAATCGCTTCGGTTTGTAGTTGACTCACGCAGAGCAAATGACCAACAATGCCAACAGGTACATCGATCATTTACATCTGATTCATTCCTGCGTCTAGCATTCGAGTATGAGCCCGATATTCAATATTCCCCTTGTGGTAATTGGTGCTATGGACAAGGAATGCTCGCATTAACGTGTTCTCAAATTTATAAATGAGCCAACTGGAATATTTTACTTGTCGCGGAAAGGTGCAACTACCTGAAATTGAAACGCCAGCTGAACCATTGAACGGTTTTATGGGAGATTTCCAAAACAAATCGTAAATAATCTCAAGAATGACAAGTAAGCGATATAAGACGTTCCCAGATACTTACAAATCTTAACTAATTTTAAGAATGTCAAGTGGATATGAGAGATTTCCAAGTGCCTACAAATCAGAACTAATCTGAAGAATGTCAAGTGTACGCGGACAAAATGCAACACTTGTAATTTGTAGATAAACAGTTAAAATAGTTATAGCCAATAGGAAGCGTTAGTTTTAGTTTTGGATTTTTATCTGTGTTCTCATTGGTTAAGGTTTCTGATTTGTCAATTAGTTGTAGCCAATAAGATTCTGTTTTATCCTAAGTTATATAGTTAAGCTTTTGTAAATAAATTCATTCAACCTTCTGATCTGGAGTCGGTCTCATCTCTCTACCACATACCCCTACATTGGTAACCCGCCGACGTGAACAATGGAAGGACAAATCCCTGCTCAAATCGCTGTTGAGGAGCCTAAAGAAAAAAATCAAGACCACGTCGAACTCGCCCTGGCTGGAGTATCCGTGCAATCAAGATTTCTTCCCTTCTGGCGTGAACTACCGAAGGCCTGGTTCATCCACTTCGAAGCCACCGTCAACCCGCTGCACACATCGGACGCACAGAAGTTCACTTACTTGCTGCAACAACTCCAGAGCATCGACCTACAGCATCTCACCGACATCCTGTACAACCCGCCGGCCACAGGAAAATACAACGCAGCTAAAGAGCGCCTACTCGCCGTGTATGACACATCAGACGCGAAGAACTTTCAAAAATTAATCAGCGGTCTCGAACTAGGCGACCAGAAACCGTCACAGCTGCTACGAAAGATGCGACAGCTTAGTACCGGCATGATAACGGAAGAGGGACTGAAAATCGAATGGCTTAATCAGATGCCAGCCCAAATCAGAGTCGTGTTATCAATAAACACAGAATCGTCGCTAGACACACTCGCCGCAATGGCTGACAAAATGGTTGAACACACCGATACACCCAACATCGCTGCAGTATCAACGCACACACCGACAGAGTCATCAGCTGTTAACAATAAAGACGCGTTATCAGCGTTATCAAGACAAGTTGATGAGCTCTCACTTGAGATCGTCGAATTACGCCGTGGCTACAGTCGTTGGCCTCACCGAAGAACTCGCTATCCCTTTCACTCACGTTCGCGTTCCCGCTCGCATTCCAATAAGCGAAATGCGCGCCCACTTAAGCCAGGAGATCCAACGTGGGAATGTAAGTACCATTTTCGATTTGGTGATCGAGCAATAAGGTGTGAGTCACCGTGCAGCCGAAGAAAAGGTACTCAAGAAACACACAATACGCCCGTCACCCCGTTAAACTAGAATCGACATCGACTGTGGCAAGCGTCGGTGTCTCCACTACAAGTAATCGCCTATGCATCCACGATCGCAACACTCACGAACGTTTCCTCGTGGACACAGGCGCCGATATCTCCGTGTTAGCAGCAACACCTAAAGCAAAAAGATTAAAAAGCAAGAGAGACGACGCCTTCCAACTTTTCGCAGCCAATAACTCTCCGATCGCAACATACGGAGAAAAAACTATCAATTTGAACCTTGGGCTACGACGCAGTTTTCAATGGACATTCATAGTCGCCGACGTAAAGACATCAATACTGGGAGCAGATTTCCTTCGGCACTACAAGATACTCGTCGACCTACACAGTAAAAAGTTAATAGATAAAGTCACCGAGTTATCCGTCAGCACCATTGAAATTACCACACCTGCCGAAACCGTCTACATTATCAGCTCCGATCAGGACTATCATGGCATCCTGAAAAAATATCCAGATGTGTTGCGACCAATGTCACTGAAGCAGCCATCTAAACACGAGGTCGTTCATCACATTGAAACATCTGGCCCGCCACTCTACGCACGCGCGCGCCCTCTACCGCCCGACAAGTACAAAGCCGCTAAACAAGAATTTGACCGCATGGTAGAAATGGGCATATGTAAGCCGTCAATGAGTCCCTGGGCTAGTCCACTTCACGTGGTAAAGAAAAAAGATGGAGGGCTACGCGTTTGCGGTGATTACAGACGCCTTAACGCAGTAACACAGCCAGACCGTTACCCGATACCACGCATACAAGATTTTACTTACCAGCTGCAAGGCAAGAAAATATTCTCCAAATTAGATCTCAAAATGGCCTACTTTTGGATACCGTTAAATAGTGAAGACGCCAAGAAAACCGCAATAATAACACCGTTTGGCCTTTTCGAATTCAATTGTATGACGTTTGGTTTACGTAACGCTAGTCAAACTTTCCAAAGATTCATGAACCAAGTATTACATGGCCTAGAAGGAGTTTTCTGTTTTATCGACGACATTCTTCTGCACGCTGATGATGAAGAAGCAATGAAGAATATTCTGCATCAAGTTCTTCAACGCCTAGAGAAGTACGGCGTAGCACTCAATGTCGACAAGTGCGAGTTTGGCAAACAGAAAATTAACTTCTTGGGCAACGAAGTATCGGCCGACGGAATTAAACCTACTGAAGAACGCATCCAAGCCATATCTACATACCCCAAGCCGAAAACCATCATCGAGTTACGACGTTTCCTAGGCATGCTAAATTTCTACCGGGACTGCTTACCCCATCAAGCCGATCTACAAACCGAGCTCAACAAATACCTACACAACAAGAAGAAAAATGATAAGACACCGATTGTATGGACACCCGAAGCAGAGATTGCATTTATAAAATGCCGCCAAAGCATTTTAGACGCAACCACACTAGCGTACCCGTCAACCGACAGCGAACTTGTTATCATGACAGACGCCTCAGATAACAGCCTCGGCGCAGTACTACAACAGAAAGTCAACACAGTTTGGAAACCACTGGCATTTTTCTCCAAAACAATGAGCGCGGCGCAACGCCGTTATAGCGTGTACGACCGCGAACTACTAGCGATCTACGCGGCTATAAAACATTTCCGCCGACTGATAGAAGGCTGTGACGTCACTATTTACACCGACCACAAACCTCTCTCTCACGCTCTATTGAAACCAGCCAGTAACAGTGACACACCGCGGCGAGAGAGACAACTACACTTTATTAGTCAATTCTGTACAAGTATCAAATACTTAGAAGGAGAGAAAAACTCAGTCGCCGACGCCTTATCACGCATAGAAGAGATACAATGCCCCACTTTGATCGACTACAATCAGCTGGCTATCGATCAAAATAATAATGAAGAACTAGAAAAGCTCAGATTACAACCGAACTTGAAGTTTAGCGCCATAACACTACCCGGAATGATACAACCAATCACGTAAGAGGTATCCTTATCTCCGCCTCGACCGTTTTTGCCTGCAGCATATCGTTACGCAGCTTTCAAAGCGCAACACGAATTATGCCACCCAGGGGTGCGAACAACCCGCAAGCAGATGTCGTTGAAATTTTTTTGGCCCAATATGAATAAACAAGTCGCTGAGTGGACGCGAGCATGTATCAGTTGTCAGCGCGCAAAAGTTAACCGGCACGTCATCACTCCGTTATCTACTTTCCCGCCGTCGCAACGTTTTGAGCACATACACATTGATATAGTTGGTCCGTTACGCTTATCACACGACTATCGATACTGCATCACTATTATCGATAGGTGTACGAGTTGGCCCGAAGCAATACCGGTACGAGAAATTACTGCTGATATCGTCGCCAACGCGCTGTACGAGCACTGGATAGCGCGTTTCGGTTGTCTACTACGCATATCAACCGACCAAGGACGACAGTTCGAGTCGCAGCTGTTCAACGCTTTAATGAAAAAGCTCGGGATAACGAGAATACGCACTGCAGCTTACCATCCACAAGCAAATGGAAAAATCGAAAGGTGGCACAGAACGATGAAGGCAGCGCTCATGGCACGCGGCGCCACAACTACATGGACAGACGAGTTGCCCACTGTTTTACTTGGCCTACGTAGCGCAATACGGGACGACAACAACCTTAGTCCCGCGCTTATGACCTATGGAACCACACTGCGGATACCATCTGATTTCTTCGTACCTACACAGTCAAAGATTGAAGATGCGGACTACGTACGACAATTAACCCAAATAATGACGTCATTGGCACCAACCGAGCGTACACAAGCACAGCAACGAACGTTTGTGTACAAGGACCTCGCAACATGCAAACACGTTTTCATACTTGCGTATGAAAACGTGTTTGCATGTTTGCATGTTTTGGAAATCTCCCATATCACTCCCCCTCAAGCGAAGCGTACATTCTTCTTAACTATCCGACCGGTACGTGTGACGTATGGGTGACTGGCGTCCGACTTTGCAGAGGTCGGATTAATCGCACTTTTATCAAGTTCCTGCGGCGCTTGAGTTTCGGTATCCGTGTTGCTCTTTGTCCTGACATTAGCGGTATGCGTTATGGGTGTGTGTAACACTGTATCGTCCTCCTGTTCGTTAAATACGTAAGCAGGTTTTAGTCTGTCGAGCGATATTATGGCTGTTCGACTTGGTAATTGTATCTTGAAATGCTTCTCGTGGCGCTGCAGTACTTCAAATGGGCCATCGTAAGGTGGAGTGAGCGGGGATCGTACGGAATCGTTGCGTATGAAAACGTGTTTGCATGTTGCGAGGTCCTTGTACACAAACGTTCGTTGTTGTGCTTGTGTACGCTCGGTTGGTGCCAATGACGTCATTATTTGGGTTAATTGTCGTACGTAGTCCGCATCTTCAATCTTTGACTGTGTAGGTACGAAGAAATCAGATGGTATCCGCAGTGTGGTTCCATAGGTCATAAGCGCGGGACTAAGGTTGTTGTCGTCCCGTATTGCGCTACGTAGGCCAAGTAATACAGTGGGCAACTCGTCTGTCCATGTAGTTGTGGCGCCGCGTGCCATGAGCGCTGCCTTCATCGTTCTGTGCCACCTTTCGATTTTTCCATTTGCTTGTGGATGGTAAGCTGCAGTGCGTATTCTCGTTATCCCGAGCTTTTTCATTAAAGCGTTGAAAAGCTGCGACTCGAACTGTCGTCCTTGGTCGGTTGATATTCGTAGTGGACAACCGAAACGCGCTATCCAGTGCTCGTACAGCGCTTTGGCGACGATATCAGCAGTAATTTCTCGTACCGGTATTGCTTCGGGCCAACTCGTACATCTATCGATAATAGTGAGTGATGCAGTATCGATAGTCGTGTGATAAGCGTAACGGACCAACTATATCGATGTGTATGTGCTCAAAACGTTGCGACGGCGGGAAAGTAGATAACGGAGTGATGACGTGCCGGTTAACTTTCGCGCGCTGACAACTGATACATGCTCGCGTCCACTCAGCGACTTGTTTATTCATATCGGGCCAAAAAAATTTCGACGACATCTGCTTGCGGGTTGTTCGCACCCCTGGGTGGCATAATTCGTGTTGCGCTTTGAAAGCTGCGTAACGATATGCTGCAGGCAAAAACGGTCGAGGCGGAGATAAGGATACCTCTTACGTGATTGGTTGTATCATTCCGGGTAGTGTTATGGCGCTAAACTTCAAGTTCGGTTGTAATCTGAGCTTTTCTAGTTCTTCATTATTATTTTGATCGATAGCCAGCTGATTGTAGTCGATCAAAGTGGGGCATTGTATCTCTTCTATGCGTGATAAGGCGTCGGCGACTGAGTTTTTCTCTCCTTCTAAGTATTTGATACTTGTACAGAATTGACTAATAAAGTGTAGTTGTCTCTCTCGCCGCGGTGTGTCACTGTTACTGGCTGGTTTCAATAGAGCGTGAGAGAGAGGTTTGTGGTCGGTGTAAATAGTGACGTCACAGCCTTCTATCAGTCGGCGGAAATGTTTTATAGCCGCGTAGATCGCTAGTAGTTCGCGGTCGTACACGCTATAACGGCGTTGCGCCGCGCTCATTGTTTTGGAGAAAAATGCCAGTGGTTTCCAAACTGTGTTGACTTTCTGTTGTAGTACTGCGCCGAGGCTGTTATCTGAGGCGTCTGTCATGATAACAAGTTCGCTGTCGGTTGACGGGTACGCTAGTGTGGTTGCGTCTAAAATGCTTTGGCGGCATTTTTTAAATGCAATCTCTGCTTCGGGTGTCCATACAATCGGTGTCTTATCATTTTTCTTCTTGTTGTGTAGGTATTTGTTGAGCTCGGTTTGTAGATCGGCTTGATGGGGTAAGCAGTCCCGGTAGAAATTTAGCATGCCTAGGAAACGTCGTAACTCGATGATGGTTTTCGGCTTGGGGTATGGTAATTTCAATGGTGCTGACGGATAACTCGGTGACTTTATCTATTAACTTTTTACTGTGTAGGTCGACGAGTATCTTGTAGTGCCGAAGGAAATCTGCTCCCAGTATTGATGTCTTTACGTCGGCGACTATGAATGTCCATTGAAAACTGCGTCGTAGCCCAAGGTTCAAATTGATAGTTTTTTCTCCGTATGTTGCGATCGGAGAGTTATTGGCTGCGAAAAGTTGGAAGGCGTCGTCTCTCTTGCTTTTTAATCTTTTTGCTTTAGGTGTTGCTGCTAACACGGAGATATCGGCGCCTGTGTCCACGAGGAAACGTTCGTGAGTGTTGCGATCGTGGATGCAAAGGCGATTATTTGTAGTGGAGACACCGACGCTCGCCACAGTCGATGTCGATTCTAGTTTAACGGGGTGACGGGCGTCTTGTGTGTTTCTTGGGTACTATTTCTTCGACTGCACGGTGACTCACATCTTATTGCTCGATCACCAAATCGAAAATGGTACTTACATTCCCACGTTGGATCTCCTGGCTTAAGTGGGCGCGCATTTCGCTTATTGGAATGCGAGCGGGAACGCGAACGTGAGTGAAAGGGATAGCGAGTTCTTCGGTGAGGCCAACGACTGTAGCCGCGGCGTAATTCGGCGATCTCAAGTGAGAGCTTATCCACTTGTCTTGATAACGCTGATAATGCGTCGTTATTGTTAACAGCTGATGACTCTGTCGGTGTGTGCGTTGATACTGCAGCGATGTTGGGTGTATCGGTGTATTCAACCATTTTGTCAGCCATTGCGGCGAGTGTGTCCCCTACGTTATCGCTACTTATCGGTATGGATCCAGATTGGTGTCATACAAATCTATAGATTCAGTTTACGATGAACCAGGCTTGCCAGCGCCCTCACCGGACACGGTATCGACCAGTTTCTGCACATAATCGGGCGGAAAGAAACGCCCGAGTGTTACCACTGTGACGATCCCCCGGAGGACACGGCGGGGCACCTCTGTATCCTCGTAGAGGCAATCGACGGCGGCGTACTCACGTGTCCAGCCTTGGTTAAGTCCATGGTCTGGAGCGAGAGGGAATGGGAAGCGGCCACTTCCTTCTACGAAGCAGTTATGCTAGCAGAGGAGGTGGCACCTGAAAGCAACCCAGCCGCCGCGGGAGACGCTCAGGGCGTAAGGCGCCGCGAGATGAGTCCCGGCCACCGTAGATGCGAGCCTGTAGGCGGTGAGCAATGGGTAGCTCAACGTCCGTCTGTGGTTACAAGTTGTTCGAAAGAGATATCGCAGCCCCGGAACATTAAGTGCGAAAGAAGAATATGGGTGGGTTTTAGGCAGTATATTTCCCCGATCCGCCCAGAGCAGGGCAAGTTATTTGAAGCTTATTAGTCCGAAAATAAAGCCAGCATTATAAATAGCCAGTTCCGAGGGGAAAATATTATTAATACCATGAATCTCTATTATCCATCAATTTCCAATTAGATTGGCATTTGCAATGACTATCAGGAAGTCCCAAGGCCAAACGATTTCTGTTTGTGGCTTAGATTTGAGCATACCATGTTTTTCACATAATACGTAGCATACTCTCGAGTAAGCAAACCACCCAGTTTATTCGTATTAGCTAAAGATGGGTTAACGAAAAATATCACACACACTGTAGCATGAAGGGATTGTAAATTGTATGTTAATGTTATTGTCGTTATTAATGAAATATATAAATTATAAATAATGATAAATAAACTATAATAAAAATAAAAAAATAAAGTTTGGTGTTTTTCATTTTTCGCCATCGTTCACAGAGCTTCATGCCTCTTTCTCACAAACTTACAATAAGTTAGTTATTTTTTTCTGCAACAAACTTCTACAACACAACTTCCCTAGAAATAATTTAATATGGCAAAACAAATGTTTGCTGGGTCTGCAAGTATTTCAATAAAATTCAACACTAGTGAGAAGTTCAAACGTTTGACAAGACCTGCAGCGTAAATAAAAATAAATCTTTTATCATATCATATTTTGTCCTATTTTCCAGGAAACCCACCAAGAACATCATGTAAACGGACGTAAAGACTCCAACAAGGAAGGGCCACCGACACAGACCAACTTGACTACACAGCTGCCCTACAAAATAGATGAAGATGACACCAACGAACTTCTTACATCTAGTGCTTAGTTACCAAATAAATGTTTTGTATCGAATAAAATGTATTATTTTATCATTCACATTAGTTTCAAATTACTATTTTAGATTCATAGCCGAACTAGCGAATACCCGCAGCATCGCCCTTGTGGAGTACGGTTAGTCTCAAGAGTTTTCACTACCGGGAATAAAAATTGTCATGTCTTTTAATTCGGGATATATCTTTTGCAAAAGTATGAACAAATAGGTGACCATCCTTATAAACCTCGCATTAGAATGATCAGTTATCTGCAGATATGAATAGATATATGAAAGCACTGCAAAATGAATGTTGAAATACACAAAATAATCGGTGTCCTTTGAAAAAACAGTAAGAGCTTCAATATAAAGTTGCGATTATTCAATCATCAACCACCCAATGAATCGACTATATATCTCTATTTCCGAATAAAAGATTGTAAGAAAATTCAACCTATCCGAAGCGCTTTAGAATTAGCTTCATGAAAATGAAATGGAAAATTTAAATTTTTGAGCTCGTGTCTCTCCAAAGCGTAGAATAGAAACTTGTACTACTCACTTGCTCTTGCAGCGTAGGTTATTATTATTTACAGGCTTTTCAAATAATCAGTAAACAGAATGAGCAACGTAACCAAAATGAGACTTATTCGAGATGTTAGCAATTTTAATATTTATTTTACCTTCTGCCCTCCGCCCCCCACCTTCCACTCCCCATAATTTCAAGGTTGACCGCGCCCTAGGGTAGGGTATCCTTAAGATAACAAGTTTCTCAGGCTTTTTAAAAATCATTTCGGAGATTGAGGACACGGGTAATTGCCTGAAATAGTCTACTGGTTAGCGATAGCCTTTCTGCTGGGTAAGTCGAACACGATAATTAGAACGCTTCCAAACTCAATAATAGATCATTTGAGTAAAAATATAGACAAAAACCTGTTAGCTCCAACCTCTTTACTTCATTTACAAGCTTATTTTTTGAAAATCCAAACACATGATTTAAATTATCATAGACTAAATAATATAATGATTTTCTGGCAACACATTTTTACTTTGACGTAAAAGGAGATACTATTGTCTTTAGTCAGTCATATTTGATTTCAGAAGAGTACGGTTTTGTCATTTTGTCATAACATGGACGAAATTGAAAAAGAAAAAATAGCAGCTCTGCCGTCACAGTTACTTGTAACGACGATATGCCATCCCATGGAATATGCGAAAGTACTCATACAACTTGGGTACGAACCTCTGGCGCCACGCCGGTCCACGACTCTGTTTGGACGCCCTGCCATGATATTACCTAACGTTTTCCAATACATCAAGTTTATCAAAACATCAGACGGATTCTTTGGTTGCTACAGAGGCCTATCGGCGAGAGTGCTCGGGCTGGTTGTGTCCAGTCAGCTCACCTCCAAGGTAATCTATGCGATAGGCATTGACTTACCTGAAATCAGTGACCCTCCCAACATCGTCACCGATGATGAGCCTAAAGTCGAAGATTACATAAAGCTGGGCCGCCGAGACATGATAATGCACACTGCTTCAGTCATTGTATCCTATCCATTCCATGTTGTGTCAGTCAGGATGATGGCTTCGTTTATTGGAAAGGAGGAGAATTACAGCACGTTGGTTGGTGCAATAGTGTCGATCTATCGAGATGATGGTATACGCGGGTTCTTCCACGGAATCATACCCAAACTGCTTGGAGATTTAACCTGTGTTGCAGTGACAGGATTGCTGGCATACTATGTGAACAAATATCTGGTCAAAACTAAAGACCTACGATACTACACTGTACCGTTGCTCACTTTTGTGACAAGTACTCTTACTTATCCATTGGTTGTTGTGTCTACTTGCATGGCTGTTGCGGGCTCCAGCCTGACGGCAGGTAACCCTCCATCTATGCCTAAGTATGCATCATGGCAAACTTGCTGGAGGGACCTGCTGAGGAACAAGCAACACAAGCGTGGTTCGTCCCTAATCTTTAGGTACTACATTGCACCTATCGCAGCCATGCAGTAGTCACACTAACTTATATTTTGCATTTATGTTTAATAATTAGCTAAGTGTTATTCCATGATCACCAAAGTAGTCTCAACCTTGCAGTAGAGAACATGAGAATATGTACAATGAACTATGTAAATAATTTCGTATAAATGGTGTACCATGTGGATATTCGTTATGCTGGATTGTCAAGTCAAGGAGTGGTTATTATTAAATAAATATATTTTATTGGCACTCGTTTTGTCATTTTCTAATTTTTAGGTTGTTAAAATATGTCTATAACCATTATCATGCAATATTTTGAATTATCCAAGGTTATGATAAGACATACATAAGATATTTGACATCTCTCTTGTACCTATCTAGATAACTTATCATAATAAAACCCCTGATTCTGAACACAATATTATTTTATTTTAGCTAAAGTCTGTGCTCTTATAAATTCATCAACAAGTTCTTTTTTCAGAGAGCTTACAGCTCTTCTGTAGATTGCAGGTGTAGTTTGGGCATTGTTCTTTGTTTCAAATGTCATGTACTTCATCCAGACGTCCACATTATCAGTGCCGTGATGCTGAACTGCACATTCATAGCATTTTCTGATACTCTTAATATTTGGTTTATCCTGTGCCATCTCAATGTCAATCATATTCCTGTGTACCTCAATCTGAGTGGGTGGAGTTCTAATTAAATCTTCATACAGGTCTCTTGCAGCCTTTATTCCACTCTTTTCATACATTTTCTGCAAGAGTTTTGGTTTGATTGCTAACAAAACAGCATTTTCACAACTTTGGAACTTTTTGTACAAATTCTTTAGCTGGAATATTAAAACAAAATGTAATTAACAATTAAATAATAAATGAACTTATATGTGTGTATGTAACCATTCTCAGATTCATCTTACAGGATAATAATTTCAGACTTACCGCAACATCAGATTCAACATTGTCCAACACTAAGTTGTAAAGATGCAACAAATCATCTGATTTCAATCCTCGCACAGCATCTTGTAACACAGCTAACATCTTCTTTTCATTGGGCTTACACAGAAGAATCTTTTCTTCCCACACACATCTAAGTTTAGGATTCCTCTTTACTGCTGAATCTAATATCTAAAGTAATAAAAGAAAGATATGAGAATAATACACTAGTACAAGCAAATTAATCTAGTGTAACAATATACAGTTTCTTATCAATATACAACCTATTCAAGCCATATAACTCATTATCAAATTATTTTCTTGATAAACAAACCTGCATCAAATCCTCATCAGACATTTCGTTTTCCAGTTTCAGTATTTCGATTCCAAAAGCAAACATGTCATTTGAAAGCAGTCCATTCTCATGGCCATACATCCACGCATGTTTCACTGTGCTTATCTTCTGATGGTCACTGCATACATTTTCATTTGCACTTAGTAGACCATGTATGTATTTTGTGCATAATGTTTCATCTGGGAACTAAATTGTTTAGTGAAGATTACCATCTTAAATAATATGAACAACTAAATAGAACAAGATGTACAAGGCCCCTATAATAGAGGTTGAGCCAATTGGCATCAACCAGGCATCATTTCTGATGGAAAAACCCAATAACACTGCCCAACCTGAGAACTGAACTGAGCACCTTATGCCAAATAGTCATCCTTGTTACCACTAGGCCAGCAAGAAAGTCCATACAATAAGGACAGTTACCTTAAAATCAAGATAGTTAATTATATTGCTGACATACAAACCTGTTGCAAAGCCTCTTCATAAACTCCTATGAAATAATTTACTTCTTTCGAAAAACTGTTTTCTTCATCTACAAATTCTTCTATTTCCTCCCAGTGGCAACCCTGCCAAATTACAGATTTTCATGATTGAAGTTCATACAATCCTGACAGTTATTTTACTTTCACAGCCACAACGGGGCAAAAGCAACCTTATTTCAATGAGATAAATATAAAGACTACTATGATTTTGGCAATGGCTGTTTTGAGAGTTAATTTAACTTTGAATTGATTAAATATTTATGAAATATTGTTTTTGTTTTACTATTATTTGAAAATGCTAAAAACCAAACTTAAAATTCTATTTCAAAGAAGCCAGCTTCTGTAAAAACTTACATCCAATTCCTTTGATGCTATGTAGGACCAAACATCTTTATTATCCCTCCTGGACCATATTTCCTTTTTGATGTCATCAACAAATGATTCCTTGATTTCATACTTCCTACATAGGTCAAAAATATTGAAGAGGAATTTTACATATTGAATGTTTTTCGCCCCATTCCGCCAAACTATATCTGCTCTTTTTATTTGTTTTTCCTGAAAGAATGGTTCATGTGAATCATTTTATAAAGGTAATACAATTAGTTACAAGCTAATCTGTAGCATGGTTACTCTTTGTATGGAAAAAATACAATGGCATTACTTGGATATTATCTATACTTATAATATTATAAAGAGAAAAGATTTATTTGTTTGTATTGAATAGGTGCCAAAACTACTGGACCAATTTTAACAGGAAGTAACATAGACTATAGAACATAACGCTTCTACCCACGGGAGCAGGGCAGCAACTAAAGACGCGGATGGAACCACGCAAGACGAGTTTTGTAATAACTGGTGAAATGTGCATGTACTATTAGGCACGCTTCTGCCTAACCTTCAGAGGATTACAGGCTTGATGTGATGTTTTACCAAATGTAAATCATAGCAGGGTTTTGTAAGCATAACTTAATGCATAGTGAGTTTAACACTATCAGGAACTTATGAATAAGGTATAAGAAGCCAATTTGTAAAAGCAGAGCAAAGTTCGAGAGTGGACAATGGTGCCGCCTTGAAAAGAATCCCATTTTGTGTAGGTTGGTAGCAAGCTGTAGAAGACGAAAATATTGTCATGTAGCCTGAAAAGAGATATAAAAGTCGAAGTAAGAAACTATTACCCTATCTTCTTCAGTATCAGTTTTGAATGTGAGAGCTATGAGTTCAATATCAAACAGCTCTAGGTACAATATTTCTGAGTCTGGGTGTCTTTGTACACCCTTTAGTAGGAAGTTCCTGGCATTGTCCAGACTGTTCTGTTCTTTACTCTCCCATTTGCTAGCCATCTGCCAGATTTTGGGTTTGTCTCCATGCATCTAGAATAAAAAAGCAATGTTTTTCCTTCACTTTTGAATGGTACTATCACAAACAGTTACATTTCAGTCTAAAGTCATTTATCAAATTAGTTATAGGTTTATTTTAAGTGCTCCAAACTAGAAGTATCTCCTGTATTTTGAGTGCAGTTACAAACAATTTGAAGTTACATACAGAAACGGTCAGACTCATGTAACAACTAACTGTAGAGTAATTCAGACAGAACACAGAAGAAAGATCAATAAATACCTAGAATGATGATATCAGTAAATACCTGTAACATTTGTCCTATAATCCCAGAAATGGCATAATCAAATCCTACACTTCTACAAAACTTTATATACTCGAAATATATTTCTATATCATCTTGAAACCTGTATATAAACTGTTTGAACACTTTGTTCAGGCGCTTAGCAATGGCATACTCAATATCTTTCTTCTTTTCACCCAGTTGAGCCCGCTTTCTTCTTAGTGATATATCTTCGAGTAAAGCCAACTCGTAAGCAATGTACTGTACAAAGTCTTCTTTTTGTTTGACTCTGCGCTGTATGTGGTATTCAAATTCTTTCCTTTTTCTTGATATTTCTCTGTAAAACGAGTAATAGCAGTTTTTAGCGATTATAAAAACTAGGTACTGGTTTCTTAAGCTCACAGGGTTAAGCTAGAAATAGTTTAATTGGAGAGATATGCAAGAGTAAAAACGTTCCAAATGCATGTTATTTGTTTGAACTAACTTTATCTCTTCGTCGTTATACAATTGTGTTCTTCTCATCTGCTCCAACTCATTGATCATCTCCTCAATACGTTGATTCACTTGTTCAGCCATTTTCGCTGATTCTTTATGTAATTAACACAAAAATTAAAATATAGAACGGTGTTTGTTTGCTCGCGTTTACGCGTGACTTTTTTAGGTTACCTAAGTTGTTTTTTTGAAAGCTGTCAAAAATGATTCGTTCTGAAATCTACGAGTTGTATTTTTTTCATCGCTCCTACACAACGTTCCCTGGAATAAAGCTGGAGTGCTGTTGTAAGAGTTCAATGGTTTGATAAAATGATTTAAAAAATCAGTCAAACTCGAAAAGGTCCATTACACCATCAACGTTGCAAAGATAACAATATCGCATTAATAACCAATACCGCGACTCCCGGCCACAGTAGACGCAGGTCTCTGTCCGGTGAGCAATGGGTAGCTCACCGTCCGTCCGTCGTGTTCCACGCACGTCTCAAAGAGATGATGTCAGCAAAGCAGAGGGACCCTCCAGGGCCACTGCCTGCTGACGTTGCGGGTTGGTCGAAAGAGAGACTGTCGCCCCGGAACACAAAATGATTTCCCATCCGATGAAAAAAGGTCTACCGTTAGTTTGTTTTGCTACATTAGGAAATGTTGATATCCATCACAGGTTTATTTATAGTTTTTCCTTTTATATTATTACAAACTACTCATCGATCTAAAATAATAATAAAAAATGGAGGATCGTAGCAGATGACGCTCTGTGCTTATCACCATGGGAAAAGGTATGAGTTTATGTAATAATAAAAATATGTTCCCATCATATTCCCACTGTTGGGTGTAGGCCCCTCTTTCTTTCTACTACTTTTTACTTCCATTCTTCTCTGTCCTGTGGGACCACATCCGTATCCCGCGATTTTGACGATATCGTCAACCCAACGCGGTTTTGGACGGCCCTGGATGTCACTTAAAAATATGTTGCAAGGGTTTCAAAAAGTTCGTCCACATTGCTGTCAATCGGATGGAAAATTGGGAAATTTAATAAAAATAAATCATTATAAATTACAAGTTTCATTATAAGTTCACATTTTATTTTCAAAATAAAGGTTACAAAATTAGTCCAAATCATCTATTTGCTAGTAGCTTTCCAATCTAGATTTTAAATGTTCCATAAACAATTCTAAATAAAATTAAGTCTTCTAAACAATAAATTAGCCTACATAATCTTATTCACTATTTCTATTATTTACAAATTGTAATACTTAACACGTTATGCAAGGGGATTTTTGTAAAAAGAACTTTATTACATTCCTATTTGGATAATGCATAAAACATTTTCCTTTGTTAAATTCATGGTTAAAATTGAGTGACTGCCTCGAAATATGTAGCGAAGACTTAAAGGAGCGTTAAGAAGCATTTTCAGATAACATTGGATAATGAACTTTATTACGAGAAGCTCAAGTTCAAAGTTGTACAAATATCAACACATAGCTCAAACGGCTCCCCAGCTCGTCTTCTAGTGGCTGGCTTATTTTCTATGTACAAAAAAAGGTCTTAACAATTTACAAATATTTTCAAGGTGGGTATTTAAGAGGTGGCACGGCATAATTTTTACTTCATGGTCTAGCAACAGGTACTTATTGACTTAAAACGAAAATCCATTTTTTAAATTATTTTTATCTCATCTAGCAGTGAATTTAATGACACCTCCTTCACAGTGCTCAATCATGCCTCTGCCTTTGAAACAATTCAACCAAGTTTTCGAAAACAATTTAAAACTCTCCCGTTCTTCATCTGTTTTCGACACCGGAGTTACATTTATTTCAGGAATACATCTCCCAAAATCAATAGCTGGCAACCAAACGCAGAAATCTGAATCTGGTGAATACTTAAATATGTCTTGGCAACCCTGGAGGTTTATTTGAGGGACTGGGGGTTGCCGTTGTAATAATTTCTTAAGTGTGATGAATGTTAGGTTGTTGTTCTTCAGTGTCATTGATTGCAGGTGTTTTGCCCGGCCGATGCTCCTGTAAGAAGATGAATTAATTAATTTATAGTTAAAACTATCACGAAATTGTAAATAACTTTTATTAAAAAAAAAACAAAGTGTTCCTATAAGGGTTTCGTTTTTTTCCTTTTGAGGTCCGAAACCTTAACAAACTATGTAAATGGAAAATATTTCACACAGATAACTGTGATTTTTATTTATTAATTGTATAACGAGCGCCATCTAGTGTCGCAACGGAAAACGATTACATCAAACTAATAGTTTACTTTCATCGAGCACCTACGTTATGAAAACTAACTAGGCCCATGGGCCCGGCTGCGGGTTAGTTCGAAAGAGATACAAAAGAAGAAACATGGGAGGGTTAATAGTACAAGTCCGACACTCCCTTCCGCTCCGCCTAGAGTGGCAGGAGTCGTTTGATGATTTCCCATCCGGAAAAAAGGCCCTTAGACCTACATTTATTAATTAATTAAAGATCATCGTACCTAAATATCCTCATAAACTGTCCATCAACCAATTTACAGTTCGACAGTCCAAATCTTCTGATCTTCAAGTCCTTAGCAGAATCCAAGAAGCTTGCCACACAGCCCACCACATTGCCTTCAACACCAACATTATCCAACTCCAAATCAACTAACACGTTCGGATTTAATGACGTCATCAAACAACTGACGACGCCTTGTTTCAACTCATTGTTACTCAAGTCGATCGATTCCAAACAATCGAAATTAATACTCGATTTAATCGAATCGTTAATCGCATTGTGTGTTATTTCACAGTAATTTAGTTTTAGTATTTTTAGGCGGACATACTGGGTCATTTTTGCGATATTCCTGAAACCGTTGTCTGCTATAGGATTAGCACTTAAATCGAGTTCTTCAAGGGTTGTGCAAGCGGGGCGGTTGGCTTTTTCGAACATGCTTAATAGTGCCTTCGTCCCTTCGGCTGTGACATTATTCCTGCTTATATCCAGATGAGTTAAATGCTTCATGGTACACAAACACTCAGTTAAATACTTAACGCCAGCGTCTCCTATATTGTTGTCTGATATCATGACAGCTGTGACAAGTGTCTGATGAGTTAGAGCTCTGAAAAGAGGTCGTATTTGTGATGATGATAATGTTTTTGATCCTAGTGCTATTCTTCGGGTTGTGTGGCTGCGGCCGACCGCTTGTTGGATTTCTTCGGAGGGTGCTGAAAACACAAACAAAAAATAACATGGTGATACGTGAATAGTAATAAGTTTATTCATCAAAAGAAACAAAACAGAATCAACATTGTCGGTAAGCCACAAAATAAGCAGCGCGTGTAAACGTGATGATTAAGATTATGGTATAATTAATAGCAGTTTTCTATTAGAAGCGTGGGTAGATAAATATGACACGTATAACGTAGGTGTACTCACGTATACTTAAAGCTTCACAACACTCGAGATACCTCTCCTCTGCAGGCGACGCCTTCCAGTTAGTGATACAAGTCTTGAGCTCAGGTGAAGACAGGACTAAGCTTAGTGGATCGTCTTCAGAAAGTATCGCGCCATCTGACGTCATCAGACTGAATACTGGGCGGACGCCTGTTAGTCTGAAAAAGGAGATTTCGAATTTAGGTACCAGATTCAGATTCCAGATTCAAATATATATGAGCTTCTGATATCACTGTCATTTTTCTTAGCGTGGCGATGGCAACTTCGAGTTATATATATTATATTGTCTACCTTGTAGACAAACGTTGTGGCTGCTAAACAACAACGAGAGCCCAATGCGAATTGATTGGACGTTTATACTTCAATGTCGTCTGAAGCTTTGATTGTTTTAAGGTTGCGCCTTATCTTACAGCACCAAATCGCAGTATCCCATGGTGCTTTATGCATGAAAAAATCGATTCCACAATCACGGTTACATCAAGGCTTAGAAACGTTATTCAACGTCACTCGGCAACTGTCTCTTGTAATTTGATGTTCAAAAAGTGCTGATTATCAGCCTAATTTGAATAAATGACTTTTAAGTTTGATTTCCTTTACTATTATATAGTGTATCGTCGAAGCTGCTTCATGTGATAGCACTTCCGCTGATTCTCGCTGTATCAGTGCTGCGCAATCAAGATTGTACTATTTTTTAAAATTGAGATATTCATGAGCACACAAAATTCACAGCATCAAAGGTTTTGTGTGAACAATAACTAAACAATGATTTGACTGAAACTGGGGGAAAAACCAGATGATGTGCAAGATTACATTTTAACCATTGTCTGACGTTATTCATCAAAATTAAGACAATCATCGTGATAATTATACATTGTAATAACGGATGTCTGGTGTGATGTGTGAGAAGCGTTTTTCATGGGTCAAAAGAGTTGCCGCGGCCCCGGAACGCAAGGGGCAAAAGAAGGAACATGGATGGGTCGAAGTTAGTGAAAGTCTCATACCCCCCCCCCCCCGCTCCGCCTAGAGCGGGGGAAGTTATTTCATGATTTTCCATCCGTAAAAATAAAATTAGGTATTTGATGGAAATTCAAGAAAAGTTAATGTAGATGGTTATCTATCTACCATATTACTATTTACCACATTACTAAACTTTCGACATAAACGGCCATATATTTTAACTGCGTAGACTTTTAGAGGGTTGACTTTTTCACACCTCCACGGAACCACAGACACCTTTACGAGTTTCCAAGATAAAGGGTCTTAACAGACAGGCGGACAAGAAAGTCATCCTATAAAGTTTACATTTATTATTTTCCTTTTGAGATACGGAATCCTAATAAGAAAGATTAGTAGTAACACTTACTTATAATATCTAGATTTAACTTCCTCAACCAGCCAGCTGATTGTCAACTTATTAATGGTGTCCAACTTCAAAGAAATCAATAACACTTTATCTTCCACCTGTACTTTGACGGCTGCCGGTGGCAATATCTGCGTTTGTACCGGCCTACCATTCTTCGTTGATTGCACTATGTTGATTGGTTGTATCACATTCATTGCTTGCACGATATTAGGGTTCATACCCTGCATGATGTTAAAACCATCATTAGAATTAAAATGCAAGTTTTCTCCCGAAGATTTCCGAGAGAACGTTCCAGTAGGCGTTAGTCTCTTGTTTATCTCTCTTCTAGAATATTCGTTGTCGCTACCGCTGTTGCTTGATTGATCATTTTCCCTTTGTCTTTGGAAACCAGCTTTTAGTAACGTACTCTGTCTTTTCCAGCGGCGTTTCATATTGTCCCGTGTATCGTTAGATTTAGAGACATTTAGTTCCCTAGTAATATTTCTCATAGATTCCGATGCGGAAACTTTTGGTCGGACATTTTCGTTTCTGAAACTATCTGAATCCGAACTGTTTTCACTTATGTCAATGACGTCACTGACTCTTGATTTCTTTTTTACTTTAAATTTATTGCTTTCAATTAGAGGTTCAGATATTTGATTGATTTCCTCTATCTTGTCTTTAATACTTTCGTATGAAGGTTTTTTAGCTACCGTAGTTAGAGGATCACTGAGTTTTCTTTTTTTGTTATTTTTGTTTATGCCTAGGTCGTCATCTAGCCAGTCATCGTCTACTTCTTCTGGCGCTAACAAAGCAGGTTTTACTTTAGATTTCTTTACGTCAACTTCTGGCAAGTCATTAATACTTCGATTTCTCAAAGCTTCTATAGCATTTCTATATTCTTTAACTCCTGTGGATTTCTTCTTATCTTTTGCTTTACAGTCGTCAGATGAATTTGAGTCGTCGGACGGGAAAGCCGCTTCGTTTCTAATAATTTGTGATAGATCTACATCATCATCACTGTCATCATCAATTATATTTCGTTTTTTGAAAACTGGAGTGTCTAGTTCTTTGATTCTACTTGTCATTTTCGATGTGCTTGGTGGCGAAACATCCTTTATTGGTTTAACTGGAGTTTTAGATTTAGACCTATTCAAAGTATCTATTGTATTATTTCTATCTGAGTTCTGTATTTTATTGCATATATTGTTGTACATTATTTCTTCGTCTTTTGTCAGTATAGTGCCTGTCCGCCATTTTTGTAGAACGTGTAATGGCGTTTCGCCGAAGTCAGTCTTTTGTGTTGGGATTGCGCCTTTTTCTAGCAATAATTGGACTACGTCTAAGTGGCCATTGCTTGCTGCGTCGTATAGAGGTGTGATGCCTGTAATATTTTAAATGAAAGTTAATATATTTGTCGAGATATCAAGTTGATATTTATACATTTTTGGATCTGAATCTTAATCCAAAACTTAAGGTTTATTATTAAATACAAAGTAAATACAAATTAATTTATCAACAAAATCATTTTTGCATTTTGTTAGGATGCTATTCGAGCATTTGTTTTATTTTATATTCCGAAGGTAATCATAAATTCTCAATCATCATAAAATCTGCAAACTTATGTATGTAATCAAGTCAAACATAAAAACTTCGTAAATCAATTAACCATATACATAGCCTTAATCAACTTATCATAGTCAATAAATTCAACTCACCATCACAATTGGAGCCCCCTCTATCATTAACATTAGCTCCATTATTGATGAGTATATTGACGACCTCCACATGTCCATGTATGCAGGCCTCGTGTAACGGCAACCAGCCAGCGTTGTCGCGAATGTTCACGGGATGGCCCTGTGCTATCAGACGCTCTACTAACAGCTTGTTGCCTGATATTGATGCCTGGAGAAGATGTATAATTATAGGACTAAATAGGCTTGCGTTTGTCTGGAACTCGCCTCGATGATGCGGCCTAGAGGTACGTCTACGGTAGACGAGCCGAGCAAGAGCGGAGCATGAGCCGGGACCAAATTCTTTTTTTTTTCTTTTTAAAAAGCGTTACCCCACACTAGGAATTTCTCCTGTATCGTGGGTGCGTTTACAAACATTTAAACTCACACCCACAAACAGCCAGACCTGGAACAAATATCTGTAGGCCATACAAATATTTGTTCTGTGCGGGGATCGAACCCGCAACACGTAGAACAGCAGTCGACTGCTCGTCTACTGCACCAACCGTGCCGTCAAATTCGTGTAGTTTAGACCGACTTACGAGTCTCACAAGAGCGCGCTTCCAGCATTAGGTTATCCGTCCAAAAAGGGATTTACATCGCGCTCGTGGACGTGCTTAGTGACAGACGGCTAATCACTCGAATCGAGCATCATGGAAACGTGCCAAAAGATGAGGGTTAAAAAAAACGGTCATCTACGAATAAGACTCGCGTACTTATTAACTTGCGACATAAACGGACTTGACAACGATCTTTTACATCTTTTGACTGTTTTCACAGGTCCAAGGGAACACAGACTTTAGTACCGCGGCCCCGGAACGTAAAGGGCAATAGAAGGAACATGGGTGGGTTTTAGTCAGTACAAGTCTGACACTCCCCCCGCTCCGCCCAGAGGAGGAAGTTATTTGATGATTTCCCATCCGCAAAAAAAAGTATTATGATTTTAATTTCAACTCGACACCTACGTTTTCTCGAGATATAAACAGACAGACAGATGGACAAAAAGAGTTTTTTTTTATTTAATAAACATTGCCCCACACTAGGAATATCTTCTGTATCGTGGGCGCGTTTACAACCATTTAAACTCACATACATAAACAATCAGATCCAGAACAACTATCTATAGGCCATTCAAAAATTTGTACAGCAGTAAATAGCTCTGCTAATGCGCGAACTGCCGTCAAATTGGTAATGGATTTTTGCTGTTTAATTGCAGAATGGTAGCTTTGACCTCTTGCCCTCTAAAACCGCATTCCTTCTCAGCGAACAGACTCGCTTTAACGAGCTATTAGCCTAATACATTTAGATAAACTTACGACATGTAGCTGTGTTTCTCCTTTCATATTCTTTTTGATAGTATATCCTTTCCCTCGTTTACGCGTCTCATGTTTTGTCTCCTTCACTTCTTCTTCATTTGTGTCTGAGAGATCTAAAAAACAAAGTAAAATTTTAGAGTTCAAATTATGGATGCCTTTTGGAAATTCGGTGGATGGAATGTTAAACAGAAATGGTGTATAATTAAAAATTATAAATATCTTGGGACAACTCACACACGGCTATCTGATCCCAAGCTAAGCAGAGCTTGCGTTATGGTAACCAGACAACTGAAATACATACTTATATAATTTATAAATACATACATATTATAGATAAATCACACCCAGACACAGAACAAACAATCATGCTCATCACCCAAAGTTTGTCCTGAGTGGGAATCGAACCCACGACCTCCGGCTCAGCAGTCAGGGCCACTAACCACTAGACCAACAGGCCCGTCGTATAAAACGCTGTCAATGAGATTAGACATCAAAAGGTATTTTTAATGACAGATTAGAACAGTGACATAAGAAATAAGCCGTGATATTATGTTATTACCTGTAAGGTCCTCAAGGCATATATCATCCCCAATATGAGTGGTATCCTCATCTCCCCCTCCTGCCGAACTCTGCTCATCTTCGGAATTCTCCAGATTATCCAAATTTTCGTACCCTAGGGCCCTCAGATCGTCTTTTGTTTGTTCCATTTTGTCAGTCTCACCATATTCTTCTTGATATTTAAGTAAGCTTTTCAGAACTCTAATTTCGTATTTCCTTTTATTCCATTCTTGTGCCTAGAAAGTGATCAAATTATAATAATACGTACCTATGTATACATGTCTTTTGGGGACTTGAAATATTTCTGATTTTTGGGGCGCACCAGAGATCTATTCTTCAAGGTTGTTTCTTCCGAAATGAAAGAAAAAAGTAGAATACCTAGTCCCCGATTTCATTAACATTAGAAGACGGTCGGCGCAACACGTTTTCTTCCATTCTCCCCTGTTAGTCAAGGCCAGTCATCATTTGAAGGAGAAAGGAGTAAGTACTCCTTTCTCATTCAAATCATTCCTTACTCAATTCATCTATCTTTTCTTTGGCCTTCCTCTCCTTTTCCATCTATCAACATTCAGATCCATCACTCTTTAAGTCACATGCGCTTCGTCCCTCTTCATTACATGTCCTTACCAAGACAAATGACTCTTTTTCGCTCTGCTCCGAAAGTTAAAATATCCAAAAGGAAACCAAAGTAAATAATACTTGAAAGTAGAGGTATACTTACAGCTCTCCTAGCCTCCAAACACGCCTTCTCAATCAGTCCATACGGTCTCTTAGCCAAGTACAGTGTCTCAGCGATATTGAACATCGTTGTGTAAGCTTCCTTTGGCACGTCTTTGATCAGCTCATACTCCTTCTCGTAGTAGTTCAGGGCTTCGTTATAGGACCCCATATCTTTGTAGGTTTGATATAAGCTGAAATAAATGGCGTATAGTTTTTTTTTACATAGATAGGTAATCTTAAGCTATGGTGCACAGGCTTGGTGACTTGACTAATACTAACTGTAAAACCAAATGATTTTAAAAGAGTTACCATGGAGTTTCTTGCCGGTTCTTCTCCATAGGAAACGACCAACCCGAACCGTGCATCTTTTCTCGACGTTTTATAAGTGCCCATGTAGGCCTATGTGAAATAAAAATATTTAGATTTTTGACTAATATTCATAAGTCGAAACTCAATGTTTGACAAAGAGAAGCCAAGTCGAGGTTGCGGGTTGTTCGAAAGTTATCGTCAAATGACATGTCTGGCGGATGACGGACTAACTGTAGGCTAAAATAGCGCAAAACTGGTGCCCTGAGGCAGTGAGGTGGAGTCGCGGCCGGCAATCAAGGCCATGGTAGGACGAACTTGATAGATCGTTAGATAGTGGAAGGAGGATGCTCTCTTAAATGGAGACCGCGAATCGGCAAGCGTAATCGGATTAAGTGGCGTGAGATTGAAGAGGCCTATATCTAGTAGTGAACTGCTGTAGGCTCATCATGATGAACTTGGCTAACTAGTAGGTATTTCCTGCGAAGCAGAGGCCTGTGATTCAGCAGTGGGAAAGCTATTGACCGATAATGTTTGAGCCCACATTGTCTGTACCTTTAGAAGAACTAGACTTAATCCTACTTCCTACTAATACACACATCAAAAGTGTCTAGGGATCAAGCATTTTTATGCGGATTTCTTGAGATTGAGATGTGGCTTTGTAATAAATTTATGATTTTATACATTTATATGGATCCTTTTTGGTGCATTTCATAATTTGAATCAGGAACTCTCAATCAAATTCGAGTAAAAGATGAAAATAAGCTGTCAATATTTTCCCTATAAAAACATACAACGCATTGAAGACATTATTAGTGCTACTGTTTCCCTACTACTGATTAAAACCAACGTTATTATGGAGCGGCGACGTCATTTAAGCAGGGAAGAAATGCTCAGAGCCGTGGGAATGATAGAAGCTGGTTCCCGGCAACGTACTGTAGCTTTAGCTCTGAATACAAGTCAGAGTGTTATCAGTCGACTTTGGACACGTTACCGAAGCACTGGTACCGTGGCTGAGCGCCATGGAGGACGGTATCGCTGCACCACACGGAGACAAGACCGATACATTCAAATCTTAACTCGAAGAGCTCCAACAATAACCGCCATGATGTTAGCCGTGAGGCTTCATCACTCTTCAGGGAACTTAATTAGCGACCAAACAGTCAGAAACCGCTTGCATGAAGTGAACCTTCATTCCCGAAGACCGCTACGGGTACCACCTATAGCAATGCACAATCGTAGGATTCGATATCAATGGGCTCTTGAACACAGAAATTGGGCAGAAGAACAATGGCGTTTCGTGTGCTTTTCTGATGAGTCTCGTTTTGGTATGAGACCGGATACAAGACGTATACGACACTGGAGAACCCCTGGACGCCAACAGCGATTAAAATCCTGCCAGGAAGTCCATCCTTATAGTGGTGGAACCATCATGGTATGGGCGGGTATTTGGATCGGCGGAAGAACTGAGTTGATTTGGATCAGAGGCAACCTCAACGCTCAAATTTATGCTGAGACGATTGTATCAGACGTCATCGTTCCTCTACAAGTGCAAATCGGTCCCTTATTTCAGTTAATGCATGATAATGCACGACCGCACACCGCAAGAGTTGTAAGACAGACTCTCGCCGCAGCTAACATCAATGTCCTGCCCTGGCCTGCTCAGTCGCCAGACTTGAACCCGATTGAGCATGCATGGGATATGCTACAGAGAAGAGCTCTGCCGAATATGGAGGGTATCCAGTCGCAAGAAGACCTTTTTTTGTTGTTGCAACGAACATGGGCGGCCATTCCACAGCGTGATTTGGATGAACTCATTTTGAGTATGCCAAACCGATGTTCTTGTGTTGTTAGTGTTCGCGGTAGAAACACGGATTATTAATTGTTTAAGTTACCCAATAAAATTTTAAAGAAAACTGTTATTTCAGTCTTTTTTTCGAACTTTAATGTTAGTGGTTCAAATGTCAAAAATCCCTTTATTAGGAAAATGGCAAATTTCTTTATTAATGCAAAGGTGACTTGGTTTATCGTTACTGTGACAAACGAAAACACTTTATTTGATGAATCCTTAAAGAAAATTTTAATTAATATCAATCAGGAGAAAAGTTATTGCAAAAATATATGTTGATCCCTAGATACTTTTGATGTGTGTATTATAAATGAGAATGTTTGTGAGGATGTATGGATATTTGTTACTCTTTCACGACAAAACGGCTGAACGGATCTTGATGAAATTTGGCACAGAGTTAGATTATGGTCTGAAATAACACAAAGGATACTTTTACTAGATTTTTTTTTCGATATGACCCGGGCGAAGCCGCGTGCGCCAGTTAGTAATAACATAACATCCCGTCTTCGACTTGTAATCCGCAAAGGGCTACCAAGTGTTGTGTACCTAACAAGGACTTTTCGCCAGATGTGTTTAATTCCTTCGCTATAAAGCGGGCACAAATCCAGACTCATGAAGAGAAAATCATGGTGGAATAGCCCAATAACACTAGGCCGAATTGGGAATCGAGCCCAGTATCTCATATACTTTTATTAAATATACTTAGTCAGTTATGTAACACCATAAGGAAAGTTTTTTTTTTGTTTAAGTTATTATAATTAGGTACTTAGAAATTAAATGAAAAGTGTTTTTTTTTTATTAGTTGATAGCTTCACTGTCGCATTAGGCCTGTAAGGCCTGTAAGGATAGTTGGAAGGAGGATTAATAAATAAATAAATGTTAAGCAGTCACGCTTGTGACCACTAGACCAAAGAGTCTGGATTGAACAGGACTTACCTAACATATATCGGTATAAGCGTCTTTCCACACTCGCCCGCCAGTTCGGCATGGTGTAACATCTTGAGATAGTACTCCACTGCGCCTGCGTAGTCACGCAGATGACACGCTCCGTCTCCGAGCTTCTCATAGTGTTTCTTGAATGTCACGTGGTCGGACGGGTCCGTGGATATCAGCAGGTCTTCTGTGTAGCACATTGCTGCTACTGTTTGGACAAACATGGTTCGAATATTAGGATAGTTGTATCTTTTTACGCGATTTCTACGTCGATTGTGTGCCGATTTTCAAAACTCTTTTTTACTTAAATTTATTATTCATTTTATCTCCATTGCTTTGGTAGTTTATGAGTTACTAGCTTCCGCATGCGACTTCGTCCGCGTGGTATAGTTACTTTGGGCTAACGCTAGCTTTAAACCGCGTGATGATCGAAAAAATATTTACTCTTTTCCAAAGGAGGACCAATACCCAATTTTTTTGGTTGTGACAAATAGAAAATCGAATAAACTTACCAACTCTAAGATTAGACTCAATGTTATCACTCTCCTCCTCATCGGGAGTCTTCAGCTTCCATGCTTTGAGCAGCACTTGCTTGGCACTCTGATAGTCAGACATCTTGCAGAGGATGTCAGCTTTAGATGATAATGTTTCGCATGTCTTTAGAACCTGAAAATGATTGTTAAAAGAGGACATATTAAATTTAAAGATCCTGGTCCTTTGGCTCCAAATCAAATAATGAGAACATTAGCCGAATATAGCCTAGCCTTTTTCTAACTTTGTCGGGGTCGGTTTCCAGTAATGGCTGTCAAAAACACTGCCCTAATCCTGATCAATTAATGGGAATGAATACACAAATATTCATAAATCACAAAAACGATAATTAATATAATAGATTTTGAAGAATCTTCACAACAATATAGCTTACATTTCAGACACACACATAGGCTACAATTCATAAAGATATCTTGTATATTTTATCACATAGCAAGTGAAAGGGAGTGCAACTAGTAATAAAATATTCTTATTTTCTATCTAATCTGTAAGAGTAAACAAATCTGAGATTTATCATTTCTATCTCCATGTTTTCCATTTCAGTGTCTACTCGCAATAATTGAGAAGATTGGTATTGAGACAGGCTTCGACAAACATGATCTTAAATAAGTTTAAACATTACCTTATCATCAAGCCTTTTAGCAACCTCAAGTGCTTTATTCAAGCAGCTTAAAGCCTTAGCATAATCTTTCTTCTTATTACAATGAAGTAAAGCCTCTGTAGTGTAACAATTGTGGAGAACTTCATACAAATCTTGGCTGGAACAGATTGATATGGCTTTGCTGATGCAGTCCAGTGCTTTGTCAAGGTTTCCCAGGTGTTCTTGGACTACTCCGATGTTGAGAAGCAAGCGGGCTCTCATGTCCATTAGTTCATGTTTGTTGATTTTGCCATTTAAGCTGAAAATAACATTATCCATTCATTACCAATGTGGTACTTATGATGCAACAGAGCTGGCAACATTTTCTTTAAAAATCTATGCTCATTAAGGGTACCATTAGAGAACAAAGTAGTGAAAGGTGTTTGTAAACCTATCCTAATTTTATTAAAAGGTACAGTTTGTGAGGTTGTAGGGGATAATCTCTGGAACTACTAAACCAATTTTGAAAATATTTTTACCGATTGAAAGCCACATTACTTGTGAGTGTCATAAACTATCATGCTGCAAGCTAAGGGGCTGAGCGGGTGACACCGCGTAAGGAAAAGCAGTTCATGAAAACTTTAGCTAATCTGGTAATCTTCTACCTAGCCTCTTCTAAACTATAATAGGTTGGTTTCCAGTATAAGTGGGTGCAGTTGGATATCAATGATATACCTTAAAAGAATTCTGGTGTTTTAGCCCATTTGTCTAACATTCGCAAAAGTGTCAGCTGAGCATGAGGGTTTGATCACCAGGTCAGAAAAATGTAAAGAGTTTTTGCATCAGGAATTTCTCAGTAGCAGCCATGGAGTCTGGGTTAGTAGTCTAGTCAACAAGTGCTTTTTTAGTCAAAACTTTTTAAAAGTCTCGGAAAAATATGGTTGAGGGCTCATTCGATTCGGGATCGCATCTAGAAAGTTTTTGAAAAAATTCAAGACCCGCTCGAAAAAATTGCAAAAGTTATTAACAAATTAGTAAACAAAAACAAAGGGGTTTAGTTTTTTTGATATATCCCGAAAACTATTTGATATATTTTGATTTTGAAAAAAGATTCAAAAAGAGGAGAAAATTTCCTAAAAAAAACTCCCTACTCGCGAAATTGTAGGACCAATATTAAAAATTTTACAGGGAGCTGAAAATACGCCTGAAAACGGCTACTCGGGTTTCCGCAAGCCACGCCCCATTCGAGCGCTTTAATGAAAAATATTATTTAAACATACTAAATGTTGATATTAAAATTTGAAAAATTCAGACATGTACAGGACAAATTAAAGAATGAAATACCGTAGAAAAAATATTTTTACCGCGATTTTATAAAATGTTAATTATCCATAAATTAATTAACAATTTCTTCCGACTGGGCTATAAACATTGCAAGTTGCATAATTGTTAAACCAGAAATCTCAATTTTTTTTCCTCTCGTGGAGCTATTCTTCAAAAATTAAAGAAAGGATTTCCGTTGAGTAAATTAAAAAATTGTTAATTTTCGATTTGTTATTAACAAATTACCTAGGCGGCAAATTTAATATTTAAATAAATACTACAAGAATTATTTTTTTTTCCAATGTCGATGATCATTCGTTTTTCTATCAATAAAAGCTACCTAAAAATATTTTTTAATCAAAGAAAAAATTTAGTTTTTTTATAAATTTTCATTGTTTATTAAATAAACAATTTGTTATAAACAATTAATTTTTTTTTTGTATAATTTTTTTAGAATTCAAAAAAATATTTTATATTTATTATCGAATTAATTTTTCTTTCCGCAAAAAATGTAATTGGTCGGTTTTATTTTAGTGTAAAGAATTCTAAAAAAATTATACAAAAAAAAAATTTATAGTTTATAACAAATTGTTTATTTAATAAACAATGAAAATTTATAAAAAAACGAAATTTTTTCTTTGATTATTAAGGAGGATAATAAATAATGATATTTTAAAAAAAAGCGTACCTTAATATTATTAACTAGTGGTAAAAAAAAATTGTTAATTAACAAAACGGTTTTTTAGCAGTATTTTTTTTTTTAAGGATCGTTTTTTATCTTAAAATTCATAATTTTTTACGAGGAAACTATTTTCAAAAAAAATATTTCAATTATCTTATAAATAATCTATTTGTTTAAAACAATTTTATAAACAAAAAGAATTCAAATTTATAAAAAAATATTTTTAGGTAGCTTTTATTGATCGAAAAACGAATGATCATCGACATTGGAAAAAAAAAAATTCTTGTAGTATTTATTTAAATATTAAATTTGCCGCCTAGGTAATTTGTTAATAACAAATCGAAAATTAACAATTTTTTAATTTACTCAACGGAAATCCTTTCTTTAATCTTTGAAGAATAGCTCCACGAGAGGAAAAAAAATTGAGATTTCTGGTTTAACAATTATGCAACTTGCAATGTTTATAGCCCAGTCGGAAGAAATTGTTAATTAATTTATGGATAACATTTTATAAAATCGCGATAAAAATATTTTTTCTACGGTATTTCATTCTTTAATTTGTCCTGTACATGTCTGAATTTTTTCAAATTTTAATATCAACATTTAGTATGTTTAAATAATATTTTTCATTAAAGCGCTTGAATGGGGCGTGGCTTGCGGAAACCCGAGTAGCCGTTTTCAGGCGTATTTTCAGCTCCCTGTAAAATTTTTAATATTGGTCCTACAATTTCGCGAGTAGGGAGTTTTTTTTAGGAAATTTTCTCCTCTTTTTGAATCTTTTTTCAAAATCAAAATATATCAAATAGTTTTCGGGATATATCAAAAAAACTAAACCCCTTTGTTTTTGTTTACTAATTTGTTAATAACTTTTGCAATTTTTTCGAGCGGGTCTTGAATTTTTTCAAAAACTTTCTAGATGCGATCCCGAATCGAATGAGCCCTCAACCATATTTTTCCGAGACTTTTAAAAAGTTTTGACTAAAAAAGCACTTGTTGACTAGACTATAGTGCCTCTATTACATGGGACTTAAACATTACTGGTGATACATAAGTGTACTCAATTATGTTACATTATTTATAGGATTATCCATACTTACTTCTCACACAACACAAGACTTTTCATGAATGCTTTCTCAGCAGCCCTCAGAGAGGTTTTAGCCTCATCCTCGTCAGTTGTACTTTGTCCTTGCAATAAATATATTCTGCCCAGTGTTGCCATAGCTCTTTGCTCCTCAACCAAGTTCTTCAGCTCTTTTGCAACAGCTGTGAAAGGTTATAGTATCTAAGTACATGCAACCTATTTAAACATACAATATAGAAAGGTGAACAAACTTAAAATGCAAGCCTATTTAGTGTAAAAAGGCACTGGTTACTAAAATACACAATCGTGAATAGAGAAAAGGGACAAATATATACAAAGATCCTGAGTTAAAGAGCAGTTATTATGAATATGATCCTTGGGTTTACCCAAATGTCGCTCCTCATACTTCAGAGCCTTGTCAAATTCTGCCAACAGCATGTACATCTCTCCAATCATTCGATTGCAAGTGCCCCATTCCATACGAAGCCCCAATTCTTTGCAGATAGTTGCTTCGCTCTTGTACTCGTCCAAAGCATCGCTATAACGATTGTGTTTGTAATAAAAAGACGCCAAATCATTGTGAGCTTCAGCTAAAGCACGTCTGTTGCTCCCGTTTAAAGCCTTCTTCTTTCTTCGTATTAGTTCTGAAACATTTTCATTACTAAACAACACGAAGGTAACCTTAAACTTGAGTTATTGATCAATTAATGTTTTAATGACTTACTTTCTTCTTCCATTTTATTTTATTTTTAGTTTATTTACGCATATTTCAAGGTTTAAACGAAATTAACTAATTTATAAGTTTCAGGCGCCGAAATAAACATGAATGAACTTGACGTACTGTGATTACGTCACAGTGTGACATTTTTATTTTCCCGTTGCTTCACACAACGGCCGCGTTCACGATTGAGAAATATTTACCTAAACAAAATTAGGCATTTTTCCTTCTATATGTTTTTCATAATTTAATATTTGCTTATTACGCAATTATTGAAATAGATAAATTGAAAACGAATGGTTACTTTTGCATATTTGCATTGGTCAATCAACGTCTCAAAGAAATATTTGAATGCAACTTTATTAATTTCGGTTTTAGATGTCACAAATTGGCTAAATTACGAAATAAACAAGACGAATCAAAAACTTATTTGTGTCAAATGTTATAAATTAATACCTAATTAAATTACTCGTCACTTAAAAAAAAATAAACAACAGACAGTCGCAAGTATTGTCAAAACGGGAAAATAACAAAAGCTCTTATTTCTCGCGAGGGTCAACGGACGAAGCTGATTGTCGTTTGTTTCTGTTGTGTACAAATTAATTCCGATTTAAAATTCTCCCTCTATTGACTGTGAATTAAACAATCAAAAAGGTGTTTTGTTTTAATTAAATCGACTAAATATTTAACCATTTTGCGCTATAAAACTAAGTGGTTGTGCTAATACCGGCGCTGAATATAATAATTAGCTGGTAAGTAAGTATACTTTTTACAATTTATTTTATAGAATCAATTTTCATCTGCATGTTATCTCAAAAGATCTTATTATTGTGGTTTTTATTGAATTGTTAACCGTTAATAATAGTAACCTAACAATTCAAAATTGGACAAAAGAACCAGGTGTTCGTAACTGTTGGTTGTTATCCATTTCATGGGACTCATTTATTATTTTCACAGCATTGATATATTTATCCATATCCCAAACACACATTTCTCATTTATAATTTCTTGCAAAAATTAAATTAAAATTTTGATCTTGAATGGAGGTGGATTATTATTAATTGATGGATGGTTGGTCTAGTCGTTTCAAACGTGACTGTTGAGTATAAAGTACTAAGTTCGATTCCCAGGTTGAGCAATGTTTCCATTTGGTAAATGGCTATAGGCTTGCCCACTTTAGCAAAGGCAAACTTTTATTTCATAGGTAAACTTTTATTTCATAGGTAAACTTTTATTTCATAGGAATAATAATAATAATAATAATAATAATGGCTAAAGAGAATTGGCGCAAACCTGTAGTACTTACTACCGATGACCGCAAGGTAATATGGCAAGGTAAGGAGCTTCACGGGCGCTTCTACAAGGCTCTTCATGGGCCCGATGTAGATTTTCTGGCGTCCGTGTCCTGGCTACGATTCGGTGACCTATTTGGGGAAACTGAAGGTTTTGTCTGTGCGATTATGGACGAAGTTATGTTGACGAACAACTACCGGAAATATATAATGAAGGATGGGACGGTTGACGTGTGTCGGGCATGCCACCGTCCTGGTGAGTCCATCAGACATATTATTTCTGGTTGTTCTCGTCTAGCTAACAGCGAGTACTTGCATAGACACAACCAAGTGGCCAGGATTATTCATCAGCAACTTGCCTTGAAATATAATCTTGTTGAATCTGAGGTACCGTACTACAAGTATGTGCCCGACCCAGTTCTCGAGAAAGACCATGTTACGCTGTACTGGGATCGGTCTATCATTACTGACAGGACTATTGTCGCCAATAAACCTGACATAGTGGTGATAAACCGATCAGCGCGCCGCGTAATGATAATCGATGTTACCATCCCACATGACGAGAACCTCGTGAAAGCTGAGAAAGAAAAACAACTAAAATATCTTGACTTGGCACACGAGGTTGTTGACATGTGGAATGTGAACTCGGCTATTATTGTGCCGATTGTCGTAACGGCCAATGGCTTAATTGCCAAGAGCCTCGACGAACATCTGTCGAAGCTCTCCTTAGGTGGTTGGATCAAGGGCCTGATTCAGAAGGCAGTACTCCTCGATACGGCCCGCATTGTGAGGAGGTTCCTGTCTCTGGAGCCCTAACCACCGGTAACTTGGACCCTGCTCCCGTTACCGGCGGAAACCTATTTTTATATTTTTAAATGTTTTTTTAATTTTTTTTTTCTAAGAAATATTTAAAAATGTAAGTATAAGATGTAATGTAAATAAAGGAGATAATAATAATAATTTATTTGTATAGAATGCAGGTGCTACAATAGTGGTGTTAGTTTTAGGTTTAATTCCAGTACATTCTGCCTGTTGGCATACAAAAATTTACATGAAAAGTATAAGTATGACATAAAATAAAACAATTAATATTACAATTCATCATTTAAAAAATCAGTAACAGAGTAATAACATTTCTCTGTTAGCAATGACGACAGGAGTTTCTTAAATGTTACTAAGGGCTTATCCTTAATACAATTTGGCAATTTATTAAATATAACAGGTGCCATACCAATTACGTTTTTTTTAAGCAAAGCAGTGTTATATCCACCAGTACTTAGTAGATTTTGATATTTGGATCTCAAGGCAGTAGTTCGCATCCTTGTGTCATTTAATGCAGGAAATAGATGCTTGTTAGTTTTAACGAAGATAGCTATTTCGAGAATGTATATGCTAGGAAAAGTTAATATTTTATGTTTTTTGAAAAAAGGAATGCAACTATCTGTAACCTTGAGATTGAAAATAGACCTTATACAACGTTTTTGGGCTTTAAATATAGACTCCCTTTCGGAACAATTACCCCAGAATACTACACCAAATCTTAGAATAGAGACCACCAAACCATGATATGCAACCATTAAAGTATCCACGTTGACTTTCTTGGACAGATTGAAGAGAGCATACGCGGACGTGCTTAATCTTTTGCAAACTTCTTCAGCCTGCGGTTTCCAAGTTAATTGACTGTCTATCAAAATACCCAAAAATTTAGCCACATTAACTCTATCAATCGTTTGTCCCATATAATTAATTTGTAGGTTTAAGGGAAGGATTTTTTGATAGAAATGCATTATATTAGTTTTATTTAGGTTTATGATAAGGTTATTTTCGGTGAGCCACTTTATTATTAATTTTAGAGAATTATTTATTTCCCTTTCATAGAGCTCTTTGTTGAGGCAGTCTATTAGGATCGTGCTGTCATCGGCAAATAACACACAAGGGTGAGGGATGTGTCGGGGCAAATCATTAATATATAGCAGGAATAGTAATGGTCCTAGAACGCTGCCCTGCGGAACACCATATTTAATTTTCCTAGGACTAGATAAATATTTAACCTCACGTTTTGATTTGACACATATTTTAGAGATTTCTGAATATTGGAGACGACCACTCAGATACGACTTTATGAGACGCAGAGCATTCCCTCGTATCCCGTAAGCTTCAAGTTTGACCAAAAGCGTTGGATGGTGCACGTGGTCAAAAGCTTTGGTCATGTCGGTAAAAATGGTACAGATTGGTATTTTTTTATCGACATTAACCATGATTTTATTAATTAGATCGTAAATGGCCATATTTATATTTTTGTTTTTACGAAAACCTTTTTGTTCATCACACAATATATTAAATTTTGTCAGAAATGAAAGAAATGACTCATATATTACTTTTTCAAAAATTTTAGAGAAAACGGGGATTAATGCTATTGGTCTATAATTTGCCATTTCTTCTTTGTTGTTCTTCTTATGGAGTGGTTTTACTATTGTGGTTTTAAGGCTATCTGGAAATGTTCCGGCGAATGTGCTTGTGTTAATAATGTGGCTTAGGGGGTTAGCTATAACAGAACTGACAAATTTTATAACGTTTGTCGAAATACCGTCATATCCATAACTCTTCTTGTTTTTTAAAGATTTTATCACTCTTGTAATGTCTTGAGGGACAACAGGGGCCATGAAAATAGAATGAGGGTTATTCGTTATTCTTACATTGTTTGTAGTCGTGTTCAAGGGTGGATCTGAGATCTGATCGATAAAGAAATCGTTGAATGATTGTGCTATTTCATTAGGGTCAGTTAATATTTGATTATTGTTTTTTATTCTTGTTATGGGTTCACTTATAGATTTTGTCTTATTTATTATTTGCCAAGATGTCTTAGATTTGTTTTTGGAATTTTTAATTAGAAAGTTGTTCTGCGCTTTTTGGGTCAGTTTGATAATTTTTTTAAATTTTTTCGAGTAAAGTTTAAATGTCGTTTTATTTTCACTAGTAGGATTAAGTCTTTGTTTCCAGAGTAATTGGCGTTGTTTTTTGCTGCAGATTCTAATACCTCTAGATACCCATTTGATTTTTTTTTCAGATCTTAATATTACTGTTTTAAATGGGAAACATAGATCATATAGGAGTTGAAATATGTCTATAAAGTTATCATAGGCTTCATTTGGATCTTCTGTGCTATATATATCTGAAAACGATAAGTTTTGGAGATGATTTCTGAAGATAATTAAATTTTCTTCAGATATGTCTCGTCTTGATGTTTTCCATGTTTTAATTTGACTAAACTTATTAACCTTAATTTTAAATATTTGAGCCGTATGGTCGGATAATCCAAAGTCTATTATTTCACTTTGGCAACTTTGTTTCGAGTTGTGCGCAAAATTATCTAAGCAAGTATTACTAAGAGGTCTGGTCGGTTTATTTATTTCTAGTTTCAAATCGTAGTTCATCAGAAAATATTCAAAATCCATGCTAATTCTGTTCTTTTTCAAAATATCTATATTAAAATCTCCGCACATAATTATTTTTTTGTTAGGTTTGGATATCTTTTTAAGTATAATATCTAGGTTTTCATAGAATTGGTGTAGGTTCGTGATTTTTGGTGGTCTATATACACATAGGATTGTAAGTTTTTGTGAAGGTAGTTCAATTGCGCAACATTCTATAATTCCCTTTACTGAATGACTCATAATGTCAGGTAGGTCTTTATATTCGATGCCTTTTTTAACTAAGATACAGGCTCCACCGCGCTTAATGTTATGTCTAGCATAACATGCCGCTAGCTTATAATTTGGTATATGTAAAAGTTTCTCCTGGCCAGACATTATGAAATGCTCGGTTATACATATTATATCTAAATTAATTTGTTTACTTAACAATTCCTGTATATAAATAACCAGTAAGTCAGATTTGCTTAAAAGACCGGCAATATTTTGGTGCATTATATTTATATGATTAGAGAAAAAAATCGCACCGTGGAGACGAAGTGCTTGTTTGGTAGTCAGCTATATAATATTCTTGTTGAGAAAATGAATTATAATCAGCAATAGTTACCGATAGATTATGAAACACAATTCGCATACCACGATCGTTTATTTTCCTACTGAACTTAGAGAACATTGTAAAATCGTAACTCAAGTTTAAATTAGAGTCAAACGGCGTTGCATAGTTGTATGTCTGCAAGTCTAGATTAAGTAGATTATTAAAAGTCTCTATGCGCCAGTTAAACAATGTTGAATTGTCATATAATTTGAAAGTAGGGACACATATTATAATATTCGTATGCTGTATTTTCTGCAAATTTTCTCTCAGTTTCACAATTATGTCCACATAGTTTTCAGTTTTATGGAAGTCTTTTTCTCCAATTAAAATAATACAGAAATCATCCATTGTATATTCTATTAATTTCTTCTCCAAGTTGTTGGTAAGTTGCTCCGTGCCACAGTTCGGATAAACATAGTGACAGAATTCATAGTTTAGGAATGTACTCTCGGCTATAGACAAAATCTTGTTATTTTTATTTGTACTCAAAATACATAGCTTATTTTTGGTGTTTTTAGGCCTGGTAGACAGTCCAGCTTCTTGGGATTGAAGTGTCTCAGTGTGTCTATTTTGCACACAGAGCTTTTCCTTGATTGCTGGTGACTGTGAAGGAGTTTCAATCTCTCGAGGAGTAGTTGCAACATTTGCACTTGATTTTGCCAGTATGCTTTTTGCCTTCTTCTTTGGGGTAACAGTTATCTCAGATGTTAGTTTACTTGTAACTTGTTTCATTAACTTGTGCTTTACATCTAAGTTTTTTATTTCATCTTTTAACTTCATGTTTTCTAATGACAAGTTATTAATTTCCTCGTGAGCTGCGCTTAGTTGTAAATTAACTTTTTGTAGTTCATTTCTAAGTTGTGTGATTTCTTCGTCGCTTTCATCATCAGATATATTAGGAGGTAGGCTACTGGAAGTGCCATCTAGCGGTGAGTTTGCAGAATTTTGCATACTTTCGTTTAAAGTGTCGTTTGACAATGAAGTAGCACGTTTCCTCAGTCGAAACGTAATATTTTCTAAAAATTCCATATTTGTTGTTGGTAAACGTCGAGAAACAGTAGAAAAAAGAACTTTGCTTCGGTGGGGATCGAACTCGGGCCTCGAGCGATCACGACGACTGCTTAGGACAGACTCACGTTTTGCCAGCTTAGCCAAACGTTCATTAAGTTTGTTGACGAAAATAATGTTCTGTTTTTATTTTCGATATTTTTGAATTTTAAATTGACCGTTTTTTTTTTCTTGTTGTTGTCACAGTGACCGCGATTTGAAAAAAGTTGTTTTTGTTGTGTTTTTTAAGTTTTTATTATGCACAACGATAGAATAGGCACCAGGTTGTAGCACTGTTTGTTTTAAAACCTTATTTATACAGAGATTATTGTGTTTAAGCTCTTGTTTACACTATGTTTGTTGTGTTTACACTGTTTTACTTATATCACTATTGTTTATTGGCAGAATTGTTTGCTAACAATGTCACTTATTTATCGGAATACACTGATGCTATTTCACCACTTATTCACACTTGAAGACGATTTAGATAATTTAAAAACAATTTTAATTACGGAGCTGAAGTTAACGCTGACATTGACAGATGTCATGTCAGGAAAAAATGGGATTATCACTACATACCTCTGCCTAACCTTTCATCGTTTACAGGTGTGAAGTTTTGTCAAATTTTTCATAGTTTTTTATGTGGTGGGACTCATTATCCTTGTTATATTTCATCAGGGGCTGGTGCCTGTAACTCCACACCCAAGCTGCGTACTTTCCGTACAGAAATTAGCCCTGTTATATAGTAAAACATACGTGTAGTTGAAGCCTCACTTGTAATAATGTCTCAATAATCATAACTAGGTACTACACATCCATAATTTCAAACATAATCCCTTTGTAAGAAAATCTTTACGTACCTACTTAAACGCACACCTTCTTTCCATGTTGGTTGTTATTAGCATAAACCACAGTATACCGCCTGCTATGATCCTTACCTACACCTTTTGCCTAATGATTCTATCATACATTGGGAAATACATGCACACCAAAAATATTTACACAAATAACTTCTGATTAATTGTCGGACTTTTGGGCCAATGACTATGTGTAAAGACTATCAAAGTTCTACAAATGATAGCCAGGACCAACAACTTACGATGCTCTCCGAAGCATGGAGGATTTTTTTTATGGAGTAGGTGATCACCCATCTACAAACTAGCCTAGGCTGTTATTTACCCACAAGTTCTTTTGGGAACACTGCTTGTTTTAAGTAAACAATTTAGTAAGTTAGTGCACCTCAAAAATGAGATCAGAATCATTCTGTTTATGTTCAACAGAATGACTAATTTTGAATACTGGCTTGTCAGGTATTTATTAAACATCCTTATTAAGACAAATTTAGATCATGACATAATTATTCCAATGCAAAATTGATTTTATTTGAATGGTACAGTCAGCAAAGAAGAAGGTTCGTCCGATACAGTTGAAATTTTCTATGAATGTTTTTGAATGTAGTTCTTTACAGAAAACAAATAGTTCATTAAATAAATTAAGTTTAAGTTGAACAACATCGGTTTATCGGCACCAGGCTCTCCAAGCCTGGTTGTCTTGGTACCTAAATCTATTTAAGATCCCTGTGTTTAGGAAACATTTAAATTGTTGCTTTTTAATCGAAAGAATGGGTGATATTGTCAATTGACTTCACACATAATATTATTTAATTTTATGTATAAAAAAAAAAAAATTCAAAACTATTTTGTATTTTTTGAAATTTTATCCTTTACCTATTAGGATTTATCCTAGGCAGTTGAGCCAATTTATTAAATTAAATAAATATTGGCCAGATGCTAAGTCGCAACGTAAGCAACATCGCCAGTCTCTTGGGCACATTGCAATGTGCCAAAGGGCATCAAAAAACTCCTCAACTCTGCTTACCTTACTTTTTATAGTTACCTAATGAAAGCATTAAATTAAAATGAAGGAATAATATTTTCCTCTGTTATTAATATTTCTGTACCTACCTTCTTACTAAACTCACTACAACAACAACATTCCATGGATCCTTGAAATACGTAGTCATACATAATTTTCCGGTATTACCAAACAAAACAAATGTCTAAAAATATGATAAAACCTCTTTTCTCGTGTAGGTACCGTACAATATTATACATCAACATTCCTATTCATAGTCAGCGCCACTGTGGCGCCTCGAGGCGCCGCCGTCTGCCGGCCTATAGTTAATGTCGCCCAGGACTGATGGGACCCCTTCAAAAATGTCTTTGTGGAAGGTAATTAGGTCAAGTATCCTATGGCTATGATTGGTAAACATCGGTAGGGCTCACCTTTGTGGGCACGTGACCCATCTCAAAGGGCTCTGACGTCACTGACAGTATAAACAAAGAACAACTCCAAAGGGAATAAAAAAATTACGATCCTTTGCCTTGCTGTTGACGGGTATAAAAAGGTTTTAGATATCCCACTGAAATAGCGGAACCAGTATGGATATGACCAAGCCTGCAAAATATTCTAAAACATTCCATTTTACTTTATGCCGCCAAATAACCTTGAAAAAATTAAAACAGCATAACTTATTCGTTCCAATGCAGGTGTAATATTCGCGTAACTAATTATTATCAGAAAACATTGCAGGCATAATGTGAGTTTTATAAGCGTTAGTAACTCTTTGGTACTTAAAGGAATTTTAAACATTGGAAATACATAACATTAATTTAAAGTACTTGCTAACTAAATTAACTGCTCAAGTTTTTGTAAAACTTCTGCTTTTCGCGGCCACGTTTTTTGTCGACAAATTCAAAATTCTGAGTCCTATTACTATTAAACTGAGAGTTTTTCTGTCTGCCACTTTTGCGATTGCAACCTCTTTGAACCTCTTAATTCGTAGTCCACAGCACTTTAATTTAATGTTTATTGGAATATTTTGCTTCAAATAATATTCTACGGGGCTGTCTTGACAGATTGAATTTGAAATTTTATTTAGTTGTGTCCTTTATAAAATTAGCATTGAGTTTTGATAATTCTAGCAAAGAAATCACCCAGACTACCTACACCTTAAATTACCGAGTCTAACTACCGGGCATGTCGCGTGAAGCCTTATTTATGCACCCAACGGGGTGGACAGGAAGGGCACTACGGTCATGCCATGTATGGTCATTAAAAGTTGCTGCTCGCTTTCTGGATCGTAGGCAGCGTATCATAGCTCAGGAAACGAGAGAACAACAATCTGAAAATATTCAGATACTGCAAACCTTCAAAGTTGATTTTGTAAACTAGAGCAAGACATCAGAATCGGATAGATGTCCACGAAGAAATCGTGTTTACTGTACCATAAAACAATTTTCTAACGATGTTTGACGGCACACCGCTTGTTGCAGAAATAGAATTTAAGTTTATCTAAAAATATATCCATCCCCGCATCGGAAACGCCGGCTTAAGGCAAGCATCACCTGGTGATATGCAAGCCGCGCGGTACCAACATGAAATCGGTCGACGAACCGGCAAATCTGGGCCAAGAAAGCATATTGCCTGAACATTTTCGCCTAGAATATATTCCGATGCATTTGCAATTTTCTTTGGATCCTTCACATATCTTGGAATCGTAATGCAATAGTGACACTAGATTCCAATGAAGGCAGCATTTGGCTTAGTGTGCTAGATTTGGCCTATCAAAAAAATGGAACAAGTAAATGATGCAGCGCCAATGTGTAGTGATATTGACACCCACCAACTTTCATTGAAGTCGTTCTAAGAATGTGAATAATCTGCAACGTAACTAGAGATCAACGAGAGACGTGACGATGTGTAATAAAATTTGCATCGATTACGAAAGGTGTTAATCATTAAGCGTCCGATAGATCGAGAACCACTGAGATTTGATAGACTGGAACGAATCTCCACGAGCGCCAGCTCTCGAAACAATGGATTTGTACTGGGCATTGATTCACGCGTCGCGTTTAAATGTTGCATTCGCGGAACGCATACTGTTACATCTACATGAGTTCACCAGAAGTGTCCGAACGGTATCAAGATTCCGGTTCTAATTAAAGCGAAGTGATTCAGCGGCCCCGCGCCATGTTAATTTGCCTAAAATTCGCATTATATCTAACGGATCGTGTTGTGGAAAGCTGTCAGAAATTCTTAATTACAGAGTTCGGGGCTTGCTCATTATTTGCTCTGAAATTAAACCCAGTTTACTAATTGCCATACATATTTCTGGTGAACAATAGGCTTGACACTTTGTGAAGTAAAGCGTGTTACAGAAATATGAATTACCAATATTTATTAGTGTGGATACTCCTATCTTGGTTACGGCACAGTGTTTTTAATACAGAATTTATGGCGTGGCTAAGGGGGTTATCTTGCTCAACCCCGGGTTATGGTGACCTATTTACTTGCGCGCAGTGTGTAATCTGTGCATTAATATCTGAAAATAAATGACGGTGAACGCACGAAAGCTTCCTATAGCGCAATGTTTGTTCGATATTGAACTGAAAAGTATATTTTCTACATCATCCATCAGCTGCATTTTATCAATCGCTCTAAGCTCCATTTCTCTACAGGCTGATAGTAAAACAACCGTTCGTGTCTGAGACGACGAATGAGTGAAATCCATTGTATTGTACAGCTAATAGGTCCAGAATTAGTTTCTATGTTTACTTATTGCTACCTACCAAATGTAGGCGACGAAATGTAACAACTAACAATGCTTTGAGTGATGATGCTCGCCACTACTTTTTGTTATCTAAATAAGATACAGTAGTGACTAGTAAGTTTCTAAAAACATTAAGCATAGTTTATTGTTCCACTAAAATCGTTAAGAGTATTTACGTCATAGCTTTAAACGTAAATGTTGTAACAACAACCACTAATTATGGAGAGTTATGGCTTCAAAATATAGTTTCTCGTTTTAAACTGCCTTCGAACCTTAAATAGCATTGTGATAAATATTGCACTGACTCGAAGCACCGCGCTTGGAACGGTTCATTCAGTTACCAACTGTAAAGCTCCGAAAATATCATTATGGAGCAACGGCCGGGGAATCTCAATGGTTTTATTATAAACCTCATCTATTATGCATTTAGTGGAGTCCAATCACGGGTCGAGGCAATAAGCGAAAATCGTTACCG
Source organism: Ochropleura plecta (assembly GCA_905475445.1). NCBI lineage: Eukaryota > Metazoa > Arthropoda > Insecta > Lepidoptera > Noctuidae > Ochropleura > Ochropleura plecta. The sequence goes on from FR997739.1 coordinate 14,211,035, forward strand.
ATTGCCAAATATGGAAGAGAGTGCGAAGTGGGACATGGATAAATTTATATCTTGAGTTCCCGACCCGTAAGGGATTGTTTGTGAACGATGCAAATCGTTCGCATTCGCTGAACAAGGGTTCCCCTATCCAAAGTCCGTAACGTCATGTTTTATACTTCGCCCTTAATTCCGAACGATGAAAGCTGCCGTGTTCATTACGAATGACGTCATGGCTTTATGCGTCATCGTAAATAATATAGACTTTCCAATTACTATCAAAGCTGGTTGAAAAGAAAAGTAAGAGATAGGCTCAATTGGAGTCTTTATAGCAGCGTGTGCTAGCGTGGGCGCAATAAGACCGGAGTCATATCAAGTTACCATCTAATTTAATCCCATATTTTGTTTCGTAATGTCTCGCAAACAATGGAGTGTGTGTTGCCAGGTTCCCTTATTATTTATAATTTATTCTTAAGCTTTCGAAGGGCAAAGGGATGTAACTGTGAGTGTGAATTTCGAAAGAAGCGTAGCTTGTCATTATACATTATAATGTATGGCGTCCTACGCAAGAAAGGTTCCCCGTTATACAATACAATACAAGGTGTCTGCTTCATGAATTAACATCAGATAAGGATTATTCTTCTTGACTTAATGTTTTAAACATGTTCATTACGAGAGTATGTGTATGAAAAGATTGCATTTTCAAGACTTGCATCCTAAAAGCATGAAACGTAAACAGCAAGGAACTGATTGTTGTTTCTCACTAAAACTTTTACGTGAGAAAGCTTATTTAATGAGACTGGCAAAGAGCACAAATATACGGAATGCTGCAACAAATGCACGTTTAGGCAATGCGAGTACACTCCCACGAAGGAAATCTTTTGTAAACTCTCCTGGCATCTGCACATCTGCGGAGCACACCGTTTAACATTTATTTATATTTATTTTATTTATTATTAAGACAACAGGGGTCCAGTGTGTTAGTAACAAAATTCTTAGCCTATGTTAGTACTTAATAGTAAACAGCGATCTGGTTCGATCGACCAGCGAATGCACAAGCGGGCTGTCTGCCCTGGCGGCAATTGAGTGAAGGATGCTATTACGACTGCCACGCAATCTACTAAGCAACGAGGCGGATCTTTTACGCCATACTGCGTCAAAACTATCAATGCGTGCATCAGCAAACATCCCCGATGCGCTGCAAAATCGTGGCAGTCGTAACAGAACCCTGAACGCATTATTAAATTGGACACGCAAAGCATTGCAAGCCTTTTGGGTATATCTGAACCACAGGGCCCCCGTGTACAGCGACGTGCAATACGCCTTAAAGAGGGCTATTTTTACTGCTACGGTACAACGAGAGAACCTGCGAGCCAACATATTCGCCCGGACTGACAATGCTCTGCGCTCCCTTTCCAGATCCAAATCGTCCCTCAGATCATCTGTTAATATGTGGCCCAGGTATTTAAACTTAAAAACCCTTTCTATCGGGAGACCTTTCAGCAACAGTGGGGGGACCGTAGATGGACATCTAGCACGAGACCGGAAGACGATATACTCTGTCTTCTTCGGATTGTACATCAAACCATGCGACTCCGCGTATGACTCACACACAGCCAGTAACTTACGGAGGGCACTGATCGAGGGAGCCAGCAGCACCATATCGTCCGCGTAGCTGAGATTATTAAGACACACTCCATCAACATAGCAACCGACGCGCGTGCTGCTGAGTCGCTCGACCAGTTCGTTCACATACAACCCGAAGAGTAATGGTGAGGATAGTCCCCCCTGCCTCACCCCACATTCCGGCCTGCATGGCTCCGATAGCTCCCCTGCCCATTTCACACGAGTCTCCTGGTGTAGGTACCAATATTTGAGGAGAGATGCGAGCTCTGGCGGCAGCGTTGTAGCTTTCAGCTTCTGCCACAGTAGGTCATAAGAGACTAGGTCAAAGGCCCTTGACAAGTCCAGGAAAACCGCATAAACCGGTGTTTGTCTATCCGTGTAATACTTGACAGCGTGCTTCAAACTAAAAATGGCAGTCTCCGTTGATAACCCAGCCCGAAAGCCAAACTGGGCATCATGGATCTTGACATGCCTATTTAAATACGAGTTGAGCACACTGTCAAGTATCTTAGCTATAATAGTGGCTAGAGAAATTGGCCTGTAGTTTGACCCGTCCGATATGTCTCCAGTCTTATTTTTGACTACTGGTACCACCAAAGTTCGCATCATGTCCGGGGGCATGTACGAGTGAGACAGACACAAATTAAATAAAAGTGCGAGTACTCTCGGCAAGTGCCCACCTGCATGCTGTAGGTGCTCGATGCTAAGCCCATCGTGACCTGGGGATTTACCTCTAACCATTTTATTAATAATGGTCCTGACATCTTTAGCTAGCACTACCGTTGGAATTTCCTCATCTTTGTGAACAGCATCGAGCTCCCCGCATGATGGACCCAAGGGCGACCGCGTGGTAAACTGGGTTTTAAACAACTCTGCGATATGTTTTGGGTGGGCAACCCCGTCGATACTCACAGGAATGCCAGGCCTGGGGTTCAATTTATTAGTACCCTTCCAGAAACTTTTAAAATCAGAATTGTCATAGTGTTTTGCCAAAGAATCCATCCTTATTTGTTCCTGGTGGTTTTGACACCACTTGACTTTACCTTTAAAAATCTTACGCGATTCCACCATTCTGGCGTAAAAAGGACCACATGAAGGCCTCCCATAGTCGCACCAAGTCATGAAATCTTGCCTGGCATTCCTATGAGCCTCGCTCACAAACTTGTTCCACCCAGCCAGGGGTTTCCTTTGTTTAAAGGCCCTTTGCTGCTGAGTCATAGCAGCAGACGTACATAAGACATTCACTATCTGTTTATACATATTATCTATAGCCTCCCTATGAGAAATACTATCACAATATTTGCCACAGCATTGTTGTAGCTCAGTATTCAAGTCAATGAGCCTTAGCTTTGAATTACATAGACTTTCATAGGCCGTGCACTGACTAGCATTCCTGACCCCCCATTTAATTTTGTTACAAACAGGTATTTTATCCACTACTTTCTGTCTAACAATATCTAGATTACAGTTAATGACTAGAGGGATATGATCTGACCAATAGACGTTATATTTAACATACACATGCGTAATACAGCCCAAGGCTGCACTTGTCACCATGCAATGGTCGAGCCAACGTTTGCACCCATGAGCATCACTTATAAATGTAAATGTCTCTGATGTTGACTGTAACCTACTCGTATCTACACATGTCCAGTTTTGTTCCAGCGAGAAAGCTATAAGTTCACGATAAAAACGCTCACCTGGATGTGCGTTAAAGTCCCCTAGGATGATTACAGACTCTATACCACTACTATCGATTATAGCACTAACCGCACTTAGACAGTCTGTGAACTCCGGCACATTTTCCGCGCAATCAGTGGGCATGTAAACACTAAACACTAGCACTGGCCGATCACTTGTAGCCACGCTTATCGCAGCAATACGCGGATTCGCACACGGGATCACAGAGACACACGGAAAAAGCGCCTTACGCCACAGTAGTGCCACTCCACCGAACGGCCGGCCTCTGAGAATGCCGGCGGTCGCGTCCACAGCAGAAGTCCCAAAACTTCCGAATTCACTGTGCACCTCCGCCAAGCAAGACAACTCACCCGGCAGCAACCATGTTTCCTGCAGCGCAATTACATCTGCAAAGCTGCACAGCCGCTGTACATCTTCTACGGAGCGCTTAATATTCTTACAGTTGTAAGTGACAAACGTTGCAGTCATACTTGGTTAGGAAGCACTCTGTTTCTATCTCCATGGTCAGCCTTTGGGTTTCTGTAAGGTCTGAAACGCCTACATGTTATCCCCGCTGGCCACAACTCGTCACTTAAGAACGTGTCTAACTTGTCATTACGAACCATGATTTTATACGAGTTATATTCCTTCTCTGTTTTCGTTTTTATTTTATGTAGAACAACTTTCTCTTTAGTCTTAGAAAACACATACTCCACGATATCATTCTCCAACGTCTCTTTGTGTACATTGGAAAGGAATAAGGGTATTTTCGAAATAGCGGGCTTAAACTTATCCTCAGGCAGGAAAGCGGCTTTCCCTCGGACAACAGAGTCAGCGTATCTGTTTCTGTGTCTTTTCCTTTGCACTGTAATCCACTCTGCGTCCGGACTTTCCGATATCCATTCACCATTTCGCGTTATCTCCGCCAACGACTTATCATTGTTAATAACATTCATAACACAGCTGTCCAAACCATCTTCACAGTCGTTAACGCTAAGCTCACCCGCTATTTAGCTTAGCAATTATTCAGCGAGTTAAACTTTGCCCACAAAGTTACTGTTCGCGGCTGGCACAATCTCTTACCTAGTGTTGAGGAAACAACGTAAACTTCCCTTTATAAAACAATCGGTATTACCCGCATAAAAATCTGACTAACGTTCATATTGATAACGAGAACAACTGCGTGTTAATTGAAGAATGACTAAAAGATCCAAAAAAATAACTGTATAACCGTGGCCCGTGAATAATTGGTGCCCAGAATGGAACTGCTGTTTTTATTTAGACTTATTTACCTTACTAAAAGAAGAAAAGCACTGCGAACGAGTTCAACTTATTTTAGAACCGCTACTTTTATTCTTATTTGGAAAACGCCTAAAGAAGTTGCCAAGTATTTATGGAAAAAAATATTCCATGACAACAACAAATAACAGATTAAAGATTATAGGGCAATGTTCTGCGTATTCCAAATATGGGCGAACGAATGTCGCTGCTCCACCATTTTGGGTATAATGTATTCAAAGCCGTTGACTCGATGAAGTAAGATGCAAATATGTACTTAGTTGCCTTAATAAACACGCAATAACACTTACGTAAATTCAATCTAGTTCAGTAGTAATAATGTTAACACGTTATAACTGGATAATTGTAATGAATTTACGCCGATAAACGGATTAGAGTGATATTACGTTACGATTCTGAGATCGTGAGTCGAATGTGCATTTTCAGAAACCGTTTCAACTTTGTGAATCATACGTGCTCTTATAACCGCAGTGAAGCGCTGCTTTCCGAGCATCGGAACTGCATCAAGAGAACCGAAACATATCTGTGAACACCGAACGGTGAATGTAAAGCGAAATTGTTGCTATTGAGCGTGGTGAAATGGACTCTTTTGGGGGTTGACCGACTCCGAATGTGAACAATCATTGTTCATGTTAACTGTAGCCAAAAGGAACTAACGGAAAGTCAATAAACTATTGTGATACATAAGGCAAGCGGCATCATGGCTCGGAATCAAGTTTATTCCCGTTGTCCCCGTATGCCATATCCCCGTCACGGGGACAGCGGGACGTGATTAAATTTATTTCCAATTGTCCCCGTAACGTACATTCGGCTAACGGGGACAACGGGAAGTAAACTTTTCACGAGTCGTTGTCCTCTTAAATCTGCATTGGTTAGGTTAGGTTAAAACTGTGACCTCCTACGCACGAGCCGAGCGAGCGAAGCGAGCGGTGCCGCGGCAGCGGCCGGCGAGTGCTAGAAACGACTTGCATTAATAGAAAAAAGAGATTGTTTTTAGTAGGTTACACGGAACTGAACTATTTAGATTAGTATAATTACTTATTGTATTAAATGACATTATTTCAAATTCAATTAAATAATAACTAAAATAAATGACATTATTTTGAAGATTTAAATAATTAAAATAAATGACAACAAATAACGACAAAGATGATTCTAACTATAAACTTTCTGCGATATGACAATTCTCAATTTCGGGAGGGGACAACGGGAAGTATTTTTAAATATTTAATTGAAGTACCGCTGTCCCCGTAGGACGGGGACAGTGTACGGGGACAACGGGAAGTATTTTTAAATATTTAATTGAAGTACCGCTGTCCCCGTAGGACGGGGACACGGTGTACGGGGACAGCGGGAATAAACCCGGAATCAGACTGTCTGTAACGGGGGGCTTTTAGTCAGAAAACGTCGTTCACGAGACTTTGATATCCTATCCTATTTTCAAACGTCGATTTATTTTCGACCGTTCGGCGAAAATATCGTCTTGACCGGGAAGAAGCCGAAGAAAGTTTGAACCAATCACAACTCTGGGTCTCGTTTACAAGCTTCATTTGTTAATAAAGGATGGCGGAGGCGTGCTCTACTTCATTTCCGCAAATGCAAGTATCTGGAATCGTTCTACATTTTACAGCATATTAAAAACGTTGAAGCCGAAGTGCAATGCGGCACCCTACGTTCGTAGGACGCGATTGTTACTGTAGATAGCATAATCCATTAACTGACGTTCCAGTAACATCGTTACGTTTCGGTACTGCATTTACATAGAGACGAGCGATGGAAATGTATTTCCATTCACACCCAAATTCTATGCTGATTTTGTTCAGCACCAATTTTCACCGTAATTGATGTAGATCAGAGATTTTCATGTTTGATAGTGGTACAATAAAAGTTGTAAGTACCAATCCTGTTCGTGTTTTCCATTTACACGTTGGAGTTCCAATTATTTGCAATCAGAACCAACTAGCTCTCGAAATTATGATGGTGAATTTACAAGCATGTATTTGTTTCAGAGATTATGATATATACCGGGTAGCATAAGTCATAAAATCCAAAAATATTTACCGTTCAAATAAGATTTGCAGGACTCGAACTGATAATGAATGAGTGCACATCGGCTGCCTCAAGCAGCTGCGAAAAGTAAAACAGAAGATTGAAGAGGACTCACTCAGGAGCAGGAGAAAGCTTACCGTGTCTTTCAACAAGCTTATAACTTCGAAAGGAGGTGGGGCCACGTAGCAGCAAGTTTTGTAAACTATTCCATCATTCTTGCACAGCTTAAGAACAGTTTTTGGGAACAAATGTACTGAGCGAAGGACCTACATTGTATCAATCCATAAGAATGGAATTGTGGAGCGTGAAATTGAAGATACTGTTGTGCAGTACATTTTCCTGTTTTGTTTCTCTTTTGTGCATCATTGGGTATGTGTGCCGTTTTACCATTCTATTTTCCAAACGTGACATTTTCTTTCGTTGTAAAATGCTTACTAATATTATAAAAGCGAAAGTAAGTCTGTTTGTTTGTTACGTCTTTACGCCTAAATGGCTAAACCGATTTTGATGAATTTTGGTACAGAGATAGTTGGGACGGGGTCAGACGGACAAAGGTTATTTTTTTAAAGTGAGAAAAGGGGCGAGAAAGAATTTTTTTTCCATCATCACGCAGGTTAAAGTTAGCGTTAGCCCATAGTAACAAGTATGCAACGCGGACGAAATCACTGCCGGAAGCTAGTTAGATATAAAACGTTCTGTCTGAAATTAAACTGGTATTTTGGTAGTTTGTTTAGACTGTTGGCTTGTTGACACATCAAGTGTTACCACACTTATCACAATTAGCATTGGACGGAGTCCATTATAAAATGATGGTTTCTGCTGCCAAACCAAATACGTATTAACAGATGTATTGTTTTAAAAAAAAATAACCTTGTATTAGGTACGTTGGTATAGAAAATATTTTGTAAAATACGGTATCTATTCCTTAGATTAGTACGTTAACATTATCCTAGGCTTATAACGAAAACTGGCTTGTGCACACTTAGTCCTTTGACAAATCAAACACGGACAAATTAATAATTTTCAAAACAAATCAGAACTACCCTAGCTCAATTACAAAAACCTTTTGAAAAGGATGGAACACAAACACGTACTCTGAAAAAATTGTCTAGGTAACAATGGGATTGAAACGGTCTGCACTCTTCTGTAATGCGTATCGTTTGCCATGCTAACGCCTTTTTTGACGAGGGTGTTTCTACTGATACATTTAAAACTCTATTTGTGTTCTTTCTGCTTGGTATTGTTTTACAGAAGTTTACATGAAACTACCAAAATGGTATTTATTATCCCTGTGTTATGTTTTAATCCGATATAATATCTAATAAGAAATGTACAAGTCCCAAAAAGGGAAAACAATTACAGAGCTGTCAAAAATTCATCGACATCGCTGTCAATAGGAAAAGTGCCCAAAAGGCTGGCAGCACTGATTCTTAGGCAAAAAAAAGGCGAACCCTCTAGTCACTTTATGTTCCCTGTTACGTTTTCTGAATGCGTGGTTTCTATGTTGTCTTCTACTGTTATTTGTATTTCTTAAACCGTGTTTGATATTCTGAAAATATTTTCTAGGTCGATATGTATCCTGAATAAACAACAAAACTTTTCAGAAAAAAACCCAATGTAATTGAGTTACGTGATCGAAACTTTGCTCCCAATATCAACATCCAAAAATAGCTGCCCTTTGATAAGCAAAGAGAGCAACATAAGTGGGTTCCTTACTCCTGTTATGACTACCCCAATTCGTATTTCAACCATCAACTTAAAAATTAGAAAGTACTTAATCATCATATTTTTAAGTATAGAGTTCTTATACCTGCCTTTCCTCTTCGTCAGCGTATTGGAGGCTCAAGAGGTTCTTAATCGTCCGTCGAGGTGATCCCGGAGTAGGTCAACGAGTTTGACATAGGTCGAGGAGTGGAGATAAGGTACATCATTCGTGTGCTTGTCAATGACCCGGTGACAGACCTTTTTTGAAACATTACGGGCGTCTAAATTCGTGGCGTGGGAAATAATGGAAGAGAATTGGGTTATAGGATAGTAACTTATTCACCCACATATTTGATTTTTCGTCTCATTGGCGTGTTGTGCTTTGATTTGTTTTAGCGGCTGTTGTGTTTTGTTTTCAAAATATTTAAACAGCATTACGCTATTTTATGATCTATTAATGTATAGAATGATGAGTTAATCTTATAAACAATGTGGAATGTAAATAAGTGATATGAGTATTGTAATTGAATCATTTATACAAATACATACAAACATATCATCTATACAAATATATACATACTTTTTTTTGTTATTTTTTTTATCTGTCTGTCTAACTTACTTTTATTTAAAAAAAAAGGTTTAAGATTCCTTGCAAAAAATTAAATCCCATAAAATTTTCAACATAATCCGATTCAAATACGGAAGCAATATTTCCATAATACTTTCACGCTAACGCAGGTTGCGTAGTACTAGTACTAGACCTAAAAGATCACTTTTTTTTTGGATTGGCATCCGGCTTTTTGACCTATGAGGTTTTCGTTGGTGCCTTAAAAGTCTGACAGGAAAATATCGCCACAGCTGTTAGCAACGGTCTTATTTTCATGATTTCGTCCGAAACCTTCAAATGACAGAACTGAAATTACATTTTGGGCACAGTCAAATTTCCTGGCGATTCTTTGTGCCCAAAATGAAACGTCAACCGCAAGCACGAGTCTGCATATTTTCCAATCACCGCTATTTGTTTCAGTTCCGACTTGGTCAATAAATATTCATTTATTGACCAAGTCGGAACTGAAACAAATAGCGGTGATTGGAAAATATGCAGACTTGACCAAGTCGGTATGAAATATACTGTAATAATTATGTATAATACAAATAAGGACTAATCTTATTTCATATTTTTTATCTGGATTGATATACTAATATTATAAAGGTGAAAGTTTGTATTTGTGTGTTTTTAATTTGGTATGTAGATAGCTTATACCCTAGATTAACACATAGGCTAGGCTCTTTATCCCGGTCTAAGTGGGTGCACGCGGCGCAGCTAGTAATTAATATAAATCACAAATCGCCAACCCGTCTTGAGCAAGCGTGGTGATCAATGCTCATGCTTTCTCTGTTTGAGAAGAGGCCTTTGCCCAGCTGTGGGACAGCAATAGGCTGGTATTGTTTTATCATGACTAATTGCATATGCAACAACGTCGATGAACTTCGCTGTGAGTCTCTAACGTCATGCTTAGGTCTGAGTAGAATTTACACACTTGAAAGATTATTAAAATTTTCGATATTAGTCAGCAGTAGCTCTTCAATCGTAAAGTAATTAAACTATAGAAAACTATTAAAGCGTAGCAATTTATCTTCAAAAGATTAAGTCGTAAGTTCTTAAAGGAGCAATTTATTCTCGCCTAAATAGAAAACACTTGACAGCTCGCAATTATGCTAAGTAAAAAAGATCAAAATGAGTTTTAAACATGGATGACAATGTCTTAATATTTAGTCCATTTACACTTTCTTTTACTTAATTCTTAAAAAAATATATTTAAAAAAACATACATAGGTTTGCGCCGGTATCGGGAACAGGGTCCAAGCTATCGGTGGTTAGGGCTTCAGAAATAAGAACCTTCTTATAAAGCGGGCCGTATCAAGGAGTATTGCCTTCTGAATCAGGCCCTTGATCCAACCGCCTATGGAGAGCTTCGACACATGGTCGTCGAAGCTCTTGGCCATCAGGCCTTTGGCTGTTACATCTATCGGCAAAATAACAGCCGAGCTCATTCCATTACTTAGTCAATTATTGTTGTGAATACTTGCGTAAAGTAAGGAATGAGTATAATAGAGGAAGTTTTAAATTTGCACCAGTAATAGAAAAGTGGAAAGGGAATCGACTGTCTTGGTATATAGATATGTTATAATGAGAAGAGATGAATCGCATTTGACTAAAAAATAATACCAGCTTATAGGTAACTGTTCCCATTGCTGGCAAAGGCGTCTTCTCATAATAAGAAGGTGACTAAAATAATAATGACTAAAAATATTGATGGATGGAAAGAGAGAAGAAGACCAAGAATACAATGGGAGGATTGCGTAAGGATAATATGAAAGAAAAAGGAATAATTGATATCGTGACGGTTGGCAAGAGAATGGAAGAAAAAAAGTGTTGCGTCGACCCCAAGCAACATAGGACAAGTACAGGAAGGTAATGCGATGATAAAGTAAATACTTCGCCTAATATAACTTTCTAGTCCCGACTAGAAGCTTTTGTGACAACTATGCACTACTTACTGATCCTCCTACGCAGACCTGTATTAGAAAGGAGCTAATGATCGAATGAGAAGGCACAGAATGTAGGGTATCTATTGATTACAATCGAAACGCCTTTGTTTCTGTTGTGCCTGTCTTTGAAGCCGTTTTTATCTAAAATGTTGTTCTCAGTATTCGCTTATCGTTGCTATTGTTTATTGTATGAATTCTATTTCTAACTCAAAAATAATTCATGAACGCTATTAAGACGTCACTGTGTGACCTTAATTAGCCTGAAAATCACATATGGACCAAAAGACAATGATATACCCAACCTTTTTTTTTCTTAAATGCGAGTGCTCCCACCATGGTTTTAGGTCGCAAACAATGGTTTTCGTCTGAATAGTCAGAGCTACGATGTACTAGGCATGTATAACAGCAAGCAGGTGCTGGCGAAGTTTTTGCCGCGAGCGTTGCGCACTGGGTCAACAGGTTCGCTTGAGTACCAGCGCAGAGACGCGAAGTCTCTCAGCCACTTACTTAGGAGGTTTCATGTGCGCTACACACATAACAAAGTCACTTGAATTCAGCTTTGCAAGACCATATACGAATGCTCCCAACCGTATGAATTTATGATGTAGTTTTGATTTCTAGGTACTGCACTCTACTTCTTAGGCAGTCGACGTCTCCAAACGGAAGCTCTATTGTTTGTTTAGTGGTGTCTCTGGCACTGTCTGAGAATTCTGTCTGGACCTTTGCTCGTGCCTACTTTGTATGTATTCTATCGTCACCATGATTGTTGATGGCTTCGCACTTTGTAAATATTCGGTTGTTTCCGTATTTAATATTCGCCAATTCAGAAGTTGTTTAAAATTGTGAGAATAATTTTATGCAAGTTGGGCATGCTGCGTTCGCCCGCTCGGTGTATTGATTTTTGTTATTTGCATCCCGTCTGCTCTCTTGTACATCTGCGGCTATTGTTGGACGAATCGAATAGTCATTTATATCCTTTAAATTTACGGAACAATTTTGGACAATGTTGAAATTATTATAGAATCTAATTTCGCCAAGCTGACGTTACTGTTTGTTTACCTCGTGTTTATTGTTTCGCGATGTAGAGAATAGATACCGAGTTAGTTTAAATTGAAGTCTGTTTCACGTCGATTGTATCCATTTAGGCAACTGGACGTCTATTGTTTGTGTTTTGTATTGTTTATACCAGGCTGAATTCATAGAAGCCCTAACATTTACATCAGACAGATGGTAGTGATGTTTAAAACTACGTTTTACCAGTTAATCTAGAATCAAGTTCCGGGTATTCAGACGTTGTATTTTTACTTTCTATTAAAACTGATTTGTGGTTGATCTGTCATTATTATACAAACTGACATTACACAGAAACAGTCTTGATCAGTTAGTTCTAACAAATTGAATCAGCCACTATGCCTACTAATCGCAATTTTAAATCATAACTGATACAACATAATATTCGTCGAGTAAAGTTGAATCCTTGTTTTGACGTTATCACGTCGAAAAGTAATTAGTATAATCACCACACCCTTCAAAACACGTTATTATTTAACTGAGTCTTCTGTTAATGATAGCTTTGTTACCAATATAAACGGGAGCATTGTTTATACCTGTTGTGAAGGCGCTATTTCGAAATCTACCTGTTTTGAATTTCCGTTGTCTGGAAATAGTCGTTCTCGTGTGCATGTATTTAGGTCGCGTCCGCTCCAGTTATAATTATCTTTGCTGATGCGTCGCTTCATCACCCACAAAGTGCCATTTGACGATTAGGCGTGGCACTGCTATGGTGTTTGAACGCCATTGCTTTTAATTTTCTATTTGTGCCTCATAACGGCAACGCTTTGGTCTTTTTGACGTGGATTATATACTCTGATACCTTGTGTCTTTTGATGCATTAGCGAGTATAATACACATACTAAACATTGAATAATAATATAATATATATAATACATCTCATCTCGCAACATTTAAAGTAATAACCGTTGCTCCAGTAGCGTTTAAAGATTATTAATACACAGTTTAGCTAGTTATTAAAACGTAGCTTTCATAAAGTCTTACCTCTCAGGTGAGTTATAGTCGAGTTAATCTCCGCCGCGGTACTTTGATGGTATCGCCTCCTGTCTTGAGTAAATTGAGTAATTACCGAGTGAGATTACTTGGTAATTTAAGGGGCGGAAGGTATCGATCACCCTGTTAACGTGACAGCCCTACTCTCTGTGTGGCGGGATCATGATTTCACAAATACTTGATTATTGTTAGTAACGTACTTATATTACTAAATTCAGATAACGTTGTACGTATTAAAGCAATTTAACGATTCGATAAAATATGAGAACGTCTTACAAAGAGTTCATTTACTTCGATATCTTTTATAGCTTTTCAATTCTTTTTACACTCTTTAATTTCTTTGAAATGGGAGCGATATTAGCCCTAGGATTGACACTTATTGTAAGTTTACTAGTACATCGAACCTTACACATAGAATCAAATTCAATAGATTTGATTCTCTATTCTGAACGTTTTCGGTAAGTTCAGTGACCTAACTATAATTACTATATATTTGGATATAGTAATTATTGAAACGACATCAATCAACAGGTTCGTCAAGGTTGGCGTTTTAACGCAAAGTTTTTATTTTGTTTAGATGCCCGAATGGCTGCGGGTTTAAGCTTAAAACCTGTTTGGATCTCCAACTTGGGTTTCACCAATATCAATCAAATGAGATAAAGCATCAGAGAAATCACAGTCGTCAAGTCACTAGAAACGGCACACATTCAGCATGTACGGTGAACTGCATCAATTGGGTACTTTTGAAAGTTAATTTTAATACACTGTACATAAAAATACTGCGAACAAAAAAACGATTGAAGTATGCCTTTTTATTTGACCTCATGAACAGAGATGATTCACGACGTATTTTCACTTTCGTGGTTTCGTGGGTCAGTGTTAAACAAACAAGAGATTGCGGTTTATTCCCGCTGTCCCCGTACACCGTGTCCCCGTCCTACGGGGACAGCGGTACTTCAATTAAATATTTAAAAATACTTCCCGTTGTCCCCGTACTCTGTCCCCGTCCTACGGGGACAGCGGTACTTCAATTAAATATTTAAAAATACTTCCCGTTGTCCCCTCCCGATATTGAGAATTGTCATATCGCAGAAAGTTTATAGTTAGAATCATCTTTGTCGTTATTTGTTGTCATTTATTTTAATTATTTAAATCTTCAAAATAATGTCATTTATTTTAGTTATTATTTAATTGAATTTGAAATAATGTCATTTAATACAATAAGTAATTATACTAATCTAAATAGTTCAGTTCCGTGTAACCTACTAAAAACAATCTCTTTTTTCTATTAATGCAAGTCGTTTCTAGCACTCGCCGGCCGCTGCCGCGGCACCGCTCGTTTCGCTCGCTCGGCTCGTGCGTAGGAGGTCACAGTTTTAACCTAACCTAACCAATGCAGATTTAAGAGGACAACGACTCGTGAAAAGTTTACTTCCCGTTGTCCCCGTTAGCCGAATGTACGTTACGGGGACAATTGGAAATAAATTTAATCACGTCCCGCTGTCCCCGTGACGGGGATATGGCATACGGGGACAACGGGAATAAACTGAGATTGCTATCAACAATTCTGTTGTAGATCTTGTACGTAATAATCATTTACAACTTCCATATTATGACGTCATTAAGATTTGCGCGAATGTGTCGTGAATCATGACCTAGTTCATTCAACCGCTGTTTAATGCAAAAACTAAAATTAATTGTGTTGCTCTATCCTTTCCTAACACAACTACAGGAGTCATTTGTAACTATGTAAGCAAATAGTTTATTTATTTCTTCATAATTTTTTTCCATATTACTAGTGACTCACTGCCTGAGTTCTTAAAACTGATTTATCAAAGTTGCATTAAGTTTAACCGCAAGAATAAATCATTCAATAATTCTTACTAGGTCTTTCTCAATTTGGTTTTTTGATAAATCGTCTAGACAACTAATAATAATAGATTTGTCCTTACAAAGATTCGGTAGTTCAGTGCACTGTCTGCCCTTTGCCACAGTGGATAGGTCTACGTCTTTCTTAGCCGTCAGTCTCGTCTCGGGATTCAGTTATTGGTGTTTACTGTTAGCCGAACACCGAAGCATATTATTCACTTTTTATTAAATATTTTTATGTATTTTTTTGCTTTTAAATTGCGATGCGATTTCAAGTTCATCGTTAGAGTAACTAATGTTGTGAGTGTTGTTACTTCGATGCAAAGAATTAGAAGAAGTATAATTATTGTTAACTCAGCCATTATTCTTTTAACATGACGCCTTTAATGCCCGAAAGGTTAGGTAAATGGTACCTTTGTATAAGTACACCTACTTTTCGCCAGTTATTTTTAAGTCCCATGTAGTAGGTTCCGACCTATTGCCATCATCAGGGCACCAATTCAGACCGTGCCAAGAAATTCCTGATGGAAAACTCAGAAACACTGCCCGACCGGGGAAACGAACCCAGGACCTCATGCTCAGCAGTCCAGTCGCGTTTACGACCACTAGACCATCGTGGCAGTCTATGTAGCGAAATATTGAATCTTGCAACCCCTCTGAATATCTGCGAGAATTTTGCCAGGGTCAAGTTTGCTTTAAGGTTGGACTAGTCGTGCGCTCATTCATGCGCAAAATCACGATCTTATTTCATTCATCTTCACTTGCGAGTTGTTATATGGAGCTGTGATCTAAATTTCTTCGTGCTATTGAACTATTCTTCCTAAAAAAAAGTCTAGTAGGTTTTTACACATTAAAAATGTAGACTGGCTCAAATCTTCCCAAAAATGGGTCCCGAAAAATAGGTCCAAACCACACAAAGGAACAGACATGCCAAATATAAACTTCTTAACACGGTACCCTCTGCCAGTCAGTAATTTGTACATACCTACATGACCCACATGAAATAAGTCAACCATTGATCCCCAAAATGTATTAAAGCAACATTATATTAAAAAAAAAGTATTGGTAACATTGAAGAAAATAAAAGTAATGTCATTCACCTCATACGAGTAGAGCAAGAGACGAAAGCTAGTGACCGAATAGACCTATTGATATTCAAATAATTATTATTCTGAAAGGCATTCACTCATCCCCACTAACATAAATGTGGGCGCTGCTCACTAACTGCTTAGTGCCTACATTTCAAACTGAATGTAGCATTTCATCAGTTCACCATTCTCTTAGTCTATAATTACTATCAATTAAATTTCCCCGATATGGAACATCAATGAATGGATGAAGACATCTGGCATTTAAGAAGATCATTCGAATGATTGGATTATGATCGGCTAAAGTCGAAATGCGATTATTTAATTGACAACGAAATAAAGAATGCCGATATTCATTTTGTCTTGCCGTGGAATCGATAATAATGGCAACGCCTTAACAAACCCGTCACGGACTATTATCGCATTCAATTCTTCGTTTTGATACTTTTGAATAGCACCGTGAATGAAACATGATGTCATTTCGGCAAAAAGTCCTCATCGGTTCGAAGCTGAGGCTACTAATAGATATTTTTTTTAAAAACGTATTCTTTGTAGTATTATGCTTATACATCACTATAACGAGTTGTTTGCTAATTAGGAACAGATCAGTATGTCATGATTGAGGTCGGCATCCAGAGTGGCTGGATGCAGCTGGACCAGTATTTTACATGGAGCGGCTGTCTGTCTAGTTTGCACAACTACAGTACTGGCAAAGTAAATAAAATAAAATAATAAATAAATATCTTGGGACAACTCTCACACGGCTATCTGATCCCAAGCTAAGCAGAGCTTGTGTTATGGTAACCAGACAACTGATATACATACTTATATAATTTATAAATACATACATATTATAGATAAATCACACCCAGACACAGGACAAACAATCATGCTCATCACACAAAGTTTGTCCTGGGTGGGAATCGAACCCACGACCTCCGGCTTAGCAGTCAGGGCCACTAACCACTAGACCAACAGGCCCGTCAAATAGAGGGGAAGTAGGTTATCTCCGGCCCAATTCGCGATATAACTGCCTACTGTCATAGGGTTGTCACTTTTAGCTAAATTTTAATTCAGTACCTATAAATTGGCAAGGGTCGAGAAGTTGTATTTTTTACTTTTATTTTAAAGTGACTAAAATATTATAATTCAAAACAACATTCAAAACTGTCTGTCTACTCTCTGCCTGTCTCTTAGACTATAATCAAATCTGTTGTTATGATTCGAACTTTGCTTTATATGTAAATATATAATTTAAAATTAGTCAATAACTTATTTTTAATTACGATTTCATAACTGTGGGTAGTTAGGTACTTAGTTAATATACCTACAATACTGAGAAATCGGCACAACTAAACGTAAACAAAGCAATAGCGGTAAATCAGTTGACAGATCAAAAGTACAAACATTCTAGTGGGAAAGTAGACCTACCTACCTACCTACTTCGCGATAACTCGCGGTACTTCTTAGCGATAAGACCGCCATTGTAACCATAGATTTAACATCTTTTTGTAATACAGTTTTGTTTCGTAGATTTTGGTGTGCAATAAAGTATATTCTATTCTATTCTATTCTACTTCCTCTGTGTGATAGAAAACTAATATGCTAATACAACAAAAAGAAGTCAGTAGGTAGGTATCTCATTATGAAGTAAAAAATTGAATTATGCTAGAATAAGTGAGTAGCTTACCTTTCCTGTTCAATAGGTAATTTGAACTGAGACAATTCTGGAATTGATGAATTATTAAGACGATGAATGCCGTTAGTGAGCTGCGATGTTTCGGTATTTTTAGCCACGCCCACTATTTCTCCGGTATCTTAGCGCCATTCTTCAAGGGCGGCGACACAGCGAACTAACAAGTAAGAAAGAAAAGACGCGGTCAATAATAATTAACAAGAACCAATAGATGGCGCTCTTATATATTTATTGTTCTGTATGAAAAGCTAAAAACAAATTAGATAAGGCAAGTAAAAATGAATGTATGTATATACTTTATTTAGACTAAATTTAAAAACAATATAAATATAAGGAAAATAAAAACATACTCTGCCGACCTTACAGGCAACTCAACTTATTAAAAAAAAAACAATGTAAATTTCCCAAAAATAAGTAAAAAAAAAGAATCCACTTCAATTTCCTAAAATTCAACTTGGGTTTGAACTCGAGACTCGTCTTTCGGATTCTATGGATGTGCCACTACCACAGACTAACCGAGCGTTACGTTATAATTATTCTAAAAATATATAAAAAAAAACGAAGTAAATTTCCCAAAAATAAGTAAGTAAATAGAAATAATCTAATTCAATTTCATAAAATTCAACTTGGGTTCGAACTCGTGACTCGTCTTTCGGATTCTATGCAAGTTTGTACCACAAGACTAACCGACGGCGACGCCGTAATAATTATTCGTATTGTTAGGAGGTTCCTTTCCCTGGAGCCCTGACCGCCGGTAGCTTGGACCCTGTTCCCGATACCGGTGGGCTACTATTTTCATATTTTTAAATGTTTTTTTTTACGAAAATTCTAAAAATAATAAAAAAATGTGAGCCGTCACGGGACGCCTAGCAGATGTGAAACATCGACATAATTTGTAAAAGTAATATGCAGAAAAGAACAGATTGTGATAGGAACTAAATATGTCATTGAAAACATCATTATTCTGTTTCATTGTGGACTTACCAAAAGGACATCGTTTTCGTGTTCATCATCGTTTATGAATTCGAGAATCGAAGGCACTTTGAATAAAACTCTATTACTGGCCCCGTGTGGTAACCCATCCTTTTCCAAACCTTGGCAAGGGTTGTTTAACCTGGCTCCCTGTGGTAACCTATCCATTTCCAAACCTTGGCAAAGGTTGCTTAACCTGGCCCCTGTGGTAACCCATCCTTTTCCAAACCTTGGCAAGGGTTGCTTAACCTGGCCCCCTGTGGTAACCTATCCATTTCCAAACCTTGGCAAAGGTTGCTTAACCTGGTCCACTGTTGTAACCCATCCATTTCCAAACCTTGGCAAAGGTTGCTTAACCTGGCCCCTGTGGTAACCCATACATTTCCTAACCTTGGTGAGGGTTGCTTAACCTGGCCCGTGTGGTAAGTGGTAACCCATCCATTTCCAAACTTTGGTGAGGGTGGCTTAACCTGGCCCGTGTGGTATCCCATCCATTTCCAAACCTTGACAAAGGTTGCTTAACCTGGCCCCCTGTGGTAACCCATCCATTTCCAAACCTTGGCAAAGGTTGCTTAACCTGGCCCCCTGTTGTAACCCATCCATTTCCAAACCTTTGCAAAGGTTGCTTAACCTGGCCCCTGTGGTAACCCATCCTTTTCTAAACCTTGGCAAGGGTTGCTTAACCTGGCCCCCTGTGGTAACCCATCCATTTCCAAACTTTGGTGAGGGTGGCTTAACCTGGCCCGTGTGGTATCTCATCCATTTCCAAACCTTGGCAAAGGTTGCTTAACCTGGCCCCCTGTGGTAACCCATCCATTTCCAAACCTTGGCAAAGGTTGCTTAACCTGGCCCCTGTGGTAACCCATCCATTTCCAAACCTTGGCAAAGGTTGCTTAACCTGGCCCCGTGTGGTAAACCATCCTTTTCCAAAACTTATTAAAAAAAAAACAATGTAAATTTTCCAAAATTATGTAAATAAAAAGAATCCACTTCAATTTCCTAAAATTCAACTTGGGTTTGAACTCGAGACTCGTCTTTGGGATTCTATGCTAGTACCACTATCACAGACTAACCGAGTGTTACGTAATAGCTATTCTAAAAATATAAAAAAAAACAATCTAAATTTACCGAAAATAAGTAAATAAAAAGTAATCAAATCAGTTTCCTAAGGCTTGGGTTCGAACTTGAGTCTCGTCTTTCGGATTCTTTCCGAGTACCTCTAAACTAACCGAGCGTTACGTAATAATTATACTGAAAATATAAAAATAAAATTAATAAAAAAAAATGTGTGCGTGTACCTACTAGCGTACATTCGTAAGAAGTGAAACTTAGGAACGTTCGTAGGGATAAGAAAAAGATGGCGCGTAACGGAAAGCTCTCATCATAACTAACAAAATGAGCCCAAACTCGACACATCTAGTTCGATCCGTCGAGGAGTTTCAGTAGCAGTCACCGAAGTAGACCTTCAGGTCACTCCATCAAGTCCAGAGGTAAGGTCTCATCATAACTAACAAAATGAGCCCAAACTCGACACATCTAGTTCAATCCGACGAGGAGTTCCAGTAGCAGTCACCGAAGTAGACCTTCAGGTCACTCCATCAAGTCCAGAGGTAAGGTCTCATCATAACTAACAAAACGAGCCCAATCTCTACACATCTAGTTCAATCCGTCGAGGAGTTCCAGTAGCAGTCAGTGAAGTAGACCTTCAGGTCACTCCATCAAGTCCGGAGGGAAGGTCTCATCATAACTAACAAAATGAGCCCAAACTCGACACATCTAGTTCGATCCGTCGAAGAGTTCCAGTAGCAGTCACCGAAGTAGACCTTCAGGTCACTCCATCAAGTCCGGAGGGAAGGTCTCATCATAACTAACAAAATGAGCCCAAACTCGACACATCTAGTTCGATCCGTCGAAGAGTTCCAGTAGCAGTCACCGAAGTAGACCTTCAGGTCACTCCATCAAGTCCGGAGGTAAGGTCTCATCATAACTAACAAAATGAGGCCAAACTCGACATATCTAGTTTCATCCGTCGAGGAGTTTCAGTAGCAGTCACCGAAGTAGACCTTCAAGTCACTCCGTCAAGTCCGGAGGTAAGGTCTCATAATATCTCAAAAATATGAAATATTTTTTGATGGTACGAAGAATTACGAAAAAAACTTAGGAACGTTCGTAGGGATAAGAAAAAGATGGCGCGTAACGGAAAAAAAAGATGGCGCGTAACTGAAAAACGTTACACTAAATTTATTTCCAACCCCGATAAAGAAGTTTCACTTCAAAAACAATGTAAATTTCACAAAAATAAGTAAATAAAAAGAATCCAAATCAATTTCCAAAAATTCAACATGGGTTCGATCTCGAGACTCGACGTTCGGAATCCATGCGAGTACCATTAGCCTAGCCGAATCTTACGTGATTCAACGAATTTAGGCTATGGGTGGTACAAAATAGCCTTTTTAATACCTATTTGGTTATAATTTCATTTATGTTCGTACCCGTTTTGTCAATATTACAATATAAACTTATAATATTACTTTACTACTTGCATGAGATATTTTTGTTTGTTAGTATAGTAGCGCTTTTTTCCCGCCCCCGGCATTTTTGTGAATTTCCTATTTTGCACAGCAAATATTTTCACAACTTAATTTATGTTCAAACTTATATCCCATACCAATGTCTTTTCGTGCCAATCTTTTTACAACTTGGTATAGGTAGTTTTAGGAATTAAATAAAATATAATGTATGTTTGAAGTTATCAAATATCAATATATAAAACGGATAGCGGGGCAGAGCGACATGCGGCATGCGTCCGTCTAGCTGCGCGTCTATGCGATCACTGTCGGATTGTATACGTAAGAAAGAGAAGCGTGATGACGTGCGTTCGTAACTTTTTACAAACCATAGAATAAATTGACTACTTTAAAATGAGTTGAGTAGTCATAAATAAAAAACAACCAAGTTCTTTATTTAAATGTAATACGTTATTGTTATAAATTTTACCAACGTACATTGATTCGTAATACAGATATTTTTATTGGAAGATCATTTTAAGAGGTTAGTTTACAATTTTTTTGTATCGAGGAAACTTCTCAAAAACGTGTTTTGAAAGCAACAGGGTTCTCAGAAATATGTTCAAGATTAACATATATTTTTTTCGCTGTCACAAACTGTATAGATTTGGCAAAAAAATGTTTTGAGACAAGCCTTTTTGGCTCTTGTCAGCGTCTTAAGACATGAATTATTTCTCCCGCGGTTATCAGACATTTTTTATTCGTTTAGCGGTGCCGAAAAGCCGTGACGCGCGAACCTCGTGCAGTGTTGACTGCGCACCTCGAAAGGAGCCGAGATTTTGTTTAGTGTGCGTGCGGCGACGCATAGATACTACGGCGCACACATACAAGCCGCGCGCTATGCGTTTGTATGAAGATAACGTACTTCCCCTCTTTATACTATGGTACTGGGTAATACGATACACTTTGGGAATGATGAGGATACAGTATCAGTCACTAATTACCAGTCCCTCTATAATTCATAAAAAATAGGCAATTAGCGAAATTAACATGAGCAGAACATAATTCATTCAACAATTCTGCGTTAAAAAGCCAAAGGCGGGGCTTAAAAGGACCCCTAGGTTGTGGAATGTGTGGACCGTTACACAAATGCCGTGCCCCACCCACATCTGCTGCTCCATAGAATGCAGCACTGCATACACGTTAAGGGGCCATCCTCCCTGAGCACGTGACAAAACGATCTAAACTCCTTACTTTTCGGCCGTATAGTTAAAGTATTCATATTTGAAAAGTATACGTTGCCTAATGCACATTAGAGTTGCAGACGAAAATAGGTGATAAAAATATACACGGTTTATGGCAAGTAGTCGCGCACACGTTTACCATTAATTCAGCATTTAATAATCGGCAAACTCAGCAAAAGTGGGCCTAGAATGACGTACTGAATCAATAGGTTACTATTGATTCAGTTCGTCATTCTAGGCCCATTTTGTTACAGTACAGTTTGACCGGCGGCGCCTGCGTCTCTTACACGGTTTGTAGGTATCTTTAACCCCTGAACAAAAAAGAGAAGTATTATTAATTTGAAGTGTGTATCATTGTGTTGTGTCTGTGTCTGGTTGTGTAGGTCCAGAACGGCTCAAAATGATGTTGATCAAGTTTTTTTGGGTTACTTTTAGGTTAAGCTGCGCTTGCTTAAGTTGGTCCGTAGATGACATACATACATTCCGGCTGTCATTTGTAGGTCTTTGACAGTCTGTATAGGTAGTCAGTGCCCTAAAAGTCTTACCAAAGGTATTTCCCAATACTAACTGGATTGTGCAGGTCAGATAGGTAGTCCATGAAAATACTGAATTCGGTTAAACTGAATGCCGACCCCACTACAGTTGGGAAAAGGCTAGGCAGATTCTAAACGTTAAATTAAATTGAACAAAAATACTTTGATCTAAAAGCAGAAACGTCTCCCTACACATTCTAAAATATTTCTTGTTTTATACCTCATTCAAAACAAAAAGCAGTTGACATATCATTCTGTAACAGCTTTTCATAAGGCAAACACACCACTTTCCTTTGATTACATTGTTGCGGTGTCGCAAAACCTTTCCCATTACAAACGTCAAATATGAAAATGTTAAGATTGAGAGCGTTATTACATTTTTGTTGTTCAAAGTGACACGGTTGCTCGTTAAATTAAACGAAAAACGACCTAAGTAAAGGCATTTTGGGAGTAAAACTTTTCTTCTTTCATCCATTTTGGTTGTAAGTACTCTCGTGTCGACAAAATAACTCAAATAACATCCTTTTGTTTGATCATTCTATTATTAGAAAATACTTTTCGTTTGACTCTCCTGTATATAATCTTATATTTTAGTTTATTTCTTCGTTTCTTTTTCGTCTTCTGTCTGTAGAAACTCTTTAACTAAACTTAATCTTTTTTAGGGTTTCGCATCTCAGAAGGAAAAAACGGAACCCTTATTCTATCACTTTGTTTTCTGTCCGTCCGACTGTCTGTCTGTCTGTCTGTCAAGACCCTACATCTCGGGAACGCGTGGAGGTATCGAGTTTAAAAACTATATAAACTCTGAGGTCCCTTTGTGCTGTCAAAAAATCAGCCCTCTAAGTCAACACTATCAAAAGATAAAAGATAATATTAGTCAACAATTGGCCATATTACTTTGATTGGTAATCAAGCACTCGTTTCTTTCAAATATTTCAATTGCATTGTCTTACATAGTTATTTCTAACACTTGATTAAAAGCTTGTACCACGTTCTCTTCGTTCTTCGCATTTCGTTCTTAACATTCTTGTTTTTATTTTACTTCACTATTATCTTTATTACTGTATTATGTATGATAGCTATTCCAATTAAATTTATCATGCAACGAGGTGTTATGTTGCGGATTATTGCATATTTTTAATCACTGTATAAACCAGTGTAAGCTGCATATCGTATGATCTTTACATCAATTTCAGTTAAAATCCTTTGATAACAAAAACATTTGTTAACAAAAACTAATGTATTTGAGGAAAAAGTAGAGTTTTTAATTGATAAAATCCTAAGAATAATTCATAAATGTCATTAAGGGCCAATTTTTTAATTATTAGATAACTTTTGCCTACAGAGTAAATGACAGAGTGGACACTGGACACACATACAAGAACTGTCTAAATGACAAATTGATTAGTCGGATAAATAACTGGCGATTGAAAAACCGGCCCTGAAACAAATAACTACGAAAATCTACCCGAAGTAGCTAGCAGAGCTATTCCTATGAAAAATTGAGAGATTTGACGTAACAATTTTGAAGTTATGAAGACACTTGGACTTTAAAGGATGCCGAAACTACAAAAGAAATCAATACACATGATGGAGTGTCGGGTGAAGTTTAAGAGACCTGCCACACACGCCGAACGCAATAAATCTTTATGTTTGCTTACCAAATGTCGCCTGAAAATACAAAGTACAACAAGCGAATTTGGACGGAGCCGATCGACACGCTTGCAGCGTTCGGGCGTGGTCCTCGTATATTTTTATTGCCTCACTTTGTCGGTGTAAAGGACACTTAAGTTTCGCACAGCATGGTGTGCCATTTGTTCTTGTTACATCCTATTAAAGATCGTGTTTATTGTTTTCTTCGGAACATTTAGGTTAGAAAATTAGATAATTTGAACCTATTAGCAAATTCTAAACTCCCGGGAACCTTCCATCGCGACTTGCTGGATATTTTCACCCAGTTAAAATTAAACGATCATGAAGAACAACAAAACGTTCAAAGTGTGCGAGATGCCGTGACGTCGTTAATTTATTACTGTTTTCGTAGCATCTGCACCAGATTTTCTATTCGCCAATGTATGTATGAGTCAATATCGTTGAATGATTTACATTGTTAAGCGTTTCTTAATTGCTGTATTTATTAAAATTATCTTCCTTTGTTAGCAAACTTCTTGGGTATCTGAGAATAGAGTTACTATTGTATTCGTTGTATCTTTAGAAAGGTTCTACTTCAATAGCCCTTTATTGGCTGTGAACTTAGTGGCCGGTTGACTGCACTCTGATTTTACGATGCGTATGAATCAGCGACAGTGCATTCATTAAAACGGGATGTGGACGTGTGTAACAGGACTGGTCGTTTATTTCTCATGACTAAGGTATTGTGTATCCCAATCGCAGTTAACGATGGTTTTTTTATGCCCCAAAATTAACGACACACGTGCCCATCACTTTCACTTGAAACTTTAAACTCGCAATGTTGCTGTTTGAGATGCCGGGAGGCACGAACTAGTACACAATTGTTGGATATATTTAGATTACCAACAAAACATTTGCAGGAGAGTTGGGCATGGCCCCATTTAACTTGAGTATAATGGATATAAATATTACAACTAACTTGAATACTGAAAATCAATTAACTCCGGTTTTTTCCAGAGATAAAATAGATCTAGTTATGAACGCATGAAGGCTTAGCATGACAAAACGAAATTAAAAAAGAAAATGTATGATCACATTAGACACACTTTGAATGTGCATGTGAAGTTATAGTTTTATTTAGAAACACGTTTCTAAACATTAAAAGTTTCCAAGTAAAAATGCTGAGGCAAAAAAGATGCCTATTTTTTTACCCTCACTCGGGAACCACCAGCACACTCGAAATGCAAACATAATTTTTAACAGCGTACGAGAGAAGTTATCAAAACGTGGTGTTTGTAAGTTTCCACTTTTTCCGCCACTTCATGCAATCGGTTTAAAAGTGTCATCGTCGAAATTCATCAAACTTTTCAACTCTGCATTTCCACTACTTTGCTTCGTATAGCGAATTTTACCTCTGAATTATTGAAGCTGAATCCTACATTTTTTGCGAGACATAAAACATTTTGCGTGTTTATGTCTGCTTTCTTCAGTTTTATTACTCAGATTTGTTGCCATCTCCATTTTTTCTTTAATAAGAAACAACGTAAAATATTTATCTTCATGGAATGTTTTGTACACGTATTTCTTTCAGGTTCGATTCGATCATAATGCACTTTCCCTTCAAGAGTACAATTTCTCATAGCGTTAATGGTTTACCAAACGTGACTAAAGTTACGCAAGATGAGACACTCTCTTGTCAATGTTTATTTTAGAATTGGATGCATCACGACGTGAAAGGGCAGAGAAGATAATTTTTAACTCGCTACAAAAACGTAGAGTCTATTTTGATCTATTTTAGTTTGGAAACTCACCGACTTTTGAATTGAGATGGTCCCAAAAGTTTTAGAGCCTCGTTAGCTAAAAATACTACCACATTTTTCCTGACTACATTAAATATTTTTTTAGTATAAACATTTGTTTATGTTTGTTTAACAATTTCAAAGTTTAACTTTTATTGGAACTCAGGACAGTTCCAATCCATACCGTAAGTCAACCCTCTTGCTAGAGAGATTTATTGTTCTCTCCGCGTGTTCACCATTTATTGTTTGTTTTGTTACTCGTTTTGTCAATAGACATCTGTTTTCGTTGCTTCTTATCGTCAGTCGGTTTGGGTTTTAAATACATTTCGGTCGGCGTTTGATATCTTCCGCCTCCGTGCACAGTTGTCATCTCTTTCGTTCACAGGTCCGTAAATCGTGGTGTATCGTTTGGTTTGTGTACATTCGTTATCATATCAGCGACAGTGACATAGGCTAGTTCGACGGCTCTGCTAGGTAGCGTTCGACGCGCGCGCCCCCTACTGCGTTCCCCCCCGTCCCCTACCGCAGTCGTCTCCCTCCGTTCTGAGTGATGCAGTCTGTATCGAGCGTTCGTTGGAACCTCACGTCGTTTCTTTAAGAAAAGCTTCACGAGTTCGAGCTTTTTAGTATATTTAATTATGTGTGTTCTGTTTTGTCAAATGTTATTCTTGTCGGACATCTATTAATCTGATGTTTGTGAATTTGTGTTTATAAATTCAGTAGTTAAGGTCTAAGCTGAACAGTGTTTGTAAACGGATTCGACAGTGTCGGCATAGTTTATTTTAACTAAGTTCGTGACAGTGCTTTCCTTCTATTTACGGGATGTTTCTGGTGAATTAAGATCTTTATAAAACTAAAGGTTGGTATATTATTGAATTTTATGTTACAGTTATAATTGAGATTCTGTGAATTTGCTTTGTCAAACGGGACGAATTTATTGAAATGAGTGAATTCACTCATTTTTCCTTACTTTTAAATATTTTTTATGGTTAATTAACTTCAATTAATAATACGCTAGTTCATTATGCAGTTTGTGATGATATAAATATTTAATTATCTCACGATCCTATGACGGAGGGTGAATTCGTCGTGTGCGAGTGAGACAGTGCTATATATCTCCTTTAGAGGGGTTGCCAAGTCCATACAGTTATACGATAGGGATTTCCGTGTGAATACTAGCAGGCAGTCAGTTTATACAATTTGTTTCTTTTATGGAGTTGAAATTATAAGTAGCTTTTGAGTTTTTTTTTTCGTACTTTGTCTTAAGGTTTGTTTTTGCACTGTTTGTTTGATTTCTGAATCTTTTGTGAATTTCTCGCCTCATCGCATGATTGAATTCTACTTCCTGTCGCAGTTTCAACAAAAGAGTACCTACGGGACCCGTAACATAAACAAGTTCCAACATGACTGTGTTTGTTAAAACATGTTTATCTTCAAAGTCGATTTCATCTTTAACACTTCTGCTCATTATTTCATCTCACATGTCATTATGTAACATAAACACAATGATTTTTCATAACTGGATTACTTTCACACGAGACAATACTTTCGTTTCACACATTAGTTTTAACTCCCAGAGAGAGTTCATTGTGCCAGTGAGCAATTTCGACGTTTTGCTTCACAAAAATTGGATGCTTGTCTGTGATCACGCTTTCTACTTTAAGAAATAGTATTGAGTTTTTTCTTACATAATTAATGTATGAAGGTGACTGGATTATCAGATTAGTCATGAGAATCTGCATGAAGATTAATAAGTCAAGCTTTATCATTACAATAAATGTTACCACTGATAAAATGAAACTGTATCCCACTGTTCGTATTACTGTTATACCTGTGTCCTTACCTACATTTTGGAGTGAATAATTCTGATATCAAGCAGTAATCGCGATCCTTCCAAGAAATTCACGTTGATTGTGTGAAAATAATGCTCATGTTACCCAAATTCAAATATGGCCACGGAACATGTAAGTAGTGTTTATTGCGACATGGCTGTCCATGATGTTCACAGTCACACACATTTATTTAACGAGACGTAAACGTCCGGCGACCTAACAAGGGTCACTAGCTGTCAATTTACCAACAACCAAGCCTTTGTGCACTGTTCGTAATTTTGTATCATTTAATTCATTCACATGTAGAACATTGACATTTGCACAACGTAGATTTTTTTTATCTCCGGCGATAAACGTTTTTTGATTTAGTAGGTTAACAATGACATGTACCTACTAGCGCTATTTAAATGCCTTATTCATGTGTTGAAATTGGTTAGTCGTATCTATAGGAGTATAATTTGCTTTATTGTCTGCATCGTTCGCTACAATCAATGTAGAGGACACTGACCCATTCGATCACTTAGTAGTCGATTTATAGTCTTGCTGACATCACTTATCTAGGAGTACGTAATGTATCTCACAATTCATGTCTGTGTTCCAACAAACATTTTCTTCTTCATAGCACATCTTGGTATTTGTTGGTCACAAGGCCGTCTTATTCAATTTTTCTGTTAGATGGCCCACATGGACTTGAATTTAAAATTCAAATTATCTTTGAATGCTTGTGTGATGAATCATGCTCTTATTGGGATGGATGTAACAGTCACTTGTGTCGACTTCCGACGAAAGCAATCTTTCACTGCATTAGTGGCTCACAAATTCTGTATAATTACCTCCTTGGTTGGTGCATCTTCGTTTTGGTAAATCTGGCTATTTTAAATACATTACAGTTGACATAAATCAAGTCTGCTGGAAACGGCAATTTTAAAGCAATTAAATCATTTTTGCTTCGCATTCACTATTCTATTACTGACCTGATATTCTCAATTTTACTTTTATCGCTAAACCATATTTAAATAATCTAGTTGGAATATCGCTTGTAATGTTGTCTGACTTGTTGAAGGCTTACTTAACGAGTTGCAGAATTTAAGCTGCGTACGAAAATGTACGAATGTATTCAGGTTAACGATGTTTATTGTAAATACAAAATAATGTCATGAGGTACCTACATGATTGATCACATCTCTTTAGTGTGTTTCACTTTTACTATTTGATTTTATCTATTCAATATTCATTTGTAACGTCTGGGAAGACTAGATCTACCCGTTCCTTCTCTGGACCATATTAGCTGTACGAGGCATTTCTAATTACATCTTAGAATGAGCATCTAACAATCGGATCAAAGGCCGCTGACCTGTCTGCCGCTCGGCTATTGAATCGGTGTTTGTCATTAATATTTATGGCCTGCGCACTCTTCCACCCAGCGCTTCGGGGAAGTAGACACCTGAGTGTGTTTGTCCATTACACCATCCGCCTACTTGCCTGAATACGTGTTAATTACACACACACAAAAGTCTTAGAGCGCTTCTTCCATGTATACAATCTTGTTCATCTATAGTATGGTCATTTCAAGCTGAGCAAACAAGTTAACGTGGAACTGTTTGCTTGCATTTGGCTTTGATCTCTTTATTGTTCTGTCTAGCCAGTACGTATAACAATGTCGTACCGCGTGATATAGTGCGACCGAAGTCTGACGAATGCACCTCACGACGAGATAGTGTCTGGTATCGCAGTCACCATTTCCTGCTGCAGGCTTGCATCAATTTTGTATGGAAAAGGATAGCGCTGCACCATGCAACTGAAGTGTACAATCGTGTTCTAGTTTAGTCCTCTTTGAGACTTTTGATTTTGGTTTCTATAAAGCTCGACTGACTATCGTATTTACTTTTTGCTTGCCTTAAGGTACGTTCACGAACAAACAGATCATTATCATAATATCAAGAAAACATTGACGAGCGCATGTGGGCCGACGTGTCGGTTGTTGCGAAATTCGAGAGCTTCCACGAATACTCATGACCCTCGAACGCCACCAGCATTACTAATCTTGACACTAATACATCCGAAGAATTACACGAACAGGCACACCCACAAGGTAATTACTGACTTATATCCCCAAGAGATGGTAGATTCTCGAAGAGAGTGAAATTATTCTTTGGAACTCCCTCGAGGAATAACTTTTCTGAAGGAGTTTGTTTTTACGTAAATACTACTGATATAACTAACTTTGTGGTTTCGGGAAGAGGTTAGAGTGTACAAATCAAGTCAAGGCTCTAAGATAACTAATCTGCTGTCGTTTTGCTATGTAAAAACCATTACGAGTACTGCAATCTAATAGAGCCGGTCACAATAGTTCTTGCAATCACTTGATGAAGACGTCAAGATAAAACATGACAACATTGTCTGACGGTATTATATCTGATGAGAATGTTCTGATATAGTTCATAAAGGTAATGTCTTTGAGAGATACGAATCACACTTTTATGCTTATGTCATAAAGCAATCACAAGCATGTCGGATGAAGTTTGCCCGTATAAAATCGTTTAGGCCTTGAGAAATTCTTCGCATTGTTAAAATGAAAACAAAGTTTGATATTGTTAAAGTTGAGCATATTTCATGGTGGTCTCTTAATTAAGTTAACTGCATGAACCGAAAATTGTTGAAGTAAGAAATAGCATATTTTGCTCAAGATGATGAACAAAACAGGAAAATTGGACTGAAAATGGGACACAAAACGGGTGCGAACATAAATAAACATGCAAAAATACTCTGCTTTAGGACAGAATTCATAGATGTCTATTTTTAAATTGCAATTTAATACGTAGATCAATAAGACGCTGAAGAAGATACAAACAAAGCTAGCGAGAAAACAAATTCAAAACAGAAGATTGTATCTCTTAAGTTACTGTTTACAATAGTATTGTATTACAAAACAAATGTAATTACAGTAATTCAAGTCGTGACCACGTTGTCTGATACAGGAAAAGTTTTTTCCTTATGTTTGTATGAACGGAAGCGCTGTTTGTTGATAGACTGTGCACGAGAGAGGCTCAGGAGATTACCGACATTAAAACACTTGTTGATGGTAGCTTAGTAATGACTTTCGGAACTCGATGTGATTATTGCACGTAATCTTCGTGCCTAAGTATGGTGTTACGGAGGTCGTACCCATCAGCGGTACTTACTGCCTGTCATTATGCGATTGTTTCAAGGATAAATTAATTCTATGTTTGCACGCTAAATATAAGTTTGGCATGCATATTCTGTATTGGTTATTTTACGTGTGGTGTGCTCTGCGCTGCTTTGTAAAGATCCCCATTTACGTCCAGTCAGGGGTATGTTGAAATAATGTCGGTTACAACAGTTCCAATCCTGGGCACAAAGACGGGGTTTTATAGATGTCCGTTAGAAATCACACTGTTTCACCAAATCATTGCTCTCCTCGTGTATTGTGTCCCTCCTCCCATTCCGCCTTTATTGTTATTCCGTAGTGGGTTCTATGGATTAACAGTTGTTTCAGCTTCAGTACCTTGTTTAAAAGCTCATGTGTCAATACATACATGTTAATATATTTCAACAACATGCTTGTTATCATTTTTGTTTTAACCTTAATAAGATAAAATCTGTATACCGAATATGTATCAGTAACATTATCAGTGACATGTTTAATGCTTGTGGCATTTCGAAGGGATACTTTGCATTTAAAGGTTAATCGTTTGCGGGTCATTAAAAACTTTGCTAAGTGTCACGAAGTCATGATTGGACTGGTAATAAACCTGAGTTCTTTTGAATTAAGAAGAGTAGTATGAAGAAGTATTTTCTAAATTATATATGGTAAGAATATCACTTGAGCACGATATCATTATCTATTTGGATAGACAACTTCACAATAAGCTGAATGTGACTGAGTTTAAAAGAACTTTTGTATACTACTCATATTTGCAAAATAAAACTCTATTCTGATAAGAATTTATACTTTAAGGCTGAAAAGATTAAACTAACTTTCTCATTGAATTCCACAGCTTGTATTGACCTAGTAGTATATAGCTATCACTACATCGTAACGCTTTCGCTTTAAGGGTCGTGGGTTCCTTCTCCAGGCTGTGCTGGCCGACATTTGGTTTCCAGTTCTGGGATAACTATTTTGTTCATCATACATACATGATCATACACATAAATGATCATAATCATTTCGACAAGGGTCTAAGCCTTTAATTCTAGGGCTCCACAAGATTGCACAGAAATAGTGGCCACTAGTGTCAGTTGGTATCGGAAAAGAAATTCATTTCCCACATTCTATTACCCCCATTACCAAATTAGCATAGGAATTCACATTTTCGCCATTAATAATATGAGATTCAACTTTCAAGACATCAATCGTCATATAAGTATCGACGTTCAAAGTAGATTAGAGGCTGTAGCCGAGATTTCTCAATGGGCGTGTAAGACTAAATTAAATCCAATTAACGCAGTAGACTTCCATTAGTTAATCTGCTCCATCATCACAGGGTAATAAAATTGTAGCTTATATGGGATTACCAAGTTATGGCTGTACATATGCGGGTCGAGATATAGCACATAAAACATTTATTTATAGAATCGTATTGTTCGGGTGATTAAGTTTGAGCGGGTCTGTTTATGCTCTGCTAAGCTTTGTGTTAGAGATCATGTTAAAACGATTTTTGGTTTATATTTATGTGTTGCTATCGTTTTCATGATCAACTACGATCGCCTGATCTGGACCATAATTCATTATAATACTTACCTTTTTCATAATCTTTAGGAGATTATTTTGAGCTTCATTGCATTACGTTGAACGATGCTGAATTTTGAAATA
This sequence comes from Ochropleura plecta, assembly GCA_905475445.1. Taxonomy (NCBI): domain Eukaryota; kingdom Metazoa; phylum Arthropoda; class Insecta; order Lepidoptera; family Noctuidae; genus Ochropleura; species Ochropleura plecta. The sequence goes on from FR997739.1 coordinate 14,243,992, forward strand.
AAATGTTAAGTATCTTAAAAAGTACGAACCAGGAGGGGTTTCATGTTAGGTTGTTTGGTGCCCCAAATTAGCTATGACCCATAAAAGCGGCGTCCCCAAGGAGTAATATAATTAGCGGTGCGTGACCCAAGTATCTAGGGATAAAAGCATTGACCTGCCTATACATAGCTTAATATCCAATTATAATTTCAATTCTATTACGATCAACTTCGGCGACAGTCATTTGCTAAGTCGTTACTCTGAATAAATCACCTCTTTAAAATATCAAAGCATCTAGGTAATTAGGAAGGTAATCGATACTTACAACACGTGTTAGAAATCGTAAACCAAAAACTCCTTTTCATGTTATTTAGTTTTCTTGGAAATATTTCCTATTGGATTATCGTGTTCATAGTGTGATAAATTGAGGAATAGACGACTGATGTTGAAGAATACTTGACTAGCCATATATCATGATCCTGAGCAGAACATCAAAGGGTTCAGCTACAACCATTCCAAAAAGGGGCTGGTTCAGAACTAGTTATTAATTGACGTTTACAGTTCCGATGATTGAAATGTGAAACACTCCTTTTGAACACACAAAAATAGTTAAGATAAATATAGAATTTTAGGGGAACACTGAACTTGGTAGTAATCCAAGTGAACCTGACGATATTGTTTCAACAAATATTTGTTTGTGAGTAAATTCTGTTGCAAGTAAAGTTGTCGAGCAGTAAAACTGAAGTTGCTTCAACGGTACATTGATAAAACACCATAAAACTCGGAATAGTATGGCAGTGCGTCTCTGATGTTTGTGGTGCGCTGACCTCGCTTGAGTGGCCGTTAACCGAAATCGTCATTATGCTCCGATCAATTCGGAGCTTTTTAGTTTAACCCGACTGGATTTCAAACACCTCTGCGTTAGAAGCTTTGGACTTGTACGCGTTGGTCACACAAAGGGGCGTTCTAACGGAAACAGTCAAACTGCTCGAAGCTCAAACAATAGGCCGGTCCTTCAAAGCAATTCAGAAACAGTTTACACAATCTTTTGTCCTGGGTCACTTTGATCAGACGGATCAGTGATAGTAAGTATATTGACAATAACTGTATCTTGAACAGTTAGTCATTTTGCAATGACGGAGTTTTGTTTATCTGAACACATAAACAATACTGTAGTGAAACTATTATTTATTGTAGAAGCCTGCCTTGAATGGTAGAAAGTGATAAACAAGTGAACTATCAGCAATTTCATTGTTCTCTGCGAAACTCATAAGTTATTTCTATACAGTGCTTCAGTCAGTAAATCTCGTAACGATACTGAAGGTAATTTGTTTACTCATTAATGTGGAAGCGAAATGAAGCCTAATCAATTTTTTAAATTGGGTCAGTATTTAGTTAACAGCGTAGACCTAATTAACGTTAGCAAGAATATTTTTGCAAGCACCATGCAAATTCATAAACAGTTGAGTAAATTGTTTCTTAGGAAACTGCGTTTACGATTGGTGAAATCATTGAAAGTATTTTGATGAACAGTAATTGTAATGGCGGCGGATAAATTTCAACGGATCGTAGCTATCACGAATCATATGTTTATTCATCCATGTCTTCTCAGAACAAGATTGAGGATGGAAGCGAATATATTAGAAAGTGAATGTTCTATTAAATTCTGATTGTTGTGTGATTGTTAGCCTACTTTGGTAGGCGGAGAGAAACATTTATGATTTGACAGGTGTTTAGTATACTTATGAAGAGAATTCTATTAGCCCAATTTGTATTCTCTTTGGGGTCGGCGCAATTTTTTTTTCTTCTTCCATTCTCCAGACAAACGTTACGGCATCTTCAACTCCCTTTCCCTCCTTCTCCATCCATCAATATTCATAGTTTTCACTCTTCGCTTGGCTGGACGGCTTACTCTCAAGGCACCCACACGATAGTCCTGATAAACAGCTAACAATCTCATAGGTAGACAGGCGAGTGGACATTAAAAAAAATCTTATTTTAGTCACTTACTTTTTGGCCCTCCTCATTACATGTCCAATTTCAGCAAATCAAAATCTACATACAGTGGTAATATAAACATAGACAACATAAAAATACCTGAACAAAAATTGTGTTTACACGTTACCACTTTTAGAAATAAACATTTTGCGTAAATAGCCGTAGATACATAGCTATGTTGAATGTCTAGACAGGACTTAATGGTATCCATTTTATTTAATTCCAAAGTCCACATAAACGTAGTAGCTGTACTAGCTATGCCTAGCGGTTTCACCTACTGCTCAGGTACACATAATTATATAGCCTACGTTGCTTGCTGATAACGTAACTTCCCATTGACGAATGTAATTTGAACGAAGTCATCTCGCGCACTAAGGGTTCCGTGTCATCTTTATATAGGTATTATAATTCTGCTGTACGTGTGTATGTCACTGAAGTCTTCCTAAACGGCTGGACCGATATGAATGATTTTTTATGCGATTGGTAGCGCCCCCCTGGGTGGTATAGATTCACAAATAAGACCATTAAAGTAGGACCACGTCTGTCGGGTCCGCTAGTTATCTATAACAACGGCAAAAAAATAATGTTTGCTGTGTGGGAGACTCCTTAAATATTTATTTTATTCTGTTTTATAGTAAGTCTGTTATTGCGGCAACAGAAAAACATGATCTGTTAAAATTTCAATGTCTAACTATCTCGGTTCATGACATACATGCTTGGTGACAGACGGACAGCGGAGTCTTAGTAATAGGGTGCCGTCCCCTTTGGGTGCGAAACCCTAAAAATGGTTTAAATTGGTCCAGTAGTTTTGGAGCCTATTCAGTACTAACAAACAAAACAATCTTTTGAAGTATAGATTTTTATTTTGTATGTTCCTACTTGCTGCAATTTCGTGAGTCACACATTTACCTGTGAAATAATTAGCTAGCCATTTTATTTAACATTTAATTAATGCCTTTATTGTGTTTTTTTCCAGGTACGAGACATGTAAAAGCCTTGTAAAAGTGGTGAGTTGTGAAAGTTATTTTATGTGGAAGCAAATATTTGATAAACCTTCGTTCATCTTTGTTTATCCCTTGAAAAATACAAGTACACAAATGGCTCAAAAGCAGCCATCTTATTCCGCCATTTTGAATTCGTTACGTAATCGATTTCAAACAAAAGTTTTTATTTGTAGCGTCATGGCGTTTATTCCTTGTCCGTATTGTTCTTTATTTCCTATTGTACATGTATATTACATAAAGACGTGAAATCTGTAATTAAACGTACTTAAAATAGACCATTAGTAACATTAAGCATGTTATATGATGCATACTTAGAAATCTGAAATATTATCACAAAAGTAATTTGTCGTAATGGTTTTAAAACTACTTGTGTAACCTGCATCTAACTTTAGTAATATCGCACTCTCTAGTATTTATAACAGAACTGATAACTGCATCTTAAGATACAAGTGACACTAGTTTAAGAGGCAGGGCTCATCAATTGTGTATACAGAATCATCTGATGTCTACTGTTGTTTGCACACTTATCTACCAATTTTCTTCAATCTTCTCTAATTCCTATACTAGACTAAGCCCAAATCTGTAAGCTTTGAATAAAATATAAATAATATAAAAAATAAGAAACATCTAACATTTATAACGGCCATACTTATGTACAATCAGCCAAGGAGTAATCAGGGTCTAAAGAGATACCGCGGCCACGGAACAGAAAGGGCAAAAGAAGGAACATGAGTGGGTTTTATTCTGTAAAAGTCTGACACTCCCCCCGCTCCGCCCAGAAAAGGGGAAGTTATTTGATGAATTCCAATCCGCAAAAAAGGGTCATTTGACATTTTCTTTTAATACATTAAATTTGAGTTTCATATAAAAAGAAGATATCAGAAGAAAATATCATCAATATCTGAGGAGCCTGGTTATTTATTTTCTTTGCTGACTGCTAATATTTACGTCAATATTTTTAAATTTGTCAACTATGGAACTAATAAGAACTACGTAGACCCTATATTGTTATTGATTAAACTTATGTAACTACATGTGTGTATATGACCTAGCATTATCAGCTTTAAAGACACCTGCATAAGAGCTCCCCCTAAACAAACGGCAATTCAGATTATCTGCTGTAATCGGGAAAGCAAAGATTGTTGTGAAATAATACTCCTTGAGCTTAAACCCCCTGATGTCATATTATTTTACCGTCTACCTATGTTTTTCGCGGTCATTTCTATGGTATCCATATATAGGAAAGTCATAGAATTTCATTTACCTACATTGTTACCCTGCGTGCATCAGATCGTTGAACCGTGGAAAGTATAGAATTAAGCGGGTTTTACAACCCTAGTGAGGTTTGTTGACCGCTACCGGATAGGAAAATCCGACAAATATCGATAAGTTTCGCCGTCGAAAACTAACACGATAGCGTTTAAATGACCCTCAAAAAATTCATGAACAGTTGTAAGCGTATACGAAAAACAATTTACCTTAAATTGCCATTTAAAGAATTGTTGCGAGTTTCATTAAAATAACAGAGATTATTTTAAATACGGCGGCGTTTTATATTTTAAAACGATTAATGGAATGTTCTGCGAAGGTGCATGAATTCAATTCGGATTTCAATTAGAGTAGAATGCTCGCGATTCAAATTTAACCTGTGATGGACTGTAGATGTGATATTATTTAGTGGATTCAACGAAATTGCAAAAGAGATCTCCTAAATTGTGTTTAATCCTTCATCCTTATCATCTCAATCACAATCCACTCTTTTATAAAACTTGGATTTTATCCAAACAAACGCTACTGTGAATATTCAAAGGATTAAAAAACTAATTGTTTTTATTTTTTCTACCCAAAGGCCGTGTAACTCGGTTACCCAAAAACTTAACAGCACGCCTGTACTCCCCGAAGAGCTAGGCAGAGGTGTAGTTAATAGTACAGCCACATTTCACCAGTCATATAAGTCCCATGTAATATTATAGGGTCGAGATTACCCGAGCAAAATACACAGACTCATTCCTACACTAAAAAAAAGAATTTCCAAATCAAATCATTTATTTCAATTAGACCATTACAGGCACTTTTGAATGTCAAGAAACAAAATGAATCTACAGTCCCGGTCACAAGGCATAATAAATCCGAATAGAGAAATCTAGATAATACTCATTAATAATTACATATTTCTGTGCATGAGAACAGCATGAAAATAGGGCGCCTAACAACAGCAACAATACAACTAAACCAGTCCTTGCTTGTAATAAAACGCTGTCATGATTGACAATAGTTGGCTCTACGGGGATCAGTTGTGATTTAATTGCAGTTATTATGCAACGCGAGCATCAGCTACCCTACCATGACGTCTTAAAGCAGAACTTATTCCACTGAGGGAAAGAGACAGAGCTATACAGTGTGTCTAGCACCATCTCTTTCTCTCACAGGAATAAGAACTGCTATAAGATGTCATGGTAACCCTTCAGGTCGTCAAACCAATGAGCGGTTGGCCGCGAAACACGCCGCAGAAAGATTCTCACGTCTGCTTCACTTCACCTAGCTGTCTAACAACGTGATTGAAGTAAACACGGGATACACGGCAGTTTGCGTCTTTTATGGCCATGGATCGCGGGACGGTGATTACGTTAAAAAGATGTCGTTATAGCTCGCCTACGTAGGTAGGGACTGCTTTCTTTGCGAAATTGAAACCTTTTCAAAGGAAACTGAGTGTTCAAAATCGCGCTGCATGTCAGTCATTTGCTTAAATTGACATTAAAACGTTATTTAAATGCATCTCTATACTCGGCCTAAATTTAAAATAAAACAAAAATTGTCGTTCTTCGCAAACTATTTAAAAATATCGACTTAATACTTGCAATATAGTTCATAAATTATATAGTTAATAATTTTACGGCTAAAAACACAAACAATATCAACATCGCCGTCGCCGAAGTAAAAATATAAGCGCACAAGATTCATAAAGTGGTCAAAGTAAAATTGCAATTACTAACTCTTTATTTCAAGTTTGCTTCGAATATATAAAGAAACGATCGGTTCGGGTCGAGTACCAACCACTATTAGGGTTTCTGAAAGCCCGATGGGGCTCGTTTGGCGAAAAACGAGGCGCAGAGGGCACATCGACAGCCTTACTGCTCGGTTAGGGATGAAATTTTTAAGACCGCAACATGTGCGTCGACCGACGGAGCAAGTTCGAGAAATCGAATAAGTAATATGAAAATTCCGGAGTCGAATCTATATGAATTGGATGAACCCAAACCAGCTGTCACTATTGTGAAAGATGATTCAATAGTTACATGGTTTGTACTACAGTCCCTGCCTGCATTCAAGCATTGTTTTGTAATACAACTATAGATAACTCACCGTATCTATGACTTGATAACAGTGCATTGAATATTCGTTTACAAGCAGGCCCGTGTACTGTCGTAACGGACCTCATTGTGTCAGTAAGCAGTTGTATAGGTATTGCCGTCTTACATCACAATGTTTATACGAGAATGCAGTCAGCTGTTGAATTCATTCGTTTCTTTACAGCGCAAGTGTGAAAATATGACAAATTATGACGTCCGCTTTCCCTATGTGTTGGCCTGATACTGTCATCCACAGTCCGCTGATGACAGAGTACCAAAGCTAGAAACGGAATTCACCATTCAATGAGAAGGAATTAATCGCGTGCAATTTTATATTCGCCAGTCCAATAGAGACTTGCAACTCTTGCAAGAGAAATATTACGTATTTCATTTGTAATTTCATACAACCAACTGGTTTAGTCTAGCCAGCATAAAGCAAATTGTGCTGGTACTCGGTTTCTTCGTCGACGATGAATTTTCACTGCTACACGTGACGACGGCGAACGGAATTTTTAAACTAGTGGAATTTAGTTAGTTGGTTCATTTTTTCATCCGACTGTTGTAATTGGATCGGGACGTTTACGTACGGATGATTTCAAATATACGCGAATGTGTTGGTCACGATTTACAGTGCACATGTTCGTGATGATTTCTCGTAATGCCGTGATGATAGTCTGAATAATCGTACGCAGCTTCATTACTGGAATCTGCTTTGTCAAAGATGATATCCATTTTAATGGTTATTAAAATGCTATGAATACGAGATTTTAGATATGGTCAGGCCGTGCTGTACACCAAAATCTTTAGAATGAGACCATGTATTTCAATTACATAAAGTCTTGTTTATCATAATTATCTATTTCGGAAATAAAGTTCATTAATGCTTCAGACACAGGTATTATTTAATTGATTGCTTAGCAGCTTACACTAATGTTATCGTTTATTAAATTATACCTTATATCAATGCTACCTACGCAACTGTATAAGCGGTTACAGACAATTTTAGTACGCGCTAAGCTAAAAATATAATGTGCTATTGAGACTCAAGTTCATGGACCTGGTAATGTATTTACTGTGCCGCTCCGTCTAGCACGGAGGGCAAGCACCGTCAAACCCCACAAAACAATATATTTTTTTCCTTCTCACCATGAACAAGATTGTAAGCCAAGATATTGCAACACAGGCTTTTGGCCTCTTACAACTCTGAGATTAGTTGACAATATTTATCCAGTTTTGGTATCCATGACCGTAATATACAAAACGTTATTCTCATCAGTTGTTCTGATGGATTACGAATAGGTATAGAGATCCCAATGGCACAACACAGAATCGGAGTAAAGCCGTTAGTAGTGAAACAGCAACAGCAACTTCATGCGGTGGCTAATGTGTTTTTGAATTTTCGGATAAATTCCATCTTTTGCATCTATTTTATCTATTTGATTTTCACGTTTATAATAAAACAACCAAACGCAAATGTGTAAAAGCAGCGTAGGGTGTGCGTGAAAATTAATAAATGTCATAATCATGCACAAAATGAACGCCCCCCGAGCTACTTCAAACATTTGACAGCGTGAAACTGAAACGTTCTCACTCCTCCCTTCAGTGTAAACTCTCCCCCACGTTTCACAGCTAGTCTGAACATTTTAATTTCCATTCGTCGGTAAAACAGGTTATTATTTTTACAGTCTTTCTTAAAGATAATTGTGAGGAGCTCGACTTTACAGATTCAGCTCGTTTCGCCTTTATTCGAACCGCTTTAGAAAATAGCTTTACAAATTGTTCTTCTTTTTCCTTAATTATTAAACTCTACATTTCTCTAGCTTAAGCTAGAAAAAATATTTTTACCACAATATGGTGCTCTATGGAACGTAGCCATGTTTGCCGTATAATGCAATATCCGAAGATAGCTCATAAAATGTTCACGCATTGGTTGACTTCTCATATCGAACATTCCTCGTAAACGGATCTCAAGAATGTGCTAGGATATAAACGGAGTTCTTAGTTATTTGCAGTGATTCCAGATGCTCCTTTGGCGCAGAAACATTGTTCAGAAATATTGCATCCACATAGCGCTTGAAATTCATTCGAGCGTTTTAAAAATTGCAATGTCGGGTTGAGACAATAACATAATTTCACCATTTAATAGCAAAATTAAATTACACAGTCGCTGGATATGCTGACACCCGTTCTGTTCAGGATTTATGAATGGAAGAGCGTTGACATTGATTTATTTTTGGTTCCGTGAAAACGCGTTCTATCCAAACAGATGTAGAAAATGGTTTTGCTTTGGGAACAATGCCGTTGCCACAATTCGCAAATTGTGTTCGAATTGCCATTTCCTAAATTCATCCAATTAATCAAGTTTGGTTGAAATTTTTGGCATACATTGGTTTGAAAAGGTAGAAGTAGCATTGAACCAGGAGGTAGGGTCGCTGGGAACTGACGTTCCGTCGCAGAGCGGTGTAATTGAGCATATGAAACGTGGCTCGCTGACCGGCTGTGTCCATTCTCTGGGAACGAACTCCGCAGGGCTGGGCTCTGTAACTCGATACATTCACGTTAAATACCTATGTATCCACCGTTATCAGATTATTGCCGTAATTAATGACTTTAAAACTAAATGGACCGCATTACATTGTGAAAATGTTTACCGGGAATATTCTATTTTAGGATACAAACAATTGAGCGGTTATAAAAACAAATTTTAAAGTAAAATGATTTTATAATGCTTCCATGGGTCGTTCAGACCGTTTTTATTTTTCGTGAAAACAATACGATTTATATAATGAATCTGAATTTAGAAATGTTCCCAAAATGGCGAATCTTGAAATAACGAACGAAGAAAATATTTAAATGGCTAAGATCGTATAGGTACATAAGAGGCAAATTATTTCAATAACTCCAAAGAAGTACTAATTGATAGTGATGAAGAATAGCGATAATCGGAGTAAGTACACTTATCGCCTGCTAAAGTGATTGTATCAGACTGTATCTTGACAGCAGCACGATACGTGTAGTTAACACATGTTATACGAATTCATTAATCAATTATTACGTCTATATTGTATAACAATAACAATTGATACAATTGTCAATGAAAGTGGTAACCCTGGAGTATCCTATAAACATCTAAACAGCTATGTACATGACCACATATCAGACGGCCCGAGGCGTGTGGTCAATCTGCAGCTGCGCTTTGTGTCGCAAAGTACATAAAACATACACACATAGCTAAAACGCACAGTTTGTATAATAGTACCTGACCATAGCAAAACACGTGCAACCGATCACGTTTTAGATCCTTCACACCATTTCACAAACGTAACGCGAAGCCACGGTCACGTACCAATCTCTGCACCTATAAAAATAATACAAAACCATAAGTGGCTCTACAATCAGAAATCGTAGCCGTTGACAAATAACAACCACAGGAGAAAGCCTTCAAACTCGACCTTCGACACGGCCAATTATTTACATTAAGAACAAACACTATTATCGTACCAGATACCGTATCTAAATATCACAAAGATTTCCTTCTCAGAAAGAATTACGCTAATCCCGATTAACTCATGTTTACAGCAACTTTAAGGATAGCCAATGACGAAATAAAGTACAATTTGCGTTTGTTTTTACCGCATGACCGCTGTAACTTTGACTTCACATAAATGGAAGTGGCGATAAGAGCCATAAGTTGAAAGCGTAATGGCCAGTAATGTAAGCAAAGAAAAGCCGGTATAGCCACATCGATCACGGCATTACCTAACACGGAAACATGACAGAAACCCATAACAAACAAATCCCTGGAGTAATAAAGCTGCAGTATCTAGCAGCCCATTGGATATTGCCGTTGTGAAGATTTAGAGATTAACCAAGACCGCGATGCTATTGAACAGGATATTATGTAAACAATAAACATGGTTTTACATATGGGAATTTACTAAAATAATCACCCGACGTGGGTAGAAAGGTTCAACACCCACGTATTACCATTGTACGGAGTGCAGTGAATATTTATGTTCAAGCAAATGCTGTTTTTTATTCTCTTCGTTATCTACATTATTGTTGGTTGAATAAAATCGACCTTTTAAACGGTCTACACCCGGTGTTTTATTATCTAGTGATGGGTTTTACGCTTCAGAAATTCTAGACGTTCTCCGGAGAGAGTCTTTGAACTTCAACATCGTGGAATATCTTAGTATATTATTTACTAGTTGCTCCAAGTGGGAATTTAGAATTTTGTGACAAGCGTTTTTTTATATTTTTAGGACCGACAAATATTTTTGTTTCTTTATGAAGCTCTGAAAAAACAACCTTCCCATTTGGCATTCTCTGTATTTATTACGGGAAGATAATCATGAATTATTGTTGTCAGAGCAAACGATGCCTTAATTCATTTTATTTTCATTATTTATGTATACTTTACGAACAAGCATATCAGAGTAAACATCAGATTACAAAACTATTCAACTTTGATAAAATATTCGTTGTCAGCACTTAAATCAAGTCATAACGAACTCTTTCTTTTTATCAGTCCTCGAAAACTGCTAAGTGGGACATTACACTACGCTAACAAAATTGTCAAGAATCCAATTAGTCAGTGTTTTGCCTACAAATACAATGATGTTCTATAAAACAATACGTCTATGTTCGCACAGAACAATACTTTAGACATGAATCATTCAAAAGTAGTAATTACTACGTGAGTAATTTGAAACCGTATTAATAATATTAAAAAAGTTACTGAAAATATTCTGCAGGAGTGTAGTAGCAAAATCTGTAAATACTTTAACCTCTTCGGCCTAAATTAGGACTCTAATACGAATAATACGAATAAACAAAATATAACGGCACCACTAAAACATGTTTTAATTAAAGATACATATCTGAGATTCTATCAGCTGTTTACTATTCGAAGAAACCCTAAAGTTCTGTTTTCCACTAATTGATAAATAAAAAGATAATTAGCAATCAACTAAATCCGATTTAGTTTATCATAGACAATCTAAATACGTATTCCGTGTTTTTGTGTCAATTCATTTAACCATCGTCGACAATATACGTATTTCATTCATATCTTCAAATTTATGTTCTCTATCCTTACCGATAACCTGTTTAAATAAGCTGAAATCTGCTATTGACTTCGCCATCCATATCGTTCTCGTTATCTTCCTGGCCTGGCTTTTGAACAATTTGAGACCCTCCTGCATGCTCATACTTGTACACTTTTCGAAACAAACAGGTTGTTAAGTCTTCCATCGACACAATACACATGGAAAATAAAGTCGATAGAAGACAAAACATTCATATCTCTATCATTACTATACTCTCTATCATTATTATCAACGTAAGGCTCACACAATATGCCTATGACGTTAATGTTGTCTTTCCTTCTTCCAAAATCTACAAGCGTTCGTATCTCAATATTATCAATCGTCTAAAAAATATTCTTCATCCTTAATTCTTATTCTATCAAACGCATTTCCTATTCAATACGTGTGTCATGATTAAATTTTCCCGTAGCGGTTACACTGTGAAGTCATATACGATTATCGTGCAGCTCGTGTTCGGCCGTGGCCCCTTGGTGTAACGTTACTCACGATAAATTATCAACGGCTGTATCGTCACGGTTTCTTTCAAATCTTCTATGGCTATTGTATACTTTAACTCTCATTTACGAAAGGTCGTTTTGCTTAGAAATATTTTCAGTTTCTTCAATAACGTCCTCTTGTAAGTCTTCAGCTTTACAATCTCTTTTCATAACGTTGTGTACTTGACGTAGTTTTGCGTAGAAATTTTTCAAAACTTTCTTGATTTCTTGTAGAAACTCGTGTTCTATGAATTTATTTCTCTTCATTTATTTTATGAGATTGAAGAGTTCCAATTCCAAATTGTGTTTGTAAATATTATGTTTGGTCGCGGTGGGTTTATTTATTGTCTTTGGGTCCATCGTTTCTTTCTTGTATACTTTTAGCATGTATATTTTTTCATCAATTTCCCCCATCGGATGTTTAAATTTCGATTGGGACTTCGATATGATTCTTTCGAAATGTTTGTCTGTTTATCTTCAACAATGATCGCCATAAAGACACGAAATTGGAAAGTCTTTTTGTAAAATGTTTTACCTTAAGCTCTATTTACATGATTGCTTAAACAGTACCTAATAATCTTTTGTTCAAACCAACTTTTCTTTCTTTTATATTGGTTCGTCATTAATTAAATTTTATTTTAAGATTGTAATTTCAATAATTTCGCTACACACTCAAATTTGGGATCGTGTCCTTCAATTGTCAACACACACGTTGAACTTTGTGTAGGTCAAAGAACTCGTCGCCAGATGTTGTCTTATTTGCAAACGTAACATGTAGTAGTAATAGAATACACAATATATATAATGAAATCTAAACATTATGTTAATATTGCCGCAAAAAATCTAGCTTTTATATCTCAAGGTAGAAATATCTTATACAAGTTGACATCTGGCGAAAGTCGTAAACGCAGCCTTCTGGGTATGCGTTATAATCTTTTAACTTTGTTTCACATGTAAAAGGTGTGCCCAACTGGAGCATATAAAACGCTCTTAAAGACGCTCTTGGGAGCAACAATAGGGTGTTTTACGTACATGCGCGATTTATAGAAGACCGTTGCTTTATAGTTACAAGTACACTTTCGGTGTAAATTGTATTTACATATAGCTAAACAACAAGGGGAGAGCGAACTTTCGATACATTCAGGCATCGAGAGTTTTGAGGGGCGACGGGTTTGGGGTTCGTAGAAATTGTGGACCGTAAAGTCGGAAACAATAGTACTTATACGTATTAGGGTGAGAGTAACGTAATTGGACACAATGGCCGATATTTTCGATGTGGGCTGTGGTTTTGAAGTCTACTCATATTTACCGCAAACACAACTAAAATATTTAAAATATACTTGTTATGTTAAAAGGAGGTTTGCACATGGATCATCATCATCATCCTATAATATTATAAATGCAAAAGTAACTCTGTTTGTTTTTTTGTTACCATTTCACGACTATATTTTGACTATATTGCTGATCGGATCGCAATGAAATTTGAAAAGTAGATAGATTTAAACTGGATAAAGACATAGACTATATCATCATGCTAATAACTTCGGGGGGTGAGCAATATTGCATTATGTCCATATCCTCAACTGTCATGACACTCATCAAAATTGAACAGGTGTATGGCAAGGCAAATCGCGAAACCTAACGTGAACGAAATCGCGAGTAACAGCTAGCTTACAATAATTTGGTATTTTGTTCAGATAATTTGTATTTTTTTTTGTCTTCGACCGTTGAGGCAGGTGTCACGAAACGGATACGAACCGGCTACTGGCTCTGGGTGCGGTCGGAAACAATAAACGGCCTTTAAGCTATTATTTGTATAGTTCGGTTAATTAAACTAGTGTATAAAGAACTTTATTATGTAAAAACGTAGGCCGAAATACATAGTAGAAAATTACAGAGGACTGTTTAATTATTTGAGTACTCTAGAGATTTTCGTATTAGCGGGTTTTTAATTAGTTACTTAAAATATATATTATTTTATTAATACAGAGAAATTATCTACTACGTTTATATATTTATGAAGCCTTGGAAGTTTCTTGGAAATCCCAAACAGCCATTTCGACTCGTAACTATGGTAACCAGCTAATCAATAAAAATCCGTTCAGATTTCGAATGAGCAGATCATACTACCGTGCAGTCAACCGCAAATCAGTGGTAACCATTAACTTTGACAGCGCTCTTATGTCATAGTACCAAGGGCTATTTTCATAGTGACATTGTAAGACGCAAGCAAGCAAAATTAGAAATGGTAATAACGCGTGTATTGAATTCTACCAATATTGATCATGAAAATGTACAAGTCCCGAAATTTAAACAATGAACACTTCTGTATATTAGTTTAGTTTGAGAAACTCTACATAATATGTTAAGTTATGCAAACTTCTCCTTACTTGTATTCCTTTGAAGAGTTATGGATTGCAGTAGTTCCTATATTCGAGCTGACTTCCTATTAATAACCCTGATTACTGTAGAGGTTATATATCTATCAACAAACCTTAAAACGTGCAGGCTTTTTTGTGATGATGGTCGAATGTTCAAAGTATTTAAATATTCAAAAGAAGATAATTTTGCGCAGGTTTTTTTTAAATTATGTATGTGTAAAATGAAATTAATCTAAAATATAGTTTAAAAGTCTTCTATGCTTCTTTTGTGACGAATAAACACACCTACATTTATACAAACGACCACAGTACCCACACCCCTTCATATTGCAACACCACATAAAAACCTAATAAATAACTGTCGTCTACACGTAAACATTTAATTAGTCTCAACTTTCTAGCTTCCATACACAAACCAAAATGTTCAACTTCGCGATTTAAAAATCAGAGTACATAAATTGTTTATGACTACTTACCTTTGGGATCCCTTTTGGGTCTCATTTGAACTTATAAAAGTTAATTTAATTATTTTTCCTTTTATTTAATTAAGGGCTGGTTTTTTCAACGCCAGATATTTTTGATCCCAAGGATAATTTTGACTTAATGAAAGGTTTTTTGTTATGGAAAATCTGTCAGACGTTAATCTTATTCCTTAGGTTCGAAAAAATATTGGTGATGAAAAAATCAGCCTTAAAGCCGATTACGTCAAGAAAATGTCATGAGTTTTAGTGGGTAGTATAATATCATTGATATTTTCGTCGCCACTATTATATTCGAATTAAAGTTAGCTATTTGGTCGAACTTCGGGATACTTCGTTTGGCAAAGTCATCTAAATTATTGACTGGTAAAACTTTGGTGGTTATCCTAAATTAAGTTTGAAAAAGCATATTAGTAGTATTTAACCCGTCTCAACCTCTTTGCTAAACCTACAGATTTGCTCAAAAACTTTTTACACTATTATTAGTATTAATGAAAGAACTAATCAAGATTTTTGTGTACTTCTAACTCGGTATGATAAAACGCACTTTAGCTCACATCTTAGCAAAGTTTCCATAATGCAGACGGTTATTTTCTCCGGAATGAGACCATAAATTGCAGCCGACGACAAGTACTTACCTTCATGAAAGAACTATGCCCCGGCTTTCCTTGGCGCTTCAAGTATACCTAAATTAAGAAGTGGCTATTAAAGCGCCGTGTAAAGTAAAATAAAGTTTCTTCCTTCTTCCACGGAACGAAGAAAAGCTACACAATGAACTCTGTCGAAGAAAACCTAATTTAAACTCATAGCGATTCTACTCGTATTCAAATACTAAATATTTCACCCAAAAACATACGATGTGTATCGTTTTCGATTCCCGTGACACCAACATTGACTTCCGAAGTGGCGACGCTCCCTCATGCAGTTCGTTATAAACACTCAAATTGCTGCCCACACGAATAATACTACCTCATATCCCCTGAATACACTGAGTCACGTATACGCACGCCATCGCCGCAAAACCGAAGGAGACCTAATAAGATATGTTTATTTCACGGAGGGATATCACCTGGGCCTATTTTACCTGTACTTATCGTAATTTTCGATTGAATGTAAATTCAGATACCCAGTCTACATGAGTTGGTTCAAATTAGTTCTCATCTGCATTAATTTTCCTGATAATTATCCATGGACCGCCATTTCCCTTCATTTGCATATTACAGACGCATCCACAATGAACGCTAACGGAACGCTTAATATTACCAACTTTGGCGAGCTTTGATCAGCTCAGACGTCTATTACCGTCGTTCATAAAGACTTGGGAGCACGTCAAAGTTTCAAATCGTTAGCTCGAAGACTAATTGTTTCTTAAAAAATTAAAGGACTCAATAATTGTTGTATACGAAATTGCGTGAGCGTCGTTCGGAAGTGGGCTACGCAGTCGACGGCATGCCAGTAGGGAAGCCCTGCGTATTGATCGCGCGCGCCCCACGCGTTATGACTATCGGCGACAGTAGGGCGCTCCCGGCTTCCCGTAAACACTCCGATGGGCTCAACATGTGTAATAGAAAAAATATTCCACGTAGCCAGTGAGCCAATTCGGGAGTCCAGAAAATCTCTCAAGAGAGTCAGTAAACTGTTAATACAAATGCTGTAATTAGAAAAACATTAATTATTATTGTTAATTAATTTTACTTTGTTATAATAAATAAGTTAGTAAGATAAGTATGAGTACCTACTTACTTAGATTTAATAAAGGCCTGTCTGTAGGGCGCCCGCCCGTTTGTCGACCTCCACGACCCGAACCCTAAGGTCTTTGTACCAATGGCCCTGCGCCTAATCGCCGACCCTGAGCCTGAAAGTTTATTGTCCTCCTATGAATAAAGTACCGAACGCAATTTAATACAAATTGTGGAGCGCTCGACGTAATGCAATCAAATGACGTAAATAGCCGTACAAACCCAGAATTTGTTTCCTGCGGTTATTTTATGTCTGCGAAAATGCGAATGTTTCGCCTCGGAGATAGTCGGCAGTGAATCTGTATGGCTATTACCATTGCTAAGAAATAGTCACATTCTGGAATGAGGCTATATAGAACCGTATTATTCGATTATACTGTGTCCTACATTGTGTTGTCTTAATCAGTCTCCTTTATTTGTTATTCCGGTGTAATCTCCCTAATGGAACTGTTTCTTTTGAACACAAGTATCTAAAGAACCGTAGATTTGTCCCAGTTTGCAGTCCAGTGTTTTCAATACAAACATTGCGTCGCCGCTCGGACGCAAACATCCCGTGAGTGAAAGAAGTGGGTTAACCAAATATAATTTAATCACTTTACGATTAAGTTGCTCCGTTGTTTCAATTTACTCTGCACACACGGATTGCTTCACCCTTATCGTATTGCCATCCGTTCGTCAAAAGAGTTACGGAACTATATCTTTGTTACCGGAATGGAATTCATCTTTGTTTATCCAACGAGCGTGAATGCGGGTGCATTGTGGTGTCATCCTGTCGTTTATGCCCCGATGTTAAAGCTAGTGGTTCCGCGAACCTGATAAACATGATAAAGTGTTCGTTTAACGCCTACCTGTATCTTCTACGAGTCGCGGGGTGTCCGGACGGTCAGCGGAAATTGCCCAACCCGAGAGGGTTATGGCAGAAGGGGAAATATCCAAGATATTTTCTTGTAGGGGAACGAAGATTTAGGGCGTGAGATAGAAGGCACCTCTATGTTTATCTTCTCTGGGAGCCCGTTGATATATTGGATCTTCATCGGAGCGTTTTGTCAGTGTGGGTCCAGAATTTCATTAGGGCTTACCCTCGAGTCAATAGAATTTATTGGCATTTATATTGGTGTCAGTTTTTTGGGATTTACAGTAAAACTCGATTTCATTTACTTACAGCTGAACTTAACGTGGTACGAGAGCAGATCTGTTCATCTATTCAGTACATAAACGTATGTTCGTCTCAGTAATCTGTTGTATTGTTTGTCCAACTATTGTCACACACAATATTGTACGTTTGTGTACGGAGTTGAAGCCAACAACGGTACAAATCTAAACGTGACTGAGTAAACTGCACTGTGTGAACTTGTAATAAGTTGGAGCTATTGAACAATCAAGTGCGATTAAACCAGCTTCGGAATGGCATTGTTCTTAATAGCAGAATTTTTAGTCCTTCCATTACGGTTTCACATTTTGCTTCAAGTTTAATTCATTCCTTGAAATGCGCAGTTTCTTCAAGATCAGTTACTACAAATTGCTATTTCATCACTCATAAGAGTTAACGTCCAATTATCCTTTCTTAGATAACAACATCCGCATGTCATTCCATCTCAGTGTATACTTTTCCTCCAGTTCCTAAGAACTTATAAATCAGTACCAATCTTAATACCCGCTTATTTGCACCACCAGTATTATCTAAAGCACGTAATATAATCTCGAATGATCGAT
This sequence comes from Ochropleura plecta, assembly GCA_905475445.1. Taxonomy (NCBI): domain Eukaryota; kingdom Metazoa; phylum Arthropoda; class Insecta; order Lepidoptera; family Noctuidae; genus Ochropleura; species Ochropleura plecta. Next base: position 14,262,222 of record FR997739.1, read on the forward strand.
GAACAAGGCATTATATGTCTTAGCCAAGATTTCCGCCGGATAGCGTCTTGCAATACCTTCTTCGTTGTTTGATTCAGACGTGCCCCGAGTTTTAAAGGCGCTCATTAAACGTTCAAAGATTCTTACCTGTCTCTGTGCATAGGTTTACGAAATTTGCATGCTTTATACAAACTTTGTCGATAGCAGATTTCCATAGTAATATGGGAAAGATACTTTGGAACAGCTATTTGATGTCTTGGGGTTTAATGTGATCGACTTTAGTCATGTAACTGACTTCTACTGAGACACGTCAACCCATAGCATACTTACTTATAATTACGGCAGCACTCTTAATACTGTTGCGGGTTGTTGGAAAGAGATACCGCGGCCCCGGAACATAAAGGGCAAAAGAAACAACAGACAAGTACAAGTCTCACACTCCCCCCCGCTCCACGCAAAGCGGAGGAAGTTATTTGATGATTTCCCATTCGTAAAAAAAGCACTCTTAATAGCGACAATGACAGAAGAAGACATGATGCTCAGACCCAAATAAATTAGGATAAGGGAAGACATGAATGATGAACCTAAGGTTTTTATAGTGGCCAAGAATAACCATCATTGACGATAAGGTAACCCATTTCAAACTGCATGGCAATTGCATATGAGCTGTCTCAAGCCTCGGGTAGACTTTCACACCAATAATTGTCATTCAAGCTTCATTGACCTAACACACCCTGTTATCAACGCTTTTAGCTCCACCTAAAGGCAAAACGTGTTAGGAATACATACATAGATATGTACTCATGTACCGCGTACATATATTACCGATATCAAGAAAGACATCTGACTCCGATTGCCTCAGATATGTTAAACCATCAGCCTTATCGAGTATCGTGTTGGTCATTACTGCATATCGGAAGCTTTTGGTGTCTTGATACTTTTGATATAAAGAATATATAATATTAGGGTTTTGAATTGATTTGGAATGATAAGAAGTCGAATATATACCATTATAGCAGCTGGTCCCATGACGGTAAAGCTTTTTCTGAAAGAAGTTATATTTGTAACTTCTCGATGGCACTTAACAATTGCTGATCAAATGTGTAGAATTTAAACACAAGTGCTGTCTCTATAAAGCAGTTATCAACCTATTGATCAACAGAAAGTTCTGCAGCACCAAGAAATCGCCGATCCTTCCTCATTACATCTGTTATTATAAACTAGTACCATACAGCAACAGATTGTTTCCTACATAATCAAAGTCGTCTGCTACGTGAACTTCCTCTTTCATAATTTGTGTTTACACGCTCCGCTGGGCTGATTGTCTAGTGGAACTTACTTGAGCACCACAAAATGTAAACAATGCTCTGAAGTCTTCGTTAACTGCTTCGGAGAGACCACTTGTTAAAAGGAATTACTGGCTAATTAGCAAGTTCTTGATCGCTTTGTTCAAGACATTAGTTTGCAAGAGATCCAGCCGGATCTTCACCATTCTCGCAATTTAGCAGTTAAAGCAGCGGATCGGATAGTCTTAAAAGTTGATTTAAAACACCCGCCGACGGAAATGGGATGGCCCTATTTGCAGCTGTATAAAATGGCAAGATTTAAGTAGCAGCCAAGTTTGATAAATAATTTAGGCCGGTTGCGAGTTGCGACGCCGTTCGCGGACAAATTGCTCGTTTTCAGCACTTCTTTGACCTAAAAGCTTTTATGCTAGTTAAAAAGTCTCAATTAGGTACTAAGAGCGGCTCACGCCAAGATTTTTCCCAAGAGGCAATTTTAGATGACTTCACTGTCGTGAATCACTTATACCATTCGTACTTGGGTACCTGTTTTAAGTAGGACTGAAGTTTTTGCATTCGAAATTCTGGATTGTTACATAAACGTCACACTTTTTTAGCTCGTTTCGATTGAATAACCGATCACTAACGTTACATGCAGAATTTATTAATCCACGCCATAAATTCGTTATGCAATGAAAATTAATGTCTGCATATTACTTAGTAATAGTGGTTTGTGTGTTAATTGTATTAACATCTAATTTATTAACACCTACAAGAGTTTATTGCTTCATATTCTAGTTCCTTTCAATGTTTATTTTCATGCTTTCTCCTCGGTTTCTCAAAGCCGTTGTTTTCCTCGTGTTTCACCTGAGGGCGTCTGTTTATGTAAAGACAGAGAGTACTTTAATCATAACAACATTCAGTTCAGGAAAGCATCCCATTGTGTTGGCCACAGCTGTGCTTGACGACCCGATGGCGACGTCTGCTAAATACAAATTATTGTCAAGTTCAACAGAAGTAACGCGCGGAGACTCAGTAATATAAAGATTTTAAATTCATTGAAATAGTGGAATAATTATGTTTATGTTTCCGCAACCTAGCAGAGTCTACAGCACTGTCCAATGCATATATTCATTGTCCGGATTGATGTTTCTTGAATTCTGAGAGATACGAAACTGAAAATATTCGTACAATGAAGTCACTTTATTACAGCAATTTCATATTACAACACAACAATAACTATGTATGCAAAAAATAATCACTTTTGCAACCTGTAACCCGCAATACTTGTTATGTAAAGTCTATTCTCAAGTAATGACATGCAGGTTTAAGAGATTGACATGCTGGTGAACACATCTATACTCGTAACTAACGACTAATAGATCTCAAGATACTTCCTACATTTGCGGTTTCACGCAAACCCACATAATAGCTTCATATGTGGGATTTATCTGAAGATTTCTCAGACATTCAAACAAAATTTATTGCCACCCCGAGTTTAGTTCGTATTCCGAATTATGACTTTATGTAACTTATTCAATTTGATCGCACGCTTCGAATTTTAAAAACGTGTGAAAATTCATTTCAATGTCACACATTCCGCCTCTGCTCCAACTGGAAATCTCATTAATGAATAATTCATATGATCATAATGCATGTCGATAAGATAAATAACTTAAAATTTGTTTTGTCTTCACCTTTTCGGTCTTATTTGTTTGTGAGACGTAAAACTTCGTGTTTTGGAAATACCCGTGAATTTCCCGCGACACGTCTTTGTTCGGATAATAAACTAAGGCCAATTACTCCGTTGATTTTCAAGTCACATATCTTTGTATTAGATTCTGTATTGTCGACTTCAACAGAACGCTCGACTTCGTGATTTATCTCAGTGCCTGAGAGTACCAATTCATTCGCGAACAGACTTTGCATTTGTCTTTTGAAATTGGATGGTGGATAAAAATATAGGTGTTTCCTTATTCTCATTGTGGTTCAAGTTCAAGATTCCGCCCGCCTGGGTTATTGACCGGCCTCGGTACATGCGCGACGGGTGGATTAACTTTTCCACCACCACTCCGCGAGTTTCCCAAACACCCACAAAACTGAAAATCTGGCTTTGAAATTAAAGTCCCAGAACCGTTATATTACTCTCTGTTATGAAATCTCGTTTTTATTTCTAACTTCTTTCTCGATATATTTTCTACAGAAGCGACTTCACTGCATGATACTACGTTCATTCAACCATTTGGGGTATTGATTATCCTCTTAACTAAAGCGTTTGAACAAGGCTTCCTTAAGTCCTTTTATTGCCCTTTGGGGCTTAACTATAATCGGTACAGGACTTTGATTTGGTTTTCAAACTGGTCACATTTCTTTGTTCGCACCCGGTTCTGTGGCTTTGTTTCCCTAAGTATAAAAAGTTTACCAGCTTAAATATTAGTTCGGTAACTGTATCAAAAGTTATTTCACTGTCATTAGGTATGACCACAAAGCTTGTTTGTTTCATTGTCAGTAATATCAAAACTTGGTAGTTTGAAACTGTTTCAAACGGCTTGGCTATGGTGGCGACTAGTCGTCAGTTTGTGGGAACAATGGTGCGTTGGTGATGTTATTGATTAGTAGCAACAGGTGGCTGGGGCGTCCCCCCCGCGTACTGCTCCGCACCATCACCTTCACTTTCTTCTCGGAGACCAAACAAAGCTTTTAAGAAATCTCCAACAACCTGCAAAAGGCTTCCATTATTGACAACCACGTAATGCTGAATTATTTGTTTCCTTTGTTCTACCTTTAGCTGGAGCTGTAAATCTTCATTATAAACTTTTTCGTGAGATATTTTATTAGGTACCACCTAATTATGTTTATGACAAAGGACTTTAAACCCTAGTTAATAAAATTAGAACTGCTATTTAAAAGAAAAATGACAATTAACGCGAAGTATTTTAATAATGAAAATAAAGATATGGCTGCCCGCTAATAGAACACTGCTTCTTAATTAAAATCTGGTGAGAATTGCGCATTAACCGTTCCTTCTTGTGCTGCCTGTAATCGTGATGTTGAGATAGTTGTTTCTTGTACTATTATCTTTATTGGCGTATCAAGTCGATAGCAACGTAAACGTGTTTATCCGCCGGCGATCAATCTCTCCCAGTCAATTTGTTTGGTGTGTTGTGTGTAAATCGGTTCCCGTGCGCTGCGACCGACGTAGTTGGTTGCAATTTATCGATAAGCTGTTACTGTTTACTCCACTACCCTCCCTAGTTGTCGGCAACGTGGTGATGACGCTGATAAATGGTTTCTTTATTGTACTTGGGCACCATAAAATGTAGAAACTCGACCTAACGTCACCTGCATATTCTTCTGTGGAAGTCACGGATAATTATGTCTGATATCAACGTTAAGTGGTTATGTGATTACCTTTGTCATGGTTTTTACATAAATACGTGGTTACCATTATTCTATTTTTAAATTTCCGCTTATATAATGGAAAAAAACGTACGAATTCACTGAACCATGTCTAAGTTGCTTTTATCGCCTTGTATGCTTAATGCTATCGTCTTCTGTATCGTCTATGTTTATTAATTTCGGACCTTCATTAATTCAGGTTTCTAACATCTTATTTATTTATATTAGGGGCGAGAATGGTTTAATTATAATTTATTTGTGTTGTTCTTCTATATGAGTTGGCTGAGGAAGGAATTAATAAAATGTGGAAGGTTATTCGTCCCAGGAAAATGACAGATTCTATCATTAGGATCGGTGTGTGAAATGTCAAAATTGAATGACACACACCAGAGGAAATTAAAAGGTTCACCATCATGCTTAGATCATTGGAATCGTCAAGTGTAAATAAAATGTGGAAGGTTATCCGTCCCAGGAAAATGACAGATTCTATCATTAGGATCGGTGTGTGAAATGTCAAAATTGAATGACACACACCAGAGGAAATTAAAAGGTTCACCATCATGCTTAGATCATTGGAATCGTCTGTAACGATAACTGTAGGATATTAATTTTCTATTCAACGTATTGTATGAAACGGGCGGATGTTATTGTGTATTCTATACACGACCAGTGTTGACAAAACGTCAAACGTCGATGTCGAGTGCTTTCAGAATTAACTACGGATTCCGTACTTATAAGGAAAACGTTTTAATAACAACCAATCATGATTTCGATGAACGGATACAAAACGGTAAACTAACTGTCAATACGCTGATACAAAACTAAAACCGAATTATTTTGGGAATAAGACATGAAAATAATGAAAACAAAAATATATAAGACGGTTTTTATAAGATTATAAAGGACATTATAATAACACTTGAAATGGGATTGTTTGTTATTTGTTTCGAGTTTCTGATATTTCGGCGATGTTGCAAACACCATATCGCATTTCAAGTGTTAATTATAATGTTAGTAACCATGTCAGTTTAAAGACTTATAAAGATTAGGACACCCAGGTTTAACTACTTGCGTTTCCAATTTTGGAGAGTAACTTTCATGGAATATTTATTTAGGACTCAGATACTCGAGACATCAAAGAACTAGAGATAAAATTGAATACTCGTTCTTAGTGTCCCTTTGTGCAATACATCAGTTTAAAAACCCTAGCTAAATAATAGAAAGTGGACAGACACTTGAATAATCTAAAGTTAAATGAAAATATTGCTGGAGAAAATCAACTTGACGGCGCATTAAGTCAAAAGCCTTCAATTTAAAGCGAAGAAAATTCATACACTTAGTTTTCTCATAATATATAGAGCACTAACTGTCCTGCGCGGTTTCACCCACGTCTTTAGTTCCTGCCTCGCTCCCGAGGGTAGTAGCGTGATATTGTATAGCCTATGTTACTTCCGGATAATAAAGCTTCCTATTAGTGAAAAAATGGTTAAATCGGTCCAGTAGTTTTGGAGCCTATTCGATACAAAGTAACAAAAAAAAATCTTTCCTCTTTTTAATATTGGTATAGATTATACAAAAAAATATTAATAAAGATTTGAAAATTCATGTCAAATTCAAATTAATGTTTCGTAAAACGGAACAGAATCTCTTTACAGGTTAACAAATAGAGAACAATGAAAACGATCATAAAAAAGTTGTAAACGTAAACTTCGCTATTCATCTCCCATCAAAAACACGTTGTTTCTAAACTGAAAACTAAACTAACTACATAAATATTTCATCATCATTCACGTTAATTGAAAATGTTTTCCGAAGTTTTCACAGAAAAGCTAAAGCAAACAAAAAGCGTACTGAAAAATGATTTTTTATCGGTTTCTAGAAAGCTGGTGGAAATTAAAACAGTCTCACCTCTTTTAGTAACAGCGAAGTATTAAATTAGCGGTTTCGGAATCAATTAACATCAGGTATTCCGTTATTCGGCCAGTAGGGAACGGTTTCGAGGTCGTCATTAAAGGCATCTTAAACCCGTCGTGTATTTAAAAATCTGATGTTCTTTCTATTTGTTCTTCCTTCGGTAAACGGTTTCTTTGTACGCCCGCTTGCACTACAGTCATATTTTAACCATCATTTCGACTCTTATCATCGTCAAACGATAATAAACTGTATTTAGCAGTAATCGCATTTTGTGGGTTGTGGTGTAAGCGGGCCATAAAATTTTCTAGGGCATCATAAATATACCTCTACTATTCCCGATCATTATAAACAGCATAGCCTCTACTGCAATTGCGGGAGGTCCTTTCTTCAGTACTTAATCTACACTAAAACCAAACCGTCACCTGCCTGCAGCCTTTCATGTGGACATATGATTAATTTGTCAGGTGGCAACCGTCCATTTCATCCTTCAACAAAAAACCGGAACTCTTAGACGGGTGTATCGAAACCACATTTATGCCTTCGTTATTTCTTACTTTTTTTGTCGTTTATAACCGCCTGTCAAGAATACGGCCTGATTAAGTAGTTTTAACGACAGTCGATCCTGAAGAATCTAGTCAAAAAGTAAGTAAATAATCCGATTTTCCAAACTAAGTAGAGGTCAAGTTTCAAGTCCTGAAACTGGTCCTATTTTCATAGACTGCTGAAGACTAAACTTCTATACCCTCTCTCAAACGAACAAGTTTGCCAGAAAAAGGAATAAGAATTTATTCTAACCAACATGATGTTCCCATATGTTATGGATTTGACATGAATAACGCCAATACCAAACACTATAGCTAACATCATAACCGTTATCTTTCACGCAACTTTCCCCTACAACTCTAGATAAGTATTTAGCATTATAAATCACTGTTCTTATCACCTACAAACAGCGATCACGTCGATACATCACCTGTTATCATGAGCTTCAAACCGTGGGAACACCGCTTAACTGGTTCAACTAGGCCAGAGATAGCTATCGATAAAAGCTTGATTGAACTTCCATGTAATTAAGTAATGAAGCTTTTAGTAGGAATCATGACTCGCTGAAGTATTTTTAACACGCTGTAACTAGCTTCATTGGTAACAAATTATAACTAGCGCTGTAAACAAATCTTAGAAGTTAAATTTGACCCACTTCCCGGTATCCGATTGAACTGAAATTTCGTATACATGTTTAGATTGAATGACAATACATGGCTAAGTGACGTTATTCTAAATCCAATATGGCGACCTTGCAAAGATCCGCCATCTTTGAAGATGTGTTCGTGATGATTTTTTCCAATATGGCGGACTTATTTTTTTATCTATTCCTATGATATGGGTATCAAATTAAAGACTTTCCTGGGAAGAAAACGTGTGTATTAGTTTTTAAACCAAAATATTTCATTGCTGTTTAGCACAGTACCTTATGAAAATGAACGTAGTGAAGTGCAAAATGAATGGTTTTCAAAATGTAAGTTTTAAATGTTTGTAACCGCAAAGAAAAAAAGTAAAAAGAAATCAAGCTACTTTTCTTTGCAGGAATGAATAAAGCAGTAATTTCTTAGAAACTTAAGAAATAAAAAAGGTTTAGAAGTCTCAGAACAGTTTGTTTATTAGAGCTGCCAACCCCACAGTAAAGACCTCGAAAAGACGAAGTTCTCAATTCCAATATTTTTGTGAATTATTAGGTTCTGTTAATACCAAACCGTGCCAGTACCTAATTATTTCCTTTCCTAGAAAATAATATGCTAACATAAATGTTTTTCCTCGAACATCAATTGCAAAATGTTTCGAATATATTATTTCAATTTTTCAGAATTTGCCTCAAGGCTATTAAACATTTGATAGGTAGATTAGAATGACCTTTGATATCAGTCTAACCGCCCACTATGCCACAGATTGCCTAGCTTAATATTACCGAGTACGAGATTCCTAATAACCTTAATGAAACGATAAAGTCACCCGTAAATCTGAATAATATTAGCGAAGAGATGGCCACTTCTGAGGGTACCACAGTTGGTTAGTGATTAGTGATGGTAAAGGATATTTTGACAGGATCATTTTTGGCACACAAGTTGTGTAGGCGGCAATGCTAAGTTTCCTGACCACGTGTCATGACACGCCACGCGATTATCACTAAATACGGAAACACAAGATAAATAGTACAGTGTACCTAACTAGCACAATGTGAAGCAGGCATGATGCTATGATAGCCTTGGGCGTGAACACATCACCACAACGCAGCGCCGTCACAATGAAACGGCGCGTCGCCGTAAACCGCTCGGCAGCTGTAAGATGGTTGATGATATCGATGTTGACCCGTTCTCTGGGACAAGACAATTGAGAAATTTAGGGACACAAATTTGAAAATAGAAGGGTAGACAGATGTCTTAAGATGCAGTGTGGCGCGGTACGACGTCGTTCCGTGTCTAAATAATAACATCCGCACGGGTCGCTCTTCAATGTTAAAGCAATCTTGCCAAAGTCGGTCCGGATTGGTGACTATCCATTAGATTAGACACCGAGTTTCCTTCGTGCTTCGGAAAGCAGGTTAAGCTGTTAGTCCTGAATGCTATTTGTAGATCTTTGACAATTGTTACAGTGTCCGTAGGGGGACCGTATCCCTTGTGCTATTTGGGTGATGGAGGTCAGATAGGCTGTCGCTCCATGTAAAGTACTGGTATTCAGTTTCACCCGGTTGACTGGAACTCGATCCCAACAAAGTTAGGGAAAAGGTACGCAGATGATGCTATGATGGCCCCAAGCCATATGATTCTTTGTTGTCAGAAAAAAAATACGTACTTACGGAAACCATGTCAGCAATCAAAATAAACCGAAACTAAACTAATTATGAAATCAAAATAATAGTAACAGGTAAATATTGCTGTGTATCGTCTTGACCCGTTTGCCGTTGGGAAACCCTCAACCGTCGCCAACAACATTCATAGGAAACTAAAAAGAGGGTTCTTCGTTCCTGTTCTCCTCATCTCGACTGCCAAAAGGGCCGGAAATTCTAGAGGATATCCTGAGTTTCGGTCAGTTGTTAACAAAATAACGGAGTCATTATTCCCATAATTAGGCTAAATATAACACTTGGCTTATAAAATGATGTTACATTATAACAGGGAGCCTAAAATGGCCGGTTTACCAGAATCAGAATTCTACCAATCCTACTCTATTCTACTGATATTATAAATGCGAAAGCTTTTGAAGATGTGTGTGTGTATGTTTTTTTCAATATGGCGGACTCCTAAAGATGTCTGACTAGTTATTTTTTATCTATTACCGACGATATGGGCATCAAATTACTGAGAAGAAAACGTGTGTTTTAATTTTATTGATATTAATTTTACATTGCTGTCAAACTCAGTACTCATGGAAATAAACGTAGTGGAGTCGAAATTAATACTTTTGAAAGTATGCGTTTTAAATGTTCGTAAACGCACCCACGAAGCAGGAGAAATTCCTAGAGTGGGGCAACGATTTTCAAAAAGAGTTGGAAAACAGATATAAGTTTATAACCTCAATTAACACATAAATGACTAAATCCGTGTAGAACGATCCTGTGGGACAATTATCGAAATTCACGCGAGCAACGCCACGGACATGCGCTACCTAGTAATATAAAACATAGAAAAAAAAACCTAAATCATATTGTTAACCTTTTAAGTTTATTTATAAAGCAGGTTATTTACACAAGTCCCCAGATAGCGTTTGTCATCGTAGACACCTACTTACTATAAATGGAATGGATGTTTGTGAGTTTAAGACGAAAGTTGTTCTTTCTTGTATGAAAATCAGACGGTTCATGAGAGGTTCAAGATCAACATAGCATACTTTTATCTGTAGACATGAAGTAATTTCCAAGGGTTGATTGATTGTTCATGAAATGTTTTGATATAAAAGTGAACAATTTACGTCATGTGCCTAAGCCAGCGTTTTTACAGTTATACGTTTATTCAATAACGAGACAATTGGTATCGTCAGGTTTCAATTGCCCTTTAGTTCAAAATTCCATGAAAAAGTATTTGGGATTTTTAGGATATCAAATATTCTCTTCCGCTCTGGGCGCAGCGGGAGGGAGTGTCAGACTTTCACTGACACCCACCCATGTTCCTTCTTTTGTCCTTTGTGTTCCGGGGCCGCGGTATCCCAGTCGAACATCTCGCAACAATGTTTTGAGCTCGATACATTGAGTCCTAACGTATACTGTGATTTTTCACCCCAAAGGAGTCTTTTCCTAGCCTTCTTGCTAAGAATACCCAACTTAATTTGATGTCCAGAATATTTGATTGACGACTTCGTGAAGAACCCTGCTTGAAAATAGGGTGTAAGAGACGTGGTCTTTATGGAACAGTCGCCATGATTCCAGGACCCACATGGAACAGCGTTGAACGGTCAGAGACAAACGCGGTCGCGGCAGTCTACGCTGGGTTCCTTGTTTCTTCTATCATGATTGTATTAGACAACATATAACAAACAAATATTATAAATAACAAAGATATTCACCGTGTATATACATTCGTCAACAAGCTTTAACAATGCCTATTTATATATACAATACACTGCCAAACACGATACTGTTACCTATTTTCCTTCCCTGAAAAATACCTATAGAATCTTTTCTAACATTGTCCTGTAGTTAAGTACTTCTTTATCACACCAACAGAATATATTAAAGTCTCTATTTCTCTCTCTCTTTTCTTACTTCAAATCTTTTGTCTCACTTTGTCAACTTGTTTTCATACAATATTTGCTAGTACAAACTCAGCTACATTATCCTTTTAAACTATTTATCAGCATAACAAATAATGCAATTTGAAAAGCGAATTAATTTAATATTCCCGTCTGAATTCCCCGAAGCTTCCACATTCCATATCGTTATTAAACTACGTCTGTGCTATAAAAGTTATCGCTCCACCACGGCAACGTTTATCAAACGCGGGGTAACAGCCCAAGTTCATTAGCACTGGCTGATAACGTGACGTGGCCGTTTTAACCCCCAATCGGGGAAGTTCTAACTCATAATTTTCTAATAAAAAACCTCATCTGTCAATTTTGTTTGTGGGCCAGTCTTCAACTACTTTTTGTTCGCAAAAACATCAGTTTTTATGACAATATTATGCTTTCGTTTTTCCGGATGGGAAATCATCAAATAACTTAACGTGACGACACGGTTGGCGCAGTGGCTGAGCGAGCGACTGCTGCGCTGCGTGTCACGGGTTCGATTCCCGCACGAAACAAATATTTGTATGGCCTACAGATAATTGTTTCGGGTCTGGCTGTTTGTGTATGTGTGTTTATATGTTTGTAAACGCACCCACGATACAGGAGAATGTCCTAGTGTGGGGCAACGTTTAAAAAAAAAAATTGGTTGTTTGTAAAGTAGGTTTACGATCGAGATGTTTACGTGATAACGTCTTATTGGTGATATAAGTTATCACCAGTAGTGACATCTAAAATGAAATTAAGTACTAATTTAAAGTTTTTTTTTCGAGCCAAGTAACAGATGGCGCTACCATCTTTATGAAATGTCGCTTGTGAGGTTTTGGTGTGACACAAGTTTCTGAACATGTCACCCGACTAAAACGATTTTAAAGACGTTATCACGTCAAAAAACTTCTCCCGCTCTGAGGGGAGCGGTTAGAGAGTGTCAGTCTTTTACTGACTAAAACCCATCCATGTTTTTCTTTTGCTTTTTGTGACAACCCGCATTCCCGGCAGGACAATATTACTCTAGGGTTATCATTAGCTGGTAATGGCACATGGCTCCGTACACTTGAACCAACTTATCGGAGCAGGCAGGAAAACACAGCTAAAATAAATGTACATACTAAGAATGAATATCGATGCAAATTTTCTATACAAGCACCACCTTGAACTATACAATAATTAACAGGAACAAAATGGGGTAAAGTGTCAAAACCACGCTCTTAACAAATGCAATACGAAACTGCCAATGTGATCCCAAAATAATACAGTGAAATATCGTCATGTAGGTATAAGGAAACGCACGACGCAAAACTTTCATTTAAAAATATTTATTGTTTTTCTTCTTGCTTATATTCTCTGTCTCATGATCTCAATACATGAGAAAGCGGAAGAGAGGAAACCTCATAATAACATCAACATACTTTTAATAAACAACAGCTTTACTGAACTGTCAGTTATTGATTATATAAAGATAAACTAGCAATTATACCGATGAACAGTCATATATAAAAACGACAATGAATACAGAAACACAATTATGGTTCAACAAACAAACAAACAAACAAACATACAACAAACAGTCATGGTTTACGTAAGGTCACATTATAAATATATAGAATGATTGATTCTTCTCACTTTTACACACGCTTGCTTAAGTCAGTCTGTGGATGGGTGACCGCCCGTTACATACGAACTTCCACCGTGCCTCAGTAAAGTACGTTAAACTGTTGGTCCGGGCTGTCATTTGTAGATCTTTGACAGTCATTACAGATAGTCAGTGTCCCTAAAGTCTCACAACCATTCTTACAAGGGGTTATGGTATTACCCACCCAGTACTAGCTGGGTTGTGATACTCAGATTGGCAGGGTCTATAGGTCTGCTTTTTCATCAAAATCACTCAAAACATATATTTCAAATATACACGTGACAGGCACTTTTGCGTAGCCAAAAACAAGCATAACAACTGTGCATGGACTCAAGTTGGTTGATGGGTAAAAATCTCCATGGACACTCTTTTGAAATCAAACCATTTAGAAAATCGAGTATTGTTTTTGCTACTAAATGTTCTCCATTTTTTATTATCCCCCATAATTGGTATATTTACTTACTAAATACAACACAACACCATAAATTTGACACTGCCTAGACAGTCAGAATCAGTAAACATTTTCCGATCTTATTTCGAGGCAAGAAAAAAAGACATGATCTATAAAAAAAGAAATATATCATTTGCCTCTCAATCTTCAAGCAACTTTTAACTAGAACAAACACTAGAAAGTTTTCTAAGTCATATATTAGATATGTAATACTTACATAATGAGAACAAATATTTAATGTAAACTGTTGGCAAACTGATAAACGAATTCCAAAGTTTAAATTAACTAAAAGCAAATATTATGCTATATCTACCTCTAATAATTTATAAAATACTAGCTTTTGCTCGCGGCTTCGCTCGCGTTAAATTTGGGATGACACAGTTCCCCTTTCCTGATTTGCATTTACCTGCTACCTGTAGTTTTTGCCCTTGCGCCTTATTTATTGTAATAGCAAATCTAAGTTTTCTTTTTTCTTCCCTCTTTCTCCCACATTTCTTTTTCAAATATTAGCCTTGGTCCGTCTCCAGGGTCCCAACTATCTCTGTACCAAAATTTATCCAAATGGGATTAGCCATTAGCATGAAGATGTAACAAACTCACTTTCGCTTGTATAATATTAGTAAGGAAAGGATTGCTTTTTGAGAATCAAAAATCTCTATAATTAAATTGTAATCATTGAAACTTCTGGAGGAATGTCATTAAGCACCAAAGAAATGATTCATCCAACATTACTTTTTGCGTGAAAAATTTGTACCCAAATTACTGATATCAAGATGTAATATACATAATTAAAAAATAATGTTCGTTTTCGGCCCACTTCAAAACACGAAAACTACAGTAACATTATGTATAAAACACAAATAAATAAACCAAAACAGAACTCGTTCCCATCAACTGGGGCGTTGTTTTTATTGTTATCAGTCGTGATAACAATGTTAATGTAACCTACTTAGTTCTTGATGGTGATAGTCATATAGTCACATGAACTTTATTATAAATAATTGTATTACGAAATATATGCAGTTTCTGTATTGTAATTATGACTCAGTTTAAACACAAACAAAGCAAAATTGAGCGGACATAGAACTGAGAATTTGGAGAAAGCGACATTCTATCAACAATAACTAATAACGTCACAATGGAAAAGATAGACATAAACTACCTACCCTATAGAATGACCAGTTTGTAGTTCAAGGAGGTTTTGCTTGTCAAGAAAATTTGCATCGATATTTGAAACTAAACTATTTTTTTGTCCCCGCCCCTACACAGGCTCAAGCGTACAACATAAATATAGTTTTTTTTTTTAAAACAACTTTAAAAAAAGTACCTACATTATTATGGTGTAAAGAAAAACGAGAAGATTTGCTAGCGATTGTCCCTTGTCTAGGCCCTCTGAAAAAGGCTGTTAACAACGGCAATTCATTATTTTAAACTGAATACAGCAGACCGGTGCGGTTAGGTTAGCTTGCGGGAAGGAATGTTTTAGAAGAACGTGTATAACGGCAAAGGGATTTTAATATTTATTTCTTTGTATGTGGTCGTTACGTTGGCGTTTTGTCTTTTCTTGCTTGCAATAAAAGACAAAACATCATTGCAGACAAACAGGAATCAAATATCCTGAAAACATTTATTCGTGCTCAAATTATATAACTTTTTATAATAACTACTATGGACATGGTCTGATATAAAGTTTTTATCCTTAACTTGGTACATCCGGCGAAGTTTATCCGGTCTAATTCATCAGAAGTGTGAACACATCCTTTTTCCTTGTAGACGCCATGTTTGTTTGTCGCTAATGTTTTTTTTTTATTAATTTCAGGAGTGGCTTGGCGCGGCGTAACCGGCGGGCCGCGCCATGGGTAACAAGTGCTGCAGCCGCCGCCATGACCCAGATAGGCCTTTGGGTGAGTTTAGTGAGTTATATGATACATTACTAATCATATTTGCTTCTTATTTTAACAGCAAGAAGGTTTGGTTTGCTTTTGCTTTCATATTGGTTTACTTTTTTTCGTATGGGAATCTATAAAATGACTTGGGATATTAGACTTGTATTGACTTAAACCCATCTATGTTCCTTATTTTGCTCTTTGTGCTACCCGCGGCGGTATCTCTTTCTAACCAAACTTCAGGCCTAGTTTTCGGTATCCTACTTCGATTTGGGATCTTTGAAAACTGGCTCTTTATCTGATGTTCTTAACTTTAGCACCATTTCTTCGATGTTCTGGCATGTCAGCTTTGCGCAAGTAACAAGAGATACACTAAATCTGCCAAGCACCCCTTAAAATCATCAAATGCAATTTATGCATTAGTATATGTAGGAGTACCTGAGAGACATTGTAGAAACAATCGGCTAAGTTTTGGGTTCAAACTACTGACTAAAACTTGAGCCTACCCTTATGTAGATAGCATTTAGGGATTGCTCACTTCTAAATGGGCACAAGTGATGAATATTCAATGATTTTAAACTTTGTCTCTTCTCAGGCCAACAGGCCTCTTTAACTTATTTATTAGATCTGAAATCCCTTTTAGTTATGGTACAAGAGGATACTGTGGATCGCTAATAAATAAAGACATATTATATCGTGTACATAGAAAGACTACCTTTATTTATCTTTCTCAGAAATACCCAATAATAACATAAATCCTTGCCGATAGGCGAAATCTAATACCATACCTACATCATTATTAAATAACATACAGTTGCAGACGTGTGACTCAAGATAGAAGAATTTATCTTTACTTATTTATACTTTCTTCATACTACATAGTGACTATAACTCCTTAATTGCACTCCAAATCTGACCACTAAATGAAATTAAAAAACTATTATCATCAAGGACTCGAAATAAACAACTCCACCACCAGTGTATTTTCATCATAAAGCTTAATGAGCAACAAAAATGGATTCCGTTTGAACAGCCAAACGGAACCTATTTCCTTGAAAAGAACAATGGTGCTAGATTTTTTCGCACGATGTTAAAAACCGACCATTAGACACAATTCGCGTTCATTCGTTACTATTCTACTTAACAGCCATTTTGAGGCCACGTGCATTGTTTGGAAACAACATTAATTGCAGCTCAATGGTCATATGAATCAAACGCCAATTACAGATTCGATGTTAATAACTAATTGTTCTCTAAAAGGTCAAGGGTGATTTGAACACCCAGAATTTAAACTGCAATAGGACTTAAGTAATGCGTTGAGCCATTTTGTACACGTGTTGGCAAATTCAATTGTTAAGAACATAATTATGGTTGCCCAAAAGTTTTGCTTAAGTAGACCTTCACATCTTCACAAGATATGGCTCGTTTAAATAGATCCCCCTTCTTTTTACTCCAAGAGTTAGGAAAACACATAAAATCTGTCAGCTGTGTGTGTGACTCGTAAAAGTCAGATGAGGGTTGAGAATATTTCAATGCTTAGTAAATATTTAAAGCAAAGGTAGTGCGAAGTAACTTTCGTACGAAATAAATCCGCTTATATTCTTGATGAAGGATCCTTTAATCTACTTTAAATGAATAAGTAAGAGCATTGGTTCGGGTGGGATCTGTGATTAAGTATTACTTTACATAATTGATTCCTTTTTGGTCAGGTTTAGCTAAAGAAGTTTCCGCTTTTTATTAGGGTGGTTTCGACCGACCAGGGTCTACTTTACGACTTTGCAATTGTGGTTATAAGTCAATGCCATTAATCTACCTTTATTAGTGCCTATGCACCTTCAACTCCGCTTGATGCATCATCGTCATCAACTTACCGGAGGTGTCTCCAATTGCACGCCACACAATTTGAACTCTGCTTATTGCGGTCCTGCTGCTACCTCGACAACTACCTTACAAAGATCGACACCTTATCTTGGCGGTATACTTTTCCAATGTCCATACGTCTCCTCGTAAGATCACGTACATCCTAAGTAACGATCGGTTACTGGTTTTACGACGAATGTGATCGGTTTATTACCAGCTTGATATCTTTATTATCACTAACCTTCAACTACATTTCTTTCCAGTATATCCGGCGTACAAGAACGAGGCGGGGTTTACGGCGTGCCCGGCGTCGTTGGAGACGCGGTACACCGGTGAGCCTAACACAAGAGTGCTGTCGAGGCCTCCAGCAGATATTGTGCGCACACGGAATCCAGGCAAATGTACGTTAACAACTACAGAATTTTCTAGAAAATATTTTGATACTGGTATTCTTGAGGTGCAAAAATCTTGCATAGAGAAATCAGACCTATTCGCAAGATTAGAACAACAACAAACAGTCACCAAAAAAGCAACCATTTTGCAATGAAGTATCTTTCTAAAAATCGATGTGCCGTATTTACGAACGGGTGCTGCTTACATTTATGAATACTCTTTTTATTTTAATGTTGTTCAAAATGTTCGGTCTTGGGTCTTTAAACGCTGTGAGCATGAATGATGCAAGGTTGCTTACCCCAGGTTTTTTGTAATTTACATTATTTGCTCTATAATTTTCCCATAATCCATTCTTTGACCCTTCTTCTACCTTTCATATACGATTCTTCTTCCATTCAATTCCAGGTATAACAAACGGTGGTCGTCGCGTAGTAAAAGCACTATGTGCTTACACGGCTCGCGCAGACTCCGACATTTCGTTCCGCAAGGGAGACCGCATGGAAGTCCTCAGTGATGCCGAACCTGATTGGTGGAGAGTCCTGCATCTCACGACGAGGCGAGAGGGACTCGTGCCAGTCAACTTTGTAGCAGAAGAGAGCTCTGTGGAATGTGAAGAGTGAGTGTATTTTTTATGCTTAGAAAATAACATGTAGTTGTAAATAAATGGACCGCTGTAGTTGATTTCATCACCACTGCCTTTAAAACGGTGAAGGAAAACATCATGGTCTTAGAACCAAAACTTCAAAGACTTACCATTGCAATCTTGACAGCATGTAAAGCCAAGTCCCAGGCTCACAGCGGCATAAAAACCCTGATATAAGGTTAGGCACTGACGGCACATAAAAGAAGACTTGCTAACAGTCCACTTATTCGATTGAGAATTTCAAGCGTTCCATTTATTTACTTTCCCCAACCCAATGTTGCAAGTAGATTTTAATTTCAAAAGAGTTTAATTTCATGATATACAAACAAACACGCAGGCTAACCTAACGCATTGTAAATACAAACGTTCGCTACACACTTTCTTACAGACAAACATCGGAACAACAATCCTACAAGAAAACATAATACTACTAATCCTTACAGCTTCAACAACTGACGGTAACAAAAACTGGTGACGGGTTCAAAACCCTCTTCACGTTATTAATCAGCGACTTTCCGCTAAAGGCCATCATCATGTTGCAGTTGGTTCTTTCCTCACGTCTCCCGGAAAGAAGCGGATAAGCTGCTACTGGCTGAGATCAACCCTCGAGGGACCTTCCTCGTGAGGCCAGCCGAACACAACCCTCACGGCTTCAGCCTGAGTGTCAAGGATTGGGAGGAGGGAAGAGGGTATCATGTGAAGCATTACAAGATCAAGCCTTTGGATAATGGAGGGTTCTACATCGCGACGAATCAGACCTTTCCGAGTCTGCCGGCGCTTGTGATGTCGTATACGAGTGAGTTTAATCTCTTTTTTTGTTGAATGGCTAATAAGCTCACGGCTACAGCCGATCCCATATTTATTACTGTTTAAAGTCTGGTTCATCAAACCTATCAGAGAGTTGTGTTGCTGGGGAGTTTGTTAAGCCATTTCTTCTTCTCAGCTAAAGCACTAGGAAGTGGCGAAGGGTGGGTGTTTTGGGGGACTGTCTTGTGTAATGACGTTCAAAAAGTGCTAGTTTGAATGACTCTTGATTTTGATTTTTGAGTTGGATGTCCGTCAAATTGCTATTTGACGTCAGCAAAAGCATAAAGATCCATTGTCTGTGTCTCTGTTCCGGCACTTAGAACTCTTCAAACTACGGTGATATTTGTTTTGTGGTAGAAATGAGTGCAGATAAATGTCGGCACTTTTTAATGAAATAGTCATTCGATAATTTAAAAGAACTGAGATGACGGTCTGTATTGATTATTTTAATGTTAATAATTCTGTAAATACATGTGTTTTGGTCGCGAATCATATTTTAATCAACATACAATCTGACCCCGACCTGCCAATTGCAAATAAATATTTCGCAAGCGCTTCCCAAGTAACACAGACATGCTGAATAATGATTGAGTAGAGCAATCATCAAGAGCATTAAGCTGAATACTAAGCTGAATAACGTCTGAGTACCGTCTATTCAGCTGTTATTCAAGCAAAAAGGGCCCCAATTTTGAATGCTTAACGCTGAATAACATCTGAGCAACAGCTAAATAACATCTGAACACCATCTGAGTAGGAGCTTAATAACTTTTGAATAATAGCTCACATTGTTTTTATTAAGCTCTTACAACTGAGTTATTCAGTTTAGTCGAATTGGTTATTGTATTCAGAATTTATTAAGATTGTTCACATTTTTGCAAACTTTATTCATACAAATTGTAAAAATAATTCAATATTGGATTTTAATGTCGATATGTTGAATTTAATGTTGATTTGACATCCGCCGGCGAACTTATAAAATCGAAAACTTATAAATTTAATACTAAGTTAGAGGTCTGCTAGTATGTTAATTGTTAGTGCGCAAGTAATTTTGTCGTGAATATAATGTTTTTTTTTTTCATTACACGACGCGCCGCGTGAATAATCAAGATAACAGATAGTAAATAGTATTTTCATACAAACATACTAGGTCTGACAAAAGTACTTGTGACGAAATAGCTAATACTAGCAATTTTAACCCATAAAATAAGCCATAAATGAGTTGAAAATGTTGTAGTTGTGAGATTAAGCATTTTGGTGATTCGTAAATTCCTTTTAAGTATAAGTTACAAAGATTTTTAATGGCGATCGATAGTTTTTGCTTTATAATGCTGAATAAAAGTGCACACATGTCTTGTTACTAAGCTATAACTTTAAAAAGAGGTAGTCTCGTTACACTAACTTCTGAATAACAATTATATAGGTAGTTTGATCACATTTCTACATTCAGATTTTTAGGGTTCTCTTATCGAACGAACAAAAACCTTTTATAATGTGGAATTTTCCCGCCCAGCTTTCACTAAATTCAACTATTGAAAATTGGAAGACCATCCATGTTTATATTCAGTGATATCTTTTCTGGCACAACGTTTGTGTTAATCAATATATTTTTAAGTATCTCAATGACGCCATTGTGCCAGTATTCACCTTGCTCAATAGACTTTATGTGGACTTGTCTCGGTGTATTTAAAATTGTCCTTGGATCATTAGGTACAATGTCTGGGAATCTTTGATTTAATATTTCTGCCAAATCCTTTAGTGCTACTTGTGTAATGTTTTTTTCGACAGCCCATTTTCTGATTTTTTCTCGAAATATCAAATTTTTCATGTGTTCGGTACATTGTTCTTCTTCGATATCTGTACAGCTACCATCAGATGCACTCTCTTCTTGCGTAAATCGCAATGCTGTTTGACTTATTTGGGGGACGGAACCCTCATTATTGCACGGCAAACACGCATGATGGCTGGGACCGGGTTCAGTTTTGTTCAAACTATTTTCACTTGGACAATTACTACTTCTGATATTTAAATATTCTTATAACAATTTTCTTTTGATATTACCGGTTCTCTTACGTTTTTTCCACGACTTTCGATCTATAACGCAAAAAATAAATACGTACAATAATACTTTAATTAAGCTGGTATTAAGCTATGGACGCTATAAGAATACAAATATGGTATATAATTTGAATAAATAGTTTGAAACTCTCCATTATACTGAAAAAAGCTTAATAAAAACATAAATAATATTGTTTATTCAGCAGCTGAATAATTAGTAAAACATAGAATCTTATCCAATTTAAAGATAAAATAAAGACTATTATTCAGTATCAAGCTGTATAATAGAATTATGTAACAATATTATTCAGAAGGTGATACTTTATTCAGCAAATAGCTATTTCAAACGCTACTAGCTTAGTACTGCTTTAATAATAGCAGGACAGATTATGGTTATTCAGATAAAT
The DNA here is from genome assembly GCA_905475445.1 of Ochropleura plecta. Taxonomy (NCBI): domain Eukaryota; kingdom Metazoa; phylum Arthropoda; class Insecta; order Lepidoptera; family Noctuidae; genus Ochropleura; species Ochropleura plecta. The sequence continues at coordinate 14,283,702 of FR997739.1, forward strand.
GCTGCCGACGGGGCTGTTTTTCAGCTTTAAGCCACCTGGAATGCGTAATGCTAAATAACGTCTGTATAATAATTTTACGGTGATTGGTTATTAAGCCTAAAGAAAGGAAGGGCAGAAATACAGAATTTATTAAGCGTTAAGAATTTTAAGGCTCCGAACTCAACCTAATTCAGCATTTGGCTATTCCCAAAGCTCTTATACACACTATATTCATCTTTGAACTGTAAAATGTTCTTAATGCGTACTGTTATCTTGCTTATGTGTTACTTGGGTTACTACACCCATTCAGCTTTCCAAAACCATATCTAAATAAAAGATGCTGATGTTATTTCAGAAAACGCGCTAGGTCTGTGCCACGTGCTCGCTCGGCCGTGCCCGAAGCCCGAGCCTCAGATGTGGGACCTCGGACCAGAGCTGCGGGACAAGTGGGAGATCCCCAGAGCCGAGATTCAGCTGATCAGGAAACTTGGACAAGGGAACTTCGGAGAGGTCTACTATGGAAAATGGCGGAATAATATTGAGGTGATGTTTTTGTTATTACGTGTAATTTTGTCAACTTTGAATGAAATACTGCTAGGGAAGGTCGAACGGCACGGGAGGAAATAAAAGTATTACTTAAAATATGGGTTTCTATCAAATATTAGGGATATTCATATACTAAAATCAAGGAAACATACATTTTCCTTGTATAGTTAAATCATTTGGAAAACAAATTAATCATAGTAACGTTATAAAGGCAAAACTTTTGTATGTGTGTGTGCATCTTGTTACTCCTTGACGCTCAAAAGACTTTACAGATTTGAATGAAATTTGGTATTAAGATAGCTTATACCCTGGATAGATGGAACCGCGGGGCGCAGCTAGTAGATCATATTTTTTTACAATTCTAGCTTTTAAGCACTGTATCATCACTTCGATAGAAAGTAGTTTTAAATCAACTTTAATTAAACCCATTATCCAATTACAGGTCGCAGTAAAAACTCTAAGAGAAGGCACAATGTCGACACAAGCCTTCTTACAAGAGGCGGCCATTATGAAAAAGTTCCGCCACAAGCGCCTCGTGGCGTTATACGCAGTCTGTTCCACTCAAGAACCTGTATACATAGTCCAGGAGTATATGAGCAAAGGATCCTTACTAGAGTTCCTCAGAAACGGAGAGGGAAAATTCCTCCAGTTCGAAGACCTAGTATACGTCGCCGCACAAGTCGCGTCCGGCATGGAGTACTTAGAATCTAAAATGTTGATACATAGAGACTTAGCCGCTAGAAACGTATTAATAGGTGAAAATAACGTAGCTAAAATATGTGACTTTGGACTCGCTAGGGTGATTGAAGACAACGAGTACTGTCCCAAGCAAGGCTCACGCTTCCCTGTAAAATGGACGGCGCCAGAAGCTATAATCTACGGAAGATTCTCCATCAAGAGCGATGTCTGGTCGTACGGTATTCTTCTAATGGAACTGTTCACGTACGGACAGATACCGTACCCAGGTCTACACGGAAAAGACGTCATCGAACAAGTGGAACGAGGATACAGAATGCCCAAACCAGTCGGCCATTACCTCCCCGACGATATATATAGACTGATGCTGCAATGCTGGGACGCTATTCCCGAAAAACGGCCCACTTTCGAATTCCTAAACCACTACTTTGAATCATTCACAGTGACCAGTGAGATACCGTACAGAGAAGTGCAAGACTAGTGCTGTGATATAGTGAAATAATAATGTTTGTATGTGCGGCGTGAGAGACAATGTGTAGGGTCCTCTTAGCAAATATTATGGAATTATAATTCGTGTGTGGATCACGTACGACGAACGTTCTATTACCGTATCCACACACACTTATAAAACCACGTTTTAGTATTTTTATACTCAAAGCATTATTGAACTAAAACATTACAGGAATGTGTGAGCTTCTTTTTTATTGGTCGATGGCTTTTCTCTTCTGTTTTGTGAGTCAACATTGGTATCGAAATACTTAGCTTAAGTCAATGAGAAAACACAGAAACTGATGTACGATTAAGTCCACTATAAACTTAAGTATATATAGTATCGAGCATATTTCACTGTCAATATTATTTATGTAGCTTCTAAGCACTTGTAGTGTTGTTTTGCGTTTTTTACAAACTAAATTGTTCTCTATGGCGTAAGCAGTATGTTTAAAAACGAAATGAAAAACGATATTTTCATATTCTAAAGTGAAATGTGATATTTTTTTATCACTAGGCCACTGGAATAAAAAATCTCTGAGCGATGCTTCACTAGTACTTTGTAGTTTAAAAATCGATGCACAATCCCACATTATGACTTGTTTTGCGTTCAAATTAATAATTGCCCTTGGAAATGACGAACAAACAGAACTGATAAATCCTTCGAGGCTCCTTTGCAATATCATTTAAATGAATATATTAAAAAAATAACCCTTATAGTTGTCACATAGCTCCCACAATCAAAATTGTCTAGTAAGTACTTCATTGTGATAAAATTGTGCTCAATAAATCCATACTACACTTGCAAAGGGGCCACTACCCTACCTGTAAAAAGACAAATAAATTTAGCTTAGGACCATATACCAAAGAGTTAACTGTACATTAAGAGCGAATGATAGATGTAGAGAGAATCGTATTTAATTTATAGCTTAGTTAGACCTTGTGACCTGTATAATGTTAATTATTTTGACCAATATTCCAATTTTTGACGCATGTATTAAACTTTAAAGAATTATAATTGTTAATATAATTGGATTCTAATATCGACTGATCATCGATCCGTTGTTTATTCTAGTAACCACAAAATTTAACCTCAAATTTGTTTATTATTCTTCGCCTAAAAGTATTAAAATGCTTTAACCACTTAATCGTTTTGTCGCCCTAAAACTTGTATAAAGCCAATGAAAATAGTGTCTTAATAACATTCCAAATATTCAAACACGTTAAATTTGGACACTTTTGTATGAAAACGTTTAGATTTATAAGATTTTGTACATACAATGAAAATAAATGTCATTGATATAAATAATGTATTTTTATTTATTTACAAATATTACACTTACATTGGAATACATGTCATAAATGCAGTTAACAGTCACTTATTTTTTTCTAAAATCTAGAATTGATATGAAACAAAAATTTCCAACCAAACAGTTTTTAAAAGTACACCACCTCACAAATAGGCTGTTTTTGTATGTGAGTTTGAGTGTTTGTCCTAGTGCGGGGCAACATTTCTTTAAAAAAAAAACTAACTCTACGAATGCACTGACAGCGCCTAGACTTAAGCGAGAGAAGTGAAACGAACGATCTAGAATTTTCGTAACTGGCCGCATGGCGCGCCACTACCAGATTTTCATCGGTTAAGTTAAGCTTTGGGCGCTAAGTAAGACACCTGACAGTGCTTTCGTACACAAGTTAGCTAAAATGGTTACAAATAATAGATAACCAGAAAAAAGAGTATAATTAAAATCTCAATCTCTTCATATAAAAGATATTCAACTATTAAAATTACGAGACACCACGAAACTTCGTTACTAATGTCAACTAACTAAATGGGTACAAAGGCTCATTTACACAAAAAATCTCATTCCGAATCTGCGGTTATCGTAAAAGTGCCTTTGATAATTGGAAGCGCCCATGTAAATTAATTCATCGTGTCATTGCCACGACTTTAAAAAAAATCGCCTGGCGAGGTTATCTTATATAAACGAGCAACAAATTACTCATGTAAATGATTCTTTGCGGAATCATAATTGCTTCTAGTTATTATAAAATAAAAATAATGGAATTTAACTAACTGCTTAAAACGATTGTGCACTTAGCAGCAATTTAAAGGACAAGTTACTCCCCTCTCCAGCAGGACCATTTCGGACCATTGGATTTGTCAAATAGTTACGATAGCGTACGGCTATTTTGTCGCAGGCCTATCGCTACTATCTTATTTATGCTATGACAATTTCTTCAGACAATAATTGAACAAATGTTTACTAACCTTTACAGTCACAAATGTTTACAAAAACACACATTAACACAGACGACTGCCAATTTTATTGTAAACAACCTTTGTTCCATAACAATGTATACACCTACGCGCTTAGTCGCAAAACGACTTTTTTGCAAAATGTCCAGTGATCGTAAAATATCTCTTTCTCATAATGTCACTTTGGAAGAATTTCGCTTCCGTAGAACGACTCTTTCAAAAGGTGAAATTAATTGTTTACTATGATTTATAACTCGATGTTGTTTAAATACAATTATGGAACAATGGTTGTAGACATTAAAACGGATTCTTGTTTGCGTTTGGATGTTTCTAGAGCTAACTGCGCCTATTTGTCAATATTTTTCAAACGCCAATAAAACCACACAGCACCGAGCACTCTTTGTTTCAAAAAATTCTATTTTTTAAGCATAGTGCTGCGCGGTTTTGTCGACTGTGACTTTTTGTGGCATAGACATTCACATTATTAACCACACATTCCACTCATCATCATTTTCCTGCCCATATTCCTGCGCACCATGTAATCTTCCTCCATATTTCACAAATAACTTACGTATAATGGACGATATTTAAAATTATACTAAACAGTATCGGAATACATCTTGCTTTTAATTCTTAAATATCGATACTCCGACTGGTAGAAGCTCTGCATGTAGTGCCAACAACCCAACAATACTACAGGGACGTAGTTTGGATGCTTCTTGCTGTAATGGTTCAGATATATTGCTAGCACGACCAGCATACCTGACCATACGTATCTGAAAAAAAGAGATGAAATTATTAACATGTTTAGCAATTTGATTTTTCAGGTTGAACCAATCAAAACCCTTCTCTGCGTAGTTCACCGATAAATTATTTTTGGGCGGCAAAAAATAATTGGCATAATCTGGGTGATCTCAGATATTTTGTGGTTGAATAACTTCTCAGTGAATTGACTAACGACTTTAGTGTTTTAATAAAAAATATTTATTATGTAAAGCTCTGTTCAAATGATAAGTTCATTTTTGTTGGTTGTTTACTTTTGAAAATAACCCAAAAATATATGGACGGTGGGTGATGTGCCTCAGTTATGCTGTTGAGTGTTAGGCGCGTCGCCCACACGACCAACAGTCGAAGTGCAGTTGAGGCGCAGGCACATAAGAGGCACGCCACAACGAGATTTTCTTTACAAATGTGTGGGCGACGCGCCTAACGCGCCCGCGCCCCGACTGCGCCTCGACTGTTGGTCGTGTGGGCGACGCGCCTTAATTGACTCTAAGTCAATTATCCTATTAATATGAACCCTTATGTTATGTTAATAGGAACTCTTTGTGCGACAAGCGCGATGCCCGCGGTCTTAAAACAATAGTACTCTCCTTTCGCGTTGTCTTGCTCACACCTTTTACACACAACTACGCGTCCGATGATCACAAAAAAATTACTACAAAAACAATACTTACTGAAAAACAAAAGGTGTGTTGAATGTCAAGAACGATATGATGATGGACAATGCTTTTCTGAAGGTTGTAACTGTGACTGCGACGGTGGCGCCACATATTCGCACCAGGGTCAGCACTGCTTGCAGACCCATGTAGCCGCTCAGGCTTAAGAGAAAGATGTTTGTGTACGTTGAGACAGGATTCTAGAACAAGATTATATTTTTAGTTTTTGATTTGAAATAACATTCTTTGAACTGGAATTATTTTATCCGTTTGATGATGGCATATTTCGGTTAATCGCACGTCGCGTGGTATACTTGAATTACGAAAACGGGCTTTTCTGCGTCGATATGAAAGCGCTATCCAAGTCAACCCCATGGCATATTTATTGTATAGTATTTCCCATCGTAAGATACCACAAATGTTTAGAGAGCGGCCAGTTCCCATTTCGTTGGAAGATGGGGAATCTGGTCCCCATTTGAGTGCCGGGGTGTCCTGGCGGACACTCGTACGCATACCGGCCTCTCGTGCTGTTCGAAGAGGTTGGTCATTGTGGGAATGGGGCCGGATCTTGCGGAACACCAGTTTGATTTCCGCAAAGGCCGCTCGACAGTGGAAGACTTCATGCGTGAGAGAGTCCACGACGGACGATGCAATATCCAGGGGTTGAGTCGTCTTGGCAGTCTTGATATTGTCACCTTCAACCTTGCCCTCGAGTTACATTAGCAGGCACACCGGGTGACGTATAGGGCCGTCATCTACAACGGTCTAAGCGGAGAGTGGAACCGACGAGAGATGTCGTGTTTACTTCTACAGGGATCGGCTCTAGGGTCTGTGAAACATCGGTTACGTATGGGTGCTGCGCCAAGCATAAACTCACCTGCAAACAATAATCAAATCCTGCAGTCAAGACCCCGGTGAAACTCGTGATGATCCCCAGGTATACGCAGCCGATGGCATACGAATAGAAGACGACCTCGTTGTTCGAAGCGTTATGTTGCTTCATCGCTTTCTCCTGAACGTTGCCGATGATAGCGTCGCAGAGTAATGCTAGCGATATCACGACAATGCCGAGGAAGTTGAACTTTGGAGATGTACTCGAATCAGCTGAAACAATATTATAGAGTATTATGGCATTTTTGTTTTCAAGGCATTAGTATTGGCAATCACTATTGTGATGTGATTGAAATGCAAAACAAATGTTTTCAGTAAACATTTTGTTTTCTCATGAGCAGAGATGGGATACTAGGATGCATATTTATATAAAGTTGAAAGGTTGGCTATTATGGAGGGCACTTTTAAAATAAATTGGACTGACATTCTCAGGATTAAAAAAGTTGGAAATTACCTTGCTCACGTCCCAATTCGAATTGATCCATATTTCCAGGGACAATTTGTGTATACAAATATTGTATAGTATAGTATAATAGGAGAAAAACCATACTCAAAATACGCGCCTCAGACGTGGAGTTGCGGACACCAGCCCGTTATGTATACAATAGGAGACAAACACAACGAAATTCTTACCCAGAGTGAACATGGTGAGGCCAATGCACATGACCACAGCAGCAACGTAATCCAGGAACCCATAGCGCTTGCTCAATATAATAATACTGCCAATCATGACTGGAATGAGCTTGCAACTCTTAAAGATTAGCTGGGTGGGGTAGTTCAAATAACTTAGTGCGAGGTTTGACAGTGACATGGTTCCTAGTGTCAGGCCAGCCAGAAGTGCATATGTCTTCAGTGGTACTCTGAGAAAGCAAAGAAAATTATCATTTCTTTTATTACTTTTCCTATTGTCATTTTCTGGTGACTTAGGCTACATCCATTAATGCAATATTTACAGATTTCTTTCAATTTAAAAGTATGCTGCAGAAATTATTATTTCAAATCTTATCTTTACTATAAAAATTTTACTACAAAAAAAATAGTAAACTAAAATCATACTTACTTCCGTTTTATAGGATTCCTTATCAAAGACTCACAGTAGCTTAATGCCATTGTGATTAAAAATTGTACTAACGTTATGTACAAGCTAACAGGTTTCACATCAGGGTTAGAAAATATTAGTTCTAGAAAATATCCATAGGCTAGATAAAATATGAATACAAAGACTGAACAGCATATGAACTGTGTCAGTTCGCTGTACGGGGTTATGTTAAAGCATAGTATATTAATCTCTGATTGCTCAGCCCTCGGGAAATTTTTACTCGTACTCGGTACATCTATACGTATTACTGCATCCTTTGGTTGATTCATCATTATCACAGATTTTTGAGATGCCATCAATTGAGACTCATCACGGTTTTCTGTAAGCTTTCCAGCTTTTTTCTGGAAACAAAAGATTTTCTTCTTTATTTACTTGGTCTAAATGGGAAAAAGAAGGAAATGGACAACAAACAAAGAAGAGACAGGAATGTTTGCTGTTTTCTACTCCATTTTATGTTTGTAAATAACGCAATGCTTACGCATTTGAAAACTCGCAGGCATAATTGATGAAGATAAGCCCAAGCTAGATCAAATCCTGCCGGGGTTGCAGGTTGATTGAAAGAGATTCTGTGGCCCCGGAACATAAAGGGAAGAAACAATGTGGAAGGGAGCTTTTGCTGACTAAATCCCACCCATGGTTTTAAGGCTGGTACTCCCCCTGGGAAGTTATTTGATGATTTACCATCCGGGAATAAAAAGGCCTGATCAATAAATGAATCAGTAATGAATTTTGTGGATACAAACCTTCGAAGTTTAGTGTAATTTTATAATTTGATACACAGTCTGGTACTTTAAAATGTGTATACACTCACATGTATACTCACAGTGATATGATGGATTGATGGGTTGGTAAATGGATCCTGCGGCATAGTTAGGTCTCAATAATCACCAATTGAGATTCTATACAACTAATGCTCAACCTACACAAATGTAACCTTTTAATTCAACAGTCAGATTATTTTGATGTGTTCACTACTGTTCATTTCACAGAAGCTGATAACAACACCCACACATTATACACCGTCAATGTATGCTCATAGTCATATATGTATACAGTCACCATACTGTCAGTATGTAGTGAAGGAGATCCTTACCAAACCAAAACACACTACATTGTTGTCTTGTCTACTGTGTACATAATTTATTTAAAAAAAAATATACTGGCCGAATTGAGAAGCTCCTCCTTTTTTAAGTTGGTTCATAAATAAATAAATACATGAGAAAGTACAATGTTTTTTTTAAATTCAATATAGACACAAAACACCAAATGATGGATGGATTTCGAGAAGAAATTACATGAAGGAGAAATGAGTAAATGATGCTGTGACTTCTAACAGGAGAGAATGGAAGAAGAAAATGTGTTGGGCTGACCCCAAATAGAATAGGACAAAGGCAGGAAAATGATGATGATGATGATAGAAACGAATCACCATCACATGGACATTTATATTTATGTACTAGTTGTGCTCTGCGGTTTCACCAGCTGCTCAGCTCCTAAGTATATATTTATGTCCTGTGGTTTCATCCGTGCAACCCAGGATAAAGATTTAGTAGGTTCTATCCAGAACTTATACATACAAGTTGCTAGTTGTAGTTTAACCCTTTCCCTGCCCAATCCAAATAATACCATAGATTTTGGACTGAGACTGACTTTGGCTGAGTTCTAGGCAGTGAAAGAGTTAATCTGTATAATTATACAGATCAAATTGTTGGATGTTGGACCACTGTGAATTTTATGTGAGCCTAGTACTTTTACCATAAACAATCTGGCAAAGGAATTGTGTTCTCCTATACAAACTTTGCCACCCTGATTCATCCTCTTAGGAATTGAATTTTGCAAAATCCAAGTTTTAATGAGCACCTACATCTTAAAAGGAACTCCATGCATAATTTGACACACTTAATACTTTTTCAGTTTCTGAGATTTTGTGATGAGAGATTCAGTCATTTTCTCTTTTATACAAAGGAATTGAAAACTTTTAGTGTAGTTTGTTTTCATAGACAACAGTTATGTGCATATTTAGGAATGTCGGCGATGTATCTCGCTGGATATCGGCTTCGAGTATTGTGTAAACGACCATTCCAATAAGATTCCAGTTAGTCAGAATAATATCAGATGTCATTTATATTTTTGTTTACGTACGCGTATTTTTTAAAATGTGCCAAAAATTTTCAATGGATTTTTTCATAGAACTGCTGATGTTAATCAGTTCACTACTTAACTACACTTGGATAAATAATAAACTAGATTTACGCGAACATAGCACGAAATGCGCGCACACAACCACTTGTATTCCAAAATTATGATTGAAACTTTGCATACGTCAATGCCAATATTTAATCGAAACCTACCGTGATAGACTTCAGTGTAGACACACCAGTTATACACTCACTACATATTCAATTAATGGTGTCAATTGTCTGAAATAACATTGAAAAGTTTCAAGACTTTCAAGTAACCAATCCTCCTATAACACGACACCTTTCGCCATCTCCCATAGAAGTAATGTCATTGTCATCTGTCAATTCTTTCATGTCAACATTTTTTTTTTTTTTTTTTGGTGTGGCACTAGTTGCGTCTTTGTGCCAATTTCGGGTATGTCAACATTCTGTGTCTGTCAAAAAAATGACAACAAACAGCTGCTGCTGCCTGATACCATTGAGAATGGAGACGGCCTATTCTACAGAAGCAATAGTTGTGCAAATATTTTATAATTTCGACACATTCATGTTTTAACAAAGCAGTAGCTGCGATTAAAGATAGAAAAAATACAATTGAAGATAGCACTTCCGCCTTTTTTAAAGTCTTAAAAAGAGGTAATGAATTTAATTAAAAACGAATTGTTTTTTTATTTATATTTTCATTTTTCGAACAAGCTTTGAAACATTTAAATATAACAAAAAAATTGTTAGCATTTGCTAAAAGCACACAAAAGTACGTTTTTAAAGCAATAAAAACATAAAATTTGAAAAATACTATCTACTAATTTTATACGTTTTTTTATCACAAAAAGTTGGCAACCCTAGCCCAGTCCATAAGGTTTTAAATCATTGCTTGATATCTACTGCAAAGCAGCCGCGAACAGAATGCGAAAATCTATGAAGTGGGTATAACATATAAAATGGAATGCATAAAAGTTAGATAAATATTTAAATTGAGATATTTTCGATTCTGGAACATCAACATTGTGTACATACTTTAATAACCTGTTCTGGAATTTTGTTAAATAGAAATCCTTTTTTTTACTGGCAAGTCGCAATTATCACAAAACAATGCCACATTAAAAATATTTTTTTTTTGGTAGAAATTAAAATATTTATATTTATAAATTGGATTTAAACTACATATTACACACCATTGTGAGCACATTTTCGAATAAATTATTATTCAAATCAGTTCATAAATACGTTTGTAGATAGGCTATGCCGCAGACCTTACGTTATTTTGTTTCTTTTATCAGCAGAGGTATTACGCAAAATACGCGCCTCAGACGTGGAGTTGCGGACATCAGCCCGTTATGCAATACAATACAATACAGCAAAGGTATAAATGTAAACGCAACAAAAATAATTTCTGTCGATTTCATACTTATCAATAAGGCTAGAGTACTGTACAGAAAGGAAAGACTATCGCGCAATCCGAGAAAAAACCCGGAAATTATAAATCCAGTTTCCGGAAATTACAAGTCAGGCTAATTGTGAAACCATCATTTCGGCACTATCATAAAGGCAGTTTAAATTAACATTATGTAATCAACTGCGTTATTTTTACATGATATATCAGAACAGTCATGCACGCGTATGACATATATGCTGGGAGACCCCTGCAAAGGTCGTAGAGGAGCACAATTTCAAGCAACGTCCGCCGGCCAACAAGGTTTAGAAGAAAATATTTCTGTAGTAATTAACCGACATAAGACGCATAAGAGGGAAAGCACCACTACATTATAGATTAAAAAAAAAACCATTTCCAGGCCGTTAGAATATTAAAATATTTTTTATATATTCCACACCGCAACTGCATATTCTAATTGAGATCTAGTTAAAGATTTTGTATAAATGTAATAGGCATACATACCAGCACTTTTATAATATTGAATAGTTTCTATTACGTTTTAACTTTTAATATATATTGCTGTTGGTCTGAGGGCGCACAAATTCAATGATTGATCTCATAACAAATCCGTATATATGTCGTAGGATAATTTGATACTTCGAATCTTCGCGGAAATCCTAGGGGTTTTGCGAAAACGCGGATAATTAGACATAGGCGAAAAATTATCAAATCTTACTGGACAAAGTCAGGATTTTTGCGAAAATACTCGTTATTATAGCAATATTTTTTTTTTTAAATGGAATCTGACAACGTTTTTGTTTTTAGTGATGCTTAAAAAACAACATTTAGGCACGCCAAGTTTTAGTTTAAGACGCACGCAATATTTCGACAGACGATTTATGCCAGTTTGCAAAGCAAAACAATCGCTAATGTTTCAAATGGCCTAAAAATAGGTTCAGGCATACAAAATAAATTATGAGAACATTGTCTATGTCGTTAATGAATAAAATAAATAAAATGGCCCAAAATTATTCCTTGAGGAACTCCTTCTGAAATGCTATAGTAAATGATTGATATCCGTTAATCACTAGCCACTGCGTTCATTTAGAAATAAAAGAAGAAAACTACCAACAGCTCGAGGTCGACGTTGTTGAAAGCCTTCTGGATATCAGTACAGACGAATCTACGTGGATACCAGCATCCATATAATTAAATATGATTTCTTAATATGCTATAAGATTTGTTACCGTAGATCTTCTTTTAACAAATCCTTATTGTTGTGTTACTATAGCATTAAGAAACAACGTTTAAAGTGTACTATGTAAAAGTTTTTCAAAGACCTTCGATAAGTTCGACAATATTGATATTGGGCGATAGTTCTCGACGTCATCTTTAGCGCCTGACTTGTGCACAGTGTTATGTTAGCGCGCTTTCAAGCTTCTGGAAAGGTTCCTTGAGACAGGAATCGACTAAAATTAAAAGTAAAGTTTAGGTGACATAATACCTGCTGAACTGAGAATTGAATGTTGTTTACAGCACTATAGCCATAATGCGAATTAATTTAAGCCTAGCGGATTAATTAAACCCGGTGCCCGGCAAATCAGCCTCCTGAAAGATTTGTTTTTTTTTTTAAATAATTCGCAAGTGCTGGGAATGATGTCTCTGAGAATACGTTAGGCAAACTTCACAATACTGTTTTTGGGTCTATCGTTTTGTTTTTTGTCGCGACGTACTGTAACTGTGTTTGTCTGGGCTGTTTTAAAAAATATTTTAGATCCGAAGTTTTCAATTAGAGTAACCAGATTTTCACCTCGCTTTTTAGGTAAAGTAAGGTAACAACTCAATATTGCAATTTAGTGCTTCGTGCCTTCAGCAACTAGAGCAGCCATTGTCATTTGCAAGTTCGCCATATTTTCACTGTGCTGTTTCAAAAGAGTGACCTACTCCTGGATGGGAGTTTGCTCGTCCATAGTATGTATTACATACATACCTATGTTGAATCGATTTACGTATTTCGATTATATTTCAAGTTGTAATTAATTTAGTAGGTAGCAGTTAAAGCAGTTTAAGTTAGAGGTCAGCGTGGGTTGATTTACAGTTACTGTTGTAATTAAAGTAAAGACACATTAGACACAATATGGGTTGGTGAAACCCATAATATTTCATCCATAGGACCGGAAAACCTATAGAGATACAATTCAATGCGATTATATTGCAATCAGGAGCATAATCACTTGGAAGCTCGATTAGGAAACAAAACTAAAACTGCATAGTAAGTTTAAACTGAGGTTTAAACAAGTTCTGTTTAAGGTGAAAGCTCCAACCTACCCGCGAAATTCAAATTTTCTTACGTTTTTTGCAATTTTCAGGCCAGTGCTAGGTTGTATGTTGATTAAAATATTATTCGCGGCTGTAAGACGTATGTAATTATAGAATTATAATCATCAAAATCACCAATACAACCCTCCAAGTTCATAAAGCTGTAGGAAAGGCTTTTTCTGTTTTTTTTTTGTTCCTACGCCTTTATGAACTTGGAGGGTTGTATTGGTGATTTTGATGATTATAATTCTATAATTACATACGTCTTACAGCCGCGAATAATATTTTAATCAACATACAACCTAGCACTGGCCTGAAAATTGCAAAAAACGTAAGAAAATTTGAATTTCGCGGGTAGGTTTGAGCTTTCACCTTAAAGAGATAATTTAAAGACCAAAATAAATAAAAAAAGGTTATCTGAATCAAAAACAGTTAGGTAGGTAGGTAGTTACTTTCACATCAATAAATATTTAAAAACAAATTTATTTAAATAATTACATTTTCGTGAATAATAGATGAAACAACACTACCTATTTGCATTGTAATTAAAAACCTGTATATAAGTATTATTACCATCCATATCCGGTTTGTTTTTCCTGCACAGCTGTCAGTAACCGTCCTTGGTAGATTTTTTATGAACATATCTCTGGCCACACTTAATTGCTGTGGCTGTCTGTCTGGTTGTCAAACAAAGAGAAAATACCTATTTTTTCCTATAAATCTACTGTATTTTGTGCTGTCTATTATTTTTGCGCGTCAAGGTGTGTATTTACGTTTATATCGGCCGACGGCTAGTGTTGTGATTTGCTATTACATGCTGTAATCCTGTGATAACTTTCGCAGATCGCATAATCAACCAGGCAAACTGGATTGAAAAAAATGATGGATTCGGACTCGTCCGGCGCGGACTTCTGCCGGTTCTGTCGCTCGGAAGCTTCGTCAGATAGACCGCTGTTCCATCCGTGCATCTGCACGGGCTCAATAAAATGGATCCACCAGGAGTGTCTAGTACAGTGGATGCGATACTCCAGGAAAGAGATTTGCGAGTTGTGCGGCCACCGGTTCTCGTTTATGCCGATATATTCGCCGGACATGCCGCGAAGGCTGCCTATCCGCGACGTGGTGGGTGGACTAGTGACATCCGTCGCTTCTGCCGTTAAGGACTGGCTGCACTACACTTTGGTTGCGCTCGCCTGGCTCGGCATCGTACCTCTCACTGCCTGCAGAACCTACCGCTGCCTGTTCTCGGGATCCCTGGACCCAGTGATTTCATTGCCATTTGATATAGTATCAGCAGAGAACCTTGCTAAAGATGTCTTCTCTGGTTGTTTTGTTGTTACCTGTACACTGTTCTCCTTTATTGGTCTTGTTTGGCTGAGAGAGCAAATCATGCATGGTGGGGGTCCTGACTGGATGGAGAGAGAGAACCTGCCAGCACCTCCCCCTGAAGACCTGCCCCTTCAAGACAATAATAATGACCGTGTTAACAATGGAGCGGGTGAGGGTGAAGTTGGATTGAGAGATGAAGTGAATGCTGAAGTTGGTGAGGACCCTTTGGTTGGGGATGAAGCTAACTGGAACCCGATGGAATGGGATCGTGCTGCTGCTGAAGAGCTCACATGGGCCCGGCTACTTGGCCTGGATGGTTCCATGGTGTTTCTAGAGCATGTTTTCTGGGTTGTATCCCTAAACACACTGTTTATAGTAGTGTTTGCCTTCTGTCCGTATCATATTGGAAGGTTGGGGGCTGCTATGGCTGGTTTGACGGCAGAAGGCCCGTTTGCGGGTCCCCTGACTGCCCTGGCAGGGTATGTGTTGGTGGGGGCTATTCTGGCAGTGCTGCATGGCATGGCCTCATTGCTGCGTTTACGGAGTGCTAAGAAGGCACTGGGCTTCTGTTACGTGGTTGTGAAGGTGGCCCTGTTGTCTGTAGTTGAGGTAAGTACTTTTTTCAAGTTATTTTTTTATTTTCCAACCACTGTGGCCGTGTGTGTGGCCTGTCTTATATACCAGTAGGTATATGAGACAGGCCATATATTATGTTGAATAGAGGTTGATTAAGATGTCACTCTACAATTGAGTACTGCTATGGCCACAATGTGTATGTCTAGTAGTTTAAGTATATATCTAGAGTATGTAAATTACACACAAAATATTTACTAAATACTGTGTATAAAAAGAAAATAACACTTTATTTTGACATGTCTCATTGAAACCTTATTAAACTATAAGGTCAATAACAGCTAATATTGTTGTCCTTATTTTTGAAAAAATATTTTAAAATTATTTCTAAAATTAGTATGATAAAAACAAAATTTGAATAACCTGACCTTAGGTATCAGCTGTGAACAATTTGCCACTGATTATGTTTTTAAAAGTAAATGTCAAATCAGCTCTGTTTGGTACCTACTTCATTAGTGTTCAAGAAGAATTGTTTCTCTATTCATAAGAATTAAGAGACTTGCATAAGTACCATTTTATTACAACAATGTAGAATAAAACAGTTATGTTAAAATCATCACCTAGCTTTTACCTGATTTGTACATTTTACTTATAAGAACTACCTATCTGACCTCAACAAGCCTTTTACTGGGTAAACACAATACCCATTGCTAAGACTGGTTGAAATAAAAAAAGTTATTAAAAAAATATTATAAAATAGCTTTTGCCCGTGGCTTCGCTTGGGTCCCACCCCTCATTTTAGGGAAGTGGGGGTTAGAAAGAGATACAAAACAGCCTATTTCACTCTCCATCTCTTCAACTATATCCACTTAAAAAAATCACGTTAATTCGTCGCTCCGTTTTGTCGCGAAAGACAGATAAACAGACACACAAATAAACTTTCCCATTTATAATATTAGTGGATGGATAATGGCTAACTGTGCCCCACGGTGTCATCCCTGCTCAGCTCTTAAAGATTGTAGAAGGATGTTATAATAGCCTATAGCCTTCCTTCTTATTCATTAAATATTAATTATTATAAATAAATAATAAGAATAAAAAATAATATTAATAATATTCTTTGTGTTGGATATCCCATTTTTAATAAATGGCTTTATTAAAAATGGCAAAACTGCATGATAGGTGAAAATATCATAGAAAACAGGCATTAAGGGCTGAAACAATACATTTTATTTCAATGATAAAACTGTAGTTTTGAGGATAAGTATTTCACTAATCTCTTAAATTATTCAAGCTTTTTAGAAAACCTAAAGAAATGATTGATTTAAATCAGTCAACGGTTTGCTTGTACAGTTAGATTTAATGTGACCGTGACTCATAGGTTTTTAATCAAAGGTTAATGACTTGTTCATTAGGACATTGATACTAATTACATTGTAGTGTAATTATGACTTATCACTAGCCTAGCAATAGTATATAAGTCATAGTGCAAGAGCACTGGGTCCGTGTGTTTATGAAATTCATAATTATGTAGGTACTTGGTTCTTTTAACTCGTAGACAAAAATAAGCTCTAGTCCTTACTCATATTATAAAACGAAAGTGAGTTTGTTACGTCTTCACGCCTAAATGGCCAAACCGACTTTGATGAATTTTGGTACAGAGATAGTTGGGACCCTGGAGACGGACATAGGCTAAAAAAAAGTGAGGAAAGGGGGAAGAAAAGGGGAGAGAAGATATTTTATTTTCGATCATCACGCGGGTCAAAGTTAGCGTTAGCCTAAAGTAGGTAACTATGCCACGCGGACTAAGTCGCGGGTGAAAGCTGTAAATAAGTCTAGTATGTGATGAATAATTCTTCAGGCCTAATCTAGGCTTGATTTCAATGCCCTTATCGAAATACATTTCATACTATATTTCATAAGTTTAATTAACTAGGTTGAAACTCGCTATATAGTACCCGAAACACCTGGTCTACACAACGGTCGGGCGTTTCGTAACCTACGATATTTACGACTGGTGCACATTGAAAAGTGACCGTTATCACAGAAATAGGCATAACGCTGGCTTTCCACTTTTGATTTCATTAAATTGCTTCACCACTTGCAACAAATCTCATAAAATTTATAAGTAAATACGCAATATATGACTTACAAGTAGCAAATAAACTTTGCATGATAAAGCCATTTTAAATCGACTTCACAAATCGACTTGCCGTGGTGCGAGTTTTGTTAACAGAAGTCAGTGTCCCTTGCAGCTTACTTTTGAACCGTCGTAAAGTTTAAACAAAACTATAGGTCCGTTTAAAATACACTAAAATATTAGCAACAAAAAAAATAGCTGACTTCCAAAACCAAACTAAAAAGTGGAAAATAATTCGAAAATAAAGTCAAAGTAATTTATTTGTTAAAAACATGGTGTTGAGGATGATACTTACAATAATGAAAAGTTCAACATGTTTCACCAACTGCTAGGTATACATATATATTGTATAAAGTCTGTTTGTGATTCTTAAAAATATTCATTTCTTTTTCTTTCAGATCGGAGTGATTCCTCTAGTCTGTGGCTGGTGGTTAGACCTATGCTCCCTCTCAATGTTCGATGCGACCCTCAAGGATCGCGAGTCGAGCCTCCAAGCAGCGCCGTGGACGCTCATGTTTATTCACTGGCTAGTTGGCATGGTCTATGTGTATTACTTTGCGTCATTCATTCTTCTGTTGAGGGAGGTCCTGAGGCCCGGAGTGTTGTGGTTCTTGAAGAATTTGAATGATCCTGACTTCAGTCCTGTACAAGTAAGTTAATAAGAAAAAAAAACAAGAATTAATGTGCCGACCCAGAGTTTCATGAAGACCATTTTGCGGACATTGTTTTTTTATTTGAAAAACTGAAAGTCTAAATCATTTGAATTCAAGAATTGGTATTCCGATTTAACTAGCATGTTTAGATTTAGAGAAAAATATTTTTGTAAATCGTCAATTTTTGTACCGAGTATTTAGAAGAAAAAAAAAATATTTCTCTAAAACTACGTACTCTACGCAATTATGGTCTTAGACACATCGACGACGTCATTTTCCTGCCCTTGTCCCAATCTATTTGGGGTCGGCGCAACACGTTTTCGTTTTCCATTCTTTCTCCTTCATATCATTCCTTACGTAATCCATCTATATTTTCTTTGGCCTTCCTCTCGCTATCAGGCCAGCAACATTCAGATCCATCACTCTTTTAGTCACATGTGCTTCGTCCCTCCTCATTACGTGTCCATACCAAGACAAACGACTCTCTTTAAATTTTTCTGTAACAGGCGCAACTTTCAAACTTCCTCTAATATACTCATTCCTTATTTTATCTATTCTTGTCACTCCACACATCCATCTCAACATTCTCATCTCCGCTACATGCAATCGCGTCTCATCCACCTTTTTTACAGCTCAGCAAACACTGTGCGACCTGAAAAAGAGTCTAGGTATCTCTTCTCACTTGGTAATGAATACTACATTTTCTCTTCTTCAGGAAATGATTCACCTCTCAGTATGGTCCCACATCCGTCGCTTGGTCGTATCCGCCATGATCTTTGGCACTGCCGTACTCTTCATGCTGTGGTTGCCAATTAGAGTGATCAAGTACGCTCTGCCTGGTTTCCTGCCCTATGCCGTTGCAGTTCATACTGATGCACCGGTCAATGAACTCAGCTTGGAGTTGCTGTTGCTTCAGGTAAGAAGAAGAATATGTATACCATTGAAATGTGAACTTTTTATTCAGACATGTAAAGTGAAATTTTATAAGAGTCAGGAGCTTTTAATGTGTAAACGATTCAAATAATATAATCCGCTGTGGGAGACGCTCCGAGCGTCGGGCGCCCCGAGATGACTCCCGGCCACCGTAGATACGGACCTGTGGACGGTAAGCAGTGGGTAGCTCACCGTCCGCCCGTCTGTTGTCAGGCGGCAACAGGCCGTTTCGGCGGCGCGTTAGTGTCCTACGCGCGTCTCGAAGAGATGTCGGCATGCCAGGGCCACAGGGCCTGTCAGGGTTGTGGGTTGTTCGAAAGAGATACCGCGGCCCCGGAACATAAATGGCAAAAGAAGGAATATGTGTTGGTTTTAGTCAGAATAAGTCTGACACTCCCCCCCGCTCCACCCAGGCCGGGGGAAGTTATTTGATGATTTCCCATCCGCAAAAAAAGTCATGCCCAATAACACAAGCAATCTGTTCGTAAATCCACATCATTATAAGTAGGAGTAAGATTAGGTTAAGAGCAAGCCAGAAGGGGGAATTCATTTGATGATTCATGATGTCCCATTCGCAAAAAAGGGTTTAAGATAATATGTCGGACCATGAAACTGAACAACATTAATTGTTCTATGACTTTTGGAAATTCATAACGCTTTTTTTTTGGTTTTCCCATACATGTTGATCAGGTGGTTGCATCAGTTCCTATACAAAATCTTTGTATTATTTTTCGAATTTCAAGTACAACGCAGCATTTCCAATTAGATCTGCCTTCCAAATACTTCAATAATTTATAGTTAACTTAAATAATCTGTTTGGTTTATATGTTTGTAAACGCACCCACGGTACAGGAGAAATTACTAGTGTGGGGACACGATTTAAAAAAAAAAAACTGTTTGGATTATGTAATCACATCATTTATCATATTATTAAAACAGTTCAGACACCCTATTGTAAAATGAAAACCTCATTTTTCTTTGTAATGAATCATTCAAGGAATATGACAATGACACTTTAATTGAAAACAGTCTGGTTGTCATCAAAAATATATTTGTTTTATTTTGTGAAACTACAATGGCTATTTAAATTGGTAATTATTGTCAGTACACGCTGCAAAACATTTACACGTCCCAATTTTAGCGTCGGACTTAGAAATGGAAGCATTTACTATATTCGTTTTCTTAAAACCGTGATTCTTAGAATTATCTATGAACAACGATAGGATAGATTTCGGGGTTGCGGGTTGTTCAAAAGAGATACCACGGCCCCGCAACAGTGTCAGTAAAAGTCTGGCACGCCTCCCCGCTCCGCCCAGAGCCGGGGAAGTTATTTTATGATGTCCCATCCTCAAAAAAACTAAATAGGATAGGATAGAATAAAATTGCATTATGGAGAATGAGTTGAAAATTGGCTGTAGCATAATATGCTATGCTTATGCTACAGTTAGTAGCTTGCCTAAGTCAACAATTTAAGTCAAAGCACACCCAATAAAGCAGACTGTTCAGAAACCCACGTCATGAAAACTTGGAGTAAGAGTAAGTTATAAAGGCAGGCCAAATTTTTGGACTTGTTAGAAAGTACCGCCTCTTAGTAAAATCAGCCTCTCCATTGCTCCCTAACTGTCACGATTCTGTCTGCGCTTATATCTTTCCAACTCCCCCGAAAGACCCCGTATCTGTGTTTCAGGGTACTAATCCTGAGTTTTATGGGCACACAGTTGGTTCAACATGCGACAGACATGTCCTGCCCAGTTCTATTTAAGTTGAACAGCCTTTTGAGCATGAACGATTTATGTTTTGAGGCGCAGTGTAGCTCAGAGGGGCCTGCCAGGGCCTCCGCCTGCCGGGGTTGCGGGTTGTTCGAAAGAGATACCGCGGCCCCGGAACGTAAAGGGCAATAGAAGGAACATGGGTGGGTTTTAGTCAGTACAAGTCTGACACTCCCCCGCTCCGCCCAGAGCGGGGAAGTTATTTGGTGAATTGAGATGCGATCCATAGCTTATTGGCTAAACTTGAGTTTGGACTTTTGGCCCTACGTCAAGATGAGCAGTTTGAGCCTTGGTGATATAATTTTAATGATCTTGTAAATACAACAAAAACATAACTAGATTCTATACGTAGAACAATCATGCATTGTTTTTAAAATCATACGCAGCAGTACATAACAAGGAAAGTGTGAACCGACATATGCAAAACAGGTTGTTGTACAGAGTTTCTACATGTACTATTTTGCATATATGTAAATGTACTCATGAAAATACATTGTATTGTCTGAAATTTTAATGTCATTGAGTTGTCTTGAAATGAAGTTGTGTCAAAGATGAATGATCGTAAAATCAGTGAATGTTAATGTTAATTGTTAAGGTCAGCTTATTGAATCTATAAATGTGTATCAGACATCGGTTTTTCATTGTTTTTGACAGCAATAGTGGTTATATGATAAATGATGTTTATTTTGCAAGTAGGTTTTCACAAACACTTTTACACGTCATTTTTTTTTTAAACTAGATGAGGCCGGTGTTTCGTACCCGACTACTCTGAGAAGAAACAGCCGAAACAAACTCAGAGGTCATAGTCTCTTTTAAGGTCCAGACAAAATAATCTTGGTCAACTTACATGAGGACTATGCAGATAGTGTCTGAAATGGTATAGAAGATATAACCTGACGATGAAGTACTCGACCACCGGTAAAACGTTGTGGAGCATTTCCATTTTGCCCAATCTGAGGGGCGAAACGCCTCCTGTCGAAGGCTTTACTCTGGAGTCGTGTGGTACATGGCCCTGGTGTGGGCGCGTTACTTGGGGCGGCGTGCCGCCCACTATCTCGAACGTGCCCCAAAAGGTGGTAGCTATAAGGCTGAACCGGGGCTACCGCACGATCTCCAGCGAGGCGGCGAGCTTTCTTGCCTCATTGCCGCCGTAGGATCTGAAGGCGATAGTCGTTGCGCGCCTGTACGAGTGGCGCCGGGTGCACCATATCGGGGGTAAACTCCGCTGCTGCGGCAAATTGCCAATCAGCGAAAAGACCTCCAGTGCTTTCGTATAGTGCCACCACTGTGACGATCGTTTGGAGGACACGGTGGAGCACACTTTGGCGGTCTGCCCCGCGCGGTCGCAGTACCACTGCGACCTCGTTCAGCTGCGGCGATCTCTCGCGCGCGGTCCTGATTCAGTCCATGGTCTGGGGCGAGAGCGAATGGGAAGCGATCACCTCCATCTGCGAAGCATTTATGCTAGCGAAGGAGTTGGCCGGAAGTTTGAGGGAGAGACCTCAAACCAAATCAGACGCCGCACGGTGGGCTGAAAATCGGCTTTCATAGACTTAGGGATTTCAATTTGTAAGTGCTTGTTTTTATGCCGGATATCGCTTCTATTAGTCATTACTATGTACAAAAATGACACCCGAGTTAATTCTACCCAAAATCGAAGGAAATATAATTTTTTTACGAAAAATTTGTATGAAGCTAGTATGAAAAATCGAATTATCTCCTAAACGGCATGTTTAACCGTAATATCCTTGGAGATGGTCATAGTGCTAATTATTTATGATTTTTTGGTTGGCGATTGGACGAAAAATTTAATGCCGTTTTTTTTTTAAAAATCGTCAAAATATTTTTATTTATTTTTACATGTAAAACGATCCCTTTTAGTGTCTAAGTTAAAAAGTTCGATATGTTATTAATTCAAATATTAAGAACACACGAAACAAGAAAAATAAAATAAAAAAATTGCTGTTTTTGACACATTTATATTAATTTAAATAAAAAAAGATTTATATTGAAGTAACATATGAAGTTATATTTTATACAAAATAAGTTAATTTAAGGAATTAATACTAAGCATTCGTAAAATAAAGTAAAATAATCGTTGTCAGACTCCAATTCTGAGTCAGCATCCAGATTGGATATATCCAAAAATTCGAACTCAGTTTCCTGAAATTGAATTAAGTCGAGAGTTTCAGCAAAAAAGCTCTGCTTTTTCTTGGCATCTAACTTAGGCCTTTGTGCACTTAGCAAAGGGTCCGAAGAAACAACAAGCATATTTAAAATGTCTTGATTGGAATCCTGCCTGCTTCTTTTCCGCGAATGATGTTCTCGAAACCTCCTAAAATCTTTGTTTCGAGACTCTGAGGCTTCTTCCGAGAGAGTCCCAATCGGCACAATATTATTTTTCTCGATTATGTCAGCCCCATGGATTAGTAACTTATGAACGGTTGACGACATGTAGTACCAGTCGTATAGTAATACGTACTTTTCTGCTGTTTTGCGAGCATAATCTCTAAATTTTATTATATCGATCTGCTCTCCAGATGTAATTGCTTGTAAAATTACAGCAAATCTTTTGATGAGGTCTTCATCCAAACCGGTTATAGCTGCGGTTTTATTAGGAAACTCAAAGAATTTTCTTGCAGTATTCCCGTCATTGGTGGTTCCCGAGCCTTGTTTTACTATATCAATCAACAGATTGAGCTCATCTTTGAATTTATTTTGAATTATTTTCTTTCTTGTCTGTAGCATTTCTTTGTGCTCATCACTTCTCGCTGCCCACCGTTTGAAGTCCAGTCTGTATGCAATGTGTAACAGACATTCCATACAATTTATACGGGCGTGTAGGGATGACAAGCCAAACTCATACAGGTCCGAACACACAATTTTTGATGTTACAGCATCTAAGCGGTTCATTTCTGTAGGCTTTGCTAAGCACAGGTAGCACGATGCATTTGATCTAGCTTCAGAAAGGTAAGTACAGACTTTAGCGTCGATCATCGTCATCATTAGTTGATGAGTCACCCTATTATTATTATTGCACTCTGTGGGGATAAGGGCCTCAATTTCTTCATCCATTTGTTTTTTCAGCCCAAGGACAACTGCTTCACTCTCCTTTACAAAAGTAAACTGAACTGGACGACAATACAAAACTGAGCATGGTTTTGGGTTCGTCCATAAAATGTTGTCTCCATCTGTCAGTTTTAGTGGCACCAAAGAGGTCATGAAAATGCTTGAATCATCTTCCTCACCCTCAATTTTCTGCTTGTATCGGCTTTGGTTAGAAGCACCGTCAAATCCCCACTTGGATATCAGCTTCAACTGCTTGTTATGCTCTTCGTTAGAAAGGCTTTGAAGGATTCTTGTAACCGTGATATCAAGTAAAGCTTGAAGTGTAATCCTAGCCGATGAATCAGTAACTGTCACTGATTGCTTCGGAGGGTAGCAATCAAGCTTAGTTTGTTGCACTTTATAGTAAGATGGATAAATATCTTTAGCACCTTCTCGAATGGCAGCCTCACGCAACGTAATATATTGCCACTTTGAGAGTTTTAGCGAAAGAAGCAATCCAAGCGCCTTTTCTGGCGTAAATATGATTGTTTTCGCTGGTTTCTTAAGCGTTTCATTTAATTTAGCGGCTGCTTCAGGATTTTTCATCATGTATTCGATGACAGAGGCGATATCTCCATGCCCTTCTTCTTTTAAACGTGCTGCAGCTGCATATGCCAATTCACTGGAACCTTCGCCTGTGTGTTCATCAGATCTTCTCTTTTTTTGTTTACTTCCCAGGTCTTCGAATGGTTTACGGGATCTTTTCGTCATTGTTCCAATGGACGTTGATGTCGACGGTTCTGGAGAGACTGAGGGCGCTCTTGGTATCTCATCAACACTTGGTTCTTGATTAACTAAAGTTTGCACAAAACTCGGCCAATCAATATTTGCTCCCAACCAATTCTCGTACTTTCTCCTGAAATTATCAAGGAATCGGTTGGATTTCTCCCACCTTTGTAAAGCGGCTCGCGTAAATCTCCGACAAAATTCTTTGAGAACAACATAATCTTCGTCAGACAGGCAATCGCCTATGCGGGATACAACTGCACTAAACAATACTTCATGATCAAATGAAGTACTCTCACTTCGTAGAAGAACAAACAAGTCTAAATTGGTCATTAAACTTTCCATTTTAAGATTTTATAGTCGCAGATTTAGTGTTAGCAGTTACACAGTTGTGAACAAATTAAATTATAAAACAAAACTTTAGCCCTTTTATTGCAAAACGACAATAATTAGGTAACTACCCTCATTAGTTATCTCCTCATTAGCTAATGAAAATCTATAATTGTCACTAACTATTCTTAGAACTCATAGCACTGCTAATTAACAAATTAGCTTACTTATCAGGAAATGTTAAATATAATCCATTGTCGTGAGATATTGAAAATCATTAAATCACCTATTAAGACTCATTAGAAGACCTAATCAGTGTAGTTACTTAATCACTTCTTTTTGGACTCATTAGAAGACAATTGGTAATTTGGTTGTATGAAAAGTTTTAAAACTCATTTTGTGTTGATAAATATCTAGCTCAAACATAGTTGGCTACGTGTGGGTGTACTATAAACCTCTGCCAACTCCTTCGGAAATATAGGAGTGATGCTATTTTATGTTATGTGTAGTTAAAAGTCCGTGTTCTTCAACATAAACACCAAAAGGAATCGTTTCATACGTAAAAACAAATAAAAATATTTTGACGATTTTTTAAAAAAAAACGGCATTAAAATTTTTGTCCAATCGTCAACCAAAAAATCATAAATAATTAGCACTATGACCATCTCTAAGGATATTACGGTTAAACATGCCGTTTAGGAGATAATTCGATTTTTCATACTAGCTTCATGCAAATTTTTCGTAAAAAAATTATATTTCCTTCGGTTTTGAGCAGAATTAACTCGGGTGTCATTTTTGTACATAATAATGACTAATAGAAGCGATATCCGGCATAAAAACAAGCACTTGCAAATTGAAATCCCTAAGTCTATGAAAGCCGATTTTCAGCCCACCGTGCGCCGCGGGGGACGCTCCGGGCGTAGGCCGCTGCGAGACGACTCCCGGGCACAGTAGACGTGGGCCAGTAGACGATGAGCGATGGGTAGCTCATCGTCCGTCCGTCTAGTATCGACGGCGCGTTCGTGTTCCACGCGCGCCTAAAGCCCCGTTCCAATAAACAAAAACGACTCGTTTTGCTTTGGTAGTATTTTGACATAAGTTCTATGAGACTTATGTCAAAATCCTACTATCCGTAAGCAAAACGACTCGTTTTTGGTTTATTGGAACGGGGCTTTAAAGAGATGTCATGATGGTCAGTAAAAATCTCACTCCCCCCCGCTGCGCCCAGAGCGGGGGAAGTTATTTTATAGTTAGTTATTAGCAAAAAAAGGGCGAGGCATAAAAAGCCATATATTTTGACTGCGTAGACTTAGAGGGTTGTTTCAAAGGGACCACAGAGTTGGTAAAATGGTTTTACGTTCAACTCGATACCTCCACGCCTTCCCGAGATAAAGGGTCTTGACAGACAGACAGACGGACGTTGAAGTGATACAATAAGGGTTCTGTTTTCCTTTTGAGGTACGAAGCTCCAAAAAACTGCATTTACAGAAAACGCAGTCACTTCAAGTACTGTTAGTTTGTGTGTTTTCAGTTACAAAGGCAGATTAATCACTAAATGGAAATATCATGAAGGTTGAAATTATGCAACTGTCATATAGATAAATAGACGTTATCGTTTATTAGCATTTGATTCCAATTCTAGGTTGATAAAGATTGTGAGGTCGACTGTACTTAAAAATAACTGTAATCACCGAATTGACTTCACAGTCAGATGATTTTGAGTAGGTATGTTTATCATGAAAGATAAGACGTTTACTTTTATTTAATCTTTTAAGTATTTTGTTATTTTTTTTATTTCATTTTATAATTTTTCGTTTTTTTAATCATTTTATGATTTTAATATGATCTCATTCATTTATTTTTAAAATAATTATTCATTTGATTTATTGTGAATGTGAGGACCATGTGGGTCATTTCATATTTGTGTTATTTGTTTTTAGAGATTATCTGGCAGTTTGAGTACTATAAGCGATCGTGTCGTTGAGCTCCTTGCGTTATAAGTCGAGCTACACTATAACTAATAATAATAATATTTATTGATGCTTCAGTTTACATAAGGGGCTTAGTGTCTGGGGCCTAGCAAATAATGCCTGTGTTAGGAGACTCCGCTCTTCCATAACTAACAAATACTTGCACTAACTGGACAGGTCCACACAAATCTGTGTGGTTCTTTGTACATAAGACCATCTTAGGCACTAGTCTGCATAGTCCTCATGTAAGTTGACCAAGATTTTTGCGTGCATCTTAAAAGTTTCTTTTCAAAATAGACAGGTACAAAACATGGGCCTTAACTAGTTTAAATAAAAACGATGTATAAAATTATCTGTAAAAACCTACTAGCAAAATAAACAACAACAATCCTTTAATTTACCTGATTACGACTGGTTGACAAAATTCTAGTCATGGCGAGATCAATCTCTCATCTACTGGCCGTAACTACATACTGTACTTGAAACGGAATATTTATTCAGTTGAGACGTTTAAGAAAAGGAGTAGCAATCATAAAGTATTGTATAGTCTCCTTTTTGTATTATTCAGGTGATCCTACCAGCTTTGCTAGAACAGTCCCATACCCGAACATGGCTGAAGGCGGGTGTGCGTGCTTGGTGTGCCTGCGCCGCTGGAGCTCTAGGGCTTCGCTCGTACCTGTTGGGCGAGATGAGACAGGACCAGCCGATGCCGCATCCTCCTCGGCCGCCGCATCAGCTTGGGGCCGCTCATCAGGTAATCGTATGTCGTTTTGTGATTATTAGTAGTTTACTGTAGTTTTGAGATGTTAAAAAATGAAGCAGTGCGATTAAAAAGCAAAAAAAAAAAATATAATCGTGTTTTGTTTTTCACTTGGGAATGCCGAAGTCCAACATTGTTGGAATAATTTTCACTTTTGATTAATATTGTGTTCAGACGATTTACATCCAAAAGTCATTCTTGGAACAAAATCACGGCAGAGAAGTACAGCTGCCGGGGTTTGAAAGGGATACCGCAACCCCGGAATGCAAAGGGCAGAAGAACTGAAGAAGAAACATTGATGGCTTTTAGTCAGTACAAGTTTGACGATTCGTTGCGCACCGCCCATAGTGGAAGAAGTCATTTAATGATACACCATCCGAAAAAAAGTATCAAGAGAAGTATCTCATGATACTTACAAAACACGTATTTATAATCAAGAGGCATAAAGTGCATAATTGTACAACCAATAATGCAGTCATCACTTTTCTTTCTATCTAATACTAGATAACTACAGTACTTTCACAAGTTATTATGTCTTGTGATTGGGACTGTAGCAGCATTTTTTTATGACATTGAAAAGTGTTTTAATGGTACAATATAAATAAATGCTTTGAGTTTAATACCAGTTTTAATCTTGTTTCAGGCGTTGATGCGTCGCGACGGTCCCGCAGGCTTTGAGCCTTACGTCCGCGTGTCCTGGTTCCCGGTTCGTCTAGGCGCGTTGTTGGTTTTGGTCTCCATATCCTTGGTTATGGCCAGCGCACTCACTCTTGTAAGTTACCTAAAAATTCGTAATATTCGGTAATCTATTACTTAATCATAATAAAGTATTTAATACGTACATTTTTTTTTAGTTTATGACTCAAACAAAAAAAAGTGCATATAAATTTGTCATTCTGTTAAAAAAAATATATCGACATCAGAATCCGTTATTGCCCCATCACTATGGCAGGTGACGTCACATCAAAATAGCCAATCGGATTGTCCTGACTTGTTAGCCCTGTAGTAATATCACTAGGTGACTCGATATAAACAAAATGTTCATATTACATCCAAGTGATGTCTATTAGCGACACTATCAAAAGGTAAAAAAAACACATCTTTTAACTAAAAAAATAAATACAGGCTGTTTTTTTTCAAATTTCGATTTCTTTTTTAATATCCAAGTCTTAGTTTTCACCAAAATCGAGCACAAGACTTCTTTAAACAAGTTTCGCTATTTCTAATAGTTCCGGATTTGATCCACGCCCACTTCAAAAATTGAACCTGTATATATTGCAGGTGATTCCCGTCGCTATTGGAAGGAGAGTAATGGCGTTATGGCTTCCGAAGGCATCTGAGGGTGTTCACGAACTTTATACTGCGGCATGTGGTATGTATTCTACTAGAAGTACATTATAATATCAAATACCATATAGCCAGGAATAACAGTGGTAACACAATCCTTAAAAATATTATAAAAGCGAAAGTGAGTTTGTTTGTTTGTTACGTCTTCACGCCTAAATGGACAAACCGATTTTGATGAATTTTGGTACAGAGATAGTTGGGACCCCGGAGACGGATATAGTGAGAAATGACAGAGAAAGAGGGAAGAAAAGGGAAAACAACTTTGCTATTGCAATAAATAAGGCGCAAGGGCAAAAACTACAGGTAGCAGGTACCTGCAAATCAGGAAAGGGGAACTGTGTTACCCCAAATTTAACGCGAGCGAAGCCGCGGGCAAAAGCGTGTTTATTATAATTTTAAGAACTATCTTACATTGAGTTTGTGAAGCTGTAAAAACGATTTTGGTGACGGTGAGGATTATAGGAATTTTCTTTAGTGCTAAATGGCAGCAAGTCGTTTCATTTGCTTGTTACCTAGGCAGTAAACGACTGAACCCAACTTATAGTATATAGATGGCAACAAGCATTTGCTGATTACATCTCGTTCGACCAAATCCCCGAGTGCCGCGGCATAATGCCTTAACTACTCGGTCATGTATCCAGGTATAATTGTAGGTATGTACGTGTGCTGGGCCGTCGGCCGCGGCGGTACGCTGGCGGCGGGATGGGCGCGCGGCGGCCGGGCCGTGCTGGCCGCGCGGGCCGCGCTGTGGGCGCGCGTGGCGGCGCGGGCCGCGCTGGCCGCGCTGGCGCTGCTGGGGCTGGTGCCGCTCATGTTCGGCTTGTTGTTGGAGCTGGTGAGTACACGCTCACAGTTCTGAGCGCGCGGCGGCCGGGCCGTGCTGGCGGCGCGGGCCGCGCTGTGGGCGCGCGTGGCGGCGCGGGCCGCGCTGGCCGCGCTGGCGCTGCTGGGGCTGGTGCCGCTCATGTTCGGCTTGTTGTTGGAGCTGGTGAGTACACGCTCACAGTTCTGAGCGCGCGGCGGCCGGGCCGTGCTGGCGGCGCGGGCCGCGCTGTGGGCGCGCGTGGCGGCGCGGGCCGCGCTGGCCGCGCTGGCGCTGCTGGGGCTGGTGCCGCTCATGTTCGGCTTGTTGTTGGAGCTGGTGAGTACACGCTCACAGTTCTGAGCGCGCGGCGGCCGGGCCGTGCTGGCGGCGCGGGCCGCGCTGTGGGCGCGCGTGGCGGCGCGGGCCGCGCTGGCCGCGCTGGCGCTGCTGGGGCTGGTGCCGCTCATGTTCGGCTTGTTGTTGGAGCTGGTGAGTACACGCTCACAGTTCTGAGCGCGCGGCGGCCGGGCCGTGCTGGCGGCGCGGGCCGCGCTGTGGGCGCGCGTGGCGGCGCGGGCCGCGCTGGCCGCGCTGGCGCTGCTGGGGCTGGTGCCGCTCATGTTCGGCTTGTTGTTGGAGCTGGTGAGTACACGCTCACAGTTCTGAGCGCGCGGCGGCCGGGCCGTGCTGGCGGCGCGGGCCGCGCTGTGGGCGCGCGTGGCGGCGCGGGCCGCGCTGGCCGCGCTGGCGCTGCTGGGGCTGGTGCCGCTCATGTTCGGCTTGTTGTTGGAGCTGGTGAGTACACGCTCACAGTTCTGAGCGCGCGGCGGCCGGGCCGTGCTGGCGGCGCGGGCCGCGCTGTGGGCGCGCGTGGCGGCGCGGGCCGCGCTGGCCGCGCTGGCGCTGCTGGGGCTGGTGCCGCTCATGTTCGGCTTGTTGTTGGAGCTGGTGAGTACACGCTCACAGTTCTGAGCGCGCGGCGGCCGGGCCGTGCTGGCGGCGCGGGCCGCGCTGTGGGCGCGCGTGGCGGCGCGGGCCGCGCTGGCCGCGCTGGCGCTGCTGGGGCTGGTGCCGCTCATGTTCGGCTTGTTGTTGGAGCTGGTGAGTACACGCTCACAGTTCTGAGCGCGCGGCGGCCGGGCCGTGCTGGCGGCGCGGGCCGCGCTGTGGGCGCGCGTGGCGGCGCGGGCCGCGCTGGCCGCGCTGGCGCTGCTGGGGCTGGTGCCGCTCATGTTCGGCTTGTTGTTGGAGCTGGTGAGTACACGCTCACAGTTCTGAGCGCGCGGCGGCCGGGCCGTGCTGGCGGCGCGGGCCGCGCTGTGGGCGCGCGTGGCGGCGCGGGCCGCGCTGGCCGCGCTGGCGCTGCTGGGGCTGGTGCCGCTCATGTTCGGCTTGTTGTTGGAGCTGGTGAGTACACGCTCACAGTTCTGAGGTAAAATAAGTCTTGGTAGCAATATCTAGACTTATTTTATGACTTAAGAAGGCTTACAGACTAATTACAGAATAAAAGTTAAAACAATAAAGTTGCTAATAACAAGCCTTCATAGATATACAAAGTGCTTAATATAATACGACAATAAATGAAACTACGTATACCTCAAGACGTTCTCAGGCAACCTATAAAAAATCATTGGAATATATCCAGTAGTTTAGTCACAGTAAATAATTTTTCATTTTTTAAATTTGCTACACGATGTATCTAGTAATAGGGAAGTACTGACAGGTTTACGACCGGCGACCCCCGCATCTGTATAAGTACTTATGCACTCATGAAATAGGAAAATTGGTTTGTGCGAAAGAGATAAATCTAGTTTCGTTTGTGACTTCGTGTTCTTGTCGAAATTTGCAAGTACAAATTTAGGTCACTGTCACTGGTCAGTGTGTCGCTGCATTCCTGTGTGTTCAGTTTAATTCGAAACGCCAATTCCGAAACGAGCTCCGAACAGTCAATCAAGCCATTTGCTATGTTAATCAAAACATATCATTCCATAAATTCAAAAGGACCACAAACCAAAATAATCAGATATTTTTTTATTACAAAAATCGTATCAATTCTCTTTATCCTTACTAATATTATAAAAGCGAAAGTGAGTTTGTTTGTTTGTTTGTTACCTCTTCACGCTTTAATGGCTACACCGATTTTGATGAATTTTGGTACAGAGATAGTTGGTTGAACCAGGAGACGGACATTATTATTATTATTATAAAAAGCTAGTATTTTAAATATAAAAAAGACACAAAAAATGGTCTAATTAGATTGTTACCCTTTTTGTATTTACACACTGCTTGGCTAACTAATATTTTGATAGGCTCTCCTCTACAAAAATAACTTTTCGACATGTGGCCCTTTCGAATTTAAGTAGAAGAAAATGGTACTTCTTCTTTTTCAAAACTTACCATATAATTCAATGTTCTTCCACAGGTACTAGTTATCCCTCTCCGTGTGCCAATAGAACAGTCGCCCGTTTTATTTGTGTGGCAAGATTGGGCGCTTGGCGTGTTGTACACGAAGATAGTGTGTGCACTGACCATGATGGGCCCCGACTGGGCTATGCGACGGGCTATCGAGAAGGCGTACCGTGATGGGATTAGAGAAATGGACCTCAAGTAAGTTTTGTGTATAAATTAATTATTAATTTGAATGCATAGATAAATACTTCGCTTCGTTCTATCATCATTGGGGAGTGTCAAACTTTTACTGACGATAACCCATCTTCTTTTGCCTTTTGTGTTTCGAGGATGCTGTATGTCTTTCGAACAATCTACAACTTCGGCAGGTACTGGCCATGGCAAGCCCCTTTGATCTTCTTGCCCTTAGCCCAATTTGTTTGTGGTTGTCGCAGCATGGTTTCTTCCTTCATATTTTTCCGATTACTCGACATTTCAACAGTCATCTTCTTTCTAGCCGTATTATCAAAAGACAATACGACTAGGCAGGTAAAACTAAAGAAAGAATGGATGGACTGTGCAAAGGTCAAAGGGCACAGTCCATCCATTCTTTCTTTAGTTTGTCTCGATCTCTACCTTACATTTATATGGAAAATTTCCTTACAAACTTTCCTCATGTCCATACTACGATAGCCGACCACATATTTTTTCAGTCCCCGGCGCCACTTCTAGACTCGGTGCTCGGGGACCCTAGCAACAAGTGATGTGGCTGGGAACTTTTAAATGCAACTGTTGGTCAAGTTATAAGTAGTATGAAAACGCGAGGCGCTACAAGGTCCCTCCCCCCGGCAGGTTCATCCTGCGCTCGATCGCGGCCCCGTGCGTGTGCTGGCTGGGCCTGGCGCTGTCGGTGCCGTACGCGCTGGCGCACTCGCTGCTGCCGCTGCTGGTGGCGGCGCCTGCGCAGCGCAACCTGCTGGCGCGGCGCGTGTACCCCGCGCTGCTGCTCACCGCGCTCGTGCTAGCGCTCACTGTCTTCCAGGTACCCATTACACTTTGCTTCCCTAAAATTCATATTATCACTGAATTTTCAATCGTAATTCTAATAGTTAATATAAAAAAATAATTGTTGCCATGTTTCTCATACAAAATTTAACTGCTTTTTGAATGCTTCTTTTCATAACAAGCAACTAACACGAATGCCCCCCTCCCCCCACAGATCCGTCAGTTCCGCAAGCTATACGAGCACATAAAGAACGACAAGTACCTCGTCGGGCAGCGCCTCGTCAACTACGACCACCGGCGACACAAACAACAGCAGCAGAGCACTCTCCCCGCCAACTGAGTGACGTCACAGCGACTACGTCACAAC
This sequence comes from Ochropleura plecta, assembly GCA_905475445.1. Taxonomy (NCBI): domain Eukaryota; kingdom Metazoa; phylum Arthropoda; class Insecta; order Lepidoptera; family Noctuidae; genus Ochropleura; species Ochropleura plecta. The sequence goes on from FR997739.1 coordinate 14,317,178, forward strand.
AACGACGTGACAAGGCGCGTGACACGACACCTACGATCTCTGTAATTATCACCCTTCTTCTTATAAGCGAAACTTGTTTTAAATAGGATTTCTCATTGACATGAACCTCGCTAAGTAATCTTTTTTTTTCAACATTTTTCTCGATGAAATAGGGAAGAACTAGACAAGCATTTTAATGATTAAAGTTATTTTTTTTAAAGAACTTTATGGCATTAGTATGCTTGCCGAGCGAAATGCTGATCTAAGTACTATAATATCACGGTACAAAGTTATTCGAATTAGTCGATACCCAATACTACATCTTGTAAATAAAAATGTTTTAGTCACTAAACTTTTAGACCCACGTAATATTGGCATTCCTTGTATAGAAACGTTAGATCTCATAGCCATGCTATTTTATTGGAGCCAAGCTGAGTAAATAGCACATTGTGAATCGTCTTTTCACCGCCTGTCACGAACCAGAATGTATACTAAGTTTAAGTATTGCTATCTATTCGATTATTTTTTGACAACTCTTAAAACATGTGGAACGTTTACCAAAAATAGCTAAAGATAACACTAAAATGTTAAACAATGCGATACGATGAATTAATCGAATACATTTTTAGTCGATTAATGAATTATGTCTCGAAATATATCGATTACAAATCGTATATATGTAGAGCTAACTTGGTCGCTGGTTGTCATTAGTCGACTAAACTTTTTAGTCGATTTGCACATCGATCATTCGCATTTATTATAAGTCAATCGGCATGAAATTTTATTTTATGTAAAAAAGATTATAAATATTTTAAAAGACGCGAAAGTGAGAGAATTGGAGTTTTTATCAACTGGACAAATTTTATCGCCACATGTTAATTTTTAATTACAATTATAAAAGGAGCGGGGTGTCAACTTACATTGCACAATCGGGAAACTTGACTATCCAGCGCGATTCTTAAAAAACTAGCTAAAAATCTGATGGTTCTTGTTTCATCCTAGCTATATTATGATCTGAAACAGCACAAGTTAAAACAAACAGATTATAGCAGATAAAGAATAAATGAACAATTTTGAGGTTTATTTACTGGAGTTGTTCAAGTATCAATATTCTGTATTATTTCCTTATCAAGAGGGATGCGCCAGCGCAGCCCGCGAAATTATTATTTTAATACGTTTTTTAGCAGTATGCAGGTCAGTGTTGGATGGTATGTTGATTAAAGTATGATTCCCGACCGTAACAAATATAGCTTTACAGAATTATAATAATTAAAATCATCAGTACAGCCTTATAAGTTTATGTACCTTTAAATGACTTTTTAATGAAAAAAATAATGGTATTAAATAAACTTGAACGTTGTGTTCATTATATTACTGACTAGCTTTTGCCCGCGGCTTCGCTCGCGTTAAATTCGATATAACACACTAAGCTGACCTGCAGTTTTTGCTCTTGCGCCTGATTGATTTGTAATAGCAACGCTAAGTTTTCCCTTTTTTCCCTCGTTCTCCCTCATATCCCACTTTTTTTAAATAAAAATTAGCCTATGTCCGTCTCCTGGTTCCCAACTATCTGTGTACCAAAATTCATTAAAATCGGTTTAGCCATTAAAGCGTGAAGAGGTAACAAACAAACAAACAAACTCACTTTCGCTTTTATAATATTAGTAAGGATTATAATTCTGTAAATACACACTTTTATGGTCGCATATCATATTTATTTTAAGATACAGCTAAACACTGACTTGCAAAAAACTAACGAACATTTTAATTTCGCGGCCGGCCCTGGTGCTTTCACCTGAAGCAGTTTACATACATTACTTATGCTAGCTATCGTCATTCGAAAGCGCTTTCAAGCGACACACCCGTCTCCAAACTTACAGCATTTCTTCTCACAAGCGTACGACCGACGCACATCTTGCAAGGCACCGCTAAACAAACACCAACAATAAGTAGCTCTGAATAAAGCTGAAAATAACCTGTCCGCTTTTTAGGTACTCTCGGGTAAAGGGAAGTTTATTTATTTCAAAGATGCGCACGAGCGATATTGGTTTACCAGCTTTGCCAGAGGTGCGTTGGTATCATTGTGCAAGGCAATAGTCTAAGATCCGATTAGAAACGACCTTCACTCATCTCTGTTAAAAATATATATTGCGAGTGGGTTGGCTAAAAAAATACTGGCCAAACTATTAATTAAAAATTGATTAATGTTTTTTTTTTTATTAAACATTGCACTTATGAGTTTAACGAATAAATTTAATACTAATCGAAAGCCTGTAATTATGTTGGGTTGCCTATTTTTTTCCTGGCATAACTACTGGGTTATACATGCCAACCTTGTTATTTATTTTTTAACATACTAAATATATTCATCCATACTAGTAAAAGTAACTCTTTTTCCGATTAGCCGTTTAGTTGTGAAAAATAGCATACAAATATGCTTCTTTTTCACGACTAAACGGGTGATCGGAACGTAATGAAATTTGGTATGGAGATAGATTTCAAATTCGGCAAGGACATACGCCACATATTACGACGCTAATAATGCGTTATGACATTAAATAGAACGGCTATAGGGCAAGGCAAATTGCGAACTTAACGCGTATAAATCGCAAGTTACAGCAAGTTTGATATAAAATACTTTTGATCTATTAAATGATGGGTTAAGGTCGTTTCTAACCATATCCTTTACTAAAAGCACATCAGTGAATCAAATCACACATTTTTTTTAGAATTATTTTACTTATAACTGTATAATAATTTGTGGTCTTAATTTTTAAAGGCCGTCATGTTAATTCGCCAATGTATATTGTAATAATATAAAGTTATCATAAATATGCTTGTGTTGTAATCATTCCTTTACTCATAACTCATGTCCTGGGCGAAGATGATTCGTGGAAATTAGGCAATGCCCTCGGTTTTCAAATTGTTCGAAAGAACCCGGTATTTCAACCTGGTAGTTTCAAGGTATTTTTAGCTTTCTTGCGCATAGCAAGTATGATCAGAAAATGTCAATCTCGAAATGGTCATCTCTTACTGCAGACAGCTCTCGATGGAATTTTACATTTCAACAACTGCAAAGATTTTGATATGTACCTAAAGCGGGACAATTTTGGAACTACGATCAGTTAGAAATAATATTTGCTAAAAACTTGAATTTCCATTATGTTGTGAGCATATGACTAAAAGGAACCTCTGAATCATATTCTTCAAATAGTTAGTCTGTGCTAGCCATAGTAGCCATCACATTATTTTCAACATATATTATCTTTATATAAAATGATTTGGATTGACTACCAATGCAATGTTACTATTCGTATTGATTTTAAATACCGTAGCATTCGGAATAACGTAATAGCTTGCCAGCTTTAAAAACAAGGTTTTTTTTACGTGGCAACAATACAGTACAGTCATAGATAATGTTAAGTATCTTAAATTTAATTATAAATTGGCAGTTCGAAAAGGTGACATGCGCCTGCTACTTGTGAAAGGAAAGTGGTCGAAAATTGCTTAACTTTTTCACTCCTTGGCCGTACTTTTACCGTAAATAAGGAAAGTTGCTGGCTGCCTTTTTACAAGCATTTAAAATCTGGATGGAATGGGTTAGCAAGGGTGCCAAAACTTGTACTTTTGTGCAGAGTGTGACCGAACGTTTCAGAAATTATGACAGCTCCACTATTTTGCCTCTCGCTCGTATAGAATGAGTGTGAGCGAGAGGCAAATAGTTAAGTAAGAAGTGCTGCTGTTCCTGGTTAATGTCCTTCCATTTATAGTTCCATCTTGAAAAATAGTTTTTCTTACAATTTTAATGTTAATCTTTATCACACGTAGATGTTTTAATAATTATGGTTTTTGAGCATAACAATTTATAGCTAATCTATTCTGATGAAAAGAGTTTAATTTTAAAATAATATTTTTATATGCAAATTGGTATGAGCAACAGTCAGACAGTCGTGTCATTTTATAGTGTTACTCTATGAAAAAAATAATTGAGCTAAATAAAAAATGTCTGCCTATTGTTACGTAAAATAATTACGAAGCGAAGTTATTAGGTGGTGAAATTAGCAAAAAAAAAAACAAATATAATTTTTATTTTAATTCGTCTAGTGTTAAGTAGTTTTATAAAAACATTATTTATTGTACACTGCTCAATCTTATATGTGTTTTATTCTTTTTAAAATAATTGTTTTGTTTTGTTTTTAATACACCGGGGTCTTTCCTTTTTATTTCTTAAAAGATTTAGTACTGTGTACAATTGTATGTATAGGTCTACAAAATCAACAATGTAGATGTAAAATATAAAAAAAACGACTTAAAAAGTGGTTTTAATCATTCACCCATGTTTTTTTATATGGCAACTTTAAGAGTAATAGATGCTTTGACCAGTCAATGGGACTAGACCTCCTTGGTAGTATATGATTTTGACTTTGATATTCCTTGGCTCTAAGTCGTATCATAATCTATCATTTCTGTATGTAAATTGTATAGATAAATAATTTGACTGGCGTAGGTTGTTACTTCAGTTATTAATGGTGGATTAATATGAGTTAGATGACAGTAGATACAGGCAATAAACAATTTGTAAACGAATAAAATGATTATTGAAATAATACATTATTATTTATTAATATTTTTGTACATTTATTGTTTTCTCCACATATCATTAAATTTTTAAATATTTCTTAAAAACATAAAAAAAAACATTTAAAAAATATAAAAATAGTAGCCCACCGGTATCGGGAACAGGGTCCAAGCTACCGGCGGTCAGGGCTCCAGAGAAAGGAACCTCCTAACAATACGAGCCGTGTCCAGGAGTACCGCTTTCTGTATCAAGCCTTTGATCCAGCTGCCTAACGATAGCCTCCTCAGGTATTGGTCGAGGCTCTTGGCAATTAAGCCATTGGCAGATACGACTATCGGCACAATGATCGCTGAGTCCACATCCCACATGTCGACAACCTCGCGAGCCGAGTCAATATAATATTTTTATTATTTTATTAATATTTTCCTAATTATTTTATTAATATTTTCCACGTAGAATATAGTTGGTCGTTGGTGGGTCGTAAGCGCGACTGCTGACCATGAAGTCCTGGATTCAGTTCCCGGGTCGAGCAAAGTGTTATTGGTTTTTTATTTCAGCCTTTTTAATTGTAGTATGGTGGTATTTCACACAAATTCTTATCGAGTATTGATTTTCCATTGCTACTTAAAATATAAGCAAATCATTCATATCCACCTTAGAAGAAAAAAATATGTACTTATTATAGAAGACTAGCTTTTGCCCGCGGCTCCGCTCGCGTTAAATTCGGGGTAACACAGTTCCCCTTTCCTGATTTCCAGGTACCTGCCACCTGTAGTTTTTGCCCTTGCGTCTTATTCATTGTAATAGCAAAGCTCAGTTTTCCCTTTTCTTCCGTCTTTCTCGCTCATATCTATCTATATAAAAAATAGCCTATGTGCGTCTCCAGGGTCCCAACATTCTCTCTACCAAAATTTATCAACATCGGTTTAGCCATTTAGGCGTGAAGACGTAACAAACAAACAAACTCACTTTCGCTTTTATAATATTAGTAAGGATAACTCATAAACCATAAAATATACAAAAAAATATGGGACCCCATCGAGAGTATAACCTTTCGATTATAAAAATAACTAATTGTGCCCAGCAGTTTCAGCCGCTGCAAATAGGGGTCCGAAAGACTTACTGAATGTGCATACAAAATTACATAAGAATCGGTCGAGCCATTTCGGAGGAAATGGCTCGACCGATTCTCATGTAATTTTGTATGAGAAGGAAGATCGTGACACGAGAATTTTATATATCAGTTAATATATTAGTAATTTTATAAATTGGCCCACAATTGACGGGGAAATCGCGTAACAAACATACAAAAACAATAAAAAATATAAAACAGTCGAATTGTGAACCTCCTTTTTTCGTAGTTCGTTAATAAGAGTGATTTCAAATGTGGCGTCTGTTACAGAAAGATAATAAGATAGATAGATAATTCTTTTATTTGTATAGGATGCAGGTGTTACAATAATGCTGTAAGATAAAAGGGAGTCGTCTGTCTGTCTGGTATGATCATGTCATGAGGACGAATGGAACTACCGCTTAGGATTATTCATAGATACTAGTAGGTATATTACATCTTTCGGTTTAAATCGTAGGCGTTAACGAGATTTAGCGTTAACAAAAGCGCTTCTTTTCAAAATAAGTCTCAAGACAATTATCACATTCGCATTACAATTGCCTCCAAAATGAGGCTTCAGTCAAGAGGGGCCTGCCAGGGCCTCCGCCGGGGTTGCGTTGTTCGAAAGAGATACCGCGGCCCCTGAACGTAAAGGTCAATAGAAGGAACATGGGTGGGTTTTAGTCAGCACAAGTTTGACACTCCCCCCCGCTTCGCCCAGAGCGGGGGTAGTTATTTGATGATTTCACACCCCCAAAAAAAATTAGGCTTCAGTAATGTTCGCTAAGATTTAGATTATTTACATATAAAGCAATTATGTGTCAAGCTGCAATCATATTCACAGTTACTCCAGTTGTGAACATGTACTGCTGGTGTGATTGTGTCCTTGCACCCCAACCAAAAATGAACCAAGAAGGAACAGCGTGAGGTTTTAGTCAGTAGGATTCTAACAGACCCCTCTGCCGCCCCATGGCGGAGGACATCCGTCGAGGATTTCCACGAAGAAAAAAGCTGTGGACATGTGATCACAACTTTACGTCGAAGCCAAGACTACGCTCTCGAGCAACAACATGCGTCTTCTTTTTCTTCTTTTAAAAAAAAGTGTATGTATCGTGGGTAAGTTTACAAAAAATTAAACTCACATACACAATCAGTCAGATCGGAAACAACTATTTGTGGGCCATACAAATATCTGTTCCGTGCGGAAACGCAGCGCAAAAGTAAATCGTTCAGCCACTGCGCCAACCATGCCGCTTCTGACAGCAACTGTTAATAAAACAAATGAGAAATAGCTTAGAACATAAGTATCAGGACCGCTGCGACACGTCATTAAGATAAGAATTGCATGAAATATATGTTATGGTCTTATAAATAATCATCATTAGACATACTCGCTCTCAATAAGGAGGATGTCACTAAGATGCTGGCCACAAGGACCCACCTTGGGTCAGAACATGTCTAAATGAAACGGCGACATGGTTGGCGCAGTGGCTTAGTGTTTGTCTGCTGCGCTACGTGCCGCGTGTTCGAAAAGTTCGTAAGCGCACCCACGATTTGCAGCGACTCACACGAAGGAACAATATTAGGTATAGTTTATAAACACGCACTCTCTGGTATTCTTCTCAGCAAACTCTTTTATTTGTAGATAATCCATGCCATGGGAATGCATCCAATCATCAAAACCAATCCGCCATCTTTCGGAATCCGACATATTGGATTTCGAATGACGTCACATAAACATGTATTGTCATCCAAACTAAACATGAATACAAGTCGGTCAAATTTAACTTCTGAGGTTTATTTACACACCTAGATAGTAACAGGCGAAGCTAAGAAAAAGCCTGTTAAAAAGAGCCGCGGTTTCTCTTGACGTAAGTCGAAGTCGCATCGCCCCAGGCCGGGGTGTTATGCGTAAAAACGCGGGAATCCTGCCGTCTAATCAAGTTTCCCCGACATATTTCGTTCAGTATCGCACACGCCTTGAATTCATATAAGGCTGACTGCTTATGTTTTATACCAATGTTAAACCGGTCACGTCGGATATAAACTCATGCTAAGAATCGTTTGTTTTGTAATATATTTCACTAGCTGCGCTCCGCGGTTTTACTCACGTGGTGATAGAATATACAATATATCTTTATGAATGGTAGCCTATGTGTTATTCTGATTATGTAAGCTATTTTCTTTTAAAACTGACTAAGTGGGAGTCGGACTGGCGCACCTAAGGTTCCGTACAAACTTGCGACATAAACGGCCATATTATTTGACTGCGTAGACTTAGAGGGTCGATTTTCACAGCTCCAAGGAACAACAGATTTAGGTACCTATATGGTTTTAATTTCAACTCGATACCTCCACGCTTTCCTGAGATGTAAAGGGTCTTGGCAGGCAGAGAGACAGACATACTGACAAAAAAGTGATCCTAGAAGGCTTCCGTTTTTTTCCTTTTGAGGTACGCAACCCTAAATAGAACACCTATAAGAAAAAGTTTTGTAAAGATTAGATAAAAAAATCTGATTTCAGATCATCTGATATTATTTGTTGGAGAATCCCTTTAAAAAGACTAGTCCAACGTAAAAGTCGTTTCTGGTTCAACGAAAAGATCGCTATCCAATCAAGCACGAAGAAACTTCTGGAATATCTCAAAGATAAGGACACAACGACGCATAATTCTCCTTAAGATAATATATAGAGGCCTTGTTCTAAATAATATTCATTTCATATCGTTGGTATTAATAATCGCAGTACGTAACCTCAAGCATCACGTCATCTGTTTTCATATTGGATCTTTTTACGGGCGGCTTAGCCTTCGTAGATATTATGAAACACTTTCTTTACACAGCAATCACTTTTAATTAAACGACCATAGGGTTGCTTGTTCTGAAATGAAATGCGGATAAGTCTGGGACATGTCGTGGGGAGATTTAAGTTTGAAAGGAGATGTCTCGACGACAAGTAGGTAGGTAAATACAGAAGAAACGTATGATAAGAAGGCTGTTTGACTGCAAAGGTGGTGAATACCTAGTTTTTTTTTTTTTTTGTTTTGCCAGGAGTGGGAAATCCCCACGGACACCTCGACTATCTCACAGATTGTGAGACAGTCGAGGTAGTGCCGGACTCGAACCGGCTAAAACCACACGCCTGCCCCGCCAGTGTCCCTCTAACATAATCAGAGACCTTGTGTAGGAATACCTAGTTTTTTTTTTTTTGTTTTGGCAGGAGTGGGAAATCCCCACGGAGACCTCGACTATCTCACAGATTGTGAGACAGTCGAGGTAGTGCCGGACTCGAACCGGCTAAAACCACACGCCTGCCCCGCCAGTGTCCCTCTAACATAATCAGAGACCTTGTGTAGGAATACCTAGTTTTTTTTTTTGTTTTGGCAGGAGTGGGAAATCCCCACGGACACCTCGACTATCTCACAGATTGTGAGACAGTCGAGGTAGTGCCGGACTCGAACCGGCTAAAACCACACTCCTGCCCCGCCAGTGTCCCTCTAACATAATCAGAGACCTTGTGTAGGAATACCTAGTTTTTAGAGAAACGTACCTCAAAAGGAAAACACGGAACCCTTATAGAATCACCTTGTTGTCTGTCTGTCAAGACCCTTTATCTCGGGAACGCGTAAAGGTATCGAGTTTAAATCCTACTAATCCTGCAAAAATTATAATTGCGAATGTTTGTGAGGATGTATGGATGTTTGTTACTCTTTCACGTGAAAACGGGTGCACGGATCTTGATGAAATTTGGCACAGAGGTAGATTATGGTCTGGAATAACACACAATGCTTTTTTTCGATATAACGAAAAAAGTATCGAAGGCTAAGAAGAATATCGTATAATCTTAAGCGATAGGCGAAGCCGCGGGCGCCAGCTAGGTAATACAGTATACCTACTCTCTAAAGTCTAAGTCTGCGGTGTCTTGGAGCCGTGAAAAAATCAACCCACTAACTCTACGCAGTCAAAATTATAGCCGTTTACGTTGCAAGTTCTACTTACTCGCTTTTGCCGGGTTTTTATTAATTACTTGAGCCTACTCTTGACCTCAATCTTGTCCGAGGACAGTGATGAGGTTGTCGACCTCACTGACCTCGACGACTGAGATGGTAACTCTTCACCAAGGTTACGGGTACCCACAAAGATTGACGGCTCCTACGTTATTCATCGAAACTAAAAAAATAATACTAAAAAGGGCCTTATTAAGGAATAAAGGCCTTTTTTCGGTTGTTTTTTTTAGTTTCGATGAATTACATAGGGCCGTCGAGATACGAAACTGAGCTCAGGGTTAGGATACTGGGTTATGTAAATTGTCGCTCCTTGCCAACCACTCGTAAAACTGGGTGTCAACGCTAATGTGATTTGTGCAGAGGCAATATCCAGATAGAAAAAAAATACCTGAAGAAAATTTCCATCTGACGATAAAAACAAAATATTGAATGGAATCTGTTCATTGCAAATTCACGATTGGAAGTCAATTATCTTTTATATAAAAAGGATCGAATGCCGGAGCGGTTTGTGGGGTCTTAAAAGTAAAGGAAACGAAACATCAAAAGGCTGGGGCTTGCAAATAGATCTCATGCGTTCTTTACGAGATTATTTTTCTGAGAAATCGGCGTTTTGCCTTAAGATTTCTATTCCAAGATCTTTAAGCTACCGTACTTTTTTGAGCAATTGGTACTTGGATTCACCGAAGCTGATTGAGTTGTTTTCTTCGTGAATGTGGTTTGAAATTTAAAAGCTGGGAGGTCTTACCTACCATAATGACAGGGCGCCACATGCTCTGATCTTTTCACTTCCACCATCACATCATCACCTAGCCTTTTTCCCAACTATATTAGGGTCGGCTTCCAGTCTAACCGGATGCAGCTTAATACCAGTATTTTACATGGAGCGACTGATACGATACCTCTTGGTAAGATTGGTTCTCAGATTTCGGGACACTGACTATCTATAACGACTGTCAAAAATTAAAATTACAGCCAAGAACAACAGCTTAACGTGCTTTCAGAGGCACAGAGGAAACACGATATGTAACGGGTGGTCACCCATCCGCAGACCAACCTAGGCAAGCGCAGCTTAGCCTAAATATCGACCCGAGCGGAGCGGCTGCTATTATTTAGCCACGACCTCCTCCGCCATCATAATTGTATATTATATATTGTCCTTTATTAATTGTTCCTACTTCTTTGGTAGAATGAAATGTGCCTATACAGTATACTTAATTGGTTTTTCTCTCGAATTTAATACTATTTTCAGCCCACATTTGCTTAAAACATTCCTTTCATCTTTATTGGCTCCTTCAAGCTCTCAGACATTGAGACCTAACTATATAAAGGTTGCTTTAATTATTTATAAATCGAGACCACAGACACAAAGTCTATATAAGGTATCTTACCTGTACTGTACCTAGCTTCCTGACGTATGGAATTTCATCAAAGAAAACCTTTGATATAGGAGCTATTTACAAACTACATTGAAATTACTTAACTAAACTAGGCGCTACAGTTTGTATTATCCTTATATATAGCTACATACCTCCATACCTCTTCATTTATGTCTACGTTAGTCAGTTACAATATTAAAGTTGTCAGAATAACCAACCTATTAATATTATAAAGGCGAATGTTTGTGAGGTTGGATGGATGTACGGATGTTTGTTACTCTTTCACGTCAAACCGGCTGAATGGCTCTTGATGAAATTTGGCACAGTGGTAGATTATGGTCTGTAATAACACATAGAGTACTTTTTTTCGATATGTCCCGGGCGAAGCCGCGGGCGCCAGCTAGTAATACTACATGACCATACCGTATAACTTTAAAATTTCAAACTGAACCATTTACTATTGTTGGATCTAAGAGCAACAGATAAAGAGATTGATGAAAAGATGAGGATGTATTGCAAAAAAAAAAATGAATTTGTTTAACAGTTTTATATAAGCAGATCCTGAAGGAAGCACATCATTTGTAGCAGGCACTGCTACTATGGCACTGAAAACTCCTTTGACGATATACGATGAACTTCAAGATGGCGGGACCCCAGGCAGGATTTTGGAATGTCATGTGAATAGGATTTAATACAATATTTCTACTATTTGGACGTCAACTCCTAATCTTACTAACGCATCCCAACCGGAGTGAAAAAGTATGTTTGTGGCCAAGGACAAACACACTCAATGTGCCTTCTATGTTTCTAAACCCAGCTTGACACAATTTCGTTACTAAATGATTACGAATGGATCAACATAATGGGTCAACATAAAAAAATGCCAAAAAAAAGGCTAAAACATCCTAAGTAAATAAGCAAGCGCTGACCCATTTAGTTTGAAAAGTGTTAATCTAAAAGGCTCTCAGTTTGGTCCATTAGAGGCGACGGGCGGTCGGCGTCGTCAGTCGATGGCTGGTAACACCAAACTGACCCTGTTATCAGGGTAATCTTGCTTAGAAACCAAGATGATTTGAATGACCTACTGACAGTGAAAAAATTTCTAATTTATTTAATCTGTGTTAGCCTAAACTTTTAAATTTGGATTGGAATTGTTCCAACGTTCCAAGGTACAAATAACCCAGATCCATTTAAGCCGTGTGTTAATAGGCTTTTCTTTGCGGATGGGAAATCATAAAATAACTTACCCCGCTCTTGGCGGAGCGGGGGGGAGTGTCAGACTAGAATTGACTAAAACCCACCCATATTCCTTCCATTACCCTTTACGTTTCGGGGCCGCGGTATCTCTTCGAACAATCCACTACTCCTGGCGTTAATAGGCTTCATTTGGGTTAGCTCATTTCATCGTCGACAGTCAAGAGTAGGCCCATTTAACTTACTCTATCAAAGTCAGTGTGAAGTAAAAATCAGAGCAGAGGGGCCTGTCGTAGAGGGGCCTGCCAGGGCCACCACCTGCCGGGGTTGCGTTTTGTTCAAAAAAGACACAGAAGTAACATTAGTGGGTTTTAGTCAGTAAAAGTCTGACACTCCACGCTGCCGCCCGATGCGGAGGAAGGTATTTGATGATTTTATATCCTCAAAAAAAAAAACTATGAAAAGTTGTTACATTTCCAGTTCATTCAAAACAAAGAAGACTTGCGGGGAAAATTAACATCGCACATTGGATTGTTTTAGTAAGTATTACCATTTGTCCCATTACATACATGTTGTGGTCTTGGTCTTCCTGCCCTTGTCCCATTCTATTTGGGGTCGGCGCAACTCGTTTTCTTCTTCCATTCTCCCCTGTCAGACGTCACATTCATCATACTTTAACCTTTTCTCCTTCATATCATTTCTTACAAAAACCATGCATCTTTTTTTGGCGTTTCTCTCTCTCTATCCACACCATACCTGCTTTCTAAAAGGGCTTCTTACCGACAGTATTTCTAGTTACTAGGTCGGGATTAAAATGAGGAGAATGAAACGGAAAATGGTTCACATGGTGTCCCTACATCTGAGCACCGAATTGAGTTATACGGATTTGTAGCAAGCAACCCCTTTTAATGCGTGCTAATCTATATAGCTAGCTGTGTATAAAAAATAAAAAGACTATTAAGTATTGCATGTTAACATAACAATCCTTACTAATATTATAAAAGCGAGTTTGTTTGTTACGTCTTCACGCCTACATGGTGAACCGATTTTGATGAATTTTGGTACAGAGATAGTTGGGATCCTGGAGACAGACATAGGCTATTTTTTTTTCAAAAAAGATTGAGTTATGAGGGAGAAAGAGGGAAGAAAAGGGAAAACTTTGCATTGCTATTACAATAAATAAGGCGCAAGGGCATAAACTACAAGTAGCAGTACCTGCAAATCAGGAAAGGGAACTGTGTTACCCCGAATTAAACGCGAGCGAATACGCGGGCAAAAGCTAGTAGTCTATAAGATTGAAGTGGGCAAATTGAAATTTCACAATTATGTGCCCTTTTACCTTGCCAAATGTTATATAATATATTATGTATGTTGTATAATACACATATAGGTACAACATACTGCTTTACTAACCGAATGATAGTATGACTGTATAAGTATAAAAGATTTTTTGGGATGAACTACACAATTGACCAAAGGATGACGTATTAGAAGATGTGCATCGGGGTACTAACGAGGGCTTACTAAACTATAGGGCGGGCAAAATTTATAAGGCCTCTCTTACACGTAGTTCGGCTATCCTGCAGATTGTAATGACCAAATTTGAAGTATTAATTGAATATTATCCATTTGTTTTAGGAAAATACAGCAAAATTACCTCTAGTAACTTTGCTGTATTTTTATATTGAGAAAATGTTATGGAATCGTGTTTTCGTAATTTATAGTACTTAGAAGTAGTTCTCATCTTTGCTAATATTAATCACAGCGTGAATGCTACTCAAATTTTAAAACGAGAACCATGCAAATTTCACAATATGAAATTATTACGGCCTTTTCTAATCACAGCGTGAATGCTGCAGCAATATAAAAACGAAGGTCAATGAAATTTCACAATCTGGGGATGTTTTGGCACGATACACTCTTAAAAAATCCAACAATACCTCAAATATCTGCTTTTAATTACTTATGTCTAAAATGTTTGTCTTAAAGAATCATCATTAAAACAATGGCACTTAAGATTAAAAAGAAAAGAATATACATATACAAGCTGTACTTACATAAAATGGTTTTTATGTAAGTACAGCTTGTAGTTATTATAAAGTGATTGCTTTCGAAGAGGCTTTTAATTTGATTGCTGTAAAAAGCGTTCCAACATCTTTGAATCAAATTAATGCTCTGCTGTGTTTAATTCATGCTTAAAATTCAGGCGTAAAAACCGAGAGTGCCGCACAAACTCGCGACATAAACGGCTATATCTTTTCACTGCGTAAACTTAGAGGGTTGTCTTTTTCACAGCATAAAGGGTCCACAGACTTGAGTATTTGGATTTAATTTCAACTCGATACCTCCACGCGTTCCCGAGATAAATGGTCTTGACAGACAGACAGACAGACGGGCAACAAAGTGACAATAAGGGTTCCGTTTTTTCCTTTTTATGTACGGAACACTAAAATGAACCTTTATATTTAGTATTAAAAAATTAATTGCCAATCAAATTGATTCATGATATAAATGTAATTTTTGGTTTCTTCGAGATGGTCTTATAGTTGAAAGTGGTTTTTATCAAAAGACTAAGTCATTTCACTTTGAAAAACTGCCCGAGAATTTAAAAGTTGCCTATTCAGAATGGGGTGTTCCGAATTATAGACTGAACAGGAGGTACTCATCGGTGTCCTTAACACCCAGTGTTACTACCTATCGCAATCATGAAGGTGGGGACACCTTTGCCTTTTTCCGACTACAGCGAAGCAAAAAGGAGGGTTATCATTTTGACAGGAATGAATGTATGTTCATTTGTTCCACCATAACTTCTAAATTATTTATAATTTTTGACAAATGAGGTATCGTTGGAAGTGTCTTGCTCGTTCGCAGGATAAGCCCAAGAACTTCCCTCGGAGCTGCTATTTTCGTTCCCAGTATCAATTACATTGTTATAAATTTTCAGTCTCTTTAATATTCCCTCTACATTCTCAATATATCTTGGTTAAGAGCCTTAACCAGTTCTCAGGGAGGTAACCGCAAATAAATTGTGCTCAAAGCTTATATTAATACTCATAAACTGTGGGACGGTAGCATTCCCTTTGTTAGCTTTTGTAATCTAGCCTCTTATACCTATCGTCGTAGATTCCTATAGACATAGACATACATCCCATGTTAGAGGCTAGATTTACAAGAATATATGCACATATGTTCGCATAAATGTTTATATCTAAAGTTTATGATTCTTCTTGCAGTATAAATCTTCGCTACACTAGGATATAAGGAAATATTTCTAACATATATTGATGGAGAACATATGTCTTCGTTTCTAGAACAGTCGCTTTATTTTTTTTTTGTTTTTAAAACGTTTCCTCACTCTAGGAATTTCTCCTGTATCGTGGGTGCGTTTACAAACATTTAAGCTCACATACACAAATGGCCAGACCAGAAACAACTATTTATAGGCCAAACAACTATTTGTTTCGTGCGGGAATCGAACAAGCGACCCGCAGCGCAGCAGTCAATCACTCAGCCGCTGCGCTAACTGTGACGGCAAAATTATTATTAGATTATATTATGTTTAGAATAATTAAAATCAAAGTTCTCTTCTGGAGTTGGACTTTAGCTGTTGACCAATGCAGTTTGCGGTAAAAAAAAATATTGCTCCCTAAATGTGACCCCAATATTTAGGTTTTGACTATCATGTCACACCTCTGCGTTACCGTCACAGAAATTGATATGAGCCACAAATTTCATCATAATCGACCTAGTAGATCCTGATAAAATTGGCTATAACGGACGGACACACGAGGGTCCCATAAGGGTTTCGTTTTTTGTGGGCACGTACGGAACTCTAAAAAGAAACAAAGCTGTGAAAACATCATAAATGTATATCTAGACACAACTTGATATCATGTACTTAGCTATAGTGTTGACGATTAAGCCAGTGTTCAACGGAGTCCAAACAAATTAAAAGTTAAACCGACTTCAAGCGGTCTCAACGAGCCGAAATATTCGAAGAGCCCTAAAATGCCACTTTACTTCGTGAATAATTTAAAATAGTGATGAAATTAATTTAGGATATATACCGGTTTTTGGGTCATAAATAATCCCACGGAAAATACCAGGATACAAAGTATCCAACTAGGTCACGTCGTTCAACCGAAAAGGCCTGAAAACTAAAAGAGCGACCGAGTGACATTCGCACTCATATAACCAGTTTATGTTAGCGACTTTGGCTGCGTGGAGTTCGGTGATTGCCCCGCGGGATCGTACAACTGGGATCAAAATCCTATGTGCGAATCCAAGTTAACCACCAATCCATTGAACTATTGCTGTGCCAAATCGAAATCCGTTCAGTAGTGTTTGCTTGACAGAGAAGCTAACAAGTTTTCGCACTTATCACAGTTGTAACATTTGTATGGGTTTGTATTCAACGTTGAAATAGGATATTTGCCACGACCACATCCTTACTAATATTATCAAAGCGAAAGTGAGTTTGTTTGTTTGTTACGTCTTCACGCCTAAATGGCTAAACCGATTTTGATGAATTATTTTTGTACAGAGATAGTTAGAACCCTGGAGACGGACATAGGCAATTTTTTTGAAAAAGAAATGAGGAAGAAGGAGGGAATAAAAAGGAAAACTTAGCTTTGTTATTACAACAAATAAGGCGCAAAGGCAAAAACTACTGGTTGCAAGTACCTGCAAATCAGGAAAGGGGAACTGTGTTACCCCGAATTTTACGCGAGCGAAGCCGCGAGCAAAAGCTAGTAACTCATAATTTTGTTCAAGTTTAAAAAATTATGCCTAATAGACATAGTTGGCATATCACCAAATAAGTTAAGGGTAGAACAATATTATTATTTTGATATTTGTCTTTGTTTTTTTGTGACGACAGGCAATTTGCCAAAACCTGTTGCTACTTAGCTCTTATTATAGTAAGTAATCTTACAATCTGTAGTAAATTGGTTGTAGTAATAATGTCAGTTAGTATTTGTCAACAAATTATTCCAAGCTCGCATATTGTTTCCAAAAGGTCGGTATACAATATAACGAATACAAATTCTTTAAATTTTGTACCGAAATTGCTATTTTCCAATATACGTTTCGTACTTTTTGGCTGTTTATAAAATACACGAAAAAAGGAATTTGATTTAATAAATTGCAATAGCAATTTAATGTAACATTTTACATGCCCCAAAATCCGAAGTAGGTACGTACACTGCGATCCCCATAAATACTTGTCAAGTTATTGATTAAGGATAAGTTGAAAATTATTGACATTTTATACGTGAACTGGATTCCATCGCGTCTTCATCTGTTGATCTTATTCAACATCTGTATTTTATATGCTGGAGGACTCAAGTTTCACTTGAGGTATTTGCATTTTGTCAAGTTTTTCTGAACGGTATAAGATTAGGGGGTCTAAAATGGTCGCTTAAGCATAATAATCATAATCCTTACTAATATTATAAATGCAAGAGTGAGTTTGTTTGTTTATTACCTCTTCACGCTTTAATGGCTAAACCGATTTTGATGAATTTTGGTACAGAGATAGTTGGGAACCAGGAGACGGACATAGGCTAAAAAAAATTTTGAGATATGAGGGACAAAGAAGAAAAGGGAAAACTTAGCGTTGCTATTACAAATCAATAAGGCGCTAGGGCAAAAACTGCAGGTAGCAGTTACTGTGTTATACCGAATTTAACGCGAGCGAAGCCGCGGGCAAAAGCTAGTATATAAATAATATAAATTACGTTATCATTCGTAAAATGGTCACAAAGTGACAATTCACGATATTAACTGAGTCTGCGTCGTTTTAAGAATTTTAAGAGTGAAGGCATTTGATTGATTCGGATAAGTCCATAAATTCAAGGATTTTTTTTAGGGTCCTGTACCTTAAAAGGAAAAACCGGAACACTTATCATCACTTTGTTGTCTATCTGTCAAGACCCTTAATCTAGGGAAGGCGTGGAGGTATCGAGTTGAAATTAAAACCATATGCTCAAGTCTAGTCCCTTGGAATTGAAAAAATCGCAATTGCAATTGGCATTGCAAGCGTGACGTTATGTTTAGTGCGTTCCGTCTTATTCTCAGAATCACTCTGAGGACTTGGGAGGACGACAGCACGTTGTAGGTACTCACACGTTACAGTGTACCGCAAGTGTTCGAAGAATTGACTTTGTTTCCAATGGAGACAAGACAACCGTGGAGGTAACTTGAAGGTTGTGGGGGTTTCCGGGGTCACGGGTTGTTCCGGGGTCGCGGGTTGTTCGAAAGAGATACCGTTGCCCCGGAACATAAATGGAAGGAACATGAGTAGGTTTTAGTCAGTACAAGTCTGACACTCCCCCCACTCCGCCCAGAGCGGGGAAAGTTATTTGACGATTTCCCATCACAAAAAATAAAATAAAAAAAGGGTTAGGGGGTCTTGGAGATCCCCAAAACCCTATAATTGCGCAAAGACAAACACATTGTGGTTTTGTTTAAACTTCGGTTCAACTAAGACTAAATGTACCTATGTATGTACAGTGTACCGCAAGTGTTCGAAGAATTGACTTTGTTTCCAATGGAGACAAGACAAACGTGGAGGTAACTTGAGGGCTGTGGGAGTTTCCGGGGTCACGGGTTGTTCGAAAGAGATACCGTTGCCCCGGAACATAAAGGGCAATGGAAGGAACATGGGTGGATTTTAGTCAGTACAAGTCTGACACTCCCCCCACTTCGCCCAGAGCGGGGAAAGTTATTTGACGATTTCCCACCCCAAAAAATAAAATAAAAAAAGGGTTAGGGGGTCTTGGAGATCCCCAAAACCCTCTAATTGCGCAAAGACAAACACATTGTGGTTTTGTTTAAACTTCGGTTCAACTAAGACTAAATGTATTAATGACGTAATCACGACGAAACTGTGACTAATTTAGACGAAATCTTGGAGACAATGAGTTCAACAGATACAGAATTTGTCTGAAGTTTGTTGCCACTTTGCATCATACACTGCCTGATGAATGATGGCTTCCATTGTTTTCGATCCAAGGATACTTTTTTAAAATAAAAACGATAGCATAACATATCACTATTTTTATTTTTATAGAGAGAAGGTGTAAACATCGACACCACTTTATAGGATGGACCAGGGGGTCTAAAATCATAGCTTACTATGATTCTGCCAAAGCGGCCATTTATAAATGAAATGAAATGTTCAATTGAAACATTCACATTCATAATATTGTTTGTGAGGATGTTTGATAGGATGTATGTATGTAAGTATGAATATGTTACTCTTTTGACGTCAAAACGGCTGAATGGATCTTGATTAAATTTGGCACAGAGGTAGATTATAGTCTGGAATAACACATAGGATACTCTTTTTCGATATCACGCGGGCGAAACCCCGCCGCCAGCTAGTAATTCATATAATTAACCTATTATGATTCTGCTTAAGCTGTCATTTTATTCGATTCAGCGTTCTGTACCCCCAAATAAACAATTCTTTTCTTATTTAAAACAAACATAACTGCAATACCTACTTGGTCAAAATGTATAGAACAGCTGTTTTTTTTTAAATTACCGACACAAAATGTCTACGCGAATACGTGGTACCCGTATTCGCGTCGGTGTAGCTTCCAGCCTGTATACGCTTACTCAAAACGTTTCTCAAACTCTGCCAAAAAAAAACAACCACAAATTGCAACAAATCCTCTTTACAATAAATTAAGAAAACATTCCAGCAATTAACG
Organism: Ochropleura plecta; assembly: GCA_905475445.1. Lineage (NCBI taxonomy): Eukaryota > Metazoa > Arthropoda > Insecta > Lepidoptera > Noctuidae > Ochropleura > Ochropleura plecta. The sequence continues at coordinate 14,337,141 of FR997739.1, forward strand.
AAACAATCCACCGCCGTACAATCTTCGTTTAGTCCTAGACTCAATATAACGTCGAGTAGGTTTACCGGTACTGGAAGTGTCTGCGAAGTAATTCCACTACGCACACCTGAGGCGCCTCATCTAGATAAATCGTTTTCGAAGCTGAGCGTCAGTTCTTATCGGTAGAGATAAAATTATTCTTGGGAGTATTTTTCTTCTGCAGTTTCTTCTAATTGTTTGTTGGCAGTTAATGGACCGGTAGAGATATCATTAGGGAGGGAGGTAAGGACCATTGGGAAGGTTTGGTCCTGGGTTCGATTCCCATGTTAGTCGATTCCAAAGTGACGACACGGTTGGCGCAGTGGCTGAGCGATGTTTCAAAACTAATGCGCGGATATGTCAATTCTAAATTTTCTAGTTCTGTGGTTCACATGTCGCTTTTTTTGGATTTCGTTTTTTTTTTCGTATTATTCATTTCGTAAAATTGTTAAGCTACAAATAAAAGATTAGGCAACTAACATACTTACATATACCTAATTCTCCTACTTAGTATTATGTATGATAGGTAATAAACAACGTCAGAATTTTCAGATCTGTCAATGCTGGTCCTGCTCCACAAGCATAGGGGTAAACTCATTGATTAGTATCCGAAGCTATAGTGGAAGCTGCAGAAGATTGTAAGACTATCTTTGCAATGTATAGAATCAATTCTCTAGTATTGTATAATCATTAAGCCCATATGTGAGTGCTATGTATTATCATTGACTTGACGAAGCCCTGGTGGTTGATAGTGTCATGCTCACTTAAATGTCTCGCTGATGGTGGCGGGTGTGTCGGGTCATTTAGCTCCCTTCAAAATGGTTGCTCCATACGTCATGTTCGTGAACGCGCGCTGTCAGTTGGGACTGGTCATTTTTTAGCTACCACGGTCATTTTTAATTTATTTAGATTTTAAATTGAATTTTGCTTTTTATTTACTCTGGACGCTCTTACTGTGCACGTCTTTCTACATCGTTCTCACATATTTGTATAATCTCAACATGAATGATGTAAATACGATTTTGTAAAAATATTATAATTTAAAAGAATATAAATATAATATATATAAATATTATAATGGACACTCCATGGAGTTTCTTGCCCATTCTTCTCCATAGAGATCAACGCTTTGGAATGGGCAACTACAGTACTTTCACAAGTTATTATGCCTTGTGACCGGGACTGTAGATTCATTTTGTTTCTTGACATTCAAAAGTGCCTGTAATGGTCTAATTGAAATAAATGATTTGATTTGATTTAGAGCTTAGCTAGACTTTAGGTTTTTTATTTTTCACTTTTCATCGGTTCATTTTTTGCTAAAAAGTTTTTATCTCTAGCATAGTCTCTTGTATATTCTTGCATGAATACAGTATCTTTTAAAAAATGCTGTAGCAAAATAGGTAGAAAACAAAAAAAATTGGCAAGAGCGAGCCAGAATTGTGCACTGAGGGTTCCGTACAAACTTGCAATACAAACAGCCATATTGACTGCGTAGACTTAGAAGGTTGATTTTCACAGCACAATGGGACTGCAAAGTTGAGTATATGGTTAAAATTTCAACTCGATACCTAAAGGGTCTTGACAGACAGACATCAAAGTAATCCAATAAGGGTTCCGTTTTTAACCTTAAAAACAGCACACAATGGCTATCATCATCTGCCTAGCCTTTTCCCAACTATGTTGGGGTCGGCGTCCAGTCTAACCGGATGCAGCTGAATATCAGTATTTTACATGGAGCGACTGCCTATCTGACCTCTACAACCCAGTTAGTTCTGGGTAATGCGATACCCCTTGGTAAGACTGGAAGTCGTTACAGGTAGTCAGTGTACCGAAAGTCTGACACTTTCGGTACACTGACATAAGTAACCTGTAACGACTGTCAAAGATCTACAAATGACAGCCGGGACAAACGGCTTAACGTGCTTTCCGAGGCACGGAAGAAACTCGGTATGTAACGGGTGGTCACCCATCCACAGATCAACCTAGTCAAGCGCGGCTTAACCTAAAGATTGGCCCGAGCGGCTGCTATTATTTAGCCACGAGCTCCTCTCCAGCACATAATGGCTAATAGGTGGAAAACAAAAACAGCAGATGGATTTTTCACGTAATAAAATGTAAATGTGTTATGCAGACACGTAGTTGCTTCAATAAGACACAGATTTCTATGAAATCTCATAGCAGAGAATACGTGGAAAGAAAGACAAAAATATTTTTAGGATACAGATTATATGGAAGTAGGCCGAACATAATATAGGGCACGTTCTATATCAAGAGGCTCTAAAAATGTTGTTTCTATACTTTGCCCTCCTTGTTACGTTGAAGAGTGCATCCATTCATTCCGTATTCATCCACTTTTGTACAGTTATATTTGCTCTGACTGAAAGTGTAGAAAATCTCCGAGGGGAGAAATATACCACATTAGCCACACCTATGTTTTAAAAAGAAACTGGAGTTTATGAACCAATTTCTGGATACCGATTGAGCTGAAGAGTTGCATATATCTTTAGTTTGGATTACATATAGTTACATTACATGTTTTTTATTCGGATAGGTAATCCTTACTAATAATATAAAAGTGAAAGTGAGTTTGCTTGTTTGTTACGTCTTCACGCGTTTTCGTGGAAGGATACCGACCTCGCAGCGAAACGCGACACCGTCACTTCGTGTCCAAAGTTTTAATGTTATATAATATGTATTATTAGTTTATTCATTTGTAAGATAAGATTATTTATGTATAGTATGTATGGGCCTTCGATGCCTGAAATAATAAATGATTTATTTAACCCGCGTGATGATCGAAAAAAATATCTTTCCTTTAAAAATAACTCCCTTTTCTTTCTTCTTTCTCCCCTTTTTCTTATTTTTTTTAGCCCATGTCCGTCTCCAAGGTCCTAACTGTCTCTGTACCAAAATTCATCAAAATCGGTTTGGTCATTAAAGCGTGAAGAGGTAACAAACAAACAAACAAACTCACTTTCGCTTTTATAATATTAGTAAGGAAGAATAAGGATTTCCTTAGACCTAATTTAATCTAAAGATAAAGACAACAACGTTATTGTATAAGATAACAAGTAGCCAAAATTTCATCTATTTGGACTCAGAATTCAGGGTAACCTTGGTTGAGGAAGAGATCATATCAAAGACAATTGAAAAGGGGAAATTAAAAGTAGGTACGCACAACGACCGATTTCTCATTGAGCAGGATATACTATATGTAAATATGATATACTAGCTATGTATAGTTTGACGAACTTTACGAGTACCTAAGCTTTGCAAGTGTTTTCCATTACCTTTGAATTCTTTCCTTATGTCCCCAATTTATGGTACTTAATACAAATTGGTGTTTTTGGAAATAAATGGGATGTCGTTTATGAACCAAATATAATGCGTGTTCATCACGCATTCAAACAATTCTTTACAGAAATAAGGCAGGACAAAGCAGATTGGTGATAAATTAAGTCAAAGTTAATTATTTTTGTAAATCATCCTAAAAAAAATGGTGCCCGGTTGGTGTCCACAAGCGAAGGACATGTAAGCTACTGGCGTCAAGGAACACTTTCGATTGTCACTTGTTTTCTACATATTCCGCGACGCGTAATGAAGTGTACTTCATTAATTTGTTTTTTTCGCAGCCGCAGTTGAAAAACGCACGTGTCTTGGACATTTGAGTAGTGGCAAAGGGATTAGGTCTTTTTTTTTTCGGGTGGGAAATCATCCTATGACTTCCCCCGCTCTGGGTGGAGCGGGGGGGCATGTCAGACTTGTACTGACTAAAACCCACCCATGTTCCTTCTATTGCCCTTTACGTTCCGGGGCCGCGGTATCTCTTTCGAACAACCCGCAACCCCGGAGGGATTAGGTCTGGCGTAGGCTTTCGTCTAACATATAGGTAGTTAGACGCTGTGAAAGGCGTAATACTTTCTCAATGATCCAGTCAACGTTAAGACGTAAAAAATATAGTCTGGCTGACTGTTTTCGGTCGTAGTGTTCAATCTTAGCGGAGGTTCGCTATCGGCGCCGTACAGGTGCAATCCCTCTTCCCTAACCCACATAGTCTGATGGGATGGCAAACCAACACGACTGGAGTGAGATCAGGCGCAGGACCAACGAGTTAACGTGCTTTCCGAGTCACGTGGGAACCGCCACCAACTTCCAAACTCCGTGCTGCTATTTAGAGATTCCTAATGGATAAGGCAAATGTTACATTTTGACCCACCCAAGAATCTGGGCGGGCCTGCTGGTTGGTGCGAGTGGTTAGTGGCCCTGACTGCTGAGCCGGAGGTCGTGGGTTCGATTTCCACCCAGGACAAACTTTGTGTGATGAGCATGATTGTTTGTTCTGTGTCTGGGTGTGATTTATCTATAATATGTATGTATTTATAAATTATATAAGTAAATATATCAGTTGTCTGGTTACCATAACACAAGCTCTGCTTAGCTTGGGATCAGATAGCCGTGTGTGCGTTGTCCCAAGATATTTATTTTTTTATTATTTATAATCAAACCCAGGAATCCATGCCTAGCAGTCGCGCGAGACTAACGGAGCAGTTCACTCTAGACATACGCGCAGTGTGAAAATACTAGTGGTAGGCCTTTTCACCCAATTTAAACTATTGTATTTCTTATTCTTTATACATATAAGGTAGGTTCCACTTTGCACGTCACGTCATAGAGGCAACGTCAACGATTTATAAAAGATTTTTGTATAATTAAAGGTGTCCTTTGTTACCTTTAACACAATTAATATTGTAACAGCTTGTCTTAAAAAGTAATTAGTAATTTAACTTCCAATTTAGCAAGAGAATTTACTTTCTTTACAAAATATTTTATCGTCAAAACGAAAAGAAAAAAATGCATAAGCCATCCTGAGTGGACCAGGCGTACTAATTTCGTTTTAAATTCACAAAACGCGTCCCTGTCACAGTATTTTAATTAAACTTGAGTTTTATTTGTTAACTAGCTTTTGCCCGCGGCTTCGCTCGCGTTAAATTCGGTAGCGCCTTATTGATTTGTAATAGCAACGCTAAGTTTTCCCGTTTTTTCCCTCTTTCTCCCTCATATCCCACTCTTTTTAAAAAAATAATAGCCTATGTCCGTCTCCTGGTTCCCAAATATCTCTGTGCCAAAACTCATCAAAATCGGTTTAGCCCTTAAAGCGTGAAGAGGTAACAAACAAACAAACAAACAAACTCACTTTCGCTTTTATAATATTAGTAAGGATAAGGATTAATTCCTTGTACTCCGAATTTTTGGGTTATAAGTCGGTTTTGGAGTTGACTTATGTATTGGTTGGGTGTTTGGGAATAAGGGCGTTTTTAATTACCAATTAGTTGATTGAGTCTTTAAATGTTTTCTGCTCAAGGTATACCGCGCGGGTAGGAAAGAACCCGTTAGGTTTCGTTCAAACTGATACAGATAATTAAGGGATGTATGGGTCCAGATTTCGGTCTCAGAAAGATGTATTTTAACTGCCAGTATCCGGTGTCCCTGCCGGGGTTGCGGGTTGTGCGAAAGAAATACCGCAGCCCTGGAACATAAAGGGCAAAAGAAGGAACATGGGTAGGTTTTAATCAGTAAAAGTCTGACACTACCGCTCCGCCTAGAGTAGGGGGAGTTATTTGATGATTTTCCATCGGCCACCCGATTCTATAGATTTTCTGAGAATATGTTGTGAATTTGTGCACAGTAAAATCGCTACGTTTCTCCGTATCGTATGAGTTAGCCTTTACATTTATCGAATTTTTGGATATCCGAAAGTTTCGAGACAGTTTGGAAGTTCGTTTTTAACTTACAGTCTGGAATTGTAACTTTTCTTTTCAAGATAAATTGGGCTGGATTAGCGTTTTTTCGCATATGATGAAAAATATCTTAGGCGGATTGATTTATAATAGCCTATTGCCGAATTATGACGTTCTACTATTTATGGCTAAAGGCTTATTACGTCAAGGCAGGTTATCACTATCAGCCATTGAATAGGAGACCTTTCCTGGTTATGATTTTGTCAAATATGTATGATCAGATAGTGCGGCTTGCGGCACCAGTCAGATAATATTTATGGACTGAAGTATCTGACAATTTCTGTTGTTCACAGTTTGATCCGCAATCTGTTCGTAACGATTCGACGAATGTTTACCTAGAAAAAGAATATTATCGAAATAAGTTTAAGAGCGATTTATTCTCAATTCTAAGATATTACTAAATATGTTTATTTGTGAATTGTTTAATTGACAACCTCTTTCAGGAGTTAGGATTACGGCCACAGGTCTCCCCTTATACAACATACTTTGCTCTTCATGATTGTTATAATATATGTATTTATAATAAGTATTTGTTTTTTTTGATGTAGCTATTCGTTTTGAAAAATGAAACACCACAGACTACCTACAGTACTGTCACTCCTCCTTTAAATCCATCCAAAGATCGTATTGAAAAATCGCTTTTAGCGATAAGGCCGTCCATTGTATCACCCTATTTATAAGTTGTATACTGTTATTCTTGTAATTTGTATGGTAAACATAATAAAGCATATTCTATTTATATATCTTTCTACAGGCTACAGCCACGATCACGGCTACTCGTACGTCGGGTCGTTATATCGACGGTTAACCGTCAAGACCTCCTATCTCAAAATGTCAAAATTTGACAGGAGGTGCAATTGACATGGCTGCCATGTTGCAGCACCATGCTGAGATAGAGGCCTTTTGGCCTCGTACTGGATTATTTTAATGAATTGTCTTTTTAAATATGTTTTTATTTTGTTGTTCTTTTTTAAAACAAGTAATTTTGTTTTATCGTCTTGTCTTGTGCAAAAAATAAACAGTTTTTCTTTCTACCTTTATTTCTTTCACTGGGAGGAAAATTAAGTTAAAATACACAAACTAATAATAAAAATAATATGAACAAGAAAAAAAGAAGTAAATTACAGGGCCTCAAAAAATTCGTCCGCATCGCAGTCAACAGGAACAGAACAGTGCCCAGAAGGCTGGCAGAATTACCGCGTTGGGTGGCAATGCTAATTTTTCGCGCAAAAAACAGGCCAGCCCTCTGGTCTCGAGAAGAGTCCACCAACCGCTTGGTTTCATTTCTCGAAATACTACGTGACTCGGACCCTAGTGTTTTAACCCCAAACGGCTCCAACACATAACTACCAATCAAATTGTGATAATTGCGCTGTTTGAGGTTTTCGGCACCTGCAGCAGCAGCCCCAGCGCCAGTTAATATTAGCTATAAAAAGGTTCCTCTAAAATCACCATCTCTAGACATATTAAGTCAAGTCATGTCAAGCATGGGCGGCATAAAACACTCTGACTTAAAGTTAAGCAATTAATAAATAAAATAAAATAAAATAGCCTTTATTACTGAGTTACAAATTACAACTACAATCTACAACATTAAGTATATTAAATTTATATAACTAATTATATGTATTGTTGAGGTTTCAAATAGTGTCTCTCAACTCAGTGTGCCTTTTGGCAAAGGCCTCCTCTAACTCTTTCCACTGTTTCCTGTCTGCCGTGACCCTTCTCCAGTAAGGTCCCGCTGTTAGCCTTATCTCGTCTTCCCATCTGCGGCATGGTTTGCCTCTGCAGCGTTTTGCGTCTCTAGGGTACCAATTTGTGATCTCTTTGCTCCATTTTTCCTCTTTGGATCGCAACATATGTCCAGTCCACTTCCACTTAAGTTGGTCGATTCTGTGTAAGATATCTACTACTTTGGTTTTGTCTCTTATGTCTATGTTTCTGATTTTATCGCTTTTTCTTAGACCAAGGATGCTCCTTTCCATAGAGTGTTGGCAAGCTGCTAGTTTCATTCTGTGTGATTCTGAGAGTGCCCATGTTTCGCAGCCATAGGTCAGACAAGGAAGAATACACGAGTTGAATATCTTGCGTTTGAATTTCAGATTTATTTCTTTGTTTTTCATAATATATTTCATTGCCCAGTACTTTTTCCACCCGTTAGCTATCCTTTTGTTGCACTCTTTTGTCATTTGGTCATTAAATGATATTATCTGACCCAAGTAGACATAGTCCTCGACATACTCCAGTGGTGCGTTGTTAATCGATATCTCAACCTGTGTGTGAGTCATAAGTTTTGTTTTAGAACTGTTCATGGTTAGACCAAACTGATCGCTTACTATAGACAATTCCACAATCATTTCTTCAAGTATTTTGGGCGATTTCTCCATTAGCACTAGATCATCTGCAAAGCGAAGATGGTCGAGTCGTTTACCATTTATATTTATACCCAGGTTACCCCATTCCAGGTTACGAAAGATACTTTCCAGAACTGCTGAGAAGATCTTTGGTGAGATCGGATCGCCTTGCCGGACTCCTCTTTCTATCGGGAATTCATTGCCTAGTGATTCCAACTGCAACCTTGCTTTGCTGTTATTATAGATCGTCTTCATAATATTTATATAGATTTGGGATACACCTTGTTTGTTTAAGCTTTCCCAAATCCGTTCATGAGTCAGACTATCGAATGCCTTATTATAATCTATGAAAGCTATGTAAATCTCTTTATTGTATTCTTTGTATTTTTCGATCACTTGTTTAACGGTGTGTATGTGGTCTAGCGTAGAATAGTTTTTACGGAATCCCGCTTGCTCCACCGGTTGTTGTTCGTCTAGCTTCCCACTTATTTTATCTAAGATGACTTTGGCAAAAACCTTGTAAACGTTAGACATCAGGCTAATGGGCCTATAGTTCCCTATGTCTTCTTTTGGGCCCTTTTTATGAAGAAGAATAATGTGTGATTTGGTCCATTGATTTGGAATTTCTCCACTTTTGAGTATATCGTTGAAGATTTTCGCTAGGATCGGGCTTAGTTCGTTGACAGTGCCTCTCAGTAACTCGTTCGAAATTTTGTCGGGGCCGGGAGCCTTGTCCATTTTTTGACTGAGTATTGCTTTTTCGACTTCTTTTGACACAATTTCAGGTTCTGGCTCGCTGTAATCAACGGTGAGGGGCGGGAATTTTGTTGGAGTTAAGCAATTACCACACGCTAAAAAAACAACATCATCATTTTCCTGCCCTTGTTCCATTCTATTTGGGGTCGGCGCAACACGCTTTCTTCTTCCATTCTCCCCTATCAGACGTCAAGGCATCATTTACTCCGTTTTCCTTCATGTTATTCCTTACACAATCCATCCATCATCCATCTTCTTTTCTTTGGCCTTCCTCTCCCTCTCCATCCATCAACACTCAGATCCATCACTCTTTTAGTCACATGCGCTTCGTCCCTCCTCATTATATGTCCTACGTATAACAAGACAAACGACTACCTCAGGAAAAAAATACCATTCATATTTTCATCAAAAGCCTATCTACATTATTCTTTTCTATACATATCCTTATAAACTATCCCAGACATTGTCTTTCTCAAATATGCCAAACGCATACTCCTCGATAACTTTATGAGAAACTTTTCTTTTATATTACTTGTGACAAATGGGATCGTAAGCTATAGTTCCCTAATATTAATTGTATGGGGTGATGGGGGCGCAACAGATATCTGTTGCTAATGGGGTGCCCAGCATGTGGAAATTTACCACGAATTTGGGACGATGTAAGATTGATCATTTTTTTTTAACACAGATATCGTTAGATAAGAATAATAACTTATTGTATGAATGTTTCATGATTATTTCTTTCACACGATAATACAATTTTAATAAGTCTTTTAATTTTTTTTGTCGGTTGAACCGCGTTGAGGAACATAACTTTAAACTATTTAAATGTATGAAAATTACAATATTTGTATGCGTGGGAAACATCAACTTATTTACATAACGGTGAGCAAGTTCAAGAATATCTTACAAAGTAGCGAATTTTCTAATATAAACCCTCATCTCTTCCATATTCTTAGATTTCATAAAAAGCCTTGGCGAAGAAAATTTCATTATTATAAGAAACCACATTTTGTTCATTAATTCCCAAAAGTCGTAAGCAAACTTTTACGAAGACCATCGCTATGACGCAGCTGGGCAAAATTTCCTCCCTACTCTATTATTTAGATGTTGGCAAGTTATCGGGTAATTTGATTCGCATCTGGCATCCCTAGCGGTTGAGAGCCAGTGTTGGGCGAGAAACCCGCGCGAATACCCGCGTAGCTCTACGCCGTAGCGCTACGAACTCGCTGTGGCTACGAGATTTATTTTTTGTGCTACGATCTGAATGCAGTGAATGTTCCCGTTTTTCGCTGACACATTTTTTTTTAGTTAGTTCTTGTGCAGTGAATGGTGTTCTAAACTGACAGTTAAATACATTTTAGTGCTGTTTGTCTTTTACGACGATATTATATCGAGTGTAGAAGTAATTTGGGCTATGTTTTATGTATTGTTTTAGTACCGGTACATCTGTTTTAGAATTTTATAACACTTTTGTTGGTGAATGAAAGCGTTTTCAGGTAATTTTTTAATTTACTTTGTGCTGCAAAAATATGACGATAAACAGTCTAGCTTAACAAAAAGCTCGCGTGACACTCAAGTTTATTAAATATTCATTACGTGCATGTTCGTTACCGTATATTGTGATCAAGTCATGGTAATAAATAATATATCTTTCCCAAGAGTATGGCAAGTATCCCATGAATCTATTTATATAAAAGAACATAAAAATCACTGACTCACGAAACCTCAGAAACTTCAAGGAGTCTCAAATATTGCATGGGTCCTCCCATGCAATATTTGAGACTCCTTGAAGTTTCTTTTTAGGACGTAGGTGCTCGACGGGATTTTGCACGATTCAACCCTTAAGGGGGTAAAACAAGATACCTACCGCGGCCCCGGAATATAAAGGGCAATAGAAGGAACATGGGTTGGTTTTAGTTAGTAAAAATCTGACACTGCAAGTTTTTTGATGATTTCCCAACCGCAAAAAGGGGGTAAACAGGATGGCAAAGCGGGAGGACGCAATTAAATGGCAGAATTTACTTGAAGTTTTGCAAAGATATTCTCTCACGAAATTAATAAACTATATAATACTAGCTTTTGCCCGCGGCTTCGCTCGCGTTAAATTCGGGGTAACACAGTTCCCCTTTCCTGATTTACAGGTACCTGCTACCTGTAGTTTTTGCCCTTGTGCCTTCTTTATCGTAATAGCAATGCTAAGTTTTCCCTTTTCTTCCCTCTTTCTCCATCATATCTCAATCTTTAAAAAAAACGATTGAGATATGAGGTTCGTTACGTCTTCACGCCTTAATGGCCGATTTTGATGAATTCTGGTACAGAGATAGTTGGAACTCTGGAGACGGACATAGGCTAATTAAAAAAAGTAAGAAAAGGGGGAGGAAGAGGGAAGAAAGGGAAAACTAAGGCGCAAGGGCAAAAACTATAGGTAGCAGGTACCTGCAAACAGGAAAGGGGAACTGTGTTACCCCTAATTTAACGTGAGCGAGGCGCGGGCAAAAGCTAGTTTTAATATATAACATGAATGTGGGAGGACTTGAAGGAAGATATTGTAGGTGCAATGTCCATGATTTGATTCTGCAGCAAGGGTCACAACGTCTGGTATAGTTCTTAAACTGGAATATTATTCCTGTAGCTCCCACATGAGCTTATCTTTTGAAGACGTCACTTCCTCGCTACATAAGATATCGTCGGATTTGTGAGCGCATTTCATTGAAGCGTAAAATTGTATTTGTCGGTTGTTTAAAGATGTATTGTGGTTTGATGTTAAGGAAGTTTGTACGGAGTTCCTTTGGTATTAATTTGTACTTACTGGTGGATTCGTCTTTTTGTATAGTTTTCGGAGTTTTTAATGTTCATTGTATTGCGTTTTTAGGCTTCTGTGCCCCAAAAGAAAAACACAGATAATTTGATTACTTTCTTGTCCGTTTGTCTGTCTGTCTGTCAAAACCCTTTATCGCGGGAACTCGTGGAAGTATCGCGTAAAATTTAAAACTATATACTTTAGTCTATGGTCCCTTGGAGTTCTGAAAAATCATATTTCTAAGTCAGCGTTGTCAAAAGATATTGCCGTTTATGTCGCAAGATTGTACTGACCGCGTCTCTGACTAGATCTTGACTGGTTTATTTCTACTTAGGAAATGATTCTTATAATTTGCTATTCTTATTCGTGCCATGATTCCTATGTTTATTTAATTAAATTTGTTTCGACCAGAACTTGTGTAAACGTGGACAAATGAAATGGAAAATGTAAGTATCGTAGCAGATGGCGTTCATGAAAAACACATACACAAACAGCCAGACCCGGAACTACTACTGTAGGCCATACAATATTATTATTATTATATAATATTTGTTCCGTGCGGGAATCGAACCCGCGACTCGCAGCGCAGCATTCGATTGCACAGCCACTGCGCCAACCGTGCCGTAAAAATTTCAATTTAATAGACACATCGTCGGTTTTGGTTACTATACAGACTTTAACATAGTTATAGGATTATTGGATCGCCGGCTATTGAAGATAAATGTGATAGCATTTTATAAAAGTACTAGTCTACTACATTTTCTACCGAATCGACACTGATCCGTGATATGGATAAGTTTGTAAGAGTAGACCATTTATTGGACATTGAGATAAATTGTCGCTATCCAAAATGCAGGTTTTAAATAACTATAGCATTTTTTATGTATTTCTCGCTCTCTCTATCTCTCCTATTTTTTTCTCTTGTTACATTTCTTTTTTAGGGATCCATAGGTACCTCAAAAGGTAAAATCGGGACCCTTTTTGGATCACACTGCTGTCCGTCCGTCCGTCTGTCCGTCTGTCTATCAAGATTTTTTACCTCAAGAACGCGTGAAGGTATCTAGTTGTAATTGAAATGATAGTAAACCGTATCATTAAATGTGTGGTTTTTTAATATTTTGTTTTACTGTTTTGTCCCGTGCGATTCAAATAAATGTTTTGTTTTTCTATCTTTCCCTCGTCTGGTCTCTCAGACAATTAAACTTTTGTGTCATGATTTTTGAAAACTCATTCGAACTGATGGCGTCAGTTCTTATAGTGTTTGCAAAGTTTAAGATCTTGTAGAACAAAAGTTAATTAGTTTCATGGTCTAAGAGACCACACGCAAGGCACTGCGTTTAATTTGGTTCACATTACATTGCTAATTGGATTGATATTATTAGTTTGCTTTTGGAAAAGTAAAATAAGGTAGTATTTAGGTAGGTTTAATAAGTAAAGGATATGCATAATAAATAAGGACTTGTAAATACACTGACTTATTCGTAAATTAATTGAAATTGTTGCTGGTAGAATGCAAATAATAATGGAGTTAGAACGCTCCACAGTATAATTAAAAGCGTTTGCAAAGGTAGATAGTAATCAGGTAGTAAGCCCTAGTTACGTCCGGGGTTGCGGGTTGCTCGAAAGAGATACCGTGACTCCGAAACACAAAGGTAAAAGAAGAAACGGGTATGGTTTTAGTCAGTACAAGTCTGATACTACCTTCCACTCCGCCCAGAGCCGAAGTTATTTAATGATTTCTCATCCGAAAAAGAGCCCTAGTTCCGTACAAAATGGTCTAATTTAATTTGTACTTACGTACTGTTGGTCATCGTCGATTATTTTGTGGAACTCGCTCGGCTAAATAATTACAGCTGATTGGTGAAATCTTCAGGTCAAGCCGTGCTTGTCTATATTGGTCCGTGGAAGGGTGACCCACCCAGTACATACTAAGCTTCCTCCGTTTTTTCGACTTTAAACCTTAGGCAAAATGCCTAAGTTTTAAACTTTTAAAACTGGAAAAACACAGGCATATATATATTTTTAAACATCGTTGCCCCACACGTGGGTTTTCTCCTGTATCGTGGGTGCGTTTACAAAATTGAAACTCACATACTCAAACAGCCAGACCCGAAACAACTACTTTTATCACATAAAAATATTTATTCCGTGCGGGGATCAAACCTGCGACACGCAGCGCAGGAGTCGACCGCTCAATCATTGCGCCAACGGTGCCGTCAATTTATTTAATAAGTCAAATTAGTGGCGGGAGTTCCTCTTTTAATAAGCTGAAGAGTCTTGAAGCTTTCCCTCCGGGCATCATACATAAGCCTTGTGAACTTAATACTTGTTGCGAGTAGAACTTAGTGTTATGTACACGCGAGTAACAAGCTGTAGGTACAGAGATTGTGAACATTCTAAAGTTACGTAAGTGCATGTCAACGCTCTGTTCAAATCTGTATTCTAAGAGAAATGTATCATACTTGGTTTTGTGGTCGTAAGGGACGTGAGGTGGGTCTGATATTGAGATGGTGCCTAGAGTTTTAGGGTTTTTAACCGACTTCTAAAAGAGGTGGCTGTTGTTTAGGTTTCTATGCCACAAATGTAAAAAAAAATATTACTCTGGACGGTCTTACTGCGCACGTCTTTCTAAATCGTTCTCACATTCTTGTATCATCTCAACATGAATGATGTAAATACGATTTTGTAATAATATTATAATTTAAAAGACTGTCCATGGAGTTTCATGCCTATTCCTTTCCATAGAGATCAACGCTTTGGAATGGGCAACTACAGTACTTTCACAAGTCATTAAGCCTTGTGACAGGGACTGTAGCTTCATCATTTTGTTTCTTAACATTCAAAAGTGCCTGTAATGGTCTAATTAAAATAAATTCTTTGAGTTTGAAAAAAACTGAAGTTTTGTCGGATCACTTTGGTGTCTGACGGTCAAGACTCTTTATCTCAGGAACGCGTGGAGGTATCGAGTTGAAATTAACACCATACACTCAAGTCTGTGGTCCCTTAAAGCTGTATTAAAAATGAAGAACTACCTAAGTCGCAAGATATGGCCATTGATGTCGTAAGTTTGTACGGATCCCTCGATGCGCAAGTCCGACTTTCACTTGGGCGGTTTTTTTTCATACAGATAAAATGTCGCTTCTTAGTTCGTCGTGAATACAGGCATCTTTTTTTTTTGGGGTTGGAAATCATCAACTAACTTCCCCCGCTCTGGGCGGAGCGGGGGTGAGTGTCAGACTTGTACTGACCAAGACAAAACCCAACCATGTTCCATCTACTTTCGAACAACCCGCAACCCGGGCAAATACAGGCATCTTTAAACACTGTTTTTTGTCTTCTGGGTAAGCAAAAACTATATACCAAACAGCAAAACGTTTCATACCATACTCTTTTAGTGTCATCTTCGTTCATACTGGTCGCACATTATATTTAAGTGTGTAATGAAGACCCAAAGCTTGCGAGCCTATGGTTCACCACATCATTTTTTTGCGGATGATTAATCATCAAATAACTTTCGCGGTCTGAGCGGAGTGGGGCTTTCGCTTTTTTACTGACCCACCAATGTTCCTTCTTTTGCCCTTTATGTTCCGGGGCCGCGGTATTTCTTTCGAACAACCCGCAATCCCGGCAGGCGGTTTCCCTGGCAGGCCCCTCTGCTTTGCTGACATCTCTTTGAGGCACGCGGGGAACACTAACGCGCCATCGACACGACCTATCGTCAACAGACGGACGGACGGTGAGCTACTCCACCATCTTTGCCATAAAGGTTAAAGAATGGTATCATTTGTACTTTTAAGTTTTGATTAAAGTAGTTAATATATGCGACTTAAGCATTACTTGTAAGTTACACTGAAACGAAAGGTTGTGCGATAAAATTCTGATGTAAAATTCTGATGTTATGTGGCAGTCTGTGTAATGTGGGTTACATTGTTTAGTCCTTAGAGGAAAGGCGTATAAATATAGCTCAATAAATAGAGCTTACTACAGAGCTGAAAGTAGTTATAATATATTAATTTGAAACACTTGAGATATGTTTGTGGTAAGTAGGTTACCCCGTCTGTGTTTATTTCCAAACCGACGGCTACGCCTTCTTACATAATATTATAAATACGAAAGTTTGTGAAGATGGAAGGATGGAAAATGTGTGGAGGGATAAATGTATGTTTCACGCGACATTTGCTTTATGGATTTGGATAAAATTTGGACAAAAATAGTATACTTGGATTAATATCCAGGTATACTATTTGTGTGTGAAAATATCCTATGTTATGTTTATGGATTAGGATAGTATCAGGACAAAACAGTAAAAAAAAATATTCGAAAAAAAATGAGACATAAATGAAATAAATCGGCCCTTTTATGAGTTCAAAAAGGTTCCAATTTGAGCATGGTGCTTTAATAAAAAAAATATATGTTTCACCGCCGTTCTGATAGGGCCCAAGCAAGTGATGCCAGGTCTTAAAGTTTAACATACAATCTAAAATACTACGTGGCTGTGGACTATGATAATGTTTTCAAGTAATTTACAAAACGGTACCCTCTAAAATTCCCTTTAAAAGTCCAACACAGTCTAATCTCAAATCTTCCCTCCAAGAATAGGTCCCTACAGTATAAATTGTACACACGAATTGGATTTAGTTGATTCAGTCGACCCTCGCAGGTGTCGCCTGTCCTTTTGAATAAGTAAGACCATAGAGTAAGAGCAACAGAAGACACTCTACTGTACAGTTCATAATTATATCCTACTAGCTTTTGCCCGCGGCTTTACTCGCGTTAAATTCAAGGTAATACAGGTCCCCTTCCCTGATTTGCAGGTACCTGCTACCTGTAGTTTTTGCCCTTGCGCCTTATTTATTGTAAAAGCAAAGCTAAGTTTTCCCTTTTATTCCTTCTTTCTCTCTCATCTCTCAATAAAAAAAAATAGCCAATGTCCGTCTCCAGTGTCCAAAAATTCATCAAAATCGGTTTAACCATTTAGGCGTGAAGACGTAACAAACTCTGGAGGCGATAGTCCTCGCACGCCTGTTTGAGTGGCGCGCGGAGGCACTACACCGGGGGGAAAACCCGCTGCCACGGCAAGTTGCCGCTCGGCGGGCAGACTTCCGGTGCGATCTCATGGTGGCATGGAGAGAGCGACTGTCGCAACCCCGTGCAGGGCACGCCACAATAGCGGCGGTAAGTCCCCTCTTTGAGGAGTGGCTGGAGAGGCGTCATGGCGTCCTCACCTACCGCCTGACGCAGGTCCTCACCGGACACGGAAGTTTCGGGAGGTTCCTGCACATCATCGGGCGGGAGGAAGCGCCTGGGTGTCACCATTGTGACGATCGCCCGGAGGACACGGTGGAGCACACAGTGGCGGTCTGCCCAGCTTGGGCGGAGCACCGCCGTGCCCTCGTGAAGGCGATCGGCGGCGGAGATCTCTCGCGTCCGGCCCTGGTTCAGGCCATGGTCCGGAGCGAGAGGGAATGGGAAGCGGTCACCACCTTCTGCGAAGCAGTAATGCTAGCGAAGGAGGTGGCCGGGCGATTGAGGGAGAGAACATCTGCCCAACCCAGCCGCCGCGGGAGACGCCCATGGCGCCGGGCGCCGCGAGACGACTTCCGGCCACCGTAGGTGCGGGCCTGTGGACGGTGAGCAATGGGTAGCTCGCCGTCCGTCCGTCGATTGACGACAGGCCGTGTCGACGGCGCGTTCGTGTTTCACGCGCGCCTCAAAGAGAGTCAGCAAAGCAGAGGGGCTTGCCAGAGCCTCCGCCTGCCGGGGTTGCGGGTTGTTCGAAAGAGATACCGCGGCCTCGGAACGTAAAGGGCAATAGAAGGAACATGGGTGGGTTTTAGTCAGTACAAGTCTGACATGCCCCCCCGCTCCACCCAGAGCGGGGGAAGTCATTGGATGATTTCCCACCCGAAAAAAAAAAAAAAAAAAAATACGTAACAAACAAACTCACTTTTGCTTTTATAATATTAGTAAGGATTTTCTGTCATGACGGACGGTTTTGACAAGAAAATGCAACTAAAACTTAGGTAAAAACGTAAATACTGGCGCTAATAGGATTCATGCTAAAACACTAGGAAGTGGCGAAGGGCGGGCGTTTTTGTGGGACCGTCACTTGTAAATTGACGTTCAAAAAGTGCTGATTATCAGCCTTATTTGAATAATTTTTGATTTTGATTTCATGATTTGTAATTTTATTGTTCTTTGTTGTTGAAAACAAATTTTTATTATTATTGGCCATGTTCTAAAATCCCCACGGATGCATAAGGAATTCATGTGCTATATATACATATTCTATAGTATATAAGCTTCTTAAATCGGCGTTGTAAGTTGCTATTGTCTGTCATTGAATTTAATTTTGATACACCGAAGAAAATCACATAGGTAAACGTAAATAATTACTATAGCGAAGGAAATATTAGGAGAGGCGATAAGATTTGAGGAAACGAAGCTCGGCTTGAAGACCGTAGGCTTCCACTCGAAATTTGTGACGATCTTTTTTATAAAGTTCCTGTAACATTTACACCTACGCACCATAAAAGTGTCCCATCTGATTTTTTACGACACTTTTATTCTTTGGCAGACCCTTCGTAATACACGCTGACGGGAAAAAGACGGATAGGAATTTTGATTCGAGGATTAATCGTTCAATATCCTGAATTCTGGTGACGTAATAAAATAATCTCGCTCGAAGAAATATTCGTTTTTCTTTATTTTTACGAATTATTTATTGATCTCAGTCTTTAATGAAATTTTTAGTCAAAAATAAGGTAGGTTTTATTTAGATTATAAATGGGAAA
This sequence comes from Ochropleura plecta, assembly GCA_905475445.1. NCBI lineage: Eukaryota > Metazoa > Arthropoda > Insecta > Lepidoptera > Noctuidae > Ochropleura > Ochropleura plecta. The sequence goes on from FR997739.1 coordinate 14,355,664, forward strand.
ATAAAGCATGATTGTATTTTGTTTAGGATCGACATTTCATTTCATTCTAAGCTTACAGATTTGGTAGGCTATGATATAAAATGCACTGTGCCTGCCTACCTATCCCTTTCCTAATTATTATTGGGGTTGGCTTCCAGTCCTACCGGATGCAGCTGAATACCAGTATTTTACGTGGAGCGACTGCCTATCTGACCTCTACAATCCAGTTAGTAGTGCATAATACGATACCCTTGGTATGACTGGTTGTAAGACTTTCGGGACACTGACTGTAACGACTGCCAAAGATCTACAAATGACAGTTGGGACCAACAGTTTAATGATATAAAATGTACTAAAGAGGATATTTGTAGTATAAGAGGCTAACATTTAGTTTCGATCAGGCCCGGTTATCACAAAAGCGGAGAATAGCGGGGCGAAGAGGAGACACGTCTCCACAATGAATTCGTCCTTACTTTGGTTAAAACTGGGTCTAACTACCTTGCTGTCTGACTAACCATATAATGTCAAGACATGAGCGGAATGTAACAAAAATACTACGATCACAAAGACTTGTTTAGCGCCCAAAAGCGAGCGAGTAGCGAAGTGAAACGAACGTACTAAATAACTTCGATATTCACTAGCCGACTCGCTAGCTTCTATATAAGCGCTAATCAAGCCAGCTGTCAGTGCGTACGTAATCTAAAGTGCCTTTTGACGTGCAAACCAATGCGCCACGTTTCCCGTTTTCCTTTTATTGCAGACCCATTCAAAGTTATAGTTATTTTGACAACCTAGACGTTATTTATTGCTCAAGTTTCTTTCGATTTGTGTCGACTAAGTTTTTATCGATATCGCTTCGAACTTTGTCCACTTCAGAAGAAAAAGAAGTTTTTTTTTAAACTAAATAAGCGCCTGTTTTCTTATTAAATGTTGAAGAGGTATACAACGTTTTAAAGTATTAACGAATAACTACAAATCGAGATGTATTTTTTTTCTATTATTTATTCAAAGAACAAAAAAATTGAGTCGGGGAACTAGTTTTGGAATTTAAAACAACACAAATGCACATTGAATTTAGACTCGACGTTTTATTTTAATACTTGTTTGATGTCTGTGGTTAGTATTGTTATTGTTTATGAAATGGGGTCGTGTATTCGTAATGAAAGAAGCGTCGAACACTTTAGAATATATTTTTATATAATATTACCATTTTACAAATACATGTCACATTAATGCAAACCTATTCTCTATTTTTTTTTAACAAACTGTTTATTCGAACGTCATTCCAACCCTGCCTGTGCTCTTTAAGGTTTGGTTAATGCTATAGAACCTTTACAGTATCTATTTATGAAACATTTTAATAGATTTAAATCTTTGCAATGTACGTTTACCTACCTACTTCCCTTCTTATACATAGGTAAGGTAGATAAAACATAGGTTTTATCTACCTTTTTGGGAATCGCCACTACGGGAGTTATTGTACTGAAAATGTAGCGTGAGTAACGTTAATTCTATGGCTGTCTTAATTATCAATTGCGGGACACTAAAACAACCACGTCATCAGAGATATAGGCCGCGATTGTACTAATTGAAACTTGACCAATTAAGCTAACTGCGATTATAGGATAACACCTGCACGCAATCTAATTCGATGTTCTATGATTGAATTGATTCCAACCAACAATAAAATCGATTTTAATCAACAATTGCAATTGGTTTGTGTCGATGAGGCAATGGCTAAACAAAACCTTAGATTTACTATGCAATTTTGTATCCTGAATATATTTAAAAAAGTGTATTGTCTAAATAATAACAGTCGCATGGGGCGATCTTCAAGGATAAACAGTGCTTGCCAAGGTCGGTCCATGTATAATCGACCATCCATTAATACAGAGTTTCCTTCGTGCCTTTTTTGCGGACAAGAAATCACCAAATAGCTTCTCCCGCTCTGGGTGGAGCGGGGGGGAGTGTCAGACTTGTACTTATTAAAACCCACCCATGTTTCTTCTATTGCCCTTTATGTTCCGGGGCTGCGGTATCTCTTTCGATCAACCCGCAACCTCGGTTCCTCCGTGCCTCGTAAACACGTCGAGCCGTTAGACCCAGCTGTCATTTATAAATCTTTGGTAGTCGTTATAGGCAGTAATTGACCCGAAAGATTTACATTCAGTCTAACCCAGTCGTATTGTATTACCCTGTACTAACTGGGTTGTGGAGGTCAGATAGGCATCCTCCATGTTAAATACTAGTATTTAGCTGATCCATTGGAAGACAACCCCAATATTTGGAAAAAGGCAGGCAGTTGTTGATATTTGTATTGTACCCTGTATCTGGCTTCTACATACCCATTGAGTTAGGAGTCGTGACACACGATTAAACACGTCCAGTCAAAGCCTGTGTGGTTCTTGCTTAAAAAGATCTCTGATCTGCATAGCCGTGTTCACGGCGAGTTCGTGTTTCACGCGCGCCTCAAAGAGATGGTAGCAATAAACATTTAAAAACCAATTGAATAAAGGGGTACACTATATTTTCTACTCGTGTGGTTTGTATTTCATGGAACCTATCATATCCCCCTTAAATAGCGTACCCTTTAAAGATGTAGTTTATTTCCTCTTCACGATAACACATTACTGTTATCAATCCATCTTTGTCCGCAAGGAAAATGTTGGAAAAACCGCCTCGAATGCGGTCGAGAAATGAGTAGAAAAATAAAAAGACTAATTATAGGGTAAATTGTAATGGGGTAGGGCTGTTTTGCTGGTCTAGTGATCACAAGCGCGATTGCTGAGCATGAGGACCTAGATTTGATTCCCGGGTTGGGCAAAGGGTTGTTGAGTTTTTCCATTATGATTTTTTCAGTGATAACAACGGAGCCTGGATTTTTGAAACAATATTCTGCCCCTATAATGCCCCGTATTACATGGGACTCAAACATAACTGGCAAAATATGGCTGTACTTGTTAGGTACACGTCTGGCCAACCCTTCAGGATTACAAGGCGTTATGTTTATTATTTGTTTATAGGGTATGCGCATGTCAAAGTGAGTTTAATTCCTACTAGAACTTTCTCCTGTATGTTTCCTAAAACGGTATTTTTGCAGTTAAAAGTAATGATTATGAGTTCTCATAACGAAACAGATTCGAGGGAGATAATGAATATTTAAACATTCATTGCGGTGTACGATGATGGAAACATTTCGTCGGTAAATTGGAAAATGGTAATAGTCTATGTAATGTTTTTACAGGATTTTCAACACACTTTAATATTCCTGGCAATGTTTTTATGGAAAATTGTTAATAGCTTTTTTGGGAACTTGATTGTCTATTTGGATACCAATTAACAAACGTAATAATGTTGTTCTTTAAAATCTGCTAGTTAGCCAAACTAGCCTAAGGGTACTTTCGACACCCTCGCAGAAACTTATGAAATATGCCTTTATTGGTTTGTACATAACGTCGAAATAGTCAGGAATTTGGATCGAAAAATAAACGGTATTAGTTCTGATTACAACTACACGTGAAAAGAGCCGTGTATATCTTTTTTTTCAGTCACTTAAATTATCCATTAACACACTGGCTGTTGACAGGGCAGAATGGAAGAAAAAACGTTTTTCGTCGACCCCAAATAGAACGCATTTTTTTCATTTAATTTTTACTACTCATTATTTAAAGAGCTAGAATTATTTTAATTGAGAACATTTTACTAATCAAAAGTCATTAAAAAAACGTTTCGCTATTATTGAACTATATCTATCTATCTTCTATAATATAAAAATGAATCTCTGAATTTGATGCTAAGCGCAAATCTCGAGAACACCTGAACCGATTTTGCCAATCCTTATGATAAAAAGTAGGGTAGGTAGGTAGAAAAATTGCATTGCAACGCATGCCGGGCATAGCTAGTTTTATATAAAACCAATTCAATGCCTATTATTTAGGCCGATTCTACCATAACAAATTAATGGCAAGAGTAAAACACACAACGTCAATGGGAGAAAAGTAGGAACATGATAATAGTCAGACACCGAATCCTACTAATATTATAATCCTATTAATATTATAAATGCGAATGTTTGTGAAGATGAATGGATGGATGCATGGATGTTTGTTACTCTTTCACGTAAAAACGGCTGAACGGATCCTGATGAAATGTGGCACAGAGGTAGATTATGGTCTAGTGTAATACATAGGATACTTTTTTACGATACCACGCGGGCGAAGCCGTGGGCGCAGCTAGTTCGCGTTAACATTAAAAGGTAGATGACTGTTCGTTCCGTATTAATTCCTCATTTCACTTCTTTGTTCCACCCATTTTCTAAGTCCCATTTACTTTCCTTAGTCTTACAAAGTCAGCGACATTAGATAAAGCTTAGACAAGGCGCCGTATTACTGCTCCACTTAATCCAACAAGATTAAGTCCAGTTCTTTCAAACTCCGATTATTATTCAATTGGAAATCGTTACAAAGGAAAAAAACTCGGGATTCGTTCACGGACGATAAATATGGGTAATCTCGGACGAATGGGCGAGTTATCTCTGTTACGGCTTAGTGCTAAAAGGGACAGAAACGAATATGTTTTGTGTAGGCTACTAGGTGTTATTTTTCGTACTTTGTTTTTTCTTATGTGCAACACTAGCTTATGCCTGCGGCTTCGCTCGCGTGGTTCGTCGCTTCGCGTGTTAATCGAGGTTATAAACTATCTGTGTGCCAAATTTCATTTGTTTTGTGTCCGACGAGGACCTGCGTCAAGCAGTAGGCGAGGACGCCGTGGTGCCTCTCCAGCCAATTCTCAAAGAGGGGCCCTGGAGGGTTACGACAGTCGCCCTTTCCATGCCACCGCAGGTCTCTCCGCGGCGTTGAAACCCGGTGCTTCGCGTGCCACTCTTACAGGCGAGCGAGGACTATCGCCTCCAGATCCTACGGTGCCAATCCGGCAAGGAGGCTCCCCTGCCCCGGATCAGTCTTATGGCTACCCCTTTTTGGGTCGGGTAACCCCTTGAAAGTGCATTTGAATACAACTGGGGTACCTGATGTAGGTCACTGTACGAAGCGGTAAATATAAATAAACACATGAGGTGTGTCTTATATTTTTTTTTTATTTGAATGATGTTTACCTTAAATTCGATTATTCTAACTTATTCTTAACTAGCTTTTGCCCGCGGCTTCGCTCGCGTTAAATTCGGGGTAACACAGTTCCCCTTTGCTGATTTGCAGATACCTGCTAACTTTCCTGCCCTTGTGCCTTATTGATTTGTAATACCAAAGCTAAGTTTTCCCTTTTCTTCCCTCTTTTTCACTGATCTCCCATTTTTTTTAAATAAAATTAGCCTATGTCCGTCTCCGGGGTCCCAAATATATACTATTAAACTATATATGATTTTTATAGTTATATATACTATATAACTATAAAATTCATCAAAATCGGTTTAGCCATTAAGGCGTGAACAGGTAACAAACAAACTCACTTTCGCTTTTATAATATTAGTAAGGATGTCGATCTATTAATAAGGTTTATGAGAGGGTGTCCGCAGAAGCTTTTATTTAACTTGAAATAAAATGAAAGGTTTACTGATTTGATTAGGAACATTGATGGCGCTGTGAAAGGGATTGTCACTTTTTTTACTCATTCATCTTTCAAACCAATTTCTTTGATGTCAGACTACGACTCAATAAGTTCTTTTAGGTCTAAGTTACTTTTCTATCGAGTTAAGTAGCTAGTCCGTCGAATTAAAAACCAATGAGTATATGGTTTTAATTTGAGTATATGGTTTTAATTTCAACACGATACCTCGGCGTGTTTCTGACATAAAGGGTCTTGAAAGACAGACTTAAAAATCGTAAAAATAGATAAAAAAAAATGTTCCTAACCTAACCAGATAGCAGAGTTTTATATATATTTTGAAAATTATTTTTCAAGTATACTGGTGTGGTTTCCTCACGTTGTTTTCTTCACCAAAGCAAGTGATAATTATACCCCGCCGGGGTTGCTGGTTGATCGAAAAACATACCGCGGCCTCGAAACATAAAGGGCAAAAGAAGGAATATGGGTGGGTATTAGTCAGTAAAAGTTTGACACTCCCCCCCGCTCCGCCCAGAGCGGGGTAGTTATTTGATTTCCCTTTCGCAAAAAAAGCAAATGAAAGTTATACAATACGCGCACATATCCCAATAATCTTAGATTCGAACGACCGGTCACACCACCGGACAACAACTGTTCTCCAAAGCGGAAAATTCCATTTGATTCCCTGAAAAGTTTTGTTGGACGTCAGACAAAATACGAAGCGTAAATAATTGATAAGTTTTTAATGAAAAGTGATAAGCTATCAGTTGAATGCCTTAAGCCGTGATAAGAGATAACAATGGAACAACGACTTTTTAATTATTTTGGTGCCTTTTTCGCATTTTTAACTTATTATAAATTCATAAGTTTAGTTTTGTTTTCGTTATGCATTCTCGAATGTTCTATGTAATGCCATAGTGGAATATTCTAGACTCGAACATAAACTAGAATGTTCTCATAAAACAGTCGACATGACAATAGAAAGAAAAAAAGAAAGAAAGATAAAAATACTTATTGATCGCAAAGACAACGAGCACTCAAATTTAAAAAAAAAACATTAAAGATACAAAGCATCACAAGCACAACATATATGATACAATATATGGAAGACTGTTGACTGATCTGGCAATCTGAGTACTATAAGCGACCTAAATAGATGTCCTGTTTTTGGTATTGTTCGTCGTGTTGTTGAGTGCCTTGAGTTATGAGTCGAGCTACACGATAACTGGCAAAATCTGTGTGGTGCTTTCTTAAAAAGAACATTTCAGACACTCAAACTCAAAAAAAATATTTCAATAACACCATTACAGGCACTTTTGAATGCCATGAAAACAAAAAAAGATGCTGCTACAGTCCCAGTCACAAGACATAATAACTTGTGAAAGTACTGTAGGTGCCCAATCCAACGTGTAGATCTCAATGGAGAAGAATAATAATAGGAAAAATAATAGTGGGGTAAGAAACTACGGCCTCATCTAGTTTAAAAAAAATACTTAATAAACATCATTTTTCATTTATGTGTATCAAGGGTACCTGAAAGCCATAGTTATTATTACTATGTAAGTCCACGTAAATAGAATACATAGTATATCACAAACTCACTATCCACAAGCAAGAAGTTCTTAACTAAAACCATAGACATACATATTCCTTTAATATTCTTTTGCACCGTCCAACCGGTGAAACTGAACGAGTCGAGTCTGACATTAAAGGAAGATTGCCTACAGAATTTATTACAGACACCTTTTGTCTCCTTTTGAGGGCCCTCGATATTGCCCTTGTAATGTAGTGATTTAGAACTGTGCCAAGTGTTGCCACCCTTATGTTTAAGGGAATATTAAAGGGTGAGTATATTTTATGTGTATTAGGGATTTTTTGAGTAAAGGATTGATTTCAATAAGATCGTGGGTGGTATCCTTCTGTTAATATGGATGCTGTATTTTGTCTCACAGAACTCGTTTTAAGATACATTGAGTCGTATTTTTTTTGGACAAAGTAAATACTGGTAGATTTCGTTAAATAAACCAGTTACAGACAATTTTTTTTTTAAAACGTTAGGTACGTAACTCGTTGCGAAAAAATGCAGCAACGCGTGACGTCACACGTAAGTTTAATGGGTAATCTTTGTCATTTTTATTTTAATTTACAAATAAAAAATACGTGGCCCTTATTTTTGAATAATCTCGGCGGACTAATGTTTTGTTTTTGGAAACTACCCTATTTGGGGGCGATTTTTAAAGTTATTATTATAATCGGAAGGGTACCATTTCAAATTTATCTATATAGCTTCTGTAGTTTGCGTTATCTCCTAAAATGCAGTATTTTTCTTCTAATGTATTTGGATGAGATACCTTTTGGGGCCTCGGTTACGGGAGATTAGTACCTTTATTTTTAAAAGGGGTGCACATATACAATATAATAAAACATATTAACCTAATAGAGCACAGTTGCTTATTTGCCTGGACCAGGTTTTTACTTATTACAATAAATAAATTAACAGTTACTAAATTAGAGTACCAAATTGAAAACTTACACAAAAGTTAAGTAAGCGGTTTATTTGCAGACAACAAACAGTAGATCTTCTGTCTGTGCATAATTTAAGGTTTGAAGCAATTCAACTATTGTCTTTTACAGTTATTATAGTTATTTCTGTGATACTATTACAGTAACACCAAACTCTTATTGTAGCATATTAGTGTTTATTTATTAAGTGCAACTTTAATATTGTATTTACTGCAACACCATTTATGCTTTGTATTATTTATTATTATTATTTATTTTTACTATCATACCACAACTAAAAATGCCGAAATAAAAGAAAACCGCCTTCCGACATTCCTCGGTTTGCGAGTGTTCGTTTTTAAGTGTTTTGTGGAAATCGTTTTTATTTTTTAAACGGTTTTTTTTTTTTTTTTTTTTATTTAGCTCACCCCGTTTGTTTTATTTATTATTCTTTCTTGGGTCAAATTAAGTAATTCAAATTTCACCCTCTTCCTGTCAACCGATTAATCTGAAATTTTGTATACACTTTGGATTTTGGTGACAATACAATTATGTTTATTCATTATCATTATAAATTCAAGATGGCCGCCGCTGCAAAATGGCGGATAATTTATGTTTTATTAATCCCATCAATATGGGTATCAAATGAAAGGGCTCAACAAGCAGAATACAATCCTTACTAATATTATAAAAGCGAAAGTGAGTTTGTTTGTTTGTTACCTCTTCACGCTTTAATGGCTGAACCGATTTTGATGAAATTTGGTACAGAGATAGTTGGAAACCAGGAGACGGACATAGGCTATTTTTTTTAAAAAAAAGAGTGGGATTTGAGGGAGAACGAGGGACGAAACGGGACAACTTAGCGTTGCTATTACAAATCAATAAGGCGCTACCGAAGTTAACGCGAGCGAAGCCGCGGGCAAAAGCTAGTATACTATAAAATTTTTAAATCCAAGATGGCGGCCGCTACAAAATGGCGGATAACGTAGGTTTTATCAATCCCATCAATATGGGTATCAAATGAAAGGGCTCAACAAGCAGAATACAATGTACTATAAAAAATTGAAATACAAGATGGCGCCCGCTACAAAATGGCGGATAACGTAGGTTTTATCGATCCCATCAATATGGGTATCAAATGAAAGTGCTCAACCAGTATAATACAATGTACTATATAAAATTAAAATCCAAGATGGCGGCCTCTACAAAATGGCGGATAACTTAGGTTTTATCAATCCCATTAACATGGGTATCAAATGAAAGGTCTCAACAAGTAGAATACAATTTACTATGCAAAATTGAAATCTAAGATGGCCGCCGCTACCAAATGGCTGATAACAATTTTTTATCAATCCCACCAATATGGGTATCAAATATTATGAATTAAACAGAATGCGAAATAAAAACTAAAAACTAGCTTATCACACGTCCATCGTTGTCGGTTGAACAACTGCCTAATTATAGTGTAACATTACAAAATAAACATTTTAATCAACGATTGTAGACAATTGACGTGCCCCACGGTTTTATTTTAGTCTAGTCTATGCATATGTTTATAATTCCCACGACTGTATCTATTTTATTATTTTTTGGTTTTTAGTACCTACATTTATCTTAAACATTGCAATGTATGTTTAACATAAAACCGTTTAACTTAAAAAGTTTTTTTACCTATTTTTATTTTCAAATAAGCTTGCTGATATGAAACTAAGATGGGGTATTTTCTTTCTTTAAACTTGAAATCGCATAAACAAGAAAATGTGCCGTTCCATACATTATTTTCGATTGACTTAACAGAATGCAAGAAACTTTTTTATTCAAAAAAAAGGTAGATAAAGGTAAAGGTTATCGTTTTGTATTTCGCCCGTGAAACTTTTATACGCCGGTCCTCAAATCCGATAAAAAATAGATGGAAAAGGAAATCGACAAAACTAATCTCAAACTATTCCAAAGAGACCCTTGTGTTGGAGAATATGATAATTGCGAGTAGTAGGTACGTTTCCTAGCATACAGGATGTTGTTAAAAATATACGATCGTGTATAAACTGAAATGAAATCGTTGTGACGAGTAATATTTTGTAATTATAAAATACTAGCTGCACCCCGCGGTTTCACTCGCGTGGTAATAGAATATACAATATATCTTTATGAATTGTAGCCTATGTTTTATTCTGATGTGTAAGCTATATTATTATAAAGTTTGATTAAAATCAATTCAGTAGTTTCTGCGTGAAAGAGTAACAAACATCCATATATCCAATTATCCATACAAACTTCCGCGTTTATAATATTCACGGTAGGCGCAGTGGCTGAACTATTGACTGCTGCGCTGCGTGTCGCGGGTTCGATTCCCGCACGGAACAAATATTTGTATGGCCCACAAATAGTCGTTCGGGTCTGGCTGTTTGTGTATGTGAGTTTAATTGTTTGTAAATGCACCCACGATACAGGAGAAATTCCTAGTTAGGCCTCTGCCTCGAATCTCGCGGGCAGCGGGGCGGCGGCGGCGGCGGCGCGGGAGCGGCAGGATCTTACGCGTATAATCAAATGGACCGGCCCTCGAATACAGCGGTGCAGGAGCGGCGCGGGGGCGGGCAACGAGCGGTGCACTCCAGTCAAGCGGTGACCGCCCGCGTTGCGCGTCTGCATTGTAGGTATAGTGTTGTACATTTTTTTTGTGACGTATCAAAATGTCTTCGGACGTGCAAGAGCTAATTATTTCGGCAATCTTTGAGAGGTCACCCATATGGAACAGCAAAGATATGAACCATAAAAATAGAAGATTAACCAATTATGGGAAGAAATAAAAAACGAACTGAATGTTAAAGTTAAAGTCTTTTCTTCATAATTTCGATAAAACTCGCCATTTATTTTCCTTGCCCTATAGTAGGGATCCACTTCTTCTTTTGCCCACAATAAATCGAGCGTTAGGAATAAATTTGAATCAAAAAGATGTCGCCGTTTTTCAGACATTTCGTTCGCTTATAAAAACAAATATCTCGACAACACAACACTACACCGCTATAGTGCCGCGCGATCTGCCCGCTAGTTTGGAGAACAGGTATGCGTTGCCCGCCCCGCTGCCGCGCCGCCGCCGCCGCCGCCCCGCTGCCCGCAAAATTCGAGGCAGAGGCCTTAGGGGCAACGTTATTTTTAAGAAATAAAAAACAAAATATTAGTAGGACTAAAACAGTATATCAGTTGTATCTTTTCTTGAGAAAATTGTGCTTTCGGAGAAATCTGTTTCAAAAAATGCGTCTTAGTCCAAGTTAAGGCTGGGTAGAAGTTTCTCACATTGATTTTGTGTGAGCACTGTGCACCTAACACGATGTGCAGGTAAACTAAATTATCCTTATGATATTACATTTTTTTTTAGGTTTTGATGTTCTCTTTTAAATAATTTTGTTATTTGTTTTGTCCTGTAGGAGTCTAATAAGCATTTTTCTTTCTTTAAGTAAAAAGAAACCTTTTATAGAACAGTTTGTCAAGAGACTACATTGGGCCACCACCTGCCGGGGTTGTGGGTTGTTCGAAAGAGATACTGCGGCCCTGGAACATAAAGGGTGAGGAACATAGGTGGGTCTTATTGAGTACAAGTCTGACACTCCCCCCGCTCCGTCCAGAGGGTAGTTATTTGATGATTAACCCATCCATAAAAAACGAGACTACATTGCCTAACAAACGTTTTCATTGTTTTGTAATTTTCTATGTTGTTTTGTTAAACGCTTAACGGTTGTTAGACCGGTTTTTAAATATTATTGTAATACTAGATTTATGTTATTTATGTAATTCGGGGTAACACAGTTCCCCTTTCCTGGTTTGCAGGTACCTGCTACCTGTATGTATTGGCAAAGCTAAGTTTTGCCTTTTCCTCCCTCTTTCTCCCTCATTTATCACTTTAAAGCCTATGTTCGTTTATAATATTAGTAAGGATTGTTACTAACTCACGATGAACAATTAAATAAGTGCGGCATACTAATTAAAAGTTACTGAAATTATAATTAAGCCAACATGACAACGTAATTAATTTTTAAACTAAATTAAAAATAATCATTAAACGATGAATAAAGGAAAAATAAAACAAGTGTCAATTTAAGCTGTTGGTTCGACTTTTCAAAATACTAAACCAGTATTGGGTTGAAAAAAATAAAATTTTACCAATAAATGAAATAAAGTCTCAATCTAGAATCTTCCATTTAAAGGTTCCAAAGAAATCGAAACCAATATAAAGTCTTGGGAAGAATTCTTATGAATATTTTCGTATTCGCTGAAAACGAAATGTTCTCAAAGAATTTATAATATTGTGAAAGTATTTGGTGAATTTAAATTCAAGTCCCTTTGCGACCCTGTATGCATCGTTAGTACTTGTCTAAGACGTTTATAAATCTCATTTTTATACTTGTAAATATTTTTATTATTAGTTTATAACCATTTGTAGTTTGTAATAGTTGTTCTAGATGAAATAAATAATGCTTTTTATAGTTTACTAGCTTTTGCCCGCGGCTTCGCTCGCGTTAAATTCGGTAGCGCCTTATTGATTTGTAATAGCAACGCTAAGTTTTCCCGTTTCTTCCCTCTTTCTCCCTCATATCCCAATCTTTTTAAAAAAATAATAGCCTATGTCCGTCTCCTGGTTCCCAACTATCACTGTACCAAAATTCATCAAAATCGGTTTAGCCATTAAGGCGTGAAGAGGTAACAAACAAACAAACAAACAAACAAACAAACTCACTTTCGCTTTTATAATATTAGTAAGGATGTTAAATGGGCTTAGAACCCTCTAAGTCCATTTTATATTAACTATAAGAAGCTTTATAAAGAAAAAACCACAAGTTGCTTACCGTAAAAATTGTTGATAATATTTAACTGAACATTGCGGTTGTAGACCCCAAAAAAAATTTTTTTTTTATACCGATTACCATTTTTCTGTATTTAACACTTATTATGGAAATATAATATATACATACAAAAGAGCAGAAAGGTACCGCTTATTACATTTAGAAAAAAAAACAAAACATTACGCAAAGCCTTAAATTCAAAATGGCATACTTAGATCAAGTCTGAAAGCCTTCAAAATCAACTCAATAAATAAAAAAAATACCCATCAAGTTCAAGTACAAAAAAAACAAAAAGAAGTCTCATTTAATAACATAAATCAACGTAAATACGCAAGAAACACGATAGATAACGCCATTACCAAAACGTCCCGTCTTCTTTCACACGCATTTGCAAGTTTATTTTCCCCGTCTTGCCGTCGCTCTTTATTTTCATTATATTTCCTCAAGATGTCAAGTCATGAGCAAGATTTAATATAGCCACAGTCTATAAAATATCGAACACATGTACAGTACACCCAGTGACATTGAAACTTATAGACCAGGGTAACGCGAAAAAATCATAATCGAAAAAGGAAGAGTAAAAATTTACAACATCAGCCAGTCTCTTTTTAATTTTGAATATTTATTTTTTTATTTGGATCTCCAACAAAGGATACACAGATACATTATAAATAAACAATACAATGGGTTGTTTTAACTGTGTTCCTTCAATTGTAAAAGACCACAGCATGCACTACATATAACTAGGTGTAAAAACAAAAATATTTATAGAAGTGAAAATGGAAAACTATTTTAAAATTATAACAAATCGGGAAAAGAAAAACAGAACGTACATTTGAATAGAGAACAAGTCAAACTTTACTTATGGTGATTCCTTCAATGTTATGTAGCAGTCAAGTCAGTCCTGTACTTCAAATCCTCAATAGAGAAACGGGCAATTTAATTATAACCATTTTAATTGTGTCGTTCAAGGTGATGATGCTAGTCAAGAAAATTTGCATCGAAATGTCACACTTGGCATATTTAACACAGTTCTGGGTTCTTTACCTGCACATATAAGTTCCTTGAAGCGTAGCCATTTTGCTATACGACCTCATTGAAACAAAATATTTGTCTAAGCCATTTCTTTTTTCTTTCTATTGTATCTTTCAATGTTTTTCTTCGACTCCGTCATTATGCTTCTCAGTTAGCACTTAGGAGTTAATTCTTATTATTCGATGCCATTTTCGTTGAACTGGAGTGCTAACAGTCAGTACTAAAAACACAAAGTAGCTTCTTAAAGCTCTTTTTAAGCGAAAACATAACCCTAAAATATTTAGAATATTTGGATTGGCGCCAAAATGAACACACGTACGGTTGGGTAACCAACACCAACCACCAACTAGCAGCACAAATAGTTACCGCGTTTTTTTTAATATTCAGCGATATAGCGAACTACAAACTTCACGAACAAACTGCAATTATTTTTTGCAACACATGACAATCAAAGCGACATGTCAAAGGATGTTCTGTTCTTTTTTCTCTGCGGCAACATTTTCGCAGAAAATCAAAATGGCATCTCGTTTTGGCAGTGGGCCGATGTTTTGTTGGGTTAGTGGGCAATGAACGAGGACCTCTGGGGAAATCTGACGGTTTAGCGGGAACAGGTGGCAAACTTGTCGATAATTTCATTTTCCAAAGTAAATATTGTGAGTAGAAAGCTTTATTAGTTGTTTTGAAAAATAATAGGAAGGTTAGAACGAGAGTTAAACAATCACGTAACGATTAGAAAATTAATGGCTAATAAAAAAAAACACTGCTTTCAAACATCAACTGCGAATATCTCTAATTCGTTGGTCTAGGTTGGTTGATTAGTCGGAAGGGCGACTGCCGAGCATAAGGCTAGAACCTTCGTTCGTTCCCAGGTCAGGCAAAATGTTACTGGGTTTTGGAATTTCGCATTGAGGCTGGATGTGTGTTGGCAATAGGCCATCAAATGGGATAGATAGGCCACCAGATATCAGATAAGCCTTATATATTACTGGAGATATGTGGGTGTATTAGGCACACCTCTGGCTAACCCTTCGAGGATTAAAGGCGTGATGCTATACGAATTTTACGAAAGCAGTGAGCACCTGAAAATGCAGACCATTTTTTTTTCTTTGTGTCGACTATTCTGCCTATGGTGAGCTCATTTATTGTCTTCGTGATCAAAAATAGAAAACAATTATCTATGAGATTTAAAAAATAAAATGCCCCACACTAGGAATTTCTTCGGTATCGTGTGAGTGCGATAACAAACATTTCAATTCATTTACACAAACAGCCAGACCCGTAACAACTAACTGTAGGCCATACAAATAATTGTTTCGCGCGGGGATCGAACCCGCGATACGTCGAACGCTCAGCCACTGCGCTAACCGTGTCGTCAACGAACCATGAACATTATAAATAACTACGCCAGATTATCTAAATACAAGTTAGTGAGAGAACCATTTAAATAATATGATAATTCACATTTTCAAGATCCTGCACTCCATTTTGAATGCTAACATTAATGGAATGGATTTAATTTCGCTTTTAAACTCATTCATCGAATCCAATTTCCGTCTTTTAAAAAATTTAAAGTCCACTTCCGCTGCCAAATGCGTAATGAACTTCCGGAAGATGGCCGTTTACTTTGAATAGAAAAAATGACCTTTTGGAATACTTGCTTTAGTTTATTTTTCATAGTGGTTTTTGTAGGAGTTGATTTTTAAGATATCAGTATTTTTTCGGTTTCTGGGGTCTTCAGAAATACTTAGAATAGAATAGATAGATAGAATATTCTTTATTATTTACACCTTACAAATAACAAGAATAATATTAAACAACTACTTTAAATACTTTAAAACCATTACTTTAGGTATTTATAAGAATAGAAAAAAGCAAGTAATACATTTACACGACTGTAAATACAGTTTTGACAATTAATTGCATTTTGATATTCTGGCGATTTCGAGAAAGATAGTCGCAGTAGGTTGCTTTCGGCTGTTGCAAAAGCTAAACGCACTTCGTTTTTGTGAAAACATTGCGATCTTTGAGTTCTTTGCCATGGAAACGTAAAAAGTGTTTAATCTTTAGATCATGAAAACGACCTTAATCGAGATCATGTTACAAAATCGGTGAAATCCACCCTTATAAATAGGGTGACACAATGGGCGGTCTTATCGCTAAAAGCGAATAATTTGAATAGAATAATTTATTTGTGTAAAAACATGGTTCTAGGGTCTTATTATAATTAGTTGTGAACTTACATGTTTTACCATATAATGGCATAAAATGCTGCATGCAATACATATTAAAATGCTCTAATATTTATCAGAGAATTTTGATATGAAACATTTCTAATAAATCTTAACAATAATATGAGTAATAAAAACAACACAGAACACATTAAAAAAAATTTGTAACCAAATCTATCAATCACTTTTTTTATCAAGAAATTCTTTTACACTATAAAAACAATTGGCTTACCTGCAATACATTGATTGTACGACAAAGTCTAAGTGGGGTTTTTATATATCGAGTGTAGAGAAACTGAATGTGCAAAGACAACGGAATCGTTTTAAATCATTTAAAAAAAATGTTGAGATTGGTGCAGTAGTGCGATTGGCTGCTGTGCCGCCCGTTCCGGTTTCCCGGCACGGAACAAATATTTGTTTGACCAACAGGTAGTTGTTCCTGGTCTGGCTGTGTGTGTATGTTTGTCTAAATGTTTGTGAGGCACACACGATACGGGGGAAATTTCTTGAGTGGAGCATTGTTTTATTCGAAAGAAAATACATCTTCACATAAAAAACCACTCGTGCTTCTAAGTACTTTTTATTTAATTGGTTTAGCAGTAACTCTTACCATAATATCGTCGGCCGAATTGTACTGGCCCTTTATTAGGATTGCCCAAATCTAATGATTGGAAACTACGGCAATCAAGTTAGTCCTAATAGTCTCTAGGGAGACCAACTTTGCTGACCCCTCACGTCTCCATCACTCCTGAGAATAGGTTCAATGTTACAAATCCGTTTTTCGGAAGACAGGTCAAGTTATTTTGGTTTGTAAGTTGACTACGATTTTGGTAGATTTTCCCTATTAGTTGTAATGTTTGTGTTGTCAAAACAATGTTTGTTACAGTATTTTCTAGCCAAACTTTTAGTTGCTTGAAAAATCGAATTTTCAAAGCCTTGTTTATGGATGGGAAATCATCAAATAATTTCCCACGTTCTGGGCGGAGCGGGGGCGAGTGTCAGACTTTTACCAACTAAAACCCACCCATGTTCCTTCTATGTTATTATATGTTGTTCTATGTAGTCCCTTTATGTTCCGGGGCCACGGTATCTCTTTCGAACAACCCGCAGCCCCGGCAGGTGGTGGCCCTTGCAGGCCCCTTTGCTTTACAGACATCTGTATTTGTATGGTGTCAAGAGTGTTATGTAACCTAGGTTCTATGTAAAGTTTTGCAAGCAAAAATTTACCACAATCTTATCAAAATCCATTGTACATTGTATAAAGTGAGTAACTACTTAACTCAAAAATGTTGCGTTGGCTCTCGGTCTAAACGATTGAAACTTCATTCCAGTATTTCATATAGACCGACTATCCTATCTGGCATGCACTACTAGTATACACAGTAACTGTGTTACACGATACTGGCTTCTTACTATTTAAAAAAAAATGGCATCTCGTTGGCCAGCCTATGACGTTGTTAACCGGTCCAACCTGTGGGAAACTTAAAGTTAAAGCTTCCAGCCAGTTAACTGGCAACTCGTAGGTTACTTTCGAGGCTGATAGATCAATCGACAACGTAGCTGACATTCCTGTGATTAAGCTCACAATCTTTTCAAATGAAATTTAAACGAATCGTCAAAAATAAACGAATGATCGAATCGTGCCTCTCAAAATCAGGTTCCCGATCAGACGGATTTCACTGAACAGACGTATCAACGGATCTATCCAGACAAATTTGTAGGAACACTAGACAAGGTCATTCTCAGCAAAGATCAAAAGGCAAATTCAATCGTGTACCCAACTATTTCCTTAATTGTGACCTGGCTTTGCCCTTCGAGATGGTTCCTATAATAATAATGCGGGTCAATGAACTTGAGTTTCCACCCCAGCTAATTTTAGCACTTTAACCATTAAAGCTATTAATTACTTTAAGTAAGAATTAATGTTTTTATAAGGGATATTTTTAAATGCACATCTGTATATTTTTTTCAGCACACTAGGTAACTCCACTAATTAACTGAATGCATACCAGAAAAATGAATGCTGTGCAAAAAAACCAATTGATTAACTAAACAAGTACTGCAAAAAAAACTAAAAAATAACACAAAACGAGATGACCTTTTTTATCGAATTCACACCAAAAATGTGGTTCGTACATCGGATATATGATTTATAAAACAAAAATACGAATTGCTTATCAAAAATACTAACTTGCACTCTAAATTGTACTTTCGTATTGTTTCTAAAGGGATAATATTTTTGTATTCACCAAAAATACTGATCGTGCACCAAATATTCTTTCCTGAATGTTAAAAAAATGCGTAGGTTAGGTTAGGATAAAACTGTGACCCCCTACGCACGAGCCGAGCGAGCGGAGCGAGCCATGCCGCGGCAGCGGCCGGCGAGTGCCAGTAACGACTTGCATTAATAGAAAATGGATAAAGATATAACACTTTTTTATTGTAGTGCGCTGATGCTCGTTATGACATATTTTAATTAACATATTTTGGTGCACATTCAGTATATTTGGTGGAACACAGGTAAAATTAGGTAAATGAAATGGGAATAAATTGAAGTACTTTTAAATACCATCCTTTCTAAAGTGTTTTTTCTAAACTGAGTTACCACTCAGTGTGCCAATGTTTGGTGCATGTTAAGTGAGCACTTGATTATTTTTTTGTGTACCTAATTATATAAAGATTACTGATTAAATTGGGTTTTATTTAGAATAAACGATGTTCCTAAAAGTAAATTAGGTGATGGTTTTCCTTAAAAAGGTTTAATATGTTTGTTGAATTATAGAATGGTTAGATATACTATTTTGATAATAGTTATTCGTTCAGTAAAACAGTTCTGCAAATACCATTAAACAGTATATCGAATTTGATTTATTTAGTGTGCATAATTTGAGTGCAAGTCAGTATTTTTGGTTTAACTTTGAAATATTTTGATCGAAAAAAGGGAATATACAGATATCGATTTAAATACATGCCTTTTTATAATAGCTGAAGTCATTAATATTTGACTTTACAATTACTCATAATTTTTAATTAAAACAGTCTTTGTTAATTCAAGTGGATTTGTATTATGGACCACCCTTTTTGGATTGAACTTGAAATAAGTTTCAAATTCAATTATCATAAATATTTAAAATTCAAATAAATTTAAATAATTATTTAAAATTCAAATAAATATAAATAATTATTTAAAATTCAAATAAATGTAAATAATCATTTAAGATTCAAAGAAATAAAAATATGCATGTGCTTCAAAGAAATATTAATAAGTTAATATACAGGACCAAGCAGTAGTAGAAGAAGAAGCAGTAGTAGTGTCCATGGAGTTTCTTGTCTGTTCTCCTTCATAGAGATCAACGCTTTGGAATGAGCAACAACAGTACTTTCACAAGTTATTATGCCTTATGTCTGGGATTGTAGCTTCATTCTTTTGTTCCGTGACATTCAAAACAGCCAAAGCAAAAGTTAAATCCTTACTAATATTTTAAAAGCAAAAGTGGGTTTGTTTGTTTTTTGTAACGTCTTCACGACCATTTAGGTCACACCGATTTCGACGAATTTTGGTACAGAGATAGTACAGAGGTAGGATCCTGGAGACTAATATAGGCTAATTAAAAAAAAAGTGAGAAAAGGGGAGCAAAGGGGGAGCAAAAAGGGAAGAAGAGGGAAGAGAAAGATATTTTTTTTCGATCATCGCCCGGGTTAACGTTAGCGTTAGCCCAAAGTAAATATGCCACGCGGGCGAAGTCGCGGCGAAAGCTAGTAATTAAATAAAAAAAAAACACTTGTAAATTTGTTTGCCTTGTCATCATCCTAATTAAATAAAAATTAACCATTACTTTGACCGGGCTACACTCCTAATAGTATGATGGGTACTTTTAACGAATCCCTGAAATCATTAGGGAATTACCCAACATTGGTGACCATTAATTTCATTGGTAGCTAGATTTGTACAGAATGACCCAATTAAAACTTGTGTGAGAATCGACCAATGTTTGTGGAATAAAGTTTGTAGTACACAAAGAGTTAAATGTGAGAATATTCAGAAAATATGATCGAAGTTTTTGTTCTTGTTTTAAAAGCAGTCTGTAAATCACTTAAAAACAATTAAAAAAAATTAACAAAAAAGTTTTGTTATAGTTGTCGGTGACTTTTGTTTGTTTTTTTTGCTCCCGACTTCCGGAAGTAAACCTTTTTTCGTTTTTTAGTGGTTTATTGGAAGTTGGTTGTTTTTTTTCTTATTACGCGTTCATGCATGGTTCTCCGATCATATTGCTTTCGAACTGAATCTCAGTCATTTAGAGTATGATATAGTTCAGCATAGTCTTGTGTATGGAACGTTCTTTACGTGACCACTACAATAATCGGTTTTCGATAAGCGCGGTGTTGTGGGCGCTGTTTACATTCTCATTTCTAGTGTAAACCGCGTTAACTAGGCGTCTGTTTTACCAAAATGTTCAATGTACGAATGTTAAGGGTTAAAATCGAGCCAACTTTGGACATAACGTGTTGGTTATGTAATGTTTAACTGAAACTGAATTAGAACAGTTCTGTGTTCTAATTCAGTTTCAGTTCAAGCAAGACTTTTTTAACTGCACGAATGGCGCAGTAGCTGAACGATTGACTGCTGCGCTGCGTGTCGCGGATCGATTCCCGCACGGTACAAATATTTGTATGGCCTACAAATAGTTGTTTCGGGTCTGGCTGTTAGTTGGTGTATGTGAGTTTAATTGTTTGTAAACGCACCCACGCTACAGGAGAAATTCCTAGTTTTTTTTAAAACACAAATAAATAGTACAATGTTTTTACTACACTTACACTTAAGTGCACTTCTTGTCGAAATACTTTATGGATTTCCTCCGTCATGTCTGGGATGGCGGAGGGGTATGTCAGACTCCTACTGACTGGCACCACACGGTGTTCCTTTTATTCACTTCTAACCTAATAGCACACCTGTATTAAGGTATGTTGAAGTGTATTGGAAGGCGAGCCGATAGCAAATAACCGGGATCGTGGATCCAAACTCTGTGGCTACCTATGAAAAACTCCTGGTGGAAAAGCCCAATAAAACGTTTCCCATTCCTGGAATCGAACTCAGAACGTCATGCCCAGCAGTTGTGATTGGGACCACTATACCAACCAATTGAATTATTTAGAGAAAATTGCTTTTCTGAATGTCCCTTTACCTTACTGTCTTTTTTTTTGCTGATGGAAAATCATAAAATAACTTGCCTCGTTCTGGGCGGAGCGGGGGGGGGGGGGGGATTTTTACCGATTAAAACCAACCCCCATGTTCCTTCTTTTGGCCTTTATGTTCCGGTGTTCGGTATCTCTTTCGAACAACCTGCAACCTCGAAACAACCCGCAAACCCGGAACCTTACTGTCTGGCTAATCACTTTACCATGATAACTGCTTTGTCGTCCAGGTCGAAGCCACAATAGGGCTGTCCTACCTGTCAGCTACGATTTTCAAATGTTATTATGATATGTTGACCATAGAAATCTATCCTGATACTCTGCCGTAAGTACACGCTAGAAATCATAAAAAATTAGGTCCAAAGCTTGTTTGCTCCCAAAATTCGGTCGACCCATGCTTGATAAACAGCATACACAATGATGACAAAGCAGCACACTTCACTGGTAAGTCCATCGCTATTTCCATGCGAACTGTCATCGACAATGCCCAACAATCGGGTTCTAAACCAGCGCTATAAGGCCTCATCCAGGGTGATGATCTCGTGGACGAGGCGGGAGCAAATATTATGTTTAAAATATATGAATATGCTGTTTGCGGTCGTTTTCGAGTGAATTGTAAGAACCTAGCTTGACGAGAGTAATAGGCTAGTTTTAAAAAAAATATTAGTCCGTCTTTTAGATTATTCGAAAATAAGGGATTTTTTTATGCTGCATTTTTTCGCAACGAGTGACGTCTCACGTAATTTTAATGGGCTATATCTTTATAATTTTTAGTCTAATTTACAAATAAAAATAGTTGAAAAACTCATCAGATACAGGAGAATGTTCTAGTGATCAACGATTATTTTTTAAACAACAAAAAAATCGCTCCCGCCTCCTCGACCGCTACAGTCAGTACACACTCACTTTAAACAAGGCCATAGTGTTGTTCCACGCAGGAATTTACCGAACCCAAATTCGAATTAAGCCTCGGTTAGTTGCGAAACGAAAACTGAGTTAGGATGGTCGGGATTATGTAAATATTGGGTTTGTTCAAGCCGAATAAGATTTCCGACACGATTGTATATCTGATTCGGAATTTCAAGAGTTCCTTAAAAAAAAGGTTATCTTGATCTTTGAGGGTCTTTCGTAAAACTTGTTGACCAAGCAAGATTGGGAGATAATTTTGTCGTTTTTAATGAGTCGATTTTGCATAAGCATATTGTGTCTTCAATTTATTTAATTAATATTCTTTATTATACTAACGACTAAATAATAACAGACACTTAGTTAGATCTCTAGGTTAAGCCGTACTTGTTTAGGTTGATCTGTGGGTGGGTGTCCAAAGTTTCCTCAGTGCCTCGGAAAGCACGTTAAGCCTTTGGTCTCGGCTGTCATTTGTAGATATTGACAGTCGTAACAGGTACTCGATAAAAAGGCCGACCTTAACTTAGTTGGAACAAGGTTAGGCAGATGATCTATCAATGTATGTCATCACGAGCTATGCCAAACTATGTCTTGTGTCTCAAAAAAAAAATAAGCAAGTCACCAAAGTAAATTTCACCCTTGGATACTTAAACTTAATGCCTTGTTCAATCTCGCCGAAGTTTTTTGTACATGATCATTAGCATAAGTAATATATTGAATACAACAGTGGCCTCGTTAAGACATTCAAGGGCGCTTTTAAGCTCCAGCAAAACAAATGCGAATCCCGCGCGTGTCGCAGGACGAGTTTCGCTTGCGTTGATTGTGTCAACTAACTTGTTTAAAGTGCGATGATTGTGTCAACTAACTTGTTTAAAGTGCGATGATTGTGTCAA
This sequence comes from Ochropleura plecta, assembly GCA_905475445.1. Classification (NCBI taxonomy): domain Eukaryota; kingdom Metazoa; phylum Arthropoda; class Insecta; order Lepidoptera; family Noctuidae; genus Ochropleura; species Ochropleura plecta. The sequence goes on from FR997739.1 coordinate 14,378,797, forward strand.
CTAACTTGTTTAAAGTGCGATGATTGTGTCAACTAACTTGTTTAAAGTACGATGATTGTGTCAACTAACTTGTTTAAAGTGCGATGATTGTGTCAACTAACTTGTTTAAAGTGCGATGATTGTGTCAACTAACTTGTTTAAAGTGCGATGATTGCGCTTATTTTCGTTGGATCCCAGTTTTTGATCCCACTTTAATATTTTTGGCGTTGGATCCCACAAAACATTATTATATATTTCCGTTGAATCCCAAATTTGAAAAATACGTTTTATTGCCACTGAATCCCAAAAACTATTTCCGTTGGATCCCAGATGTTTAAAAACATCTGAATGCGGGTACATCCAACAACAAAATCACAATAATATTTTAAGGCGAAATTTTGTATGTATGTTTGTTATTCCAACACGCTCAAACTTCTAGACTGATTTGGATGAAATTTGGGTATGTGGATAGGTTATGTTAGAATAACGGGTGCCTGCCGTTTTTCCGAAAAGATTTGGACAAAATTTCATTACCCAAACAAATTATAGGAACCGGGAACTAGGTTTGGTTAGGTTAAAACTGTGACCTCCTACGCACGAGCCGAGCGAGCGGAGCGAGCGGTGCCACGGCAGCGGCCGGCGAGTGCCACAAACGACTTGCATTTATAGAAAAAAGAGATTGTTTTTAGTTGTTTACCCGGAACTGAACTATTTAGATTAGGATAATTACTTATTTACAAAAAAAGGTTAGGTTAAAACTGTGACCTGTGTGCCAGAAACGGCCACATTATATAAAAAAAAAATATGGAAAAATTATGACGGCAGTATTTTTTTTGAGCTAAGAGGCGCTTGTTTTGAAGGCGTTCATATTTATTTATTTATAAACATCACAAATAAACCTGATCATTTTTAACTCATGCCAGTCTAGTACTATTTGGAGTACATCATTTGTCTCATTTATTCCCCAGTGGCAACAATCCTAAAAAATCCAAAATACACACACAGTGTTTTTGAAATATTTAATAAAAGTAAATCACTTTTCTTCTGAAATGTACACATGTTGTCATAAAATGGGATTCAATGGTAATATCAAATGGGACCCATCGTTAATACCTAAAAAATGGGATCAAAAACTGGGATCCAACGAAAATAAATCGATGATTGTGTCAAGTGACTTGTCTAAAGGTGTTTAAACTAATGCGAATATTCTTGTAAACCCTTTATGAGTTTGAATTGACTAATTCGTCTCGTCTCCCATATCGGATGGCATTTAGCGCAGTGTGGCTAGAGTTTTACACAATATTTCAACTGTGAGACGATTTTCAATCTTTTTATCATTGAAAAGGTATACTCCCGAAGACGTCCATATCAATTTTTTTATCTATTTTGTTTCGGTAGTTTATAAGTTATCTTCTAATGTTCTTTGACGACACGGTTGGCGCAGTGGCTGAGTGATGGACTGTTGCGCCGCGTGTCGCGGTTTCGATCCCCGCACGGAATAAATATTTGTATGACTTAGTAGTTGTTTCGGGTTTAGCTGTTTGTGTAAAAAAATACCTTATATTTCTTGCAATTCTTATATACTTACAAAGACAGATATTAACTAAGTGTTAGTACTTATTTTTCATCTGAAATGATTTTTATTAAATTTTTAACTTATTTATTTTCGTCTCAAATATTAAGGACGCGTTTGCAAAATTGATAGGCATAGAATCGAACTACTACATTGACAAAGTCACACATACTAAAGTAGGCACGGAAATATTAGTCAAGTGAACTCATTTTGATACATTGAATAGTTTTTTTTCGTAATTCTTCGTACCATCAAAAAATATTTCATATTTTTGAGATATTATGAGACCTTACCTCCGGACTTGACGGAGTGACTTGAAGGTGTACTTCGGTGACTGCTACTGGAACTCCTCGACGGATTGAACTAGATGTGTCGAGTTTGGGCTCATTTTGTTAGTTATGATGAGACCTTACCTCTGGACTTGATGGAGTGACCTGAAGGTCTACTTTGGTGACTGCTACTGGAACTCCTCGACGGATTGAACTAGATGTGTCGAGTTTGGGCTCATTTTGTTAGTTATGATGAGACCTTACCTCTGGACTTGATGGAGTGACCTGAAGGTCTACTTCGGTGACTGCTACTGGAACTCCTCGACGGATGAAACTAGATATGTCGAGTTTGGGCTCATTTTGTTAGTTATGATGAGACCTTCCCTCCGGACTTGATGGAGTGACCTGAAGGTCTACTTCGGTGACTGCTACTGGAACTCCTCGACGGATTGAACTAGATGTGTCGAGTTTGGGCTCATTTTGTTAGTTATTATGAGACCTTACCTCTGGACTTGATGGAGTGACCTGAAGGTCTACTTTGGTGACTGCTACTGGAACTCCTCGACGGATTAAACTAGATATGTCGAGTTTGGGCTCATTTTGTTAGTTATGATGAGACCTTACCTCTGGACTTGATGGAGTGACCTGAAGGTCTACTTCGGTGACTGCTACTGGAACTCCTCGACGAATTGAACTAGATGTGGGGTGTGTGTGATGTGATGTAAATGACAATATTTTATTTCGCTAAAACAAATGCTTATTCGTCAAGAACTTGTTGGAGTGATCTGAAGTTTTACTTCAGTGACTGCTACTGGAACTCTTTGACGGATCAAACTAGATGTGTCGAGTTTGGGCTCGTTTTGTAAGTTATGATGAGACCTTACCTCCGGACTTGATGAACTAGATGACAGGAACTCCTCGACGGATTGAACTAGATGTGACGAGTTTAGACTCGTTTTGTTAGTTATGATGAGACCCCATCTCCAGACTTGACGGAGTGACCGATACACTGACATGAGGATGTACAGACGCCATTATAATGATGTGTTTGCCTCTTTAGTTCGATGATAATCCTTACTAATATTATAAAAGCGAAAGTGAGTTTGTTTGTTTGTTTGTTTATTTGTTTGTTTGTTTGTTACCTCTTCACGCTTTAATGGCTACACCGATTTTGATGAATTTTGGTACAGAGATAGTTGGGAACCAGGAGACGGACATAGGCTAATTTTTATTTAATAAAAGTGTGATATGAAGGAGAACGAGGGAAGAAAAGGGAAAACTTAGCGTTGCTATAACAAATCAATCAGGCGCAAGAGCAAAAACTGCAGGTCTGATTGGTGTGTTAAACCGAATTTAACGCGAGCGAAGCCGCGGGCGAAAGCTAGTTGAAAATAAAGAGAATTTATACCAGTTAGCAAAAGCATTCAAAACAGTACACGTTTAGACCCAGCGCACACCGCTGAGGTAAGAACACGTCATAACTTATAAAACGAGCCCAAACTTGACACATCTAGGTCGACCCGTCGAGGAGTTCCAGTAGCAGCCACCGAAGTAGACCTTCAGGTCACTCCATCAAGTCCGGAGGTAAGGTCTCATCATAAGTAACAAAACGAGCCCAATCTCGACACATCTAGTTCAATCCGTCGATGAGTTCCAGTAGCAGTAACCAAAGTAGACCTTCAGGTTACTCCATCAAGTCCGGAGGTAAGCTCTTATCATAACTAACAAAACGAGCCCAAACTTGACACATCTAGTTCGATCCGTCGAGGAGTTCCAGTAGCAGCCACCGAAGTAGACCTTCAGGTCACTCCATCAAGTCCGCAGGTAAGGTCTCATCATAAGTAACAAAACGAGCCCAATCTCAACACATCTAGTTCAATCCATTGAGGAGTTCCAGTAGCAGTCACGCAAGTAGACCTTCAGGTCACTCCATCAAGTTCGGAGGTAAGCTCTCATCATAAGTAACAAAACGAGCCCAATCTCGACACATCTAGTTCAATCCGTCGATGAGTTCCAGTAGCAGTTACCAAAGTAGACCTTCAGGTTACTCCATCAAGTCTGGAGGTAAGCTCTTATCATAACTAACAAAACGAGCCCAAACTCGACACATCTAGTTCGACCCGTCGAAGAGTTCCAGTAGCAGTCACCGAAGTAGACCTTCAGGTCACTCCATCAAGTCCGGAGGTAAGGTCTCATCATAAGTAACAAAACGAGCCCAATCTCGACAAATCTAGTTCAATCCGTTGAGGAGTTCCAGTAGCAGTCACCGAAGTAGACCTTCAGGTCACTCCATCAAGTCCGGAGGTAAGCTCTCATCATAACTAACAAAACGAGCCCAAACTCGACACATCTAGTTCGACCCGTCGAAGAGTTCCAGTAGCAGTCACCGAAGTAGACCTTCAGGTCACTCCATCAAGTCCGGAGGTAAGGTCTCATCATAAGTAACAAAACGAGCCCAATCTCGACACATCTAGTTCAATCCGTCGATGAGTTCCAGTAGCAGTTACCAAAGTAGACCTTCAGGTTACTCCATCAAGTCTGGAGGTAAGCTCTTATCATAACTAACAAAACGAGCCCAAACTCGACACATCTAGTTCGATCCGTCGGGGAGTTCCAGTAGCAGCCACCGAAGTAGACCTTCAGGTCACTCCATCAAGTCCGCAGGTAAGGTCTCATCATAAGTAACAAAACGAACCCAATCTCAACACATCTAGTTCAATCCGTTGAGGAGTTCCAGTAGCAGTCACCGAAGTAGACCTTCAGGTTACTCCATCAAGTCCGGAGGTAAGCTCTTATCATAACTAACAAAACGAGCCCAAACTCGACACATCTAGTTCGATCCGTCGAGGAGTTCCAGTAGCAGTCACCGAAGTAGACCTTCAGGTCACTCCATCAAGTCCGGAGGTAAGGTTTCGTCATAACTAACAAAACGAGCCCAAACTCGACACATCTAGTTTGATCCGTCGATGAGTTCTAGTAGCAGTCACCGAAGTAGAACTTCAGATCACTCCAACAAGTTCTTGACGAATAAGCATTTTGTTTTAGCGAAATAAAATATTGTCATTTAGAAAAATCTTATCTTGTCAAGTATCAAATTTGATTTATCCAATATTTCGTATTTATACAGCGATCTTTTCAACACAAACTGCTTCTGACAGGCGATACAGCGTCCACTCACAACGGCAGCCGAGTGCGGATTGAGATTTCATCCGGAATGTTTGTGCAATAAATCAAAACAGGAACAAAAAATAAAATAACCCTTATTGCAATCGCTTAAGATTCACCCATAATAGCAAAATATATGGAAAAATAAGTTTCTTATTTTATTTTTTGTGCGAGTATTTATGACATTGCGACATAATTTTTTTTCCTAGATTTAAAATAGACTATATTTGCCTACTTGTAGTATTTTTAGAAATCTTAAAATGTGTTTTTAGTAGAACAAAAAATGTACCTAAACACAACCCGGTATCGAGAAAATTGTGGTTAATGGCAACGGCCGATCGTTTTTACAGTATTAAAAACTATTATTAACAAGAAAACAGTTTCCTCCGTTTAAAGCTAAAGAACCAATCTATTTGTGGTAGTTATAAGTTACATTTGATTTGGTTCAGTTTAGTCATAAAATGTACCAAAAAACAGCATAATTTCGTCCGAATTGTAAATGCGCCCTTAAACATACTAAGTAACTTACAAATAAATTAAAAAATAGCGTCAAAAAATTCGTCCTCAACGCTATCAGTTGGCAACGTCCCCAAGAGACTGGCCGCATTGCCACGTTGTATGGCAACGCTAAGCCTCTGGCCAAAGTAAAAGCCAGCCCTTGGGTCACGGGAAGTGTCAACCAAACGTTTTGATATTTCCTTAAACAGGCTGTGAGCACAAGGACCCCACGGTCCCAGAGTTTCAACCCCAAACGGCTCGAAAATATAGTTACCAATAAGGTTACTATATTTACGCCGCTTGAGGTTCTCTGCAGCCGCAGCAGCAGCGCCAGCGCAGCACGAAGAGCTAGGAAGATGGGATGGCGCAAGAGTATCGACGCACGTTGCGTCCCACACTAAAGGCCTACCCAACTTCCACGGAAACAAAGACATACCGTCCGGTCTTTTGCCATCGTCGTGTGCCAAGCCATTGGGTTCTAAAACAGCTGGAATGCCTACGGTGACAAGAGCTCGACGGATGATGTCATTAATATTCGCGTGCCGCGCAAAACGGCCCGCACTTCGGCTGCATGATAGACCGTGGTGTCTAAGGCTGTTGACTACTTCACCACAATGACAGCGATGAGGAGAACAACAAGGAGCACCTAAACGTAAGGTAGCAGCGAGGCGGAAAGTAGTGTCATCGAATAAAGTGCCTATGCTCGACGACGGTAGTGCGTAAAGCCAAAGACCCGACTCCCACTTGCTCACAGCCAAAAGGCGCGCACGCTCAGCAGTAGTAGCAGACGTGTTCAGTAGATTATTCTGAACTACTCTGCAGAGCGGCTCGTCCCACTGTCTCTGAGAAAATGGTTTGTCGGGTTGTTCAGTGCTCGGGCAAGCGATTTTCCAAGCACCCTTAGCCTCGGAGAAGCACGGCACATCAAAATCAATCAGTGTGGAAGCCAGGATATTCCTGATTAATTTCTCAGTACCGTGGACCGAGGATAAGAAAGCTGGTAGACTAATACTAGAAATTTTGCGGACGCCGAGTCCTCCCAAACGAATGGGAAGAGTGGCTTGAGCCCAAGCTCGGTCGTCCAGAGCCACATTTAAAATCAAAGATAAAGTATGTCTGATAATTTGATCCATTTTGTCCAAAAGATGAGTGTGCTTCCATAAAGGGGAAGCACGTAGGAAATATGTTAATTTAATCACACCCAGACACAGAACAAACAATCATGCTCATCACACAAAGTTTGTCCTGGGTGGGAATCGAACCCACGACCTCCGGCTCAGCAGTCAGGGCCACTAACCACTAGACCAACAGGCCAGTCAATTTATTAAATTTATCTAAATCAATAATTTATTAAATTATTCTGCAAGAACCCCTCTGCAGGTGAAGGTCTCCTCCAAAGATGCTGTTTGTGTATGTGAGATTAAATGTTTGTAAATACACCTTATATCTTTAAATAGTAATGGAAAATTAATACTCGATAAACATTTGTGTCAGATACCTACCAGAATACCACAACTAAAAAGACTGTTTTTTTAGACTCCAAAAAACACTAAAGATATGGAAAATAAGTTTACTTATGATATGGAAAGTAAGTAATGAAACAAAATCACCGACTTCCGCGAGTAAACTTATTTACGGTTATTTTTGATAGTCGTTTTATTTTTTGCAAAAAGTTTCGTATTCTTAGAAATGAAAGCTTAAAACAAACTGTTTGTTAGACAGTAGGCAACATAAGTGTCCAATAAGCCTAGTTGTCATTCTTAACAGTGATCGCCTTTCAGATTTTGTTTTTGACCTAGAAACGAACAAAAGTGCGTCTTCTTTCCAACGTAAGTAGGTAAATTGAGGGACGCGAGATGCTGAGATACCGAAGTGCTTTTAGATGCTGTGCTCATCTATTGTGCGATGGTGAGATTTTATCGATGTCAGGTTTTTTATGCGTAGCTTAGAACGTTTGTTAGAGATCATAAGGGCGGATTTCACCAATACTATTGAAGGCATTCAGCACGGTTTAAACTATGTTCAATTTTCCATAACGTGATTTAAATAATAAATGAGAGATGGACAGTGTTTAGTTAATTTAAAGTGAGTTTGTTTGTTACGTCTTCACGCCTAAATGACTTAACCGATTTTGATGAAATTTGGTACAGAGATAGTTGGGAGCCTGGAGACGGACATAGGCTATATAAAAAAAAAGATTGAGATATGAGGGAGAAAGAGGGAAGAAAAGAGAAAACTTAGCATTGCTATTACAATAAATAAGGCGCTAGTGCAAAAACTACAGGTAGCAGGTACCTATAAATCAGGAAAGGGGAACTGTGTTATCCCAAATTTATAGCTAGTATGTCCTAAATCTGGCATTATTAATTGTCTTTCGATAGTTGAGTAAATTTTAAACATAAACATTGTTGTGGCATCGTTTTTGAGGTCACACAGTGACTACCTCCAGGGTTGCGGGTTGTACGAAAGATATACCGCGGCCCCGGAACATAAAGGGCAAAAGAATGAACATGAGTGAATTTTAGTCAGTAAAAGTCTAGCCCAGAGCGGCGGAACATATTTGATGTTTTTACATCCGCAAAAAAACCCACTGGCCTTTAATAGCATCTTTTGAATAATATGCAAATTAATTTGATAGATAAACATTTCACTAACAAATCAAAGACACAGGTAAATTAAATAGGTATTATTTTTAATTATTCTTAAATTAGTTCTTATTAATATTCACCTAGCATAAGCTCGCGGCATCGTTCACAAGGAGTTTGGTAATTGTCCCAAAAAATCGTACTACCGGAATAAAAAGCATTCGGAGTTTTCATTCAGGCTATAAAGGAGATGGACGAAATGTACCCCAAAGTGAACAAAAAGAAATAGGTATAGGTATTATAAATATATTTTTTTTAAGAATTTTGGAAAATGTATATGTATATGTAATGTATAACGTACTATACCAGACGCGGGAAAGTACTCAAAAGAAAAAGTTATTTTCATTTTGATTTCACTCGAAAGGACCCTCAACGTTGCCATATAATATCAACAAAGAACAGAACAGGGAAAATCGCTAACTAAACACAAACCGGGCCTTAAATGTTAAATATTCATAAGTTATCTTATCGTAAAATATAATACACAATTATTATTATTTTATGCTTTCTGATCCGTATAACAAAAACTTTGTTTTAATAAATAATTCAAATTAATATAAGTGCAGTTATAGATCAGATTACGTCGCTTTTGTGCTGGTAACACTCAACCGTCCCGACCGTCAAATGTCACATCACATTCGTTTAAACTCTTGCGCCGTTTCGTTTTGCGTTAAAACATATTAGGTATACGTTTTTATTTTATAGTGTCTTAGCCACGCGAGTGTTCCCCTAATTAAATTGTATACTGTGTACTTAATACTAAATATACAATGTGCCCAGTCACGGACTAGCGATTTTGATGTACTTATATAACAAACATTCTAGTACTCAAATTTATTGATTTTCAAAAAAAACTACCATTTTTTTTGACAAAAAGTTCACAAAACTTTCGTTGATTTGCATATATTTTTGGACTTAAATTTCGTTTTCTAAAGCTACGAAAATGTAAGCTCATCATTTCTTGAATTAAACGATAGTTTAGAAGAAACCTATTTTCGTCTCAGTAACACCAAAACTTTGAGAGATATGATTATTTTTTGTACACGCATAGAGAATATGTCAAAATGGCTGCCAAAAAGCGGGAAATGAATTAGACCCCAGTGTGTATCGTAATGAGTAGCATATTAAAACACTCGTTGCATAAATATCTAGAATATCGCTAGTCCATGACCGGACACATTGTATAAACCACTAGTAGGGCCCAGCGGTTTCACCCACTGCTCAGCTCTTTATTGTCATAGCGTGATGATGTTGTATAGATTATCAATTTCGTGAAAGACAGCATATGCAAAATTTTAAGTCGATGCGGCCGAGAAATTGCCTTTTCCCATACAAACTTTGCCACCCTGATTCACCCACTTTTTTTTTTGTTGATGGGAAATTATCAAATAACTTCAGTGTGTCAGACTTGTACCATCTATGTTCCTTCTATTGCCCTTAATGTTCCGGGGCCGCGGTATCTCTTTGAAACAACCCGCAATCGCGGTGTCTCGCCCCCTTAGGGGTTGAATTTTGCAAAATCCTGTCTTAGTGAGCACCTACGTCCTTATAGTATCCCCTATACAAAATTCGAGACCTCTAACACAAGTAGTTTCCGAGATTTCGTGATGCGTGATTTAGTGAGTCATCGATTTTCTCTTTTATGAAATAGATGTAAGTAATATTAGTAGGATTGAGTAATCATAGAATTTATTCATCTACATCATGTATATCCTTATCATATTCCTTACACTTAAGTCCGGCTTCTCAACAATGAACAAACTTTAACCTCGCATTTATTCCCGGGATAGCGCTCTATAAATCCCGGGCATCCCTTGAAAGTCATGAAAACTATTGGCCTTAGTTATTGTGCTGCTCTTCCAATTAGAGAGGTTATCGATTTTATTCCACACACTTTTGAAGATAGGTTGCTAGTGTACTCTTAACTGTACTGCTGTGGTTTTATAGTTTCTTTTTAATTAATTTTCTGCATCGCTTTAAGGATGTTGTTGGCTTTTAATTTTAACCGACTGCAAAAAAGGAGGAGGGTCTGCGTTCGATGTGTGTTTACCGATTACTCCGCCAACTGTGGACCGATTTTCATAATTCTTTTTTCGAAAAGGTATAGTTCTGAGTTGGTCCCATATCAAATTTATTGAAATTGCTTGGGTAGTTTGTGGGCTATCGTCTATGATACATATTTTTCTTCCATGTCTAAATGGATGATTCGATAATCTTTTAGTAACCATGAAAAATTATTATTCGATAAAGTCTTAGTAAGTGTCGTGTCGAAGGTTTTATCTATTAAGCACCCCAGGTACTTTTGAAGGCCGTGTCAAAGGCACGTCCGTTTTCCACGCGCGTCTCATGGAGATTTCAGGAAAACAGAAGGGCCTGTTAGGGCCACTGCCAGCCGGGGTTTCGGGTTGTTCGAAAGAGCTACCGCAGCCCAGGAACACAAACGGCAAAATTCAAATCAAAATATTTTTATTTCACATAGGCCTACATGAGCACTTATAAAACGACAAGAAGAAGTGCACAGTTTGGGTAAGCCTTTTCTATGGAGAAGGACCTGGCAAGAAATTCCACGGTTATTCTTTTAAAATCATTTGGTATTACAGTGTTGTTGTTACAGCGTTAGTACTAAAGTGTGAGAAGACAACGTAGGCACGACAATAATTCATGGCTAACTTTACAAAACGTAAAATAAGATACAAAGGTTAACAAAAGTAAACAAGCGTCTAGAATCTACACGGCGGCGGCGCACAAAGTCCGCTCATTCACAAAGAATTGGTAAATAAGGTTGATAATCACCCTGCGCGGTTCGAAAGAGATATCGCGGCCTCCGAACGTAAAGGGCAATAGAAGGAACATGGGTGGGTTTTACTTAGTACAAGTCTGACACTCCCCCCCCGCTCCGCCCAGAGCGGGGGAAGTTATTTGATGATTTCCATCAACCGCAAAAAAAGGTTGATAATCACAAAAGATGGAACATAGATGGGTTTTAATCAGTTAAAGACTCAGACTTCCTCCCACTTCACCCAGAGTGTTAGAAGGTATTTGACGATATCCGATCCAAAAAATGGGACTTTAGAAACAAGTTCTTAAAATCTTTACCTCCATAACCGATCGACGATCCTTCGAACCAATGGCGCCGACAAAAATATCATGCAAAAAAGATTCCATAAAGCGTTTCGTGTACTACCTTACTTCCCTTTCACATAATGAACTATCGATTCTGCTCCCTCGCTCAAGTTTCATCTTATTTCCATCGAGACCTAATGACTTTGGCTACGGTGAGATACGCACTCAAATCCCTCGTATTAAGGTGCGATATAATATAACCATTAAGGTGCCTTAGGTGGATGGGATGGTTTAGCCTTACATACGCTTGTGTTACGGCTGATAGCGATATTGAGTCTTACAGGAAGGTTCAGCGGTCCTGACAGCCGGTCTAAGTTAAGTTTAGGATATCGGTATTATCAAGGTTATTGGGAGCTGAAGGATCTATAATAATAATAATCCTCGGTACACTCAGCGACTATTGTGCCAATAGTCGTATCTGCCATTGGGTTAATTGCCTAGAGCCTCGACCATACCTGAGGAGGCTCTCGTTAGGCAGCTGGATCAAGGGCTCGATACAGAAAGCGGTACTCCTGGCCACGGCTCGTATTGTTAGGAGGTTTCTTTCTCTGGAGCCCTGACCGCCGGTAGCTTGGACCCTATTCCCGATACCGGTGGGCTACTATTTTTATATTTTTAAATGTGTTTTTTCAAAACTGCTTGTAATGTTACAGGCAGTTTTTCCCATAGACAAAACTTTGAAGTTTTCAGGGCCATTGCCAACTTGTGCCTGTGCCGTACCGTTTTGCTTCTTAACAAGGCTTGCCACTGATTGCCTTCAAACAATAGGTACAGAACGTCTACAGTAGACCGTGGAGTCGTAACTCAGTATTGCCTACAAAAACACCAGTCACCTTTTCAGCTCAATATCAGACTTCAAAAGCATTATTCTAGAACAAAAGGCCTCATCATCCTATTAAGATAACACCCAGCAATACTAATGGGGACCTGTCGTCAACGCGACGTGAAAAACGATAACAACGTAACACTGAAATAAAAATCGTTTCTCCTTTTATTAAGAGCACACCCCCACAAATCTAGAAGCGTAAAAACGTGTACAAATAATACCCTTGTTTTGTATTTTATTTTTTGCTTAATTAAGTTTTTACCTGAGGTGCTGCGTACCGTTAGGAATCGGCTACATTTTTCTTGTTTAAGGGAAGGGTTGTTCGAAAGAGATACCGCGGCCCCGGAACATAAAGGGCAAAGCCAGGACCAATGGTTTCTCGTTATTTCTGAGGCACGGAAGAAACTCATATATGTAATAGGTGTTTACCAATCCACAGACCAACCCAGGAAAGCGCGGCGTTACCTGAAGATCGATCCGAGATTTTTTTTGATCGATCCTGAAGATCGATCCAATTTTTTTTAATTGAGATAAGTGGGAGATAGAGGGAAAAAAAGCGGAGAGAACGAAACATTTTTTCGATCATCACGCGGTTTAAAGTTAGCGTTATCCCAAAGTAACTATGCCACGCGGACGATGTCGCGGGCGGAAGCTAATTTAGAAATAAAGGGACATGGTTGGATTTTAGTCAGTAAAAGCCTAACACTCCCGCTCTGCCCAAAGCGGGGGAAGTTATTTGATGATTTCCAATCCGAAAAAAAGATAGATCCAAAGGGCTCTTGACAGAGGTTGCATGGGAAGCGGTTGACTGCGTCTTAGGTGTGTTAGCAACCGCAAATAGGTTTAATTTCCAGGTCGAGCAAAAATTTATTGGGTTTTTCTTGGTGGCAGCCACAAAGTCTGAATGTTGTGTCCAGTTTGATGGCAACAGGCTTGCCTCCTACTACATGGCTTAAAAGCATTATTGGCGACATGTGTGAGTACTGTAGTATATACGCTAGATTACCACAATAAAAGCGCATATAATACTTTAAGATTATATTTTTATATATATTTGATAGATACATCTCACACTTTCTATTCCATTTCTAGTCTCTGTTTCTCTAGTTTCTTATATAAAACGACCTGACTATTAGAACGTCATGGTCTATCAGCCAGCATTGGTTAAGGTATAAAAACCTCTTACGGTACTATGAGGTGCAGCTCTGCTTAACCTTCTAAGGATTACACTGGCGTAATACAAAATGCAAAAAAAAATACAATATGCTTTATTTAGTGTAACAAGCTTTGCACTGCTTAACTAATTTTTGAAGCATTATTTTAGGCAAAAAAACCTTCGCTCTTCTATAACTTACTAGCTGGCGCCCGCGGCTTCGCCCGGGTGATATCGAAAAGAAAGTATCCTATGTGTTATTCCAGACCATAATCTACCTACCTCTGCGCCAAATTTTATCAAGATCCGTTCAGCTGTTTTGACGTGAAAGAGTAACAAACATCCATACATCTTCACAAACATTCGCATTTAGTATTAGTAGGTTATGGTTAGTAGGTTAGTATATTTAATATTAGTAGGTTATGCTATGTGTACAGAACTGCTAAATAAAACAAAAAAAAAATGAAAATAAGACAAAAAAGAAATAACAAAAATAACATAGGAAACTTAATAAAAAGTTGTCAAGTTTCGTTTAGATTTAGTAATGTTACGTAACTTCAAATGTAATCCCGTCCCACTCTTGTCTCTATGCGACAAACGTTTACATAAAGGCGCGGGCCCACCGCGGAGAGGCTACGCACGTGTATTAAGCTTCGCTTTGTAAGAAAATGTATGTGGTTGTGTCCACTGCAACCCACGGAGAGGCTACGCAAGAATTAACGTCATTAATACATGCGACTTGCTCGAACAGGCGGTTACACAGCTCAACGCTGTCAACGTGGGTCTCCGTGTCCATCTGAAGTACACGAATATGACCCATGACTATGTACAGCTCGCTTTTCGCAGAGCAGTTTTCTTCCGTGGATTCCAGTGGCACATGTGTAGCCTTTCCGTGCGCCGTGCCACGCTGTACATAGTCGTAGGTTTTCGTGTAGGTACTCCTGTGGAAACGTAGACCCACATTGTCAAACAAATTAATACACGCAGCTAAAATGCGCCACGTGCTCGTGCTCAGCACACGCCGCGGTGTGCCCGCGCCTTAAACCTGCTCCCTGAGTTGTTTCGTGTGTGGGAGGAAGTGCGAAGCCAAATTAGGATATACAGTGCTCTCAGATTTTTATGTTGTGAAAACAAAAGTTAATTATAATCATAACTTCATTTGTCTAAGTTATACTCGAAATAACTTGTTTTGAATGTTAAGGGGAATTTCTGTTTTTGAAATGGGTGTAATTATTTTTCATTTTTTATTTTATTACTTCATGAATATTTTTTACATTGTATATGCAATTTACATACTAATACAACCGTGAATGACGCAGGAACATGGTTCACATTTCCACAACTATCATGCTCAATAGTTTTAAATATTATGTACTGTTTTCGAACGAGTGCTATTCTAACTTAATATTATATCTAACGTTCGGGAGTTTATTGTGCAACTTCTTTGAAGATGAACCAATACGAAGTGATATACCAATCATAGTATGTTATGATGATTAATTTTATCATCCGTAATTTTGTTTTGTGTTGTTTTTAGGGCTTTGTATCGTCTTTCGATCTATATGTCTGTCTATCTGTCAATAGCCTTTATCTCAGGAACGCGTTGAGGTATCGACTAGGAATCACTTAACCATACGCTCAATGCTGCGGTCCCTTGGACCTGTGAAAAAATCAACCCTCTAAGTATAGCAGTCAAAAGATATGGCTGTTTATGTCGCAAGTTTGTACAAAACCCTCAGTGCGCGAGTCCGACTCGCACTTGACCGGTTTTTTTCTTTTTTCGTAGTCAATTACAGAACTTATACAGAAAACATAGCCTCAGTTATAACAAATAAGTGTAACAAAATCCAAAAAACAATATGTGAAAAATAAAGTGCCAAAAACAACCAGCAATGATGAACGGAACTACCGAACGGGGTGGCCTATCCCTTCAATCATCCCCAGTGAAAGTGTCAACATCCCCAGTTAGAGCCACTTCGAGTCCTGTACGGGCCCCTCCCTCGCCACTCAAATCCTCCCTAGCCAGTGGCAGGAGATCACCAAGAAGGTGCCAATTTGCTGCCCCAGTTGAAGATGCTAGGGACAAGTGTGGGGCGTCGTGGCTGTGTCGGAGAGGGGCGGGTATTGGAGAGGAATCAGATCCTGAGAGGTCACCAGGGCCGAGTGCCCCTGTACTACAAGCCTGTGACGATGCTGTGCCTCCGCCAAAGAACTGCTACAGGCTGGTCATGTTGGGGTGAGTGAATTCCTTTTGATAACTTTGTTAACTTGGTATACGGTGCAAGTACGGTTAGCATAAGAGATAAGTAACCAAGCCAGGTCTAAGGTCAGATATAGATGAATTTTATTTATTTATTTAATCTTCATACATAATTATAAACTTCGTACATAGGCGGACTTAATGCCATTAAGGCATTCTTTACCAGTCAACCTTTGGGTAAAATATACATTGTGTTAGGGTACAAATATTAATATATATATATACCTATATATATATATAAAACAATTTGTTTTTGTAATATATATACTTATACAGATACTCATATACGTATGGAATAAACTAATAAATACATTTAGAAAATGAATATAAACGAGAAACTTAACAGTAATATCTATGTTTGTTCTCTCAAATGAACTTTATATGAAAAATAAACATGGTTTTTTAAGAAAGAAGAAGAACTTGGTTACTTATGTATACTTTGCTGACTGTACTGAGCGTATGTTTTTTTTTACAGTAGGTTATTTATATTATCGTGTAGTTATTAAGTTGGCTACTAACAAATTGCATAATTGATGTGCGTACAGCTTTTTTCTAAAAGAGTGATAATATATTTGAATGTTGAGGGATGGAGAGGGAGAGGGAGGCCAAAGAGGATAAAAAAAATATTGTGTCAACTAATTAACTTACAATAGTTATTTTCGGAATCTTCTTTTAGACAAATTATGCCTGTAGTAGAAGACTCCGCTCCTCCCTATTTTGTATAGCGTGATAATTAACACAATAATTAAATAGAGTTAACTTTAGAATCGTAGTCAAATAAAAATGAAGAAGAGAACATACTTATAGATGTGTGAGAGCGTGTGCGCGCGGGTGTGTGCGTGTGTGTGTGTGGGTGTGGGAGTAACATGGGTTTGTAAATCTGTGTGTTTATATGTGAATCATACCGTATTATAACAATGTTTCTGTGACCTATGTATGGATGTTTGTTACTCTTTCACGTCAAAACGGCTGAACGGATCTTGATGAAACTTGGCACAGAGGTAGATTATAGTCTGGAATAACACATAAGATTCTTTGTTTTCAATCATCACACGGGCGAAGAAGCGGGCGCCAGCTAGTGTGATCATAAATTTCCTGAAAAATGTTCATAATTTTGTAGTAGGTATCTAACGATTATTACAGCAATGTCAAGGCATCGAGAACCATGGTTGCGGGTTGTTCCAGGGTTGCGGGTTCTCTGAAAGAGATACCGCGGCCCCGGAACAAAAAGGGCATAAGAAGGAACATTGGCGGCTTTTAGTCAGCAAAAAGTCTAACATTCCCCCCGCTCCATTATTTCAAGATTTCCCTTCCGCTAAGAAAAAAGGACATCGAGATACAGTACTAGACCTGTAAATACTGTACTCCAGTACTGGCCTGTAAATAATCGTGATCGTAAGACACTGGCAATTTACTTGATACTCTAAAAGACACTTAGAATATAAAGTCTATCTCATCTTTTTGCAATATGCTTATCCCCATATCCGTAATAAAAGACCATAAAGTTCATAATGCAATACAAGTTATAAAAACCTAATACTAGAAAAAGAGGTGCTCAATACAATTCCCACGTACCATCGCACCTCTGCACTGACCCTTGTCTTGAAAATACGGCAACACGACACATACATATTAAGTAAAATTCCCCACCAACAGGGTTATTCTGCAATCCAATAATCAGAATGATCGGATCCTCAATTGAACCTTCATCGGAATCGCCCTCCGCATTTGTCGAATCGAATCGGTTTAGTATGAAGGTTAAGTAACCGATGCGATCTCGTGTTCTTGAACGATTTGTTGGATGCTGCAGAACGTAATTGGGGATAGTATCGATTAGGTTGAGTGTGTCTAAATTTCGATTGGTTCTCGACAAATAATTAATTCATTCTCGATTAAAAATGCAGTCATCTAGACCCTATTGTTTTTGTCTATAAAAACAAAGAAAGAAAAACATGCTGTTTTTACAAATAAATTTAAAAAATATTAATAAGTAAATGTCATTAGATGTTTCCATAGAACAGACGTAATAATGTAAATTTATAAAATAATTTTAGATTTAAATAACCTTTAATTTCTCCTGTATCGTGGGTGCGTTTACAAACATTCAAACTCACATACACAAACAGCCAGACCCGAAACAATTACCTGTCATCATACAAATATTTGTTTCGTGCGGTGATCGAACCCGCGACACACAGCGGAGCAGTCGATTGCTCAACCACTTTGCCAACCGCATGCCGTCAATATCGCATAAATATAATATTATCTATCTACACTAATAATATTATAAATAGGAAAGATTTGATTCTTTGTTTGTATTGAATAGGTTCCGAAACTACTGGACCAATTTGAAAAATTCTTTAACCATTAGAAGCCGACATTATTCTTGATGAACATAAGATTTATAATATCACGCTACGACCTACGGAAGCGGGGCAGTAACCTAAGACGCAGGACAGCTAGTTTAAATAAAAGAAGAATACTGGCTGTTCCTTTAGATTGCGTTTTATACCACGCAATAAGAAAAACAGAGATCGGATTAAGAAGACATTAACATAACTAAAATTCCCAAAACGTTTGAATTCCTTTGAAATAGCTCACGAATTTGCCGCACCAGAATGATGGCTTTCAAATTACCCATTCCAAATTGCTTTGTTTATACTCTGCAGACTAACGTGGGAATTATTTACCAAAGTTCAATCAGTTAAACTTAGTTCAGTTTACATCTCGTAACAAATCAAGTTTATTGGGAACATTGAGGATCGTAAAAGATCTTCTGAAACGGTTTACGATTGATGATCGCCGTTGTTTCTTTTATATCGACGTGTTATATAGGGTACGGATATTGAAGATATAAGGCTTGGTCAATCCGGTAGGTATGTAGAAGTAAATGCCGAGCGTACACACTGTTACTGCATTCAAATATAAACTTAGTATTATTACGAATAGGTTATATAATAAACTAGGTTTTGCCCGAGGCTTCGCTCGCGTTAGATTCGGGGTAACACAGTTCCCCTTTCCTGATTTGCAGGTACCTTCTACTTGTAGTTTTTGCCCTTGCGCCTTATTTATTATAATAGCAAAGCTAAATTTTCCCTTTTCTTCCCTCTTTCTCCCCAAAATCTCACTTTTTTTTTTAATTTGCCTAATTCCTTCTCCAGGGTGGTACAGAGATAGCTCTGTACCAAAATTCATCAAAATCGCTTCGGCCATTTAGGCGTGAAGACGTAACAAACAAACTCATTTTCACTTTTATTATATTACCAAGGATTCTTGTAATTTGTATGGTGTGCCTGATAAAGAATATTCTATCTATCTATCTGTCTCATCATCGTCTGAGTTGCTTTAGTTGTCTTTGACTCCAATACGGAGACTCTCAATGCAAAGTGATCTTTCTCGAATATTTAAGTATTTTACTTACCATTATTGTATAAACGGGGAATGGGAATGCGGTAACGTTTTCCTAACGTTAATAATATATTAATGCGCGCCTTTAGAGAGGCAAGTACTGGCATCTGTAACGTTTATGTATATTAACTACTGGCGAGGTTTCAACCGCGTGAATTTAGAAAGAAAGAAATACTGTTTATTAGACTCGCACAGAACAAAAACACAAAACAAAATTAATTTAAGAAAAATAACAACTAAAACAATATTTAAAAATGAATGGGACTTTTTCTGAAGGGTAAATAATAAAAAAATACTTCACTAATGTACATTAATGCTTTAATTACATAATTTAATACATTATATACAATAAACTGTACAATTTGTACTGTTTAATATAAATTTAAATAGTCAATATTTGAGATTTATTCTCCCTCGTTCGGAAATACATTAACGCTGTTCATGAAGGAGTTATCATTAAATATGTATTCTTTTGTATATTAAACATATTATGTACAACAGGCAAGAAAACGAAAACCACAATTTATTTACAAACGTCATTATAACCACAACTAACTTAAATAACTACAACAACCAACCTAATTTCAATTAAAACTAAAATCTTAATAAATCTAAAACCTGCCTCGACATAACGCTCTTTTTTTTACGGGGAAGTTTCCGAAGACCAGTAATGAATGGGTCTGAGCCGAGTAAAAGTCTGTTAAGTAAGTCCGTATTCGTAAGTACTCGCGACATTTTTCTCGTGTGATCCCGTCTGAAGGCCTTATAATTTTTGTTGTTAGATTCTGCTGCCTCTTCGGATAATTCCCCGATAGATAATAAAGCATACTGTGCTACTTCAGCTCCATGGATGAGGACTTTGTGAACGGAAGCTGGGAGATTATACCACGGATATTCTTGAATTAAAAGTCGCGCGGTTTCCAAAGAATATTCATGAAAATTATCCGAATTAATATTAAAACCCGAGGACAAGGCTTGTAAAATTGTGGAACAACGTTCAATCAAATCTTTATTTAAACCAGTAATGAACCAGTAATCTGAAAAGTCTTTCTTGGGACGTCCGCGTTCGCAAGATGGCCCGGGCTGGTTCGCGTTTTCTTGAATGCGCTTCTCATTACCCCTTACTAATTCGACACATTCAATTTCATTTAACCAATGTAAGTACTTTTGCAAAAAAAATGATTTATTTCTAGAGACAATTTTCCAAAATCTATCAAGACTTTTACATAAATTGAGTATCTTACTATCTAAGTTCCTAATGTCTACATTTTCGACCTCATCCAGTGAAGCTAGAATAGTTTTCAACACGTGTTGATGTTTTTGAGGAACAGTTCCAGTTATGGCAGACCAAATCTCAAAGAAATGCATTCTTGAGAAAGAACATTTAATCAAAGTACCTGAAAAATAAAAAATAAAATATTACGTATGTTTCGTAGACCGTGCTACGCCAGAGCCTACGCAGTCGTAGAGGCTATATAGCAACTAAATTTGCAAAAGCACGCAAAAAAACCTTTAATATTATCAAAATAGACAATTCAATCTTTAATATAAGATATGTGAGAATATTCGATTATGGTTGAAATTTTTTGTAGGTCTATGTGAAGTTAACTATAAGATACATATTTGGTAGAAATACTGTGTGGCGTAGCACGTAAAAATACGTCATAATAAGTAAAATAAAACTTAAAAATATAACTAATTAGTAATAACATACCTTGATCTTGGAAATCCATGTCACAAACACCACTCAAAAACAATGCAATTCTGAGAATTCACAGTTACACAAACAGTAATGCTAATGAGTTACTGATAAGGCGAGCGCAACGTAATGATGTGTTCACTTCAATTAGGTAAAATGGGTGAAATATTTATACTTTAGGGTAGCTTGTTTATCGGTAAATCATTATAAATAATTAAATTGGGGGTAATTGATGACGAAATTTTTGCATTTATGACCTAAGGCGGAACCAGTGTGGCGTGCCTCCGAAAGCACGTTAAGCCGTTGGTACTTGCTATTATTTGTAAATCTTTGACAGTTGTTACAGGAAGACGGTTTCTCGAAGCCTGAAAACCAGTCTTATGAAGGAGTATCGTATAATCCAGGTAATTAAGTGTTGTTGAGGTCAGATAGGCAATCGCTCCATGAAAATTAATGGTATTTACTTTAAGTCGGTAAGACTGGAAGCCGACCCTAACATAGTTGGGAAAAAGCTAACCTAATGATACAATGTGGCCAATTTATTTAATAATGTATGTACACACGGGAGAAAAAACAAGGAAATATCATAAAAAAAACATAGGGTACGAAGGCACAGCTTATCTCAAAAGAAATTTCTATCTGTAGGCCTGCGAGAGGAAATATGAGGAAAATAAACGTAGACATTAGTGTGTGAGAACAGGAAGAGAATAGTTTCTGAAATATGAATGTCTTTACCTAAATGTAAGTACACATATTTGACGGGCCTGTTGGTCTAGTGGTTAGTGGCCCTGACTGCTGAGCCGGAGGTCGTGGGTTCGATTCCCACCCAGGACAAACTTTGTGTGATGAGCATGATTGTTTGTTCTGTGTCTGGGTGTGATTTATCTCTAATGTGTATGTATTTATAAATTATACAAGTATGTATATCAGTTGTCTGGTTACCATAACACAAGCTCTTCTTAGCTTGGGATCAGAAAGCCGTGTGTGAGTTGTCCCAAGATATTTATTTTATTTATTTATTCACATATAAGTATGTTAATATATACCTGTATAAATACATAACACTAAAATATGTAAACAGATTTGTAAATACAATATTATAAATATTCACAATTGAGAGGAAAGGTAATGAATCTCTTTTAATCTTATCTTAAAAGTAGATGTGCTTTTTGTCTCTAATGCTAGGCGACATAAGACATTAAAGAGTATTTAATTTGTCCTTTCACAGGTCTCTTGGAAGAGATTTTTTAATTTAAATAAACGGTACTATTGTGCATTTTTTCAGTATGTGTTTTTCCATAATATGGATTTTATGTGTGTACATAAATAAATAAATAAATGTTAAGATCCTTAATAATATTATAAAAGCGAAAGTGAGTTTGTTTGTTACGTCTTCACGTCTAAATGGCCAAACCGATTTTGATGAATTTTGGTACAGAGTTAGTTGGGACCCTAGAGACGGACAATCGGACATTGGCTATTTTAAAAAAAAAGTGAGTGGAAAGGGGGAGAAAGAGGGAAAAAAAGGGAGAGAAAGTTTTTTTTTTCGATCATCACGCGGGTCAAAGTTAGCCCAAAGTAACTATGCCACGCGGACGAAGTCGCGGACGGAAGCTAGTCTAATATAAAACAAGCTGTTACTTTGACCTCCATTGAAAACTACACCATATTTAAACACGCTGTTGTATATTATTTCATTCTGCAAACACCCTGCAAAAGTAAATAAATAAATAATAACTAAACGTCACTGTCTCGGACATATTTCTTACCAAGAATAAAACAATACGGTGGAATAGATACCTGAAGTATTCCCTTGCGACATCTTCCTACCATTTAAAGCTGCTTATTGAATTGGAAAATAAACTCGAAATTGTAGAATCGCTGACACGGCCATGTTTATTTTTATTATCTAAACACGCTAAGGTATCACAACGTGTTCCAATTATTATTAAGTACTGGAGCTAAAATGAATGAACCAGGAATAAATTTAATAAATAGTTAGCTATTTATTAAAAAAAAAAAAAAAACTTTGGCCCTCACTAGTATTTCTCCTGTATTGTGGGGGCGTTTACAAACATTTAAACTCACATACACAAACAGCCAGACCCGAAACAACTATTTGTAGGCCACACAAATATTTGTTCCGTACGAGAATCGAACCCGCGACACGCAGCGCCTCAGTCAATCGCTCAGCCACTGCGCCAACCGTGTCGGCATTTATTCCTGGCTTTTTTAAATCCTATATCCTACTAATTTTATAAACGCGAAAGTTTGTATGCTTGGATGGATAGATGGATGTTTGTTACTCTTTCAAGTCAAAACGGCTCAACGAATCTTGATGAAATTTAGCACAGAGGTAGATTATAGTCTGGAATAACATAGGTATAGAATACTTTTTTATTCGATATCACGCGGGCAATGCTGCGGGCGCCAGTTAGTATTAAATAAATTAAAATGAACCGTGGCTAACTGCGGCGGTTATACACCATTACATTTAATACAAATTTAAATATAGTAAAAAAATAAATTATAATCAAAAATAATAAAATTAAAAAAAAATCATAAAATTAATAAAACGAAAACACATTTTAAATTATCTACATTCAAAATTTGAAATTCCAAAACTCTGTAATTATATTATTACTTAAAATTACGGTGCTGGTTTGTGCCTTGGACTTGCAGCTCAAGAATTTATTCGAGAGTAACGAGAATCTTGTTGATACACACTCGATCCTGCATTGTGGGGCTGTTGCGGTATGTCGTGTAGCTAACGTCAAATTCCAAAATAGTGACGAATAGCTACTCGACCAAAACCATCCGTACCAGCCTGGCAGTGCAGGATCGAGCGCCGCATCGATGGGGCCAGGGTACTCATTGGCACAAGATCACGTGTCGATCGTGTGATCGCTTTGTGAGGCGGGTGTTCTCGAGGACTGGATTCAGTCCTCAAGAACACATGCGACGTCATCATTTTCTTTCTTGTCATTCAAGAGTGCCTGTAATGATCTAATTGGAACAAATGCTTTGAGTTTGAGTTTTGTAGGCAGTATTAGCCAGTAATTGTATATAATTATATTTGTATCTTGAATTGTTTCGTAATTAAAACAAAAGAAAAATGCTTATTAAATTCTTGGTCAAACTTTGATTTCTGTATTACTCTCTTAGAGACGAATAATAAAAATTGGTTTATTATGCTCGTGTAGATTTGATTGAAATCTTATCCTGTTGTCGGATCAAATAAAATTGTAACGTTTTAACCGACTTCAAAAAAGTAGGAGTTTTTTTATCTAAAACTTTTTTATAAAAAATAAAACCAACTTAAAATAAAACCAATGTAAAACGTTTTTTTTTAAATAAAACCGACTTCCAAAACAAAAACTAAAAAGTGGAAAATAACTTTACTTCCGGAAGTCGGTGACTTTTGTTGTTTTCGTTGACTTTTTTGCCACCGACTTCCGGAAGTCGGACGGACGGAGCATTCCGTACAAAATTGCGACATAAAGATTTAGAGGGTTTTTTCACAGCACAAAGAGACCACAGAGTTGATTATTTGGTTTTATTTTCAACTCGATACTTCTTCACGTTCCCGAGATTAATGGTAATGACAGACGGATGGATAACAAAGTGATCCAAAAAGGATTCTGTGTTTCCTTTTCAGTTACGGAACTCTAAAAACGATCCCTTTTTAAACTTTTTAGCGCTATAGTGTCGTATAAAAGTTTCAATTTAATTCCTGACACCCGAAAAAGACCAGTAGAATAAATGAACACGGTTTTACATCACCTGCTAATACGCTCGTGTAGCTCGACGAACTTGTCAGTGTGGCACTTTGTGAATCAATAAATCAAGGCGACAGAGCAGAGGTACAAATTGCAAATATCGTGTTTCGCCTTGTGTTGATCTATCACGAGTATAGGATGTGTTACAACGTTGAACTAACTTTGGTATTCAAAACTATAATAATTACTCAACTTATCAAGTATATTGATATAGCTCGCGAGGTTTTTGACATGTGGGATGTTAATTCAGCGATCATTTCGACGGTTCCTACGTACAAAAGGTTAAGTCAAAAACAGAGGTTTACAAGAGAGCGTAATTTGTGTTCAACATGCCCTAGAAATAATTCTATGAGCAATAATACATATTTTCTTTCTACAATATTTTAACAGTTTTATGAGCTTTATGATGCCATTTACACATAAATATTTTATTTTTTCACGTTTTCTTAGAAAAACTGATAGATGACCGTTTCTACGACACTTATTTGTTGTATTTATAATACTTGTTCTCTTATACGATTTCTAAAACAAGATAAATAAATTAAATAAAAATAAAAATCGTATGTCAGCATGTGCGCATAGATAATCTAAAGGCAATTATACAATAAAAAAAATGCCATTTTCGACATGTCTTTATGTAGGGACCGTCGTTTTTACCGGGCGTATCTGCCAATGGCTTAATTTCTCGACCAATACCTGAGCAGGCTCTCGTTAGGCAGCTGGATCAAAGGTTTGATTCAGGAAACGGCATTTTTATGTACGGCTCGTATTGTTAGGAGGTTATTTTCTCTGGAGCCCTGACCGCCGTTAGCTTGGACCCTGTTCCCGATACCAGTGGGCTACTATTTCTTGTATTTTAAAGTTTAATATGAATAAATGAAGTAATACTCTTGCTTTCGCTTCTATATTTCTCTCTTTTGCTGGCTGCTCTAAATGTAAGTACAGTGTAATCTGTTTCTAACGATAAAAAAATATACAGTAACTGTTTTGAGCCTCTAAACATCTTAGCTTGTTAAACACGACCAATAGCTGAGGAGGCTCTTGTTGGGCAGCTGGATCCAGAGCTTGATTCAGAAAGCGGTACTCCTGGACTCGACTGGTTTGTCGACTGGATGGTTGTTTGAAAATTAATTAAAAAAACATGAACAAGAATTATTGATCATAGCAGTACAAACATTGTATTAATAAATCAGGTTGGGCGCCAATCACCGCGTTACAAATTGCAAATACCGCGCCGCTGCCGCGCGGTAGCGTTGACATCCGTGATGCTGATAACCATCCATATTGCAGATTCTACCACTACCATTGAAACTAATCGAAAGATAAAACGAAATGGAAACGTAACTCCACGCCTGAATGTGCCTGCAAAATTTGGCAGAGATGAAAACCTTGTTTTTTATAAAAAATAAAATCTTTTTATTTCAGACATTTTTTAGCCCATATTATTGTTAGTAGTATGACTTAAAAGCTATGTTAGTACATTTACACACAATAAATTAATTTAAGTATTTGCCGCCATCTGGGGCCCCGGGCACACGCACTTGCATTTGAACCCAGTGCCCCAGAAGAGGGCTATCCAGTTTATGGCTGAGTACGTTCAGGATGGCGTTAGTGCTTTTATGTTCTGTCAAATAAATGTTCCACTGCTGGGCCAAATCCGCCCCGTTCTCTTTTTTACAATTGCCTGTCTTGGGCGATCTCTGGACATGTTCGCATCGTGAACCGGGACCGAGGCGCTGGTTGCAGTTACAGGTTGCGGGTTGTTCTAAAGAGATACCGCGGCCCCGGAACATAAAGGGCAATAGAAGAAACATGGGTGGGTTTTTAGTCAGTACAAGTCTGACACTCTCCCCCGCTCCACTCTCGCCCAGAGCGGGGGAAGTTATTTGATGATTTCCCACCCGCAAAAAATAAAAAGGCGCTGGTACGCCTTAAAGAGATGTCAGTAAAGCAAAGGAGCCTACCAGGGCCACTGCCTGCCACGGTTGCGGGTACTGTGAAAGAGATGCCGCGACCCCAGAACACAAAGGGCGAAAGAAGAAACATGGTAACAACAGGAACAGTAAAAGTCTTTTCTTTTATCCCCGCTCTGGGCGGACCAGGGGGGAGCGATAAAATTGAGTATATGGTTTTTGTAATTTTAACTCGATACCTCAACGCGTTCCCGAGATAAAAGTCAAATTAGAGACAGACAATCACGCGGACACCAAAGTGATCCTATTAGGGTTTCGTTTCTAGCTCACCGTCCGTCCGTCTATTGACGACAAGCCGTGTCGACGGCGCGTTCGTATTTCACGCGCGCCTCAAAGAGATGTCAGCAAAGCAGAGGGGCTTGCCAGAGCCTCCGCCTGCTGGGGTTGCGGGTTGTTCGAAAGAGATACCGCGGCTCCGGAACGTAAAGGGCAATAGAAGGAACATGGGTGGGTTTTAATCAATAAAAGTATTATTATATTTAGCAGACAGCACCGACATAGGACTGACGTTATACAAATTCAACACAATAGCCCCTGACATCAAAATTATTGATAAAATTTCTCTTCGTCTCCTTGGGTCTCCTATCTTCGAGAGTTCCTTTCTAGATTTTATCGATGAAAAAATCCAAAAATTTAATGATGTCTCAGAAAGATTGCTCCAAATTAACATGCATTCGGCTATTACTATAATTCGTTACTGCTGTTTTGGCCCTAAATTAACATATTTATTTCCTACGTGCTTCCCCTTTATGGAAGCACACTAATCTTTTGGACAAAATGGATCAAATTATCAGACATACTTTGTCTTTAATTTTAAATGTGGCTCTGGATGACCGAGCTTGGGCTCAAGCCACTCTTCCCATTCGTTTGGGAGGACTCGGCGTCCGCAAAATTTCTAGTATTAGTCTACCAGCTTTCTTATCCTCGGTCCACGGTACTGAGAAATTAATCAGGAATATCCTGGCTTCCACACTGATTGATTTTGATGTGCCGTGCTTCTCCGAGGCTAAGGATGCTTGGAAAGTCACTTGCCCGAGCACTGAAGAACCCGACAAACCATTTTCCCAGAGACAGTGGGACGAGCCGCTCTGCAGAGTAGTTCAGAATAATCTACTGAACACTTCTGCTACTACTGCTGAGCGTGCGCGCCTTTTGGCTGTGAGCAAGTGGGAGTCGGGTCTTTGGCTTTACGCACTACCGTCTTCGAACATAGGCACTTTGTTCGACGACACTACTTTCCGCCTCGCTGCTACCTTACGTTTAGGTGCTCCTTGTTGTTCTCTTCATCGCTGTCATTGTGGTGAAGCAGTCAACAGCCTTGGACACCACGGCCTATCATGCAGCCGAAGTGCGGGCCGTTTTGCGCGGCACGCGAATATTAACGACATCATCCGTCGAGCTCTTGTCACCGTCGGCGTTCCAGCTGTTTTAGAACCCAATGGCTTGGCACGCGACGATGGCAAAAGACCGGACGGTATGTCTTTGTTTCCGTGGAAGTTGGGTAGGCCTTTAGTGTGGGACGCAACGTGCGTCGATACTCTTGCGCCATCCCATCTTCCTAGCTCTTCGTACTGCGCTGGCGCTGCTGCTGCGGCTGCAGAGAACCTCAAGCGGCGTAAATATAGTAACCTTATTGGGAACTATATTTTTGAGCCGTTTGGGGTTGAAACTCTGGGACCGTGGGGTCCTTGTGCTCACAGCTTTTTTAAGGAAATTTCAAAACGTTTGGTTGGCACTTCCCGTGACCCAAGGGCTGGCTTTTACTTTGGCCAGAGGCTTAGCGTTGCCATACAACGTGGCAACGCGGCCAGTCTCTTGGGGACATTGCCAACTGACAGCGTTGAGGACGAATTTTTTGACGCTATTTTTTAATTTATTTATAAGTTTAGTTTAATAATTTTAGTTTAGTCAGTATAAAAGTCTGACACACCCCGTTCCGTTTTTCCTTTTGAGGTAAGGAATCTTATAAAACATGAAAGTCATTCGTCTGGATTGTGAAAACATGTCCCTTTTTATACGGTAATCAGAATATAGGGACGTACAGACTATCAGTTGTCTCTAACCCACGCAGGTTCATAAAGTCGATGGATGGAAGGATTATTATGCGTGCGTAGGATGTCACCTCTTCATAAAATAAACTAGCTTCCGCCCGCGACTTCGTTCTCGTGGCATACCAAACTCCAACAGGTATACTTTAAATAGTTTCTAGGTCAAAAAAATGATCCCAACAAAAAAAAGGGTCTTGCAGTCATTTAAATTAACCGAGTTTGGGGTTAAATGTACCAACTTGTAATTAGGTTGTTTATCCCTGAATTTTATATTCATTACCTACCAGAGACAAAACAAAACTAATTATATTTTTCAGTTTTACATGGAAACTACAAAATTTAATTAGTACCTAGCTATTTTGTCCAGGGTTTCTGGTTGGGCTAGGTAAAAAGTATCAAATTGTTTACTACCAGGACAAAGTATAAACCAGTAAGGTTACAAGAACAAACTAAAAATATATATTTCATTTGAGTATCTCAAAATCGTAACAGCTAGAAGAACTTAACAATTTTTTATCATTTTTCTAAAGAGTTTTTAAGCCAACATAACGTATAAGCTTGTTATATGAGAACCTTAAACCAACCGAGACGCTCCGGGCATCAGAAGCCGCAAGTCTCCTCCCGGCCACCGGCACCGTAGACGCGTTGCAAGATCCAAGACAGTTAAATTAATAAAAAAATGTTTCTCCGGGACTTCGACGAGCATTATTGACTCGGTACTACTTTGGTGGTCAGCCGCTGTTCATTCAGGCTTGTAGGAGTTGCAATGGTTTTGGAATAGTATGGTGGGTTTATATTAATAAAAAAAAACCAGGACCAACGGCTAAACATGTTTTCTGAGGCGCGAAAGAAACTCGATAGTTATAGGTACTGTAAAAGGTTTTATACCTTAACCAATGCAAGCTGGTTGGCCATGACGTTCCAATAGTCAGGTCGTTTTAAAGAAAGAACTAGAAAAACAGAGACTAGAAATAGAATAGGACGTGTGAGATGTATCTATCAAATGTAAATATAATCTTAAAAGAATATATGCGCTTTTATTGTAGTATTCTAGCGTGTATCCTACAGTACCAATGACAAATATACACAAACAAAATTTACTCACTTTTTCCAAGTCAGTTTCGAAAACAACCAGTAAAGATTTGTTCAAACACAAATTATACAAGCGGGTATAGGTACGTGTTAGATTAGCGTAGTTCACATCTACCTACCTTTGATCGCTCGCCCGGCAAATTGATAGATTAGGAGCCATCCAATAGGTTTTCTATCACGTTACCTAACAATACGGTTCGCGCGAAATGTTTGCGTCGCGTTCATTTATCAAACTGGTATCACTTATCTGCTTTTTGCAGATGTCAATTTTGTGATGTTCAGGTTGAGTGATTATTGGTTTTAACTGGGACTTTAGTGGAGGTTTGGAGTGGAGTGAAATAAGGTGTTTATGAACGAAGTTTCGTTTAAGACTGTATAGTCTGTGGTTTAAAACTATTTTGGGGAAAATAATGAGTAACTGCTTTATAATTAATGCAGCACGTCGTTGGATAAAACAAATAGTTTAAAATGGTTAAAATCTTTATGGACACTCTCCATAGAGTTTTTTTGCCCATTTTTTTTCGCATAGAGTAATCTCACAAATTACTATGCCTTTTTTTCGGATGGGATATCATTAAATACTACTCCCGATTTGGGCGTAGTGGAAGGGACTGTCAGACTTTTACTGAATGTTACAAACCACGTTCCTTCTTTTGCCCTTTGTATTCTGGAGCCGCGGTATCTCTTTCGAACAACCCGAAAAAGTGCCCATAACGTCCTAATTGAAATAAAAATGCTATGGGTTTGATTTTGCTGTGAGGAACTCTAGAAACATATTCATATCCACAGACTGTCCGAAAGCTTTACTTCGATCGATTAACCCTTGCAGCTGTATTTTTTTTAACAACATTGCCCCACACTCGGAATTTCTACCATATCGTGGGTGCGTTTACAAACATTTAAACTGACATATACAAACAGCCAGAACCAAAACAACTATCTGCAGGTCATACAAATATTTGTTCCGTGCGGGACGCGAACCCGCGACACGCAGCGCAACAGTCAATCGCTCTGCCACTGCGCCAACCGTGCCGTCAATATAGTCACATACCCCTTCTATATTCTTCCCTATATTGTACAATACATCATAGTATATTCTAGTAGCTTTGTATCATCATTGTAGTCCATATTCCCTCAGCATCCACATTGTTCTTGTGTAACGGCCATCAATATGCGATGCGAGTCTTCTATGTGTTTGTACGATGCGATTGCATTGTGTTCTGTAATAACTTTGTAATAGCATTTTGCTTCGTTTATGGATCATTTTTACTGGCTGCCTGAATGACAATTACAAATACAGATACTTCGAAACAGATTTGAAATTGTAATAACAACATTTTTAGGGATGGGAAATCATTAAAAAAAAAACTTTCCCGCTCTGAGCGGAGCGAGAGTGCCAGTCTTTTCCTGACTAATACACATCCATCTCCCTTTTTTTGCCGTAGTATCATTTTCGAACAATCCACAACCCCGGAATCTCTTTGAAGTTTGCGTAAAACACAGAACGCGATGTCGATATGGCCTGTCGTCTCTAGACGTACGGACGGTGAGCTACCCATTGCTTATCCACTACAGACCCGCGTCAACGGTGGCCGGGAGGAGTCGTCTCCAAGCGCCCGACCCCCGGAGCATCTCGCTGGGTTGGTTTGAGGGTCAAGCTTCTTAAGGACTTGCAGTATCACCCTCTTATCATCATCTGCCTAGTCATTTCCCAAATAAGTTGGGTCGGCTTCCAGTCTAAAAGGTGAATATCAGTACTTAACGTAATGTCTGTCATTGTTAGTCTTGGTTATACGATACCCTTTGGTAAGACCACTACCTGTAATGTCTGTCAAAGATCTACAAGTGATAGCTGGGACCAACGGCTGACTTTATTTTGTCGTTATAGAAGAATTACTTTTACAAACAACCAGGAAACTAACATAAAGTTTTTTTTTAAGTTCACTTAAACCCAGAATTAACAAACACAGAAGAAGTTGAAAACTATTAGAGAAAAAATATTGCGATGCGATGGCAAGCAGGAGAGTAGCAAACCCTTGAAATGCTAGTTTCTTTTTTTGGCCTGTTAAGTGTCCTACTGCTGGGTCAAGGCCTTCCCATTCTCCTTCCAAACCTTACTATCTTGTGCGCTCTCTGGCAAAGTTACCCACGCAAACAAGACGAGCTCACCCTCATTGTCACATCTCACCTTCGCCGCGGTCTGCCTCAACGGCTATTTCCTCCATCAGGGATTTATTAAATAAATATGATTGCAGTGTTCCTAGTATTATTCAATTTGTAAAAACACTCATATATCAAAGTTGAAGTGACATTGTCATCGGACGGGTATTGTTTCCTGATATTTACGAGCCCACCTCATTAAAATAAAACTGATATATCGCTTTCAAACACTCGTGACGCTGAAAAGTTGACATGTTTGTTGAGTTATGGCTGCAAATAAATTGAAATGTGATGAAACGTTTCATTGGTATTATAAATGTGGTTGTTATAAGTTAAGGTACAAGGCAGATAGGGAAGGGTCGCCCTAGAAGGACATATTAATCACCTTATTAAAACCTTAATAAGTGATGAAAAATGTTTATTTTGCAAGTAGGTTTTTACAATCAATTTTTCACTCACGTCATTTTGCTAGATTAGGCTGGTGTTTTGTACCTGTTTACTCTGAGAGGAAACAGCCAAAACGAACTCGAAAAGGTCTTTTTTAAGGTCCAGACAAAAATCTTGGTCAACTGACATGATGACTATGCAGATTACTGTCTGAAAAGGAAGCACCACACAGATTTGAGTGGATCTGTCCAGTTAGTACAAGAATTTGTCAGTTATCATGTAGCTCGAGTCTTAACTCAAGAAGCTCAACGACACGACGAACTAGAGGTACCAAAAAAAGGATATTTGTGTAGGTCGCTTATAGTAAGTATTTAAACGGCCAGACAATCGTCAAAAACAAATAAAACAAAAATTAATGACCCACATGCTCCTCACATTCACGATATAAAATAAAATAAATAATTATTTACAAAATATTGGTGAGGTTTTTAAGAATTAAGAAAAGGTTAGATTAGGTTTTTGGTACGTATTATTCACAACCGGTATGCATGTATGAACAGATTTATGAATGTGGATTCGGCATAATGTTAGTAGCTTACAGTATACAATAAACATAGACAATAATTATAGACCGTAAATGTAAAAATAAGTTAACCCCCGTCAACACGATGCAACACAAGCTCAACATCGAATGATTTACGAAAGTCTAACACGGCACCTGTATCTACAGCAACAGTTCTTTAAAATTCAACGTTTATAAATTTAGAATTGGCCTGGATCCCATGCTCACCTGTGTTGCCACCCTAGGGCGTTTTACTCTATTCAAATATTTATGCAAAGCAGACTGGTATTTCATATGGTACATTTAAGGCCTATTCAGACCTAAGCGGTATTCGCTACCGTCTGCGTCAAAGAAAACCCAGTGGGTATGCGGTAATATTACTGTTCACACCAAAGCGGATTTCGCTATCCTTGTGGGTAGAATAACGCGCGGTAGCTATTCAGACCTATGCGGTATTCGCTACCGTCTGCGGCAGCGAATATCACTCAGGTCGCTCTAGCCGCGGTACTTGATACTAAATACCTAAGCGAAACCCGCGTGGTATGTACCTCTACCCACAGCGGCAGCGAATATCGCTCAGGTCGCTCTAGCCGCGGTACTTGATACTAAATACCTAAGCGAAACCCGCGTGGTATGTACCTCTACCCACAGCGGCAGCGAATATCGCTCAGGTCGCTCTAGCCGCGGTACTTGATACTAAATACCTAAGCGAAACCCGCGCGGTATGTACCTCTACCCACAGCGGCAGCGAATATCACTCAGGTCGCTCTAGCCGCGGTACTTGATACTAAATACCTAAGCGAAACCCGCGCGGTATGTACCTCTACCCACAGCGGCAGCGAATATCACTCAGGTCGCTCTAGCCGCGGTACTTGATACTAAATACCTAAGCGAAACCCGCGTGGTATGTACCTCTACCCACAGCGGCAGCGAATATCGCTCAGGTCGCTCTAGCCGCGGTACTTGATACTAAATACCTAAGCGAAACCCGCGTGGTATGTACCTCTACCCACAGCGGCAGCGAATATCGCTCAGGTCGCTCTAGCCGCGGTACTTGATACTAAATTCCTAAGCGAAACCCGCGTGGTATGTACCTCTACCCACAGCGGCAGCGAATATCGCTCAGGTCGCTCTAGCCGCGGTACTTGATACTAAATACCTAAGCGAAACCCGCGTGGTATGTACCTCTACCCACAGCGGCAGCGAATATCACTCAGGTCGCTCTAGCCGCGGTACTTGATACTAAATACCTAAGCGAAACCCGCGTGGTATGTACCTCTACCCACAGCGGCAGCGAATATCGCTCAGGTCGCTCTAGCCGCGGTACTTGATACTAAATACCTAAGCGAAACCCGCGTGGTATGTACCTCTACCCACAGCGGCAGCGAATATCGCTCAGGTCGCTCTAGCCGCGGTACTTGATACTAAATACCTGAGCGAAACCCGCGTGGTATGTACCTCTACCCACAGCGGCAGCGAATACCGCTTAGGTCTGAACAGGCCTTTAATGGCATTTCTGTAATAGAAATAGCGGTTCGCGCAATAGAGTTGACAGAAATTAGCAATTTTCATATTAGATTTAAGTTAATTTTGTCATACGGGATGGTTTGCAACGTAGATTAATCCTTACTAATATTATAAAAGCGAAAGTGAGTTTGTTTGTTTGTTACCTCTTCACGCTTTAATGGCTACACCGATTTTGATGAATTTTGGTACAAAGATAGTTGGGAACCAGGAGACGGAATAGGATATTTTTTTTTTAAAGTGGGATGTGAGGGAGAAAGAGGGAAGAAAAGGGAAAACTTACCGTTGCTATTACAAATCAATAAGGTGCAAGGGGAACTGTGAAACCCCGAATTTAACGCGAGCGAAGCCGCGGGCAAAAGCTAGTATTTTATACTTTGCGTGGTGATATAAAATGAAATGCACTTTTGTAAAGAAAATACAATATGAAAAGTGCTTTATCTGATTCACGTAGATTGTTTCAGAGAAATTAATATTATGAGTTGATGCAATTCTCTATTATTCTGCTCTGTTCACAGAAAATCTGTCCTTCATACAATTTATTTTCTTTGTAGTCAATTTCATTTGAGAAGATTGTCATAATTGAGTTGGACGGTTGCAATTTTTAGGGTTGAATAATTTTTGTTGCTCGAAATAAGTCAAGTTTTCGTTCGACTGGCTTTGCTTGTTTGTGAGGACCCATTTTCAATTATCTGTACAAGGTTTTATAAAGCAATATTAAAAATGAATTATGTAAAGGGGAGCGCATAAAATGATATGATCTAGTCATAGGTAGGGTTATAGCAGCCGAATTAGGAAAATAATATTTCTAAGAATTGATGTTAAAGTTTAAAAAAACACAATTTCTCGTATTTTTGTCAGCAAGACCTTTTATTTGTAGTAGTCACTAGACCGCCATCTTTGAGAATTCGCCATTTTGTATTTAGAAAGCCGTCAGTTAGCGTACCATGTATTGTCATCCAAATGAAAGATGTTTGAACGAAATTTCATCTCAGGACGTTTGTCAAATCCTTACTAATATTATAAGAGCGAAAGTGAGTTTGTTTGTTTGTTTGTTACCTCTTCACGCCTTTATGGTTAAACCGATTTTGATGAATTTAGGTACAGATAGTTGGGACCCAGGAGACGGACATGGAGTAATTTTTTTTTAAAGTGGGATGTGAGGGAGAAAGAGGGAAGTAAAGGGAAAACTTAGCTTTGCTATTACAAATCAATAAGGAAAAACTGCAGGTAACAGCTAGGTACCTGCAAATCAGGAAAGGGGAACTGTGTTACCCCGAATTTAACGCGAGCGAAGCCGCGGGCCATAGCTAGTTAATTATATTTATATTCATAGTTATATAGTACCTGGTAAGATACAAGTAAAACTAATAAAACCTAAAATAAGTTAACTTGACGGTACGGTTGGAGCAATGGCTGAGCGATCGACTGCGTGCCGTGGGTTCGATCGCCGCACGGAACACATATTTGTATGATAGTTTTTTCGGGTCTGGCTGTTTGTGTATGTGAGTTAGAGTAGTGTAGTGTGGGACAAAAAAGCGTGTTTAAAATGTCTTCCTTCATAAACTAAGATTTGGAAAACTAAGCTATTAAGCTTAGGTTTAATTCACTATACTAATTCAGTCCAATCAGGATTCTCCTGAAGGTACTGTTAGAGGCTTTATGCCTGAACCAAACCTGAGTAGAGGTTGGTTTTGCTATGACGATTTGCTATGATGAAGAAGAGAAGATAGAAAGAAAGAAAGAAAGAAGAAAGAAAAAACATTTATTTGGCCCATGCCACAAGTGCACACAAAATGGGATAAAAACTTAAAACTAAACGATAACAACAAATACGTAATTGTGTGTCTCACGGCTGCGCCAAATAGGCCCAGTTCAGCAAACTGCCGAGCAGCTAGTGCCCGACGCTGGTTTTCAACTGGACCTTAGACCTGATGTGACGGACGTAAAACAGTTTTATATTTATTTGTGTTTCTGTGTATAAAAAGGTATATATATATATAGTATACATTTGTGTAAAATCATAAAAATAAACTACTTACATAAAAAGAGATAAAGGCTTAGGGAGTGGTGTGAAATGTATCGGTGAAATATGATACTTCCTACTAATATTATAAATGCGAAAGTTTGTGAGAATGGATGTTTTTTTTTCTTTCTTTTAAGAAAAAATGTTGCACGGAATTTCTCCTGCACACACAACTACTACTATCTGTAGGCCATACAAATATTTGTTCCGTGTGGGGATCTAACCCGCAACACGCAGCGTAGCAGTCGATCGCTCAGCCACTGCACTAACCGTGTCGTCAAATGTATGTTTGATCCTCTTACACGTCAAAACGGCCGAACGGATCTTGATTAAATTTTGCACAGAGGTAGATTATAGTATGGAATAACACATAGGATACTTCTTTTTCGATCATGCGGATGAAGCCTCGGGCACCAGTTAGTTTAAAATGAATGTATATCATGCGCTTTCAATTGAGTAGATTTGCATAGCCAGTACAGTACGCTGTCTATGTATCTAATTCAACAAGAACGGCGCAACCGTGGTGGCTGGAACGTCGTAAAACGTATTAAGATTGTCATGATCTATTGGCACAACGTCGATACAAGTCTATGCAGTCAGTTATTAATGCTGGCACTTAATTAATGTTTGTATGGTTAGTGCCGTTATTGAGAAATTTTAGCTTTCTAGTACACTCTGGCTGCAGAGTTAGTGCGGGTTCACAATTAAGTCGGACTGATAGTTTTACTAGAACGAAAAAGGTGTCGAATGCATATTGGTATAGGATAGGGGCCTGCCAGGGCCACTCTACTGCAGGGGTAACGGGTTGTTCGAAAGAGGTACCGGCCCCAGAACACAAAGGGCAAAAGAACGAACATAGGTGGATTCGAATCAGCCCCATTAAGCTCAACCATTTTAAAGGGAACTAAATGACCAGTCACACCCGTCTCCACCCGTCTGAGTATGAGGTTTGTTTCCTTGGTCGCACAATGTGTTATTGGGTTTTTACATCAGGAATTGCAGCAGTAACAGCCTGCCGGGTTTGTGTCCAGTTAATGACTCCACTCGCTTCTCTTTTATATGAGACTTGAACATAACTTAAGTCTCATATAACACCTTTGTCAAACCCTTCTGAGTAACTATCTTGATGATATGTTTATGGAAATTACTATTCCCATCACCGTCTTATGTTTTTATCAGTGCCAAATGTGCTAGTTTAGCCGTGTCGACGTCGTGTTAGTGTACCACGCCTCATCATCTTTCATCAAAGCAGAGGGGCCTGCCAGGGCCTCCGCCAACCGGGGTTGCGGGGTGTTCGAAAGATATACCGCGGCAATAGAAAGAACATGGGTGGGTTTTAGTCAGAACAAATTTGACACTCCCCCCCGCTCCGCCCAGAGTGGGGGATGTTATTTGATGATTACCCATCCTCAATAAAAAGGTGCTAGTTAAAAAAATAACCGTAGCTTTTTATTGAAATCTGACCTTTTGCTTTGAACTGTTTTAAAACGGGAATGAAATCGTTTCGCGTTAGCTTTCGCCTCGTGTAGCGAAAAGTTTTCGTGGGCGGATAGGCGGATTAGCAAGTTTTATAGTATTTTATATTACTGCCAGAATTGAAGTACTTTTGTGGTTGTTTCAGACTTTAAAGGGTACTTATTTTATATTTTTCTGAGAGATCTGTTGGAACCACTCACTTCTTTCAGGATTTTTAGATCTTTAGCCACCACCCGGTGATGGTGGGTTTAAAGTTCTAAAAATCACCACGCGGGCAAAACCACGGGCGAAAGATAGGTTAAAATATAATCTTGAAAGTATATCATGCGCTTTCAATTGAGTAGATTTGCATAGCCACTACAGTACGTTGTCTAAGTCACTTCTTTCAGGATTTTTAGATCTTTAGACCCACCCTTACCCCCCTTATGTTTTGTTGTTTACTTTTTGTTTTCTGTTTTTTTATCTATTTATTTAACGATTTATGTGCGCACTGAATACAGGAACAAAAAAATATGTCAAAGGTATAGGCACATTTTTTCTTTGGGTTTCTCTCGTTGTTTTTTTTTGTTGTTTTATGTTGTTGAATTCTTCAATCTGGAATGATTAATTAACAGGCCTAGTTAGTTCGGTTTATGGCAATCTAATAAGTGCGGTCCATGATACATGGCACTTAAATATGCAGAACTAGCGAAGCGGGTGTAGGTACAAAGGGTTAATTTCTACATCACTCTTTGGGGAAAAAAAAACAGGCGTTTGTTATGTTGTTTGATCTCCCGAACAAGCTTTATATAAGACGTGTAAACGTACCCTTTTTATGAGCCTGATGTTTCTCACTGCAGGGCGAAGGCTTCCCTTCCCTCTTCCCATTTCACCTGTCATTGGTTAGCTGGGCCCAATCCTTTTGGTAAGAGTCCAGCTCGTCACGCCATCTCCTTCTGGGTCTACCGCGTCGCTGGGTTCTATTGTATTCTGAATGAAGTCAAAAGGCACGTGTTCTCTTTGACATTGCAAACATATTTTTTTTTGTTTTAGACCATTTCGGGGAACTTACATTACCATTACGGAGATGTTGGGGGTCAAAGTTTCAACCATTTTTTAACCTTTTTTTTTTTAATTGATGAGTCAAATGTTACAACTTATTTTTTTTGTGTTTTGAGTGCGTAATATTTGAGTCCTACCGTATAAAATATTATAAATGCGAAAGTTTGTGAGGATACAATGGATTCACGCAAAAAATGCTCAACTGATTTGAATGAAATTTGGCACTCAGATAGTTTATAGCCTGGATAAACACGTATAATACTTTTTATCCCCATTGAACGCGGGCAATGTCGCAGGTATGAGCTAGTGATATCATAAACGCGAATGTTTGTAATAATGGTTTCATCTACTGACGGATGGTCGTTACTCTTTCATGCAAAAACCAAACGAAAAGAAAGTTAATAGGTAGGAACACAAGTAGTTTAAAACCTGGAGACTTGTTATCCTGATAAAATGATTATCTGGGGCAAATACTGATATGGTCAAAACCAAATAAGACCAAATAAGTGTCGAAAAAGTTTGCGACCGTGAGTTTCATGTATCGAGAGCAGAATCGAGTTGCGAATGACAGTGGTAGCGATTCTGAGCGCAAAAAACGAATCGGGAACGGTTGGTATACCGATTTGCCTGCTTATAAAAATCCACCCGCAATAACTTCAGTTTATCCGTGACCATGGCGTGTGCAACTTACCGAAATATCGGGAACTCAAAAACAATAGGAAACATGGTTAATATATCGTTCAAATGTTAAAAAAAAAA
Organism: Ochropleura plecta; assembly: GCA_905475445.1. Classification (NCBI taxonomy): domain Eukaryota; kingdom Metazoa; phylum Arthropoda; class Insecta; order Lepidoptera; family Noctuidae; genus Ochropleura; species Ochropleura plecta. The sequence goes on from FR997739.1 coordinate 14,418,222, forward strand.
ACTTTTTTATAACAATACATACTTTTTATCTTTTTTATTTCAGCATTTTTAGTCATGGTATAATGATATATCACATAATTTTTATCCAGTATTCATTTTTAATCCATTGTTACTAATATATGTATTAGCAGATCATTCATAGGTATATACATAGAGAAAAAATATGTATACGACGATAACTCTTAAACTTCCTAAGGAATATATGTAAATAAAATTGATATGGGACCACCTGGGAAGTATATCTTATCAAACAAAAGATAGAATTTTGCAAACCTCCCTCTTCTGTTTTTGAAGTCGGTTAAAAATAATTAGCGAATTAAAACAGGGAAAGGCCGACCTGCTAGTCGCGAGTTAGTCAAATATATTAACAGTTTGTTTATCCAATATTTTAACTTTACATAGGATATGATTGTATTATGTTAAACAATTTATAATTTTGAATAGAAGCTTTTCATTAGAAGAGACTACGGAGGATAGTACATGACACGATGTTCCGCAAATAGCTCTATGTTGTTTTAGGTCTAATTAATACGAGGATTTTGAATATCAAATACGGAGCAAATATCGTACTGTGGTATTAAAATGTTTAACGGGTATTGTATGGATCTGATTTCAGAGAATAATTCTAGAAACTTCATTTTGGTGGAATTCGTTTTGGAATATTTACTAATATTATAAAAGCGAAAGTGTCTTGTTACGTCTTCACGTCTAAATGGCCAAACCGATTTCGATGAATTTTTGGTACAGAGTACAAAAATAGCCTTGGTGTTATTCCAGACTATAATCAAACTATGTGCCAAATTACATCATAATCCGTTCAGCCGTTTTGATGTGAGGAGTAACAAACATCCATACATCTATCCTCACAAACATTCGCATTTATAATCCTTACTTAATATTATAAAAGCGAAAGTGAGTTTGTTTGTTACGTCTTCACGCCTAAATGGCTAAACCGATTTTGATGAATTTTGGTACAGAGATAGTTGGAAACCTGGAGACGGACATAGGCAATTTTTTTTAAAAAGATTGAGATATGAGGGAGAAATTGGGAAGAAAAGGGAAAACTTAGCATTGCTATTACAATAAATTAGGCGCTAGGGCAAAAACTACAGGTAGCAGATACCTGTAAATCAGGAAAGGGGAACTGAGTTACCCCGAATTTATCGCGAGCGAAGCCGCGGGCAAAAGCTAGTATTATATAAAATATAAATATTAGTAGGATTATGGTGTATTTAAATTATTATACTATACGGTTCTTATAACCTCCTTATCCTTGTAAACGTCGTGGATTGTACATTAGCCCTCTTCTACTTGTAATATTGGCTGTATACGGTGAGCAATGGGTAGCTCACCGTCCGGCCGTCTATTGACAACAGGCCGTGTCGACGTCGCGTTAGTGTTTCACGCGCGCCTCAAGAGATGTCAGCAAAGCAGAGGGGCCTGCCAGGGCCTCCACCTGCCGGGGCTGCGGGTTGTTCGAAAGAGATACCGTGGCTCTGGAATGTAAAGGGCAATGGAAGGAACATAGGTGGGATTTAGTCAGTACAAGTTTGACACTTCCCCCCGCTCCGCCCAGAGCGGGGGAAGTTATTTGATGATTTCCCACCCCAAAAAAAAATTGGCTGTATCATACATTGTACAATACTCATATCGAAACTAGACACCCAACAGGCACTTAACTTTGTGTTTTTTTTTTTAATAACTTCTGTTCTCAAAATGGTTAGTGAACACAAAAAAACTTTGGGGGGAATCGACACTGCTTAGCAACGAAAAATCGATATGTAATATGTTGATTGGGACTCTCCCCTCATAGAGGGGATTCACCAGCAGTGGAAGAGGGGAAGGCCAACATTACAGGCTGATTTAGCTATTCCTTATTTAAAGTATCTAAATATTAGAGCTATTACCCTTTTCACTGGACGCCATTATAAAACATGTAAATTAAAATGTTTTCGCCTTTCAAATTAAACGCTTTCAGCGAGGTTGGCGTTGACGTTGATTAATTGTTTTCGTTGTACAAAACAAATTAGGTAAGTCCTAAATAGGTTGTATACTTACTAACTTTAAAAATTTAAAAATAAAGTTTCTTTAAAAAATGTTGGCCTACACTAAGAATTTGTCCTGTATCGTGGGTGCGTTTACAAACATTTAAACTCACATACACAAACAGCCAGACCCGGAACAACTGTCTGTAGGCCATACAAATCAATCGCTCAGCCATTGCGCCAACCGTGTCGTAAAATAGAGAAATTGTCTGTCTAGCCTTTTCCTAATTATGTTGGGGTCGGCTTCCAGCCTAACTGGATGCAGCTTAATAATAGCAGTACTTTATTTAGAACTACTGCCTATCTGACCTCCACAACCCAGTTAGTACTCTTTGTTAAGATCGTTAGTCAGGCTTTGACATTGACTACCAATGTAATGACTGTCAAAGATCTCCATTTGTTAACCGGGAACTACATCTTAACGTGCTTCCCGAGGCACGGAGGACACTAGATATATATTGGTTGGTCACCCATCCACGGAACAATCTAGGAAGCGCGGTTTAACCTGAATATCGACCCGAATGTCTTTAGCCACGAGCTCTTCCTAAAAATATGGAATTACTAAACGTCTCTGCCTACACCTTAGGGAATGCTGTCGTAATGTTTTCTTCAGTTACGTCAAAGTTACGGAAAACATGCATTCTCAAGCTTAGAACTGACTATGAATATAAAAACAAGAATTTACAGTAAACATGAAACGAGACGAGAAAATATGTATAAAGTTATATAATTTAGATGCAAGCTAAGAAGTAATATCAAACAGACTCCTAAATGATTCAAATAAGAAATTACTAGCTGCACCCCGCGGCTTCGCCCGCGTGATGATAAAAAAGTATCCTATGTGTTATTCCAGACTATAATCTACCTCTATGTCAAATTTCATCAAGATCCGTTCAGTATATTTTTCCTGAAAGAGGATTAAACATACGTCCATACTCACAAACTTTCGCATTGATAATATTAGTAGAAGTAGGATACAGGAATAAAAAAAGTCATAAATTCAGACTGAAATCCACATTTACACGCTTCAATAAATGAGAGTAATAAAGTACTTAAGTGATAAATAAATATGGCGGAGCATTTCCCAGCTTACAGTCCGTTAAATGAGGATGCCATTCCGAAAACATTGCGGGTTTTCCTCGTTATTTACACATCACGATAATAATTCAAAACAACCACAACCTTTTTGAGGTTGCTGAAACGTATTTTGAGTCCGTTTGAATTACACTCTTTTAATTTTGTTTAACAGAAAGTCGGCCGATAAATTGTTCCGTGGCAGACTTTTGCAAGAGATCTCCAAGATTATTTCTGTCTGCCTTTGTAAGCTACTTTTTGCGGAACAAGACTGTTTTTGGAGTGGTTGTAGGTCAACAATCTACTTTTCATTTGTACTAAAAACTAGGAAGAATTTTTAATAAACATGACAGATATAATCTTCTCATATCATCATTTTAGCGGACTACTGCCGACTTACTTTTTTTTAGGACAATTGGGACTGGTCATCTCTTAGCTGCCACGGTTTTTTTATTGCCATTTTTGCTTTTACTCTGTAAATGTCTTAATGTGCACTAACTACATCGTTCTCACATGTTTGTATAATCTCAAAACGAATGATGTAACCATGATCTTATAAAATGATTATGATTTAAAAGAGTATCCATGGAGTTTCTTGCCCATTCTTTTCCTTACAGATCAACGCGTTGAAATCGGCAATTACAGTAGTTTCACAAGTTATTATGCATTGTGTCTGGGACTGTAGCTAAATGTTTTTGTTTCTTGACATTCATAAGTGCCTGTTATGGTCTAATTAAAATAAATGCTCTGAGTTTGAGTTGAAGGAGTAGTTTTAATAAAACCTACATATAACTTACGGACTTACTTTTACTGGCATGAGAACATAAAGTTTCAGTAGCTTATGTCAATCCAAAACATTTATAACTATTTCACCATAGTTTACGCTCAAAAAAATCACTGTACCTTAAAGTTTTTAGTCCACTCTAAAAATAAAGAACAATGGCAACTTTTCATGCAGTCTGGGTCTCGCATTTAAACTTCGCTTTATAAAACTTTACAGAAACCGCTTTCCAAACATAAACCAGCATAAAATCTTTAATTACCATATTTACATATAAAATTGCATCATTATTCGTGGAATATAAAATGAGTTTCATGCAAATGTAAACAGCGCGCGAGCATCAGCCAATTAGCCAGATAAGTGCGATACGCGTTCCACTGAGCTTTGGCAAAGGTACGCGGATTATTCCGCCGGAGTGAGCAGCGGATAGCGGTGTCATATAGAATTATGTTCCACTTTAAAGTTTTATCAAATAAAAATTGTTTTTTCGTTTGTAAAACGTTTTTGTTTTAAAAACTTCCATTCGGTGTTTTTATGTGTGTAGCTGTCATTGGTAGTTGTAGTTGTCATAGTCATTGTCTGAAATTTTGTGTTACTTTTTAAATTATTAAAAAAAAATCCAACTGCGTAAAAAGTGAACCAAACTACATACCTAATAAAACTGAAGAGAGAAAAACAAGTACTGTAATCTGGAACTATGAAGAACAGTCGGGACCCATTATTGGAGCGTGAGCCGTTCTAGATTCTAATGGGCCCCGACTGTTCTTCATACTGACTGACTGACTGACTGACTGACTAACTGTTCTTCATATCTGTAATCCCCGAAGGGTTAGACAGAAGTGTACCTAATAGCTAAACATAACTAGCGAAATGTACACACGACAGCACATCAACCTACACAAAACCATTTTAGCCTGATCTATCTACTACGGTGTGCGATCCGTAGTAGAAAGATCAGGTTATAATGGTTTGATGTGCTGTCGTGTGTACATTTCGCCAGTTATGTTTAAGTCCCATGTAACACGAGTCGAGCCTATTGCCATCAACACGAAATTTCTGTTAGAAGAATCCAATAACAATTTGCTCGACCTGGGAATCAAACCCGTTTTTTTTATGTTCTCGCAATATTATATTTGTGAGTATAAGAACAGAAATATTGTGAAAAATATAAAACAAAACTGGCGATGTATGAGTCGGACACGCATGCAAATGTTACGATAAAAACGGCCATGTCTTTTGACTGCGTAGACTTGACTTGAGTATATGGTTTTACTTTAAACTCCAAAACTCTACACATTCCTGAGAAGAATAAACAATATATAAATATACAAGATATAGCAAGAACGAGCTTTACTTAGAACATCCTATTAATGTAACTACCTATGTCTTACAAATGAATAAATGAATAATCATTTATTCATTTGTAAGACATAGGTAGTTATAATGTTTAATGGTTAGTTAATCATAATGATTATGAGATAAAATGTCTTGATAGATAGACAGACAATACAGTGATACTATAAGGGTTTTTTTTTAATTTTGAGGCACAGAACCCTATGAAGCATTCTAAAGACATCGCTGTTCAGCATAAAACAATTACAGCGCCACCTTTTCTTTAACGAACAAAGGAACCTCATGCAAATGTAACAATTAGCGCTTTAAGCCACTTAAAGCGAACTTCGGTAAAGGTATCTACGGCGAAACATTCTACTCTAATTTTCAGCGATACTGCTGCAGTATAGGTATACCAGTTAAAGTAATAAAATGTACGGTCAAAGTCCTAACGGTATAGTTTTCTGCTCAAGCTAGGAGTCGGGAGTGTTGCAAGCGAACTTAAACGCATTTACATAATGTTTCTGCCCTAATTTGGTGTAATTTTTCAGTTCAACGCTTTAGGTAACTAGGTTTGCAGTAGTGATATTCACAAATTGGCTTACTTTGTTTATGACTAGGTTTTATTTTAGGTATGGGAAATCATCAAATGAATTCCCATGCTCTGGGTGGAGCGGGAGGGGAGTTTTTTTTTTTAAATTAGTCTATTTCCGTCTCCAGGGTCCCAACTATTACAATTATTTATGTACCAAAATTCATAAAAAAAGAGCATATGTCCGTCTCCAGGGTCCCAACTATCTCTGTACCAAAATTCATCAAAATCGGTTTTGCCATTTAGGCGTGACGATGTAACAAACAAACAAACTCACTTTCGCTTTTATAATATAAAAATATTGAAATAAGGATTTGTCTGAAATCGACAACCCGTCTTGAGCAAGTGTGGTGATCAACGCTCGTGCCTTCTCTATATGAGAAAAGGTCTTCATCCAGCAGTAGAACATTTATAGGCTGGTACTATACTAATATTATATTTGCAGTAAAGTAAAGTAAAGAGGAGCTCGTGGCTAAATAATAGCAGCCGCTCAGTTCGACCTTTAGGTTAAGCCGCGCTTGCCTAGATTGGTCTGTGGATGGGTAACCACCCGTTACATACCGAGTTTTCTCCGTGCCTCGGAAAGCACGTTAAGCTGTTGGTCTCGGCTGTCATTTGTAGATCTTTGACAGTCGTTACAGTAGTCAGTGTCCCGAAAGTCTGACAATCAGTCTTACCTAGGGGTATCGTATTACCCAGTATTAACTGGGTTATGGAGGTCAGATAGGCAGTCGCTCGAAGTAAAATACTGGTATTCAGCTGCATCCGGTAAGGCTGGAAGCCAACCCCAACATAGTTGGGAAAAGGCTAGGCAGATGATGATATTTGCAGTAAAGTGATTACAAATCGTGAGAAGTCCCTCAATCCTGTGATAGGTAACGGATTTGTATTACAATAGCCAGTATCGACATGAACCTTCTGAGGTTAGCCGTGGACTGTTATGGAACGGTGTCTTAAGAAACATTTACAGATAGAGGAGTTTTGTGGAATTCCTTAATACAGAAAATGGTTTATTTTGTTCACCTTTTTCACTTCCCTTGGGTATCGAGATGTCTTCCGTAACACCGTCGCAATGCACGGCAGTACGTGACCGCTACGTGTTAAGTACTATTCTCCCCAGGGCAGCTTTCCGAACGCTTTCGGTCCCTACACTCAGAGCCCGCTTCGGCCTCTAATGGCGGTTGTACACACTCGCAGACAAACTCCGAGATGGGGTGAGTGTTAAAGTTTACATTGTAACGCTAGTCTAACCTTCTTCCATTCTTTACTGTATTTATTTAGGATCTGCTACGAAAGATGTAAACAGATCATGAAAAATTAATTATCTACGACAATAGTATTACGTAGGTTACCTACAGCCTACAGACGGGCCTGTTGGTCTAGTGGTTAGTGGCCCTGACTGCTGAGCCGGAGGTCGTGGGTTCGATTCCCACCCAGGACAAACTTTGTGTGATGAGCACGATTGTTTGTTCTGTGTCTGGGTGTGATTTATCTATAATATGTATCTATTTATAAATTATATAAGTATGTATATCAGTTGTCTGGTTACCATAACACAAGCTCTGCTTAGCTTGGGATCAGATAGCCGTGTGTGAGTTGTCCCAAGATATTTATTATTATTATTTATTACAGTAGACCACAGCATACACACCTGAATTTACATATCCTTACTAACTAAGTAGGCATTTTTTTTTTTGGGGGGATGAGTAAAGAAAGATATTTTTTTCCGATCATCACGCGAGTTAAAGTTAGCGTTAGCCCAAAGTAACTATGCCACGCAAACGAAGTCGCGGGCGGAAGCTAGTTAGGTAATAAAATTAAACATTTGAGCTAATTTTTTGGTGGAATTGTCAAAGGCCTCCCTTCACTCCTTATTAAAATTAACAAAAGCATTAATTTTAAAGACAATTTCGATACTTTGCTAATGTGACCAGAGAACTGCTTCACTGCGGACGAGCACTGTCGTCTGAAAACCGCCTAATAATGGGGTAATGGGGCCAGTAAGGGTCTATTGTTAGGTGGTTTTCACACGACAGTGCTCGTGATTCTAGATCCCCATCTAGAATCATGTACTGTAATTGATAATCGTAGTCACGTTTTTCCTTATAAAGTGCTTATGAACAGCTAATGTCGAAGTATCAAATGCAGAGCCAACATGTTGGTACAAGCCAAGCATGTTAATTAATTTAAGATTGGCCCTTCAACACTGCTAATTTGATGCAGAGGTTTAATTAAGTCTAACCTCAACACAGAGGGTCATTAATTAGGACCACACCATTAACTACTACACAATGAACTTCATAAACAAACAAGAAAAGGTCCAGTCCTTCACACAGCGTCAGTTTACGTCATAGACAACAGGGGTCTTCCACCATCTCTTTTATAAGGACCGTTCCCAAGCGACGTTTCTTCTGAACCATTATATGGTTGGTTCATCCTGGGTAGTCAGCGAGTCCCCACGCTGACAGACTTATCCATCATGATGCCAATACAAAGTTCAATATGGTAGTTTCTAGGGTCAAAATAATTACATTTAGTCCGTCTTTTAGATCATTCAAAAATAAGGGACACGTATTTTTTTATTTGTAAATAAGACCAAAAAAAAAAAAAACAAAACAGTTACGTGTGACGTCACTTGTTGCGAAAAAATGCAGCAACGCATGACGTGTTACGTAACTTTAATTGGCTATAACTTTGTTTTTTTTCTGCATAACGCCATCCACGTACTCTTTTCCAAACTGTTATTATTAACCAGAGTCATCCTAAGGCAAGTCAAAGGCAGAGAGGCTTGCCAGGGTCACCGCCTGTCGGGGTCGTGGGGTGGATTTTAGTTAGTAAAAGTCTGACACTCCCCCTCGCTCCGACCAGAGGGGAAAAAGTTATTTGATCATTTCCCATCCGCAAAAAAAAGCTAGTCAAAGGCGTCATGAATTAAGATCTGGCAGAACCTGGTGGTTTGTGTCTGTGAGTTTAAATGCTTGTAAAAGAATCCACGATTCAGTAGAAACTCCTTGTGTGGAGCAAAGTTTAAAAAGATAACCTGATCTAGGGTCAATATGGTTGATAACTGGTCTGTCTAACCCGTCCCGACATCTTCTGCGAGGGTTACAGCGATGCCTTCTGGTTGCGCTACATAGTAGTTATACCTCTATGTGGAGTCCTACATTTTTCCACATTTTCTGAGATAAAAATAATCCTACTCCAAGAGGAGGTAGTCCCTCTAAACATCGTGAGTAGTGTGTCGTCAAAGGAAATGGCTCCGTTAATTATTCAACAGCAGGTGAGTAAAAAGCGACCTGCATTGGACCTAAGCAAACAGGTACGGAGTCTTGGGGGGATGTGGGGATGGTAAATATACGTTAACTATGCGTGTGAACATATGGTGTGTGTTCGTATGTTAAATGTTTTGGAATTAGGTTAAAGGAGACGTGTAGATTTTTTTTGAAGAAGTGATATTAAAGATTATTGAGATTTATTATTATTAAAATTATTAAATCTGTCCTATTGCAGGTCTGCTGGAAGAGATTTCTAAATGAAATAAGCAGTACCTTTGTGCTCTTTTGTCTGTATATTTTTTTCCATCATGTGTTTTGTGTGTACATGAATAAATAGTTATATAAAGAATTTTCGCTCAACAATTTGAGAGCTCAAGTACGGTATGGCAGCAATTAGCCTTTTAAATGTAACATTCTCATTCATAATATATGTTTTAAAATAATTATTCCATTTTTAAGTTAATTTAATATTCAAATGATCTTTAATATTCAAGTTAATTTAATATTCATATTATCTCATTTATGTTTCAGTTAATTCTATGTTTAATTAAATAATTTCATTTATTTTGAAGTTATTTTTAAATTGTTGTATTATTATTTGTTACCCTAATGTGGTTTTCACTATGGTGAATGATGCGTATAACTGTAGCAGGCATACATACCAGCACTTTTAAATTATGGTATAAGTATATTTAATTAAGTTTTAGTATTTGTTGCTGTTGGTGTAAATAAATAAATACATTTTGGGGTTAAAATATGACAAGGACACTAAACGAACGAAGCAGTCAATGATTTTTTTAAAGTAACTCAACGTTTTCAATATCACCAATATAACACATATATAATAATATAATCACATAATATAACAGACTACCTACCTACAGTACTGTTTCTCCTCTTCTTAAATCCATCCAAAGGTTGTCTTGAAAAGATCGCTTTTAGCGATAAGACCGCCCATTGTGTCACCCTATTTATAAGTTTGTCTAGTTTTATTCTTGTTACTTGTATGGTGTACATAATAAAGAATATTCTATCTATCTATCTATCAATATCGTATTTAAGTGTTCACGGGGATAAGGTCTATATCTGATTGATAATTTGAAGAACACACTCAAATACGTCTTTACTCAAAGGATATATAATTTGTACTAAATTTACCTTACACCTTCGATTCTAGAAAATAGTGTACTGTATGATTGTGATTTGAATGCATGTGTGCTGTATGCCTGTGTGCGTGAAAGATCACTTCTAGTATATAGAATGAACCTAATCTATTTAGATATGTAGACCACAACTTCAAAAAAAAATTAATAGAACTTGCTGCCATCGCAAAGTTGTACCTTGTAACCAGTAATGATTAAAGACAGTATTTCTTGAAATACTACAAACAAAAAGTAACTATGTACTAAAACATCAACGTTTCTTTGAACAAAACTCCGTTCCAGATCTAACATTGAATGAATGAATAAATTTTTATTTCGGGTGGCATAGACCCATACAAAACTAATATAATATTTTTAAACATACGCAGACATACACAGACACATTAAAACAGATGCAATATCATTAAAATAGATTCGATATAATTAAAAACAGATTCAAAATCATTAAAACAGATTCATTAGTAATAAAATGGATTCAATATCATTAAATAAATTAAATTAAATTTCTTGGAATAAAAATAATGAATATAATAATATAATGAATAAAACAATAAAAATATAATTTTACCTGCCCCAAGCCCTATATATGGGCGCATGTAATGCCTGCCAATACTGCATAAAAGGCCCGTCCAACCTGTTTGCGACAACGTTGAGAAGACTGCTACCGCTGTCCCGCAGTCTACTTGCAATCGAGGTCGCTCTCTTGCGCATGCTGGCATAAAAACAGTCAATGCGGACGCTCGCGAACATACCCGAAGCGCTGCAGAAGCGCGGCAACCGCAGCAGTGCCCTCAACGCATTATTATATTGAACGCGGAGAGCGCTGTAGGATTTCTGCAAATATGACACCCACAAACTACCCGTATAAAAAGATGTGCAGTAGGCTCGAAACAAGGTTATCTTCACTTTCTTGGAGCAACGAGCAAACCTGCGGGCTATCATATTAGCCCTCACCGACAGCGCCCTCCTCTCTCGTTCAATATCAGCGTCGTCTTTCAGGTCGGACGTCACAATATGGCCCAGATACTTAAACGTATGTACCCGCTCCAAGGGCACCCCACATAGCCTTACTGGTGGAACCTCCACCGGACACTTAGAACCCGCACTAAAAACCATAAGCTCACTCTTTTTCACATTATATTTAAGGCCATGTGTATGAGCGTATGTTTCGCAGATGCTTACTAGCTCTCTGAGTCCCCCAACTGACGCGCTCAGCAGCACCATATCATCAGCATAGCTGATATTGTTAAAGCATACATTATCAACATAGCATCCAACATGGCGACTGCTGAGCTCGGCAACAAGTTCATCGATATACAGATTGAAGAGCGTAGGTGAGCTCAATCCTCCCTGCCTCACCCCGCACTCCAACCTGTACGAGTCCGACAGAGCTCCCGACCACTTAACGGTATTGACCTGGCTCCCGTACCAGTGCTGGAAAATTCTAATGACTTCTGGCGCCACTTGCCTATCGAGCAACTTTTTCCACAACACTTCGTAGGAAACCAGGTCAAACGCCCTAGACAGATCGAGGAAGCAGGCGTAAACAGGTGTGCTCCGATCTGTGTAATATCTGACAGCATGCTTTAAACTCACTATAGCACTATCTGTGGACAGTTTGGGCCTAAACCCAAACTGGTTATCGTGCAAAGTTATTGTACTGTTAAGCTGAGCATTAAGCATGCTGTCAAATACTTTCGCGATGACTGTCGCTAATGATATCGGCCTGTAATTGTTTCTATCAGATAAATCACCTGTTTTGTTTTTAACAATTGGTACTACGACCGTCCTCATTAGCTCGTCTGGCAAGTACGAATGGCGAAGGCAGAACGTGAACAGCATAGCCAAAACACGTGGCAGGTGGGGACCTGCATGCTGTAGGTGCTCAATGCTGAGTCCGTCATGTCCTGGAGACTTACCCCTGGTCATACACCCTATGGTTTTAGCTATGCCCGCAGCTGAGAACTTAACTCTTGGTTCCAGGACAGTACACTGAAACTCAGCATCGACCACCCCAGGGGATGGAATAATGCTTGGCTCAACACAAAACTGGGACTTAAAAATATTAGCAATATCCCTTTCCGCAGATACGCCATCGACGCTCAAAGGCAAACCTGGTTTAAGGTTTTGCTTTTTTGTAGCTTTCCAGAAGTTCCGAAAGTCTTTTTTAGCGTGCAACTCGGCTAAAACGTCCATCTGTATTTGCTCTTGGTGATTCTGGCACCACCTTAACTTGGATTTAAAGATCTTACGAGTGTCACACATTTCATCATAAAGCACACCAGACGTAGGTTTGCCACACTTAACCCACTCAGTAAATTTGAGCCTGGCGTACGCGTGAGCCCCACTTACGTGCCTATTCCAACCCACCACGCGCTTCGGCTTCCTACCAACGACTCGTTTCTCCTTGCTAACAATGGCGGCCTCCCTTAAAGCGGATACCACATCACGATACAAACAATCTATTATTTGATTGTGATCCGAATCACTACACATGCGATCACAACAATTCGACAATACGCTAGGGAAGTCAATATTACGCAATCGCCGATGGCATTCTTGCCTATATGTGTGAATAGCATCTAAACTTTTTTCACCCCACACAACTGAGTTAGCGCTAGTAACACTCTGCTTAACTTTCGGCCTAATTATATTAAGATCACATTCGATCAACAATGGGTAGTGATCCGACCACATAACATCATGCTTAACGCTAACACTCAGAACAGTTTTCAGAGACGATTCTGTGCACAGACAGTGATCAAGCCATCGCCTTGACCCGTTACAGTCACTGACATACGTAAACGTGTTCGACATCAATCCGAGCCTATCCACATCAACGCATGTAAAGTTATTATCCGAACAGTAATTCAACAAGTCCTTAAAAAACAGCTCATGCGGATGCGCGTTAAAGTCACCAAGACAATAAACCGCCTCCACATCACTACCGTCCACGATTGCACTTACCAGTCCTAAACAGTGCGAGAATTCCGGGAGGTTACTCACTGCATCTGTGGGCATGTACACACTCATCACAAGGAAAGGCCTTTCACTCGTATTAATACGTATCGCACACACTCTCGAGTTATCACTCGGAACGACTGACACTTCACTGAAAACACTTTTACGCCATAGCAGAGCCACCCCTCCATAGGGTCGGCCACGCAGTATGCCAGCAGATGTATCAACGGCCGATGTCCCCGTGCTGCTAAAGTCATCATGGATGGTGTTCAGAAACGGCAGCTCCTCTGGCAGCAGCCAGCACTCCTGAAGCGCTATTATGTCGCACGTTACACAAAGTTCACGGACGCCCTCAATAGAACGTTTAAGGCTCTTACAATTAAAGCTGGCAAATCGTAACAAACAATTATCAGTCATTGTTATTGTTTACAGAGCCGGCCTTAATCGAGTACTCGTCCTTTCGTCTCTGACTATAATGCACAAAACGTCTGAATATTATATTTTGCGGCCAGATATTTTCATCTAAAAATACAGAGACTTTAGATTCAGGTATAAAAAACTTGTACGCGTCATAGTCAACCTCTTTTTTTAGAGACAGTTTTTCCAACTTGACAAGCTCGCGGGTTTTTATTTCTATGTGCTTTATAATGTCAGCTGTATGTGAATCTTTGTGCACATTCGTAATGAACATCGGCACTTTCTTATCAGCAGCTTTAAAACACCACAACACATTAGTACGGCAAAGTATTGTGGAGTTTTTAAACGTTCTTATCAACATTGGCCCGAGCATAAACGCGCGGCGAAAACTAAACGTTAGTTGCAGCAATTTTGACGAAAGTAGTATTAAGGTTTATACTTTCCGGGGTAGCGGGTTGTTCCGGAGTTGCGGGTTGTTCAAAAGAGGTACCGCGGCCCCGGAACATAAAGGGCGGTAGAAGGAACATGGGTGGGTTTTAGTCAGTACAAGTCTGACACCCCCCCGCTCCGCCCAGAGTGGGGGAAGTTATTTGATGATTTCCCACCCCTAAAAAAAGGTTTATACTTTTTTATACATTTGCCTGTTCGCCAGCTTTTCATTATGCACTTAGTATAAAACAGCACATCAAGCTCACGTAATGATGACAATACTTACAAGAGAATGATATTGTACTCACATCTAATGCAACCTCCAAACACGTATTTGTGGAAAGATTTTTCTCATTTTTAGGCCCATTTTTGTACAATAGATTAAATAGAAAACTGAGGATTTAAAAGTATGCACAGGAAGAAGATCTTCTTTTTGTCGGAAAATAACCCGTTTACTTTACTTTTGTGTAAGTTTTCAATTTGGTACTCTAATTTACTTACTGTTAATTTATTTATTTTAAATAGGTATTAATGCTCTTTATAGCCTGAAACGCAGGTCCTACCTAGTTTAGGCAAATAAGCAACTGTGCTCTATTGATTGTTAAGATGTTTTATTTTATTGTATATGTGCCTCCTTTTTGTAAGTAAAGGATATTATAAAAAAAATGATCGCTCTAACTTTAATAATGTTCTTAGTAAAAATTGCTAATGTTAGTCCGGGAAATATGTGTCAGGCATAAAGGAGATGTTTCATTTTTATATGGGGCTCCGGCCATAACATGTACATTTTACCGAAGGTGGGAAAATTACCCCTGAATAGAATTAAGTAACATTTTTTTCATAATATCAAAAGAATTTTATGCACAAGAAAAAAATAAAAAATGTATGACGTTTGTCCTGAGAGTTAAGACAGCCATGACAGGTTGTAGAGATGACATTTACTTAACCTAAAAATGCCGTAAAGTTGTTACATTCAAAGCCGAAATCGTAAAATATAAAAAGGAGAAAACGTAAAATAACACCGAAAATCACGAAAAGTAATCAAGTCGAAAGAAACGAACAAGATTGACTTTCCTGAATAGGTACCTATCGAGTTTGTCAACAAGCAGTTTTTTTTACATTTTTAATGGCTTGGCTTATTGGCCTTTATCCCAATCAAGAAGCGGTTATTTCGAACTCGTTCAGAAACACATTTAAAAAAATGGAGACTAAAGATTTTTGTAACGATGAAATTGGCAATAGGTAATTATGTTTACTCAAAAATATGCATAATACAATAATAGTTTATATTTAACACCTCAACGACACACACATTTTTTCAATTTATTTTCAACGTAACATTGCTTTGATAAGACATCATTTCAGAACGAATGAATTTTGCCAGCAAACCAAAGCACGAGACGCCATATTAAATAAAACATGGCAATAATTGAAAAACTACTTTTTTTTTGTGCACAACTAATTAGGCTCGAATTCACCAGAGAATATTTTTCCCGAATATGTGGTATTTTTTCCCCTTTCTTGATATTCGTACATCTGATGGCCGAAAATGAAACATCTCCTTTGTGGTTAATTTACAGGCAAAACAGCAATTTACAGGCAGTAAGAAGTAGTAACACCACTAGGCTATCACTGCTTGATACTGAAAAACTGATAATCAGTTGCATCTAGTTAAACTGGTAACTGATTCCAATATAGTTTGTAAAAGTCTAAGCAGATGGATTGCTCCGCGCGTTCGTGCCTTACCTACTGTGCACTGGAAAAGACATACAATAGTTCTAGAATCACCGCGCGTCGGAGCGGGGCGTCGGGAAATATTTCCCAACAAATAAAGAGTTTGCACCGGGGGTATTTCCACGAAATAATGGTCCCGGGAATATTGTTCCACAGAACCTTACGGCTAACTAAGGAGGATGAATTAGAAAATGTAGCAAAAGAATAGGCAAACTAAAAAAAAAACTATATTATTTTCTTATCACTTTTAAAAGTGAAATGTTAAGAAATACGAAGACATCAAGAAAAAGTAAATCAACTAGAATCTTAATTTGTTTAAAACTGATGCAACAAACGCCTGATATGCTAAGAAGAAGAAAGAAAGTAAGAAAAAATATTTATTTGTCGCAAATTACGACTAAGAAATAAGCTGAAGTTGTAGCGTATGCTAGATTTCTTTCAAATTATTATTTGGTTCTAACTTACTTCTAAGATAAGAGAAGTACACCGTTATCTTATGCGCCGCGAGACGACTCCCGGCCACCGTAGATGTGGGTCTGTGGACGGTGAACAATGAGTAGCTCACCGTCCGTCCGTCTAGTGACGACGGGCGGTGTCGACAGGCGGCGCGTTTGTGTTCCACGTGTTCACCTCAAAGGGATGTCAGCAAAGTAGAGGAGCCTGCCAGGTCCACCGCCTGCCGGGGTAGCGGGCAGTTCGAAAGATATACCGCGGCCCTGGAACATAAATGGAAAAAGAAAGAACTTGGGTGGGTTTTAGTCAGTAAAAATCTGACATGGAAAAGAAAAAGACCAGAAAAGTGCAGCCTTATCTTATCCATACTCTAAGACAGAACGTAACTGCGCAGATTGTATTGCAGCTTGCGTTGTTTGGGAGCACAAAGTGGTGCAATGCTTTGTCTTTGTGTGAACGAGATAACGAGATGTGGTGCACTAGAATTTAGCTAGTTTCGCGTAAAACGTATTTAACACACGTCTTTGTTGTTTAAGTTTTGGTAGGGAATGCAGTTTAATGGTAATTTGTACGGTGAAATAAGAAAATACATCGTTTTTGGAGAACCCAGTTTAGGATTTAGGTTGAAAACTTATATTTTTAACCGAATCCGCCACATCTTAACCAAAGATTGTCACGTAATTTTTTTTATAAACTTTGCCCCACACTTGAAATTTCTCCTGTATCGTGGGTGCGTTTACAAACATTAAAACTCACATACACAAATAGTAGTTGTAGTGGTATTTGTTCCAGGTCTGGCACCCGGAACTACCACCTGTCGGTCACACAAATATTTGCTCCGTGCGGGGATCGAACCCGTGACACGCGGAGTAGCAGTCAATGCAATGGCACTGCGCCAACCGTGCGGTCGCCTATATACAGACACAAATCATGAAAAAAATAATTATGGACGACATTATCACGTAGGTGCAATCCATCACTAACAGGAGATAAATATCCTTACTAATTTTATAAAAGCGAAAGTGAGTTTGTTTGTTTGTTTGTTACCTCTTCACGCCTTAATGCCTAAACCGATTTTGATGAATTTTGGTACAGAGATAGTTGGGACCCAGGAGACGGACATTTTTTTTTAAAGTGGGATCTGAGAGAGATCCCACTTTTAAAAAAAATGGGATCGGGAGAAAGAGGGAAGTAAAGGGAAAACTTAACTTTGCTATTACAAATCAATAAGGCGCAAGGGCAAAAACTGCAGGTAGCAGGTACCTGCAAATCAGGAAAGAGGAACTGTGTTACCCCAAATTTAACGCGAGCGAAGCCGCGGGCAAAAGCTAGTTTGTTCATAAAAAAAACGCTTATGTAATAGAATTAGGGGGTTTACTATACAAATTTATAATGCTGGTAACCTTATTTCATAAATAATAATAGTTGTTGTAATCATTTGAATGTGTTTTGTTTTGTCAGGCATTTTGGTTACGCAATAAATATGGATATGCAATAAAAAATAAGACTTCCAAAAAATACTAAAAACCAACTAAGTCGGTGACTTTTGTTAATTTCGTTGAATATTTTTTTCTTTTTTTATAAAAACAGTAAAAAAGAAAAAGATTTCGACGAATTCAGAACCGCCTCCTTTTTTGTATTTTTCTTTGCAAATTGATGATCTTAATGTTCTCATTTATCATTTAATGATCTGTTTTGTATAATTTTAGTCACTATAACTAAAACTGTTTGTGATTTTTGTATAGATGTGTAAGTCGTGTCGTGTGTTGTAATTGTAATAAATTATATCTACTTTTTTTTAATAATTGGACGATTTGTGTGACGTAACTTAGCCAACCATGCATTTTTGACGGCACGGTTAGCGCAGTGGCTGAGCAATCGACTGCTGCGCTCCGGATCACAGTTCGATCCCCGCAAGGAACAAATATTTGTTTGACCTCTAGGTTCCGGGTCTGGCTGTTTGAGTTTAAATATTTGTAAATACACCCACGATACAGGAGAAATTCCCAGTGTGGGGCAAGGTTTATTAAAAAAAAAACATCGAATCCAAACTAAATATGTGTGCCAAATTTCAGCTCAATCGGAATCTGGATTACATCGTTATTCCTCATCGTTCCACAAGGATAAAAACATATTATAGAAATCTTATAGATTCTTCATCTTATTTATATTATCAACTATCTTATTGTTCATTAGATAAACTATGCTAATGATCCAATGAGTAATTTAATTTGTATGACATCAGTGAAAAAGTTAATTTAAATAAATACATATTTTGATCTGTATGACTCATCAATGAATAAGTTTATTTGAATGAATATTTTAATTTGTATGATTCAATCTTTTATCTATTTAATTTGTAAAATGTCATTAAATTGACAACCATGCATGATGATGGTGAATGATAGACGTTGACTTCGAATGATATATGATTTAAATGTTAAACGAATATTAAAAGACGCATTTAATATTGAAAACTTAAAGGTATGTTGCAGCGAGCTAATTTGTAATAATTTCAATTCAATTCAAAAAGCCTCTTTGTTTCCATGACAAAACATTTTTAAGTTTTTATGTAATTAAACACTAGGGGTTATTTGTTATTAACATTAAATGAAAACTTATAAATTAAAATTAAAAATTAATTCACTATATTTTTTTAGTCAACCGGGGCTTTTGCGTCTTTGGGGTAATTGCGTTTAATTGAAATAATTTAATACCTGCTTGAAAACCAACTTCTCCCGCCATCTGGTTTTGTTTATTCTGAACGAAATCA
Organism: Ochropleura plecta; assembly: GCA_905475445.1. NCBI lineage: Eukaryota > Metazoa > Arthropoda > Insecta > Lepidoptera > Noctuidae > Ochropleura > Ochropleura plecta. Next base: position 14,437,251 of record FR997739.1, read on the forward strand.
AATCGTACATTTTCAATAGATGGCGTTGTACCTGGCAAATTAAAAATATCGGCCATAATGAAATTCACATGATTTTTGTCAAGCGGTGCAGCGTTAGGTGAGTGATCAAAATCGCTAATAATCCAGAGTTTTTCTTGGTTTCCTGTTTTTATTATGAAATGTACATAAATATTATATTATAGCCTATCTATACCAATAGTTATTTTTACTGAAATCGTTTTATTTACGGAGAAATGATGATTGCAATTTTTTAAGTTAGGTCTGGATTATTGGGGTAAATGCATCTGTTGTTGTGGGGTCATTGCGTCTGTATGACGCATTTGCCCCAATACCAGAGATTTTAAACCTTTTTGGGGTTTACGTTTTTACATTATTTCTTAAAGCGAAAAACGATTAAGTATAAATTTGTTTTTCTTAATATATTTTTTAAACTTTTTATGTTTTTTTTTGTTATAGTGAAGTTATGAATTTGTTGTGTTGCAGGTACATACATTGGCATACGAACATAATGGTTTTTCTGAGAGCCATTGATATCGATAAATACAGAAATGAACTTTCAATATTATATCGATCAGAAACTTAAGTGGCCGTGGTTTCACTTCACATTTCGGTGTAATGTTGAATAAAGGCTGTTTAAATTAAAGCATTTGATGCAGTACTGCACACGCTTCGCAAGCTTTAATCTTCAGTATTTGTTTTTTTTAAAAAAAAACCTTATTCGACAGGTCATAGAGACATACATTGGTAATAAAAACTTTTTTTTATATAAACTTTGTAATATTTGTCAATTATAACTTGAAATTGATTAAACTTATAAATTGTACATATTGCTTTTATGAGTTTCGATTAATTTTGCTTTAACAATTAAAATGTTTAGAACGTCTGGAATTGACAGGGGGGTAAATGCGTCTACAAAAAAAAAGTTTTTTTAGACGCATTTTCCCAGTTTTTATAAAATCGCTTCGGATGTAATGTACATTTAATATTTTTGTAATTTTTTGAAAGATTTGTATACAAAACTTAAACTGAAGCAAAACTTATTTATTTCAACCTTCAAGCGTCACAGGATTAAAACTTAATTTATGAAGACGCTTTTACCCCAATAGGGGAAAAAGCGTCTAAAATTCCTCTTTTTTAAAAAAAGTTAAGTTACTCGTACTTACTGTTACTAATAGAAAGAAAGAATTAACTGATGCTGCACACAGATAATTAATATACACATTCATATTTAAGATATTTTGTTAAAAAATACAGTTATCGTGATATGATTTTTTAAAACTGTGTAGTCTATTTTTATAACGCAATTGCCCCGGTTGACCTTAAAATATATTAAAAAATATTTATTTATTTATTTGGATCTCCAACAAAGGATACACAGATACATTATAAAACACAATACAATAGGTTGTTTTAACTGTGTTCCTTCAATTATAGGAAACCACAGCATGCACATATACTAGGTGTTAACACAAAAATAAAAAATATTTATGTAAGTGAAAATTTAAAACTATTTTAAAATGATAACAAATCGGGAAAAGGAAACATAATGTCAATTAAAAAGGAGATATAGAAATTAAATGAACAATAAACAATAAAACAAAAAATAATAACAATAGAATTAAATTAAAATTGATTGGCATAAAAATAATAATTATAATGGTTGTTGTACAATTGTTGTGGTGGTCAAATTCTAATTTAAACATAATTATATATTTAAACTATAAAATTTAAAGTTAAAAAATACGTCATGGCCCCTTTCGGGTATAGGCCATTTCCTCCAGTTGTCTCCAACTTTCTCTATTTTTCGCGACGTCTATTTGGTAACGCGATTTTTAATAATAACAAGAACTAATATTTCACCTGTGACAAACAATAAATGGATATGAATTTTGAATTTTATTGACACAACTTAAACCCAGCTACCGTCTCCGAGGTTCTCACACGGTTTCTCGGTAATAAAACCTCTGTGAGTCGGAATAAAATAAGTACGAGAATGTATGAGGCATCTTGTCTAGGACACTCTAAGGCTGAAGTCACACAGGTCGGCTTCGCTCTTTTCTCGTCTAGTGAGTATCTTGAACTTTGGGTGTCTCAAATTAAAACCCTTATAAAGAATCGCTTTTGAGAAATTGAGTTTGTTTGTTTGATACATCTTCACGCCTAAATACCCAAACCGATTTTGATGAATTTTGGTACAGAATAGTTCGGTCCCTGGAGACGGACATGGCTAAAAAAGTGAGAAAAGGGGGAAAAAGAGGGAAGAAAAGGGAAGGAAACTTTTTTTTCGATCATCAGGCGGGTAAATTTAGCGTTAGCCCAAAGTAACTAACGCGGGCAAAGTAGCGGGCGGAAGCTAGTTATTATTAAAACTAAACATAACATCACGGCTTGTAATCTCTGAAGGATTCGGCAGTGGTCTACCTAATAGGTACATCCACATTTCGCAAAATATCCCCATACAAAAGGTGGGAAGCCTTTTACCATGAACTAGGCACAACTCCAGACTCTACTACAACTTCTGAGAAAATTCCTGGTGTAAAAACACTTTCCCCGACACAGAAATCGAACTCTCGATTTCATGTCCACCATCTAGAGACTTCTAGACCAACTAGTACTTTAACACGATGAGGTCGGAGATTCGTATCTGACTACTCTGAGGAGAAACATCCGAAACAAACTTAGAGGTGACTGTCTCTTTTTTAACTCCAGACATTGTATTCTTGTATAAGCAAGCAAAATTCTGCATACGTGTGATTTTCTTTATAATTTGGATCCTTATTCTTTATTAATCTTATTTATTCTGTTTAGTCACGTAACGTTGAGTCAAGAATCAGAGTAGTCATTGCATTTATATTAAAACTATTAGCTGGATAGCGCCCGCGGCTTCGCCCGAGTGATATCGAAAAAAAAGTATGCTATGTGTTATTCCAGACTATAATCTACCTCTGTTCCGAATTTCATCAAGATCCGTTCAGCCGTCCACGTGAAAGAGTAACAAACATCCATCAATCCATCCTCACAAACATTCGCAATTCGTCAATAGACGGACGGACGGTGAGCTACCCATTGCTCAACGTCCACAGGCCCGCAAATACGGTGGCCGGGAGTCGCCTCGCGGCGCCCGACGTCCGGGCGTCTCCCTCGGCGGTTCGGTTGGTTTGAGGTTCTCTCCCTCAAACGCCCGGCCACCTCCTTCGCAAGCATGAAGGAGGTGACCGCTTTCCATTCCCTCTCGCTCCGGACCATGGACTGAACCAGGGCCGGACGCGAGAGATCACCGCCGCCGATCGCCTCTACGAGCGCAAGGCGGTGCTCCGCCCAAGTTGGGCAGACCGCCACTGTGTGCTCTACCGTGTCCTCCGGGCGATCGTCACAATAGTGACACCCAGGCGTTTCCTTTTTTTCTGTTTGAATTTTTTTGTGTTAATTCCTGTATTGTGTCTTTTGTTGCATTAAATAAATGATTTATCTATCTACTATGTGATGGTAGGCATCAACGGATGTCATACAAGCCAGTGCGAGAAGGAAATGGAAAACGCAAGCCAATACAACGAAGTGGAAATTGTGTTTTTCTTAAAACCTCCGCTGTTCATTTCTGATTAATTTTGTTGCGGCATTAAGGGATAGCTAAATTATTTCTCTGAGCCTTCGGCGAGCTTCATGTCGTGGCGTTTTTGTGGTGGTCGCCACTTTAAATAGTGGCTATCAAGAGTTGCAGTAATTTATTCAGCTTGTTTAAAAAGAGCCAAATTCAAATTCATTTAATTCGTAGAAACAATCGACTCATTAAAGGTGCATCATAAAAAATGCATTCCAATTTCAATGTTTTTTTTTGTCAGAAAAATTAAAAAACATCATAAAAAAGAAATTACATCACAAAACAATTAAATTACATAAAAAATAAAATAAAATTGCGTTAGAACATTATAACTAGATTAACAGTCAAATTGCACAAAACTAATTTTCTATTATTTATTTTTTTCATTTCTTCTCAATTAAAGTCTCAGTTATCACTATCACTACATAGTATAAAACAAAGTCGCTTTCTCTGTCCCTATGTCCCTTTGTATGCTTAAATCTTTAAAACTACGCAACGGATTTTGATGCGGTTTTTAGTAATAGATAGAGTGATTCTTAAGGAAGGTTTTAGTATATAATTTGTTAAGTTTTTGTATTTATTTCTGTGTACATTAACTATATTTGTTGAAGATGTCGGCAAAAAGTATGCTGTCTGGGAGCTTTCAACGAAAACGCTGCCTAAACCCTTTAAGATATAACAAAATAATGTATGGTGTAATTGTGTATCTTATATAGGTCCACAGAAAAGTCAGCGGTGACATATGTCTATATCTTAAGGATAACATACTATATCCATTTTAATACTTTAACAAATGGGCAATTATAAAGCGCTAACTTGGAAAGCTATTTACACAAATACAGTATTAATCCTTATCATTTTAAATAGGTTGGTTGGCATGAACATTTCATGAAGATTATTTTTTCCTTGTACATCATGCAGATTAAATAAATACTTTAGGAGATATAGCAAAATCAAAATAACGCGCAACAAAATTAATTTCATGTCGCCGTGACTAGGCTGGCCCGCTCGGGCGCGGTGTAGGGAACAAGTCGCTCATCGCTGAGTGCGCGACCCGAACACGGGCAGACGCGTGAGCACAGAGTACGTTGAGTTGACACGTTCCATAAAAACTAAATTCAAATCCTTTATTTGTGAACATATAGGTACAATAAGATCTAATTACATAAAATGTAATAAAACATAGGTTTTATGAAGTTTCATAATACATACCTATTAGTTAGATTCGTACCATTACCTATGGACGGACGGACAGCGAAGACTTAGTAATAGAGTTTTTACCCATTGGGGACGTAACCTTAAAAATGAGACGTACCTAATTTTATTTATACTTCGATTTTGTTATTTTTGCTATAGGCTGCTTTTTATCAACACACCACGCGGGCGAAGCCGCGGGCGGAAGCTAGTTTGATAATAAAAATATAATTTATGATATGATGATAAAGATTACAATTTACTAACCGGTATTTTAATAGCACCTTGTCGGCCACAGACATAATATAAGGCCAGGATATAACGGCAGGATGAAATGCGACGTGAGATCCGGCTAACCACCCGACCGTGCAGACGAGGAGCGAGAATTCTTATGAGAATCGCCTTAGGACTGAGCGAAGCTCCTGTGTGCCTTCAGCCTAAAGTGTATTGCAGGTGTAGGTCGTACCGGTACGGTTTCCCGGAGGAAATTCTGTTTGTTTCTATCAATTTAGCTTGCTTTGACTACGAACACGATATTTACTTCCCATCGGGAATTTTGTTTACTGATTTCGTGAGGTATTCGGGTCGAGTTCACGTTTGTGGGGAATTCTATTACTGAATATGTAGGCAAGCATATTATAAGTTGGGGGATTACATCCTTACTAATATTATAAAAGCGAAAGTGAGTTTGTTTGTTAACTCTTCACGCTTTAATGGCTAAACCGATTTTGATGAATTTTGGTACAGAGATAGTTGGGAACCAGGAGACGGACATAGGCTAATTAAAAAAAATAGCCTACAAATTAGCCAGCGGGCAAAATTGATCAGCATCTGAAGTTATTGTGGCAGCTGTAGAAGATTGTAAGACTATCTTTGCGTTGTATAGACTCAATTTCCTTATATTGTATAATTGTGGTTGCCCTGGTGGTTGAGAGATTGTCATGCTCATTTAAATGTCTCGCTAAAGGTGGCGTGTCTATCAGGTCATTTAGTTCTCTTCAAAATGGTTGAGCTGAATGGGGCTGATATATGCGTCATGTTCGTGAACGGGCGCTATCTATCTATATGTCTATGTAATCGCCTCGCTGCCGCGGGAACCCAGCCTCTCTGTGAGTGCTGTGACACCGGCCGTGGCAGGTGCGTTGAGCTCTAGCGACGAGTATTTCTCGCTGTCCACGACGCTACCACTGCTCGTTAATGAGATAACCTCTGATAGGTCCCGGTGGAAGTGTGCCCTGCATGCGGTTGACGGAAGCCATCAATGAATCGCGCTCATACATAGGAAGAAACAACCTGGCCGTGTGTTGGGGTGCTCCATCTGTTTTGGATACCATTTCTTTTTTTACGGAAGGGAAATTATCATCTAATAACTTCTCCCGCTTTGGGCGGAGCGGGGAGGGGGGGGGGTGTCAGACTTTTACTGACTAAAGCCCACCCATGTTAATTCTTTTCATCCTTAACGTTCCGATCTCCTTCGAACAACCCGCACAATCCGGACCACTCCCGGGCAGGCCCCTCTACTTCGCTAACATCTCTTGGTGAGTAAATTAAGCATACAAAAATAAATTAGGAACCATTATTCACAAATCCTACGTGAAATCTAAACATAGGAATTTTTAAAACACCCACCAGAAACGTCTAAATAAGGTCAATGAAAACCCCTTATCATAAACCTTATTTAAATTCGTAGTACACTCTAGACCTTAAATTAGCTGCCGGGATCCCTTGAATTATTAATTGAGTGGCATTCCTTAATTAGGGACCGCTTTTCTATAATTGAGTAATTATGAGAATAGAATAGCTTGACGGCGAGATATTTGGATGGTACTCAATTACACTTGGTAATTTTACTAAAATAGATTTTTTACTGGACTCTTTCTTTCTTTACCGTGTCGTTAATGCCTGGTATCCCAGTTTTTATGTCACCCATGGGCCTATAACTTGAGATGCCGTCGAGAAATATTTCTCAAGCATGCTGGCTTCCTCACGATGCACAATGTTTTACTTCACCAAAGTAAATGCTTATTATACATTACGTTACGCGTATGAATCCGATAAATCAGAGGGGTGTGTTTTGTTTTTTTTTGCGGATGGAAAATCATCAAATAACTTCCCCCGCTCTGGCTGGAGCGGGGGGGAGTGTTAGAGTTATACTGACTAAGCCCATCCATGTTCATTCTATTGCCCTTTACTTCCGGGTCCGCGGTATCAGAGGGGTGTATTTTGGGTTCGAATTTGAGTCCCTGGCAATCCTGGTCATGCCTCTGGTCTATCACTAAAACTTAACACTAAACCCCTGATTGAGTGTTTGATAGCCTAGAATAAATACTACTGCCCCGCTAGTTCATCGTCTGCCAAGCTTTTTCCAAACTATGTTGGTGTCGGCTTCTAGTCTAACCGGTTGCAGCTGTATACCAGTATTTTACATGGGGCGCTTGCCTATCTGGATAATACGATACCTCTTGCTAAACACTGGTTGTCGGACTTTCAGGACACTGAGAATCTGTAACGACTGTCAAAGATCTACTAATGATAGCCTGAACCCATCTGGTGGTCACCCATCTGCAGATCAAGCAGCTGCCATAATTTAAAAACAAGCCCCTGCTGCCCTGCCCTAAGCCCTCTTTTTGCTGATAGGATAAATCATCAAATAACTTCTTCCGCTCTGGGCGGAGCGGCGGGAAGTGTCAGACTTGTACTGACTAAATCCCACCCATGTTCCTTCTATTGCTCGGGGCAATATAATGTTCTGGGGCCGCAGTATCTCTTTAACAACCCGCGACCCCAGCAGGCGGTGGCCCTGGCAGGCCCCTCTGCTTTGCTGACATCTCTTTGAGGCGCGCGTGGAACACTGACGCGCCGTTCCCTAAGCCCTTACCCTGTTATCAGTAATTACCCAGCGTTAATAATACTTACTTTATTGGATGTACAGAGTTCATGGTTGACGGTTTTATAATGGGTTAGTTTACATTCTGTATCTATATAATTCACAAAATATTGCTTTATGTCACTTGCACGAACTGAACGCTCAACTAAAATCCTCAGAAGCAGTAGAAAGTCACGTTTATTCCTCAATAACATAAAGCATCAGACTATCCGATGTGAAGGACATAAATAAATTGCCATTTACGGGTGATCTCTTCAAGGGTAAACATTAGTTCCTCCTAACCCAATCAATCACGCGACGATATATTAAGTAACGAAGAAAAGAGAAATGGGCGAAAAAAGTGGAATGAGCGAAAAATGTGGAACGTTTCTCGTGACGTTTGTCTGAGAGACGGATCAAGTGACCTTTAAAAATCACATTAGTGGTGAAGCGTGATCTCTGTAGATTTGTAACAGTGTTAACGCGTTTTTAATGTGAAAAGAAGGTGTGATACGGCGGTAATATAGGACGGTAAGCGATATGTTCCAAAAATACCGTGGTACGTCGCGCACGATAGGCGCAGTGATTTGTTGATGCGCTGTGTGTCGGGGGTTCGATGCCGGCCCGGAAGAAATGTTTGCATTATCGACATTTTGCTGTTATGGGTCTAGCTGTTTGTGTATGTGAGTACAAATTTTTATATTGGCAGTCGGAAGTGGATAGCGGTTGTAATGAAACACCAGTTGTGGAATACTGTGATCAATGTTTTTTTTTCTAAATTGAAAAAGACAACCTCATTAGTTGAACTGCAAGATTCCAGTTCAACTAACAATGTTGTCGTCTGCTTAGCTTAAAAATTATTTATTAAAAACTAAGCCTATGATCAAAAACAAATGTATTCCCCAATGACGTTGAAACATGATGGCGACCAAGGTTATAAATATAGGTGAGATACGGTCAAGCTCTAGTGTAATGAAGTGCGGCGCGCGCGCAGTACTTGCGCACTGCCACAAATGCACCTACGAACCGGGAATTGAACCCAGGATCTCTTGCTCAGCAGTCACTAAACCAATCCCTTACCAAAAATCAAACCCCTTACACATACCATACCATACAATTTACAAGTTAATATTAAAAAAGATGTCACAAAGAATAAAAAACAGGAAGTTATGGTACCACCATAACTACTATTTTATCCACAGTTGCTTTTATCCCTTTTTTGAAACCCAAAAAGTGCAAGCATAAATCTCTAGTTTAATTATGACAAAAAACTAGTTGTATACACAGAATGTTTGCTGTTCGTAAATTAAAATAATTTTAAATGAGCATCGTATCGTGGTTTTCATTTCCAATCCAATGTTTTTTGTTGGGGTTCCGTAACTGAAAAAGAAAAAAGCAAAACCCTTATAGGATCACTTTGTTGGCCGTGTGTCTGTCAGAGCCTCTATCTGGGGAACGCAAGAAGTTATTGAGTTGAAAGTCTATGATTCATTGAAAGAAAGAAAGAAGAGTTTATTTGTTAGAATGTAGTACTTACAAAAGATGTTACAGTTATTACAGACTCATACATTCTACCATTTCCGGTGTACAAATATTTACATGTATCTAAATCCAATTATAATTAAAACATCAGAGAGAACTAACTTGAAGTTGTGAAAAATCAACTTTCTAAGTCTACTCTCTACGTCTGCAGTCAAAAGATATGGCCGTTTGTGGCGCAAGTTTGTACGGAATTCTCAGTGCGTGAGTACGACTCGCACTTGCCCGGTTTGTAGGGTTCCGTACCTCAAAAGGAAAAAACGGAACCCTTTCTTTTTTTTGGGCTGGGAAATTATCAAATAACTTCCCCCGGGAGCGGGGGGGAGTGTCAGACTTTTACTGATTAAAACCCACCCATGTTCCTTCTATTGTATCTCTTTCGAACAACCCGCAACCCCGGCAGGCGGAAGCTCTGGCAAGCCCCTCTGCTTTGCTGACATATCTTTAAGGCGCGCATGAAACACAAATGCGCCATCGATACGGCCTGTCGACAATAGACGGACGGACGGTGAGCTACAAACCCTTACTGGATAACTTTGTTGGCCTGTCTGTTAAGACCCTTTATCTTGGAAACGCGTAAAGGTATCAAGTTGAAATTAAAAACCCACATACTTAACTCTGTGGTCCCTTTGTACTGTGAAAATCAATCCTCTAAGTCTACGCAGTCAAAAGAAATGGCTGTTTATGTCGCAAGTTCTTCGCAAACAATTGTTCTCCTTATGTTAACTGGCGTTGATAGTTGCGACACAGTTTTTACTTTTGTAGCTATCATCGTTTTTCACCTTTGTGTCCATTTGTTGTTGTGGTCCAAAAATAAACTTTTTTTTTTTTTTTTTTAAGTCCTTACGGAACCTTCGGTGCGTGAGTCTGACTAGCTTTTGGCCGGTTTTTTTTTTAAATCAACGATGCTTTCAGCCACAAAAGTGAATGCGAAATGCAATGTGAAATGTAAATGATAAGTATTTTTGTTGATGTCTTTGTTTGAACATTTTGAGAGTATTTCAAAAAATCTGCTTTATTTTGTACACAAAACAAAAACAAATCGATATCATGTTTTCTGTAAATTTATTATAGGACTAGCTGGCGCCTGCGGCTTCGCCTGCGTGATAATCGAAAAAAAGTATCTTATGTGTTATTCCAGACTATAATGTAACTCTCTGCCAAATTTTATCAACATCTGTTTAGCCATTTTGACGTGAAAGGATAACAAATATCCATACATGCATTCATGCATCCTCACAAACATTCGTATTTTGAATATTAGTAGGATATTAATATTATGGTAGGATACTCACCAGTGCTGCTGTAAATAACATTTTGAGGCTATTTTTAACCGACTTCATAAAAGGAGGAGATTCTATGTATACACCGATTATTCCGCCAGCGGTGGACTGATTTTCATAATTCTTTTTTTGTTTGAAATGATACTTCCGAGGTAGTCCTATATCAATTTTATTTATATTGCGTGGTTAGTTTATAAGTTACCTATCGTCTATGATACATATTCTGTGAGATATCATCATACCCATATTACTAAAAATGCTGAAATGAAAAAAAAACTTATATTTAGTTTTTGCTAAAACCGTTTTACCAATGTGCGTTCATCTACAATTCGCTAATTTGTTATAAGAGGTCGAGAATTTAATCATGAATTGAGCACAAATAAAGACCCTAAAGCTGCAACAGAAAAAAAACCCAACAGCAGTTTGCCCGACTTGGAATCAAACCCCGTACTTGCGACCACTGGACCAACAAGCCTGTCAATAATAGTGACAACTTTAACCAGATTGAAATTATAACCAAAAGTTTTAAAGCAATTACGAAATCAACACTAATTGCTCAAATATGACTCGTCACTCTGTCAGGTTTTGTTCAGTGTCATTAAATAAAGAATGTTGACGAGTGCGACGTCAAAGCTTCCATACAACAAGACCCTTGAGACGAATAAGAGGTAATGGTTTTTCCCGCCGTTTTTCCTGTTTTCTGGACCGAACATTCGAGAATTCTGATCTGATTGGAGCCTTTGATGCGAAGAAATATTTACGAAACAGTCACCGTTTTGTGTTTTGTCATCAAATATTTTAGAGATGATTCTTATTTTATAGTATGTCATCTATCTCTTTGTAGTTTTAGGGTTCTGTACCTCAAAAGGAAAACACCGGCCAAGAGCGAGCCAGACTTGCGCAATGAGGATTCCGTACAAACTTGCGACATAAACAGCCATATCTAAATATAGGTGTTTACGTAGCAAGTTTGTGCTGCGTGGACTTAGAGGGTTGAGGGTTTTGTCACAGCAAAAAGGGACCACAGAGTTGAGTATAAGATTTTAATTTCAACTCGATATCTTCACGCGTTCCCGAGATAAAGGGTCTTGACAGACAGACTGACAAAAAGTGATCCAATAAGGGTTCCGTTTTTCGTGTTGAGGTACTGAAAACTAAAAACGGAACCTAAGAAAGGTCAGACCCTTGGTAAGACTGATTGTCCGACTGACTGCCTGTAATGACTGTCAAAAATCTATAAACGACAACGTCGACAACCGTGCTTTCCGAGGCAAATTTATAAGCATGTGTAAATTTAAAATTGTTCAATTTTGTATCTTGCCTCGTTGCGAGCTAAATAAGTTTAAGAATATTCTTATACCGAAGTAATACGATTATCTAGACAGCAGATTGGTCGCTAGTCAAATCGCTACCAATTGTGCTGGTTTAGCGTCTTGTTCTACCGGTGGCGTATCAGTGCTACAGAAAGTACTTGAGTCGATATTTCCAATCTATTCTGGTATACTAGAAAAACATATTTGAGTATTATTTTTCTTATGAATGTACACATAATATGGAAAAAAACATACAGGCAAAAGAGCACAAAGGTACTGCTTATTTTATTTAGAAATCTCTTCCAGCAGACCTGCTGCGATAAGACAGATTGATAGACACATAGACACAGTCTGTAAATATAATAAATTAGCTTGTGCCCGCGGCTTCGCTCGCGTTAAATTCGGGGTAGTAGCACAGTTCCCTTTCCTGTTTTGCAAGTACCTGCTACCTGCAGTTTTTGATCTTGCGTCTTATTTATTGTAATAGTAAAGATAAGTTTTCCCTTATCTTCCCTATTTCTCCTTCATTGCTCACTTAAAAAAAAATAGCCTATGTCCGTCTCTAAAATCGGTTTGGCCATTTAGGCGTGAAGACGTAACAAACAAACAAACTCATTTTCGCTTTTATAATATTAGTAAGGAAATTAGTAAAGAAGTAAGGATTAAGCACTAACTATATAGTAATTTTTTTTTACAAAAAAAAGCTAAAGATCTGGAGAGGACAATAACGAATGTAATTAATAATGTCACCTTCCTACCGAGGCTGCGGGTTGTTCGAAAGAGATACCACGGCCCCGGCACACAAAGAGCAAAAGAAGGAACATGGGTGGGTTTTAGTCTTTACAACTCCATACCACCCAGAGCGGGAGGAGTCGATGATTTCCATCTATGGAAATACTGAACCATTTGCAAAAAAAAAACACTGATTGAAAGCTGCACTTTTAATATAGTATAGATACATTTTGCCTTTGAAATGAACAGTTCTTTCGAGAGTCTCCAAACAGGTGAAACCACGGAGAGCAGCAAGTCACAACAATCCATACAACTGTTTTTAATTTTCTTTGGAAATCTCACGTCTAAAAGTGTAAGCAGGAAATATAAGAACCCTATAGTCCGATTAATATTGTCGACCCCGTTTCCTGAAAGTATCAAAGTTCAATCATAGAAATCGATCTTGAAAGCGATATATATCCAGAGTCTTCACAGTTATCGCTTAGCATCGCCTATCTACAGAACCATAAAACCGGAGATCTCTATTGTCGAAGTTTTAAAACGGTTTCATGAAAGTTTACGGTTTATTTCGGGTATGTCCGTCTGACAGTTCCGGTTTTAGCTTTTCGCGTGAAAGGTTTTGTTATAATGGTTTTTGGCGAGTTAGAATACAGTTTGGGTGTTGATATAAATATCAACTTACGTATAAAAATACGTGAGTAAAACAGTTTGACTAAAGTAACGATAGGTACTTAAATATTACTGCAAATCAATTTTAGAGCTGCCCAACTCTGACAGCAATGCCGATTTTTTGACGCCCTGTAGGCCTACCATGACGTCTTAAAGCAGAACTTATTCCACTGAGGGAAAGAGATGGTGCTAGACACCCTGTATAGCTCTGTTACTTTCCCTCAGTGGAATAAGTTCTGCTTTAAGACGTCATGGTAGGGTAGCTGTAATTATTTCTCAATTTTTTAGCTTGTAGCTTTTTTATTATTATTAGTTTATATCTAGGTATTTGTAGTTTGTAAATAATAGTTAGGGCTTCGAGAAACATAATAAATGGTTGATATAAATGTAAATAAAAACATTGATTAACCAAACCATGATCTTGTAAAAATATAATCTATGATTTAAAGTAGTGAATGGATATTATACATTATGCTACCTATTTAATTCCCATCCACCGCTGAATAAAAATCCGCCATTTTGATTTTGAAGGCATTACAAGCATCCCTGATTAGGGATTCGATGCTGAGAGTACGTTAAGCCGTAGTTCCGGCTGTCAGCAAAATTTCTTTGATCGTTTGAGCATATCGTAACTAAACAGTGATTACGAAAACTCGTATGGTTTCGTAGGTTTTCTTGATTGGTTCCTTAGAAACTCTGAAGAAATATTCACTTGAGATTTTTATTTTGTGGGTACTTTCTTCCGGAAGTTGATTATTTTGTTATTGGTTTTTTATTGTACTTGCAGTAGTAAAGTTGTTTTTTCCACTTTTTAGTGTTTTTGAAGATAAACATAAACTGTCGATTGAGAACCTCCTCGTTTTTGGATGTCGCTTTAAAAGGAAGTAATGACGTTTATCGACGTGAATTGTACAGAATAAACGTAAGGTTGTCCTTGCAATATAAGTCAAAACTATATTATTCACCTTGTGGCGAACTCTGGTGAAACAGTTCTTCAAGAAATAGCTGAACTTTTTAAAAAAAAAAAAATACTTGCCCACTCTACGAATTTTTCCAGAGTCGTGGGTGCGTTTACAAGCATTAAACTCACTTAAACAAACAGACCCGGAACAACTATCTCTAAGCTATACAAATACTTGTTCCGTGCGTGTGTTTATCGCTCAGCCACTTCACCAACCCTTCCAGGTCCTATCCATTGTTTCTTACACCGCTGGACCCTAAGTTACTGTAACAAAATCATCTCTCTTCCACAGGTCAGCTCGCGTAGGCAAGACGTCTCTAGTCTCCAGGTTCCTGGGCACAAAGTTTGAAGACAGCTACACGCCAACAATCGAGGACTTCCACCGCAAGCTGTACCGCATCCGAGGCGAGGTGTACCAACTCGACCTGCTAGATACCTCGGGGAACCATCCCTTTCCTGCTATGAGGAGACTCTCGTTTCTTACCGGTGAGTGCAGCCTGTAATTTTAAGTATTTTTTTTTTCAAAACTATAATCTCTAGTTTGTGGTTCCTTGGAGCTGTGAGAAAATCAATCCTCTAAGTCTACGAAGCTAACAGATATGGCTATTTATGTCGAAAGTTTGTATGGAATCCTCGGTGCGTGAATCCAAGTCGCACTTGCCCGGTTTTGTAGTATCCGGGTTTATGACTGATACAATCCTTTGGGTTTTTACATCTGGAATTCCTTTGTAGCAGCCTCGAAGTAGGTGCTTCTGTGCTTAACCTTTAGGGGATTACTGACGTGATGTCATGTTATGTAATATTAATTATTTACTTAGGATCAGCAGAAGAAAGTAAATGTGCGTAATCTGGAGATGAAAGTTCCACAATGTCATTATTTGTTAAATAGGTAAACACCCTTTTTTTCGGATGGGAAATTATCGAATGACGGAGTGGAGCGGAAGGGAAGAGAAGAAGGACTTCTAAGAAAGAAGAAAAGACAAGAACATGAGATTATTTGGCACTTGCCACAAGTGCACACAAAATTGTACAAAAAAAAACAAAATAAAATTTTAAAACAACAAGCGGAGATGATTATTGTGTCTCACGGCTGTGCCAAATAGGACCAGTTCAGCAAACTGTCAGGCAACTAGTGTCCGACGCTGGTTTTTTTTTCGTTAAGATTTTTTTTTTCTTTGTATTGTGCACTTGAGACAAGTGACAAATTAATGTGTTTTCTTTCTTTCTTCTTTCAACTGGAGTTGCTTGTACTGACCAAAACCCATCCATGTTCCTTCTTTTGCCTTTTGTCTTGCGGCGCCGCGATATCTCTTTCAAACCAATCCGCAGCTCCGGATATTAACATTATAATTGTTGTGATTCGAATAATACGGTAACCTTGCTAGTCACTTTCTTAAATCATTGTTTCCTTCGCTTTACTTTATAACACATGCTTTATTTTGCCTCACGAAATTATTTTCTTATATGTTATAATTAAACGCAAATATAAAATCAACCGATAGAATTTTCAATATTAAATTAGCTGTAGGTTATCTTCTAAAAATAATAAGTAATTTCGTATCGAGACATTGTGAAAACGAATACCTTATTTCCTACGAAAATAGGAACATTAAAGAAAATTTTGGTAATGAAAGAAAGCGAAGAGGAAGGGACCCTTAACTAATGTGACCGGGAATTCTTTGAGAAATTTCGTTGGCATTCTTTAAATGTATTTTATAGATTTTTGTCATCTCGTTCTTTTGGATACAGTAATTACAATTAATCTTTCTCCAGTCGAGGTGGATTGCCGTCCCATCGGACTATAAGAGTAAGGGAGAGTGTACTTGTGCCTGCGCACACATTTGTGTACTATAATATCTTCCGCCATATAATATCGCCCGCGCTGATGACTAATCTCCGCTGAGATTGTTCGCCGCCGTGGCCGAAAACGGTCAGGAGGACTTATATTATTAAAAAATAAACAAAAAGAATTTAAAATAAAGAAAAAAATATGTTATGTCACAATCGAAATTACTGTTTTATACCTAGAAAAGCATCTCCAGTTTAACGAATCTTTTAAGACGCACGAAAAGACTACTTACAAAAATAGGAGGAACAGGTACTTTTGAATCTCATAAAAACAAAAAAAGATGCTGCTACTACAGTCCCAGCCACAAGACATAATAACTTGTGAAAGTTATTATGTCTTGTGTAGTTACTGATTCTAAAGCGTAGATCTCTATAGAGAAGAATGGGCAAGAAACTTCATATGGAATTCACAGCTGGCTTCTCTGTTTCCTAATCATTATAATCGGCATCTCTTGTAAGTTTGAGTGGATCGGCGTCTTTTAGGCCAAGCCTGTAATCAGGCGAGTTTGGCCAAACGCATATCTTCTTTACATAGTATACAATGAAGTCGCTTTCGCAGTCTGTTGGCTGAGATCTTAAACACCTCAACGGATTTTAATGCAGTTGTCAGTAACAGATAAGAGGAAGATTTATATGTGTAGTATTCCATTACGGTGAAGTGCAGCTAGTATATCATAAAGATGTAAAATTTGTGGGATTATAGCGGTTTATCTCTGGATTTACTGAACCGATTTTGAAAATTCTTTTACTAATAGAAAGCCACGTTATTTGCGAGTGTCCCAAGCTATATAACATCAAGCTGCGATACTTAGGAGCTGAACAGCGGGTGAAACTGCCAAAGTATTATCTACTAGCTTTTGCCCGCGGCTTAGCTTGCGTTAAATTCGGGGTAACACAGTTCCCCTTTCCTGATTAACAGGTACCTGCTACCTGTTGTTTTTGCCCTTGCGCCTAATAAGGCGCAAAAAAGGCTATTACAATCAATAGATTGTAATAGCAATGCTAAGTTTTCCCTTTTCTTCCCTATTTCTCCCTCATATCTCAATTTAAAAAAAATTGCCTATGTCCGTCTCCAGGGTTCCAACTATCTCTGTACCAAAATTCATCAAAATCGGTTTAGCCATTTAGGTGTGAAGACGTAACAAACAAACAAACTCACTTTCGCTTTTATAATATTAGTAAGGAAGTAAGGATTCAAACAAGAGTTCCAAACAAAGAATCAGACCATTATAGTGTCACCTAAACAATGAATGTAGTAACTACACTAATCCCGTTTGATGGATGGCGCTGCACGTTGTGAGTGTGTGTGTCCATTGCGATCACAATGCCGGCTTGTGTACGCAAACCTGTGCATACAATGTTTTAGTGATGGGATGCGTGATGAATAACTTTAATCGAATAATGAATAACAGAGTAAATGTTAAAAAAAACTGGCTAAGAGCAGGCCGGACTCTTGCATGACGGGTCTTGTACGATTATCTATAGAAACGGCAAAAATAATTATTCTTTTTTAAACGTTGATACAAATTGATACAAAAAATGGAGAAAATCTTAGTGTTCCCACACTAAGATTTTCTCCATTTTTTGTATCAATTTGTTCTCCTATATATGATGATATGATGGGTGCGGTAACAAACATTTAAACTTACATACACAAACTGCCAGACCCGTAACAACTACCTGTAGGTCATACAAATATTTGATCCGTGCGGGCATCGAACCCGCGACACGCAGCGCAGCAGTCGATCGCTCAGCCACTGCGCCAACCGTGTCGTCAAATTGAGTAGACAAAATTATTTTTGTTGTACGGGGAGATCTTTCATAAGAAAGATGAAAGTATTCGTTTCCCAGTCGTAGGTATATAGAGAGCTTTTCTTTTTTTTTTGCGGGTGGGAAATCATCAAATAACTTCCAAATTCAAATTCATTTAATCCTTACTAACATTTTAAAAGCGAAAGTGAGTTTGTTTGTTTGTTACCTCTTCACGCTTTAATGGCTACACCGATTTTGATGAATTTTGGTACAGAGATAGTTGGGAACCAGGAGACGGACATAGGGTTATTATTTAAAAAAAAAGTGGGATGTGCGGGAGAAAGAGGGAAGAAAAGGGAAAACTTAGCGTTGCCATTACAAATCAATAAGGCGCAAGAAGACGCGGGCAAAAGCTTGTCACTTATAAATAGAGTAAATTACATTCGGTGTTTTTATAATGTTACATAGTCGTCTTAAGTTCTATTTAGCCCCCGCAGTTGTGTTTACGCAGTCAAAAGATATCACTGTTTGTCACAAGTTTGTATGAAACCCTCGGTGCGTTAGTCTGACTCGCTCTTGACCGTTTTTTTTTTGCGGATGGGTAATTACCATATAACTCCTGCTCTGGGTGGAGAGTGTCAGACTTGTACTAACTAAAACCCACCCATATTCCTTCTATTGCCCTTTATGTTCCGGGGCTGCGGTATCTGTTGCGAACAACCCGCAACCCCGGCAGGCGGTCTCTGCTTTGCTGACATCTTTTTGAGGCGGAGACCCATTGCTCATCGTCCACAGGCCAGCATCTAAGGTGGCCGGCTTGATTGCCGATTTTTGTATAGGATCCTTGTATATTGTAACCAAGAAACACAGAAATGTGTTGTAACTAAATCCTTACTAATATTATAAAAGCGAAAGTGAGTTTGTTTGTTTGTTACGTTTTCACGCCTAAATGGCGAAACCGATTTTGATGGATTTTGGTACAGAGATAGTTGGGACCCTGGAGACGGACATAGGCTATTTTTAACCGACTTCAAAAAAAGAGGAGGTTCTCAATTCGACTGTATTTTTTTTCTGTTTGTTACCTCATAACTCTGGTATCGGTGAACCGATTTTGATGATTCTTTTTTTATTCGAAAGCTGGTGGTTGTCGTTTGGCCCCATAAAAAAATATCAAGATCCGGCCAGTAGTTTTTGAGTTATATTTAATAATGCGTATTAGATTGACTTCGTGTACGTTGATGATATACGTATTTTTTTTTTAAAGACGTTGCCCCACACTAGGAATTTCTCCTGTATCGTGGGTGCGTTTACAAACATATAAACTCACATACACAAACAGCCAGACCCGAAACAACTATCTGTAGGCCATACAAATATTTGTTCCGTGCGGGAATCGAACCCGCGACACGCAGCGCAGCAGTCGATCGCTCAGCCACTGCGCCAACCGTGTCGTCAAATTTTAGAAGTTGTCGAAGACAAATGAACAAAAAACGCTAAGAACTATGATTTGGAAGGTCATCGCAGTTTTAAGAGGTGATTGTATTTTAATTTGGTGATAGATCTTCAGTGATATACAACGGAACTCTTCAATAAAAAACAGCAAATCTGCCGTGCGAGTGGGAGCAGGGTGACCGTACCCCCTCCCCACCCCTCACATAGTCATTAACAAACATTATCATCAGATCAAGTATCAGCTGTATCCCCTAGGCGATGATGCATATGATTTCTGAATTGGTTTTATACTAAAGCATAATTTAGATAGTATTTAATAGTATAGCGTGATGTGGAACTAAAGCTTGTATTTAAGACGGGACCTACGCACTAAAAAGCTAAAAATAACCGTGTTTGCGTATTGTATCATAATACTATAACTAAAAATGCTGAAATAAAAAACTTTTTTGCAAAAAATAAAACCGACTTCCAAAAAAAAAACTAAAAAGTGGAAAATAACTATATTTCCGGAAGTTGGTGGCAAAAAAGTCAACGAAACCAACAAAAGCCACCGGTTTTATTTTTTGCAAAAAAGTTTTTTATTTAAAAAAATAAAGTGAGAAATGAGGGAGAAAGAGGGAAGAAAAGTGAAAACTTAGCATTGCTATTACAATAAATGAGGCGCAAGGGCAAAAACTATAGGTAGCAGGTACAGTGCAAATCAGGAAAGAGGAACTGTGTTACCCCGAATTTAACGCGAGCGAAGCCGCGGGCAAAAGCTAGTGTAACTATGTTCCTTTGGGATAAATATTGACGCCCACGTAGGCAAAGTCACTTGTAACAGCGAGTTCTCTATAAAACCATTGTTCAAAATGATAGTTTCGAGCCACAGACTATAAATATGTGTATTTATCTATTCAATACCACCAGTTGAATTGTTTGCACGACGTCTACATCCCTAGTTAACATCCGTAATGGTCGCTTTGTGAATGTATACGAGTTTCAATGGATTTCCGAGACTCAACTTCGCCGTATTACTTGTGAATGCAATGACTAAAAGCCTACTGGATTTACTTTATGGATGTGGTAGGTATGTAATTAGAGATCGTATGCATGGTGTGTTAGTTTTGTTAGATCATTATCAAAGTCAAAGTCAAAGTAATTTATTTGTCAGAGTCAGAAACATGGTGTTGAGTATGGTACATACTTACAATAATGAAAAGTTCAACATGTTTCACCAGTGCTGGGTATACAAATATTAGATTTGTCATTAAAAATAATTTATATTTATTGATACAAATTGCGTCGTACACTTTACTCGATATAATATTCATTGGCATTCAAACATTTTCGCTTCTAGTCAATTTCACAATTCCATTTAACAATTAATTAATAAATTTTATTATGTCGCCATTGGGCTATTAATAATCATTTAAAAGTTTCGTTTATTTTCGTTGGATCCCAGTTTTTGATCCCACTTTAATATTTTTGGCGTTGGATCCCACAAAACATTATTATATATTTCCGTTGAATCCCAAATTTGAAAAATACTAAAAAAATACGTTTTATTGCCATTGAATCCCAAAAACTATTTCCGTTGGATCCCAGATGTTTAAAAACATCTGAATGCGGGTACATCCAACAACAAAATCACAATAAAATATTATTGTGATTTTGTTGTATTATATGTTTGTTATTCCAACACGCTCAAACTTCTAGACTGATTAGGATGAAATTTGGGTATGTGGATAGGTTATGTTAGAATAACGGGTGCCTGCCGTTTTTCCGAAAAGATTTTGACAAAATGTCATTACCCAAACAAATGATAGGAACCGGGAACTAGGTTAGGTTAGGTTAAAACTGAGACCTCCTACGCACGAGCCGAGCGAGCGGAGCGAGCGGTGCCGCGGCAGCGGCCGGCGAGTGCCACAAACGACCTGCATTTATAGAAAAAAGAGATTGTTTTTAGTTGGTTACCCGGAACTGAATTATTTAGATTAGGATAATTACTTATTTACAAAAAAAGGTTAGGTTAAAACTGTGACCTGTGTGCCAGAAACGGCCACATTATATAAAAAAAAAATATGGAAAAATCATCACGGCAGTATTTTTTTTTGAGTTAAGAGGCGCTTGTTTATTCCCCAGTGGCAACAATCCTAAAAAATCCAAAATACACACACGGTGTTTTTGAAATATTTAATAAAAGTAAATCACTTTTCTTCTGAAATGTACACATGTTGTCATAAAATGGGATTCAATGGTAATATCAAATGGGACCCATCGTTAATACCTATAAAATGGGATCAAAAACTGGGATCCAACGAAAATAAATCAAAAGTTTTTATAAAGTTATTGTTGTCATTAAAAAAAAAATATAGTATCTAACATTTCTCTAACAACAATTCACGTAATGTAATTCTAAATAATCTTATTAATCTGATTTGAAATTTAAACCTTATACTTAAATCTGTGGTCCCTTAGAGCTGTGAAATCAACCCTCTAAGTCTTCGTCGTCAAAAAATATGGCCATTTATGTCGCAGGTTTGTACGGAACCCTCTCTGTGCGAATCCGAAACGCATTTGCCGCGTTTTTTTTTATTATGAGCCTATATTGTCCCACTGTAGGGTAAAAGCCTCCCTTCCCTCATTAAACTTATCCCGGTCTAGTGCGATTGTAGGCCATCCTTTTAGAAAGAGTCCAGCTCATCCAATAATCAAGTGATTATGCAATGTAATATGCATTCGGTCTGACAAATTCGTATGAATAACTAAATCATATCGATCGATCTCCACAAATGCGGGCATTAAGTAGTCAAATTGGTACTAAACAAATCACGTTATTTGATCGCCATATTTTGTAATCCTTACTAATATTATAAAAGCGAAAGTGAGTTTGTTTGTTACGTCTTCACGTCTAAATGGCTAAACCGATTTTGATAATTTTTGGTACAGAGATAGTTGGGACCCTGGAGACGAACATAGATTAAATTAAAAAAAAAGATTGAGATGTGAGGGAGAAAGAGGGAAGAAAAGGGAAAACTTAGCATTGCTATTACAATAAATAAGGCGCAAGGGCAAAAACTACAGGTAGCAGGTACCTGTAAATCAGGAAATGGGAACTGTGTTACCCCGAATTTAACGCGAGCGAAGCCGCGGGCAAAAGCTAGTAATGATTATTATTATAATCATTTACTGCCCGAGTGCATATAAATGAAACAATAAAATGAGTCTTATCCTACTATAATATTATAAACGCGAAAGTTTGTATCGATGGATGGATGTATGGATGTTTGCTACTCTTTCACGCTAAGCTACTGAATGGATTATAATAAAACTTTACAATAATATAGCTTATACATCAGAATTACACATAGACTACAATTCATAAAGATATATTGTATATTCTATCACCACGAGAGTAAAACCGCGGGGCGCAGCTAGTACAGATAAGTTTATTAATTTTTAAAACTTTGTTAAAACTATATTTGTGTTGCGCTGCTTGTCGGGGGTTCGATTTCCGCACGGAACAAATATTTGTATGACCTACAGGTAGTTGTTTCGGGTCTGGCTGTTTGTGTATGTGAGTTTAAATGTTTGTAAACGCACCCACGATACAGTAGAAATTCCTAATGTCTGGCAATGTGTAAAAAAAAAACAAAACCGCGGCAGCTAAGAAATCACAAGTGTTGAAGTTGTGATGCGATTTCTTTTTCTCTAGATCTTTACTCTCAAATGCTGCCCGACCTCTTCAATTTTAACCTAGTACACCCACATTTCACCAGGTATATTAAAGTGGGACTTGTAATGCGAGCCAATTGTTATCAACCAGACACATACACAGCCATTTGCAGTTCAACGTGTTAATTAATCAATTTTCAAACTCCTACATGAAAGTCACGTAAATCGAATGAACAAAAACATCTTAATTAAACAACACGAAATAAAGTTGAACATGTTCAAAGGTGAAATTATTTTCAACCTGGTTCCAACATGTTCGCACATATTATCGCAGTTATAAAACTTTAGGGTTAAACAAAAGAAATTACTTCAGAAGACTCACTCATCGTCTGCGTAGCTTTTTTCCAACTATGTTGGGGTGGCTTCCAGTCTTACCGGATTCAGTTGACTACCATAATTTAACATAGACCGACTGCTTATCTGACCTCCACAACTCAGTCAATAACTGGGTAACACGATACTCATAGATAAGACTGGTTGTTAGACTTTCAGGACACTGACTACCTATAACGACTGTCAAAAATCTATAAATGACAGCCGGGACCAACAGCTTAAAGTGCTTTTCGAAGGACAGATGAAACTCGGTATGTGACGGTTGTTCACCCATCCACAGATCAACCTAGGCAAGCGAAGCTTAACCTAAAGATCGACTTGAGCGGCTAGAATTATTTAGCCAAGCTTACGACCTCATAGGTTGAACTGCGAGATGTCATTAAAAAATAAAACTTGAGAGGTGTCAAGGGACACCCGGATGGAACGAAGTTATTATTTATTATGTACAAAAAACCTATAAACATTCAACAAAAATAATCGTCGCGACACCACACTGTTCAATGCGAAATAGAAAGACGAAACGAAAATACTGGCTTGCTTTCTATGAGAGAGAGAGACAGACAGAAAAACAGGCGCACGCCACACGGCTTACAACTATAGCAAAAAGTGTCGTTACAACTTTTGGTCTTAATTTTTTCCGTCTAGCCCCCTTTCGCAACGCGCGATAAGGAACTACGTTCCAAAAAACATATGAAACATAGCCAGCTGTCTGTATTGGAGGACCTCCAATACAATTATGTCTATTGTCCTAAGTTATATAATGTCACATACAGTCACAACCTGTAGTTCTATGTCACTGAAACTTCTGTACTTATTTATTCACTCCTGTAAGTTGTTAAAACAAAAGTTGGCGTGTATCTGACGCCGTGGCGTGTGCAAACGTAACGTGTATTGTTTGCTATCATAACTCGCGTTTCAACTATGTAAAACAATGAGTTATTCGATTTTTTGTATGTAGTATGCTCGCTACAGGTGTATTTTGTTGGGAAGTTTGTAATACTTTGCTTTGTTACATTTAGGTACTATCGGAATAGAACGATCTGCGTCAGGTGCGTGTAGGTATCGACGGCACGTTCGTGTTCCGCGTGCGATTCAATAAGATGTCAGAAAAGCAGTGGGGTCTGCCAGGGCAGTGGCCCAGTGTGGTACCACGGACTCAGAACATAAATGGCAAAAGAAGGAACACGGATGGGTTTTATTTAGTAAAAGTCCGAACAAACCGTCAAATCAACATGTAACTTCCCCCGCTCTGGGCGGAGCGGGGGGGAGTGTCAGACTTGTACTGGCTAAAACCCACCCATGTTCCTTCTATTGCCCTTTACGTTCCGGGGCCGCAGTATCTCTTTCGAACAACCCGCAACCCCGGCAGGATTTCGATATCTCTTACAAGTAGTCTAACCAAGGTAACCCTTGGTTATTATTAGATACCTCGAATTGCTACGTTAATAAAGAGCTTCCATAACTCTTCATTACTTCATAAAAATCAAAAAATTACTTATTTTTTATGCTCTTCATTAAACTTCTACTACTACAACTAAAATATCCATCAAATAAACATCAATACATCCAGGAAATGTACTCAAATACTGAAAATAAGTCCGACAAAGTGCATACTATAAAGCTCAAAGGTGTAAAAATAACGATGAAGTACTTTGAAGGACTTTCACCGTTCGCTCTTACGCGTACTATAAAGCCTCGTAGTCAAGTACAGATAAACGAGAAACGCCTTTGTCCACCTCACCTCTACCCTTAGGGGTGTTGCAGACTAACGCTATAGTATCGAGCGTAGCGTGAGCTTTAAACAAACGCGTCTAACGTGGGTTTACATGGGTATATTATTTACAAAGATGTTGTGATAAAGTAATAGTGGTCGGCACGCTTGGCGCAGCGGCTGAGCGATCGACTGCTGCGCCGCGATAGGCAATCGCTTCATGTAAAATACTGGTAGTCAGCTGAATCCAATAAGACTGGAAGCCAACCTCAACATGTTTGGGAAAAGGCTAGGCAGATGATGAATAACGTTTTACTACTAAACAGATTTGGATAACATTTGGCACCTGGAAAATTTACAACCTAAACCAACCCAGGTCATTTTAATCCCGGTATTACGATCCCGTGACATAATTACCGAAACACGCGGGTGAAGCCGCGGGCATATGGTAGCCAATAAAAGCTGGGGTTAACGCTTAACCCTACGATCATCTGAGATGACTCTTATAGCCAAACGAACATGCGAATAGTTAATAACACGTTTATGACCTCAACTTTATTCAGAAAGACTAATGTAGACCAGGGTTTAGTGTCGCAGACCTAATTGGAGAAATAAAACGTGGAATGTATGGCGTTTAGGCATTGTGTTGGTAGTAGTGGGAGAGATCGGAATGTTGGCATTGTTAAAGGAAATATGTCATTAACGGCTATTGGTGGTACCATTCATTTATTGTTTTGTTGTATTGGTAATGAAAAATAGACCTTAGTGATATAATAATAGAAAGTCGAAAAATAAACCTGTTTATTAGACTTGCAAAGGACAAAACAAAATAGATTAGAAAAGAACAATAAAAGTTGTTCTTTGTTTTTTTTTAATTATTTTTTTATTAATTATATAAGAGATAAACTAAAATAAGAAAATCGCCTAAATTAGTTCTATACGAGGCCAAAAGGCTCCTACCTTAACTTGGTGCTGCAAAAACCATAAAGGGCAAAAGAAAGAATATGGATGGGTTTTAGTCAGTAAAAGTCCGACATTCCCTTCCGCTCCACCCAGAGCAGGAGAAGTTATTTGAAGGTTTCCCAGACGATAACAAGAAGACTAAACGCACAAAAAAAAGAAGACAGATCCCTAATGTTTCTACACAATTCTACTTTAAGCCTACGTTTAGCAAAGCAGAGGAGCCTGCTAGGGCCACCGTCTGCCGAAAGGGCAATAAATAAATAAAAGCAAAAAAAAGCCTACGCGTATCATTTTCTTACGCAATGAAAACAAGAAATACCAACCCAGCTTCGTATATTCATGAAAAAACCGAGCTGAAAAATACGGAGATTTTAAACTGATCTGGCATCAAAGCCAACACGTGTGCGCGCTAAGGATCCGGTGCGGAAATCGAGCCGCGATCTCTGCACGAGTCTAAATTGAACTCTCTGATATTGCATCATTGGGGTCATGTTTGAGTGCGTAGTCTGATATTCCTTCTATTTTGGTAACAAAATTATACATAGCGCTGCCGGTCTTGTGGGAATTCCGGTAATATTCCCAAGAGACTGGCAGCTCTAATATATAAAATTCTTGTGGCATAGTGTTAGTTACCATACTCCTCCGAAACGGCTATTTTTCATATGCCCCTAAGTGATAAGGGGTATATGAAAAATTGAAAAGAGCATCGGGTGAAACCGCTGGTTTTTTAACCTTCAGTTACGGATATATTCTTCATATTAGCCTGTAGATAAAAATAAATAAATTAAATAAGTGTAGATAAATGATTCAGCTGAAAATTTAAGAGATCCACTATTATATTCTTTTTGTGTTTTGGACCGCGGTGTTTTTTTCGACCAACTTGCAACCTTAGATCAGAAAACACTATCTTAAGATAGTGTTTTCTAACACTATCATAAACATTATCTTCATAACACATTTTATACTGGTAGTTAAATGTTTGCGTCGCGTGCTTACATGAAACCACTTGTGTGACTGTCATTACGGTTGTTCGGTTTTGTCTCTGCGGCTTGTGGTCTGCGGTCACAATCACGATTCCCTGTTCACTTGCGAAAATCCTTTGTTTTCGGAGAAAAAAAAAACAACTAATATTTTAATTTTCAAAATCAAAGCATTTATTACAATCAGACCATTACAGGCACTTTTGAACATCAAGAAATCCTTACTAATATTATAGTGCGATATATATAATATAAGCGATATATATAAGCGAAAGTGAGTTTGTTTGTTACGTCTTCACGCCTACATGGCCAAAACCGATTTTGATGAATTTTGGTACAGAGATAGTTGGGACCGTGACGAGACGGACATAGGCTTTTTTTTAAAAAAAGATTGAAATATGAGGGAGAAAGAGGGAAGAAAAGGGAAAACTTAGCTTTGCTATTACAAATCAAAAAGGCGCAAGGGCAAAAACTACAGGTAGCAGGTAAACCGAGAGGGGAACTGTTACTCCGAATTTAACGCGAGCGAAGCCGCGGGCAAAAGCGAGTCAAGAAATAAAAAAATGAAGTTACAGTCGTCCCAGAAAATAACTTGTGAAAGAACTGTAGGTGTTCATTCCAAAGCGTTGATCTCGATGGAGAAGAATGGGCAAGAAACTGCATGGACTGCATGTTGAGTGTCCATGGGGTCAATGGCCATTAAAATAAAAATATTTTTACAATATCACGGTCACATCATTTATGTCAAGATAAGACTATTAAAATGAGAAAGATGTTGTTAATCGTGCACATTAAGAGCGTCTAGAGTAAAAGCAAAAAATATTGATTAAAAAAAAATGTGAATGCAGGAATTGCAAAGCTCGTGTTCAATAATATCAGTCGTTTGGAGCGATCTTCAAGTTAAGTCGCGCTTACCTAGATTGGTCTCTGGGTTGGTCCCATTACTAACCAATTTCCCTCCGTTCCGCAGCACGTTTAACTTTGGATCCGGTTTTCATTTGTAGATCTTTGACAGTCTTTACAGGTAGTTAGTGGCTTGAAAGTCTGACAACAACGTACCAGGGTATCGTTTGATGAGTAACTAGCTGGCGCCCGCGGCTTCGCCCGCGTGATGATCGAAAAAAAGTATCCTATGTGTTATTCCAGACTATAATCTACCTCTGTGCCAAATTTTTTCAAGATCCGTTCAGCTGTTTCGACCTGAAAGAGGAACAAACATCCATACATCCATCCTCACAAACATTCGCATTTATAATAATTAATTAGAAGATAATATTATGAGTAATACAATACAATGGTAGTACTGGGTACTAACTGGGTTGTGGAGGGCGGATAGGCAGTCGCTCCATGTAAATTACTGGTATCCAGCCACTTTCGGTTAGACTGACAGTCGCCTTGACATAGTTAAATCAAAGCAAGACAGTAAATTTTATTACAGTAAACAATTTAAGACGAAGTTTTACCAATTTAGAACTTTTTGGAACCTATGAAATCCACAAAAATAACAAAGAACACCATGTTTTTTTTTTAAATTAAAGTTGTACATATCACCGAAGGCAGTGTGATAATCAAAACATGATATAAGTTCCCTAGTTGGCTTTATAAAAAATAACACGAATGTGACACTTACTTAACGATTGTAAACGTGTATTTCTATGAAATGATGTCTTGAAAAGTATTTAAAATTGACGTTAAATAATAAAGCTTTAAAAGGGCTTAGTGAAAACTATATTTTTAAATAGTATTATTTTTTGCGGATGGGAAATCATCAAATAAACATCCCCCGTTATAGGCGGAGCGGGGGGACAGTGTCAGACTTTTACTGACTAAAACCCACCCATATTCCTTCTCTGGCCCATTATGTTCCGGGGCCGCAGTATCTCTTTCAAACAGCCCGCAACCAAAAGAGGCCCTTAATAAACATAATTACCAAGCATTACATTATATAACAACTATATACCACAAAACTTTCACACAAAAACTCCTCCTAAGATGAAGAAACGTAAAACAATTTACGGTCGGCATAGAAACTTACAGACTCCATTCACACGGCCCCCCGCGTCGGTGTTACTCAAACTTCTCCAGATTTATGGGACAATAAATAGTTTTTTATGTTCAATTTCTACCCGAACATCGTCCGTATCGTAATATGAAGAGAGTTTTCGGTAAAAGTGTAATGTAAGGAAGTATGTGCGTTATTATTACTTTTGTCAAGGGAAAGTTTTTGCGTGTTGTTCTTGATATCTTCATTTTTTTTCTTTAAAAACAGGTTTTTTTTTAGAAAAAAAATACACAGTGGAATAAAGAAAAAAGAAATATACAGGAGATCTCCTGTATCGTGGGTGCGTATACAAATATTTAAACTCACATTTACCAACAGCCAGACCCGAAACAACTACCTGTAGGTCATACAAATATTTGTTCCGTGTGAGGATCGAACCCGCGACACCCAGTGCAGTAGTCGATCGTTTAGCCACTGAGCCAACCGTGCAGTTTTGGTTTATAAAGGAGGTGATTTTGATTCGAAATAGTATGAGTGATGTGTTCTGTAGCAGTTCGGTCAAAAAGGAAAATGCAATCCATTACACGCTTCTTATGGATAAATCTATTCTAAATTTATGTATCTTTAAATTAGACACTTTATCCATAAAATTGCCGGTGTTTCGTAACTTATGTTAGTATAATCGTCTTAAGACACACAAAAATAAATAGTGACAATTTACTTCAACAATAATAGTTAGTTTTTCCATCTTCTGGAGAACTTCTTTTTTGGGGAAGGGAAATCATCAAATAACTTTCCTGCTCTAGGTGTAGCGGGAGGTGGGAAACCTATACCCAGTGTACTGGGAATATGTTTCCCACCAGGTGACCTTCAGTTTTACTAGCAACAATGCTTATAAAACTGTTGTCGGTGCCCCGCGTCCGTCGTAATACGCTGAAACCTATGTTTATTCCAAGTTTTTTTTTTATTTAACTATTGACTACTCATTTTTTTGCGGCTGATACTCCTTCGGAGTCCGAGGGAGTATCAGCCGCAAAAAAAATTCGGACTACTAAACCATTCAGTATTCGTGAACGTGGTGTAACATACAATTGAACGGCTTTGTCTACGGTATAACGGAACCCAAAAAAACCTATAAAATCCAACAGAACATTCTAATTTCAATTATTATTCGTTGAGTTGGAAAGTAATTATTTTCCACACTAGAGTTTATTAATAATGTCTGAAAATACAAAACTGTCACAAAAGTATTCAGCAACATACATGTATTAGGATATTTTTAACTCCTACACACAAACCCTTTTTACTACGAATGGCAGCTGACAGGCCAGGCCGACTCACAGCTGGAAGACGGTTACGATATTGACCGCCCCGCCCGGCGTCGCTCAGAAAGAGTTATAATTTCCCCTCTATGTAGGTTCTATGTCAGTGTTCGGTTTGTTGATGGCCGCATGTAGGCGTAAATACTAAGTATCGTGGATTCAGTATACTGAGTATAAACTAACTCTTCACAATGCCGTCAAAAAAAAAGGGAAAAAAAATTAGGGTTAAGGCGCGGTAAGAAGTTAATCTTTTTCGGCGTTTGATTTTATTTGAATACTAGCTTTTGCCCGCAGCTTCGCTCGCGTTAAATTCGGGGTAACACAGTTCCCCTTGCGCCTTATTGATTTGTAATAGCAACGCTAAGTTTTCCCTTTTCTTCCCTCTTTCTCCCTCACATAAAAAAATTGCCTATTTCCGTCTCCTGGTTCTCAACTATCTCTGTACCAAAATTCATTAAAATCGGTTTAGCCATTAAAGCGTGAAGAGGTAACAAACAAACAAACTCACTTTCGCTTTTATAATATTAGTAAGGATCATGTGCAAAATGTAAGTAATTTTGCAGTTTTAATTGAATATTTTAAAAAAATACATGTTTTAAAAGTTTTAGATACCTATGTCTTAAATTTTCTTTGTTATAGATATAAAAAATATAATAGTTGTCAATGCAAAAATTGAGAATTCAAGACGAAAAAAATATTTTCGTGGTCTTTTTGAACATTTTTTTTTCGAAGTACCACTTTTGTAAACTGTTTTTGTTTAAGTCTTTTTTATGTATTTGACTATACACTGTATACACTGGATTGTGGTATGTACAGATACGGCTAACTTTGCGACGAAAATCTAGACGTTTTACAAAGTGTTTGCTATGTAGGTACAGCGCCTTAACTATTAAGTTTTACGGAAGAACTCAATGTTACGCACACCAAACCGTTGTGCAAATGGATGCATTAAATAGTACAGGAGCCGTTGAGGTACTTAAAGTAAAGTTATAACATTAGTTTTATTTTCAGCAAAAAAATTAAAACTAATAGAAACTTGATAACTTAAAAATTGCATGCTCACTTTGCAGCAACCTAAATATATATTTAAACGTTACTCCAGTAATTTCTCCTGTATCGTGGGTGCGTCAACAAACATACAGAAACAGCCATACCCGAAACAACTACCTGCAGGTCATACAAGGGGCACATAGGTTGTAAGACCTATAAATAGTTGTTTCGGGTCTGGCTGTTTCCGTATGTGAGTTTAAAAAAATACAAATAGTTCTGTGCGGGGATCGAACCCGCGACACGCAGCGAAGCTGTCAATCGCTTAGCCATTGCGCCAACGGGGCAGTCTGTTAATTGAATTTAAATGATTATTATCAATAAAACATAATTATTAAGAAAAGCAGGTAACTTTTACAAGGTAAAATAAAAATTCGCTAAGATAGAAAAAGTTAACGTAGTCATAATTATCTTTTTAATATCAAAATTAGCATTTTTTCCTCGTGATATCGTTACGCAGAAAAATCCGAATTAATGAGTATTTTTAACGGTTTTACTAGAATTTAGTCTGAGTTTAAGGGAAGATCAATTAAAATTCAACCTTTATCTGTTGAGGATAGGGTAGGAATTAGTAGACCCCGTTTATCTTGATTAGTTACCAATTTGGAGAAAGTTTCTTTGATCAGTATTTGATTAGGGTTGTGATTTGACGTCACTTGGGCCTCAGCGGTCTCATTAGTTGGCAATTGCCATTTTTAGTGGCCAGTTTTGTTTTTGACATTAATAAAAAGTTTAAAAGTTATTTCATTTATTTTTACAGAAATTTAGACTTTATTATAAAGCCCTTTGGTCTATTTTTACATTATTCGGAGATGACTCCGAATAAGTACTCATAATAACGTAGTTCCGTACCTCAAAAGGAAAAAACGGAACCCTTATTGGATCACTTTTTTATCCGTCTGTCTGTCTGTAAGTCCCTTTATCTCGAAAACGCGTGAAGGTAACGAGTTAAAATTAAAACCATATGCTCAAGTCTGTGGTCCCTTAGAGTTGTGGAAAAATCATATCTCTAAATCTACGCAGTCAGATGATATGGCCGTTTATGTCGCAAGTCGACAACACGGACGAGTTCGACGACACGGTTAGCGTAGTGGCTGAGCGATCGACTGCTGCGCTGCGTGTCGCGGGTTCGATTCCCGCACGGAACAAATATTTGTATGGCCTACAGATAGTTGTTCCGGGTCTGGCTGTTTGTGTATGTGAGTTTAAATGTTTGTAAACGCATCCACGATACAGGAGAAATTCCTGGTGCGGGGCAACGTTTTAAAAAAAAAAAAAATTTTTGCGGAACCCTCGGCGAGCGACTCGCACTTGCCCAGTTTTTTAATCTCCTATCGTACGGGAAATTTACGGTGTAGGTAAGATCCGTAGCTTAGAGATAAACTGATTTTTTTAGGCTGATGTGTCGACGTGTGTACTCCATCCATTCAATCAACATCACATTTTTACCAAAATATTTATACGTTTTTCGTTGTATAAAAACTAAGGAGTTTCTGATGAACGAGTCATTTATCAACGTCTATCCGAAACGTGGAGCCTAGTGGCGTTTTAACACTATATATACTTACTTTCTGTTGGTAGACATGGTTCATCGACCTCGGTGAATAGCTATAACTAGCTGTGCAGGGTGGTTTAGCCCCGCTGCTCAGTTCCTCAGTGTTGTAGCGTGATGTTGTATAGTCTACTAGCTTTTGCCCGCGGCTTTGCTCGCATTACATTCGGGGTAACACAGTTCCCCTTTCCTGATTTGCAGGTACCTGTTACCTGTAGTTTTTGCCCTTGCGCCTTATTTATTGTAATAGCAAAGGTAAGTTTTCCCTTTACTTCCCTCTGTCTCCTTTATTTCTCACTTTAAAAATAAAATAGCCTATGTCCGTCTTCATTGTCCCAACTATCTCTGTACCAAAATTCATCAAAATCGGTTTTGCCATTTAGGCGTAAAGACGCAACAGACAAACAAACTCACTTTCGCTTTTATAATATTAGTAAGGATTAACTTCGTTAAAGCATGCCTTTGCAAAATTTCAAACATTACATAAAATATAATATTATTAAAATTGCAATGTTAAATTAAATTTCTTGCATAAGTCTACCTTGTTGACACAATGCCTGCTCGCTACTATTGAATATAAAGTCTTGCTTTCGGTTCTCAGGTCAGGTAATGATTTCCAGTCAACTGTTTTTAAGTTAGAAATTTCTCAGTATTAGCTCGGAGTCTGAATTTGTGGCCGGTTGATGGAAATAGATTAATAAATAGAAATTAATAGATAGATTTTTGTTATTCATCATCTGCCTAGCCTTTTCCTAACAAAGTTGAGGTCTTTTAGTCGAACTGGATGTAGCTGACTTCGACGACACACAAATAACAAAAAAAACATTAAACATTCAAAGCATCACAAACATTTACAGATAACGTCGTCGATAGGTAGTCGTTTTGAGTAAAACGACTGTCCTCCTCAACCAAGTTAGTACTAGGATACCCCTAGGTATGATTGGTAGTCAGACATTGACACTGACTACCACTGTGATGACAGTCAATGATCTACAAATGACTGCCGGTGCCAACGGATTAACATGCTTGTTTTGTTGTTTTCTAAAAAAAATTGCCCTACACTAGGAATTTCTCCTGTATCGTGGGTGCGTTTACAAACATTTAAATTCACTTACACAAACAGCCAGACCCGAAACAACTATCTGCAGGTCATACAAATATTTGTTCCGTGCAGGAATCGAACGCGTGACACGTGGCGCAGCAGTCGCTCTCTCAACTACTGCGCCAACCGTACCTCCAACTTCAGAACAACTTGCTTTCCGAGGCACGGGGGTTATTTGGTATGTAACGAGTAGTCCCATCCACAGACCAGCCTTGGCAAGCGAGGCTTAACCTAAAGATCGAACCGAGTGGCTGCTAATATTAAGGAACGAGGTTCTAGGGTATTAACCTAACTGGGAAAATCTCAGTATTCCACGTGTTTACTGGATTTTTTAAAACAACAGTTGACGTAACCAACAAAGTTGAGGTTTTTTAGTCGAACTGGATGTAGCTGACTTCGACGACACACAAATAACAATAAAAAACATTAAACATTCAAAGCATCACAAACATTTACAGATAAAGTCGGCGACAGGCAGCCGTTTTGAGTAAAACGACTGTCGATAGGCAGTCGTTTTAAGTCTGACCTCCTCAACCAAGTTAGTACTAAGATACCCCTTGGTATGATTGGTAGTCAGACTTTGACACTGACTATCACTGTGATGACAGTCAATGATCTACAAATGACTGCCGGTGCCAACGGATTAACATGCTTGTTTTGTTGTTTTCTAAAAAAAATTGCCCTACACTAGGAATTTCTCCTGTATCGTGGGTGCGTTTACAAACATTTAAATTCACATACACAAACAGCCAGACCCGAAACAACTATCTGCAGGTCATACAAATATTTGTTCCGTGCGGGAATCGAACGCGTGACACGTGGCGCAGCAGTCGCTCTCTCAACCACTGCGCCAACCGTACCTCCAACTACAGAACAACTTGCTTTCCGAGGCACGGGGGTTATTTGGTATGTAACGAGTAGTCCCATCCACAGGCCAACCTAGGCAAGCGAGGCTTAACCTAAAGATCGAACCGAGTGGCTGCTAATATTATATTAAGGAACGAGGTTCTAGGGTATTAACCTAACTGGGAAAATCTCAGTATTCCACGTGTTTACTGGATTTTTTTAAAACAACAGTTGACGTAACTTAAAACGAAACAAAATTGTCTGTAACTGCATTCGAAACACAAAACAAAATATCGTGTGACTCGTGTGAATCTCGTTAAAAATACGGGATTTGTTGAAACTGCTATAAAATGTACGATCTTTTTACATTTTCACACAGTGTAAATTAGGCACAATCAAAAACAATCCTGTTAATCCTACTAATATTAAAAATACGAATGTTTGTGAGAATAGATATATGGATATTTGTTACTTTTTCACGTCAAAACGGCTAAACGGATCTTGATGAAATTTGGCGCAGAGGTAGATTAGTTAGTTAGATTGGTCTGGAGTAACACATAGGATATTTTTTTCGATCAAACCCGGGCGAAGCCGCGGGCGCCAGCTAGTTTTATATATTTACAAGCTACCCCAGCTTAGCGGAGCATTTTTGAAATCAGCTTTAAGTTTTACTGCAAATATTTGCCGTGATCTTAGCAAAGAAAATGTTTCCTTATAAAAATCCTTGTTTGTAAGATAAAAAGTATCAGTCGCCCCGTCTTGTTTGTTTGTTTTTGCTTAGTACCTACTTTTTTTTCCGGGTGGGAAATCATCTAATGACTTCCCCCGCTCTGGGCGGACCGGGGGGGCATGTCAGACATGTACTGACTAAAACCCACCTGTTCCTTCTATTGCCCTTTACGTTCCGGGGCCGCGGTATCTCTTTCGAACAACCCGCAACCCCGGATAACCCGCAACCCCGGTTTGCTTAGTACTAACGCCGTATATAACACAACCTTGCTAAATTATAGATGCGGCCGATGCATCAAAGTTTATATACAAAGGCGTGAATTCAATTTGAATATATTTTAGTTAGTCCACTAATCAGATTGATTAGTTTTACTAACTTGTGTTTCAGATTAGCGACCCGAAGCCCTCGTTAATTTGGGGGATGTGTCCTTATCGACCTTATTAGAGATTAAACAAACTTCTAACCTAAATCAGTTTTAAATCGAGGTCTATTCATGGATTTAAAGCAAAATGAAGGAAAATATTCAATGGGCTGTCTTGATGATATAGTGGTCGAAAGCGTGCTAAGCATGAAGTTCTGTGTTTTATTTCCGGGTTGGGCAAAATGTTATTTGTTTTGTCATTCGTTGAGGGTCTTTTTACATCCATGTTTTAGGAGTCATGTACCTATTGTCATCATCTGCCTAACCTTTTCCCAACTATATTGGGGTCGGCTTCCAGTCCGCCTCAACCCAGTTAGTACTGGGTAATACAATACCCCTTGGTAAGACTGGTTGCCAGACTTTAGGGACACTGACTACCTATCAAAGATCTATAAATGACAGCCGGGACCAACAGCTTAACGTGCTTTCCGAGGAAAAGGAAACTCGGTATGTAACGGTAGGTCACCCATCCATAGAACAACCTAGGCAAGCGCGACTTAACCTAAAGAGTAAAACCTAGCCACGAGGTCCTCGTCGTCGTCTACCTAATAAAAACCTATATTTTTCAACCACCTAAAACCTCTAATCATTGACCTTCATTATTTCACAAGATCATTTTAATCACAAACTTAGAACGTTAAGATGTAATTAAGATTTTAAGAGTTGGAAAATCTAAAATGACCGCTTTAGTAGAATCATAATAGGATAATAATATAAATTAAAAATTACGATTACTAAAATGGCCGCAGACAGTTAATATTGTGAATCGTCATTTTGTGACCGTTTTACGACTGGTAGCATATTTCATATTATTAACCTGAGATTTTTTTCTGTATTGTGGCTGGGTATTTATAAACATTTAAACTCACACAAACAGCCAGACCCGAAACAACTAACTGAAAGTCAAACAATCGATAAACCCCTTTCAAATACGACAAAGGCATTTTTAACATATTGAAAACTCATTATTTATTTTGTCCTTTAATCACCATTTGTTTAACAATCATTAATCCAACTTTTTATAAGATTTTATTTTAATTACAAATCGCCATTGTGCCAATGTATTGTAACAACTGAGACCGCAGCCTTATACTAGGGGTGTCGTTACATGCAATATTTAAGGACACTTTCAGTAAGTGGGCCCGGAATGTTCGACACTAAACTGTTTGATAGGCCCTATCTCACCTAGCAAAAATCTAATAGAAAGAAGTTAGCTGTAGTAATATATTGTCTAAAAACTTCTAGAGTTAAAATCATTTTTGTTTTTTTTTATCGGAATATCGCAATGCGATTGGTCGATTCTTAACGTAACTAGAAGGCTGGTTTTTATTTTGGCTAAAGAATCAGCATTGCCATCCAACGTGGCAATGCTGCTTTTTGGGCACTTTCCCTAGATGAATTTTTTGACGCCCTATAGTTTTAGTTTTTTGGGACATTTTAATTTTTTTGTTAGTTAGTTTCTCTAAATTATTATAGAATAGCTTCTTTCTAAAAAAGCTATTCAGGGTAACACAGTTCCCCTTTCATGATTTCCAGGTACCAGCTAACTGTAATTTTTAGCCTTGCGCCTTATTTATTGTAATAGCAAAGTTAAGTTTTCCCTTTTCTTCCCTCTTTCTGCCTAATTTCATACTTTTTTTATAAAAAAAAGCCTATGTTCGTCTACACTTCTCTGTACTAAAATTCGTCAAAATCGGAAATCGGAAGACGTAACAAGCAAACAACCAAACAAACTCACTTTCGCTTTTATAGTATTAGTAAGGAATTAGTAAGGATTGTATAGTTTTTTTTATGAATTAAATCGTCTGTCAAGAATAAACATTTTTATTTATTTATTTATATTATTAAGGTATTTTCTAGAACAAAGAACATTTAGTGCATTCACAACAAAGTTTATCTCTTTAATTTGTGTCAAGATAACTAAATACCCAAACTTGGTACATCAAGATGAGATAAAGATTATACCAAGACAGCTGACCGGTTAGCCCTTACAACCGGTGTGTCGTTACATGAAATATTGAAGTACACTTCTACTAAGTGGGTCCGGAATGTTCGCCACTAAACTGTTTGATAGCCCTTGTCTCAGCTTACAAGTCGAGCACGACCCACAAAGCTATACAACCAGTGTATGCAGATCTGTCATTGCAAAGAAAATCTATACAAAGCGAGACCATGTTATATTGGAAATTTATAGCTTGATGTGTGTGCGCTGTGTGTATGTACAGTCAGTAAAGGAGATAAGTAACCAAACTTGTCATGTACAGTTGAAATTTTCTTAAAAATCGTTTCATGTTTTCGAATAATGGTAAGTTTATTTGATAGAACACGAACGGTTCATTAGATAAATTAAATTTGTATTTAATACGTCATACGTCACATCAGTTTCGAAGATAAATTCAATTCGACGACACGGTTGGCGCAGTGGCTAAGCGATTGACTGTTGCACTACGTGTCGCGGATTCGATCCCCGCACGGAATAAGTATTTGTATGACCTACAGATAGTTGTTCCGGGTCTGGCTGTTTGTGTATGTGATTTAAAATGTTTGTAAATGCACCCACGATACAGGAGAAATTCCTAGTGTGGGGCAAAGTTTTTTTTTTTTTTAAACTACGTCTTGGTTACTT
Source organism: Ochropleura plecta (assembly GCA_905475445.1). Lineage (NCBI taxonomy): Eukaryota > Metazoa > Arthropoda > Insecta > Lepidoptera > Noctuidae > Ochropleura > Ochropleura plecta. The sequence continues at coordinate 14,475,810 of FR997739.1, forward strand.
ATTTCTTTTGCTGATTGTACGTCGGATAGTAAGTTAAGTAGTAACGTACGAGAATGTGTTTTAGAATAGTAAGTGAAGCCTTTTAAGGGTATATAGTGAATAAACAGCCTTTTAGGTTAGTGCAGCATTAAAGAGTCAGTAGTGTTAAGGTTGTCTACCTTAGATGTTCTACCTCAAAAGATACTGGCTGGTAGAAAAAAGATGCCAGTTAATTTTGACCTTTTAATTAATTTGAAATAAGAATATTGATACGTGTAAGCGTTGAGGGGGGGGGGGACATGTTTTCTGTAAAATAAATAGAATTTACACCGTTCAGACAGTTTGTTACGCAGTTACGTGCTACGCAATGACGACACCGCTACGCTGCTACGGGGCGTAGCCTGCTACGCATAAATGATAATATTCTTTGTTTCGTAGCAAATGTTTCTTTTAAGGACGCGCTGCTTCAGTATGCATAAAGTTTGTCAGTTAGCGCGCGTCCGTCTATCTGTCTGTCAAGACCTGTGGGGAAATTTTCGGGATATGCCGGGGAAATTTTCGGGATATGTCTGGATGCTAATGTAGGCAAATATAATTTCAATTCGGTGTTAACAACGTGAGGTTTGAAGGGCAAGTGAAAGTGTCAACAGACACACATTATAATTAAAAATTACAATTAGGGCCAATTAGTGTACTTGCAGCTATGAGATATTGGTCAGGCATTTGAACATAAAAAAGGCGCCTTGAGAGCGACCCGTATCCAGCAGTAGTCAGACGTAGGCTGATGATTAAGATGCTCCAACATAAATAAATATCTCGAAAATGCGCTATCAAGAATGACAGTAAGTATATACTCAACTCTGTGGTCCCTTTGTGCTGTGAAAAAATCAACCCTCTAAGTCTACGCAGACAAAAGATACGGCTGTTTATGTCGCAAGTTTAGCCTTTTAGTAAGTCATTAATTAATCAGTAATATGTTTTATCTACTAAATAATATGCTTGTTTTTATTTAGATTTAATTTTTAATAATGATATTGACAGCATTTCACTTAATTGACATAGCTATTTTTAAATTTTGACATTTAACTTCTTAATTTTATTTATAATTATGTTATTTTTGCTTGTTTTATTTTAAACTTTAACTTTGTGCGCCATCTATTGGCAAAACATAGTGAATCTATCTCTATTATACTACCTGTTAACACCTATGTTTTACAAAATAAATGATTTGAAGTTTGTACGAAACCCTCGGTACAAAGAGAAACAGAATATAAAGATGATCAGTCTCTTGTGCTATTTAAATAATAATTTACAATAGACGGCCACAATAAAGCGTTGACTAGACAGTAATAATGACCAAGCAGAACAACACTGGTTGTTGAATTAAACAAAAACCCGTTTTCACAAACTCTAGGCGTTGCCTAAATTAATGTTTACTTCCGAACGACCGACTTCGTCGACTAGCCGGTGACTTTTGTTTATTTCGTCGGTGTTTTGCCACCGACTACCGGAAGTAAACTTATTTTCCACTTTCTGGTATAATTTGGGAGTCCATTTTTTTCTCAAAAAACTTTTTTATGATGTTTCAAAGTCATCCTTAACCTGTTGAATGTGGAAAAGAGCGAAAACGCTCCAAAATTCGACGAATTTATGAGTAACGTTTTAGCAAGGTAGGCCTTAAGAAAAACGAAGATTTTACGGCTAAACCGATAACTACACCGTATAAAGTTCCCCGTGGGTACTTAAGACAACACGTGTCTTAAGAACTCAACGATATTCAACGGGTTAAATCATAAATTTCAATTAGACCATTTTTTTGGGGGTGGAAAATCATCAAATGACTTCCTCCGCTCTGGGCGGAGTGGGGGGGAGTGTCAGACTTGTACTGACTAAAACCCACCCATGTTCCTTCTATTGCCCTTTACGTTCCGGGGCCGCGGTATCTCTTTCGAACAACCCGCAACCCCGGCAGGATCAATTAGACCATTACAGGCATTTTTGAATGTTAAGAAACAAAAGAATGAAGTCACAGTCTAGTGTGTCTAGACACAAAGCATAATAACTTGTGACAGTACTGTAGTTGCCTATTCCAAAGCGTTGATTTCTATGAAGTAGAATGGGCAAGAAACTTCATGAAGGTTTTTAATCACAATATTTTTACAAAATCATGGGTACATCATTCATGTTGAGATTATACAAACATGTAAGAACAATGTAGTTAAACGTTAAACATTAAGAGCGTCCAGAGTAAAAGCAAAGATATCAAATAAAAATAATTAAAACAAACCGTGGCAGCTAAGAGATGACTACTCCTAACTGACAACGCCTGTTCACGAACATGACGCATGGACTAAACAAAAACATTTATAAAAGAAAACTATTCACGACGACAAAGTGGGTGGTCAATCTAGATACATAAATTTAAGTTCTTGCAACAGTATAACAGTGATCTATAAAATAATATAATCGCTATCAAGCAGTTACCATAATGTCTTCTATTACTTTTTAAACGACATTAAAATAAAAACTGCCATTATGTCATAATTTCCAAGATCCCTAGATCCGTGAACAAGACATTATTTAAGCTACGATCTACAAACTTAGTAACAAGAGCCACTTATACCCGTTCACTTCAACACAGAAATAAAATACGACTCGACGTCTCTAAGAATAAGCTGAAAATCTTTCAGAAGTATGGCCGTGCATCTATTTTAGATAAATCCCTTACGACTTCGGAATATTAATCGTTTTATTTCGTTCTTAATGGCTTTAAATGGTGCTCACCAGTAATAACTGGATGAAGTTGGTAAAACGTCTGGAATATTAAGTGTCTAGGCGATAAGGCTTCGGGAAATTTAATTACAATTAGTTCCTGTTAATTACTACTGTTTTTGGACTAAAACACTGTTTTCACTAAGACACCAATATTAATGGCGACGTATTAAAGCAGTGCTATGTGTTATTGGATTTTTTTCATCAGGAATTTCTTAGTATAAGCTTTGGAGTCTGGATTATTTTGTGCATAGTTGATGGTAATAGGCTCTCTCCGTGTTTCAAGGGACTTAAATGTAATTGGCCAAATATGGGAGTACTATTTGGTATACCTCTGTTTAACACTTCGAGGATTGTAGGCGTGATGTATTATTATATTATGTTATTTAATAAAAAGTTTCTATATGCCACCTAACCCAAAAGCTACCCAAGCCATTTTTGCCTCCAGGTTGCGGGTTGTTCGAAAGAGATACCGCGGCACTGGAACGTAAAGGGCAATAGAAGGAACATGAGTGGGTTTTAGTCAGTACAAATCTGACACTCCACCCCGCTCCGCCCAGAGCGGGGGAAGCTATTTAACGATTTCCCATCCGGAAAAAGTAAAGTAGTATAAAGTAAAGTACGCATCGTCGACACGTAAAAGTGGTAGTGGTAGGTTTCCTTATTGCCTCCGAAACACGATTAACTTCTTGTAATTGAAACTTCACACTTGGACTCCATATACCGACAAGGCAAGGTGTTTCCTAATTAGTATTTCCTTAATTACGTTACAGCGTGGTAAGCCTTTTTTTCAAGCAAAAGTTCAATAGAAGAAACATGGATATGTTCCTTTGGTATATCTTTGAACAATAAGGGAACTTTTAAATGCATAATTATTTATACTATGATTGTTAACAAAAAAATGTCTTTCTTTAAAATACAAATAAACAAGGAAGGCAGTCTCGTTATAATAAAGCTTGTTAAATACACACAGAAAAAATAATATTTTACTTTTTATTGCAGGTAGAAACGTTTATAATCCTCTCATAAAATATTTTATAAGTAGCTTTCAAATTAATATATTACAATCATAAAAAATAATGCTAAACGCTTTGTGTTAAGACCGCAGTTGTCCTCTTGACCGCAATTTAACACTGCAGCAGCGTAGCGTAGCGTAGTATGTAGCATTGTTTTATAAACCTATAACAACATCACCACAACGACACGGTTGGCGCAGTAGCTGTGCGATCGACTGCTGCCCTTCGTGTTGCGGGTTTGATACCTGCACGAAACAAATATTTGTATGACCTACAAATAGCGGTTTATGGTTTGACTATTTGTGTATGCGAGTTTAAATGTTTGTAAACGCACCCACGATACAGGTGAAATCCCAAGTGTGGGGTTTTTTTCTAAAAAGATTAAGGTATTCTTATATTCAACACCACTTTGGTTTTTTTTCTCCATGTAAAATATTCAGTTGCATCTGGTTAGACTGGTAGCCGACTTCAATAGTTGGGAAAATAAATTTTGCTAATCGCCCCAGGCGTCTTTGAGTAATCGGTGAACTAACATAAAAAAAACAAAAGATTCAGACGAATTGAGAACCTCCTCCTTTTTTTAAAGTCCTAATATGCTGGAAAACCATTTTGTGGTTTATTTGGTACTGGAATATGTGCTTGTTATACTGGACTCCATTTTTATAACGAGACTACATTTTTTTTTAAATTATAGACTGCTCGTTCCTTTGCTTCCCATTTTTTTTCATACCACATATTATAAATGTTGGTAACACTTTCCGCCCAAGAGTTTTTATACAAAAAGCTCGTCTGTAGACAATTACAATGTTTCCATTACTTTAAATAAAAAAGTGTTATGTAAAACGTTTTGTTTTAAAATCGCGCTCTTGACCGCATTTTTCCCTGTCAACAATATCTTGGTCTTAGTGAGACATTGTGATAATCATCTACTTTGCGCACGTGGTTGCGGTTTGTGTTGCTTATACAGGGTTATTTGTAAAACACCGACAACCTTGCAGGACTGTATAACAATCATCATAAACAACAACTTTTGTTCTATGATTTTTTACAAAAATTTATACATTTACCAAAAACAAACCTTCAAGATTTCGTTGTCCTATCTAACACATTTCAATTCCGAATTTTGCTGTACCTACATACCTACACCGCTTGTAGGTACGTTTGCTTCGCATAGATTTCGTAGCATTTAGAGCGTTCAATTGCAATATTTTTATAAATAAATAAATGAATAAATGTAATAATAATAAATGTTTAAATGTCCTAGAACAAAAGTTGTTGATTATGATGTTAGTAACATGGTCCTGAGACGTTGCCGGTGTTTTACACCTGTATAGTTCTAGATACTGGCATATTGAGGAAACTACAGCTGGAAACAGGACCTTAGAATTTAATGAGAAAAGACGTTCTAATAAAAAAACCTACTTAAAAAAAACACTAAACAGTGGATAATATGTTTACTTCCGGAAATGATTCATCGTTTTTTATTTTTTTTTTGTTACTTTTTCTTTTGATGATAAAAATAATGTTGAAAAGCGGCCTAAAACTGGCGGAGAATCGTGTAATTAACACATAAAAACAGTCATATTGAGAATCTCCTCCTTTTTTTTTTCGGGTGGGAAATTATCCAATGACTTCCCCCGCTCTGGGCGGAGCGGGGAGACATGTCAGACTTGTACTGACTAGAACCCACCCATGTTCCTTCTATTGCCCTTTACGTTCCGGGGCCGCGGTATCTCTTTCGAACAACCCGCAACCCCGGCAGGAGAATCTCCTCCTTGGTCCTTTTTTAAATAAACAAATGGTTTACTACTTTTGTAGCTTAAAATTGTAATCACAATTATAGAACTGTTCTATGATTGTAGAGAGTAAAATAATTCTTATCCGTGTTTTATCATTTTTGAAACTGACTGTAGGTTAATTTAATCCTACTAATATTACAAATGCGAATGTTTGTGAGGATGGATGGATGTGTGGATGTATGAATGTTTGTTGTAGTCTTTCACGTCAAAACGGCTGAACGGATCTTGATGAAATTTGGCACAGAGGTAGATTATAGTCTGGAATAACACATAGGATACTTCTTTTTCGATATCACGTGGGTGAAGACGCGGGCGCCAGCTAGTAGTAGGAGGCTGTGCTCAAGGTTCCTCTGTGCCCATGCACAGGTAAGGCATTTATGCTTATGTAAATGATTTCATAGATACTCGTATCTAATAGTTTATTTGTGTAATCAATTTTAAATGTTAAGTTCTAAGATATTTTTCTCTTTCAAGTCGGATACCGTCAAAAGTGCCAGAAAAGTCTAAATTCTAACTTGTTTTTTTAAAAAAAAACCTTGCCCCACACGTGGGTGCGTTTACTAACATTTAAAGTCACATACACAAACAGCCAGACCCGGAAAGACTATCTGTAGGTCATACAAATATTTGTTCCGTGCATGGGAATCGAACCCGCGACATGTAGCGCTGCCGTCAAACGCTTAGCCACTGCGCTAGCCGTGTCATTAGGATCGAATTCAAAATTATTGTACGCAAAAAAAAACAAAATATTCTTGAATTGAGTCTAAGCTTAATAATAACATCTAATTCAACACGCTTCAGTAAAACTATTAGCGAAGACAATCTCCTGATACACTGGAGACAAAATTAACATTACACTGGCGTGCAATTCCTTGCACTAACTAGTTTACCGCTTAACTACGTTGCGACAGCCTCCAATGTATTAGCAACAGCTAGGGCTTGTCATTTGCGAGAACTACAGTGTAATGTTGATGGTTTTGCGGGTTACGGTGTAGGTGAAGTTTGCAGGTTGTATTTGAACATTGGTTAAGCTGATAATTCAAGGGAAGTGTTAGAAGTACGTGTTGAAGGCGCAGTGTCTGAGCAATTATAAACTTACGATTACGATATTGACGGCACGGTTGGCGCAGTGGTTGAGTGATTGAATGCTGCGCTGCGTGTCGCGGGTTCGATTCCCAAACGGAACAAACATTATATCACCAATCAAAGATATGGCACAGGTTCCTATTTTATGTTATTTTAAAAAACGTTGTCCCACACTCGGAATTTCTCTTGTATCGTGGGTGCGTTTACAAACATTTAAACTCACATACACAAACAGCCAGACCCGGAACAACTATCTGTAGGCCATATAAATATTTGTTCCGTGCGGAAACCTATCGCACAACACGCAGCGCAGCAGTCGACCACTCACTCACTGCACCAGCCGTGCCGTCAGTTAGTTTTAGTCTTAAATTAGGCCTTTTTATAAAAAAAAAATTAAAGGAGAACAAGGTAATCTTAATCGAGATTCCGCGTAGACAGAGAATTTACGACAAGTATTATACAAAAGCTAGTATATTTAGAGTCGAAAATACAACGGTAGCTTAGGCATGTACTTGAGTCGAGCCTGACGCAACAGGTTATGATTCCTGTTAGCTTGCGGTCAAGTGTACTTAACACAAAGATGCTATTCTCTCGAGCCTATATAAATATGTACATATTATAATAGGTCTACAAACATTGTCCTATTTTATTCTCATTTAGGTCGTTACTGTTAAATATTTCACTATACAATTTGTTTGTAACAAGTCAATGCTCGTGAAGTGAACATTTTACGTGGTAAAGCTGCCTATCTAACCTCCACAACCCATTCAGTACTGACAACCTGTGAGTAAAACGATTGTCAAACATCTACAGTTGACAGCCGGGATCAACAGCTTAACGTGCTTTCTGAGACACGAAGGAAACTCAGTGTGTAATGGATGGTCATACATGCACAGCCGTAATGATTTAGTCACAAGCTCAACTGACGTTTGTATATTCCTCTACATTGGTCTTTAGAGCTTAGTTAGACAATAATCCTTCAGCTAGATTTCAATTATTTACTGGAACCCACACACTCAGCTCACAGACGGGCCGTTCCATTTCTATATGTGCGATCTCCAGATTTTGTAACTTATTAATTGTGGCATTATAACTATTTTATACAGTCAACTACTTTCATTCCCAACCGAGTCACTTCAATGATTCCCTCCACTTCTCTTGCAACCAGCAAAAAGCCTTACAATCTTTTCCTTCATCTTATAAACTGGACTTCAGAGCTTAGTCAGACCAGACTCCTTCCATGTAAATAATTGATATCTACATGCGTACGGCTAGAATGCAATCTCGACTCCACTTAGTAAGGAAAGGCTAGACGGATGATAATTAAGATTAAGCCTCTAACTACACCTCAGGGCAGGGTATTACACCCGGAGCAGTTACCTGTGCTGCATCAGAGGCGACACGGAATCACAAACTCAAATTGGGCGTGCGTTGCATTTCTCTGTCACAGAATACATAGTAACAGAAGGATACGTGCAAACAATAGATATTCGCGATGTAGGTATTATGTGGTCGAATAGGCGGTGGCTAAAAGTGGAACTAGCGAAATCGCTGTGACAAGAGGCAAAGTCTGTTAAATTCTTGATCACCAATTCCGCCAATGTTGGACAGTTTATTTGCCTTTGAGTTTGCACCAGTATCTAATTATCAATGAATGTTTTAAATAAGCTTTTCTTTATACATGGTATAAAATTAAGTAACTTCCGTTATCTGTTCGCTTAGTTCTTTTGAACTTCTCAACGGACTTTAATGTAATTATCAGTAGTAGAACCCGCGGCAGGGTGCAGCTAGTCCTTACTAATATTATAAAAGCAAAAGTGAGTTTGTTTGTATGTTGGTTAGTGTTGAAAACTTAGCTTTGCTATTACAATAAATAAGGCGCAAGGGCAAAAACTACAGGTAGCAGGTACCTGCAAATCAGGGAAGGTAAACATTTATATAATATAACGCGAGCGAAGCCGCGGGCAAAAGCTAGTGTATTATAAATGCAAAAAACAATGTGTCTATCTATTACCTTTTCACGCCTTAAACAGCTATACAAATTGAGGTAAAAATTGGTAAGGGTTGGGGAAGGATGTAGGCTGTATATTATCACACTAACAACTGAGGAGGATGAATAATATTGCGTTATGCCAATATTCCTCAAGTGTTTGATAAAGAACAACTGACATGCATTAGAATAGAACAGCTATGTTAGACCATTTGTTGCCACATAACGACCACCCTGTAAACCATAGTTCGCAGTTGGAACCGTAGTCAACACAGTCTTCACAGATTTTTTGCTGCCACTGCTAAGTCTATAAAAATAAAGTTAACTTTATTCTAATTGCAATAAGTTCGCAGTTGGTTTGCAGTTTTAGACGACGTCAAATACATATTCAGCTCGAGAGCGCATGCACTCTCTATTATATAAAAAGATACAATCGTGTCCTATGCCTCAATGCATTTTAAATCGTTCTTTGAACTTGGCATTCTGTAACTATCTATTCTATGTCACAGTGGAGGCAATTAACGTGGCCCAGTTCGTACGTGTTACGTAACGCAGTACGTAATATGCTACTGTAACGTTTAACTGAACTTTGACGATCTCTGGGCTTCATTTGTGAGAGATCATGGCTGAAAACAGTTATGGAAGCTTGTTAAACTGCCTTTGACGTTGTTCTGTCTGTATTTGCATAGACTGTAACGTTTATCACGTCAAATAAGGAGCTCTTCATACTTTTGGCCGCTTTTTAGGGTTCTGTACCTTAAAAGGAAAAACACTGAACCCTTAGGATCGCTTTGTTGTCCGTCTGTCTTTCTGTCTGTGTGTGCCTTTATCTCGGGAAGGTGCTGAGGTATCTAAATTAATACCAATTACTTAAATCTGTAGCCCCTTAGAGCTGTGTTAAAATCAACCCCCTAAGTCTATGCAGTCAAAATATATGGCGATCCGCGCTATTTGTTAAATTGTGAAAAAAAAAATGAAACTGTGCCGAAAAAGTTTGCAAGTGGATACAGTGAGTTTTGTGTGTCGGAAACAAAACCGAGTAGCGTGTGGCAGTGGAAGCAGTTCCGAGCACAAAAAACGGAAACCCTAAATATCAGGATGCCCGATATTTTGGCGCTATTCCCGATAATAATAAATATAGTGACCATACGTTCAGCACAGAGCTAATCTGAGTATTTTTTTTATTCAATATTTATATTATTTGAATAGCTGGCGCCCGCGGCTTCGCCCGCGTGATATCGAAAAATAAAATATCCTATGTGTTCCAGACTATAATCTACCTCTCTTCCAAATTTCATCTAGATCCGTTCAACATCCATACATCCACACAAACATTTGCATTCCAAATATTGGTAGGATTTCGCCACACAGTTTGGCAAACCACACCTACCCTAAAATAGGCGTAGCGCCCATAACTAATTTGCTAGCGCAACCAACCTATTTACAAAGCAAACATTTTTGACATTTCATTCGCATCAATATTAAAGTGAAATTCGCTTGAAGTGTCCAACTGCGCGTGAATTAATGATGAAATTCTCGGACGAAATGAGCCAATCACTGGCACTGACCACGGTCGACGATGGGTTTAATGATAAAACCTAGTTAGTGGCTTTCATTAAATTTTCGGGTTGGTCTTTTTGTAGCGATGCTGTGCTCATGACTAAATAATAACAGTCGCTCAGGTCGCTCTTTAGGTTAACCCACGCTTGCCTTGGTTGGTCTGTGGATGGGTGACCACCCGTTACACACTGAGTTTCCTCCATGCCTCGGAAAACACCGTAAGCTGTCGGTCCCGGCCTGCTGGCATTTTTAAATTTGCCCCACAGTAGGAATTTCCTGTATCGTGGGCGCGGTTACAAACATTTAAACCCACACACACAAACAGCTAGACTCGGAACAACTATTTGTAGGCCATATAAATATTTGTTCCGTGCGGAGATCGAACCCGCAACACGGAGCGCAGCAGTCGATCGCTCAATCACTGCGCCAACCGTGTCGATTTGTAGATCTAGGGGTATCATATAGCCCAGTACTAACTGGGTTGTGGAGTCAGATAGGCAGTCGCTCCATGTAAGAAAAATGCAGCTGAAAACCAGTAGGTGAATCCGGTAAGACTGGAAGCCGACCCCAACTATATAGTATAAATAGTTGGATAAAGGCGAGGCTGATGATGTTAGGGTACATGGATTGCCACAATCAGCAGTTAAATTATTGATGTGAGATTTTGAAATTGCCGGCGACACCAAGCATACCAATGTAGCAAAGCTCGCACATAGTACGAGTACAATGAAGTGCTACTAACATAGTTGTCAAGGATTCATTTACCAACAAGATTTGTATTTTTGGGCCGATAAAAACAAAAAAAGGAGGAGTTTCTCAATTCCACATGTATATTTTCACGCTTAATGTTTATTTGTATGGGGTATTTACCAATTTTTGTTTTAAATAAAAAAACGTTGTCCCACACTAGGAATTTCTCCTGTATCGAAGGTGCGTTTACAAACATTTAAACTCACATACACAGCCAGACTCGAAACAATTATTTGTAGGCCATACAAATATTTGTCACGTGCGAAAATCCAACCCGCGACCCAACCGTGCCGTCAAATCTATAGGCTTAAGTTGCCTGAAAACAATGGAATATTGTTGTTGTTTCTAGCATTGTCAAGATCGTCAAAGGTGCAATTGTAGCTACGGAATCTTGGGACACTTCATATATCATGGTCCGAACAGGTTTATTACTTAGTAAAACTCTTCAACAACGTTTCTTTGAAAGAAAGAATGAGGAAAATGTCGTGAGGATAATATTCGAGAATGAATGGGATCTTTCAGAAGTTTGGTAGCTGGTCGCCAACATGGCCCCCGACGGTCATGTTGGCGACCAGCTACCAAACTTTTTGATAATTTTATATTTCTTCTTTTTGCTTGTCAATTTATTTATGTTTTGTTTTAAGAATAAAAGTCAGTCTGTGAAAAAAAATATGTGCTACAATATATTATGAGAAGCTGAACTTGTGGTTTCATTACTCTCTAAAATTATCCTGTTCTCAACATTGGTGTTAGAGTAGTGGAAGATCCCATTCATTCTCGAATATTATCCTCACGACATTTTCCTCATTCTTCCGCATCACATACCTACCATTCAAGAGATTCAAGAGGAAGGTTTACATATTTAATATTAGTTTCTAAATTGCACCCGTGCGAAGCCGGAGGGAGCGGGTCGCTAGTCCTACTAATATTATAAATCCTACTTTAATAATATTAAAAATGCGAATGTTTGTGAGGATGTATGGATGGTTGTTACTCTTTCGCGTCAAAACTACTGAACGGATCTTGATGAAATTTGGCACAGAGGTAGATTATAGTCTGGAATAACACATAGGATACTTTTTATTATCATCACGCGGGCGAAGCCGCGGACACCAGCTAGTAGTATTATAAATGCGAATGTTAGAGAAGATGTATGGATGTTTGTTACTCTTTCACGTCAAAACGGCTGAACTGATCTTGATGAAATTTGGCACAAAGGTCTCTTTTTCAATCATCACGCGGGCGAAGCCGCGGGCGTCAGCTAGTCAAGAATAAATTACAAAGTTCACTAACAAAATTACCTGTTTTCAATCTCGAAATAGCCAAAATTTTTATCTCGTTCAATAAGATTAGAGAAGTTATAAAACTAAGAACCAATCAATTTTACTAAAAGTTACGACAACTAAAATGTAAGTGGAAGGTACGGGGATGTCGAATTCTACCCTCCATCAAAATATGGATAGTTATTGGTAAAGACAATCCAGACATTGTTTTAGGAGTTCCAATCTTACTCAACCCTTTTTTGTACCTATGTACAACGTTTAAGTAATGAGATTTGTATGCTCAACAAAAGAAAAATGAAAATTTTACTTAGTAAAAATCTGCTCTGACCAGGTTCTGCTTGCTTAAGTGTCCCAAGTTTCCTTCCCTACAGTTGCATCATTGACGATCTTAACACCGCTACTACTACAACAACAATATTCAATTATTTTTAGGCATAAAACTCAAGTTTTTATGGTCCCTTGGAGTTGTCAACATCAACCATCTAACGCCCGGTTCAATAAACAAAAAACGATTCGTTTCGCTAGTAACGTTATCGATAGATAAGTACGTACGTACAAACGCCTGCACATCAAGCTACTACAATCTGTCAGATTTCTTTGATAGATTTTCGACTTTATTTCTAAAGTATTAGGTTCAAGGTTCATTGGGAAAAATTGACAGTTTCGGGTAGCTTAACCTGCTGGCGTCTGTACATAGTAAGTTTCTACGGATGGGAGGGCTCCGAATAACGGATAGTAAGACAATAGGCTAGTTTCCAAAAAAAAAATAGTCCGTCTTTTAGATTATACAAAAATAAGGGACACGTAATTTTTTATTTGTATATTAAAATATCAATGACAAAGATATAGCCCATTAAAGTTACGTGTGACGTCACGCGTTGCTGCATTTTTTCGCAACGAGTGACGTCACACGTAACTTTAATGGGCTATATCTTTGTAAAATTTGTCCTTATTTTTGAATAATCTCAAACTTAAACTTAATAGAATGTAATTACTTTGACCCTGGAAACTACCCTATTGTATAGAGATCGGCGGCAATGGTGTTCCTATAAAGAAAAGTAAATAAATGTCAACGAGCTGTCAAAGTTACGAGCCGTTAACAATGTGTTTACGATTTGATTTCGGTCAACTATCTACAAAAGTTTTACTTATTCTGCTGTGATTGCTTTGATAATTGAAAAATATATCGTTTAGATAGTGAATTAACGCCCGGCTCCATCAAACTCAAGGAGGTCCGAACATGTGTTAACGGGGAGCTTCGGGAAGTGTGTAATCGACAACTGTTCGTAGCTGGTAGCTGACGCAAAAACTTATAGGAACGCATTTAACCGTCCGTTATTCGTAACTCAAAAACGAATGGTACCTTATGTACGATAACGAATCATAGATTATGGGAACCAGGCATAAATCTACGCAGTCAAAAGATATGGCTGTTAATGTAACGTTGACGACATGGTTGGCGCAGTGGCTGAGCGATTGATTGTGTAGAATGCGAATGTGTCCCCGCACCCCAGCCAGAAGTGACGAGAAGGAACACCGTGTGGTTTTAGTCAGTAGGAGTCTGACAGACCCCTCCGCAAAGGCACATCCATTGAGGATATCCACACGCAAAAAAAAAAAAAAAAGTGGCTGAGCGATCGACTGCTGCGCTGCGTGTCGCGTGTTCGATCCCCGCATGGAACAAATACTTGTATGGCTTACAGGTAGTTGTTCCGGGTCTGGCTGTTTTTGTATGTGAGTTAAAAATTTTGTAAACGCACCCACGATACAGGAGAAATCCTAGAGTGGGGCAACGTTAAAAAAAAATGTCACAAATTTGTATGGAACCCTTGGTGTACGAGTCCGACTCGCACTTGGCCGGTTTTCTTTGATTACTTACACGTTTTTATAAGTTTCATCTGTAGCTAACTATAGTATAAGAAATCTTAGAAATCGGATTTGACACACTTCCGATTCGATCCGATTAAGGTGAAATTTTGCAAACATATTTAGTTTGGATACATGGTTGGCTAGGCCATGTCATTCTAATCTTCCAATTATTTAAAGAAAAAGTAAGTATAAATACTTTTTGCGTACATAAAAAGTGTTGGCACAAAACATTCAGATTACTACAACCATATTTATGTGAAGAAAAAACTTTTATACTACTATAAATTACTACTACACTACATACTACTTTTATACTTTTACTAGCTTTCGCCCGCGTAAAATTCGGGATAAGACAGTTCCCCTTTCCTGATTTGCAGGTGCCTGCCACCTGTAGTTTTTACTCTAGTGCCTTATTTATTGTAATAGCAATGCTAGGTTTTCCCTTTTTTTTCCCTCTTTCTCCCTCATTTTGTCACTCTTTTTTTTAAATAGCCTATTTCCGTCTCCAGGGTCCCAACTATCTCTGTACCAAAATTCATCAAAATCGGTTTAGCCATTTAGGCGTGAAGAGGTAACAAACAAACAAACTCACTTTCGCTTTTATAATATTAGTAAGGAAGTAAGGATTACTTTGACATAGGGTAAGTATAATCAAAACCTTAACCTTATTTAACCGTGGTTTTTAGTTTTTTTTTTAAACTATTATATTTTATGTGTATCATTTGTTAGTGTTAACAATGTCTCACAAGAAAAAGGAGTACAATAGTACCAAAATTTATTTATTTACCGAATATAATTTCTCCGAAAAACTATCTTGGGAGCGATAGACAGCGCCATATTGTTAAGTCGTACATTACCAACAACATATTGGATAAGTGGTACAAGAATAACTTATCGCCAATCGAGAGCAAAGTTAGAGGAACTATCATCCTCGGAGAGTCAAGTTTGATACCACAGAGTCGCTATTATAACTTCTTTATTATTTAACGAAAAATTAGGCTTCTTCGTGTAGTGAGTACCTTTTCTAAATTCGATAAGCCCTGACAAAAAGGCGGACATTTGCAAAATAGTCCACACTTTAACGATTTTATGTTTCCGTTTGTACTTCTGTATTTTTTTTTTCTACAAAAAATCAGACTAGTTGAAAAGTACAGACAAATGTCAGAACAGCGCCAAGTGACAAACTACCGAAAACGTCTGGAGAAATTCGGACGGACTGTATTCCTTGGTTGGAGAGTGACTAATAGTTGATAAATGTTTTATATATTTGGTTACCTGTATTCTTTTAAATAAATCTTATTAATATTATAAATGCGAATGTTTGTGAGGTTGTATGGATGTTTGTTACTCTTTCAATTCAAAACAGCTGAACGAATCTTGATGATATTTGGCACAGAGGTAGATTATGGTCTGGAATAACACATAGGACACTTTTTTTCGGTATCCCGCGGGCGCCAGATATCTTACTAATATTATGTTACTCTTTCACGTCAAAATGGCTGAACGGATCTAGATGAAATTTGGCGCAGAGGTAGATTATGGTCTGGAATAACACAAAAGATACTTTTTTTTCGATATCACGCGGGCGAAGCCGCGGGCGCCTGCTAGTAAACTTACAAGCCTCATTAATCTGAAGCTGTGTTTTCAAAGGTAAACTTCAGATATCTGTCTACAGAAGTATTTAGACTGATAATTGGGATATATGCTCAATCCTGGTCCCGAGTTCAATAGAATTCGAGATCAATTGCGGAGCAGAGCTTTTGATATATCCCCCTAGCATTCCCGTTATGCTTTTACATAGTGTACAGTTCAGTGGGTTCAGTACAATGACGCTTACCGTACCCTTATGGATCTGCCTAGGTATTGCAATACTTTGAGCTAGTTTGCCGAAATGAATGTTTCGGGTTCTTGCACTATCATGAAATCGACGATTGCGAGATAATCCTTACTTCCTTACTAATATTATAAAAGCGAAGGTGTTTGATGAATTTTGGTACAGAGATAGTTAGGACCCTGGAGACGAACATAAAGAGGGAAGAAAAGGGAAAACTTAGCTTTGCTATTATAATAAATAAGGCGCAAGGGAAAAAACTACAGGTAGCAGGTTCCTGCAAATCAGATAGGGGAACTGTGTTACCCCGAATTTAACGCGAGCGAAGCCGCGGGCAAAAGCTAGTATAATATAAATCAAACGTGCAACCACAGATTTAATTACCAAATAATTTTAGTTTAACAAGGAGAGAATTTAGCCGACGAGCGTATGTAGAATAAGCTGGGATTAACACTAGCATTCAGAAGAGCATGGACTGGTCGATGAAATTCCATTAGCATTTACAAAGTTAAAGCCAAATGGCACCGAACAATGCGTGTCCATATTTAATGAAGCTTACAGTAAGATTAGGTATAGGTAGTATATGTGGTGGAAAATTCATTTCAAACTTATTTCTAAATACATTTACCATAATTATCAATCTTGATATATGTGAAACCATAAGAACTATTGAAGAATACAGTGGAACGTTTAAACAAAACACATTTGGTACAAAATGTGTTAATGCGGCAATCTGAGTAATATTAAAAAAAAACAATTTTTTTTTAAGAGCAATATTGTAATTTATAAAAGAAAACTAGCGACCCACTCCTGTTTTTTTTTAATTCAGTCGAATATTTAAAATAAGGCATTTCATCAATTAAAATATTGACTTCTAGAGGAACTCAATATTTTAATTGATGAAATGCCTTATTTTCACCTTCACCTACTTACAAAAAATCTATTGGGAATGTAGTGTGTCTTATAGCGTCATTATTTTTATACAGATAGACAATTTCAATCAATTTGTGGACAACGTCCATACTACGTTGAATACACCGGTTCTCGTCCGATCACCGAAGTTAAGCAACATCGGGCGCGGTCAGTACTTGGATGGGTGACCGCCTGGGAACACCGCGTGACGTTGGCTTTTTGATCATGTTTTTTTTTTATTTAATATGTATTTTTTTATTACGTACCTAATTAATTTCCAAAATAAAGTCTTTGTTCCTTTTTTGTTATTTGGCTTAGATTCAATGTTTTGAGGTCGTAAGACATCAGTGAGATTAGCACTGTTTTTTTTATATTTTAATACAAGCTGTGCCCAGCGGTTTCACACGCTGCTCTGGTCCCCCTTATCACTTCAGGGTATGAAAAATAGATGTTGGCCGATTCTCAGACTTACCTGATACGCACACAAACTTTTATACGAAGCGGTCCCGCCGCCGTTTCAATTTTAATTTTAATTCTGGATACATTTATCAAACGATCATGACGGATAGTTTAACCTCAAGAAGGGCAAAACTTACTTTTCCACTCACAAATAATGACAGTCCGCACTTAAGTCTGTCCTTGGCACATCCCCTTAAGTAAGGATTAATCTTTGCCCTTAAGTGAAACTTTGCCCCAACCATATAAACTATACGAGATAGGACACAGGAAGTAACTAACCCCTCTATTACTTGACCCAGAAGGTCTTAAATGACATAAATATTTTGTTAACAAGTTCAACCTCCTTTCAAGGAAATAAGTAATGGGCTGTCTTGTCGTTACAGGATTTTTCTTGTGACAAATTAAGGTGTTATCCCTTTTGAGTCCAGTTTTGTTGTAGGTACTAGTGATCTTTAATGGGTATTGGAGAAATGATCGAGAAGGAAAACGTGTCCTAAAAAGGTCATTTAATTGTAATTGATGTAACGGAAATGTTTATTTAAAATAAGTTCTTATGTCGTGAAGAAACAACAATTTTGCAAAAAAACACAAGAAAGTGAAAAATAAATTTAATTGCGGAAGTTCCCATTTTAACTTTGTTTCCAGCGAATAGATTCGCAAAAAAAAAACGCTCTGTTTGTGGTATGATGATATGTCACACGAATTCTTATCGAGTATTTATTTTCCATTGCTACTAAATATATAGATATAAATAGATACCTAATATACATATAAGAAGAAAAAAATATTTATAATAGAAAATAAAAAACACACTCATAAACTATACTATACCAACTATAACCAACGCAATATAAATGAATACGTTAAAAAATAAGTCGAATTGAGAACCACCTCCTTTTTTTTAAGTCGGTTAAAAAAGACGGAAGTTCCGTACATCTAACTGATACAATGTGTGTTTCTCTTGTTACCAGGAGACCTCTTCGTGCTGGTATTCGCGATGGACAGCCGAGAGTCTTTCGAAGAGGTGATTCGGCTCAGAGAACAGATCCTGGAGACGAAGGCCAGTGCCAGCAGTGGAGGCAGCAGGGGGCGGCGGCAGGCTCCCAGGGTACCCATGGCTATAGCTGGGAATAAATGTGACAAAGATCTTAAGTAAGTTTCCATTAAACTTCTTTTATACTAAAAGAAGAAGTAAACAAAGAGTCCCAAAAATTAACGTTTAGCGGGCACCAGAGCGTGGACAAATTAATGACAACCCAAGGGAAAAAAACTTACTCTTGGACTACATTTTATTTTTGGGGTTCCCTAATCAAAAGGAAAAACCGGAACCCTTATAGGATCACTTTGTTGTCTGTCTTTCTGTCTATCTAGATCATTTATCTCGAGAACGCGTGTAGGTATCGGGTTGAAATTAAAACCATATCAAATCAAATCATTTATTTCAATTAGACCATTACAGGCACTTTTGAATGTCAAGAAACAAAATGAATTTACAGTCCCGGTCGCAAGGCATAATAACTTGTGAAAGTACTGTAGTTGCCCATTCCAAAGCGTTGATATCTATGGAGAAGAATGGGCAAGAAACTCCATGGACACTCTTTTATATATCATTCTCTTTTTATATCTCAATCTATGTTTCCTTGGAGCTGTGGAATCAACCAATATTGTAATGTTGCTTTTTCACCGTCTGTCACAAGAATTATAAAACGCCACTAAATCCATCTTCTTACTTTCCCTTAATTACTTAATATTACACCCTTGGGACGCGCCACACTGTCAAATCATAAAGTAGCAAAGCTCAATTATTTTCTCCATTAAAACCTCAAACCTAATCGGTATAACCCCAACTGGCCTATTATTACATGTAACCAAGATCTTAGGATTGAGATATCTGAAGGCCTAGAAAAAACCGGGTTCGTGTTCCACGCGTGCCTTGTCAGCAAAGCAGAGCCTGCCGGGGTTGCAGGTTGTTCGACAGAGATACCAAGGCCCCGGAACATTAAGGGCAAAAGAAGGAACATAAGTGGGTCTTAGTCAGTAAAAGTCTGACACTACCCCCCGCTCCGCCCAGAGGAGGGGAAGTTATTTGATAATTGCCCATCTACAAACAAAAGACCTGGACAAACGGCAAACGCTTTCAAAGCATTTCGTTCTAGTTTATATAGTATGACCACCTAAAGTAAGCAGTTCAAGGTGGCGTTGCTTGTCTAGAAAAAATGCATCGATATATCAAACTTGGTACATTTATTTTAGTTCTTTGTTTTCCCGCCTGTACAAATAAGTTGGTTGAAGTGAGATTGCAGCAACCTTGAACATGTTTTTTAGCGCTAGTACTTACCAGTAAAATGACAAGAGATAGAAAGGTAACATATTGTATGGCAATGCCTTTGCCCAAGGTAAAAGCCAGTCTAGGAAACGTGAACTAAACGTGAGCATCCTTAAATGGCACGTCGTATAGTTATAATCTAAGGCACTATATTTACGCCTCTTGAGGTCCTGTGCAGCCGAGGAGCTCGTGGCTAAAAATTAGCAGCCGCTCGGGTCGATCTTTAGGTTAAGCTGTGCTTGCCTAGGTTGGTCTGTGGATGGGTGACCACCCGTTACATACCGAGTTTCCTCCGTGCCTCGGAAAGCACGTTAAGCCGTTAGTCCCGGCTGTCATTTGTAGATCTTTGACAGTCGTTACAGGTAGTCAGTGTTCCGAAAATCTGACAACCAGTCTTACCAAGGGGTATCGCATTACCCAGTACTAACTGGGTTGTGGAGGTCAGATAGGCAGTCGCTCCATGTAAAATACTGATATTCAGCTGCATCCGGTTAGACTGGAAGCCGACCCCAACATATGTAGTTGGGAAAAAGGCTAGGCAGATGAGGTCCTGTGCAGCCGCCCCGGCAACCCCAGCGTAGCACACTTTTGTTTCGGATGAAAAATCATCAGACTAGGGAAGGTTCATATCTGACGGAATATGCGTCGCGTATTATCGGTCGCGTAACGCCAGAACAGACAAATGGATAGAAAAACACTTGACCGTTCACACTCAACAGATGATACGTTAGTGCGTCGTCGACCGAATAGACGCGACTGATGATACGCTCGGCGTATTTTACGTCAGATATGAACCTTCCTTATACTGACTAAAACCCATCCATGTTTTTTCTTTTGCACTATGTGTTCCGGGGCTGCGATATCTCTTTCGAACAACAGCAACCCCGGTACAACCCGCAACTGAGTTAGAAAGTTGGTATTGGTTGGTTGGTTGGTTACTCAACAAAAGAACAATACTCAAACCAAAAAGACTAGAACTATACTAAAAATAATCGCTTTGGAATGTGCAACTACAGAACTTTGACAAGTTATTTTGCATTGTGTCTGGGACTGGTAGTTTCATTCTTTTGTTTCTTGACATTTGAAAGTGCCTGGTAATGGTCTAATTCAAGGGTTTCCAAAGTATGCGCCGCGCCTCCCTGGTACACCTTATGGAGTAAAAAGAGGCGACGCGGCCGCGCCTGAACGACGGTTAAAAAATAAACCATTCAAATCGCACGCATAATAAACGTATTCTTGTGTGTGTGAATCTAAAAAGTCAACTTGATTTCTTGTTATATAAAAGCTTAGCCTATTTTTATTAGACGGGATGCCAAGTTAGAATACTAAATCCGTAAGTGCGCTGCAAACTATAAAAGTTTTGGAACCTCTGGTATGATTGAAATAAATACTTTGAGTTTGACCACCATTGTTTTCTCTGTTTAGTTTATATCAACAGAAGTGTTTTGCTTGAAATCTTATGCCTCTTGTTTAATTTTTTGATTTACGAGTAAATTTTCATTTATAAGAAGGAAAAAGTGCGCATTACATTTTAGCTTTTCTCAATAAGCTTCATAGCTAAAGTGAAAAGTAATCAGTCTTGTCCCGAATACAAGATCTTATTTGAAAAGACTTGTACAGTAAAAAATGGTAAATGGAAATAGAATTTTGTTAAAAGAAAGTGTTTTTCCATTAATTAATTCTTAATTTGCTTAAACAGAAATAAAGAAAACAGTTTTCGTTGCTAAGTAACTGACAAGTCATTAAAAAAACTTGTTTGCATCATTTTGCTTGCGTTCATCCAATTAAAACCTGTCTTAGCCAAGTTAATTATAGGGTTTAATAAATAAGACTAAAATGTATATGTCTTCTTTTTGCGGAGAATATAATTATTCTAATTGATATTATAATTTAATAAAACAAAAATATATGCTTTGGAGTCACGACATTTTGTTTTTGTATATATTTTATTTAATACCCTCACAGGAACAATTAGTCGGCCATCTTTGGGAATCCACCATATTGGATTTAGAATAATGTCACTTAGCTAACGAAGCATTGGAATCCAAATTAAATATTTCAAAATTTCTGCTCAATGGAAATCCAAAAAGTGGGTCAAATTTTACTTTTAAAATTTGTTCATGGATTTATTTAGTTACAGGTAAAGCTATTAGAAACGTATCAAAAACACGAACAGAAAAACTAACCGCTGGCAAAAAATAATAATAATAAAACAACGGGGAAAAAACAAGTTATTTGATAATTCCCTATCCGCAAAAAAGCCCCCGTGATAGATTACGTCTCAAAGATCTTCTTTCTCTCTAAGATCTCTCTCAGAAAGTGAGAGAGGGCCTAAGTACCAGCAATGAGAACATTATGTAATCCTTCCATTCCTTAACCTATGTTTCATGATGGAGAATAATTTTTTTCCGTAATACTATACTTTCTTCTCACAGGACTGTACAACCCGAAGAAGCAGTAGCCTACTGCAACACTCAAGACTCCTCGTGCGTCTTCGTGGAAACATCAGCAAAGAAGAACTTCCACGTAGACGACCTTTTCTACGAACTCTTCGTCGTGGCGAACCTACCTTTAGAAATGGCACCAAACCACCACAAGAGGGTCAGCACAGCGTTCGGAAGTCCTTGCACCTTACCTCCAACAAGCAGCCAAAGTAGCAGAAGTAAAAAATGTACTCTCTCCATCAAGAGAAGATTATCAGACGCCTGTGGAGTCGTGGCTCCTAATGTCAGGAGGCCTAGCATTCGGACTGACCTTATGATTATGAGAACCAAGACTTGTGCCAAAGGCGACACGGATAGTACGAGCGGCAGTCCGAAGATCACTTTGAACAGACTTGTAAGGTCTCAAGGACAGAGTGAAAAGCGTTCGTGTATTATACAGTGATATTTATTGTAAGTGGACTTGGAATTATGATCGTGGTAGGGACAGGTGCTATTGGAGAAGCTCGAATGTTCTATAATTATCTTTAGAATCTAAGATGTTAAATGTAAGGCTCCGTTTATGAGATAATAATCAGCACGATATTATACCGTATATTGTTAGGATTACCTACATGCCAGTTTTGAACTGCATTTATTTTTAAATAGCCCCGAAATGGTGCAAGGTAATGGTTGGGAAGAAACTGGCATATTCTAAAACAAAATAATCGAAGACATGTGACATCTACCAACACGTAATGAGCCCGCGTGTTGGAGTAATAGGTCTCACAGCGAGAAAGCATGTTTCGAAGCAGTAGGAACGTCATACAGGGTGTAAAATGACTCTTCGCGAAGTCAACAACCAATCGTTCTGCAAATCAAATTAATAACACTGAGCAATCGTATTTTTTTCTGGAAAAGGACTTCTTTTTTGTATGATACATAAAAAACTACAGAGGTCATGTACGTCCGGGGCTGAGGATTTTTCGTAAGGAATACCGTGGCATCAAAACAAAGAGCAAGGGATACCGTGGCGTCGAAACAAAGAGCAAGGGATACCGTGGCGTCGAAAAAAATAAAGGAACTTGGATGGGTTTTAGTAAGTGAAAGTCTGACACTCCCTTATTCTTATTTGATGATTTGCCATCCGAAAAAAAGGGTCATATAGGTATATGTATAAAGTATGGTCATAACATTTGAAACGCGTTTAAAAAAAATGGGAAAAGTTGGAACATTGGTCTTCAATTTTTTATATCTAGAATACTTTGCTCCAGACCAAAAAAAAACACAATGATTTGCCTCTAAACTTCGCTACGGGTAATTTGACACCGTTTATACTGGCTAGGGAAATGTTTCCAATTAGTACCGGAAATTATCGTCTTGATCATTGCCGAGTAAACGCCCTAAAGCATAAACATCGAGTTTGATTAGTTGGAGAAGTATTGAAAACTACACAGTTAATGTTGTTTCTAAGTTTGTTGGATTCTCCGTATTGCTCTGTTAAATTAGTTTCTCTAAATTTCGCAACAAAATTGGTATTTCAAATGACTTCGAAGCAATTTACATTGATGTAGTTTAATTTCTTGGCCACAAGAGAATACGGTCAAGTGACAGCGACTATGGATAAAACAAATGAAGAAAATTATTAAGAGCAGAACATGTCACCGTGACGCAGTAATACTCATATGAATAAAACAAGTGACGATCGCGCGTGTTACGTTGACGCAAGTCATGTCAAAAGTCGCTTTGCACGTGGTTTTCTTTTTTTATGAATGGCATCTCTTTGCACTCTGCACTTTTCAACTGAGGAGATTTTCGTCTGCTTAACCGGGCAATTCCTGTGGAGGCCCTGAACAAAGAAGCTTATATTTTTCCTTATGGTAATATTAAATTACGTGTCAACAAACTCAATGGGTTATTTAACGATGGGTGATTGAACCAATGAACGTCTTTTATCTAAATGGAGTTTGAAGTTAAACAAAGAAAATCGTAAACACCCCATTAGTGTTAATCTTTTAGGATTAATCAGAGGTACAGTTGTAACTTTAGTTTTACTTGGAAATGGTGCAATGACACCAGTGAGGAATAAAACTTTTCTGATGAGTTTGTTAAAAACTTATGAAGCAGAATAGTACAAAATAGGGAATGTGCGTGTTTATTTATTAACTTTAATCAATGAAAAACAGTACTAATAATTTAAAAAAATATAAAAACTTAATTTCAATTACTAATTGTCACAAAAAAAAACTACAATTTTCTATTATAGTTCAAACACCTATTACTGTTGCAGCCATGACTTGACGACATTTACTACAACTTTCCTTTTATAGGTTTATTTTTCCTTTCTTAATAAAGTAATTTATACAAACTGCATAAGCTTTATTCAATAAAAAATGCAATTAAAATAAAATATTAACGAAAAGAGTTTGAGTACTTTTCAAATAAAAGTGTTTCTTTGACACATTGACTTTGACGTCACAACTGTCATTATCTCAGACGATCCGTTATAAGTTTGCGTTCCGACTACAAATTGTCAGACAAAATACAACGAAGGTTCTTGCCACGGGCGTCCTGGATAGCACGTGTGTCTAGAGATTTTTAGCTGTTTTTGTGTGATTGTTGATATATTTGTGACTTGTTTCTGTATAATTGTGTTGTCATTGTGTTTGTAAACAGGTGAGTGGTGTTTTTATCTAATTAACATCCAAGATGGAGCTGAATAAACCACCAGACCCTGACCCTCCTGATATCCCAATTTCCCCATCATTATTTACTCCGAAGACTCCGAACCCTTTGTCTCAGTTCGCGGATGTTGTCTGTAGTGTCGCCGAGATGGATGTATCTCGTCCTCAAAACTCACGTAAACGTCCCGGTAATGAAGAAATATCGTCACCATCCCCTCCTAGCAAGCAATCCAGAAGCCAAATCGGTCGTACCAAGTACTCGGTCATGGATAAATCCCCATATCTAGTCCATGTTACTCGATTGGAAACCCAACCAAACTCTGGGACCACGTTACACCCTGTGAACTTTGGAAAGTTTTTGATCACTAACAACATTGCTAACATTGTTCGTGGTGGTGTTAAGAGAGTTGGCCGTAACCGCGTGTCCGTTGAATTTGTATCCCCTCAGGATGCTAACTCATTTTTAGTAAATAGTTTGTTGGCAAAGTTCGGGTATTCAGTTACAATCCCAACATTTAACATTACCAGGATGGGTGTAGTTACTGGTGTCCCTTCTGATATCAGTGAAGAAGAGGCCATCACCTATTTATCTGTTCCCTCAGGATGCGGACCAATTCTAAAGATCCGCCGCATTAATAGGAAAATATTTAAAGACGGTGTGACTGAGTGGAAACCCACGGAAACTTGCGTCATCACTTTTGATGGCCAAGTCTTACCACCACGGATATACTGCTGTTACACATCCCTCACTGTTCAGCAATACATCTTCCCCACAATCCAATGCCGCAAATGCTGCAGATTTGGACATGTGGCTAATTTGTGCAGGTCTAATCCACGATGCAGTAAGTGTGGCCATGATCACCCTGGTGATGGCTGCAACACTACTGAGCAAGAGGCTTTTTGTATACTTTGCTCGGGGAGTCACTTTGCCAATAGCAGGTCATGCCCCGAGTATGGTAGGCAGAAGGCTATCAAGACAATGATGGCTGAGAAATCGATGCCTTATGCTGAAGCTAGCAAAATTATCCCAACAGCATCTCGCAATTATGCTAATGCCGCCAAGGCTCCGATTACTCAGTCATACCGCAAGACTGTTATTTTGAAGCCCAAGTCACATGCCCCTCTTTCCCCGTCCTACGACAAAGCTGCTCATCAGCAGATTGTTTATAATCCCCAATTTTCACAGCCTAATGGCTGTGCTCTTAACAATAACAATGACAACTCTAATAACACTATTTCTATAATTGAACTTCTTGTAAAACTCTTACCAACTCTTATCTCTTCCCCTTCTAATTTATCACAATCACCGTCCAACGTCGCCGATCAACTTATTACTCTTCTTTCAAGCATTAGAAATGGCGGCTCGCCAAGTTTTCCTTCAGTGGAATGTGAGGAGCGTGTGGCATAAGAAGCACGACCTCATATTCCTTCTAAATAAGTACAAGCCATTGGCTTGTTCTATAGCTGAGACCTGGCTTATCCCAAGTCTTAGCTTTCGTATACCACACTTCAACATACTACGATGTGACAGATCTGATGGCTACGGAGGATCTGCTCTCTTTGTGAACAATAAGGTTCCACTTTCTCCCCTACCCCTTCCTTCACTTATGGGTGATATGAGTATTGCAGCAGGAAGGGTGGAAGGTATCACAGTCTTCTCAATTTATATAGCTCATCCTCATCGTGACTTTTTGGTTATACTACAAAACATTTTCACCAACGTCCAGGGACCAATATTGGTCATGGGCGACTTCAACTGTCACCATTCCAGATGGGGATCCGAACGCTGTGATGCCTTTGGTGTAGCTTTGGTGGACATTTTGGACGACCTAGATCTCTGCATTCTAAATAATGGCTCCCCAACACGCAGATCTCCTCCTGGACAACAAAAGAGCTGTGTGGATTTGACATTTTGCTCAGTTGAGTTGGCTGCTTCAACCCATTGCGAGTGTACAACCCTATCGCATGGTAGTGACCATTATCCTATTGTCATTTCATTACTTAATAAGACCTATTTAGAAAAAACTTCACCTCCACTTCTGAAATATAATTTATCCAAACCAGATTGGTCTAAGTTTGTCTCAGTAATGGATGAGAAAATCAGTATTCTTCCAAATTTAAATTCAAGTTTGCCAGATTCTTCTGGTCACTACCATGTTGAGAGTTGTTATGAAGGCTTTGTTGCGGCCATTACCTCTAGTGCGGATTCTTGCTTCCCACTGAAAAATAGTGCCCGAAACAAAATCCCCTCGCCTCCATGGTGGGATCAAGAGTGCACTTTGGCAGTTAGGTCAAGAAACAATGCC
The DNA here is from genome assembly GCA_905475445.1 of Ochropleura plecta. Lineage (NCBI taxonomy): Eukaryota > Metazoa > Arthropoda > Insecta > Lepidoptera > Noctuidae > Ochropleura > Ochropleura plecta. The sequence continues at coordinate 14,502,852 of FR997739.1, forward strand.
GAAGAACACTACAATGGTGAGATGACTACGGAAAACATGCTGGAATACCTACAAGTAAATGCTAGATCCAAACGTCTTCTCCGTAGGAAGAAACGTTCAGGTTGGGTTAAATTTTGCACGTCTTTATCTCCCTCCACCCCAATTTCAGTAGTGTGGAAGAACGTTAACAGGTTTAGACGTGGTTGCTCTCCATCAACTTCCTCACCAATCACTAGGGAAACAGCTGAAAGTTTTTTCGACAAAATCGCGCCACCCTATGTTCCTCTTCCTTCTGAATGTCTTGTTGTACCCTCAGATAATATATCTGTGGACCCTTTTGATGCGCCATTTACCTTGGAAGAGATGAATGTGGTACTCAGTCATGTCCGGGACTCAGCTCCAGGCATTGATGGTGTGCCATATTCTTTTATCAGTCATTTTGGAAATAAGGCTAAACTTTATTTTTTAAACATTTTAAACGTTTGTTATAACCATGGTTGGGTCCCTGACCAATGGAAGGTACAAATTGTCATCCCTCTGTTGAAACCAGGCAAGCATGTAGACGATCCGAATGGATACAGACCAATTGCTCTGGCTTCAGTCTTGGCTAACCTACTGGAACATTTGATTAAAAACAGACTAGAATGGATAGTTGAATCAAGAGAATTACTGCTGAACTACCAATTTGGTTTTAGGAAAGGTCTCAGTACAATGGACAGTATCGGCGTTTTAGTTACGGATATACGTTTAGCGTTTTCTAAAAACGAGTCCGTTGTTGCCGCCTTCCTAGATATCTCCTCCGCATACGACAACGTTCTTCTTCCCGTTCTCAGGCAGAAACTGCACCAGCTGAGTCTTCCGGCTAAGATGATCGAATGTATATGTGGACTTATCATGTCTCGATCATTGGTTCTGAGAGTTCAGGGAGAGGATTTCGATAAAAGGCAGACTTGGAAAGGCCTCCCACAAGGTTTCGTCCTCAGTCCTCTCCTCTACAATCTATATACAGTCGATATGGGAACCTGCTTAAATAGTAACTGTCATATCCTGCAATACGCAGACGACTTAGTTTTGTATGTGACAGATTCTTCCGCCATAGACGCAGCGTCATCCCTATGCCTCTCTCTGGACTCTTTGAACCAGTGGCTTTTGAGCCATGGTCTGGCTCTATCCGCACCGAAGAGTTCGGCGATGGTATTCTCTCGTAAAAGACTGGTTCCATCCATTTCAGTGGACATTTCAGGCAATGATATTCCAGTAGTAAATAAAGTTAAATTTTTAGGCGTTACTCTAGATGCAAAATTAACCGGTAAACACCATATAAATTCACTGATAAACAAATGTGAGGTTATCTCGATTTTAAAAGTTCTTGCGGGTGTATGGTGGGGGGCCCACCCCTACACCATGAAATTAGTTTATAACGCTCTAATTCGTAGCGTTTTGGACTACGGTACGTTTCACTTAGTTCCATGCAACAAAGGGGCTCTGTCTGGGCTTGACCGACTTCAGTCCAAGTCCCTCCGGATCATCTCTGGTTGCATGAAGTCGACACCCGTTAATGCATTGCAGGTTGAGTGTGCTGAACCTCCCTTGGCCCTAAGACGGCAATATCTAGCCTCCCGTTTTTTGTCTAGAGTATTATCTAGATCTTCCCATTCTCTTATAGCAAGATTGAACGAGTTAGACGCCCTATGCAGAAGCTCAAAATTCTGGAAACATAAAGAATTCCCCTTAATTTTAAAAACGTTTCGCCAACTCCAAAATTTAGAATGTCCAAAATCAAAATCATAAAATCAAAATATTTTTATTTTACATAGGCCTACATGGGCACTTATAAAACGTCGAGAAAAGATGCACGGTTCGGGTTGGTCGTTTCCTATGGAGAAGAACCGGCAAGAAACTCCATGGTTACTCTTTTAAAATCATTTAGTTTTACAATGTTGTTGTTGTTACAGCGTTAGCACTTAAGTATGAGAGGACAGCGTAGGCCCGACAATAAGTCATTGCTTACTTTACAAAAAGTAAAATAAAATAATACGTTAACAAAAGTTAACAAGCGTCTAAGAATCTACAAGGCCAACCATGTCCACTCATTCACAACTAATAGGTAGAAAAGAATCTATACAAAAGTAAAAAAATAAATAAAAAAATATTGCAAAAACAAAATAATGACTAAAAGACGAGTCACACAGATGTTGCTATCAGTACTGTAACTATTCAGAACAAGGGTGATATAAATATGTGATTTGACAACTATTGCAAAAAAAAAAAAAAAACAAAATGATTAAAGAGATCACACAAATAAATAAGATTGAGAATAGTTAGAGACATCCACAAATTTGTGCTGATTATAGCTACCAGGGAAGCCGCATGCGCAGAAGGAACTATAGCCAAACTTCTTTATCTTCAACGTAGTCCTTGATTTTGTAATATGCGTTTTTAATAAGGACACGTTTTATGTAGTTTTTAAACTTTCCATCTGTCAGTTCTATAACTGATTTTGGCAACTTGTTATAAAAGCGTATACTGTTTATTAGAAATGACTTGCTAGTTTTTGTTAATCTAAATTTAGGAATTACAATTTCGTGTTTACTGCGTGTATTAATATTGTGGTAGTCGCTCCTAATTTTGAAAATCCAATTGTCCAATCGTTAAGTATCCTAGACTACCCCTTTTTAACTTTGCCTATGAAGTCCTTTGTTTCACTCCTAAAATATATTTTGATATTGGCATTTCTAAAAAGTCTCCCTCGGCAAACTCGGCCTTCAATGCAGTGGTGGGAGAGCGATGGTCTGAGTTTCAACGATTTTTTACAGATGCCTCTAAATTTACTGACCTCAGTTACACTGGAGCTGCGGTATACTACCAAAACTCCAGAATTATTTTACAGTTTAAATGCCCTAAAGAGTCTTCTGTATTTACGGGTGAGTGTGTGGCTTTATTAGAAGCATGCCTTTTCATAGAGTCACACCACAATATTGACAAAGCCGTTATTTTCACTGACTCTCTTAGTAGCTTGCAAGCCTTAGTCCAAAACCCTTTCAAGAGTAAATTGCACAGCTCACTTATTTTAAAAATTAAAAAGTCGTTATTTACTTGCGCTGGTAATCAAAAAGACGTTCAGCTAGTTTGGATTCCCAGTCATTGTGGTATTAAGGGCAATGAATGTGCTGATACTTTGGCTAAAGACGCCTGTTCTTCAACAACAGCTGATCTCTCCTACAACACTCACCAGGGATATGACTTACTGAACTTGCCAAAAATTAAACTCCAATCTGCATGGCAGGAACAGTGGAACGTTACTGGTAGGAAAAAGGGCAGGTTTTATTACGCAGTGCAACCAACCATTAAACCAAAACCTTGGTTCTACGGGTTCAAAAAGGTTTCTAAAACCGTTACATCCGTCCTATGCAGAATCAGATTAGGTTTCTGTTGCACTCCCGTTTTTTTGCATAAAATACACGCACGTGACTCCTCTCTCTGCGAGTGTGGGTTAGGAGAGGGTACTCTAAACCACATCTTCTTTGAATGCTCAGACAACATCCCACCTCTTGATTTATATAGCCGCCTCCCTAAACTCAAAATCCCCCTCCCGATTAATTTTCCGTCCCTTTTAACATATCCTTCCTCCGAACTGCTTGTGGCGTTGATGATTTTCATCCGCCACAACAGTATAAAACTATAAGCCGGTCCATCAAATACTCTGTCTGTGTTGTTGTGTACATATACATGTATGTTTTAACAATTATAATATTTATTTATTATTTATTTTTTGTTTGTTTCAGTCTGCTACTAACCCAACAAGTCCAACTGTATCAACCGAAGATTTTTTATTTATGTTAACAGTTTTTATTTATTTTTACTTCTTAGAACACTCACTTGCCGTTCCATTTCACTTTCGACATTGGCAGAATAGTCGACATCGGCTTCAATTGCCATTCATCAAAAATAGAATAGAATAGAAGTTTGCGTTCCGTTTCACCAAAAACACGCAACATAAAATAATAAATTGTAAAATAGGTGCTATATTCGAAATGCAATAAATGTACCACATTGTATAACGGTACGTTACAAAGCATATAAAAGTAAACAAAAAAAGTTTTGCATTGTTTGCATATATTATCTTATTGGATCTAGGTACAAAATCCATTACATTTCTTAGATACTTTTTTCCATTTTACACACACGCTCAAATTCCCCTTCACCAGATTAAACGAGTTTTTACAACCGCATGTGGTTAACAAACTGTATGCGTTTACCGCACTGCAATGTCTCCATGAGTTTTTATCGTAATTCGAAATAAAACTGGGTAAAACTAAACAAAAAAAAAAAAATACTATAATGACGTGAAGCCAATTTGTGTGAAGTTATGTATCGTCAGGGAAATTAATTGCAAAGAAAAATTACCGACCTACTTGACTTCAAATGTATTTGATAAATCAATAAATGCATCACTGTGGTTTGAATAAACGGAAATTAAAGTAGGTAGTCAATTAGCTTAACAATTAATTTATCTGACTTAACTACGACGTTAATATTAATGGTATAATTTGAGGTGTTGCACGAGCTTGGAATGTGCTACTAGAAACTATATGTAATGGACTTAAATGTTTTCTTTTGTATCTTTAATTGTCCTCCTTTCTGTACATAAGTAAGTTATGCAAAACTTTCAGATTTGTTGGGAATTGTAAATCAAATCTACATATTTATTCCTATATTTTATGCTTCAGTACAAATAATATTGACACGAAAATATTTATGTTTGGTGCAGTGCAATATCCACAGCTTTTATTTGTGATTCATTCGATGTTTTTTTTTTAAATAGTTTTGTTTCTGATGACTGTAAATACTTACTGCAACATTTTTCTCTATGATCAATTTTATGGTCGTTCAAAGTATTTTCATAATACCAAATAGTATCAACAATATTTTAATATTTGTACTGTCATGTGAAGAAATAATCTATTTCTAAATTAATGTAATTACTCTTAGTTTCGCTCTGGGCTAGAAAATATTTTACTTGCGGATAAATATAAGGCATGGCTACTAATTGTGGTTTTCACCCTATATCATTGTTGTGATGGGACCAAAAAATTCGCTGATTTCTTTGTTGCTAGAGAAAATTATCAAATATATGGGTCTCTTGTTAAATTATAAATTGTTGAGCTAATAATATTGTTTATTGAATCTATGTTGTGCGATATTTTTTGTGTCGTTGTTTTGCGTGAAATGATTGTTTACCGATTTTATTGAAATAACAATTCGTTTACAGTAATATGCAAGAGTAAGAGCAGAGCTACTTTAATGATAATTTTTCCCTAGTTATTTATTGACCCAGAATGAGATTTCACTCATGGGATTTTTTATCATTAATGTCAAGAAGGGACGACGCCCTGGCTGAACCACCAGTGTCAGAACATTTTTTTTTAATCTTCTGCTATTTAGGAATATAATGGATTAGAATATACTATATTGCACACCAAAAGTTAAACATAACTGTTTTACAGAAATTGCTAATTCTATGGTTACAATGGTGGTCTTATCGCTAATAGCGATATCATCCAGACAATCTTGTGATGGACTGTACGACTATAAAAATATAACGGAGAGTAGTCAATGGTGTACCTACTGCCACCCACACAAACAGTTAAAATAAAGTCATTTATTAAAATAAATAAACAAATTCATACAGTTTATTTTTTAATTGGGTTTTATAATATTATGCGGTAAACAAATAAGATAGGTTAATGGAGAATGAGTGTTTTGTTTATATCCAAACTCATTATTTTAACCGATGAAAAATCCCAATGGTTGCATTGTTTATAATTAGCATTCTAGTGCCTCAAACAGTACCTTAACTCCTCAAAATTTTCCTGCCCTTGTCCCATTCTATTTGGGGTTGGCGCAACACGTTTTCTTCTTCAATTCTCCCCTATCAGACGCCACGGCATCATATACTCTTTTCTCCCTCATATCATTCCTTACACAATCCATCCATATTTTATTTGGCCTTCCTCTCGCTCTCCGTCTTTCAACATACAGATCCATCACTCTTTTAGTCACATCTTACCTTTTATTGCAACGTAATTTTGCAAAGAAACCCACCTGCAAAACTAAGTAATAAATTATAAGAAATACCTTGAGAATGGCACTTAATACCGTCACGTGCAACATTGCATTTAAAACGAAGAAAATGCAGAACATATGGCGAAAAGTACACGGAACTCACCTACCTTTTAGTGCTAATAGTTGGGTATTTTATAAACGTAGTCTATATTTAGGTATGCGAGCGGTATGAAGACATAATAAAAGCTTGCGTATACAGTTTACGTAAGTACGTACACTGTATGTGTAGGATTTTTAGGTGTAGAAATGGAAATGTGTGTGTTTTGCATGCCGCAAGGTTTGATATGGTTGGTCTATACTACATCATTAACAACTTTATGTAATTACCCATATTAGCAAATAAATTATTATAAATTATGAAAGAGGATTTACTCTAGAAAACAAACTAATTTCCCCAACTTCATTCTATCATCGGACAAGCAGAGATATGACGAAGCGTCAATGTAGTATGGTTGCAGTTCCTCTGACCCGAAAAAAGCGCTAAGCTTCCACTGCCAGTCTGTGGAACTCACTGCTGGCTTCTCTGTTCCCTGATCTTTATATGATAAATGATGTTTATTTTGCAAGTAGGTTTTCACAAACACTTTACACGTCATTTTTTTTTTTAAAACTAGATGAGGCCGGTGTTTCGTACCCGACTACTCTGAGAAGAAACAGCCGAAACAAACTCAGAGGTCATAGTCTCTTTTAAGGTCCAGACAAAATAATCTTGGTCAACTTACATGAGGACTATGCAGATAGTGTCTGAAAGGGTCTTTTTAAGAAAGCACCACACAGATTGAGTGGACCTGTCCAGTCAGCGCAAGCATTTGTCAGTTATCGTGTAGCTCAACTCATAACCCAAGGAGCTCAACGACACGACGAACAATACCAAAAAAAGGACATTTGTGTAGGTCGCTTATAGTACTCACACTGCCAGACTATCGTCAAAAAACAAAGTAAATAAAAGAAATGATCCACATGGTCTTCACATTCACAATAAACAAATAAAAAAATACAAAATTATATAATCTGGATCTCTTCAAAGTTCGAGTGAATCGGTTTCTTCTAGGCAAGCGTGCTCCACCCTAGGTATCATCGCATCAGGGTAGCTAGCCAAACGCAAGCCTGTTTAGTAGGCATATTTTGGGAAAGGCTTTGCTCTTCCGATTTATGTGAAATCAACATACCTCTTACGACAAGAGAGATAAGAAAGATATCACACCTAGGTAAGGTGTGATATCTTTTTTGTGCTGTTTTTGTTTGACTTATTGACTGTCGATTTTGGTTTTCTTTGGATCGGTACCCGACGGATTTTTTGGATTTCGATGGGACAGAATTGTAATGGACGAAACTCGGCAGCGTGTCCAGCCAAGTTTAACTGCCTGGTTACAAATGGTACCGATTGGTTTAAACTTTATTTGTGTGTGTTACTGTAAAAGCTCGAACTACGGTAAATCTTAAGATTTTCCAGTAAAACCTGTCCATAAAAGTTTGGGATTCGAACTTTTACCATCATTCACTTGGTAAATCTTAGGATTTACATTAAAGGAACGGTAAATGTCGAAAAAAATCGGGTCCACCCTTTATAGCAGAACTTTTTATGTCATAATTTTATGCACTTTAAGGTTTAAAATCGTCGTCCAAAGCGGTTAATGGAGACTCACTCGTATCTTACGCGAACCATTTCAAGCTACTTTTGACTACACTCGACATTAGAAGGTAAATTACAATTACTTTCATAAAAATAAGGTTGGTGAGGCACTCTTTGTTTATTTCAACACCATAATCTTTCATGACAACGACACAAAAAATATCGCATAAAAACTTACTATTAATCCAAAATAACTTAGCTTACCTTACAATGTAAATGAGAAATGCCAATTTGTATTCGCATGATTAATATAATATACGTAGCCGTCTAAATACATAATGTATCATTTTGTAACCTTTTATCTATACCCTCTGTCTTTTTGTCTAATAAACAGTTGTTTTTGAATGTTTATTTGTTTTATTTATTATGCAATACCATCTTTATCATTTATTTGAGGTCTAGGTAGTGGTCAAAGTATATCTATAAAGGCAGGGGCGATAACACCTCATCATATAATAGGGTAGTTTTTCCAGGGTCAAAGTAATTACATTCTATTTAATATATTTTATTATATTAAATAGATTATATTATATCATTATATTCTAGTCCGTCTTTTAGATTATTCAAAAATAAGGGACACATTTGTCAACTTGTAAATTAGAATAAAAATTACAACGATATATAGCCTATTGAAGTTACGTGTGACGTCACGCGTTGCTGCATTTTTTCGCAACGAGTTATGTCACACGTAACATTAATGGGCTATATCCTTGTAATTTTTAGTCTAAAGACGGGCATTTTTTTGTTTTGGAATCTAACCTATTGGGGTGCTTTTGAAGAAACTGCAATGGAGCTCCACAAGTAATTATGAATGATAGGTAACACGGTACTTTTCGTTTTTCGATTGTCAGACTTTCGGCCCACTGACTAAAGAAATACTACTTGCTACAAGTGCACAGAGCAAAAACTAAAATAAAAAAATTAAAATCTACACATCAAAAATAAAAAAGACAATGCTCTGTGTGTGTTTCACAGCTGCGCCAGATAGGCCCAGTTCAGAAAGCTGCCGATCAGCTGGTGCCCGACACTGGTTTTCAACTGGACTTGGGATGTGATGTGACGGACGTAAGACAGTTGTACATTTAGTGTATATAAGTGTATGAATTGGTATATATAAATATACCCTGTAACGACTGCAAAAAATCTCCAAAAGTCAGCGGGGACCAACAGTTTTACGTGTTTTCCGGGCCACTGAAGGAACTCGGTAAGTAATGGATGGAACCCATCCACAGAACGACCTTGGAAAATGCGGCTTAAACTCAAAAATCGACCCATGCAGCTAGTATAATTTACGCTTAGCTTAATTGTCGCTTAGAATCAACCAATCACATCGGTTGAAATTTACATCGCGTCTCTTGCTTCTCATACGAGTAGGTCGAATCTTGCAAGCCTCTACGAGTCCAAGCCTTTGAAATCTGCTTACCCTGCTAAGAGGAGAGCGAAACGAAAATAATAGAAATGCGCTACTTTGTTACCGATACGCGCTACTTTGTTACCGATACGCGCAAAATGGCAGGGTTAGGGTTGGCAAATGAAGAAACATTTTACCATATTTTTTTAACTTGATGATGCTTTTATTCAATCAAGATAGTTACTAATTTTGATGCCCATTGAGGGAGCTCAATTGCAATTCCATTAAAAAGTGGTATGAGGAGTCATACCGATTTTAATGCTTACTTGTAAGTAGATCAAAATCCATTTTTTTTTGTAACTTTCGCTTTAGTTATGATCACATTGTTGTCCTTAACGCAATTTGTCTGAACTCATGCCGCTTGGGATACAGATTCCTCATAGTACAGACATTATATTTTGTGTTACCTACGTTACCCTTTTTTTATTTATATAAAATTTTATATCATAATGAGTTTTCCTTATAAAAATGATGGATAAAAATACCGGCCAAGAGCGTGTCGGGCCACGCTCAGTGTAGGGTTCCGTAGTTTCCCGTCCGTCACAATAAGTGTTCCCACTTATGAGTTTAAAGGTGGAGGAGGAAATTATTTTGTACAACTTTTTGTCTTTTTTGTACAAAAACTGTTGTGTCAATCAAGTTCAAAATGATTTTCCTAGAAAGTCCTTATAAAGTTCTACTTTTCAGATTTTTTTCATATTTTTTAAACTTATGGTTCAAAAGTTAGAGGGGGGGGACACATTGTTTATTACTTTTGGAGCGATTATTTCCGAAATTATTGACATTATCAAAAAATGATTTTAGTAAACCCCTATTCATTTTTAAATACCTTTCCAACAATATATCACACGTTAGGGTTGAAATTAAAAAAAAATCACTTCCCACTTTACATATAGGGTGGCTACCCTAATAATTTTTTTTTTCCAATTTTTATTTTACCACTTTGTCGGCGTGATTGATATACATATTGGTACCAAATTTCAGCTTTCTAGTGCTAACGGTCACAGAGATTAAGCGAGGACGGACGGACGGACAGACAGACATGGCGAAACTATAAGGGTTCCTAGTTGACTACGGAACCCTAAAAACGAATGTTGAAATGGAAGTGTGGAGTGACAAGAATGGATAAAGTAAGAAATGAGCGTAATAGAGGTATTTAGAAAGTTTCGCCTGTTACAGAAAAATTGAAAGGCCTGAGGGCCTACGACGAAGCGCTTAAGGCTAAAAGAGTGATAGATATTGACGGATGGAGATGGAGAGGTAGGCTAAAGAAAAGGTGGATGGATTGTGTAAGTAATGATATGAAGGAGAAAGGACTAATTGATGCTGTGACATCTGACAAGGTATAATGAAAGAAGAAAACGTGCTGCGGCGACCCCAAAAAGAATGGGTCGACGAATGAGATTTCTTCAGAAAAAAATTTTACGTAGAAATCTCAAAGTCGACCTTTGCCGATAATTATGAACAGAAATCGTCCTTTTTTGAGATGTAAAAAATAAAATATTTGATAAATCCTATTATATAGGTGTGTGTAGATGAATCAAACGATCAATTTAACTCTTTTTTTAATAGAACGTTGCCCCACACTAGGAATTTCTCCTGTATCGTGGGTTGTACAAACATTTAAACTCACATATACAAACAGCCAGACCCGAAACAACTACCTGTAGGTCATACAAATATTTGTTCCGTCTGGGGATCGAACCTGCGACACGCAGTGCAGCAGCCACTCAGCCACTACGCCAACCGTGCCGTCAAAATGATATGATAAATAACATAACCTTTATAATCGGTCATTATTAAACATGAATCATAAATTTGGCTACGATTGCTAAATGCCAACCCTAATCCATGCGATTTCAATTTTGTAGGTACAATTTAAATGAAATTCTAGCAAAAATGTTTTGTGAAACAACACCGATGGTTTATGGTTCTATTTTTGTTTTAAGAGATCCGTACATAAATATACAACGGTCCTCGCCTCACAACTTTCTCCTGGTCGTATTCCTATTTATTTGGGAACGGCGCAGTTCATAGATAATTTATTTGGTCTTCTTTCACTATTATAGACATCAATATTCATAATACTGGTCAGTTTCCGTCACTTGTCAAATTATTTGATTTAACAGTTTCGTTAATTTGACAGTTCATCCTACTTTCTTATTATAATATTACAAAATGTGAATATGAGGACAGATGGATGGATGGATGTTTGCTACTCTTCCACGTCAAAATGGTTGAACGGATCTTGATGAAATTTGGCACAGAGTTAGATTATAGTCTGGAATAACATATAGGATACTTTTTTTCGATCATCACGCGGGCGAAGCCGCGGACGCCAGCTAGTAGTCACTTCACCAAATATTACAATTAAAAAAAACTAGCAACTAATAACAATTTAGTCTTTCTTTAGATACCTGTCCCTCCTCTTATAATATATCTAAAATTTACTAACATTAAAATATTTAATTACATAATGAAATAAAAGACAAAGACTGGAGTAGTTTCCAGCATCGACGAGCACAGTATCTGTATACTGTGCTCGTCGATGGTGGAAACTACTTTTTCCTAAGGCCTCCAGGAAAAATGATTTCATTTAAAAAAATGCAATTTTTTTAGAAGCATCCCAATGCGACAACAAAAAAACAAATCATTTCATCGAACTTACCTATAAATCGACTTTCACATCAAAGGACTTCATCACAAAATTACTAAGAGTGCGGAACCCAACAGCTCAAATCAAAATCCACCCAGTATTTCCGATAAATTTTTTGCTCTTTTCACAAGCATCCGGGCTCCACCGCACTTAATGGATGGAGGAATCAACAAATTTTATATTTGAATGTGACTGTATCGGTTTATGTAGATTTTATCATTGAACATGTCTATTTTGAATATTGGCTGTCAGATTTTTCAGATTATTGAATAACTTATGAGACAGTTTACGAAATTTTGCCGATTTCTCTGGTTTTAGGGACGTGACAGTTCACCATTTTGAGCCCACGGTAGTTTGTTTGCTTAGTTTGGAGTCGGCTTCCAGTCTAACCGTATGCAATGAGCACCAGTATTTTTTTTTACATGGAGTGACTGCCTATCTAACCTCTACAACCAAATTACTACTGGGTATTACGATACCCCTTGGTAAGACTGGTTGTCAACATTTCAGGACACTGACTATCTATAACGACTGTCAAAGATTTACAATTGACAGCCGGCTCAACAGCTTAACGTGCTTTCCACACACCAATCTAATCCACAGACCAATCTAAACAAGCGCGGCTTGACCTAACGATCGACCCGAGCGGCTGCTATTATTAAGCCACGAACTACTCCGCCCACGGAAGTTTAAAATTAAAAATATTGAACCAGAAATACGTACAAGGTCAATATGTATGAAACTGTAATACGTACAAGGTCATAATGTATGAAACAGCAATACGTACCTACAATACCAAAATGAATGAAACTATAGTACCTACGTACAAGATCCAAATGTATGAAACAACTGTTTTATATTGTGACTAGCTTTTGCCCGCGGCTTCGATCGCGTTAAATTCGGGGTAACACAATTCCCCTAGCGCCTTATTGATTTGTAATAGCAACGCTAAGTTTTCCCTTTTCTTCCCTCTTTCTCCCTCACATCCCACTTTTTTTTCAAAAAAGTTAAAAGTAGCCTATGTCCGTCTCCTGGTTCCCAACTATCTCTGTACCAAAATTCATCAAAATCGGTTTAGCCATTAAAGCGTGAAGAGGTAACAAACTCACTTTCGCTTTTATAATATGAGTAAGGATCTATTGAATAAGCTACTATTGGTAATATTGTCATCGTTGTATTTATGTAGGTACTTAATTTTAGTTGACTGCACTGTTGGTGTAGTGGCTGCAAGCGCGACTGCTAATCACGAGGTTCTGGGTTCGATTTCCGTTCGATTCCTCTTCTTAGAAACAGCGAAATTTGGATTTGACCCTAGTTGGTGGCAAAAGGCTCGGTGACTGCTAAGATGACGATTTACAGAGAAGAATGGAAGAAGACAGGGTACCGACCCAAAAGTAATTGGGATTAGAGCAGAAGGATGATGATTATGCTTGAAATATGGTTGCGCTGTTGAAATTTATTGTATTCGTTTAGGAGCCGACTAGTTAGAGAAAACGGGCTTAAACTTTTCTTATATACAGATATTGCGTTATATTTTTTTTAAATCATCAAATCTTATCCCCCGCTCTGGGCGGAGTGGAGGTGAGTGTCAGACTTTTAATGACAAAAACCCACCCATGTTCCTTCTTTTGCCCTTTGGGGCCCCGGCATCTCTTTCGAACAACCCGTAACATATTGAGACACCTGCCAGTTTACTCCGTGTTATCCCAATGCTTTTATCAAATAATCGATAGCGAATATATTTCATATTCGCGCATTTTTCCCTTGGCATGGACCCAAACGACAGCAATATGGCTGGGTAATGTTATGTGAGATGCCTATGTAGGTACTGGAAGATATGAAATGTGATAACGAAATGGTAGGTAACTAAGTTCTTTTTTAGATGGACTCGACGTAAGTGACGTCAACGCGTCAGCTGTGATATGGCCGCCATGTTGCAACACCATGCCGAGATATAGGCCTTTTGGCCTAGAGACGGACCAATTTACTTAATTGTCTTTTTTTGTTGTTCTTTGTTGTTGACGGACAACAAATCCTATAAGGGCCCCGGTTTTTTCCTTTTGTGGACGGAACCCTTATAGGATTTGTTCCCCGTTTGTCTGTCTGTCTGTCAAGACCCTTTATCTCGGGCACACGGGGAGGTATAGAGTTAAAATTAAAACCAAATACCTATGTCTGTGGTTCCTTGGATAAAATACCCTCTAAGTTTACTCAGTCAAAATATAGTTAATATCGCAAGATTGTATGGAACTCTTGTTGCGGGAATCGCACTTGATTGGTTTTTTTTTTAATTATTTTTGTTTTACTGTTTTGTCCTGTGCTAACAGTTTCACTTTCTAACAGGAAACCATTGAAACCAAAACATTTGTGGTTGATAACTCGAAAAGCATTAGAAACATTTAAATTAATGAATCCTTACTTAATTAATATTATAAAAGCGAATGTGAGTTTGTTTGTTTGATACGTCTTCACGATTCAATAGCCAAACCGTTTTTGATGAATTTTGGTACAGAGATAGGTGTGACCCTGGAAACGAACATAGGTAAAAAAGTGAGAAAGATGGAAGAAAAAGGGAGAGAAAGATATTGATATTTTCGATCATCACGCGGGTTAAAGTTACCGTTAACCCAAAGTCTTTCGACGGGCCTGTTGGTCTAGTGGTTAGTGGCCCTGACTGCTGAGCCGGAGGTCGTGGGTTCGATTCCCACCCAGGACAAACTTTGTGTGATGAGCATGATTGTTTGTTCTGTGTCTGGGTGTGATTTATCTATAATATGTATGTATTTATAAATTATATAAGTATGTATATCAGTTGTCTGGTTACCATAACACAAGCTCTGCTTAGCTTGGGATCAGATAGCCGTGTGTGAGTTGTCCCAAGATATTTATTTATTTATTTAAAGTAACTTTACCACGCGGACGAAGTCGCGGGCGGAAGCTAGTATCTATATTTGTAAAAGTGAAAATCACTGCCTCACTCATCACGAAATTTTACAAACTACAAGTAGCCGATCCCTTAGTTCGTAACCAAACGTGAGTGAGTACGCAACATCTTTATATATATAATTCTTCTGTGAGTGTGTATGTCACTGAACTTCTCTCAAACGACTGGACCGATTTTGATGAAATTTTTTGTGTGTGTTCAAGGGGATCTGGGAATGGTTTAGATTCACAATTTTGTCCGCTGGACAATGTTTTTTTAATTAATTTTTAATTTATTAGTAGTTGTTGATTTTGGAATGTTTTACATTGGATCCGACAGACGGCGCTACCATCGCAGTGTCAAATTAGACAGCTTATTAGCTTATTAAAAAAAGTTTGAAATTTTCAAATTAAAGACGTGTAGACAGGACAACGTCTGTCGGGTCCGCTAGTATTTTATAAATTCAGTGAATCAGTAACACAATTAGCTAAAAGAAAACGTAGACAAACAGACTGTTCTTCTAATAAATAGTTTAGTCTTACAAAATTCTAGGCTTCGAAGAAGGACTAACAAAAACTAAGAAGTTTAATGAAGCGAAAAGTACGAGTCTATCTGACTTTACTAAGTTGTATTAAGTTAATTGAAGTTATCTAATTAAGTTTTGTAACGAGCCCTGAAGATTTCCAAAACGATAGTATAGTTATTCTTCAACGGACTACACTGCTTTTGCAGTTAATATACCGGTTTAAAAATATCAGCCGATTGCATCGATATTTAGGTTAGCTGCGCTTTCCTGGGTTGGTCTATGGACTGGTGACCACAACGTAACCAATTTTTTTTCGTGCTTCAGAAAACACATTAAACCGTTAGTCCCAGCTGTTTGTAGATTTTTAACAGACGTTACGGGTAGTCTGTGGCTTAAAAGTCTTACAACTAGTCTTACCGAGGCGTATTGTGTTACCTAGTACTAACTGGGTTGTGGAGGTCAGATAGGCAGTCGATAAATGTAAAATACTAGTATTCAGCTGCACCCAATAGTCGGGAAAAGGCTATGCAGATGATGTATAAAAACAGTACCTATAAAATTCCGGAACACACCATGAAAGGATGATATTTTGTATTTTTTTTTTCTAACAAAATCACGTGATGGAAGCTAGTGACCGTGTCAAATGCTTAGGTCAGTTCTGAGCTCACTCATGAACCTTATAAAACCGAACACACATTTTTTTTGCGGATGGGATATCATCAAATAACTTCCCCAGCTCTGGGTGGAGTGTCAGACTTTAAGTCAGTAAAACCCAGGCATGTTCCTTCTTTTGCCCTTTATGTTCCGGGGCCGCGGTATCTCTTTCGACTAACCCGCAACATCGGCAGGCAGTGGCCCTGGCAGGCCCCTCTGCTTTGCTGACATCTCTTTGATGCGCGCGTGGAACACGAACGCGCCGTCGCGTCGAGACGGCCAGAGCCCAGCAAGTTAAGGAGACTTTCACATTTTAAAACATGGCGCTAATCTCTTAGCTGACTGATCCGAAATCAACTACACTTGTGGTCAAGTCACATATGCTGTATTGAGTTAAGTCCTCCAACCAAGGCCTGGGCTACTTAAATCGATTAAAATTCAAAGTAAGCTGATTCTAATATAAAAGATGAATTTTAGGGACTGACAACTTTACACAAAATGTTTTCTATACTGGGTCAAAACAAACACAGGAAGTGACATAAAAGAAACTGTTCACGATAAAGCTGAAATTGACGAACAATATCTTTTTCTATTGCTTCGAACAGAAGACAAAATCCCTGAAGATAGCTACAAAGGGAAAGAAGATAAAAACAAAAATGAAGTAAATACTGTTATGACGTTAACGTTGACGACGCAATGTTACGAAACGCTGTGAAGTGTCAGTTATCTGCTTGACACTTTAAGGATAAAGGAAAGGCACAAACCGTACGACTTGCGACCTGGTATACAAGCAAGTATTTACCTATTTGAGACGACAAAAGATAAGAAAAATGAATTATCCATATTTAATAAGTAGATGCTGTCTAAAGGCCCAAATCGTATATCCTACAAATCCTATATTATAAATGCTAATGTTAGTAAGGATTGATGGATGTATGGATGTTTGTTACTTTTTCACGTCAAAACGGCTAAACGGATCTTGATGAAATTTGGCACAGAGATAGATTATAGTCTGGAATAACACTCAGGATATTTTTTTTTTCGATATTAAGCGGATGAAGCTGCGGGCGTCAGCTAGTCGTATATATTTACTATCTATGCCCAGCGGTTGCAACCGCTGCTCAGCTTCTAAGTATTCTCGGGCGATTTTATATAGCCTATAGCTGTGCCCCGCGGTTTCACCCGGGTAGACTGGGATAAAATTAAATGGGTTCCGCCCAGAACATGTACAGACGAAACTGTTGGAATGAATACCACCATGACTTTCATGCAATCATAGTAGTTTTATCATAAGTTGGTTCAACCAGGAACTTTGTACGTACAGACCAAACTATTAATACCACCGTGAATTCATGCAAAACTAGTAGTTTTATTACAAAGAAGATAGGAATGTAGAAAACTTCATCAACGTTTTCCTTCAGATCCACATAAAAATGGGTTTTTATCTAACGAAACTTATAACTATAGAGACTCTTAATGTGGTTAAAATACAATATTTGCAATTTTGCGAATTTCCAAACCAGAAGGTTGTGTGTTGCTTTTTTTAACCGGCCACATACAAGGCAGACTCGCACAAAATCAAGGGTTCCGTCCGTTGATTTTTCCACAGCTCAAAGGTACCACAGATTTGAGTACATGATTTTAATTTCAACTACATACATCCACGCACAAGTTTTATTTACATCCACGCGTTCCCCAAATAAATGGTCAGACATGACAGACAGACAGACGGACAGTAAAGTGATTCTATAAGGGTTCTGTTTTTACCTTTTGGGGTACGAAACACCAAAAACAAAAAGGCCTTGACAGAAAATGAAAATGGCGTGTGAATTTCAGCGCGTAAAGTTGTAAATTCCTATTCGACTCTTGTGGACCATAACAGTATTTTTTGTTCTACGACAAAAGAGGTTTTTTGTGGAAATATATTTCGTAAAAAAAATGTGTAATATTCACAAAAGATAAATAAAAACTAGCTGTTTTGGAAATAAAGGAAAACTAGAAAACGCAGCGTGTTTGTAAAATGTTACATTCAAAATACTACCTTTATGGAGGGCTGAAAATATAAGCCATTAACATTATATTTGTTGATAATAAAAGAAATGTAAGGAAAGAGTAACGAGGAGCTGATGTGGTTAAGCCGCGCTGGCCTGGGTTGGCCCGTAGATGGGTGACCACACATACCGAGTTACCTTCGTACTTCGTCCAAGTCACCAAAGTCTAGCAACCATTCTTACGAAGAAGAATCGTATAAGTTTCTCACTGGGTTGTGGAGGTCAGATAGATCGATACATGTTAAATACTGGTATTCAGCTGCATCAGGTCAGGTTTTTATTTGGGGTGGAAATTATCAAATTCTTACTTCTCCCGCTCTGGGCGGAGCAGAAGGATGTGTTCATTCTAACCCCACGGATATGTGTAGTAAAGTCAGAAAGTAAAAAAAAAAACAGCTGTTCCATACATTTGACCGTACATGTATTGCAGTTGTACAGGAAACACTATTATTTTTGTAAATAATGATATTACGAAATTTTATATTTTCCAGTTAGCGTTTACACAGCTCGCTCACTCTAGCTGAAATGGAAATTATTTTGATCAAAAATAAATACAGACTTAAGCTGAAATTTCAAAGCAGCAAAATATACATTGGCAGATGCCAATCACAGAAAAACCGATTTGTAATTGAATGGAAACTTAACGAACATGTCAGCGGGGCTATCATGACATCTTATAGCAGTTCTTATTCCTGTGTGAGAAAGAGATGGTGCTAGACACCCTGTATAGCTCTGTCTCTTTCGCTCAGTGGAATAAGTTCTGCTTTAAGACGTCATGGTAGGGTAGCAGGGGAAACATGAAATACAATAACGCATATCTCACAATTTTTTTTAACTGCGCTGATTATAAATAATTAAACGAATAGCTGAAAGAATAACCACGATGATAAAAAAAAAAGATTTTACTGATTTGGTTGGTGCGGTATTTTTAACGCAAAATGAAAATGTTTTTGTGCTTCAAAATAAAGACAGCTTGTTGAGACTCAAGATGGTCTCTTATTACAGTTTTGTAAATATATTTAACTTAAAAAAAATCAAGTTGTCTTATCAGTTATAAGAAGAAAGTTTGGTTCATATAACAACATTGAACTTGTGTATAAAGTATCGTGGCCATGCTACTCTTTCACTGCCCAGAACTCAGCGTCTGAGTCCAAAATATATAGTATAATTCGAACTGGGCAGCGAAAGGGTTAAACGTTGAGTTCTATTGTGCGATCCTTTTTTTTTCGGGTGGGAAATCATCAAATAACTTCCCCCGCTCTGGGCGGAGCGGAGGGGGGGGAGTGTCAGACTTTTACTTACTAAAACCCACTCATGTTCCTTCTATTGCCCTTTGCGTTCCGGGGCCGCGGTATCTCTTTCGAACAACCCGCAACCCCGGCAGGATTGTGCGACCCTAGCTGCAACAATACGTCGAGCGCAGTGCTGATCCCAAACGACTCTCTATGCTCGATGCTGTATTCTTACAGAATAGTAAATAACAAATTAATTATCACCAGATTTGTGCACAATTTCAGCTAAATCTGTTAAAGGGAACTGGTTTGAAATTCAGTTGCGAAGTTTCACCAATCTTCAAACCAACACAGCTGCCTTGGAAGACGATCCGGGAGTCGACAACCGTAGACGCGGGTCTGTCCGTCGGTGAGACGGTGAGCAATGGGTAGCTCACCTCGGGTCCGTCCGTCTAGTGACGACAGGCCGTGTCGACGGCGTAGCTCGAAAAACATACCGTGGCCACGGAACACAGAGGGTAAAAGAAAGAACAAGAATAGGTTTTAGTCAGTAAAAGTCTGACACTCCCTTCCGCTCTGCCCAGAGCGGACGAAGTTATTTCATGATTACCCAACCGAAAAATAAGGCAAGTTAAATAGAAGCTTGACGGCGCGCGGCGCTTTGATGCTTTGAGAGTGTCAAGAAACGTCAAGGATGATGGCTGACATTTGAAAAAAACGGGGGTTGACGTTTCTTGGTTCTGATGTAACTCCGGGCTCTTTTGCACGCAACCGTCGCCGTCGGACGAAAAAGAAGCCGTTCGCATCACGCTGAACCAGGAAGTGTTCGGTGGAGCGTCGTAATAGTCCAAATAATAATCCTAAGGTTTGATTTCTCCTTGCCCGCCAGTCACGATGAACCCGGAGACGTCATATAATGGGCATGTTCCTTCAAGCTTAAAAGGAGTAAAATAAACACAAAAATCGAAACTAAAGGTTTTGTTTTTAATTAACAATCACAATTAAACTATTAGCAGTCTTTAATTAATCTTAATATCTAAAAATCTAAAACAACTACTTCGACTTTGCACTTTCTTTGGTAGTCTTTGACAAATTCTTCAATAATAGATTTATTAATCGCTTCTGTAACCGTTCATTATTTATTGAAGACGTACTTTGCCGCACTTGTGCGTAATTTACTTTGATTTCGTCTATCAGCATCATTGATTTAATTTTGAACAGTCTAATTTGGTCTTCAGTCATTGTTTCTATTTCTGGTAACAAGCTCATTAGGAACATTCTCATTGCGTTGTTGTTATTGCTAGTAGGACTCAGGTCTGGGGATGTGTTGAAGTTTTTTGGAAATGTTGACGTAATTGGTTTGTTCCTGAGTCTTTGTGGGTCTGTGTAGTTCTTCCTCGCGGGAACGAATCTTCGTCTCTTGCGCATGACTGTCGACTTGCGTGTGAGTAAATCGCTTAGTATCCCGTTGTCTGCATCGTTTTCCGTATTATCTGCATTGTCGCCATCAGCTGGTTCATTCTTTATAAAGCTCACTACTATTTCTGAGTCGTTTGTGTTTTGTGGGGAGTCGTATTGACTATCATCCGCGCTTTCTATACCAGTCGTACCAGTTGGCTTCAAAAATGGTAGTATGAACTTTAAGTATTCAGTGAGATAATACGGTTTTTTCACTTTAAACCCGCTTGGTTTCATGCTCCTTAAGAATGATGATCTTATGTTCCGCCATTTTTCTTTGCAATCGCTAACTGCAACGAAAATAGAATGTAATTAATAGGGAGATAAGATAAGAACCAGAAGTCTGGCTGTTTACCAACTTTGCCGCTAAATGTAAGTGTTGGGATTTTATAACAGCGCCCTCTTTGGAGTGCGGTGAGAACAAATGAATCACCGTACATGGTTAGTGTTGTCAGGATATGGGTTCTTGCTAATTTCAGTGGTGCAGGTAACGAAAATTTCAGAGTGAAATTAAATTTGAAGTGTCAACGTAAATACGTCCTTCTAGAAATGTTCACTTCACATGAAATATTTTCATATTTTTATGAATTTAGTGTTTACTAGTTTAACAATTAATTTTTAATGCTATGATATGATTTTTTTTCCTAATTTACTAGAATCTCCGTTTTTACGTAAAGCTTACATTTCTTTTTAGTACAATAAAAGAAAAAAAACCGGGATATAATCAATGGTTCACGTCAATATTTTTCATATCGAATGGTCTTATCACTATTTCAATATTCTCATCCTGAATCAACATTATTATGAGTGGATTCATGATCAGAATTTGATTACTAAATGCCATAGATATGTATGTTGCCAGTAATAAAACGCTACAAAATCTACCTCTAAGATGGCCTTCATTGTTATTACTACCTACATTACTCCGGTTTACCGTATAAATATCACAAAACATTATCAAGTAACATTTTATCACCACAATATTTGTGGCAAATTAAATTACGCTCTGGCAACACATGTTGCGCCCGTCAGTCAACTATTACGGCATGGCATTGAGACAGCTCCACAACAAAGATGAGATATTAACCGTACATCACACAACTACGGTTCTCTAAGGCACGTTACCTACATCATTAACTAACACTTCCCGAACAAACCCAGACATGGACGTCATTCCTCGGCGATGCGGACTGTGGTACGCAGAGCCGGCAGTATGCGGTTGACCATTTTTCAACCTTATCACTTAAGAAATAGAGGTGTAAAGCGGTCGACCAATAACTCTGTTGTACTTACTTGTCATGTTCGTGTTGGCTGCAATGTTGGCCCAAGCTTCCTCCACCATATCCTTCCTGTTATACTGTGGTAGATTGAAGTTATACAAAAACTCATGTTGCTCTATTTGGTTTATCAGTTGTATTTCCACCGCCATTTTGGTAAATGGGAATTATCGCGCGGGACGATGCGTTGTGCTACGCGGCAGCCGTTCGGGGCACTGCCGGTGCCGATTGGTTGCCGCGCCGAGCGTGAGCCGCGTCCCCCCCGCGCCGCGCCGCCTTCGTGCCGCGCCGCGCTCGGTCATGCTCGGCATGCCGACCGTGAGCCGAGCTGGTGCCGCGGTTATCGACCCAGAGCGAGACAGGAACTAAACATAGTGTATCGCGTTCGTACGTCATAATGTTATCGATACTAATGTGGTGTTTACTAGTACTAAAAATATTGTTGCTGCAATTTAGAATTGTGTGCCAATAGATACATACATAACCTTAACACTTGATGTGTTTGTTCCATTTATTTGTTTACGATAGACAGGCCGATGACACAATTCTTTGGATAACAACGAACCACGGCTTAATGCAATTCAGTATTTGACGAATGTTTTGACCTAGCCGCTTCCTGATATAGTTAAAACATCACGTCTGTTATAACCGAAGGGATACACAGAGGGGTACTAGTACATCCAAACGTATGAGGGGTCTGCCAGGGCCATAGGCCATAGGGCCACAGCCTGCCGGGGTTGCGGGTTGTTCGAAAGAGATATTGCGGCCGCGGAACATGGCAAACGAAGGAAAATGGGTGCGTTTTAGTCAGTAGAAGTCTGACATTCTCCCCGCACAAGTTATTTGATGAATTCACACCCGTATAATAAAATTACACCCAAACGCTATGTTTTGATGTGTCTAATTGTCTATAGGACAAAGATAAAAGGACTAAAGATAGAAGTTAGATTGACCCATAGGTCAATCTAACTTCTATCTTTAACGGCACGGTTGGCGCAGTGGCTGAGCGATCGACTGTTGCGCTGCTTGTCGCGGGTTCGATTCGCGCACAGAACAAATATTTGTATGACCTGCAGATAGTTGTTTCGGGTCTAGCTGTTTGTGTATGTGAGTTTAAATGTTTGTAAACGCACTCACGATACAGGAGATATCCTAGTGTGGGGCAACGATTTTTTTAAATTAATAAAAAAACTATGTATTTTTTTTTCAGCTTGATGCATTATGTGTTGATATCTATTTTAAATTTTGTTGCATCAAATAAATTACTTATCTATCCTTTCGGGTATCGTGTTATATTAATTCATAATTATTATCTGTGAATTTAAAACAGCTTCACCTTTTAGAACAATCAAACAAATGTCAAAATATCTCACCAAATAACTTTATCTGTATAATCACTGTCGAATTCAGCGCTGAAACTGGGTCAAAAGCGCTTTGCAGCGGAGTGAAGCGCTGCACACTACACCGAGCGGGGTAATGATGACTGTATTAATTGTGAAGCTTTCAGGAACCCTACAGCATGAGGCCTAGTGGAGAGGTGGGAAGGGCTGTCCTAATTTTATAGAGAGTATTTTTTATGTAAATCAGAATCGGTGCACTAAAACCTTTTTGCAAAAAAAAAATATGAATTCCAAATAAATACTAATTGACGGGCCTGTTGGTCTAGTGGTTAGTGGCCCTGACTGCTGAGCCGGAGGTCGTGGGTTCGATTCCCACCCAGGACAAACTTTGTGTGATGAGCACGATTGTTTGTTCTGTGTCTGGGTGTGATTTATCTATAATATGTATGTATTTATAAATTATATAAATATGTATATCAGTTGTCTGGTTACCATAACACAAGCTCTGCTTAGCTTGGGATCAGACAGCCGTGTGTGAGTTGTCCCAAGATATTTATTATTATTTATTTTTTACTAGGAAGTGGAAAATAACTTTGCTTCCGGAAGCCGGTGACTTTTGTTTGTTTCATTGACTTGTTTTTCAGCGACTTTTTTTTGGAAAAAGTTGGGTTATTGTTTTTTTTTCAAAAAGTTTTTTTATTTCAGTATTTTTAGTTATGGTATAATCTCACACATTTTTTTATCTAGTATTCATTTTCCATTGTTAATAAAACATATTAACAGGTGCATAGAAGAAAAAATAATAAACGATAACTCATGAGTAGTTTATGAGTTATCGTATCAAGCAATATAATATAAACAAAATTGATATGGGGCCACCTCGAAAGTATACCCTTTTAAACAAAATAATTATGTATAATTATATATAAATCGGTCTACAGCTGGCGGAGGAATCGGAATATACATAAAAAAAACTCGAACATAGAACTTCCTTCTTTTTTGAAGTCGGTTAAAAATAAAAAGAATATTTGAGCATGACTGAATAGACATGTGGGTATCATTTTAGGGTTCCGTAAAAAAACAAATTCTTGTATAACAGTAGACAGACATTCTCGATGCATTGTATAAAAGCTGTTTTTAGAATAGAATACATTCTATTTTTTTGAAATGGTCTCGCAGGGAATTTTAAGATTAAAAAACCTATTTCATGAAGCAAATAGGTATTCCCAAAAATAATCTTCTTAAAGATTCAAAACCTTGTTTAGTCAAGGTACTCAAATCTTTAATATTTGCTAACGGTCAAATCCATCAAGTTTCGTTTGATTACCGAAGTAGATAGATCTTGTTTAACTTTGTCGGGTTAAAAGGAGTACATTATGTACTGCACAATGTACTGAGGTATTTGGATAAGTGTCGTGTGTCTATTGAAATTCAACTGCTACCCTACCATGACGTCTTAAAGCAGAACTTATTCCACTGAGGGAAAGAGATGGTGCTAGACACCCTGTATAGCTCTGTCTCTTTCCCTCAGTCATGGTAGGCCTACAGGACTCAGAAAAGGGTTTTGAATTTTTATGGCCTACATGGTAGGCTCTATTTTATTTCAAAGTAATTAAGTTTCACATCAGTCAGTCACTCACGTTTCTGAGATATAAACCATCAACGTTACTAACTTCGCCATCAGCACAACTTTAAAAAAAAACGTTGCCCCACACTAGGAATTTGTCCTGTATCGTGGGTGCGTTTACGAACATTTAAACTCACATACACAAACAACCAGACCCGAAACAACTATCTGCAGGTCACACAAATATTTCTTCCGTGCGGGAATCGAACCCGCGACACGCAGCGCAGCAGTTGATCGCCCCAGTCACTGCGCCAACCGTGCCGTCAAACTTTGATGGCTTATATTTCGGAAATTTGACGCTTTAGAAGATTTCGTCTCATAGAAAACTATACAGTACTAGCTTTTGCCCGCGGCTTCGCTCGCGTCAAATTCGGGGTAACACAGTTCCCCTTTCCTGATTTGCAGGTACCTGCTACCTGTAGCTTTTGCCCTTGCGCCTTATTTATTGTAATAGCAAAGCTAAGTTTTCCCTTTTCTTCCCTCTTTCTCCCTCATTTTGCACTTTTTTTTTAAATTAGCCTATGCCCCTCTTCAGGGTCCCAACTATCTCTGTACCAAAATTCATCAAAATCAGTTTAGCCATTAGGGCGTGAAGACGTTTGTGTAACAAACGAACAAACTCACTTTCGCTTTTACAATATTAGTAAGGACTGATACCAGTCTGTAGTCGCAATGAGAAAATATTAAAATGGCGAAAGTTAGGCACACCACACTTCACTCAACAATCTTTCAACCCCATTCAAAAAACATTGACCTAAATGTATGTGCATAATAACTGTAACTGCTTTTTACAAATATTATACCAACCGCCAGTCTGCCCATTCCTCTGCCGGCTTATCTGCGCGCGATACATTTTATTCTGAATGTTATTTTTTCACGGATGGAAAATCATCAAATAACTTCCCCTGCTCTAGGCGGAAGTGTCCGACTTTTTCTGACTAAAATTCCACCTACGTTCCTTTTTTTTGCCCTTTATCTATTTTATATATTATTTATGTCTTTCGAACAACCCGCAACCTCGGTAGGCGGTGGCCCTGGCAGGATCCTCTGCTTGGCTGACATCTCTTTGAGGCGCCCGTGCAACACAAACATGCCGTCGACACAGTCTGTCGTCACTAAACGGCCTGCTACCCCCTTATGTATGAAGAAAAACAGAGTTGATATTTAGGTATATAAACAATTAGTTAGTACCTATTCTGTAACACATTTCCTAATCAATATTGAAAGGTTTCATCAGTAATTAATGTACAAGAAGCCACTTGATTGTGAATTTTAATTAACTCCAGGCATTTTCCACTTTAGTTGAAGAGTCTATTCTAAGCTTATTTCCATAAAAAACCCTTGTAGTCACAAATTATTAATTCGAAAGTTCTGTTGTACTAACGCTTTTTTAACTAACTAATACTAACTTCTGCCCGCTAATTTATTTATATTAGTGTTCAGGTTTTATGTCCTATCCTAGTTTGGATCATGACCTACTTGTGTACCAGATTTTGTGACTATCCGGTCATATGTAGATGTGGAAAGCTAACAGGACTACTCTTATAGTTTAACTATGGTTAAAAGCGTTTAATGTACGAGAAATACTCGGTATTTTCAGCAGTTTATAATGTGTACCGATCATTTCAGCTAAATTGTATTTCAATTAATTATATACAGTAAAAAAATTAAGAATAGGGACTCTAGAAAATTTTCCTGTATCGTGGGTGCGCTTACAAACATTTAAACTCATATACACAAACAGGCAGACCCGGAACAACTATCTGTAGGCCTTACAAATATTTGTTCCGTACGGGCATCGAACATGCGACACGCAGCGCAGCAGTCGATCGCTCAGCCACAGCGCTAACTGTGCGCCAAAAACGAAAAAACAAACATCTTTAATGATTCCTCTTTACATCTCAATTTTACGTCCCTTAAACACTGTTACCCCAATTAACCAATTAACTACCATTATTCAAACAAAGTCTTCACTACATAAGCATAGAGTACGTACAAATTGTTCTAGAAACGTCGACGATTGATTGCGACGCCGGCATTCGACTGCCGAGTAATTAACGCATATTGTACCGAGATCACGTTGATTGGCTGCTGATACCTGTGAGTACTACCGCCTTTGTTAGAATAACAGTTTTCTGACCAACATAGAAAGTGAAGTATAGGTACCTACATAGATACAGTCAGCAAAAGAGTTAGGTAGTAACCACGCTCGTCAAACAGTGCATTTATTTTTCGAATGGGTTATCATCAAAAACTTCATCCGCTCTGGGGGGAGCGTAAGAGAGTGTCGACGGCGCGTTAGTGTTCCACGCGCTCCTCAAAGAGATGTCAGTAAAGCAAGGGGGCCTGCCAGGGCCACCACCTGCCGGGGTTGCGGGTTGTTCGAAAGAGATACCGCCACACCGGAGAACACAGGGCGAAAGAAAGAACATGGATGGGTCAGTAAAAGTATGACACTCCCTTTTTTTACGGGGGGAGTGTATGAGTGAATCTGCAACCCCGGTATCGTCAGATATCGTCTATCTTCAACTGAAATTTAATTTATTAAATGAACTGATTGCTTTCTATGTATTACTTTAACTTTATTCGGAAACATTCATGGATTTTTAAGAAAATCCCAACTGGTTCTGACGATCTTAAATACTGCTTTGCTGACTTTACATTACTCCTGAATGAGAATTTGAAACCATCTGCTTCGAAAAACCCAATAACACTATGCCTTACTCAGAAATCGAACCCAGAATCTTAAGCTCAGCAGTCGCCCTTGTGACCACTACACCAACGACGCAGTCGAGGCAGCAAATAATAATATGAAAAATAACAAAACGCCTGTTATCGGCAAAGAGAATAAAAACTTTATCAAAAGTATCTTTGTTAAGTATGTTTGTTAATCCAGGCCGCACTTAAGCCGGTGTGCCTTACACCCAAACCCATTAACCCGTTAAACTTGATTGAGTACTTAACCAACTTTCATGAAAACACAAATATGGTTAACGCTATAATGTTCCAGAACAACTCAAAGAAAAACCGAACAATATTTCATCGTAAAAGCCAATTTAAATCTCAAATACATACGGAACCGTAATTATCGGGGTGCGATCGAAACTTTCAGTCGTTTCGGCAACGAGGTCGAGTGGCGTTTCAGTGCAACCTGAATTGATGGCGGACGCCACAGAATACTGGCATTTCCAGAAAATACTGGCAACTCGCTTAAAGTCAGTTCGAGTGTTAGGGTACAGGCGGTTACAGTTTCTGATGGCAAAAAGTAAGGGATGGGTCGTTACGGACCAAATTTTGGGACATCTACTTTTATCTCGCAGCAAATTCTTACTCCTTACTAATATTATAAAAGCGAAAATGAGTTTGTTTGTTTGTTACCTCTTCACGCTTTAATGGCTAAACCGATTTTGATGAATTTTGGTACAGATATAGTTGGGAACCAGGAGACGGACATAGGCTAAAAAAAGTGTGTAAAAAAAGGGGGATGTGAGGGAGAAAGAGGGAAGAAAAGGGAAAACTTAGCGTTGCTATTACAAATCAATAAGGCGCAAGGGGAACTGCGTTACCCCGAATTTAACGCGAGCGAAGCCGCGGGCAAAAGCTAGTTACTTATAAACGTAGGTATAATGTTTATTTTTAAATCTTCTGTAATCGATTTTTAGATTCTTCATTTTGAACGTCCACTGCGCCCAAAATCAGCCATTGTTTTGTTTTTGTTCAAAACAAATATAATAAAATTAATCCAAAGCGGTTCATCTGATTAAAGTGAACGATGGAACGGATATACTTCTGAGTCAGCCGGGTTAAAATGGACTCCATAGATAGTAAAACTAAATAACCATGTCGGTTAATTAATAAACTATGAAAGGATTACCTACTTGTAGAGGCAATCAGCGGCGGCGATCTCTCGCGTCCGGCCCTGGTTCAGTCCATGGTCTGGAGCGAGAGGGAATGGGATACGGTCACTTCTATTCCCCAAGCAGTTATGCTAGTTAAGAACCACAAACCAAATATCTGGCCTTTTTTTGGGGTGGGAAATCATCAAATAACTTCCCCCGCTCTGGGCGGAGCGGGGCGGTGTGACTTTTACTGACTAAAACCCACCCATGTTCCTTCTATTGCCCTTTACGTTCCGGGGCCGCGGTATCTCTTTCGAACAATCCGCAACTCCGGCAGGCGGAGGCCCTGGCAAGCCCCTTTGCTTTGCTGACATCTCTTTGAGGCGCGCGTGAAACACGAACGCGCCGTCGACACGGCTTGTCGTCAATAGACGGACGGACGGTCCACAGGCCCGCATCTACGGTGGCCGGGAGTCGTCTCGCGGCGACCGGGGCGTACTCCGCGGCGGCTGGGTTGGTTTGAGGTTCTCTTCCTCAAACGCCCGGCCTCCTCCTTCACTAGCATGACTGCTTCGCAGAAGGAGGTGACCGCTTCCCATTCCCTCTCGCTCCGGACCATGGACTGAACCAGGGCCGGACGCAAGAGATCGCCGCCGCCGATCGCTTCTACGAGGGCACGGCGGTACTCCGCCCAAGCTGGGCAGACCGCCACTGTGTGCTCCACCGTGTCCTCCGGGCGATCGTCACAATGGTGACACTCGGGCGTTTCCTCCCGCCCGAAAATATTTGACACTACTTCTAATAACGGATTTGTCTAAAAACGGATAATTCTATAAATGTCTCTGAAACTTAAATAGATTATAATATTTTGCGGTATATTTTCTACCGCGTTTTAAAGAAATCTGGTCATACTACAGTGTGTTATTCAAACATCAAACTAAACACTCGTCGTAGAGCTCCTTGTGTAATGAGTCGAGCTACACGATAACTGACAAATACTTGCACTGACTGGACAGGTCCCCTCAATTTGTGTGATGCTTTCTTAAAAAAGACTATTTTACTGCATAGTCCTCATGAAAGTTGACCAAGATTTTTTTTTAGTCTAGACATTAAACGAGACTATTATGAGTTTGTTTCGGCTGTTTCTTCTCAGAGTAGTCGGGTACGAAACACCGGCCTCATCTAGTTTTTTTTAAAAACAACGACGTGTAAAAGTGTTTGTAAAAATCTACAAGATTCTCTATGAATCTCTCCAAGGATTCTCTATGGAACTATGTAGTTCAGAAGTTGTGAAAAACAATCAACTTTCCCATATGTTTGGATCGAATAAATTTTGAAATTTTATACTCAACCGTTGTGATTAGGGTTCTGTACCCAAAAGGTAAAGCAGGACCCTATTAATAAGACTCCGCTATCCATCCGTCTGTACGTCTGTGCGTTTGTCACCAGGCTGTATCTCATGAAGCGTTATAGTTATATAGTTAAAATTTTCACAGATGATGTTTTTCTGTTGCCACTATAACAACAAATATATATAAAAAATGAATGAAATAAATGTTTAATGACTCCCATACAACAAACATATTTTTTGCCGTTTTTAATAGAAAATTCAGAAGACTCCGACTCGCACTTGACTGGTTGTTTTATAACATTTTTGTTACTCATTGTATAATAACATAACTCTTATTTACTTTATAACAAATCAGATGCATACCTACGTCAATATTTATATGTATATACTTTCCTACCAACAACATATTTGATTCAAGATGAAAACCAACTCATTCCTTCTTGCTTAAATTCAAATATACACTTGAAATTGTAAAGAAAACTCTTAAGTGGGAACTGAATACATATACAGCGAGTCCAATGTAGCTTCGCCAAACATCTTCTAAGCCCGCTTGGGTCGGACTTGTATCGTAAAAAGGATTGGCTCCAAATTATATTTGTCGATTTGAAATTGTGAATATTTCTTCCAAAAAGTTTTATACTTACATGAAAAAGGTTCGGTGCGAAAATTTGTAAGTCTATAAAAGTTTTGAAGACTTTTACTGACTAAAACCTACCCATGTTCCTTCTTTTGCCCTTTATGTTCCGGGGCCGCAGTATCAGTACTTTCGGACAACTCGCAACCTCAGCAGGCGGTGGCCCTGGCCGGCCCCGCTGCTTTGCTGACATCTCTTTGAGGTGCGCGTGGGACACGAACGCGCCGTCGATACGGCACGTAAAACGATCTTTGAAAACGTTTTGTCGCTAGTCTGAACTAGATAAAAAAAACTTTATCTCAGATATCACAGCTCTTCCTTAAGATGACCATTATATGTAGGGATTTGGCAGCATATTTCATCATCTTTCTCACTGTAAGTACCAACTACACTTCAGGATCTAACGAGCAGTATTCCGCATTGTTCAAACAGATGCCTCTGTTTGAACGATGTCTCAGCTCGACTGACACAGTTTAAAAAAAAAACGCGGCAATCGTTGTACAATTGCCTGTATTCAATACTTAAGAAATGAAATTGAAAAGAATAGATATTGAAGTATGCACCGACGACGTCGACGCTTCAGTTGAGAAACTGCAGCAAAAACTCAGCAGATACTTATATTTTATTCATAAATTTTAATGCGCAAAGCGAAAGTTCCTATCTGCGATAAAAAGGTCACTAGCGATTTTGTTATCAACTTTTGCACTTTTAAGATTGTTAGAAGTTTTATTAATATTTTTACTGGTAAGTGGGGAACCTGGGCGGCATTTTGCTGGTACGGTGTACGTAGAATGCAAATCAGCGTCTATGATAAAATTACGCCTTTAATATCTGAATTTCTTTAGGATGAGGCAAAGCTGCACCCCCATATTACACCACACCATTCCACAATACACCCATATTACTTCAATAACGATGAAGTCTAAATGTAAGTATGTTTAAGATGAAATATATGCATGCGAATGTGGTGAACCTATTGCCATCAATGAGGCTCAAAAACAAGTCTAGATTGTTACTGAAAAAAACAAAGTGCAAATAGCAACCAGGAATCGAACCCAGGACCTAATGCACAGAGATAGACAAACCCTAAATAATACTTGGATTTAGTACTTATGCGAAACTGGATTTTGCTAAAAGTTTAAATATGAGTGCGTTTTTATTTGTTTTAATAATAAATTTTGAATGTCTCTTTATCGTAATTAATTTTTATACAATATTTGTACGCCATTGATGGCAAGACATAGCGTTCTATTTATGATCATTGACATCTGTACTTATGTTTACCTATGTTTTACAAATAAAAAGATTTGATTTGATTTGATGATTCTTAAGAGTGGAAGAAAATAAATGAAAGGTTAAGTATGAGGCAAGCCTAAGCAAGATGTGAAGGTACAATGAAAATGTTGTGTCAGTAATATTTTTAACGTTGCCCCACATTAGGAATTTCTCCTGTATCGTGGGTGCGTTTACAAACATTTAAACTCACATCCACAAACAGCCAGAATAACTATCTTCAATTTCAATATCTTTATTGTGGATCATAGGTTTGTACATAATACAGGTCTTAAATAATTAAATAGATCAGCTATGTCCCGCCGGGTAAATTATTTAAAAATATATTAATATTTCACAAAAAAAAAAACTAAAAGATAAAACCAAACAATAGGGTACAAACAGGCTACTGAACACATCATGACTGAAGGGAATGCTCTGGGAATCTATAGGCCATACAAATATTTGTTCCGTGCGGGGATCGAACCCGCGACACGCAGCGCAGCAGTCACTGCGACAACCGTGTCGTCAATGCATTGCAGCATTCATGAAAAATGAAAATATGGAAAAAACCGCTGTGTGATCACATTCAGTCGGACAACTGAATGTAGCTTCAACAATGTCATGTCTAAGCTTCCTCGTCGAAAATTGTTTTTGCATTCCTACCCAGATACCTTCTCTAGATTCTCACTCGGCATTTAAAAATCAGCAACAAAATTGATTCAAAATCCATCAGTGGATCGCGGTGGAACTCAGTTGCAGATAAAATCCTTGGGGACAACTTTAACCCTAACAGTTTGGCCACGAGCCACAAGCATTAAAGCTAGGATAAGTTAGGACAAGTCGGCATGCAAGTTACTTGCACAGCAGATATTGTACAAATTACTGGAATGTGTGTTCTTGGTTTACGCAGTTATACGACATGGATGTTGTGCGAAGAAAAACAAAGGGAATAAATCGACCAGGCTAAGAATTTAGACGAGCATATTATTTGAGCTCGCATTGGCTAACGCGAAAAGTGGCGCCATTTTTGCACTACACGCGTAACTGCTACGGAAAATTTTGTAAACTACCTACTAAGCAAAAAAAAATACTTAAGGCGCGGTAAGAAGCTAATCTTTAGGTATTCGCGGAGGTGAGGCTACAGTAGTGCATCGAAAGAATAGAAATAATGTCGAAAATATTTCGGCGTTTGATTTTATTTGAATATCATTTCCGCCAAAATGTAAGTCATTTTTCAGTTTTAATAGAATATTTAAAAAAAACACAGTAGTGTTTTAATATTTTTAGATATGTCTTTAGTCTATGAATTTCCTTTGTTATAGATATAACAAATAATATGATGGTTGTCGCTGAAAAAAACGAGAATTTCAAGAGGAAAAAATTTTTTTCGTAGTCTTTTTAAACATTTTTTTTCACTAGACCGTTACTGTTAGACCGCTTTTGTAAACTGTTTTTGTTTAAATCTTTTCTTTATGCAATTGACTATACACTGTATTTTTTTGGCAAGACGTTTTACAAAGTGTTTGCTATGTACAGCGCCTTAAAACCTCTAAGCGTGTAAACACTCGCACGAGTTGCGTGTGTGACAAAAGATGCGGTTGCGCTTTGAGCCTATGTGCGCCACAAATACTCAAAAACTGAAACCGTCGACGTCAAAATTTACAATGCAACGTTACTCACGCGAAAGAAAACTGACGCACACGTGTTTCGCTCGACAAATCGCAAATAGAATCACCTACGGTAGTGAACAGGTCGAAACGCCGACAAAATCTGTGGGGACCCGAGTTTAACCCTACCAACTGCAATTAAACCTCTAGATCCGATTGCTTCATGAAAAATTGCTCCCGAAGGAAACTCGTGACGAGATTCATGTTTCTGGCTTTGCAGTCTGCAGTTTGTGAATTTATTACTTTTGTTTCAGTGTTAATCGTGACGATTCTGTTCTGGAAAGTGTTTGATGTTTTTGATGACCAGTATCCGGGATGGAACTTGCAGAAATAGACGGTACGGTTGGCGCAGTGGCTGATTGATCGACTGCTGCGCTGTCGCGGGTTCGATTCCCGCACGGAACATATATTTGTATGAAATGCAGATAGTTGTTTCGGGTCTGGCTATTTGTGTATGTGAGTTTAAATGTTTGTTAACGCACACACGATACAGGAGAATAGTGTGGGGCAACGTTTAAAAAAAAAGACAAAATTACGCAATAATTCAAGTGGTCCGATTAAATGTTGATTATTCGTTTCATATTAAAACAGTTTTGAAGACCATTTGTTAGCTGGTTTTTTAGTGACTTAAAATAAGGGAAAGGTGGATGTTTTCTCTCGTTTTTAGTCGTGAAACCGGGCATGAGTTGCATAGAAAGAAATGCACATTCTGTTTTTGAAGCAAGAAAAATGAAATGCGGAATTCGTCGAGTACTCACTAGTAATGCAATGCTTTAGTTTTAATGGATGTTCTAGCTTAAAAAGGTACGAATTCCGTTGAAAAAACAGTTAAAAAGTTTCAATGTGCAAGTAAAAGAGCGTTTTATTATTTTTAAATGAAGAACGTTCTGTCATTTGTAGATCTTTGACAGTTGTTACAAGTAGTTAATGTCAAGTAGTGAATGACATCCAGAGGTATCGTATTACCCAGTACTAACTGGGTCGTGGAGGTCAGATAAGCAGTATTAATGTAAAATTACCTTTTGCCCGCGGTTTCGCTCGCGTTAAATTCGGGGTAACACAGTTCCTCTTTCCTGATTTATAGGTACCTGCTACCTGTAGTTTTTGCCCTTGCGCCTTATAATTGTAATAGCAATGCTAACTTTTCCCCTTTCTTCCCTCTTTCCCTCATTTACCACTTTTTTTTTTAAAGGGTTCCAGTGTCCCAACTATCTCCGTACCAAAATCCATCAAAATCGGTTTAGCCATGTAGGCGTGAAGACGTAACAAACAAACAAACTCACTTTCGCTTTTATAATATTAGTAAAGATACTGATATCTTAGTAGACTGAAAGTCGACCTCAAAATCATTAGAAAAGGCTAAGAAAATGATTCGAACTTGACTTTTCTGTCAAATAACCGATTTCAGAGGAATCAAGTTTCTACTCTAAATGAACGCCTCAAAGCGAAGAGAGAGAGCGGAGAGAATAACAGAGAAGAGGAATGAGTCTTTGTGTCTGTGAATATATTATGAGTAGACTAGCTGCGCGCCGCGCTTTAACTCGCGTGGTGATAGAATATACAACATATCTTTATAATTTGTAGCCTATGTGTAATTGTGATGTATAAGCTATATTACTGTAAAGTTTCATTAAAATACATTCTGTTGTTTTTGCGTGAAAGAGTAACAAACATCCATACAAACTTTCTCGTTTATAATATTATAGTAGGATTATTAGGATGATCAGTGCATTACATTCGGACTTTAAATTATTTTTTCTTGGCTGAGTCACTCACACTCACATATGTCTAATATCGGCTTTACCAAAAATACCAGAAAAACACTGTTTACTGTCAAAGTGAACTATGACTATTTTCACGATCACCCAATGTATATTTTTGTACATGCAATCCAAAAGCCAATCACTTAGCCTTTTTCAATCTGCCCATTGAACTACCAAAAACCAGAAATACATAAAAAAATCTATTTTAGAGCTCTCGAATCCAAACTTTAGTCTACAGGGTATTTGTTTAAATTAAATTTTCCTGTCGAAAATTGTATAAGTAGCTTATGTAATTAGTTTTGATTGACTTTGGATGACACTTAAATAAAAGCGCACTATTGAGTTTAGAAAATTAATCAATTTAGGCATCCTACTAATATCATAAAAGCGAAAGTATGTGAGGATATTATGTGTGTTTGATGCTATTTTTCGCTTAAACTACTGAACGGATTTTGATGAAACTTCACAATAATATAGCGTGCATAAAACATAGGTTACAATTTAAAAAAATGTATCTATCACAACGTGAGTGAAACCACAGTGTGCAGCTAGTTATCAATAAGTGTAAATGAGAACGGATTTATAAAACAACGTTTAGACTTGCTGTCTCGTGTGGATCAGAATGCTGGGCTACAAAAGGGATGAATGAAAGGCATTTGCATGAGATTGCTACGCTATGATAAGACTAAGAACCTCAAATCTACCCAGCCGCCGCCCGTGGGAAACGCTACAAAGTCGGGCGTCGCGAGACTACTCCCGGCTAACGTAGATGCGGTTTCGTAGACGGTGAGCAATGGGTAACTCACCGTCCGTCCGTCCAGTGACGAGTGGTCGTGTCGACGGCGTGTTAGTGTTCCATGACGGGTGTCTCAGAGAGATGTCAGTAAAGCAGAGGGGCCTAAAGAGATACCGCGGCCCCAGAACGTAAAGGGGAATAGAAGGAACATGGGTGGGTTTTAGTCAGTACAAGTCTGACACTCCCCCCCGCTCCACCCATCCTCCCAGAGCGGGGGAAGTTTTTTGATGATTTCCCATCCGAAAGAAAAAAATAGGGTAAACGGACACTAGTTTCGATTGACACATATTGCCTCCCGTTACAACATTGCGGGCTGAAAGGAGTCAATTCGTAAGTCCTTAACGTGCCCCAATGTACCGAAAACATCTGTTTAGGGACCTGTTGTGAATGTGTTTGGGTGGACATATTATGAATTTATGTTGGTACGTAGAAGTATGTTGACTGGATGGGACAGATAAATGAAATCATTTGTGTGCTGTTCAAAAAAAAATTTATAAATTTTGGTGTGGTGTGAAAAGTCGGTAATCCCACGTCTTATTTATTTATTTTAGGACTGGCTTCCGCCCGCGATTTTCTTTAAACCGCGTCATGACCCAAAAAAAATATAATTTTTCCCCTTTTCTTCCCTCTTTCTCCCTGTAGTTTTGCCCTTGCGCCTTATTTATTGTAATAGCAAAGCTAAGTTTTCCCTTTTCTTCCCTCTTTCTCCCTCATTTCTCACTTTTTTTTATTAAACATTCACTTTCGCTTTTATAATTTACTAGCTTTTGCCCGCGGCTTCGCTCGCGTTAAATTCGGGGTAACACAGTTCCTCTTGCGCCTTATTGATTTGTAATAGCAACGCTAAGTTTTCCCTTTTCTTCCCTCTTTCTCCCTCACATCCCACTTTTTTAAAATAAAAGTTAGCCTATGTCCGTCTCCTGGTTCCCAACTATCTCTGTACCAAAATTCATCAAAATCGGTGTAGCCATTAAAGC
The DNA here is from genome assembly GCA_905475445.1 of Ochropleura plecta. Taxonomy (NCBI): domain Eukaryota; kingdom Metazoa; phylum Arthropoda; class Insecta; order Lepidoptera; family Noctuidae; genus Ochropleura; species Ochropleura plecta. Next base: position 14,540,047 of record FR997739.1, read on the forward strand.
GTGAAGAGGTAACAAACAAACTCACTTTCGCTTTTATAATATTAGTAAGGATAATAGTTTAAGTCACATACACATATTTTCTACACACCATCGTTTATATACAGCGTCCATATGTAATGCAGACCAATGATCAACTAGAATATATAATATAAAAGAAAATTCATGTTTCAACATAAACCTAAGCGTGGTGCGGTACCGATAGCGCTGTTAGTTCGCTACTCATTAGGGATTACCCTAACATCCTCCGGCACCAGGAGATATTCAATTTATTAAAATCAAGACCTGCCGCTAGGGTCATGTTGTTTGTGCCTGCGGCTTCGCCCGTTTACATATCGGTAACCCAGGTAGAACTAAAAATGTGACTATAATCGTAATTCATGCATTCATATGTAGAGAGTGACTTAATAGGAACTAGTGCAAAGAAAAACAAATGAAAGAATAAAAAAAGAAAATAGCGTTTATTTAGCACTAACTGGCGCCCGCGGCTTCGCCCGCGTGATATCGAATAAGTAATTGCTTACTTTACAAAACGTAAAATAAGATGTAAAGTTAACAAAAGTTAACAAGTTTCTAGAAATCTACAAGCGCATCCAGTACAAAACTAAATCTGTCTACAAATATGTAGTTGCGGGGTCTCCTGAAACGGACATACGTTATTGTCCCAGAAGGCTTTTTACAAGAAACACCCAGGAATGCAAGCAATTCGTGGAAAGGTATTCCAGTAGCATTTTTGTGGATAAACTCTACTTGTCAAGTGGCGGTGTAATTGAGAACATCAAACAGCCTTTTTATTGTGATTGGAACATAAAAGCCATTTATTTAAAGATTATTTTTAACTAGCTTTTGCCCGCGGCTTTGCTCGCGTTATATTCGGGGTAAAACAGTTCCCCTTTCCTGATTTGCAGGTACCTGCTACTTGTAGTTTTTACCCTTGCGCCGTTTTCATCAAAATCCGTTAAGCCATTTAGGCGTGACGACGTAACAAACAAACTTACTTTCGCTTTTATAATACAGTGAAACCTGGTTAAGTGAGACATCAAGGGACCTGCAATGTCGTTTCACTTAAAGAGGTATTCCACTAACCCAGTGTCTCAGATATACAGGTATAAATAAATATCTGTCTGTCTCATTTACAGAGGGTTCCATTAATAGAGGTGAGAATACAGGTTATTTCAGTTATAGAGGTGCGATCATTAAATAAAATAACGTGTTATGTATGTAAATGAATTTGTGGGTAGAATAAGAATGAGTAAACAAACAATGTTATCTCAGTTACAGAGGTTTATGCATATAAAATTTACTTGCTGTCTCAGTTATAGAGGTAACTATGATGATAAATCGAAAGAACAAATCCCAGATATAGAGGCTTACCTCGTCCCACTAACAGAGGTAATTCAGTGCCAAAGTGTTGGGACCTCAGCATGAGTTCCAGTTATGGAGGTTTCTCACTTATCCAGGTCCCACTTAACCAAGTTTCACTGTATTAGTAATGATACGTGTCCATGTGCATTTTGCATAAATATAGAACAAAATAAAAAGTCGTAAGCGGGACGGCACAAGATCCTGGGTTTGTGTTTTTGCGTCACAACTTTCTCTCGTCTGGATTTGTGCCTCATTGATGCCATAGGCTCGCTCCCTAATACATAGGACTTTAACATAACTGAAAAAATGATGCTATGTTGTGATAATATATCCTCACTAATATTATAAAAGCGAAAGTGAGTTTGTTTGTTTGTTACCTCTTCACGAGAGATAGTTAGGAACCGGGAGACGGACATAGGCTAATTTAAAAAAAAAAAAGTGGGTTGTGAGGGAGAAAGAGGGAAGAAAAGGGAAAACTTAGCGTTGCTATTACAAATCAATAAGGCGCTAGGGGAACTGTGTTACCCCGAATTTAACGCGAGCGAAGCCGCGGACAAAAGCTAGTTAGAAATAATTACAGATGAAGTGGTTTTTATTACTGACTCGCTGACCTAATGGTCGACAAGTGTATGTCATGTCAATGGCATTGCAATTATTATTTCTCGGAATTGCATTTCGCCTTCGTTAATGTTTTTTTACAACCATATAGGATCATGGTATAGGATCGGTGTTGTGAGAAAAGGTTCTAAAGAAACAATTGCTATGTAAACAACGTTGAACGTATCGAATCTAAGTGAATGAGTGGACATTCACTTAGATTCCGCCGGGCCGGCCGATGCCGGGGTTGCGGGTTGTTCGAAAGAGATACCGAGGCCTCGGAACATAAAGGGCAATGTAAGGAACATGGGTGGGTTTTAGTCAGTACAAGTCGGACACTTCGACACGGGGAAGTTTTTGATGATTTCCCACCCCAAAAAAAGTAATAACAAAAAAATGAGTCGACATTGGGAGCCCTGTTTTCTAGACGCTTGTAAACTTTGGTTAACTTCTTATCTTATTTACGTTTTGTAAGGTTTTTCTCCAAAGGAAACGACCAACCCGAACCGTGTACCCTTTCTCGACGTTTGATAAGTCCCCATGTTGGTCTATGTGAAATAAAAACATTTTGATTGAATAACCGGTGATATAATTTTAGTTAGCACAGGTTGTCTATAAATCAATTACTTTGGACTGCGGTCTAGCTTTTATCGCTCAAATTGCTTCCAATCACAAACTTGTACTAAAACAATAGTTTGTTCGATGTTGTGTATCAACTATCAACCAACGACGCTTATTTTCGCTCACTCAAGCGGGGTTGCGGGTTGTTCGAAAGAGATACCGTGGCCTCGGAACATAAAAGGGAATAGAAGGAACATGGTGGGTTTTTGTCAGTACAAGTCTGACACTCCCACCCCCCGCTCCGCCCAGAGCAGGGAAGTTATTTGATGACTAGCTGGCGCCCGCGGCTTCGCTGGTATAATTTCGAAAAAAAAAAAGTATCCTGTGTGTTATTCCAGACCATAATCTAGCTCTGTGCCAAATTGCATCAAGATACGTTCAGCCGTTTTGACGTGAAAGAGTTACAAACATCCATACATCCATCTATCCTCACAAACATACGCATTTTGCATTTTTTATGCTGAGACAGGGACCTTTTTGGCCTCGCACAGACAATAACCTTGTCTGTACTATTTTAATTTTATTTTGTTACTGTTTTACTTGTTTTGTGCGAGTCCCAAATAAAAGTTTTTCTTTCTTCTTTCTTTCTTTCATTTATAATATTAGTAAGATTTCCTATCCGCAAAATAAAAAGACACCAACCCTTGATGATTTAGCAAAGCTAGCATTTCATAATCATTCAAATTAACGTGCATAAACACGAGAAAGTCAACTCCCCATCCTTCCAAACAAGTTCTGCCAAAAGTTTACCATCCACAAACTTAGTCACACCGTCTGCACGGTCTCAGGTATTAAGTGCTCAACAGCATGACACTATAACAGGTCTACAGCGAACATTTGACACACTTTAGTGAACCGTGGCCGACGAGACGGTATCTATCGCGAGTCGGTCGCGTTCCGCTAAATTAAACGGGACGGAACCTCCCGTAGAGCCGGCTGTTTTAACACCGTTGTGTAACATGTTTGTGAATAACCATAAAATATCTGCACGATGTTATCCACGATAGGCTACGCAGAGGGGTACCTAATAGTACAGCTAACTTCAGTAATAATATAATCGCCTGTTATGATTCTGTTCCAGGTAACAAGAGGCGACGATTATCCTACTAATATTATAAATGCGAATGTTTGTGAGAATGGATGGATGTTTGTTACTCTTCTTTCACATCAAAACAGCTGAACGGATCTTTATGAAATTTTGCACAGAGGTAGATTATAGTCTGGAATAACACATAGAATACTTTTTTTGATATCCCGCGGGCGATGCCGCTACCTAGTATTAATTAAAATAAACCGTGGCAGCTAAGAGATGACCAGTCCCAACTGACAGCAAACGTTCACGAACATGACGAATGGATCAGCCCCATTCAGCTCGACCATTTTGAAGGGAACTAAATGACTTGACACACCCGCCACCATCAGCGAGACGTTTAAGTGAGCATAGAACTCACATGTGCACAAACAAAGCCTCGATTTGTATAGATTTCTTGAACAGTGAGAGTTCCGCTTAAACTGGTTTTTACACAATGAGCTGTATCGAAGACCTGCAAACACTTCACAGAACACTACGATTCTACTCATTACCGAGTATACGTGGAATGTCGTAATGATCCCGAGAAAGCCTTGTAGCATGCAATTAACTGTAATTACCAAGTGCTGGCAGTAAGTCGATATGGATGTCTTTTGTTAGTAATGGAATATAAAACGTAAAACCATCACACCTGCAAAACCCCGTAAGGTAAGGTAGAGATGTACCTAATAGTACACCTTCAATTCACCAGGTTTGTTTAAGGCGCTGTACGAAGCAAACACTTTATGTTCAGGGTATTGCTGCGACTGCCACGCTTCTGTAGTGCCTCAGCAATGTTTGCTGACGCACGCACTGTCAGTTTTGATGCATAGTGGCGAAAAAAATCTGCCTCGCTACTCCACAGGCTGCGTGGCAGTCCCAACACTATCCTGCAATCGATAGCTGACCGGGCAGACAGTCCGCTAATGTGGGCGCTAACCAATCGCACTCGATCTCTTCTAGTTATTAAGTACTAACATAGGCTAAGTCATATTGTTACTAACACACTAGACCACATTGTAGTCTGTAAAATAAATAATAACAATATAAAACGTCTAGATTATCGTCGCTTAGTTTGCCGTATCTGTACATACCACAAGCCAAAAAAATTCAGTGTATAGTCAAATACATAAAGAAAATACTTAAACAAAAACAGTTCACATAAGTGGTCTAGTACTACGAAAACAATTTTTTTTAGAAACTCAGACGTAGGCACTTGGTTCGTAGGTGATTGTTCGAAAAAGATACCGGCCCCGGAACACAAAGGGCTAATGATGGAACATGGATGGGTTTTAGTCAGTAAAAGTCTGACACTCCCTTCCGCTCTGCCCACAGAAGATGGAGTCATGATTATTTCCTTAAATTTGACACCTAGTCATAAATTATTCGAACCTTCTCCTCCGGTGTGTACGTCAGCCGGATCTCGCCGCCGCTTCCTGGTACACCTACCTCGTCTTCCGTTGCACACTTGGTCTCACAGTTCCGGCTTTCGTATATTGTATATGTCGTATTCAACTGTAAACTTGAACGCGAATGTTAACGTTAGCCATTTTGCCGTTTCACAGCTGAGTTTGTGATTATCTGAACATGTAGATAAATAAATAAGGAGGATATGAAAATAAAGGTTGTGTCTGATCAGATGGCGAGTAAATTTTTTTAGATATAAATTTTGTTCATTAACCGACTTCTAAAAAAGGAGGAGGTTCTCAATTCGGATGTTTGTATGTTTTTTTTTTTAATAAATAAGATAAAAGAAAAAATGTATTTTATTTGAATGTTTAACTGGCGCCTAAAATGAGCGAAGGCCTGTTTTTAAGACACCAGGACCCCACTAAAATAATAAGTATAAAGGCAACAAACATGCTGCACGGACCCCAAATAAATGAGAATAATGGCAAGTGAATGATGATGTAGAACTGTAGTTAAAATGAACTTTAAGTTCAGAACTTAAAGCTCAGTTTAAGCATTAAACCAATATTTTTATAATTTTAAAATAGTATTCTAAAATCACCCTAAAAATTGTGATACAAAGTTGATATTGTTCAAATAATAGCAAATAACATCAATTAGAAACATTGACTTCTTAAGATCTTACAAACGCCGATCCAACAACAAACGTGAACGCGCACGTTAACGTTATGACATGTAACGTTGTGATTTGTTAAGTATAATTTTGATCAATATGCTTTGCCATGTTTAATTAAGATAAGTATTAATTTATTTTTAATTTAATTAACGTGTATTTTTGTTTTTTTTGGTATGTTGTATTATTTGGTGACTTATAGCATCGTATTGGATGTCTGTAAAGGTGCTATAAATTAGTGGTAACTAAATGAATAAATAAATAATAAATGTAGCCCTTTAAAGCTGAATTGCTGTACCAAGGCGTCATATAGTTGGGCCTGTGGACGGTGAGCAATGGGTAGCTCACCGTCCGTCCGTCTATTGACGACAGGCCGTGTCGACGGCGCGTTCGTGTTTCACGCGCGCCTCAAAGAGAGTCAGCAAAGCAGAGGGGCTTGCCAGAGCCTCCGCCTGCCGGGGTTGCGGGTTGTTCGAAAGAGATACCGCGGCCCCGGAACGTAAAGGGCAAAAGAAGGAACATAGGTGGGTTTAAGTCAGTAAAAGTCTGATACTAAGAGCGGGGGAAGTTATTTAATGATTTCCCATGCGTAAAAAAGGCAGATCATTTATCCTAGTAGTCAATTCCCATACGATAATTTCCGAATTCCATCCGGACGAAACTGCGGAAAAAACTAGTCTGTAGGTACTAGTAAAATAAGAAGGCAAGATATTTTGTTTGTTTGTGCCGAACAGGCTACGAAATTACTGGGGTGATTTTAACCTTTTCTTCGTCTATAGAAAGCTAACCTATCAGGAGGCAAAGACATATACATCACATCATATATCATCGACATATACATATATCATCACAGCACGGCACTTAGTAGCTGAGCAACGAGTGAAACCGCTATGCACAACTAGTATATTTATAAAAGTGAACAAACAAATGAAGTTGTTATTTTAACCGCTTCTTTCCTGAATAACTTTGTATAGTTTGGCAGCATGTAGTTAGTTAAGTATAAAGTGTATCCCGTGAGTTAGATCGTTGCACTTGTGCGGTAATACTAACTACAGAATAACTTTGTCGGCAATATTCTAGCCCAACAACTGCTTGTACACACTGGCTGTAAGATATGCGAGCTATACGTCGAAAGATTTAGTACAGGAACGAATTTTCATTGCCATTCAATGTGGCAATGCTGCCAGTATTTTGGGTACGTGTCCGGGTGACAGTGTAGGGGAGTATTTTAACGACTGAGTCTCCAGTAGGACAAAATACATAACACTCTGTGGAATGGAGCGCAACACTGCGCGGAACGCGTGCCGAACTTCACGAGGGCGTCAACTTCACAACGGTATAAGAGACTGCGCTTACGCTGCCATATTGGACAAAACCAACGAGAATATGTTTAATTCACTTCCACTTTAAAGATGTAGGAATTATCGCGATTTTAAATTTATTTAAACAAAAATCGCATTTTAATGTGCCCGTCTTATTCTGCACATACGCCGTCGTCGTTTAAAACATGTTGGGAATTTAGTCCCTTTTCTTTGTTTTAAAATTTAATACCTATTCCACACCAATGTATGACCAGCTAGTTATTTCTCGCGAAGCTGGTTTCATTGATTAAGTTTTTGAGATTGACGGTCTCACTCATTCGCTTAATTATACATTTTTTTGTTTATTTTTTCTGATGGCAAATCATCAAACGACTTCTACCGCTTTGGCAGAGCAGCAGAGAGTGTTAGACTTGTACTGACTCAAGAATAAAACCCATCTATTTTCCTTCTTTTGACCCGTATATACTGGGGCCGCGGTATCTCTTGGAACCAACCAGCAACCCCCTCTGCTTTGTAGGCAAATATTTGAGGCGCAGCACGTGGACACGAACGCACCGTCGATGTCCTGTCGTCACTATACGGTCGGACGGTGAGCTACACATTACCGCCCATCACCATTACCGCACATTTACTCACCCGCGTGAATCACACCTTGATATATGACCACGCCTTTCTGATACACGCTGATATATTCCTTTCGTTGGTTCCACAACCAAACAGTATATCACATTATGAGTACAAAGTACACCTATGATCCTTAAATACAGGAGCGGCAAACTTCGCACGCGGCGGGAGATTTTAATTAGGACCGTCTATAACATTCTCAACGGATGAAAAGTATAATTAACATGTAGCAGGTACCTATAAATCAGGAAAGGGGAACTGAGTTTAACGCGAGCGAAACCGCGGGCAGAAGCTAGTAATCATATAAAACCTATGAACTACATTGCACATAAAACTACACAACTTAAAATGACATTTTATGTTGCATAAATTCTTGTGGAACATCGTATCGTGAGTGCATATACAAACATTTAAACTCACATACACAAACAGCCAGAACTGAAACAACTACCTGTAGGTAATACAAATATTTGTTCCGTGTGGGGATCGAACCCACGACACGCGGCGCAGCAGTCGATCGCTCAGCCACTGCGCCAACCGTGCCGTCCTTATTCCCTTATTCGGTCTGTAAGTGTCTCAGCTACTTATGAGTACAGTCCACCTATGTTTGTCCGTAAGAGATCTGTATAAATAAGCGTCTTGTAGTGCGTGCAGTGAGCCTATTAGTGTGCCCAGAATTAATTAGTATTAATTTATAATGTTGTTCAAAATAACATAATAATACCAGCTACTACTGGGCAAAGCCCTCTTCCCAAATAGAGAAGGCACGAGCATTGATCACTACGCTTGCTCAACACGGGTTGGCGATTTCAAACTTATATAAATTACAAATGCAGGCTGCCTCAAAACGTTTTCCTTTACCTTTGTCTGTGATGTCTTAGATAAACTTTAGAAAGAACATAATATTTGAAAAAGACATATTGGTACTTGCCCGGATTTGAACTCACAACCTCATACATACGAGGCGAGGCGCTAATCCTCTGGGTCATCACGACATGTGTTATATATGGCCCCTTCCTATGAACAGCTCACTGCGCCTTAAATGTTCAGTGTTGCCAATTTCTACAGTAGACCTACCTAATTGTTAATTGAATCAAGATGACACTTAACCATTTTGTTAATCCACTGGGGATTGTTCTCTCAGGCTACATGTTTCAAATAATTTATTCATAGAGAGCCCAAATTAACAGACAAAGGTACAATTGAAGGCAAATAGATCTTTCGAGAAATTATACATCCATCTCATCCATTATTAATAATAAAGACATTTATTTCCTAAAATGAACATATTCAACTTTTATAACATTTCGCAAATAACTACTTATGTCTTGCAGGATTCAAATTATAATGCAACATAAAAAAAATAACAAAAAAATGAGGAAGTTTGAAAGTTGCGCCTGTTACAGAAAAATTTAAAGGGAGTCGTTTGTCTTGGTATGGACATGTAATAAGGAGAGATGAAGGACATGGGACTAAAAGAGTGATGGATCTGAATGTTGATGGACGGAGAGCGAGAGGAAGGCCAAAGAAAAGATGTATGGATTGTGTAAGGAATAATATGAAGGAGAAAGGAGTAAATGATGCCGTGACGTCTGATAGGTGAGAATGGAAGAAGAAAACGTGTTGCGCCAATGATGATGTAGCAATAATATCTGAGACTAAGATCACATATTTCAATACGTAACTGTAGACAGTCTACATTTCATTATTTTATAATTGAATATCATTGGTTTTTGACGGATACATATTTCAAATGATTAATTAATATTAGAACAAACTGTATTTAAAATTATTGTAGTATGGAGTTGGGTGTTGATAGCTGTGCCGCAGTATTATAGATACTTTTGCAGCTATCTTGTTTTTTTTTGTAATATTGTTTAACTAAAATGGTTCCAAAATAAATGTTTTTAATTTAATTTAATATTTGTAAATAAAATAAATAACAAAAACGCAATCAATTACCACTGTTACAATAAATAAAGTTACGGTAAATTTAATCTCACCTCATCAAAAAAAAAATCTAATCTCACCCCAAGTACTTCAAATTAAATTGTATTAGAAAAACAATGATTTATATAACAAGAATCACGAAACGTCAAAATAATTTCATTCAATTACGCCTGAACCAATGAACAGTAAATTTCAATAAACACAACATCTAGCTTTGACAGTTTCTTGCCTCTGAGCATCGAGTTCAATGACCTGTACCGACCTATGGAATCTATAAATCTCTAGTTATCTTCGGAAGTTCAACGTAATGGTTCAGCATAGTTATAATAACACAATGCCTTTGATTTTGACAGTTCCATTACTCAGGAAAGTAGGAAAGAGGATCTTAAAAAAAAGGTTAAAAAAGATTAGAAAACTGACAATTCATTATACTAACTGCGCTTTTGAACACTTTAAGAATTTAAACGTGATTCATGTTATAGTTCTAATCTATGATTCTTCAAAAGTGGCCTTTTTAGGCCAAAAAAAAGGCTTTTTTTAACGGATGGGAAATCATCAAATAACTTCCCTCGCTCTGGGTGGAGCGGGGTGAGTATCAGATTTTTAACTTTCCATGTTTCTTCCTTTAAATGGTGTTTATTTTGCAAGTAGGTTTTTACAAACACTTTTACACGTCTTTGTTTTTTTTTAAGCTAGATGAGGCCGGTGTTTCGTACCCGACTACTCTGAAAAGAAACAGCCGAAACAAACTCAAAGGTCATAGTCTCTTTTAAGGTCCAGACAAAAAAATCTTGTTCAACTTACATGAGGACTATGCAGATTAGTGTCTGAAATGGTCTTTTTAAGAAAGCACCACACAGATTGAGTGAACCTGTCCAGTCAGTGCAAGCATTTGTGAGTTATCGTGTAGCTCAACTCATAACCCAAGGAGCTCAACGACACGACGAACAATACCAAAAAAAGGACATTTGTGTAGGTCGCTTATAGTACTCAAACTGCCAGACAATAGTCAAAAAACAAATTAAATAAAAGAAATGATCCACATGGTCTTCACATTCACAATTAACAAATTAAAAAAAATATTTGAACCCCGACCAAAGCCTCGGTAGGGCGCGCAGCAACCTTACTTACTCCTTTTGCTTTTCAATTTTCTTTTTTTCATACGTCTTATCATTCACGCACGCGTTTCGTCTGCTAACCTTTTTGAAGAACAACACAGGTATGGTCAGTGAATGACGCTCTAGAGAAAGACTTTCAATAGATCTACTATATTCAATTGAATACACTGAAAGTGTATTGTAGTGGATTAGTTGATTTGTTTTTGTCTTTTACAGCGTCTCGTTATTGTAATGTACTACTTGCTGGCGTCTGCGGCTTCGCCCGCATGATCAAAAATAAGTATTCTATGTATTATTCCAGACTACAATTTACCTCTGTGCCAAATTTCATCAATATCCGTTCAGCCGTTTTGACGTGAAAGAGTAACAAACATCCATACATCCTCACAAACATTCGCATTTATAATATTAGTAGGATACTCATTTGAATGCGAACATTTTTTAGGATGTATTATTGTTTGTTTCTCTTTCACGCAAAAACTACTGACCAGATTTTGATGAAATTTGGCACACATATAGTTTACACATAGGCTAATTTTATACCAGTAATTAGTGAGATGTATAAAAAAACTACATCATTAGCTTAGATCGGTTTAATGGAGACAGACATGACAGATGCTCACCTGTCACAATAGCCAAAATGGCAGATCATAAACAATAGTTACTGGCCATACATTACAGTTAGATTTCGTGGGAAGATTACTGAAATCCACGCGGATGAATTGCATACACTGCTTGATGTGAAGTGGAAGAGCGGAGTTACCTAACACAAGCATCTCTTTGCTTAAAAGGTGATCTCCAAATCATGTAAGTTATAGGAATACTAGCTTTCGCCCGCGGCTTCGCTCGCGTTTAATTCGGAGTAACACGAATTAAACGCGAGCCCCTTTCCTGATTTACAGGTACCTGCTACTTGTAGTTTTTGCCCTAGCGCCTTATTTATTGTAATAGCAAAGCTAAGTTTTCCCTCATATTCACGTTTTTTTTTTTTTAAAAAATAAGTTTGCCATTTGTCCGTCTCTAGCGTCCCAACTATCTCTGTACCAAAATTCATTAAAATCGGTTTAGCCATGTAGGCTTGAAGACGTAACAAACAAACGCTTTCGCTTTTATAATAAGTAAGGATGTAATTGAAATAAACCTTTTTATTTTTTATGAAACCGCGGGGCTAAGTTAGTTTTGTATACTTCCCAGCCCGCTAGCCACATCCCGTCCCGGCTGATCATGTTACGTCTCTATTACTGCTACGGCCGGCTATCGGAAATCTGTAACGCCATACGATATGTCCAATTAACGGCCATGTTTCTTTTGAGGGTATATGTAAAAGGCCGAGCCAATTAAAACCGGATTTTTTGCAGCTTATTTCGATGTATTCTTTAATTAAAGTGTTGTGTTGTTTCCACTGCACGGACGTGTAATTTTGAGTACTCATGAATAATGTTGGAAATGAAAATTATCTGATGTTTCGTTTTACCCATTTTTAACTTTGCTTCAATAAAAATTGTAGTAAAAGTTTAAAAAAAACAGGTTCTCAATAGCCCAATATCTCCGTAACTAAAGTAGTTGCGGAGATAATGGGGGTCAAAATTCATTTTTTTTTTCAAATGTTTATTTTTTAGTCTTTATTTTAATGTCATAACTTTTCTTTAAATACCTCCCCGATCATCGTACTACACAATGTATCCGTCAGTACAATATTTTAAGTGCGTAACATTGAAACCGTAAAACGTAATTTTACGCCCCAAAAAAAACTTTCATTTCTCAGCAATATTTTTTGCGTAGTTACCTAGTTAGATGTACACAACGCATGGTTGCCGACTTCTTGAAGGGTTGTTACACGATGTGTAATTATACGGTTTTACGATAAATGGGCTTTCTGACACTAAAAGATTTTGAAATGCGAACCAGTAATACCCGAGATTAGTGCGTTTCACCAAACAAACTCTTTAGCTTTGTAATATTAAGTACTTATAGCTTAATTTAGATATCCCCCTAAAATGAGTGAACAATGTTTTACTTGTTGTTTTTGTTCCTTTCTGGGTACAAAACAAACAATCACTCAACACATTACTAGCGACTTCCAAGTCACATTTAACATTAATTAGATCAGCATTCCCTAATTTCGGTCCACCATACAAATTAAAATACAACACATAAAATTACACATTCGCACAAAATATTACCCCATAATCGGGGTACAGGGGAAATTAGCCGTGGAACCGGAATAAACGAGTTGTAACCGGCACAAACCAGTTTATACCGGATTAAATTGGTTTTAAATGTTCCTCTTTGTCAGATGATGATGAAGCCGTGCCCACGGGCGCTTGTCGAGTAATGTTTTTGCTTTTATTTTAAATGGAATATGTTGTTTTTCATATTATTGAACATGCATGCTCTGTACTTGATTAATAATTTTACAATATTGTAGTGCAAATAAAATGAACATTTAAAAGCTAGTGGAAAATTGACAGCACATTTTTGATGCGCACCCGTTACATACCGAGTTTCCGCCGTGCCTCGGATAGTACGTTAACACGTTAGCTGCGGCACCAATTTTTGCATACTTTCCGTTCCTGCGGCACGAGGTATAATCGGCCCGTACCGTGACCAGACGTTAGGGCGACACGCGGTCTATTAGACCCCACCTCCTTTTACAGACTAAAATCCATTTTCTGGCGCGAAATCAAAGATAAATGAGAATTTTGGTCCTTATTGATATAGACAGTGAATTGATGAACCCTAATCCACCGTCGCCCCGGGATCTGATGGCTAGTTTAGGAATTATTAGCAAAACAAAATATGGGATCTTATACACCTCGTAACGCACTGAAATAGGGCAAATTTTCGCTGCGATTAGTGATGGGAAAAATAATATCGACGTTTTTAAACTGTCTTAACTACGCAAGACTTGACCGATTTTGATCAATTATATCTCATTAGATCGTTTTAAGGGCAAAACCTGGCAAAACAACACAAAGCTATCAAAGGATACATTTTTTTTTAAATAATCTAAATTGTGCTTGAAGGCGCCATAAAGAAAAAAAAACCGGCCAAGTGCGAGTCGGACTCGCGCACGAAGCGTTCCATTCTATACCATTAAGAGGCACCTATACAGACTTATTATTGGAAAATAATGGATTACGGTTTATGCATAAGGTTTATCTTTCTATTTGTATATGAAAATCTTAATGCGGTTCACAGAATAGAAAAAAAGGCAACCAGAAGTAGAAAAGAAACTGTCCTATTTATTCTGCCTCGGGCTTTAAAAATACAATTATGTGCTCTCCAATCGACGTGATGCACAACACTGGTCGCGGGAAGCTCGCGTTGAGTGCGGTACGAGGTCAGGGGGGATATGGGACGTTTTAGCCTCGTTCCGCACTGCATTAAAATTATATTAATTCAGTGCGGCACGAGGCCTAAGACATCCGGTACCAAGGTAGGTACACCACCGAGTCCGGAACCATTAGTGATCTCAAATATATATTTATCTCTTTCCTACACTGGACCAAACCAAAGCTATGCCATTCGCACGACAGAGAAATTCACTTTTTTGCTTGCCGCACCACAGGGAAGTTGCATCAGGGGTGATTTAGGCCTCGCTTCGCACTTAACGTGTTAAGCTGTTGGTCCCTACTGTCATTTGTAGATCTGTGATAGTCGTTACAGATATGTAATCAGTGGTCCGACAGTCTGACAACTGATTGTCACTGTCCCCAAAAGACTGACCAACCATTCTTACCTTATTTCGTATGGCTCAGTATGAATTAGGTTTTACATGGAGCGACTGCCTTTCTGACCACAACGGTCAGAAAGGCAGTCGCTCCATGTGATATACTGGTATTCAGCTGCATCCGGAGACTGAAAAGCGACCCCTATATAGTTAGGAAAAGGCTAGGCAGAAGATTTTTAATATGTTAATTTTTTTGTAACAAATTCGGATAGCCTTACTAAAACAGCCACTCGTAGTGATCACACAAAGTGGAAGGAAGCCGGGGTTGCGAGTTGTTCGAAAGATATACCGCGGCCCCAGAACATAAAGGGCAAAAGAAGGAACATGGGTGGGTTTTAATCAGTAAAAGTCTGGCTCTCCCTTCGAGCGGGGCGCGATAATAATTGGAAACAATATAAAATGAAATTAAAACATTTGAGTACTAAGACACTTATCATTTTCATTTACAGACCTACGAAACAGTTTACAAGAATGCAAAAAGAACATACATTTAACTTTGTGTCTCTATATAAAATATTCTCTGAAATAAAAACTCATTCCACAACAAAGATAAAATAACGTGAGCACAAACAGTTTAGTGAGAAACCGGTCAACTGAACGTAGTCTGTAAACCATCATACGATGGTAATTGCTTTCTATTGTACCTTTCTATCTATCATCAAACTGTTGTGTGTCCTCTTTGACAGCTGTGTCGTAGTCCTCGTAATTGGATTCATATACAATAGATACATCATCATCTGCCTAGCCTTTTCCCAACTATGTTGGGGTCGGCTTCCAGTCTAACCGGATGCAGCTGAATATCAGTATTTTACATGGAGCGACTGCCTATCTGACCTCCACAACCCAGTTAGTACTGGGTAATGCGATACCCCTTGGTAAGACTGGTTGTCAGACTTTCGGAACACTGACTGCCTGTAACGACTGTCAAAGATCTACAAATGACAGCCGGGACCAACGGCTTAGCGTGCTTTCCGAGGCACGGAGCAAACTCGGTATGTAACGGGTGGTCACCCATCCACAGACCAACCTAGGCAAGCGCGGCTTAACCTAAAGATCGACCCGAGCGGCTGCTATTATTTATCCACGAGCTCCTCATATACTGTATCTATATATTATAATAGATACAGTGACAGTCAAAAGTGTTGATACAATATCGCACACCGAGATCTGAACTGGGACAACTCAAAAAAGGTTATTTTTAAGGAGACGAAAAAAACGTATTACTTTTTGTATGGCAAGTTATGAACATTAAAGGGGAATGCCAGGAAAATGCCTGAAATGAACAGCAACTCCCAATAGTGATAAATTCTATTTCGAATAAAATACAACTCATCAATTTATTCTTCAGTTCGTTTAGGTAGGGTATAAAGGTGATTATTATTTCAGTATTTATTTCGATTTCCGTCGTAGCACAGTTCTTCAATGACATTCAAGAACACTCATATTTGACATTACCACTACCGTCTGTGGTCTTTGTTAGACCATCCATCGACAATCAATCAGCAAACCGTAAAGTAGCTTCATAATTAATTATAATAACATATTTTATAAATCTCATAATCTAAGTATGCCAATCAAAATACATAAAATCAAATTATTTTTTAAAACTACAAAAAAGAAAATAACCTAGGCAGTATGAGATGTGTCCTTTGCCTTTACATGTTATGACGTTTAATTTTTTCAACATAAATAATTCATTGTTTTGCTTGTGTTATGTACGTTGAGTTATAACGATACTGTGTTTTATATTTATGATATTTTACGACGACTTTGGCCATATTTTAAGGATTTTGAAGTTCCATCTGTACATGATACCTATTTTTGAACCCGGACTGAAATTGGATCCGCTTAACACGACGACTTGGCTTTTTGAACACGGACTTTGAACCTGCTATAAATAAATAAATAAATATCTTGGGACAACTCACACACGGCTATCTGATCCCAAGCTAAGCAGAGCTTGTGTTATGGTAACCAGACAACTGATATACATACTTATATAATTTATAAATACATACATATTATAGATAAATCACACCCAGACACAGAACAAACAATCATGCTCATCACACAAAGTTTGTCCTGGGTGGGAATCGAACCCACGACCTCCGGCTCAGCAGTCAGGGCCACTAACCACTAGACCAACAGGCCCGTCAAAAGTGCTATATACGACGAGTCTGCTTGTGTTATGGACTTGTCCCCCATTTCTTTACAAAAATGGATTCTGTTCATTGCATTAATTGTTATCTCGATATAACACGAATGAGACGTAATCCTTTGTCAATGCAAAATGATGAAGTACGTTGTTTAATACAGCAATGGATAACACCGCAACTTGTATTATGTTTTGCTGGTTTTGTTTACATTACACGTTAAACACAAATCATCGAGTTATTAATAGTGTATAATGATGAATAAAGTAATAAAATGATTTGTGTTGAATTATTTTTTCAATCCTTTAGTAATCTTGAGACATAATAGGTTATGTCTCTCTTTTAGCAAAAATATTCTAAACAATGTACCTACTCCCTAGTTTTAGATGATTATTGAAATTGTCATTGAGTTTCGTTCGATTTGAAGGATAAATTGGCGTAGATTTCATTCTTGTCTATTTCAGGCATTTTTTTGTATGGGAGATGGGCATTCCCCTTTATTTTAGATAGATAGAATATTCTTTATTATGTACACCATTTAAATTAACAATGGGCGGTCTTATGGCTAAAAGCGATCTTTTCAAGATAATCTTTGGATGGATTAAAAGGAGGTAGAGAGACATTACTGTAGGTAGTCTGTGGTGTTCCATTATTCAAAACAAATAGCTACATTTATAAAAACAATTACTTATATATAAATACACCAGCTGTCGCCCGCGGCATCGCCCACGTGATATCGAAAAAGTATCCTATGTGTTATTCCAGACTATATACTCTGTGCCGAATTTCATCAAGATCCGTTCAGCCGTTTTGACGTGAAAGAGTAATAAACATTCGTCTCATCAGTATGACTCATACTCGCGCACCAAGGGTTCCATACAAACTTGCGACATAAACAGCTATATCTTTATAATGCCTAGACTTAGAGGGTTGGTTTTTTCCCAACACAAAGGGACTACATACTTGTACTCAAGTATGTAGTCCCTTTGTGTTACTACTTCCTTACTAATATTATAAAAGCGAAAGTGAGTTTGTTTGTTTGTTACCTCTTCACGCTGTAATGGCTAAAACGATTCTGATGAATTTTGGTACAGAGATAGTTTGGAACCAGGAGACGGACATAGGCTTTTTTTAAAGTGGGATATGAGGGAGAACGAGGGAAGAAAAGGGAAAACTTAGCATTGCTATTACAAATCAATAAGGCGCAAGAGCAAAAACTGCAGGTAGCAGGTACTGTGTTATACCGAATTTAACGCGAGCGAAGCCGCTGGCAAAAGCTAGTAAGCTTTAATGGCTAAACCGATTTTGATGAATTTTGGTACAGAGATAGTTGAGAACCAGGAGACGGACATAGGTTTTTTTTAAAGTGGGATATGAGGGAGAACGAGGGAAGTAAAGGGAAAACTTAGCATTGCTATTACAAATCAAAAAGGCGCAAGAGCAAAAACTGCAGGTAGCAGGTACTGTGTTATATACCAAATTTAACGCGAGCGAAGCCGCTGGCAAAAGCTAGTATGGTTATAATTTCGACTCGATACCTTTACATTTTTGCCAGATAAAGGGTCTTGACAGGAAAACATATGGACAACAAAGGGATCCAATAAGGGTTCTGGTTTTTTTTTCTTTTAAGGTACGGAACCTTACAATAATACTTGTAAAAACACCATGATTACCATCAACTTTTGCAATAAACAGTACACGTCACATTTTATTGAAACTGTTCGTGCACATTCCCAGATAGCTCTATTATATGTAGTTCGCAACCTCTCTGGGAAGATAAAGAAATAAGAAAGAAAACGTGTTACTGGAAAGTTATTTCATTTAGAATTACAAAGAGTGACTTTCCAATAGCGTGGATGTGATGGTTCCTTTTGAGGCACGTCACCCTAAAAAAGAAGTAAAATTATGTATATAATCGCAAAATAAACCTTGTAGAATCTCGTGTGTTTTACCCGGAGTAGAATGTTACACGTTTCGCTGCACCCAGACGCGACCCCGCAACCTCACTCGCGTGGAAAATATATTCATTGACGTCTAATTCACTTGTCTGTTCCCACTTCCCTTTTTACTCGGCAATGGATTGCGTTCTAATATTACATTGTCGGGCTCGTAGTTCGTAGAGAACGTAGATTTATCGTAGAGGGTCTACGGCGTAGCTGCTACGACGTGCTGCTCCGATAGTTGTTGGTTGAAAAGTTTTCTAGTTGTGAAGTTATTTTGATAAGTCATAATAAAATATCGTTATATATAGATAGATTTTAAAATATGTCTATTTGTCTGTTAAGTCGCCCCTGCTACGGTCGATCCGTGGATTGGTAACCACCAATTACATACTGAGTTGTAAACACGTTAAGCTTTAGATCCCGGCTGTCATTTGTAGATCTTTGACAGTCGTTACAGATATGTAGTCAGTGGTCCGACAGTCTGACAACAAGTCTTAACAAGGAATATGCAGGGTGGAATTTTTTTAAAGAGATTTTAGTCGGTTCGATTACCCGTGTGCGGCAAACGAATTTTTAAAAATCTCTGAATGCCGTTTTCTTTTTTTTTTAAATAAAGGTATGTTTTCTTTGAGTAAAATTTTCTATCTAAAGTATTAAGAGTACTACCCCTACAGGTGGCATTACAAAATTCCACCCTGTATACAGTATTATCCAGTACTAACTGGATTGTAGAGATCAATTAAGACTGGTTATTCAGTGTAACTCCGCTTGCCAAGCCATGCGTCACAATTATATCTCCGAAACATAATGTTTGTTGTCACACAAGTCATATTTCACGGTTGTTCCGTTTAATTGGAATTTGTTGGCGTGTTTAATTTTAAGGCAATTACACTAAAATATTATAGACTAACACGCATTAAAAATAAGTGATTAATTGTTAGGACGTTTTTATCACTCAGTACTAACTGGGTTGTGAAGGTCAGATTGGCAGTCGCTTCATGTAAAATACTGGTATTCAGCTGCATCCAGTAAGACTGTAAGCCGACCCCAACATAGTTGGGAAAAGGCTAAGCAGATGACGATGATTTTTTTAACCCTAAAAAATTATACAGTGCGCTGTGTGACGTCAATTGAAATACAAATACATATATTAAAAAATATGTGCTTACATCTTTTAGTAGCAAATCAATATTCGATAAGAAGTGTGAGATACTATCATACCAAAACTAAAACAACACGATTTGACGACACGGTTAGCGCAGTAGCTGAGCGATCGACTGCTGCCCTGCGTGTCGCGAGTTTGATCCCCGCACGGATCAAATATTTGTATGGCCTACAGATGGTTGTTCCGGGTCTGGCTGTTTGTGTATGTGAGTTTAAATGTTTGTAAACGCACCCACGATACAGGGGAAATCCTAATGTGGCAACGTTTTTTTTTTTTTAAATAAAGGCTGACATAAAATCACAAAAAAAAAACAGAAAATAAGTTTATTTTGTGAAGCGGGTAGTTTATTTTTAAAACTAGCTTTTGCCCGCGGTTTCGTTGGCGTTAATTGCGGGGTAACACAGTTCCCCTTTCCTGATTTGCAGGTACCTGTACCTATAGTTTTTGCCCTTGCGCCTTATTGATTGTAATAGCAAATCTAAGTTTTCCCTTTTCTGCCCTCTTTCTCCCTCATTACCCACTTTAAAAAAAATAAGGTTTAGTCATTAAAGCATGAAGACGTAACAAACAAATAAACAAAAAAGCTCACTTTTGCTTTTATAATATTAGTAAGGAGTAAGGATTTACGTGTTTTCTCACGTGATTGACTGAGTCTCAGTAGCAAGACAACACTTTCTCAAGCAAATGTCTCATTTCATTAAACTTTCAGTCGGAACCAAGACACCCCGTTCCTCACTTCCCAACACGACATCCGTCAAGCAAATCCAAGCAATAAATTTGTAAGTTTCATATGGAACTGTCAAAGCTTATCCAAGATTAGTGTAACGGCTCAAGGTGTGACTTCCAAACCCTGGCTGACTGCCAGCCGAAGTAAGGGGTTCCTTTAAATTTATAGCACAACTTTGGCAGAATTTCCTTCGCGATTTAGATACGAGTAAGTACCTACTTATAGGAAAAGGATTATATGTTAAATTACACCTGAGTTCCAGCGATTTTTTGGATTGGAATTAGATAAGGCTTTGATACTTAAATATATAAAATTCTTACTAATATTATTAAAGCGAAAGTGAGTTTGTTTATTTGTTACGTCTTCACGGCTAAATGACTAAACCGATTTTGATAAAATTTTTGTACAAAGATAGTTGGGACCCTGGAAACGGACATAGGCTAGGCTATGTCCGTCTAGGCTAGGTAGGGAAAAGGAGGAGAAAGAGGGAAGAAAAGGGGAGAGAAAGATATTTTTTTTCGATCATCACGCTGGAAAGTAAAGTAAGCGTTAGACCAAAGTAACTATGCCACGCGGACGAAGACGCGGGCGAAAGCTAGTTTATAATAAAATACCCGACAAAATGAAATGTTTTCCATTAAAAAAATTCAAACAGTATAGATAGACAAATGTTATTACTGTGTGGATGAATATTTAAATGATGATTGTTTGTAGGTATGAATAATTCTTATTTGTTTTCTTGATATCACGCGGGCAAAGCCGCGGGCGCCAGCTAGTTTTAGATACATTTATTTTTAGGTGAGTTTTTTTTATCTGGATTCAACCAATGTACGAGCTAATTCCATTATCGTTTTATTTTATTATTACGCTAACCTTAATAGCACTCTTTCTTTATATTCAAGGCAACGTAATCATTAAATTCTATGGCACAAAATAACTAGACACAAACCTACTCTTTCAGAATATAACACCTTGTATTGGATTTCTAACTCAGCAATTTAGTTCTCAAAGGAATCAAATTAAGATGTAGCTATTCGGGTTAAGGCGCTGACAGCTTCGGACAATGCGAACTGATAATCCTTATCCTTACTAATATTATAAAAGCGAAAGTGAGTTTGTTTATTTGTTTGTTACGTCTTCACGCCTAAATGGCAAAACCGATTTGAATTGAATTTTGGTACAGAGATAGTTGGGACCCTGGAGACGAACATAGGCTATTTTTTTAAAAAAAAGATTGAGATATGAGGGAGAAAGAGGGAAGTAAAGAAAAAACTTGGCATTGCTATTACAATAAATAAGGTGCTAGGGCAAAAAACTACAGGCCCTATAGCCAAACAGCACTCGGCAGCAGACGACAATCGTTATCGCTCAGCAGTCACTAATACATTTTCAACTTTATACTCTAGCACATAACGTTGAAAATCTATTGACGTATACATATCGTTTTCGTTTGTTTAGTTCGTTATCGCTCAATCGCTCAGCAGTCTTTAATAGATTTTCAACTTTATGCGCTAGGGTTTATAGTTGAAAATGTATTAGTGACTGCTGAGCGATAACGATTGTCGTCTGCTGTCGTCTGCTGTTTGGCTATAGGGCCAGGTGGCAGGTACCTGTTAATCAGGAAAGGGGAACTGTGTTACCCCGAATTTAACGTGAGCGAAGCCGCGGGCAAAAGCTAGTTTACTATAACATGAAATAGGCTGGAGTCTATGGTTGAGTGAGATAGTATGTCCCTTTCGTACGGTATACTGACCTCAATAAGGACTCTGAAGTCGTTTAGTAAACCGTGCTGAAGGTTAACTCATGGACTGACGGATTTTAAGGGTTCTGTATATCAAAAGGAATAAACGGATCCTTCATAGGATCACTGTGTTGTCCGTCTGTCTGCCTGTCTGTCAAGACCCTTTATCTCGGGAACGCGTAAAGGTGTTTTTTTTTGCGGATGGGAAACTATCAAATAGCTTCCCCCGCTCTGGGCGAAGCTGGGGAGAGTGTCAGACTTGTACTGGCTAAAACCCACCCATGTTCCTTCTTTTGCCTTCTATGTTCCGGGGTCGCGGTATCTCTTTCAAACAACCCGCAACCTGACGCGTAGGGGACTCAAGTTGAAATTCTCATAAAAACCAAATACAAGTCTTTCTCACAAAAACCAAATACTCTCTGTGTGTGTGTGTGAATCTACAAATAGTCTGTGATCCCTTAGAGCTGTGAAAAAATCAAATCTCCTAATCTATGCAGTCAAAGATATGGCCGTTTATATCGCAAGTTTGTACTGAAACCTCGATGCGCGCGTCCGATTCGCACATGGTCGGTGTGGTTTTAATTTCAACTCGATACCTCCACGCTGAGATAAAGACTCTTGACAGACAGACAGATCGACGGTCCCTACGTACATAAAGACATGTCGAAAATGGCATTTTTTTTATTGTATCATTGGCTTTAGATTATCTATGCGCACATGCTGACATACGATTTTTATTTTTATTTAATTTATTTACCTTGTATTAGAAATCGTATAAGAGAACAAGTCTTATAAATACAACGAATAAGTGTCGTAGAAACGATCATCTCTCAGGTTTTCTAAGAAACCGTGAAAAAATTAAATATTTATGTGTAAATGGCATCATAAAGCTCTTAAATTTGTTAAAATATTGTAGAAAGAAAATATTTATTATTGCTCATAGAATTATTTCTAGGGCGCGTTGAACACAAATTAAGCCCTCCTGTAAACCTCGGTTTTTGACTTAACCTTATGTACGTAGGGACCGTCGAGATGGACAACAGAGTAATCCTTTTAGGGTTCCGAATTTGAGGAACGAAACCCCTTAAAAACAAAAACTTATATCTTCTATGTAAGACAAATCGTTCAATGATTCCATTTCCCAAACTTTGATCAAATTGCAAGTGACACCGTCATAATTGCAAACTACCAGTCTCATAAATAAGCGCAAACATAGCTTATATTAAAAATATCAAGCACAATAAAATAAAATTTCCCTTTGCGTGTCCATGTTTTCACAAAAAAACACTGTGCTATTGAAATTGTATTGCACTTGTAGTACTACACAGTGGGCTGTTCTGGATATCACGGGACAAAAGTCCGTAGTGGTATGTAGCTTTGACACGGACGTTATATTCACTGGGACCGATGAAAGACGGCTGGGAACGAGTACAGTGGCAACGAAATAGGCGATTTTTGATAAGCGTGCAGTACAGTTGCAGAGTATCTGGTCTAAACAAAAAGTGCTATAAGGCTAGGGTTGCCTAGCAGGCCCCTCTGCTTTACTGACAACTCTTTGAGGCCCGCGTGGAACACTAACGCACCGTCGACATGGCCTGTCGTCAATAGACGGACGGACGGTGAGCTAAATATTGCTCACAGTCCACAGGTCCACATCTACGGTGGCCGGGAGTCGTCTCGCGGCGCCCGACACCCGGGGCGTCTCCCGCGGTGGCTATATTTTTTTGAAAACACCCAGTTCCTTCCCTCAAATGTCCGGCCAACTCCTTCGCTAGCATGACTGCTTCGCAGAAGGAGGTAAAATAATCTCGAACGTCAGCGCAACCAAAGCCAATATACTATACTAGCCTATTACTGTCCCACTGACACGCAAGAGAGAGAAGGTTTTGGGCTAACACGGCCATTAATCCTTACTAATCCTTACTTATCCTTACTAATATTATAAAAGCGAAAGTGAGTTTTTTTGTTTGTTTGTTTGTTACCTCTTCACGCTTTAATGGCTAAACCGATTTTGATGAATTTTGGTACATAGATAGTTGGGAACCAGGAGACGGACATAGGCTAACTTTTTTGAAAAAAAAGTGGGATGTGTGGGAGAAACAGGGAAGAAAAGGGAAAACTTAGCGTTGCTATTACAAATCAATAAGGCGCAAGGAGAAGTGTGTTACCCCGAATTTAACGCGAGCGAAGCCGCGGGCAAAAGCTAGTAATATTATAAAAGCGAAAGTGAGTTTGTTTGTTTGTTTGTTACCTCTTCACGCTTTAATGGCTAAACCGATTTTGATGAATTTTGGTACAGAGATAGTTGGGAACCAGGAGACGGACATAGGCAATTTAAAAAAAAAAAAAAGTGGGATGTGAGGGAGAAAGAGGGAAGAAAAGGGAAAACTTAGCGTTGCTATTAGGTACAAATCAATAAGGCGCAAGGGGAACTGTGTTACCCCGAATTTAACGCGAGCGAAGCCGCGGGCAAAAGCTAGTTCAGTATAAACAGATATTCAAAATCTCCATTTCTAAGGCCACAGGTCGCGCAAGTGTCCTCCGCTCTCAGTTCGAGATCGCGCCGAGTTTGCTTTGATTACGCTTCTTTATCTCTGTCTACCCCAGTCCCTAGTACCCTCCACGGACAAAAGAGTTTGCCGAATCGTCCCGTAACAGCTCACAATATTATATATGACGGTACATGTCACCGGTCTACGAAATACAAACGAGTAGGCCCGAAAACCGGCCAATCTTGCGGCATAAACGGCCTTTTGACTGAGTACAATTTTACTGGATATAAGTCTTATGAAGCGATAATAAGAATACGAAAAATAATTTAAAAAACTAGCAATTTAAGATTGGAAATATGAAAAAAACCGACTTCCAAAAAAACATTAATACAACGGAAAATAAATTGACTTCCGGAAGTCAATTAATTTTCCGTTGTTTTTCTTATTGTCGTTTCATAAAGATAAGATAAAGATAATTTTATTTTGCAAACATGGGTAATGATGAAAAAAATATATTGACAAGTTCAGCCATATTTTACTACACAAAAGTTTTAAAACATTCAACTTGTACCTAGAAAACACTTAGAATATTACACAACAATTTGTAAATATTACACAAAAAAAACTATGTTCTAATTTAAAAAAAAAAAAGATAAGACTTATATCCAGTAAAATTGTACACTGCATAATTGAAGATAGAGAACTGTTAATTGTCAGTAAACTTGACAAAGCCTGTGATGTAACGAGTTAGTTCCTCATCCACTCTGTGTGTCGGTTTACCGACAATCCGACAAAGTTGGTGTTGTGTGTTGTTGGATAATCCGAGCAGTTGAACACTTTGTAAGAGTTTATTAGTGGCGGCAGTGATCTGTAGTCTTTTTTGGGGTGGGTAATCATCAAATAACTTCCCCCGCTCTGGGCGGAGCGGGGGGTGTGTCACACTTTTGACGGGCCTGTTGGTCTAGTGGTTAGTGGCCCTGACTGCTGAGCCGGAGGTCGTGGGTTCGATTCCCACCCAGGACAAACTTTGTGTGATGAGCATGATTGTTTGTTCTGTGTCTGGGTGTGATTTATCTATAATATTATGTATGTATTTATAAATTATATAAGTATGTATATCAGTTGTCTGGTTACCATAACACAAGCTCTGCTTAGCTTGGGATCAGATAGCCGTGTGTGAGTCGTCCCAAGATATTTATTTATTTATTTATTTACTTTTACTGACTAAAACTAACACCCATGTTCCTTCTATTGCCCTTAAAGGTGCTCCCTCACCGGGAGCCTCCCTTACGTCTTCACGCCTAAATAGCTAAACCGATTTTGATGAATTTTGGTACAATGATAGTTGAGAGGAAGGAGGAGACATACACAGATAATATATTTTTTTTAAAATGAGTAATGTGAGTAGAGTGAGAAAGAGGGAAGAAAAGAGAAAACTTAGCTTTGCTATTACAATCAATAACGTGCAAGGGCAAAAAGTACAGGTAGCAGGTAGCTGCAAATCAGGAGAGGGGAACTGTGTTACCCCGAATTAAACGCGAGCGAAGCCGCGGGCAAAAGCTAGTATAACATAAAACCAAAAATTAAATTATATTAAGAGACATATACTAGCAATATATAAGTTGAAATACTAACACAAATATCTTTAAACATTCGGGTTGTCTGGCTTTTATTTATTTAACACTATCAATATCTATTAATATTTGAACACCAGGCGTTTAATATCAAGGACAATTTACGTCATCGTCTCTATTATGACGTCACAATCTAGTCTGATACAGAACGCCTATTAACTTAAATAAACTTGATATTAGCACGTAGACTTTTTACTTAGCAGCTGACCTTAATATAGGTACACAAGGGTAGGTTAAGAAAGCTAAGCGAAGAGGGAGAAAAAAGGTGCGTACTTAATTTAGGTAAAATATTATCTGCCTAAAATTTAGGTTAGGCTTAGGCCATAGTTTTATTATTTGCTTGTTTATGGTTATAGAGAGATAGGGAACTATGTATTTGAACATAAAATTATCTATACTAAAAGATAGTCAGCGTATCATAACTGCACTGTAGCAAAGGTTACCATGACATCTTATTGCAGTTCTTATTCCTGTGTGAGAAAGAGATGGTGCTAGACTCCCTGTATAGCTCTGTCTCTTTCCCTCAGTGGAATAAGTTCTGCTTTAAGACGTCATGCTAGGGTAGCAGGAGCATTCTTTAATTGGTCAATAAGCGTCAATTCACAATACTACAACAGCATCTCCGACCATTTTAGGAATTTTAACGTGATTCATATTATTAATCATGATTCTGCCCAAGTGGCCATTTTAGACCCCCTAAACTGCAAACAGTGAATAAAATATGTTTGTAAAGCTCCTAAATCGATGAATCACGACTCTCGGCGATGGAAGCTCAAGAGTGTCCCGTGAAATTCAAAATTGCTTTGCAATTTCCAGTGCCAGGTTACATGTTGATCCAATTATAATTGCGACCGTAAAAAATATGGCTTTACAGAGTTATAATAATTAATATCATCAATACAACCTTGTACGTTCCTCCCAGCATATGTACTTGATGACCATTTAATTAATGACCATTCACTTAACCATTTACTTAATGACCATTTCATGTCGAGATTACCCATTATATTCTTAATAGACTAAACATCTATTAATATCACCCCAAAATCAAATATCCTGCCGCATAGACCTATTTGTCGAATTCTTAACACTGCATGCATAGGCATCACAAACAAGGTATTGTTTGAGCACCGCATCGCAAATTCCATTACGTGTTAAAAGCTCCCAAATTGAATTCGTAAGGCACTGTATTTGTGTGATCGAACGTTCGGCGATAAGTCTGCAAACAACGTGCCTATACACACGCTCGTCTATAGCCATCCACGCTTTGTCACTTATTTTGTAATGGCACCTGGAAATTGATTTAAACGTTAAATAAACAGGAAGGGCTAGTAACTGTATTGTGATTTGTGAAGGAAGTCGCTCGGGGTAAGCTATTAGTATGCATCAACATTCGCCTAAACAGTTTTACAGATGGTTGTCACATTTTTTTTCGGATTTTAAATCACCAATTAACTTCCACCGCTCTGAGTGGAGCGGAGGAGAGTGTCAGACTTTTACTGGCTTAAACCCACCAATGTTCTTTCATTTACAGTTTGTGTTCCGGGCCCACAATTAGGCATATAATAGTTTATCAACTAAGACGTGCCCCTAATTTCTAAATATAGATTCCAGACTGCATAAAAGCTCTCAAATATACAATATGTTAGTTTAAACGAGGGACGTATTCAAACCCACAATAGTGCATACTTACATGATACTAATAAAAATATGAACAAAAAAAAAACACTTATAAATAAAAGACAGAACCCTACCAAAAATTTCGCATAAGTCTCGCAACGTGTATATACCCTTGCGCTAGCGATTTAATACTATCGCAGAACATGTGTGCGTGTCAATGACCTTTAGGTATAATCCATTTTCCCTTCATACTTTAAACCTGGCTTAGGACGCCTTTTCGGTAGAATCGGCGCGTAGGTATTTTGCCGCGTGATTTACTTCACTGTTTACAAGTTTACTACTCTCGCGCTCAGTGTTCATGAATAATGTATTTTATTGGACAATTACGTCAGAAATTAAGGTTATAGGTTTTTTACATATTTGGGACGAGAATCTAATACTGAATACCCTCCCTCAATAAGTCCCTCGTTTAACCTAACACTCTGTATTAGGGAATAATCAACAGATATGTTCTCATTACTTGTTGCCATACCAACCCCTTTGCTCGAAATATTTCAAAATGAAAATCGCTAATCTGCTTACAAGATTTGAGTTTGTAATTAATTAGTAAGTACACAATATTTCAGTGCTGTTACGTGGAAAATCACGATGACAAAGGAGAATATTAACTTTGAGGTACCGCTTGCTAATTTAATAAACGTGCAGGTTTTAATTAGTTCAAATCTTGTAGTACCTTTACAAATAATTGGCGCACCGGTTAAGCGACTGGCTCGATCCCTGCACGGAACAAATATTTGTGTGACTGAGAGGTAGTTGTTCCGGGTCTGGCGGTTTGTATATGTGAGTTTAAATGTTTGTAAACGCACCCACGATACAGGAGAAATTTCTAATATGAGGCACGTTTTTCAAAAATAAAATGATTTTAGAATAGACGATCCGTAAAACATGTACCCAAATGATAATTTTGCTTAGGACTTTCACGCGTATCTTAAAGCATACTGTATCGAATGTAAAAAGACTTTAGAGACGACACATCGGTTGGAGTGGTGATGTTTCCATGAAAATATAGGTAGTTTATGAGTTATCTTCTACTAGCTTCCGCCCGCGACTTCGTCCGCGTGAAATAGTTACTGTGGGCTAACGCTAACTTTAATCCGCGTGTAGATCGAAAAAAAAAATATCTTTCCCCCCTTTTCTTCCCTCTTTCTCCCCATGACG
This sequence comes from Ochropleura plecta, assembly GCA_905475445.1. Taxonomy (NCBI): domain Eukaryota; kingdom Metazoa; phylum Arthropoda; class Insecta; order Lepidoptera; family Noctuidae; genus Ochropleura; species Ochropleura plecta. The sequence continues at coordinate 14,569,219 of FR997739.1, forward strand.
ATTTTTTTTAAAAAAATGCCTATGTCCGTCTCCAGGGTCCCAACTATCTCTGTACCAAAATTCATCAAAATCGGTTGGGGCATTTACGCGTGATGACGTAACAAACAAACAACTCACTTTCGCTTTTATAATTATTAGTAAAGATAATACATATTATTTCATCCAATTAATCTGGATGGTAAACTTAGGTATATCTTATAGTAGAAATGAAAAATGAATACTCGATAAGAATTTGTGTAAGATAACATCAATCCACAATTAAAAAGGTTGACATAAAAAAAAAGTTTTTGCAAAAAAGATGGAAAATAAGTTTACTTACGGAAGTCGGTGGCAAAAAAATCGATGAATCTAACAAAAGTCACCGACTTCCGAAATGAAACTTATTCTCAGTCTTTTTTGCGAGATTCAAAAAGTAAATTTTAATTTATGTAGTTTATTTAAGCGACTCGAAAAGTTACATAATGAAGGCGTCATCAATCACAAAGTATGAACACCATTTCAAACTGTTTTTGTTCAGATTGGAACCGATAAGCAGTGGCCGTGACCAAAGACAAACTGTGTTAAAAGGTTCAAACTCTATTACGTATGAGTGAGCTATGGTCAAAACAAAAGTTGTTACTTCATACATCCTGTTATCTGATACCTGTATTAGGGCTGGCAGGAGGAGCTCGTGGATAAATAGTTAAAGCCGCTCGGTCCGATCTTCAGGTTAAGCCGTGCTTGCCTAGCTTGGTCCGTGGATGGGTGACCACTCAGTGCATACCGGAGTTTCCTTAAAATCATTTTTTTATGTCACAAATAGGCCTACATGGGCACTTATAAAACGTCGAGAAAAGGTGCACGGTTCGGTTTGGTCGTTTCGTATGGAGAAGAACAAGCAAGAAACTCTCCCCCGCTCCGCCCAGAGCGGAGGAAGTTAGTTGATAAGGATTTGCCATCCGCAAAAAAAATAGCAAAGGTTCAAATGTTCAGAGTTGTGTCCGCATCAAATACCTATGTTATGAGATTGATTATGATGTTCTTACATAGCCACTTTGGTGGTGAACTGGTGATGGTTTTATAACCATCTAAAACACACAGCCCAATAGGCCGATGTACTAGAGAAACACTAACTAACTGATAGCCAACTAGTCGCTACGTAGATAATAGGCGCTTGGGTCGTCATTGCTACATAGTTTGTGATCGAACGCAGTTTGATAACACTGTTCACTGAACTAGTTAATGGGTTATGAGTTTATGAGGTAAGGAGACACTCCATTGTAGATCTTAAATTTAGCAGTCTAGGATCTAAAATTTATTACTAACTCTTTGTGCATGAATTTGAGCCTGCTGTGTAAGAATACAACAGACTCAAACTCAAAGCATTTATTTCAATTAGACCACTACAGTCACTTTTGAATGTCAAGAAACAAAATGATAAAGCTACAGTCTCGGTCACAAGGCATAATAACTTGTGAAAGTACTGTAGTTGCCCATTCCAAAGCGTTGATCTTTATGGAGAAAACTGTGTATGAAAATGTAAATGTCTATCCTATGTGTTTTGTATTAATCCAGGTTATAAATAGAGATGGGATATTCAGATTCATATTTAGTTAAAGTTGAATTTGCTATTATGGAAAGTACTTTTTATTTAATTACAATTTATTTAAGTGTCTACATTATTCTAAATTCGACACAAATGACTGTTGCCCTGTTACAACGTAATATAATTTTATTGCTTTCCCTACTTATATTGTGAAAAAAAATCACTGATAATAAAAAAAAACATTAAACATTACATTTAAAAAAATACCTTATTCGATTAAAAAAAACCGGCCAAGAGTGTGTCGGGCCACGCTCAGTGTAGGGTTCCGTAGTTTCCCGTCCGTCACAATATACCGGACAAATCAAAATCAAACCTCGTCGACTAATTAGATTATGCATGCACTCATAAATAAAATTACGAATATATTTAAGTGCAACTTACTTTACCACGGTAGGTCATGAAAGCACGGAAAATCTTAACATCGACTTTTAAAAAAATGACGTCATTACGCAACGCCATCTATCAAACCATTTATGAACTGGTTTTTACCTTAACATTTTGATGTGTAAAAAAATGAATTTTAGTTTTGTTCTAAATTGCCTTAGCATGTTCTTGATAGAAGTTTTATGTAGTTATAAGATACCGCCAATGCCAAGGAGAGACCAACCGAACAATTCGGTAATACCCGATCCAATGTAATAAGTACCTACAGCGCCATCTCTCGGGGAATTGGGTTACTAATTAATACAAAGACGTGCAAGAAGCTTTCGGTGGTAATTTTGGATTGCGAGAACCGATTTCAATAATTCTTTTTTGTTTGAAAAAAGATACGTTCAGGACAATAAAATATGTAAACGAAGTTAAAAAAAAAATGCTTGCATATACGATTATAAAACTTAGTCCAGAAATTATTTTGTACAACTTTTATGTCTTTTTTGTACAAAAACTGTTGTGTCAATCAAGTTCAAAATAATTTTCCTAGAAAGTTCTTATAAAGTTCTACTTTTCAGATTTTTTTCATATTTTCTAAACTTATGGTTCAAAAGTTAGAGGGGGGGGGGGACACATTGTTTTTTACTTTTGGAGCGATTATTTCCGAAATTATTGACATTATCAAAAAATGATTTTAGTAAACCCCTATTCATTTTTAAATACCTTTCCAACAATATATCACACGTTAGGGTTGAAATTAAAAAAAAAATCACTTCCCACTTTACATATAGGGTGGCTACCCTAATAAAACATTTTTTTCCAATTTTTATTTTACCACTTTGTCGGCGTGATTGATATACATATTGGTACCAAATTTCAGCTTTCTAGTGCTAACGGTCACAGAGATTAAGCGAGGACGGACGGACGGACGGACGGACGGACAGACAGACATGGCGAAACTTTTTCATTATAATACCTAACAAGAACATTGCCTGTCTGAGACCTACTAGATTGTCTTAATGAACTTAGAAACCGCAATTTAAACAGGGCAAAACTAAATTTAATCTCGGCCAACATAGACTGAGCGTCCACGTTTGAATCTGTGTAATACAGGACCCGCCTAAACCGTGTTGGCACCTTGTAATGTAAACTAGTGAATCCTTGTGACTCGCTAAACTTGCTAATTGCCAAACTCCCGATTAATTCAGAACCTAGATCATGTTTCTTAAATCTTTTTAGTGCCAAAGATATTTAAAAGAATTATAGAGCGGATATCCTTACTAATATTATAAAAGCGAAAGTACAAGTGTCATTTATTTATTTAAACTCTTAATAACATTTATTCATCAGATAAATAAATTAATTACTGAATATATACAACCTATAAATAGACACAAACTAATAATAAAAATATATACAAGTAAAAAATGGAAAATTACAGGGCGTCAAAAAATTCGTCCGTATCGCCGTCAACAGGTAAAGTGCCCAGAAGGCTGGCAGCATTACCGCGTTGGATGGCAATGCTTATTTTTTGTGCAAAAAACAGGCCAGCCCTCTGGTCACGAGAAGAGTCGACCAACCGCTTGGCGATTTCTCGAAATACTACATGGGCACTCGGACCCCATGGCCCTAGTGTTTCAACCCCAAACGGCTCAAAAACATAACTACCAATCAAATTGTGATATTTGCGCCGTTTGAGGTTTTCAGCACCTGCAGCAGCAGCTCCAGCGCAACCCACCGTGCTAGGAAGATGGGATGGTGCAAGGGTGTCGACACAAGTTGCATCCCACACCAAAGATCTACCCAACTTCCATGGCATTATGGTCATACCATCTGGTCTCTTTCCATCGACGCGTACCAAGCCAGTTGGTTCTAAAACAGCTGGAACCCCGGCAGTGGCAAGAGCGCGACGGATGAGATCATTAATGCAAGCGTGCCGCGCAATACGACCTGCACTTTTACTGCAGGAAAGGCCATGGTGTCCGAGGCAGTCGACTGATTCCCCACATTGACAGCGATGCGGAGCCCCACAGAGAGCACCCAATCGCAAACACGTAGCGAGCCGGAAGGTTGTGTCACCCAACAAAGTACCTATGTTAGGTGACGGTAACGCCTGTAGCCAGAGGCCCGATTCCGAGGTCCGAGCGAAAGTGAGTTTGTTTATAATAATAATAATAAATAAATATCTTGGGACAACTCACACACGGTCATCTGATCCCAAGCTAAGCAGAGCTTGTGTTATGGTAACCAGACAACTGATATACATACTTATATAATTTATAAATACATACATATTATAGATAAATCACACCCAGACACAGAACAAACAATCATGCTCATCACACAAAGTTTGTTCTGGGTGGGAATCGAACCCACGACCTCCGGCTTAGCAGTCAGGGCCACTAACCACTAGACCAACAGGCCCGTTTGTTTGTTACGTCTTCACGCCTAAATGGCCAAACCGATTTTGATGAATTTTGGTACAGAGATAGGGGTATGATTTAAGCTGTCACCAATTTAATTCATTTTGTGTTTCTTAAATTATAGGGTTTGCCCGCAAAATAGTAGATTTGTCACCAAAATGTAGTCACCAAACAATGTAAAATCAATTCCACAATAAATGACATAAAATCATGGAGATGTAGGGTCTAGTACCAAATAATTGTTTTTGTATATATTATAATAGGTTTGTCCTAATAAGCATTTAAGCAAACTAATTGAAAGAGATCACCAATAAACTATAAAAATCTCTTTTTTCTATCAATGCAAGTCGATTCTGGATTCGTAGGAGGTCATAGTTTTAACCTAACCTAACCTAGCCATTTCTGCCATCTGCGCCAAGCGATCGATTTATTTGGTGACAGATCTACCATTCTGAGCACCAAGCTATTATTTAAGTAATAAAACTATTATTATAAGAACGAAGTTTATATTCATGTAATGCACTACAATTTTATTGGTGATCCATCTCATATTTTACACATTATATTAACAATAATTTGTTAATTCATACCTGGGAACACTCTTTGTTTATCTGAGAACGAAAATATTTCGTGCCGATAGATCTATTTATTAGGTGATACAACTTGATGACAAATATAAATTTTGGTGACAAAAAATATAGTTCCCCAGAGATAGAGAATAGACCTTGGAGACGGACATAGGCTAAAAAAGTGAGAAACGGGGGGAAGAGGGAAAAAAAGGGGAGAAATAAAAATATTTTTTCGATCATCAGGCGGGTTAAAGTTAGCGTTAGTCCAAAGTAACTATGGCACGTGGACGAAGTCGCGGGCGGAAGCTATTTGAAAATATTTCTATTTAAAAATTTTGATACCCAAAATTTTCGATTTTGACACACGAATGCTACCTGACGAGCGGGCGTGTAACACTAGACAGAACGATTTGTTACCAAGTAGTAACAAGTATTGGAATACAATATTCTTCGTCTCGTCCCGTCTATCACTCGTAAATAATTGAATGTCTGGTGTGTGTGTGTGTGGGTGTGTTACGAAACCGATTTTAATGCAGTTTTCAGCAATAGATAGCACTATCCTTACTTCCTTACTTATATTATAAAAGCGAAAGTGAGTCTGTTTGTTTGTTTGTTTGTTTGTTACCTCTTCACGCTTTAATGGCTAAACCGATTTTGATGAATTTTGGTACAGAGATAGTTGGGAACCAGGAGACGGACATAGGCTATTATTTTTTTAAAAAGAGTGGGATATGAGGGAGAAAGAGGGAAGAAACGGGAAAACTTAGCGTTGCTATTACAAATCAGTAAGGCGCTACCGAATTTAACGCGAGCGAAGCCGCGGGCAAAAGCTAGTATATTATAAAAGCGAAAGTGAGTCTGTTTGTTTGTTTGTTTGTTTGTTACCTCTTCACGCTTTAATGGCTACACCGATTTTGATGAATTTTGGTACAGAGATAGTTGGGAACCAGGAGACGGACATAGGCTTATTTTTTTTAAAAGATTGGACTATGAGGGAGAAAGAGGGAAGAAACGGGAAAACTTAGCGTTGCTATTACAAATCAATAAGGCGCTACAGAATTTAACGCGAGCGAAGCCGCGGGCAAAAGCTAGTAAATAATATAATAACATAATATAATATATTGCATAGCATTCTATCTATTGCTGAAAACTGCTATTAAATCCGTTGAGTAGTTTAAAAGATTTAAGCGAACAAACAGCGGAAGTGACTTCATCTTATACTATGTAAAGATGTGATTGACGATAGCGGCTGCAATGCTGACGATGTCGGCACGGTTGGCGCAGCGGCTGAGCGATCGACTGCTGCGCTGCGTGTCGCGGGTTCGATCCCCGCACGGAAAAATATTTGTATAGCTTACAGGTAGTTGTTACGGGTCGGTCTAGCTGTTTGTGTATGTATGTGAGTTTTAATGTTTGTAAACGCACCTGTATGCCATTCAGATATTTGAATGGCATACAGGTAGTTGTTTTGGGTCGGGCTGTTTGTATATGTGATTTTATATGATTTAATTGATATTATTTATATGACATGTTTGTAAAAGCACCCACGATACAGGAAAAAAATCTAGTGTGGAGCAACGTTTAATTAAAACAAAACCTTATTATTTTTGTTTGGTTTTAAATAGTGACCCTTTGAAAAACTTAGTGTGATAGGTAGTAGTTCTAGATAGTCTTATTATGAATGAAGCATCCTGGAAAAACGCATTTTATCTTAACCGGTTTTGACCGATTAACAGTTTTGCGCGTAACATATACCTATTGTGTAATAAGCTAACAATTGTGTGATCAAAAACCATGAATCTTTGAGAGCGAGCGATAAAATAAAATGAACCTAGTCAACGACGAAATAAAACACACTTTTAACCCTAGAACCGTACCCTGGGGTACAAATGAAAAAAAAAAACTAAAATCTTTAATAACTTTTTACCAATACGACGCTTTGTTTTGTGCGCCGGTGTATTTGCGGGAAGCGGGGAGACGCCGCGATACCTCATGGTCGAGCGGCAGTGCTCGCTGAGTTGACCTGGCAAGCTGCATGTGGGGTATACCACCACCCCAAGGTACGATCAACGTCATCATCATCTGCCTAGCCTTTTCCCAACTATGTTGGGGTCGGCTTCCAGTCTAACCGGATGCAGCTGAATATCAGTATTTTATATGGAGCGACTGCCTATCTGACCTCCACAACCCAGTTAATACTGGGTAATACGATACCCCTTGGTAAGACTGGTTGTCAGACTTTCGGAACACTGACTACCTGTAACGACTGTCAAAGATTTACAAATGACAGCCGGGACCAACGGCTTAACGTGCTTTCCGAGGCACGGAGGAAACTCGGTATGTAACGGGTGGTCACCCATCCACAGACCAACCTAGGCAAGCGTGGCTTAACCTAAAGATCGACCCGAGCGGCTGCTATTTATTTAGCCACGAGCTCCTCAAGTACGATCAACGTAAGTATTTATAAACGAATATTTGTTTTTTAATTTAGTTTTTTTGTGTCTTTCAGTTGTTTTTTTTTAACATGAATTTATCAAAAGTGTGTGTAATAATTGTGTATACATAATTATCTAACAAGTGCAGTTTTTTTATGTTTTAAAGAGGTATTTCATTGGATATTCATTTTGTGTTTTTCTTTATTGTATTTTTTTCAGATGACTTCACATAAAAAATACGACATACAAAATATTCTTTTGGAAGAAGAAGATGGAGATGATCTGGTTTTGTATAAGGCGTCAGAAGATGAACAGGATGAAATTGTTGAAGACTTTCGCTTTGAGGAGGAAGTAGCGAGCACGCAAAGTGCAGATGGTGACGAGATAGAATCTCTTCAACTTTGCCGAGGTCCCTACAAATAAGTATTGGAGATATATTAGGCAAACAAAGACCGATACCTGCGGCAACCTCTTCAGCTCCGAAATCTGGAAGGTGCTATTTCTGCCCAAGGTCGGCAGACCGTAAATCTCGTGTGCAATGTGCAAGTACAATTATTTTATTTTTAATGACCACTAAAGCAAGATATGCCAAAATTGTTTGTAATTTCCTAATTGCCTTATATTTTAACCAATGAGACTGAAAATAATGAAAACAAACATGATTATGTAAGATGATTTTTAATAAAAGTTTATTATCTTTTGTAAATAGCGTTTTTTTTATTGGGGTACAGGAGTACCCCAGGGTACCGTTAATTTAATTTTAATATGGGTACGGTTCTAGGGTTAAACGTCAAACTTTAAAACAAAAGAAATGGTCCCGAGGTTCCAGTTGTCACTTTCTTTCGTAGGCCACCTTTTTGTGAAGTTATTCTCCAGAAATATATCAGACCTTAATGCCACATTATGCAAATGTAACGGATAATGAGAATGTGGACGTTTTGGTCTGTTTGTCACGAACAAATAGAAGTTAATGAGCCATTTCAAGTAACTACTATGCGACGTCAAGATGAGGTCACGGAAATGTGTTAAGAGGACCTATTTGGGTTGTAGAGTAAAATATCTCTTTCTTACCGTAAAGTACCCATTTTAAAGGAAATATGATGCCCAGAATCATCGACAAAAGTTGTGTACAGTAAGCTAAGTAACTAACCAGTCTAGACAAATACCTACAGTTGAATTTCTCTTAAAAATCCATGAATGTTTTTGAATAAAGTTAAATTTATTTGAAAGAAAACACGAAAAGGTAAGGTTTAAGGTTCATGGAATTAATTAAATATCAGTTGAAAAAAAAATTAACTATATCTGACGAGCGTGGTTACTTATCTTTTTAGCTGATTGTACCTGAAAAAGCTTATTCGGCAAAAAAGTACACCATTATCAGATTATTACGACTAGTCCTACCTATACTCTTCCCAACTAAGTTTCGGTCAGCTTCCAATCTGACCGAATGCAGAGGAAAACTAGTTTTTACACAGAATTCAGATTCATACACTCACTTATAAACACAAAATATAAAACTAAACTAAAAACTAGCGTTTGCTAAACTTTATTTGGCGCAACCGTGAGACACACTACATTGTCTTCTAGATTATAATAATAAAATCGTTTATTTCAGAAAAAATATTCATAAAACAGAAATAATAGTTGGAATTGAAATGTTTTCATTCAGTAAACTAGAAAAGATTGGGAGAATACCCTATTTTATTAAATAAGCTTTCAACATGTCTTTTTGGGGTGTTAAGACATCTACATGACCTTTCTTCACACCGAAGGGATAACTAAATTGGTTAAGTTTTTGTTTTCGCTTTAATATTTTACCAAGAACTCCTAAAACATTTCAACCGTTAAAACTTTGAATCGAAGATGACATTAAAGTAAGCTGTCAATCGATGTTCCAAGTTCAAAACTTCAAATGGAGTTTTGTGACGTACCGCAAGCTATGATAACGTCAATGGTTTTTGGAGAAATGTCAAAGTTTTGAAATTAACAAAGGATGCTTAATTTAAAAGTATTATGGGGTATGAGTAGAGGTTTCAGGGGGAACGAGAAAATAATAGTCTTGAGTTAAGAATAAAAGGAAAAAATAGTTTATTTATTTATTTATTTAATATACTATGGAAGACTTACAGCTATATAAAAACATAACATAAACAAAAAGAAATCATAGAAACAGAAAGCCAATTACAAGTCAACACGTATAGAAATGGAATAGAAATTAATTATGTGAACACACGTCAGTACAATGTGTTAATTTATAATATAGTTTAGTTCTATTAAATAAAGACGTTTTTTCAAACAACATTTCAGATAATTACTGTCAAAAATCTGTTCGTTTACAATAATATAAAAAGTTATAATAAAACAATTAAGAAAATGGGGCAAAAAATCCAATTTGTAGGCTATTTGAAAAACTTGAGGCTTAAGCTCCTTCTGGCTGATGTCACACTTGTTGTGAAAGGATCCAAATCATGTTGCTTACATATTATATTGAACTGCTTACTCACACGCACAGTATAAACTGTTCTGCCTGTAGTTCGTATTAGTATGAGGTACACGTAACGTACGTTTATTCCCCATTTTACACATTCACAAAAACAGTAAGTTCGGATTTATGATTCGCGTGCGAGTAGTTGACGCGTAAGCAACGGACTGGCGATGGCGGCGGCGCACACGCCAGGCGGTTGCAACCGCCGCCCGTGCGGGGACGCGGGAAAGAGCGCCCGATACCTCTTATATTTGGTATCGTAGAGAAACGCGACCGCGGGACGCTCTTATTGGTCGAGATGTAACTCGTTGCTATTTATTGAAATCGGTGCAGCTAAGGTATAAAGCTTTCACAAAGTAGTTAGGTACTTTTTCTGTTGATTTCAGGGTTCCGTACCTCAAAAGGAAAAAAAAACGGAACCCTTATTTGATATTGATTCTTACTATACTTCTACTATAAACTTTATTGATTCGTCTTCGTCAAGCCGTTTCGCAACGCAACTCTTTAAACGAGAAATCCTTTTATAATAAACTATATTTATATATAATATTATAAATGCGAATGTTTGTGAGGATGGATGTATGGATGTTTGTTACTTTTTCACGACAAAATGGCTGAACAGATCTTGATGAAAATTGGCACAGAGGTAAATTATAGTCTGGAATAACACATAGGATACTATATTTTCGATATCACCCGGGCGAAGCCGCGGGCGTCAGCTAGTTTTTAATATTCATTTTAGCTGGTTTTGTCCCACTGCAGATAAAAACTTCTCTTCCTTTACTCATTCTACTAATCTGAAATCAAATACCCCAAACCTTATTCCCAACTCCAACGCCCTTTATGTTCCGTGGCCGCGGTATCTCTGTCGAACAACCCGCTATCTATCTTGAACATGCGTGCACTTACTGGACAAGTTCACTGAATAATGTAGTTCTTTCACACAAAACAACTATCTCAGACTTTTTGTTGTCTGCGCAGCAGAATAAAACCTCTTTTTTCGAACAGAAAAGCCATTTGCAATTTGATCACCACGCTGGATTGGCGATAGACATTGTTTTTTTGGTGTGGCAATAGTTTCGTGTTTGTGACAATTTCGGGGGCTTTCTTTTAGACTTTAATCCTTAATTCCTTGCTTATATTATAAAAGTGTAAGTGAGTTTGTTTGTTTGTTACGTCTTCACGCCTACATGGCGATTTTGATGAATTTTGGTACAGAGATAGTAGTATAGTATAGTAGTATAGTTGGGACCCTGGAGACGTAGATAGGCTATTTAAAAAAAAAAGAGTGAGAAATGAGAGAGAAAGAGGGAAGAAAAGGGAATACTTGGCTTTGCTATTACAATAAATAAGGCGCAAGGGCAAAAACTACAGGTAGCAGGTACCTGCAAATCAGGAAAGGGAAACTGTGTTACCCCGAATGTATTGCGAGTGAAGCCGCGGGCTAAAGCTAGTATTAATAAATCCAGGGGGCCCAAAATGTCCGTTTTAGCTGAATGTTATCCTAACAAGATTACATAATGAGTTGCCACTTTGTGACCATTTTACATAGTTCATTTTATTATCCAATCATGATCCTGCTAATAAAACCATTTTAGGCGCCCTGGGTTAATTTCAGAAATTTTTGATGTTAAAACAACATTGAAATATTCAGGGTAATAAACCTGAATTGATCTATTATGATCTTTAAGTTAAATTAATTGATTTTCTTTTCGAAAAAAATACCTACACGAAATACCTACATGATTTTATGCCTAATCAAATTCAAATCTTATCTTTATATATAAGTAACCTTTTTGTAATTTATCGAAAATTAATTCAGAAATAACAAGCGGTTCCTTGGTACCGGCCTTTCAATATTTATTTTGGTCACGTTTAAACCAATATTGGTATGGAGGTACTAGGTTATCTTTATAGGGGTGGACCCTAAAACTACAATATGCATATTTTAATTGAATCTTTTATACCTCTAGTTCAGGACACTCACTTCTGGAAACATTTTTTTTTAAATACGGCCCCTCTCTAGGTACTTCTCCTGTATCGAGGATACTTTTAAAAACATTTAAACTCATATACACAAACATCCAGACCCGGAACAACTACCTGTAGGTCATTCAAATATTTGTTCCGTGCGGGGATTGAACCCGCGACAGGCAGGGCAGCAGTCAATCGCTCAGCCATTGCGCCAACCGTGCCGCTAATAGCTAACTAATAGGCTAACGCGTCAAGAAACGTTTTTCTAGTTCACCTGAAAAAAAGTTCCTGCCAGTTATTATGGTGTCCATGTACTTAGCCTAGTTAAGATGTAAAATAGCTGAAGATTTCTGCCAGCAGACTCGACGGTAAAATTCTAAACTTCAGATAGCAAACTAACGCCACGGGACAAAACTAGTCTTATAATGATTCACTGGAAGCGGCATCTGTTTTTAACACTTAATTATGAAAAGATGATAAAATTAATTTGCCAAAGATTCAAAAGCTTATCTAAACCCTAAGGAATTATCCCTGATATTTTGTACGGAATCCAAAATAACGTAAGTATTATAAAAGCGAACGTGAGTTTGTTTGTTTGTTACGTCTTCACGCCTAAAGATAATAAAAAAAGCCTAACCGGTTTTAAATAATTTTAGTACAGAGATAGTTGGGACCCTGGAGACAGACATAGGCTTATTTAAAAAAAATAGATATGGGGGAGAAAGAGGGAAGAAAAGGGGACAGACAGAATTTTTTTTCCGATCATCACACGGGTTAATGTTAACGTTAGCCCAAAGTAACTATGCCACGCGGACGAAGTCGCGGGCGGAAGCTAGTAAGCTACAAACATCAGTGAATCTATAATATAAAAGTGAATCTCTGAATTTGTTGCTAAACGCAAATCTCGAGAACAGTTGAACCGATTTCCCTGAATCTCTTTTTTTGTTGTGTCGGTTAATATCAGTAGAGGGTTCTTATGGTAGGTAGGTAGGTAAGTAGAAAAATTGCATTGCAACACATGCCAGGCACAGCTCGTTAGCAATCCATAACTACTTAATTCACTGAAGGAGTTATTGTTTGTTAGTCAAATTAGAAATAAGCTTTCTGCATTTGCCAATCCAATTCAAAAAGAGGGCTATTTACACACTCAATAACATCTCTTAAGCTACGGGTGAAACCGCAGGGCACACCTAGTAACAGACCAAGAAGTGCTAAAGTATGCCTATGTATGGTATCATAAAAAGAAGTTTCCACCAATTACTTCCATCGAGTCCATACATCTGCATCTCTACCAAATTCCAATACACTGCTGGCAAACTAAATCCTCCAAGTTACGAAGCCACTGCACACACTTCAATGGCTACCGCCTTTACAATTTCCATCGTGTCTATACATCTATGTTCACTGAGCATTCCAGACGGGAAGCTTCCTCCGGTACTATCGTGAGCATCTCCGCGTGACACTATTCACTAAATGAATGCCTTTGCAAACTGACGGCCATTCTCTGCCTATGCTGTTTTGAATGTGAATGCTTTTAGAAATGTTACTTATTCACTTTTGTTGTGGGGAGATGTTTGAGAGAGTTGTTTGTGATGAATCTTTAATAGAATGTGTGTATGTTTAGAATTTCTAAGCAATTTTAAAATAGAATTAACTAACTTTTAAATAAATTAAAAATAGCGTCAAAAAAATCGTCCTCAGCGCTGTCAGTTGGCAATGTTCCCAAGGGACTGGCCGCGTTGCCACGTTGTATGGCAAAGCTAAGCCTATGACCAAAGTAAAAGCCAGCCCTAAGGTCACGGGAACTGTCAACCAAACGTTTTGAGCACAAGGACAACACGGTCTCAGAGTTTCAACCCCAAACGGCAAAAAAAACAAATTGATAAAATATAGAGTGGACAACACACTTACAACACACTTTTCTAGTAATCTCTTCTTCAGGATGCGTCAACAATTTTAGCAGTATATTTCTTTTTCGTAAAGGAGTTTGAACTTCTTTCGAAGTTAGCATAGTCACCTCCTCCTCGTAATTTGTGCAACAACTTAAATAGTTTAGTTCTTACCTCAAAACGAAAAAACGGAACCCTTATTTGGATCACTGTATTGTCCGTCTATCTGTCAAGACCTTTTATTTCGGGAACGCGTGGATGTATCGACTCCAAATTAAAACCTTACAAGTGATCCCTTGAATAGCTTCAAGGGATCCCTTGAAAAAATAACCCTCTAAGTTTACGTAGTCAAGAAATATGGCTGTTTCTGTCGCGAGTTTGTACGGAACACTTGGTGCGTGAGTCTGACTCGGTCTTTTTTTAGCTTTCTTAGTGGCCAACAAACAAAAAGAATTATCTTTCTCTCCCTGTTCTTCCCTCTTTCTCCCCCTTATCTCACTTTTATATAGCCTATGTCCGTCTCCAGGGTCCCAACTATCTCTGTACCAAAATTCATCAAAATCGTTTTGGCCATTTAGGCATGAAGACGTAACAAGCAAACTCTTTTTCGCTTTTATAATATTAGTAAGGATATTTCTGACAACGTTCGTGGATAAACCACGAACATACAAAAACTCTCTCCCTGATCCTAAAATAAGCAACCACATGCTCGGTCATGTATCGTCAGCATCTGGGGCTTAATAACCAGGCCTTGTCATTGGCATTTATGGTGACAGGGTCAACCGGTATCACAGCGGGGCTCAACCTCATTTTTTACATGAGCATAGGGTCATGTAAGAAAGAATAAAATAGAAGAATAGTCTTGACCTCAATCTTGTATTAAAGAGAGATGTGAAGTGAACGATGGAATAAACTAACACTAAAGAAGACTATTTACTCGCTTTCTTAAATAAACAAACAATACAATGAAAATCTTATATTACAGAACCAGCAATGAGCGTTATATCCTTTTTCCCAAGCCATTGACAAAAGTTACCAAGAAAATTGAAACCGCGGAAGAACACAATTCTTAAGCACCCCGAAAAATCTTTCAACCAACCACCTTGAACTTCGCAAACGGAACAAAGTGGGCCATTAAATTTAATATTCAAAGACTCTCGGGGAAACACAATACATAAGAATAATGCGCCAAGTTGAATGTCCTTATTACAAACTTCCCTAATCTTTATTTAAAAAAAAAAGTGCCATAAACTCGAGGAGAGGTTTCATTGCGGTTTGATGAAAAGTTTCGTTGGTAAACTTACACCATTTGTTTACATTAAATGTTTTAAAAGCAACATTTTGAATACCGGGCTTTCCTTGAAAGGTATAAATTGACGTTATTTGTTTCGATACAAAGTTCTATTTATTTTCAACAAACTTATTTATTGAGCATAAAAATAGGAAGGACCATATAAAAGAGCCTCATTAACGAACTTCGAAGATTCAATTTAAGCGCCTTAAGTTGTTTAACAATTTCCAATAAATAATTATTGTCAATTTATTGGGACCGTTCCCCCTCTTGAAAAACTGACGACGTTTTCTTTTCACTGTTTAAAATTACATTGTAAGCTGACCTTACTTGGACATTGTAAGCTTACCTTTTTGCAGACGGTTTGTCTCGCATGTAGGTCAGAAGTTATCTTACAGATGCGTATTAATCGGCAATAAACTATCCTATACCCTAACCCAGGGGTTGGTCTCGCTGTGTGGCATTTTTTTTAGTCGGAGAAGAAAAAATATTTTAAAGGTGGATATAGACGACTCCCGGCCACCATAGATTCGGGTCTGTGGACGGTGAACAATGTGTAGCTCCCCAACCGTCCGTCGCATGGCAGCGAAGCAGAGGGGTCTGCCAAGGACACATTAGAAAAAAAGGTGTAAATAGGCATTTATCTTTATATACCTAATAGAAATTTACTTCAGGACATTAAACTGAGAGATACATCCATCCAGATCCATATTTGTGTTAGAATACAGTAAACCACAAAAAAACCGGTCAGATACGAGACCAACATGCGCACTGAGGGTTCCGTACAAATCAAATCAAATCAAAATATTTTTATTTCACATAGGCCTACATGGGCACTTATAAAACGTCGAGAAAAGATGCACGGTTCGGGTTGGTAACGACCAACCCGAACCGTGCATCTTTTCTCGACGTTACTCTTTTAAAATCATTTAGTTTTACAATGTTGTTGTTACAGCGTAGTACATAAGTATGAGAGGACAGCGTAGGCCCGACAATAAGTCAATGCTTTACAGAAAGTAAAATAAAATAATAAATAACCAAAGTTAACAAGGGTCTAAGAATGTACAAGGCCAACCATGTCCACTCATTCACAGCGAATTGGTAGAAAAGAATCTATACAAGAATAAAAAAATAAAAATGCAATAACAAAATAATAACTATGAGACGAGTCACACGATGTTGCTATCAGTACTGTAACTATTCAGAACAAGGGTGATATAAATATGTGATTTGACAACTATTGCAAAAAAACAATGATTAAAGAGATCACAAAAAAAAATAAGATTGAGAATAGTTAGAGACATCCACAAATTTGTGCTGATTATAGCTACCAGGGAAGCCGCATGCGCAGAAGGAACTATAGCCAAACTTCTTCATCTTCAACGTAGTCCTTGATTTTGTAATATGCTTTTTTAATAAGGACACGTTTTATGTAGTTTTTAAACTTTCCATCTGTCAGTTCTATAACTGATTTTGGCAACTTGTTATAAAAGCGTATAGTTACTGTTAATTAGAAATGACTTGCTAGTTTTTGTTAAAACTTGTAGGTGACTAATGAAAGCACGGAACGTTTAGTTTAGGGAATGGCAATCACAAATAAATTTCCTCGCTCTATGCGGAGCGGGCGGGAGTGTCCGACTTTTACTGACTAAAGCTCATACATGTTTCTTCTTTTTCCCTTTGTGTTACGGTGCCCGGTAGGTAGTACCCCTGGAAGTCTGCAAGTACAAAAAACTGCTGTAACGAAAAGATAAACTGTAACCAAGGACAAACTTAACTTTTGTCATGAATCTTCAATTTTACTATTTTCGGATTTTCCCTTTACTGGGTTTCTTTTCTTTCTATTGCTTCTTGCCAATTCTCTTTGCGAATGTTTGGGAAATGCAACATTCTTTTTCTTAAAAAAAAAGACATTGCCCCACACTAGGAATTTCTCCTGTATCGTGGGCGCGATTACTAACATTTAAACTCACATACAGCCAGACCCGGAACAACTCTGTAGGCCATACAAATATTTGTTCCGTGCGGAGATCGAACCCAAAACACGCAGCGCAGCAGTCGATCACTCAGCCTCTGCATAAACCGTGTCGATTTATCATTATCTTTTTCAAAACATAATGTTGATGTTTTCACAGCTTCAACAGACCGCAGACTTCAGTTTTTGGTATTCATTTAAATTCGATACTTCCACACGTTCGCGAGCTAAACAGCCGCGGCCTTGACAGACATACAGACAGATAGAGAGACGGAGACGGATAGACAACAACCACTATTACTTTTAGAATATTGTTAGAATTTGCTCCTGCAGCATGATACGGCCTCATCGTGTCATGCTGGCTTGGAAGCGATCAATACGATTTCTAAAGGTTGGGTGCAAGGTTCCAAGGGCACTGCAGTATCTCGGGAGTCCTAAAAACATCCTGACCATTATTATATTGTTCACATACATACATAATATCACGCCGGTAATCCCCAAAGGGGCAGGACATTGCGACAGCTATGTTTGGGCAGTCCCATTTAATAAGGAGCTAGCCTATTGCCAACAATCGGTCACAAATCCAGGCTTTACCGCGGCCCCGGAACGTAAAGGGCAATAGAAGGAACATGGGTGGGTTTTAGTCAGTACAAGTCTGACATGCCCCCCCGCTCCACCCAGAGCGGGGGAAGTCATAGGATGATTTCCCACCCGAAAAAAAAAAAAAAAAAAAAAAAAAAAAAAGCTTTTAATGACCTAGGTTGTGGGTTGTTCCGGGGTTGCGGGTTGTTCGAAAGAGATACCGCGGCCCCGGAATATAAAGGGCAATAGAGGCTTTTAATGAGAAACTTTTGATGGAAAAACCCAACCACTTTCCCCGACACGGGTATTGGACCCAGTACCTCATGCTCAGCACTCGTGCTTGAGAACAGTTGGCCAACGAGGCAGTAACACATTGCATATGTAGATAAAGCAAATTCCACTTCGTAGCGGGATTACACTCCAAATGCTTAACTTTTCAGTGCCATTTCAAGCAGCCCCTACTAAAACATTTCGCTATGACAAGGTTACAATTACCCTTGCCCTTGCCGAGCATAACTAAGTTGTGGTCGTATTGTATATTCGCCACAATGCAAACGACTGACTCAGGGTAGCCCACAGCCATCGAACGTACATACCTATTTGGTATGTTTCAACGTTCTGTGCGAACATGTGCGGTTTTCGAATTGCTAATTTGAAAAAAATCATTTTACTTTTGAATTTTATCTTCTTTATTGTCGAATTGTCGATGGTCCTCAATTATATCCGACCTGTATTTGCAGATACAGGTCGGATAGCCTTGTCGTTTTCTTCATTTAAATCCTGGAAGACCCAGGTGGCATTTTTCATCCTATTTTTCAGTACCATTTAATTGAATCCTTTATGTCGAAAATTCCTGATAAATCACCAAGGCTGAACTAAATCAGATGAGATCAAAAAAGCCGGATAAGCTCGGACAGACTCGAACGAATGGGAACCCTAGTTGCAGGTATGTTGTCAATTCTGTGCGTATGTCTAAGCTATGTGAGTGCTATCCTGTGTTGGCATACCTTGACTTGTCTCGGATTTCTGAGAACCTGTTCAATGCACCATGTCATGTCGCGTTACGGGTTGGTGTTGGGTTATTGTTACTTTGGTGATGGTAGGAGGTTTCTTAGGGTAGATTTGTTTTTAAATAGGTAGGTACCTAATTTGTTGCAGTTGGTTTTTAGAACAGACCTAAATTTCGTGAAAGATTTTTGAGTATTGAGGTATTTTAATGCTTTACGCATAAATATGACAAAAAAAAACTAAAAAAAGCTTATGTAAGGGTTTTTGTAACTGGCGGTCTGGCCAGCTTGGGCGGAGCACCGCCGTGCCCTCGTAGAAGCGATCGAGCGGCGGCGATCTCTCGTGTCCGGCCCTGGTTCAACCCATGTTCCGACGCGAGAGGGAATGGGAAGCGGTGGAGGTGGCCGGGCGTTTGAGGGAGAGAACCTCTAAGCGTTGGGCGCTGCGAGACGACTCCCGGTCACCGTACCTAGATGCGGGCATGTGGACGGTGAGCAATGGCTGTGAAATGAGCTCACCGTCCGTCCGTCTATTGACGACAGGCCGTGTCGACGGCGCGTTAGTGTTCTACGCGCGCGTCAAAGAGATGTCAGCAAAGCAGAGTGGCCTGCCAGGGCTGCAGGTTGTTCGAAAGAGATACCGTGGCCCCGGAACGGCAAAAGAAGAAGCATGGGTTTTAGTCACTAAAAATCTGAACGCCGTCCAAAGCGGGGAAATTATTTGATGATTTTCCATCCCCAAAAACTAATATCACCTAACTTCATACAGTATATAACTCGCTGATGAAAATCATAATTAATCCGTAGCTTAATAACTTGTTCTAATTAACTATTTGAAAATAAATTGCTAAAGTACATCTAGGCCTACGTAATTTATTAGCTAGAATACTTTGATAAAAATGTTGTTAATTTTAATTTTGAATGTGTATCTATCATGTGTGTAAGCATTGGTAATTATTTTGTCTTTTAATTTCCGGTTCTAGGCTTATACAAATCTATAAAGAAGTAATTATCTGTTTACCTGACTGCCATGGAAGAGTTAGGTTTATCAGGCGTATCTTGTATGTTTGCACATAATATTCTTTAGCCTCTTAACTTCCAAACCGCTGAACGAATTTATACAATTAAGATATCGTTAGATTTGTCTTTTGTCTTGTTAAGTGTTTTTGAGATATGCAACAATTTCTTACTGAATGCGAACAAAATCAAATGTCTCAAATTCACCTTACCAAATATACCTCAACGTAATATCCTACTGATGGATAAATAGATGTATGGATGTTTGTTACTCTTTCACGTCAAAACAGCTGAACGAATCTTGAAGAAATTTAGCACAGAGGTAGATTATAGTCTGGATTAACATATAGGATACTTTTTTTATTGAAATAACGCGGGCGATGCCGCGGGCGCCAGCTAGTAGGTAAATAAATTTAAATCTTGACGGCAAAAACTGGCTGTAGCGGAAACTGTGTTTTTGGGGATGACTATCGATTCAAAACTGCAATGGGGCGCACACATTATAATAATAATAATTAGGCTCAGCTCAGCTGATAAGCAGTAAGGAAAACAAGGCAGTTAACTGATTACTGATACTGATTACTAATTACTGATTACACAGCTAGGTTGGTATACTATGCTTATTTTCACAGTATTATGACTTATGTCGTTCTGCTGTGGTGGTCGGCAGCAGACGTCGAATGAAAACTGAATATTACAAAAGAGCGCAGCCCGCGCGAGGACCCATTTTTATAAAATGGGTCCTCGCGAGTCCCTCAGAGAAATATTTATAGAGATCGATATACTGACTCTGCATTCACTTAAAATCTTAGTATTAAGTGTCCGTAAAAATCGGGGGCTTTTCAAAATTATAAGCGACTTCCATAATATAAATACACACGTAGAAAACACGAAATTATAATTCCCAAATTTAGATTAAAAAAACTAGCAAGTCATTTCTAATAAACAGTGTAAGTACGCTTTTATAACAAGTTGCCAAAGTCAGTTACAGAACTGACCGACGACGGAAAGTTAAAAAACTACATCAAACGTGTCCTCATTAAAAAAGCATATTACAAAATCAAGGACTACGTTAAAGATAAAGAAGTTGGGCTATAGTTTCATCTGCGCATGCGGCTTCTCTGGTAGCTTACTCTATCTCTTTAACCTATTATTGCGGGAACCCATCCATTTCCAAACCTTGGCAAGGGTTGCTTAACCTGAATTAGTGCGGGAACCCATCCATTTCCAAACCTCGGCAATGGTTGCTTAACCTGAATCCGTGCGGGGAACTCATCGATTTCCAAACCTTGTCAAGGGTTGCTTAACCTGAATTAGTGCGGGAACCCATCCATTTCCAAACCTTGGCAGGAGTTGCTTAACCTGAAGCAGTGAGGGCACCCATCCATTTCCAAACCTTGGCAGGAGTTGCTTAACCTGAAGTAGTGAGGGCACCCATCCATTTCCAAGCCTTGGTAAGAGTTGTTTGACCTGAATCAGAGCGGGAACGCATCCATTTCCAAACCTTTGCAAGGGTTGCTTAACTTGGATTAGAGCAGGAACCCACTACGTCTACTTCAGGTCAGAAGTGAAGAAAGCAATTTATTTTTAACATTTTTGGAAATCATAGGTACAGACTAAAAACATTACAATAACAATGATCAATAACTACATTGCTAATTACAAGCTTCCACAGATAATAACAAAATTTTACTTACATAGTAAGTCGCCTCCTCAAAGTTGGTTTAATTCATTTTTGTTATTTATTTTAAACCTTACTTTTTTTATTTAATTTAACTTGTACGAAATATAGTTCAGGTGCTATAGTTCAATTACTACAACAATTGGGACATTTGGGACCCATATTGGATAGAATGATTATAGTCTTGATTACTTAATAGGTCCCTACGTAAACAATGTCAGAAGACGAACCTCTGGTAACCACCTGCGAAAGTTCGATTCAAATTCATTGGAGTCAACTTAAAACGATCATTTCCTGGCACACGTTTGCGATAACGTGAACTTATCGACATTTACTGTCAATAAAACTTAAGTTCGCACTAAAATCGTTGTTTACATTCTATAAAGGTAGTCTCGGCTGTCGTAAACTAAAGACAAGATAACACCATAGACTGCGGTCGGCGCACACCATTGAATATTCAGTGAAATTAACCAGCATTTTTTGTTGATTGAGTCATTAAATAACTTCACCCGGTCTGGGCGGAGCGGGGGAAGTGTGTGTGTGTTGAAGCTTATCCTATCGATTAGTATCATAAAATAGCGAGTGTCACGCTTACTCTTACGATTACGCTTTCCACACTGTATATCATAGATAATAATCATTTCTCGGCTGCTACTAAGAATTTTGTTAATTAAACTATATTTTTATTGTGCGTTTGACCCCCGCACGGAACAAATATTTGTATGACCTATTTAAAGACGTTCCGAGTCTGGCTGTTTAAGTATTTGAGTTTAAATGTTTGTAAACTATACAGGAAAAATCCTAGAGTGGGGCAAAGTATTAAAAAAAAAACAATAGAAAATATCAGACGACTCGACTCCCAGATCAAATTCAAATCGCTCTTCTGCGTCTAAACTTACCAACTTAACGTAACCAAGACTATCAGAGACAACTGACGTTTTATTGCGTCTCAAACTGCAAGTGTAAAAGCAATCTGTGTTTATTAGCCAAATAGCCAGTAATACTATCAGAACACAGTATACCTAAGAACTAAAGATCCTGGATTACTTGATTCAATTACAAGTCTAGCTTTGTGGGCGGTTTTATGTGGGAAGAAATATACAGGCTTTGGTTCAATTAACAATATTGTTTTGCATCTGCCCACTAGTCTGAATTTGTCCCGGTTAATGGCAATTGGGTCGCTTTCAATTATTTTCCTTGACTGTAGACTGTTCTGAAATCAAATTATCTGCCTACACAAAATGATTATAGAAATATTTAATCATCGGTACGTAACGCGATAATTTGACACTTGTTGCTTAACAATAAGATTCTCTGATAGTGCTTGTGACTTAAACATAACTATCGAATAAAAAGCATTGAAATCCTTTGTGCATTAGGTTATTTCATCTTTAGTTAATCCTATTCTAATAAGGAGCAATATCTACTTTTTTTGTCAGATTTGCACTCACCAAAACCCATCAATGTTTCTTCTTTTCCGTTTGTGTTCCGGTGCCTCTCTTTCGAACAACCCGCAACCCGGGCAGTGCTCTGCTCTGCTGACATCTCTTGACAAAGAACAGTACCTACCCACTTGTAATTAAGTTCTCGAAAACGGCTCTAACTATTTCGATAAAAGTTGCAATTTATAGAGATTTACAGGAGCGTATAATCGATCAAGGATTATATTTAGGAAAAATGTTTACTCCTTTTTCACACGAGTAGAGCTCGGTCGCTAAGGTAGGATTAGTAAAATGAGGGGCAACTAAACAAAAAACAACTCCACTGAAAAGTAAAAATACGATATTAATTAACGGCTAACGTACATATATTATTGACGGCACGGTTGGCGCAGTGACTGAGCGATTGACTGCTGCGCCGCGTGTCTTGGGTTCGATCCCCGCACCCGAAACAACTACCTGTATGTCATCATACAGGTAGTTGTTTCGGGTCTGGCTGTTTATTAGGTAATCTGACAGGAACCACGATGGAATGTAGGTTCGAAACTAGGGATTAGGCTAGTAATTACTACTTAAACTAAACTAGGACCCACATCTACCTAAATGTTTGACACACTACCGGATCCAGCCTTCTTTAAAGACCTGCCAACTGCGAATTGGGACTCGTGTACCGAGGTATCCGTACAAACTTGCGCCATAAGCGCCTATATCTCTTGACTGCGTAGACTTAAAGGGTTGATTCAATGGACCACAGACTTGAGTATATGGTTTTAATTTCGACTTCTCCAAGCTTTCGCGAGATAAAGAGTATTGTCAAAAAACAAGACAGACATACAAACGGACAGCAAAGTGATCCTATAAAGGTTATCAGAGTTGAGTATTTTCCTTTTGAGGTACGGAACCCTAAAAGTAAAATAAAACCTGCCTGCATATTGTTGGTCTAGTGGTTAGTGGCCCTGACTGCTAAGCCGGAGGTCGTGGGTTCGATTCCCACCCAGGACGAACTTTGTGTGATGAGCATGATTGTTTGTTCTGTGTCTGGGTGTGATTTATCTTTATTATGTATGTATTTATATATTATATAAGTATGTATATCAGTTGTCTGGTTACCATAACACAAGCTCTGCTTAGCTTGGGATCTGATAGCCGTGTGTGAGCTGTCCCAAGATATTTATAAAAAAAAAGACTATATCTTATCATAGATAAGACAGAGGAAGATGACAAAGCCGAATGGCATTGGTTCTCCCCGTCTGTGGTTGTGACTTTTTTTGTTTGTTCAAAAGTATGTAGGCAATTCCCACGCCGACATTTTGCGCATGACAGCTTTCAACTGGCAACTGATGGCCCGTCCCGAAACTTTGGGTACAAGTCTGAATAATCTAGTCCCTGTTTACATATTTGCTTCTGTTTGCCCAACTATTTTCATATGAAGCGTTTGCTTCGTCAAATATTATACTAATTACCTACTGTATGGTTATGTACTTACCTAGTTTAAGATTAGGAGTAATTTCAAGTTATTCGCAAAGGTTAGGAAAAGACGGAAAAGTATAGGTAAGTTAGACCTAATTGGGTCTACCATTTGTCTCAGTAGGTAAACTTGTAGAGTGGCTGTCCAGTAAGTATCTGGATTTGAACTTGAAAACATCAAACTCCAGGTTATATGAACTGGTGATGGGAATTAAACGTAAATACGTACGTTACCCTTCACGAAGTCGTGAACACTCTGTACATAAAACCAAGTGACACACATTAACGATTGTGTTGGTGGATGCATTAAATCGTAGAGGTCATGTAGATCGTGCTGCGAGTTGTTCGAAAGAAATACCGCGGCCCTGGAACATAAAGGACAAAAGAAGAAACGTAGATGGATATGTAGCTGCAATGCATCAACACATCCGTCCGCTGCCGTCGCCATCGCGAATTGGAGCCCTACGCGCCCGCGGGGGGTATTCATACATGCGACACTGCTTAGCGCGCTCCTAGCAAGAGATCTACGATTGCGAACGCTGCGCCACCACACATATTATTTAGGAACTAGATTTGTTTATAAATGTCAGCTCGTTCCTATTGGCCGTGTCTATTTAACGGGAGACCTGTTACTCCCACCATTATATTTTAGTATTAAGCCTTGTACATATTCCTGTAACCCTCAGTCTATTCGCTACCTCAATACATCTCGTTACACCTAAGTACATCGGGAGTATTATTTACCACACACCACCTAAGCGCTACAGGTATAAGTCAGTCCAAGTCTGTCACACCCGTCTGCTACAGCCAGACCGGAATGATTTCCAGTTTCCCATAGAAAGAAAGGGATCATGAAGGTACCTACTTACGGCGGCGGCGATCTTTCGCGTCCGGCCCTGGTTAAGTCCATGGTCCGGAGCAAGAGGGAATGGGAAGCGGTCACCTCCTTCTGCGAAGCAGTAATGCTAGCAAAGGAGGTGGCCGGGCGTTTGAGAGAACCTCAAACCAACCCAGCCGCCGCGGGAGACGCCCCGGGCGCCGAAGCCGCCAGACGACTCCTGGCCACCGTAGATGCGGGCCTGTGGACGGTGAGCAATGGATAGCTCACCTTCCGTCCGTCTATTGACGACAGGCCGTGTCGACAGCGCGTTTGTGTTTCACGCGCGCCTCAAAGAGATGTCAGCTAAGCAGAGAGGCTTGCCAGGGCCTCCGCCTGCCGGGGTTGTTGCGGGTTGTTCGCAAGAGAGACCGCGGCCCCGGAACGTAAAGGGCAATAGAAGGAACATGGGTGGGTTTTAGTCAGTAAACGTCTGACACTCCCCCCCGCTCCGCCCAGAGCGGGGGAAGTTATTTGATGATTTCCCACCCCAAAAAAAAAGGTACCTACTTAATATAAAGTTAAAAAATTAACTAGAAGGTTCCCAAGTATGGTGCAACAACCAGACATTTTGTTACAAAATGCCGGCCGTTCGAATGTTTCATTTCGAATAAAACGAACTGATACTCAAAAGGCTATCGTCTTGAAATTGGAAGAATGTCGCTCTACTCTAACAGTTTCAACTGTGGTTAAGAATCATTGCCCACAGTCTAGACAAGGGCTTTGTTTGGCTGATATTAAGTACCTACTTTGTGGCTAAAATGCTTGTAGGAGGTGCATGGAACTTCTGAAAATAATATGAATCTGTCTAGTCATAGATATCAAGGTTCAATGCTGCAGTGAATGGGTGGGTGTCTGCTTTACGAAGCAAGACTAGCGACCGGTCACAGAGTTAGAAAAAGCGAAATCAAAATTGTTGACTAGATAAAAGCGAATTTATGGATTTCCATTGCTAGGCTCGGCGCCGAGAGTTTACATTGCAATTGCAAGATAATACCTAGAGACATTTATAAAATGCCGGTTAGTGTTAGGTTATAAATGAGCAGTTAGATATCCTTACTTCCTTACTAATATTATAAAAGCGAAAGATAGTTTGTTTGTTACCTCTTCACACTTTAATGACTAACCAATTTTCATGAACTTTGGTACAGAGATAGTTAGGACCTTGGAGACAGACATGGGCTATTTTTTTAAGTGGAAAATGAGTCAGAAAGGGGGAAGAAAAGGAAAAATTTAGCTTTGCTATTACAATCATTCAGGCGCAAGGGCAAAAACTATAGGTAGCAGGTACCTGTAAATCAGGAAAGGGGAACTGTGTTACCCCGAATTTAACGCGAGCGAGGCCACGGGCGAAAGCTAGTTGAACAATAAATGGTGGAATCAACTGCTCAATCAACGCCGGGCGTAAAACATTAGGTACTTAGGTGTTCAACTGCTCACCCACGCCTTTGCCTAAATAAATAACATTTCTTCATGCCACAGTCATAAGGTAGGCACGGAACCCACGCGGTAGACTCCGCTCTTTAAAAAATGAATGGCCAACATCATTCTGAATGTTTAACTGAAAGTCGAGTCTTCATTAAAAAATACCGGCTCCGTGCTGAATACGGGATGAATGGTTGCTAAGTAAAGACATGATGACCGCCGCTTATGACCCCACTCTACATATTAATGAGCATTTAAAACTCTGTTGTGAACTACAAGTACCTAGGCTTCAGAAAACATAGACAAAAAGTTTACTGAAAGCCACGCCTTTTCTATGGATATTTTCAAACATTTTTTTTTTTTGGAATGTTGGCAGTTTTGGAATCATGGAGTAAGTATTATATACTTAGGTACTGTGAAGTGAAGGTTATAGAGTACAGGCTGTTTTGCAATAACATTCGTATTATCAGGTTCTTTAAATAGAAAATAAATAGATTGAATAGAATAGCTTTGCAATGGTAGGACATGTATTGGTAAAAATAATAAACTAAAATAGGTATATCTAGTCTTAAAGTGTTTTATGCTTCTTTTATTACGAATTATCACAAAGTAAAAACTATAGTACCTACATAGGTAAGTAGGTACTACCAGTCCCATTATGGTATTTGTAGCCGGGTCTGACAACCATTATGGTACACCTAAATTAATATCTAAATAGGATAATATTGTTGCACTGTTGAAGGAACCCCGTTTGTCGTAAGCGGGAAAAATCCTAGGTACTGGGTTTTTCATTACGAATTGCTCAGTAACAGCTACGGAGTCTGGATTTCAGAATGGCGCCAATCGACAAAACGAAACCAACTTCTGAATACATTTTCTCGAAATAAAATAAAAAAATATTTTGATTGTTTTTGGTTGGCTTACAGCTAACAATCAAAAAGTTATATGTAGCTATTGAAATAATCAATGACAAGCCTACACAGTTAACAGTAAAAAGTATTGTTGCAATTTAATTTAAAATTCCCGCCATTATTACAGTTCACTCAAATCATTATCGGATTATCACACACGATTAACGTTTATTTGGACAGCCATCACATAAAGCGCGAGTAATTTTCGCGGCCATTTGCTTGTGGAATAAATCCGGTCGATTTGGCACGGCTATCGGAGACCCTCAGGCTACACATTGGCTAACAACCACTGCAAACAGACCCCAAATTATTTATGAGCGCATTTTCTTTTATTTATTACTGAGGTTTGGGAAATGGGACGAAAAACTACAATGTGGACGTTGGTATGTGTACCTACAGACTGGAGCAGCAATATTTTGTAAACACTTAAAAACTTTCAAAAGTGGTTTTCGTCTACTGTACTGATTAAAATGTGATATTGGTACAAACACAGTATTTTGGAACACACATTATGAAATAGATAGTCTCTTAAAGTTACAGACGTTATTCCTCGCACAAAATCGCTATAAAATTTAGGCAATTTTTTTTTTAATGTATACAATTACAAATTGGTGGTCATGTAAGAGCTGAATAGTTGTTTATAACACAATAAAAAAATGTTACTAAATAATAACAGCCGGTTCGGTCAATCTTCAGTTTAATCCGCGCTTGACTAGGTTGATCCGTGGATGGGTGACCACCCATACTTTATTACATTGGTATGGGTTTTCTCTGTATCAAATTCATACTTATTTTTTACTAGCTTCCGTCCGCGACTTCGTCCGCGTGGCATATTTACTTTGGGCTAACGCTAACTTTAACCTGCGTGATCGAAAAACAATTACTTAGGAATCTTTCTCCGCTTTCCTTCCCTCTTACTCCCCCTTTTCTCTTTTTAGCCTATGTCCGTCTCCAACTATCTCTGTACCAAAATTCATCAAAATCGGTTTGGCCATTTAGGCGTGAAGACGTAAATAACAAACTCTCTTTCGCTTTTATAATATTAGTAAGGATTTTATCCTTCAACAATAAAAATGTTAAGAGTACCTACAGTTATGGAACCTGTTACCCAAGATACCCATCTTGGAAAGCACGTTAGTTAGTAATAATAATATTAAGGGATTTGAAGAAATAACAGTAACTACAACTGAATTTCGGACACCACCTATTAATAGACTAATCCAGCGAACTCGCCGAATGTAACGCTGAGCGCCATCTAGTGTTCTTTTTTGGAAACCAAAGTTCCACGATTTGAATTTGGGTTTAAATTATTATGAAAGGGGTTTGAATAAATTAGACTGCCTCCGGGCCCATAACTTTGTTGACGGACTTAGTAGACTTGACCTGCTTGACTTCCTCCATTTTATTTTATTTTGAAGCTAGCAGCTTCGCATAAAACCATCAACATACCTGTAAAAAAGACTGTAGAAAAGTCAAGGGGTCTACTATCAAAGTACGTCAACGAAGATACGGGCCCGACCGAAAGTCGAAAAAAAAATATTTGAAAGAACTTCGGACTACGGGTTTGGTGCTTGAAGAGTAGACCTCGTCGTGCCGATGCCGGGGTTGCGGATTTTTCAAAAGAGTTAGCACGGCCCCGGAACATAAAGGGTAAAAACATGGGTGGATTTTTGTCAGTCAAAGTCTGACACTCCCCGCTACGCCCAGAGCGGGGCGGTTATTTAATGACTTCCCGTCTGCAAAAAAAAGAGCCTCGTGGCTTCATGCAAACTATTCAAACCTCTTCCCTATTTTTCTTCGTAAGCACAGTTTTAATTCATAATTTCATATATTTGATACATTAGGTACACCCGGGGACCAATCAAGATATACAAAACCAGCTTCCCTACCATGACGTCTTAAAGCAGAACTTATTCCGCTGAGGGAAAGAGACAGAGCTATAGGTACAGGGTGTCTAGCACCATCTCTTTCCCTCAGTGGAATAAGTTCTGCTTTAACACGTCATGGTAGGCCTACAGTACCTACTAGTTGATCCGTCATCGTTTGGGATTCAATACAAAGCGTGGTCAGGTTATAGAAGAAATTTACCTATAGCTCGATGGGTAGCCGTCTAGGTCTGATCCAATATATTTAGTACAATGTAGAAAAGAAACGACACTATTTATTCCCAAACTTTATTGAAAAACCTATATTTTTTCATAATAATTATTTATATATTTAGATCTTTCAAACGTTTACTTAGCATAACGTTTTGCATATCAACAGTCAATGAAAGGCGTTTTGGTTGTGGCATAACATTAGTAAGTTCTAACCTATTCAGTACTTCTTATGGCTGAGAAAGATGTTGATTTAAAACATTACAAGCTTTATAAGCCTTTTCGGAGGTCATCTAGTTTTCTTGAGGACATTCATGTCTTTTACATAACAATTTGTTTTTCTCACCCACATTTCATGAAATAGCACAAATTATGATGACATAGCTAGCGAGAAACACGTTACAATACGATTTCTTAGCGCTAAATATCACTTACGCTCAAAGTGAGATCCTCTCACACTTACGTACAAAATGAATCATGATAATATTCCTACCAAATATACAAACAAAATCCTACTCCACCACGAACAATACCTTGCTTTAAATCAACACTTTATTGGCAACATTAAACATCAATTCAAAAAGAATTTCGTTATTAATTTTCGCAGCTGAAAAATTGAGTTCTATTCTCCTAAAAAATTTACATTAAAAAAACATATATTTTCATTGCATGCGGATTTTAATCACAGTACAATCTTAGCAGTTTGACGAAGGCTCAACTTATTAGATACTTTCAAATATTAACAAATTAGTCCACAATAGTGCACTTATTCAAATTGTTGATGATCTTTTTATTCGATTTAGACTTTATTATATCGCCATAGCTTATATTTTAGGTAGACAATTATATAATCTAAAATATAGACTAAATTACTTTATTTAAAAACGTTGCAAATGGATTGTGATGGTGCTATCATTGTGGGTGGCCAGCGAAATTCAATTTCTTGGATGTTACAAGAACTGCAATACTTAAGATTTTTTCATACCTGGACTGCCATGCTCAAAATAACAGAGTTCCTTATTTCTGTTACAATAAGGCTGGTGTTCTCAGATGTAAATTAATTGTGAAAAGCCACTTTTGAAACGTTTTTAAACAAAGTTATTATTAAATTGTAATTAGTAACATAAAAAAATAAAATTATAGTTGCTTAACACCGCATAAGTCAAACATTTTTCTATGAAACTAGCAGCAAGATAATGTAGTTTATGAAAGTATATGCTACAATATTAATATATAATAAGAGTTAAATTTAAAATAACATTAAAAAAACTAATCAAAAGCTGAAGCTACAAGAGATAGAGATATAGGGTTACTAGCGCCATCTCTTTTATGCTGGAAGATTGATAACTTTATTTTCATCAAGCCATCTAGGGACAGGATTTGGATGGTATGCCTAGATGGCTTAATAAAATAGTTCTTAGCATAAGTAGCCCTCTTAGTGCCATGTAAAACTCACACTTACGTCTGCTTTTGAGAAAAACAATTTGAGAAGAGCATCTAAACAAGTACCAATTTTAGAGACAGGATTATTTAACAATGGCACTGTGTTATGTGATGTGAGATGTCCCCTTTTCTCAACCTTGTTAAAAGTACAATACCTACTCTGAGATAATTAACACTCTTTATTTCAATTTTTTTTTAGTTCCAGCTTTCAATAAATGGCTGAGGCATTTTTTTTTTTAATAAATTTTATTTTAACTTAAAATATGATATGCTAATGAATAATTGAATGAAATAATTATTTTGGATTACACATACAATCATTTTATATTTTACATAAACAATAATTACTTTAAAACTTTGCTTAAATACAAATAATGGAAATAAATGAGCCAATTAGGTAATTTTGAGAGTTTCATTTTTCAATTGACGAGTCTGATTTATTACTGACAGTTATTTGAAAGGCTATCAACATCGCTTCTGCCAAACGTTGATATCAATTATTATTTTTAAATAATATATTTTTTTAACAATAATTACGAAAATGAACTAAAATGTGAAACTAGCATAATAATCACATAGGTATTTTTCTATCAAGTCAATTATGTTAGGCAATTGCATTTTTTTTCCATATAACATTACATCCAGATAACATTACATTTATATTAATGTACAGACGCCAGCAGGTCAAGCTACCCGAAACTGTCAATTTTTCCCAATGAACCTTGAACCTAATACTTTAGAAATAAAGTCGAAAATCTATCAAAGAAATCTGACAGATTGTAGTAGCTTGATGTGCAGGCGTCTGTACAATGTAGCAGCATTAAAATTGCACATATTTTATGGCAATACTGAATATTTTAAGAAGATTTTTGAAAATAACATTTATTAATAGTGCTGTTTGTATACTTTATCTGATTTCAACAAAAAGTCAATAATTAACTAATGACTAACATGATTAGTTACAAGTTTCCATATCTCTGGATACTATCTACTCATGTTGGGTATCAGTTAGTGTAATTTGCTTCTTTCTAGAATATTTGAAAAGTGTCAAAATTGCAACACATTAATCAAATTGACTTCAACTTTGATGTCTTGGTCAAAGACAATAGAAAACCCTCAGTGGTCGCTTTTAGAGGTAGAATTGTGAACACTTTCCATGCAAACCAAGTGTGTCGTTAATTACTTGCAATAAAACACTGATGACTTTAAAAGAAACTTATGGGATTGAAAGCATTTCATAGAAGCAGATGTGAGCTCAATGCACTTTCAACACCACACATATTAGAAGCTGCCATCTTGGCGATTCCATGCTCCCTAGTCTTGGTTTAAAATTAAATATTAATAGTTTTCCTATAAACACAAGTAGATGTTGCATGCACTTCATAGATTACAATAACTTTAAAAAACGAACAACTTTGCCGTCCCAGTCAAATGATTTTCAGTTAATTAAATTTTTGTGTTAGCATTGTGGTTGATTAAGCTGTTAAAATGTTCTAAAATTTATATTTTTAATGTCAAAGGAATCACAACGATAAATAATTTTGTTGTTTATAATTAGATACATTGCTTATTACAGAAATATCTGTTTAATTACGGCAATCTGTTTATTACAGCTTCATTTTCGTACTTATATTCGCAAAATATCAATATAAAGTATACAGCACACTTTGGTGGTAACTAATATAACCTGGCCAAACTGGCCTAGCTTACTCATCATCTGCTTAGCATTTTCCCAACTAGGTTGGGATCCGTTTCCAATCTAAGTGGATGCTGCTGAATACCAATATTTTACATGAAGTGACTGCCTATCTGACCAGTATCCTACGGAGTTTCAAAAGTATGTGAGGCCAGCTTATACTGGTTATGTTACCTTTGACGAACAGCCCCTGTACAATCATATTTATACAGTTTAATTGATGATTATGAAAAATATTTACAAGCCAAATATTACTTTGCAATGGAAGTGCAACAACACAGATTTCTTTTCTGTTTCCTTCCTAACTCGTTTGTTAACATTAAACTTCATTACTAGCTGTCGGTCATTTAATAATTAATTCAGAAATTAAATAGTAGAAATCCTATCCCATACAAATTATATATGTGCAAAATTAGTTTTAGTTTATTTTATGTAAATGCATGTTTTTGTAACACTGGTAACTACACTTCACTGACCTTGAAGAGCATTCATTCATGTAATGAAAAATTGACCGACAGCAGATTGCATAAGTGTGGTGTAAAAATTATAACTGATTCTGCTTATGTTAAAACATAGCTCAGTATTGATATTCCATCCACAAAAAAGAAAGCTTTACAAAAACTTCTCTTTGTTTGCCATTCCAAAATGCAATCACCATATTTTAACATAAACAACTTAGTTAATAGTAAACAGTAACCATTATTACATTCATAAACCTTTCAATATTTAACATTTCTTATTAAAACATTTAACAAGGCTTGTCACACCGTCTATCCAAACAGGGCTCCGCAATTCGAACATCTTCTGTTTTTCAGAGCGAGACAACATAAGATTCCCAATGGGAAAAATAGTATAGCACATAAGATACCAAGACATGTGAAGTCATCTTCAAGTATACCAACACGACAGGCCGGGCAAGCTCCCACGGCGATTATAGGGGGTGGTATAATAATGTGCGTGGCTCCATAGTTTGGCACAAAGCCTGTACCTGGTGGTGGCACTCCATACGGAGTGTACCCTGGAGGAGGGGGCGGGTACGGCGCACCTGGAGCACCCGCCGGCTGAGGTTGAGGCTGCGGCGTAGGAGCTGTAATTGTCGTTTTACCACATTACAAGAACGTCTACGAATCATACGTGTTTACCAAACAATAACTAATAAAACAACATTCGTTATGTTTATTGGACGGTAAATACTTAAGCTTTCTATGGGTAATTAAACAAAAAAAACGCTAAGTCGTAACATTACGCAGTTTAATCAAACAGCTTATCTTTATTGTGATTCATTCACAATAAGGTTTCTTTACAAACAAAGTTATTTGGGGCTTACTTGGGTAAACTGTAGCCGAATATGGTGGTGGCTGTTCAGTAACTGTTGGTTTTTCCATCTTGTTCACTGTTTGACGCCTCAGGATTTATTTTAGAACAATGTGTTGGAAGAAATTATTGCACAAAAAGTAACAAAACTGAGTTCACAAAACCAGCTGTCAAAATTAATGTTGCCAGCACTGCAAAGTGCAACGCAAGAGGCGAAACGACGGCGACGATTCGAAGAGTAGAAATAAAATAAGAGTACTGTAAAGTGGGGCCATTTCAAAGGGGCTATTTGAAACTTTGGAATTAATGATTTGATATATTATTAATTTTGCCAGTAACACGGACAATAGTTGTAGTATTTTCATATTGTAAAAAAAAATACTGTTACTTGTCTCCGAGTCTTAAAAAGCCCCACTTAATTTTACTTCTATTTACTTTATCAAAACGGGACGATAATTGTGTCTCAAGTAAATCTCAATGTTACAGTTATTGCCAACAATTTTTGGGAGCGTAGTGTAGCGCAAATGTAGGTGAGCTAGTAATAATCTACTCATCTTTTAAAAAACATTGGCACTAAACAAATGAATTGTATGAATTGTAGTCATTTTGAGGTTTGGCAATATCAATACAAGAAAGGCGGTAGGTATCTTATTTATTTGAATTTCTACTACTTCGTCTAACGTCTTTGCCAAAAGATAATTGAGCAAGGAATACAAGCTAATAAAATTCCTTGACTACTTAGGCTTTATGTATTCTTTTTATTCTGTATAAATACAGACCTTAGGAAATAACAACAGTCATGTGAACATGATAAATCGTCCACCTGCCTGCATTGCCGGCGTGTCACTGTGATGATTGTTGTATTTTTTTCTGTAACTAATTAAATCTGTTTTAAACATTATGTAATGCATTTGATTTTTGTCGGTTACTTGGAACTTACACATTACCAGAGAAAGTGATTGTAGGTGCTACATACTACCACTATTCGAGGGTTCCTTAGCCAAATTGACGACACGATTGGCTGAGCGATCGACTGCTGCGCTGCATGTCGCGGGTTCGATTCCCGCACGGAACAAATGTGTATGACCTGCAGATAGTTGTTCCGGGTCTGGCTGTTGGTGTATGTGAGTATAAATGTTTGTGAACGCACCCACGATACAGGAGAAATTCCTAGTGTGGGGCAACGTTTCATTTAAAAAAAATAGCTAAAACGGAACTCTCGCAGATCCGCTTTGTCCAGCTGTCTATCCTTGTCACAACTATTTCACTCCGAGACTGTTGGTACTACACATCGGAAATTCGGAGGGTTGGTATCTTCTGTGAACTACTACGCAAAACTGATTTCATATTACAAAAATATACAAATAGGGGTGGCTTTCCATACCATGTAACCGAGGGTTAAAAGATATTTTTTTATAAATATAACTGTGTGGGGTATCTATGGACAGGACATCTAAAATGATTTCAAGGTGTCTAGAACACTTTTTTTCTTGGTCCAATGTTGATGAGTTATTTGCTTCTAAAGTCGTAAAACATTGTTTCTCCCTCCAATATCTAAAAGAGAGCATTCTGTAAAAAAAACAGTCAGTAATATGTATAAAAACTTTCAACGAAAATTTATTTGAAGGTTTGAAATTTAGTTTCGAGATAATAATATGGGCTCTTTCGTCAATTTGTTTTTTAGTTTTTATTACTTATAATAATAGTATGAAGAATAAGTTTAACTTTGCGGTTTGTATTTTTTGATGCTACGGAACCCTGTTTGTGCGAGTGCGACTCGCACTTGCCGGTTTATTTTAAAGCATTAAGTACCATCACGCCTACCAAAGGGTTAGACAGATGTATACCTACCTAATTACCAGAGAAAGTGACTGTAGGTGCTACCTACAATCATTGAGCCAAATCAGACCAACAGGACCAAGTGTACACACTACACACCTTACTGATTTGAAGAGCAGATTATAAATACGTACATTATGGGAAGAGGAAAAATAAAACAGACACAAAATTCTTTTGAACTTTCAATATATTCATATTTCACAAAACAATAACTAATAACGTCATCTAACTAAATCTAATTGATCACTAAAATATTTACAACAATTTTCAATCTATTTTATAAATTCATAATTCTTGCCGTATACCTAAAAGGCAAGAAGAATAGACATTCATTACAATCTAAAACTGGAAGTAAATAAACGAAAATGACAAAATATACAATTATCATAACTTAATAACATTATCATTTTCATATTTACGTACAAAAGTAAGAGTACTGGCAACTTTCTGAAGATATATATTGCCAACTTAATAAAAAAAAGTCGCTTCTTACAAATACGAATGAAGTGAAATGAGCCTAGTTAGACGCAACTATTGTATATGATTTATTTTTCTTTACATTTTCCCCAATAACGAAAATAACGACATTTTTAAACAGTCCTACTTTAGTTTAGCCTGGTTCAACAGCTCAGCAAGTTATTGACTCCAACAATACAAGTAAAATTCAATACATAAGATTTATTTATAAGATACTGTTGAAACCAACGCATGCTAGTAAAATCTTTACTTTTGTTCATAAATACAAATGAAACACGATAGTAGTTCAATTATCACAATAAAACAATTTTTACATGCACTGCTACCCTACCATGACGTTTTAAAGCAGAACTTATTCCACTGAGGGAAACAGACAGAGCTATACAGGGTGTCTAGCACCATCTCTTTCCCTCAGTGGAATAAGTTCTGCTTTAAAACGTCATGGTAGGCCCACTGTACGTCCAAAACAACACATCTTTGAAAAGCTTAAAACACATAACATACGAATCATTTTATTAATCATCTTGAATTGAAGTCAATTTAATATTATACAATTTTTAATTTATGACAGAACTTGTTAGTGAACAAATTCCCTTATTTTTTCATTTTACAATTACTTATTCCTTTTTTGGTTAAACACTGTAAGTATGTGGAAGGATTTCGAATAGAGTTTTCTTACCATAAAATAACGTTATATAAAAATAAATTACTAGCAATGGGAATAGACTGATGTTTTTTTATATTTAATGTTGTGGTAATATGGCAACCCTACCAATCTAGTCAATATTAATAGAGGGTTTTTATTTGTTATGGAATGCGCATAAGAAGCATGAATATATTCCATATAAGTCTGAATAAATGGTCAAAGTAAGTTACTTGCTGTCTAAAAAAAGACAGTTGTCATCCATATTCCTTCTTTTGCCCTTTATGTTCCGGGGCCAAGGTATCTCTTTCGAAACAACTAGCAGTCCCGGTTAATTTTGACCTAACGTTGTGTTTAGCGCAGGAAGGCGCGAACCAAAACAAGTTACGTCATTCAAAAACAATTCAAGAAATATATTCCGTAGGCTTTCTTTTATCATGAGTGTTTTCAGATCCCTAAGTCTTCGTCTCGCTAAGAAACGCATAACCTACCATCATTTCTTTGCCTATGGTTGTGTGATAATCATAAAAAATAACATAAGCAATTTGCAAGAATTTGCTCTGTCAATATTTTGTCAAGAAACGAGTCTTAAATATTTGTCTCAATTCTACTATAAAAACGAAATACTACCAATTTTTTGCCGTGGTATGTTTGATCAGCATTTTTCCTGTGGTTACGTAGTTTAGAAGCGCATGGGCACCCAGCAACCAGACTGTTCGTCGCGGCGGTAGTAGTGAGCGCGGTTGTCCGGGAACACTGTCACAGCTGGGAATGGATGCTGCTGGATGAACTTCAGTGTGACGCGGATCTGAAATATAAAGATAAATTACTGTAAAAGCGCTGAAAGTACTCTGAGTTTATTGTGGAATCTAGACTTCTGGGGTAAATTAACGTCTAAACTTTTTGCACGCCAGCGACATTTTACGTTACTTCGACCCGACGACGCCAAGCCTAGTAAAATGTTTATATGTAAGGTATTTTCACTAGTGATGGGACGTGTTCGATTATTATTTAGTTTATTATAAATAAGTCAACTTCAGTCATCGGCGGTGTCTCGACTACGCGATCGTTTTGTAACGTTAGTAGTCAATGGCGTTCAAAAGTTTAAAGCAGGATTGTTTTAATGTCCTTACAGTACCTACCTACACTGTAACGACTGCTTTAAACTTTCCTACAGGAAAGATATGGCGTTAGACATCCTGTATAGCTCTGTCTCTTTCTCTCTCCACACTGGAATTACATTAAAACAAGTCCTACTTCAACACGTCATGGTCCAAGTCCAGTCTCTAACCCTCGGGACCCATTGCAAATCCAAACCGGCTCGAATCTTCCCAATAATGGGTCTCGATTTTTGTTTTAAATTTTCAAGGCAGTCGGGTTTTTATTACACCCTTTATTTGAATCATAACTCATAATATTTCAAGTTTCGAACACTAAATCAGTACATAACCTCGGTTCACTCGGATGTGGATATTGATTTTGCTGATAGCGGTTGACAGCAAAATCAATAATATATCAAAACAAGCGAGATTCCGATGAAGTGACACAGATGCGGTGGCTTAAATAAATACAAACCACTCACAAAATACTTGGAACTCTTATACGGCAGCGTCACCGGTTGATAACACGGAATTGTCGAGAGTTACCTATCTGTCCTTCAAACGTGACTAAACGTGATAACAGGTGTGGTCAATATGAATGATGTAACCATGATCTTGTAAAAAAATATGATTTAAAAGAGTGTCCATTAGTCCAGTCATTTTAGGTTTTATCTGGGGAAAAATTCCTAGTGAGCTGAATTTTTGTATACACCTTGATAACCGTAATTGACCTTTGTAACTTTTTTAGCTGGCTCGATATCGATCTCGATTTTTCACATATTCATAATAAGGTGTTTACAAAAATTCAGCTCACTAGGAATTTTTCCCCAGATAAAACCTGATTGGGGTTTAAGATGCCTAAAATGACTGGACTACGGGGTGTTTCTTGCCCATTCTTCTCCATAGCGATCAACCCTTTGGAATGGGCGAGTACAATACTTTCACAAGTTATTATGTTTTGTGTCTGGGACTGTAGCTTCATTCTTTTGTTTCTTTGTCATACAAAAATGCCTGTAATGGCCTAATTGAAATAAATGTTTTGAGTTTGGTGGCGTGGGGTTTTTAACTCGCGAGTGATATTTTATTTTACTATAATACAGCTTTCGCTAGTGTTAATTTAGAATGTGACAATCGATTCGGGTTGTACTCATCATGATTTGAAAGACACGTGGCGCCATCTACTATCATAAGAACGTTATTGTTCTTTTCCTCGAGAACAGCTACTTTTTTGGGATGAAAGGTCCCGTACGTCCGTTTCTGTACATCAGACGAAGTATATGCAAAATTGCAGGAATATCGGTTCAGTGGTTTAGGAAGAAAGAAAGAAAAACTGTTTATCAGACTCAGCTAGAAAAACTGTTTATTAGACTCGCACAGGACAAGACAATAAACAAAGTTATATAATTTTAAAAAAGAACAATAGAAAAAAGAACATATAAAAGACAATTTGGGGCCTGATGGTCTAGTGGTTAGTGGCCCTGACTGCTGAGCCGGAGGTCGTGGGTTCGATTCCCACCCAGGACAAACTTTGTGTGATGAGCATGATTGTTTGTTCTGTGTCTGGGTGTGATTTATCTATAATATGTATGTATTTATAAATTATATAAGTATTTATATCAGTTGTCTGGTTACCATAACACAAGCTCTGCTTAGCTTGGGATCAGATAGCCGTGTGTGAGTTGTCCCAAGTTTTTTTTTTTTTTAATTAACTAAATTAGTCTTGTACGAGGCCAAAAGGCTTCTATCTATCTATAGATGCTGCAGTATGAAGTCGTCGGACTGCTCCAGCGATAGATTTAAGTCTCGCAGTGGCTCGCAGATGTAGATACATCTTAGGGGCTGTCCTTTAATCACGTGAGGCTTGGAAGGGGGGGAGAGGTCCATAAAATCACGAAATATCACAAGGGGGAAGACAGGTGTAGTAATATATCACGTGTATTTTGTTTGTTTTGGAAAACGCGCTATTACTCAACCGGTTGTCTTGCTAATCCGTGGTCCGAGGACACTGTACATTCAATAATGTTCATGTACAAAATTATTATTGTACTCCTTAATTTTCTATAATGAAATTAGATGATTCTTAACCTGTATTTTATAAATATAAAAAAATAAGATTCTTTGTAGGTACTAAAAATACACGTGATTTAGGGGGAGGGGCGTGGGAATAGTCTTACTTATCGCATCTACTTTAACCTCACCATATATCACTATGTGATTAATGGACGGCCCCTTATGAGGTAAAATTCAACTTACAATGGAAACGGAGTGTGGTGGTTCGTTAGCAGGCGTGGTGATAAGATGCTGCAGTATGAAGTATTCTGACTGCTCCAGAGACAGACTAAGCGTCGCAGTGTTACGTAGATGTAACGCATCATCTACCTTATTGCAAGACAGATTAAGTTCAACTTACATTGTGAACGAAGTGTGGTGGTTCGTTAGCAGGCGTGGTGCTAAGATGCTGCAGTATGAAGTACTCTGCTCCAGAGATAGACTAAGCCTCGAATTGTATCGTAGATGTAGCGCATCATCTACCTTATTGCAAGACAGATTAAGTTCAACTTACATTGTGAACGAAGTGCGGTGGTTCGTTAGCAGGGGTGGTGCTAAGATGCTGCAGTATGAAGTATTCTGACTGCTCCAGAGACAGACTAAGCCTCGCAGTGTTTCGTAGATGTAACGCATCATCTACCTTATTGCAAGACAGATTAAGTTCAACTTACATTGTGAACGAAGTGCGGTGGTTCGTTAGCAGGCGTGGTGCTAAGATGCTGCAGTATGAAGTCGTCTGACTGCTCCAGCCATAGGTCCACGCCTCGCAGTGGCTCGTAGTTGAACGGGCCGATGCGCAGCATACCCACCGTGTTGTCGTATATATCTAACACCTAGGATAGAAATATTTGAATTAGGTCGGTAAACGGTTTTCTAAATTTAACCTTTGCTCAATTGTAATTTAAACGATAGTTTAGTTAGGTGTCTCAATATTGTTAATACAGTGAAACCTGGTTAAGTGAGACATCAAGGGACCTGCAATGTCGTTTCACTTATAGAGGTATTCCACTAACCCAGTGTCTCAGATATACAGGTATAAATAAATATCTGTCTCATTTACAGAGGGTTCCATTAATAGAGGTGAGAATACAGGTTATTTTAGTTATAGAGGTGCGATCATTAAATAAAATAACGTGTTATGTATGTAAATGAATTTGTGGGTAGATTAAGAATGAGTAAACAAACAATGTTATCTCAGTTACAGAGGTTTATGCATATAAAATTTACTCGCTGTCTCAGTTATAGAGGTAACTATGATGATAAATCGAAAGAACAAATCCCAGATATAGAGGCTTACCTCGTCCCACTAACAGAGGTAATTCAGTGCCAAAGTGTTGGGACCTCAGCATGAGTTCCAGTTATGAAGGTTTCCCACTTAACCAAGTTTCACTGTATTTAAGGGAAAAAGCGATATAGTCCCAACACAAGTATTATCAATAACTTACTGGGGGTATCTCATTTATAAACCATGTAACTGTTTTGAGCCAAATTAACATTTTTTTTTAATTTTTTCTAACAAAGTTTTAAAGCGCAGCACCACCGCTTGGGGAGGCGATGTTGATATGAACTCTTTTTTTTTAGGGTAACGTACCTCAAAAGGAAAAAAACGGGACCCTTATTGCATCACTTTGTTGTCCGTCTGTCTGTCTGTCAAGACCCTTTATCTCGGGAACGCGTAGAGGTATCGAGAGCGTGAAATTAAAACCATATACTCAAGTCTGTGGTCCCTTGGAATTGTGGAAAAAATCGTGTATGCAATATAAAGAAATGGATGTCGCAAGTTTTATTTTCGGATTTTTGGTGTACGCACGTAACGCACCCACGATACAGGAGAAATTCCTAGTGTGGGGAAACGTTTTCTAAAAAAAAAATACTTCAACGTATACATCAAATCCTCATCCATTCCGGTCTATGAGATACCGATAACATTGACTTTAATCTTAATACCCTTACCTGACCCGAATGTGGTCCACTAGTAATCGTCCGAGCTCCTCTTAGCGGCAACTCAGGCCCCTTGTCAGGGAATGTGGCAGGGAACAGGTCTCCGGCGCGGATGTCTACACCGACGCCCGTCACTAGAGGCGCGGCCGACCCGCCGCTTAGTGCTGTGTTCAGCTCACAACAGCACGCTAGTGTGAGATCGATCTCTACTGAGAGACGGTGGAACGATACTGGAAATGAAGACAACATGATTTAAGAAAGAATATTCTATGCGTCATGTTCGTGAACGGGCGCTGTCAGTTGTGACTGGTCATCTCTCAGTTGCCACGGCTTATCTGAATTAATTATATATTTTTAAAATTCTTTTTGTTTTACTATGTACACTTTTAATGTGCATGTCTTGCTACATCATTCTCACATAGTTTACCATATTAACACGAATGATGTAACCAAGGTTTTGTAACAATATTCTGATTTAAAAGAGTGTCCATGGAGTTTCTTGCCCATTCTTCTCCATAGAGATCTACGCTTTAGAATGGGCAACTACAGTACTTTCACAGTTATTATGCCTTGTGACTGGGACTGTAGCTTCATATTTATTGTTGTCAATGTTTCGACAGTTCAAAAGTGCCTGTAACTGGCCTACTTGAAATAAATGATTTTGATTTATTGATGTTATTGGGCGTTATAAAAAACAGAAACACTCCATACATCCAGTTAGCCTGGGAGCCGACCCCAGCATAGTTGGAAAAAGTCTAGGCAAATGATGACTAAATGGAACATAGCTCTCAAAATCGACGGGGCTGCTGAAGTTGGGACTGTTCGAGAAGCCGTTGAACCTTGATTCTAATATGAAGGAAGTTCAGGATCTAACAACAGACCATGAATTTCCGCAATGCTTGGATAAACAAGCTTCTTATTCAACTACCGCTTCTGAACTTTGCTTTTTGTAAAAACCGTTGGCGTTTTACCGAATGATAATAAATGAATGGTCAATTATAAATTTACTAGCTTCGCTCGCGTTAAATTCGGAATAACACAGTACCTGCACCTGCAATTTTTGCCCAAGCGCCTTATTGATTTGTAATAGCAACGCTAAGTTTTCCCTTTTCTTCCCTCTTTCTCCCTTATATACCACTTTTTTTTTAAATAGCCTATGTCCGTCTCCTGGTTCCTAACTATCTCTGTACCTAAATTCATCAAAATAGTTACAAACAAACTCACTTTCGCTTTTATAATATTAGTAAGGATGGTATTGACTGGTTAATTAACTATTGTTTTCTAATGTCATAATAACAACAATAAAAGTCCAGCCAGGTAATAAAATAGGAGAAACAAATGAATAACAATTTAATGTTCAAGTGGTCAGAGACTACACCACAGATTCTCTTAAAGATTATATTTAAACAAATTTTCCATAGCCATATTCCTATATTGTGCATGTATGTGTAGATGTACATATGACTCATTCTACATTCGGAAAGGGAGGAAAGGGGAACTGTGTTACCCCGAATTTAACGCGAGCGAAGCCGCGGGCAAAAGCTAGTAAATAAATAAAATGTCATCAAACAGAAGGAAAAGATCTCACTCAAAAGAAGGTCTCACTCTCAAAAGCTTTAATTTAAAAGAAAATAGGTACAGGAAGTAGAACACCGCATTTTCAAAGAGGAAGTCTCTCATAGAAATAAATTCCTCAAAAATCCAGACATGTCCCAAAGTGAGTCACGAAATATCGTCAGCTACTCGGAACGTGCTACGCAACAATAGACGTTCCGCCCACACACATCTCGCTAATATTCGCGCGCTGGCAAACTGACAAGAGTCCACCGGATGACCTCTGCGTCAATTCTAATTGTTTATTTCCGAGTAGGCATTGTTACAACATTGTAGGAATTTTGATATAACTAGCTGCGACGCGCACTTTCACCCTATATTTTAATCCAAACAATAAACTATCTACACACCGAATTTCAATAAAATCGGCCCAGACGTTAAGTGTGAAGAAGTGACAAACACAAACACACATAGAAACTTTCGCCTTTGTTATGTTAGTGTGATTATAGACTTTTTACCAGAAGGCAGCGTCGCAAACCTCAAAAAAGATGGCGGAAAGGACTGGACAAAAATAAAACGAAAGAGCTGCAAGGAGTTAGACCTGATTGACCACTACCGATCAGTAGATACTTGCAGTCGTCTGTATTTCTTCATGATTACAGCCAGCCATTGATTTTAACCAGTGTTTGTGTACTAGTAAAACAAAATAGCTTTCTGTCTTTGGCTAGCCAAGGTTTATGCGTTACTCGTCCAGGTGTATTTGCCCTTACCGCCATTCTACTTATTATTCCAGCGACCTAAGACCTTTGCTACAACCAAAAAGTATCTCATGTAAGACTAGCTTCCGCCCGCGACTTCGTCCGCGTGGCATAGTTACTTTGGGCTAACGCTGATTTTAAACCGCGTGATGATCGAAATTTGATGACATATTCTCATTTTAGAAAAAAAATTGCCTATATCCGTCTCCAGGGTCCCAACTATCTCTGTACAAAAAAATATCAAAATCGGTTTGGCCATTTAGGCGTGAAGACGTAACAAACAAACAAACTCACTTTTACAACATTAGTAAGGATTAAACTCACACATAATATTCGCGAACAGCTCATCGGAGTAAAGGTGTGGGTCTGTGAAGCCTCCCACGAGTTGTAACTCCAGCCTGCCCTCCGGGTATCCTACTGCCAGTTGCTGGACTCTTGATACCATTGCCGCTGATGCTTCTGCGGTACCCGACCCGTCTAAGTGGGCCAGAGCTAC
Organism: Ochropleura plecta; assembly: GCA_905475445.1. NCBI lineage: Eukaryota > Metazoa > Arthropoda > Insecta > Lepidoptera > Noctuidae > Ochropleura > Ochropleura plecta. The sequence goes on from FR997739.1 coordinate 14,614,029, forward strand.
TGCGCCTGAACCTGGAACATGGAAGACAAATGAATGTAGAAATATGCAATTTCGAAATTCAAATTTCTTTGGAACCATTTATTTTTTAGAGCTCCATACCTCAAAAGGAAAACACGGAACTATAGGATCACTTTACTGTCCGTCTGTCTGTCTGTTAAGGCTCTTAACAGATAGCCTCTTGGGAACACCTGGAGGTATCGAGTTGAAATTTAAACCATATCACACTCAGGTTTATGATCACTTAAGTCCCGTTCCAATAAACAAAAACGACTCGTTTTGCTTACGGATGGTAGTATTTCGACATAAGTTCTATGAGACTTATGTCAAAATCTTACTATCCGTAAGCAAAACGACTCGTTTTTGTTTATTGGAAAGGGGCTTTAGAGCTGTGAAAAAATCAACTCTCTAAATTTTTTTTTTAAAACACACGCTAGGAATTTCTCCTGTATCGTGGGTGCGTTTACAGACATTTAAATTCACATACACAAACAGCCAGACCCGAAACAACTATCTGCAGGTCATACAAATATTTGTTCCGTGGTGGAATCGAACCCGCGACACGCAGCGCAGCAGTTGATCCCTCAGCTACTGCGCCAACCGTGCCGTCAAACGCATCTACGCATTCAAAAGATATGGCCGTTTATGTCACTAGTTTGTATACGGAATCCTCGGTGCGCACTCGCGCTTCGAATTTAAATGGCAAACTAAAACAAGTTGTTTTTGATGTCGCCTATGATAAAAGATAAAACTTCTTGTTCGATCATTCCATTTTTATACTTAAGTAAGTATAAAACTTAACATATCAGCAGATAGGTACATTTACTGTTCGTCAAGTTACCTGAATGCCTGACAACGACGATTATACATGATGTCGCGTCATCTGATCCTATGATGCTGACATTTTCTGAAAAAAAAAGAAAGAATGAAAGTTAAAATGAGTTTTCCTAACCTAGTTTACTAGTACTATTAAAGAAATTACCTCAAGAAATTGAGAAACATTTTGTATCGCGAGGAAAAAAGACACGCCCGATAAAAATTTGAATAAATGTTTGTAGAGCGTAAATATTTTTGTGAAACGTAAAACATTGCTATCATCTAACTGATTTTAACAGCCAGCCTAGTTAAAGAACATTTCCAAGTCAATACTAACTGTCATGCGGAACTACAGCAGCTAGTTCTCGCTGTCCGACGTACAGGAGCCCTGGGGGAGGCACGACTCTCGCCGCCGCCGCTAACAGCTGCGCAGCCGCATCCCTGTAGCCGGGGTGCGCGACCAACAGCGCACGCACCGACGTAGGACACTCGTCGGCGAGCACGCCGTTCAACACCACCACCATGCTAACACTGAGGACAAGGAAGGGCTTTTTAAACATGAGTTTGAACAGTAGAGGAGCAGTCACCACTGCTCCTGTTTCAGTAGTAACGAGGCAGGTTTTTATCAGGTGGAATCGCCAGAGTCGCCTTCGAAATTCCAATTTAGTTAAGTTTAAAGGATCCATTATAGGATCACTGTGATCCGTCTGTCAAACCTTTTAACTCGTGAACGCGTAGAGGTATCGAGTTGAATTTAAAACCATATTAACAAGTCTATGGTCCCTTGGAGTTGTGAGAAATTACCCCCTAAGTCTACGCAGTCAAAAGATCATAATTTTCCTGCCCTTGTCCCGTTCCATTTGGGGTCGGCGCAACACGTTTTCTTCTTCCATTCTCCCCTATCAGACGTCATGGAATCATTTACTCCTTTCTCCTTCATATCAATCAATCCATTCATCTTTTCTTTGGCCTTCCTCTCGCTCTCCGTCCATCAACATTCAGATCCATCACTCTTTTAGTCAAATGAGCTTCGTCGTCTACGCAGTCAAAAGATATGGCCGTTTATGTAGCAAGAACCCTCGGTGCGCGAGTTTGACTCGCTCTTGTTTTTTTTTTAATTCTGTTCGGAGTCAGGTTGTATATTGGTTTGATTCGTGACATTAAAAACTTGTACTTATTTAAATACTTGTGAAAAAGTTGAACAATTAAGCACTTTGACAACCTACCTCAACGAAACCGGAAAAAAAGCACTGGCAACTGTTTTATGGGATCGTTCTACCGGGGTCAAAAGTATTATAATTTGTTTATCCAACTATCTGTGTGCCAAATTTCATCTAGATCGTAGGTTTTGCGTGAAAGAGCAACAAACATTCGTATTTATAATATAAAGTAGGATTTTGAACTAAAAGAGGATTTTTATGATTAGATTAAAAGAGCATTACCTACTCTCAATAGTGAATAATTATAATATTGTACTTACATATTTTAGTATGATGTATTTATACAGGTATATAATATTATTGTACTTAAACGGGTACTTACATTTAACATTTAATTTAAGAAATTCATATTTCGGGCCTGTGGACGGTGAGCAACGGGTAGCTCACCGTCCGTCCGCGTAATGACGACAGGCCGTGTCTACGGCGCGTTAGTGTTCTACGCGCGCCTCAAAGAGTTGTCAGCATAGCGGAGGAGCCTGTCAGGGCCACCGCCTGCCGGGTTGCGGGTTGTTCGAAAAAGAAGCCCCGGAAAAGAAGGAACATGGGTGGGTTTTAGTTAGTACAAGTCTGACAGTCCACCCCGGGGAAGTTATTTGATGATTTCCCATTCGCAAAAAATAACATTCATATTTTAGATCTCTTCTTGTTCTCACACACTACAGTCTACGTAATTTTTATTCATATTTCCATTCGCAGGCCTGCTAGTAGAAATTTCTTTTAAAATAAGCTGTGCCTTTTTACTCTAAGTTTTTCCATGTTTGCTTATGTTTTCTCCAGTGTGTACATAAATGATTAAATAAAATAAATAAAAGATATTTGTCCACAGTACATAGGTTATTCACCTACATACCATATTGGGATCAGAGATATAAAATCTACACTAATATTATAAATAGGAAAGATTTGTTCGTTTGTATCGAACAGCCTCCAAAACTACTGGACCGATTTTAACCATTTTTGTACTAATAGAAAATCTAAGTTATCCGGAAGTAACATAAGTACAGCTACAGATTTTTTGAACAATTCTGCGAATCTTAATGTAATGATTCGGTAACACCGACAACCTTCTATATTGAGCTACGTTTTTTTTGGCATTTATAGCTTTGTTTATTATTTTTAGGGTTCCGTATCTCAAAAGGAAATAACGAAACCCTCATAGGATATTGTCCACATGTCTGTCTTTCAAAACCTTTTATCTCGTAAACCTGTGGAGGTATCTATTTGAAACTTATCCTTACTAATCTTATAAAAGCGAAAGTGAGTTTGTTTGTTGGTACGTCTCCACGCCTAAATGGCAAAAACTGATTTTGATGAATTTTCGTACAGAGATAGTTACGACCCTGGAGACGGACACAGGCTAAAAAAATGGGATAAGGGGGAGAAAGAGGGAAGAAAAGGGGAGAGAAAGATATTTTTTTTTCGATCATCACGAGGGATTAAAGTTAGCGATAGCCCAAAGTAACTATGCCACGCGGACGAAGTCGTGGGCGGAAGCTAGTTATAAAATAAAGTCCCTAAACTAAAAGCGAAAGGTAGATACTGTCACACATAAACCATCCACACAATTATAGAAGCGTCGTCGATGATCGACAGCACACTTACTCAATTGTCTTACAGCTCGGTAATGTATTCGGAATGGCGGCGGGTCACACGAGTGACACGGCACAAGGCACACGGCGCACTTCTACCGCGTGTTCATTTGCATTGCGCCCGCGCCGGCGCCGAATGTACGCCGTAAATCCATACGAACGATGCAAGAAAATAACTTTCCAACGAAAAAACTGGTCAGAGCAAAGAGCCTCTGAGTAATTTTAAAATTCATAACAAAAAGGCTTTGTTTTTCTGAGAAAGCAAAGGTTTGCGGGCCTACTTTCTGCAACTGTGATTTAACACTTTGAAGTTCCATTTTGTATTGAGATGTAGACGACAAAAATAATGTTGTGTAAGAAGCAAATGGAGCGCGACGTACCTAAAACAAGACGAAGCGATAATTCAAGAAATAACTGTTAGGAGTGAGATAAGAGGAAATTAGTAATGGTCGAGCGATAAGGCCGACTGTACCTACAACATATTGTATAGTACCGATAACTAGTGTAGTTGCACGTCAAAGCTCATCAATAAAACTGACGAGTAAATAAGCAATTAAAGCGCTAACGATGTAAGAAACATTATAAATGCAGCGCAATTAAAACAGTTAGAAAAAACCCGAGCGCAAATCGCACCTTGAAGGTTGTCGCAAAATGAAAATTGTGAATTCTCCAAAGTCATTATAATTATGTGCAATTTTGCAGCAGTTTTTAATTTAATATAGCATAAATACGTATATGAATCGTAACTTTTTATAATTATCGTAGGCGTATAAAGTGTAGGCGCAAAAAGGTTTTATGCACCATTTAAAACCAGTTTTTTTATAAAAAAAAAACTGTTTTAAATAATTATCAACCAACAAGTATGACGAAGTGGTAATGGGTGGGTCACTCATATTAGATGTAGACGACCGAAGACTGTAAGGATAGACGTGATTTTGAGTGGAGAATCTGAACGCCGTCAGGTTCGGTAGAGTGAAGAACTTCGCAAGGTGGCTGGAAGCAAATGGATGAGAGTTGCCGAAAATCTAAAAAAGCATATGTAGGCTGATGATGAAATATAATGTTTTTTCGCTTATGGCATGTTACTTAATTTATCCAAATTGCTGAAAAATTGTATTCCGCCAAAACTATTTAGATACAAGGTTACAAGGTGATGTAAAACAATAACTATTGTTTCTAATAATAGTGTTTACCTACACATAAACCGTAAATGGATTACACAACACCCTTTTATTACCTTCTCTTGTTAATAACACCTATAAGAAAAGTTCGTTACCACTATTTAATTCCAAATCCCAATTAAAAGTAAGTTAAGCATCCCGTTTTCTAGATATTTGTTAAATTATTATTAGTTTATGTCAGTTGTGCATGTGTATTAGCACCTGAATAAGTATATAATTTTTCCTAAACAAAAACTTATTTATATAAGTTTTAGAGGTCTAGGCTATAGGTTGAGGAGAGGTAGTCAGGTCATATCCACCTCCTTTACATGGATGACCTAAAATTCTTTGCAACTAATGAAACTTCTAAAGTTAACACCCACTTTCAGTAGCGCCATCTGGATGGGATTTGGTGTCGACAAATGTGCGGTATGCATGTAAAACGAGGTGAAATTGTGGGATTTGTAAGAAACTCAGCTCTCAGAATTCATAAATCTTAGATCCTATACGTATTTGGGTACAACGAAAGCACTGAGCATCAATAATGTTGCTGATATGAAGCAATAAGTGAAGGAGCGCTTCTTTAGCCTTCAATGATTTTTTATACTTTTCTTATCCTTACTATAATATTATAAAAGCGAAAGTGAGTTTGTTTGTTACGTCTTCCCGCCTTAATGACTACACTGATTTTGATGAATTTTGGCACAGAGATAGTTGGGACCCAGGAGACGGACATATGGAAACTTTTTATAAAAAAAATTGAGAAATGATAGTACGAGGTAAGAAAAGGGAAAACTTAGCATTGCTATTACAATAAATAAGGCGCAAGGGCAAATACTTCAGGTAGCAGGTACCTGCAAATCAGAAAAGGAGAACTGTGTTACCCCGAATTGAACCCGAGTGAAGCCGCGGGCAAAAGCTAGTACTTTATATTTCAAATGTAAGATAGAAAAATCAAGCATCATCATTTTCCTGCCCTTGTCCCATTCTATTTGGGGTCAACACGTTTTCTTCTTCCATTCTCCCCTATCAGACGTCACGGCATCATTTACTCCTTTCTCCTTCATATCATTCCAACAATCCAACCATCTTTTCTTTGGCCTTCCTCTCGCTCTCCGTCCATCAACATAAGATAGAAAAATCAATGAACAACAAATATACAACGCACTTTGAAATTACGAGCACAACACCCAGTGCCATATATTTGTATGTATTGATTGTAAGGTGCATTTTAAAGCTTGTTTTTAATTTGTAATGCACTCACAGGATTAATTTCCGATTATAAACTTGATGCATATTAAAATACTGATAACAGTAATTGATAACGTGAACTACCTACAATGTATTACATAAGAAACTCTGATACAAGTGACAGTGAAGAATATTGATGTAGCTAATTTTAAACAAGTAATTATATATATTTATTAACTATAAGTATTCATTTAGGTATGTGTTTATTGATAATTGTGTGTGGTTTATTTTAAGTTTTTTTTATGTTTTGATGAAGATCTGACAAATAACAGAGACTTCTGTTTGTCTGAACTGAGTGAGTCTTATTAAATTGTTTCCTTGTGAAGTCAATTTAAAAGTTTTGACAGCAAAGCGTAGCTCATAGAATAAGGAAATTGCCATAAATTAGACGCGGACGCGGACGAATGTGGAAGCTTTGATCGTAGAAATATGCGCGGTCTTCTTGAGCGGAAACTGCAAGCATAGGGTAGAATGCTATCAGGCTTTGTGACGATGTTCCCAAGGCGGCTAGTATGGGTCTGTTCAAACTTTATGGCGGATCGGATGTTAGTTGCGAGTGGCGGTCTGCGCAGGTTTAACGGTTTAAATGTTATGGTTTCTCTGAACTCTGTGGCGGAGTACATTCTCTAAGAGAACAGTTTAAGGAAATTAACATCATGACAGTACCTTGTCAATATATCTATGAAAACATCATGTACGTCAGAAAAAAATTTCATCTATTTGGTAAACGAGGTGATAGACACAAGTATAATACTAGAAATAAGGACGAATTGGTTTAGCTGGGTTTCAGGTTAGCTAAAGTAGACTCATCTTTCATGGGGTACTGTTTGAAATGCTACAATAAAATACCTCCCCACATTCTTCAACTGAATGAGACGAAATTGAAATCTTATATTAAACGCACACTATGTAGGCAAGCATATTATAAGTTGGGGGATTATATTGATGATAAAAATGCTTGGCTCAATGCTGGTCCTGCTCCACAAACAAAGGGGTAAACTCATTGATTAGTATCCGAAGTAATAGTGGAAGCTGCAGAAGATTGCAAGACTATCTTTGAAATGTATAGAATCAATTCTCTAGTATTGTATAATTATTAAGCCCATCCATATGTGAGTGCTATGTATTATAAATGACTTGAGGAAGCCCTGGTGGTTGATAGTGTCATGCTCACTTAAATTTCTCGCTGATGGTGGCGGGTGTGTCGGGTCATTTAGCTTCCTCCAAAATAGTCGAGCTGAATGGGGCTGATCCATACGTCATGTTCGTGAACGGGCGCTGTCAGTTGGGACTGGTCATTTTTTAGCTACCACGGTTCATTTTTCTGGACGCTCTTACTGTGCACGTCTTTCTACATCGTTCTTACATATTTGTATAATCTCAACTGAATGATGTAAATACGATTTTGTAAAAATATTATAATTTAAAAGAGTGTCCATGGAGTTTCTTGCCCATTCTTCTCCATAGAGATCAACGCTTTAGAATGGGCAACTACAGTACTTTCACAATTTATTATACCTTGTGACCGGGCCTGTAGATTCATTTTGTTTCTTGACATTCAAAAGTGCCTGTAATGGTCTAATTGAAATAAATGATTTGATTTGAGTAGGTAACATGGATCCATTTTAGAAAATAATGAAGTGGAAATAAATGTAACAGAATTAAATGGTACAGAAGCGAGGGGATTAGCACAAGACAAGAAAGAACGATTACTAGCAGAAAGTAAAGGAAGGATGACAATAAATAGAATTACGTGTAGACAAACCTTCAATATTTGAAGATTTAGACAAAGATGCACCTGATTGTACACCCACATTATGCTTAAAGTCCCATGTATTAGGCGGCACGTCTATTGCCATTAACCAGGCATAAATCCAGACTAAAGAATAGTGGCTGATGCAGAGCAAAGCAGAGGGGCCTGCCAGGGCCACTGCCTATCGAAGTTGCGGGTTTTTCAAAAAAGATACCGCGGCTTAGGACACAAAAAGCAAATGAAGGAACATGCATGACTTTAGTCAGTAAAAGACACTTCCTCTCGCTAAAGACAGGAGAACTTACCTTAATAAGAATAATCTATCGAAATCAGACTCTACCAGACCTATTGTGCTAAACAGCGTAGGTAGCTTACTTTTAAAAAAGAAACAAATTCATACAAAAGAAACTTTCCCGGACACCACACGTGTGTCAGTCAATTCAAAAAGCAAAGTTTTAAAACTACATAAACACCATATCTTTGTCCTACGACAAACAAGACGATGATTGATGATCCCACTACCTGCTGGGAAATTGAGACCGTACCACGAACGACCCATTCACTCACACGGAAAAAAAACCTCATTCAACCACGGAGATAAACCACATCTTATAATTTAACTTCAGTAAACTTGCTATTGAACGCTCAATGGCAACAATAGCCTAATTATACATTTCAATAGTAAATTACTTGAACCATCAATCACGGATCGAGATTTCGAAATATCTATTGATCAAGAAAGTAATGTTGGCATTATTGTTGACTCACGAGTCGACGACAGTTTAATTTTAAAGTTAAAAAAACCGACTCACGTTATTCCCGTGGACTAGTTCAGTCACAAAGACACTTGATTCCAAAAAATTACGATCACTGACACATTGCACTTTCTTGATTGAGACACAAATTTTTGTACAAACTTCTGTTTTCAATATGAGTTTTATTCAATAAATAAACGGCGCATACAAGTCTTGTGTATTGCTTCTTGCACAAAATCCAACTGAGACGGTTTGTCGGGTTATCTTGTTCCCGTCATGAGCACATCGAATGCCGCGAGTTACTAGCTTGTTATTGTTGTGATAACACTTATTATGTTGGAAATAGTGCCTCGATAGTGTCCGTATCAAGCAACGGGTAATTAAGAAATATACCATCAGCGTTTATCAAGACGCGTTATAACAACATACGAGAACCAACGCCGCTTACACTTGCATAGATAAATAATTGTTCGTAATCTTCTCTTCCTGGAAAGTGATGGCTTATCTCACTTGCCTATAAATAAACACAACTTGATTTGTTAATGGTAGCGAGTGGATGTTATCGACAAATCGGAGTAATTCAGAAGTCAGTTGTTAATCCGTCGGCGGTGTATCAAAGAGGTGCTGCGAGTTGTGGGCTAATTGGACTTAATTGATCTACGGACGAAGCCACGCTCCACACCAGTTAAATGGATTTACAGCTGTCCTTTAAAATTGAAGCAGCGATTTAGCAATTGTCGTCGGTGACTATAAAATGAATCTTTGTCAAAGGTAATGAGCTAATTATAAGAAGACCACTTGAAATCTAAGCGAGAATGAAGAAACTTAATTGGATCCTGAACTTCCACAAATAATCCTAAAGACTAATTGGCTATATGAAATAGACAACATTTTGAAGGTGCATTTACATCATAACTAAAGCGCCATTATATACATGCATTGCGACATTTTACACGTTGCAGATTTGCAATCATACAATAGCAACATCCGGGACTCATTCAGCAATAATTGCAAAATCATTTGCAACTGCGTCTACTGTGACTATACACGTAGAAACAGAAGAACCGACATTCGAAGCCAATTTAAATTAAATCGAACAAGAAATTAAATTCGCGACAACCAATAAAACGCAGACTGAAATCATACACCATTGTCCGTAGGTGGGTCGACGCGCGTAGCTATCCAGATATCCGGGAACATTGGAGTCTACGATCGTAACTCCCCCTTAGGCCATTAGGATACAAATTCGTGACACGGGGCCAGAACACGGTTAGACCCGTTATGGCGTGCCGGCCAATAGAACTGTCCAGCGTCTTATTAATGACCACCAGACAATGACACTAATGCTATTAAGTGGTCGCGGTCGCGAACGGGAGCACTGCGCTTAAACGCGTGCACCTTGTCGCTGTCAACTGCGCATGAGTCGGCCGATTTAATGTCCACAGAACCACTGTTCTGCATATGAAATATTGCATTTGGGCCAATTAAGCCCGTTTTTCGAGTTCAAAGCTCATTATTGCATTGGAATTTAATTTAAATCTGAATAAATTTTCACGTGATTCTAGATTGGTTTCAAACTGCGTTCATTGGCGCGGAATATTTATGATACATTGAACGCAGATAAAAAGCATTGAAAGCTCGCTATAATCATTACGAACGTACCTATTCAATACGTGTTTTATTAAGCAACGAAAATTAGATGTCTCGTGTCTTAAACTTTCCGTTCCCACGGCATATTAATGACTAAGCAAAAGTTTAGCTCAAACGCGCACCTTTTATGCGGCGTTCTCCATTATCCGGCTCATTTGCGGCAAAAGACAAACGGTCGATCGGAGGCGAGCACAAATTTCGCCGATATAATCGTCCGGTAAGACAATGGTTATCGTTGGCGCGCGATACCGGCACAGATAGGGCACATCGAGAGCTGATGGATGCGGCACGCTCGACAGATACCATCTCCATCGTGACGCCCGCCCTGCTCGCCTCGTGTGCACCAATTATTATTCAATATCTCCAATATTGGTCCAAACCACAGCCGATAGATCACCGATACCATTATTGAGGTTAACGTTTGATTTGATTCCCCGGGTCTGCTCCGGTCAAGTGACAATCGTATCAGGCGTGCGACGTGATCGTAATTGAATAATGGTTTTATTTGTCAGGAGCACCGATGGATTTATCATTCAATCAATTATGATACATTCGAAGAGAAAACGATCACTGACAAAATATGAATTCATATCTTAAATGTTTGTGATTTTATCTGTGAGTTTATTACGAACTAATAAAACTAACTGTTTACCGAACTGCCTATAAATTCAGGCCAACGTTTGATTAATTTTGGATGAATTGAGATAGCTTATCTACAATACATATTCGGTTAATTAAACTTTAAGATAATTTATTTATAGGTTCCAGCGAATGTCATGCTCATAAGATACACACTCATAAAAAGTTGAGTAAAGAAAGCAATGACCCCCACAAGGAAACAAACAATGACTGACAGTGGAATATTTCTTGCAAAAAATAATTATATTGTTGACTTACGTTTATGTGGAGCTGTCGATGTCAAGATCATTCAGGTCGCTGAGCCACCTGTAACAAAAACAATGGCATTTATTGATGCGATTATAATGAAGGCGCGTACCGGTAATCTTTTATGGACATCTCCTTAACCTATGTACGTAAAACTTAGAACGCGGGAGCTTGGGGAAATGCGGTCCACACGTGCCACAGGTGCCGCACGGTCCAGCAGTGGACAGAGATGTGAGGATTATGCGTCTAATACTATCGGGAGGAGAAATCTCGCACGATTCCGCAAGCCGTCGACGGGCAGCGCGACGACGCACGACGAAAATTAAAATAATGCGACACTGAAATATGAGGCATGCCTCTGCCCGCGGACAACAATATCGAGAACAGCGGTAATGCTAATTCAATAGCGTAATATCTCCGTATCTCGATGTAGTCCCCCGCGGTCGATCCGACCGAGATAGTCTACGATCGCGCCGATATGGTTTTGTTCGTGATTTATTTTGGTCGCTCCCATATAAGTACCGTGTACGGCAACAATGGGCCGAGACTTGGGATTTACGACAGACGATTTGGTAGCGATAAAAGATTTAGCCGCGTTCATGGAAGGGTTGGAAAGTACCTATGCATTAACACGAATCCAGTTCTACAGTCGTACCATGCAAGTGCAACTACCTACTGCGGAATAAATGAAACTAACATTAGTCTTCATGTCAGTGCGGTTGGATTCTAAAATACCTATACTGGCAGTATAAACAAGACGCGGGGACTGTAGATAAGTGAAGAACTTAATGTACGCGCATAAATTTTAATTAGATAGGTACCTCGAAGCATTTATAATGTGGATGCGTAAATAAATTGGTCGTTCCTTCGTCGTTTGCAATTCCAATGGACTTAAAGTAATCAATGATCGGACTGTTTATTAAAAATATGCTAACATTCTATTACTCATCAACATTTGATTAAATGTCGGTTACTCTATGGCCAGGAATATTAATCAGTAGGCCTACCATGACGTCTTAAAGCAGAACTCCATCCTTTTCGGCATCCCACTGTAGAAGTTTATAAGTCTTCAAAAGTCCTCTCAATTCGTCAACTTTTTGTTCTCCATGTTGCTTTGAAACAAAGATCTCTTATTTCTTGTATTAAAAGCCATAATGATTCAGTCCTAAGGACAAGGAAAAGAAATGTTTGCCAAACTATACAGGTGAAAACTAAATTTGCTCGAAATTTCTTTTCTTTCCTTGGCCCGTTTCTATACAACCGACTTAATGATATGCTCGCTATTCATTCGCTTAGCAAAGGAAACTTTTAAAAGAAAAATAATTGACTGGCTAATTACTCTAGATTATACCCAAACTGAAAATCTATTTGAAACCATATCCTAATTGAATATTCCCTTTGCAAGCATCCGCACAACCCAAAAACTCACATACATACAAATATACACCCAACACACATTCACCCCTCACCACACACACCCACCTACACCCAATTGCATGTATTTTCAATAAATTAACTTAAATTATAAAATTAAATGAAATGAATTAAATTATATAAAATATTATTATTTTTAAATGATTTTTATGAGCTTTAAATGTATGATTTTTGATTTGAATATTATTTGTGTATCATATCCATATCGTCTCTAGTACAAAAAAATCATGTGAAATCATGTTTTCGGGGGCCTGGTGACCTGACATTCAGGTTTTGAAAATTACTTAGTTTAGGCACCAGTCTTCCACAAATTAATTGTTAATTGTATCTGTAGACTAATCTGATTTTTTAAACTTTGATTTGTGGTAAGAAAATAAAATAAATTTTTATTATTATAATTTATTCCACTGAGGGAAAGAGATGGTGCTAGACACCCTGTATAGCTGTCTCTTTCCCTCCGTGGAATTCGTTCTGTTTTAAGACATCATAGTAGGGTAGCAGATTATCAAATTGAACCTTTATAAGGATAGACACAAAATTTAGCATACAATTGCGTAATAATAAGCATTGCATGAAATCTACAAGTAAATAATAAGCGTCAGAAGTGTTTATACGTCAAACAGTGAAAGATAGTGGCATGCGCATAAACTATCGGCGCTGAATGGACATCTAGTGCCAAACATTTATCACTACGAATGACGTCAACGGATATTAGAGTGAAGATTCATACGCTTAATAAAACTTTTGTAAAATTAGACATGGTTTGAACGAAAGAGTTCAAGGAATTTTTGACAATATTCAGAAATTGTTCGCTACCGTTAATCATGTCGAAGATTCCCTTATAAACCAAACCAAAAAAATGACATTATTAATTATTTCTAATTACAGTTAAAGTAATAATGTCATTTTTTTGGTTTGGTTTATAAGGGAATCTCCATGAGGATTAATAAAACTATGGAGACAGAAGAGTAATCAATCAAATAATCTAGATAAGTAACAAAATAATATAAATTGCAATCATGAAATTTGCCAAAAATGCCGTCGAGATTAACAAAAAAGTATTTTGTACGAGTACTATGCTGCCGTGCTAAACGCAAAAACGGTATCTCAAGTAAAGCCGATTTCCAGAAAAATATTTTTTTTGTAAACATATTCTGGTTTTCACTTTAGGAAATTAGTTTTGTTCATTATGTTTTTTAATGTTTTAAAATAAATACCTACTGCTATTTGTCTTCCTTACTATCCTTACTAATATTATAAAAGCGAAAGTGAGTTTGTTTGTTTGTTACGTCTTCACGCCTAAATGGCTAAACCGATTTTGATGAATTTTGGTACAGAGATAGTTGGGACCCTGGAGACGGACATAGGGTTTATTTTTTAAAGTGAGAATTGAGGGAGTTAGAGAGAAGTAAAGGGAAAACTTAGCATTGCTATTACAATAAATAAGGCGCAAGGGCAAAAACTACAGGTACCTGCAAATCAGGAAAAGGGAACTGTGTTACCCCGATTTTAACGCGAGCGAAGTCGCGGGCAAAGTCTAGTAATATTATAAAAGCGAAAGTAAGTTTGTTTGTTTGTTACGTCTTCACGCCTAAATGGAAAAACCGATTTTGATGAACTTTGGTACAGAGATAGTTGAGACCCTGGAGTCGGACATAGGCTACTTTTTGTTCTTCTAACCCCCAGCTTCCCTAAAATAGGGGGTGGAAGTTTGTATGGAGCATTCCGCAATTTTCAAGGTAAGAAGCTAAAAATTGGTTTGCAGACTATTTGTCACTTACAAAAATATCGTGCATTTTTTTTTGGAAATCTACCCCCTCCTAAAAGAGGAGATGAAATTTGATATGGAACTTTTCGCAGTTTTCAAGGTAGGAAGCTACAATCGGTACGCACTCTTTGTTACCAACGAAAAATACCTGCAAATCAGGAAAGGGGAACTGTGTTACCCCGAATTTAACGCGAGCGAAGCCGCGGGCAAAAGCTAGTAATTCAATAAATGCGTATTTATTTCAACTATCCAATGCCATTAAAAACAACTTTTTTAATTACCGCTTTTGAGCTTAGCAAGGCAGTATGTATGTTTAAACTTTCAAAAACCAAGATAGAACATTTTTCAATAGAAATTAAGACATGTTAATAAAAAAAGTAAATTTCATAAAGATGCTTCTCTAGGCCTTTTACCAAATGAGTATAGTTATACGTAGACGATGTTGTAGGCAATGAAAAACTACATTCAGAATACTGGATTTTCTACTTATCCGATCTTCTTAGTGTAATATTTTGTAATCAATGTAACTTTCCGTGGATTATTGCAAGCCGTAAGTATGTACGTATAAGAGTTATAATTAGAATCATATAAAGCTGGAATTAGATTTAAGTTTCGAATGTAAACCGGTACCAGACCGCCATGGGCGCCATGTATCGTGTTAAATCTTGTACAGGATGTTGTTTTATTTAGAAAGGAGAAGATGAGCTCTTACGTGAATTTTCGTGTGGCTTTACGTTTTCTGAGGAGCAAGACATGTGACAAAAAAGTCGACGGTCCCTACGTACATAAGGTTAAGTCAAAAACCGAGGTTTACAGGAGAGCGTAATTTGTGTTCAACACGCCGTAGAAATAATTCTATGAGCAATAATAAATATTTTCTTTCTACAATATTTTAACAGTTTAAAGAGCTTTATGATGCCATTTACACATAAATATTATTTTTTTTCACGTTTTCTTTGAAAAACTGAGAGATGACCGTTTCTACGACACTTATTCGTTGTATTTATAAGACTTGTTCTCTTATACGATTTCTAAAACAAGGTAAATAAATTAAATTAAAATAAAAATCGTATGTCAGCATGTGCGCATAGATAATCAAAAGCCAATGATACAATAAAAAATGCCATTTGCGACATGTCTTTATGTACGTAGGGACCGTCGAAGTGTAAAGTAAAGAGATTAAGAAAACAGATGACACATCTTGAATACTGTGATGGCATGGTCGTGATAACGAATGAACAAAAAATATGAAGCGCCCCGACCCTAATGAGATAAGGGGAGTGAAGAATGTTGATGATTGGAACCAACAAAAACAATTCATCTAAATAAAGCATATTTTTTTATTGAGCAAGAAATGACACATAGTTTTATTTAAAGATTTGTTCACGCAAAAATAAGTTTAATTGATTCGTAATTATAATTATTGCGGTAACCCAAAGTGATTGGCTGCGGATGAGTAATGCTTTAACTATCTTACATCATCTGTCAAAAACATACTATCTCTCCATTTATTACTTTATCCACAGTTACATGGAAATGAATGCTTGATTTGCATACAAGATAATCAATTTGATCTCGTAAATAACTTGCATATGAAGAGGAAAATAACACTAATAATAGGATGCGTGGGATGTGTAGGCATAATTGATAGCTATTAATTAAAATGTAGTTTATCAACACTATACAGTAATATGGTTTTAAAGACTGTTGTCAATGTTGTTAATAATTTGAATTAGTTTAATAAATATCTTGGCTATCACTTAGTTTTATCTTAATTTCATCCCACTTATAGCGGTCGCACGCTGTATAGTTCTGATCGGATCTGCGCAGGAGTTTATCTAGCGTCGCCGGCGGCGGCGCAGGCGCATTAACGCAAATTGCGCTAATTGTGGAAACTCGAGGAAAGTTAACAACGTCTGACGAGTGTCGTTGTGTTGTTTACTAGTTTGTCTGTGTGATGAAATCTCGTTTGCAACATCAAGCTTTTATAGCACCTTACCATCGAAGCCTGTTTTATTGACACGTACGTACGTAACAATTAAAATGACAAAAGCTCGGGCCGTGTCGATTTTGACACTGATTTTGTACGTTAAAATAACAATGGGATGACAAAAGACGCCATTACTTCAGTCGCTGGAATTTAAAATATTCACGAGTTTTGCAAAAATATCTATGCCAAGATTTACGTTGGTCAACTAGGACAGTGGCGATACTTTCATACAAGCCTACAAGCTTGGATGGAAAATCAAATAACTTCCCCCGCTCTGGACGGAGCGGGGGGGAGTGTCAGACTTGTACTGACTAAAACCCACCCATGTTCCTTCTATTTTCTGGAAGCCTAAAAGCTTCTTAGAACCTACTACTCTTCATGGTGTTAGGGTTTCTGGATGCTATATAGTCTTTGCTGTACTGTTGGACCTTGGGCGCGCCACTTGTGGCAAGGAACGTATATGATGGACAAAAAAACGACAGTATTTTGATATTATTTATTTTCTTCTTTTTGAGGATTTTTTTAAGATTTTTAAATTTTATTTTTCAGTTTTTGTAATTTCACTGACAAGTTACAGTGATTCCAGATTCATTATTTATTTTCCATCAAGTAGAAAAGAGGTGATAATCTTCAAATGGCTGAGCATATTTTCTCGAAACATAGCAAAGAAAACTCTCGATTCTAAAAAAAACATGACCAAAATCGTTCGACCCGTTCAGGAGCTCCGATGTCATAGACATATACTACACACTTCAAACTTTTAACACTCCTCGTTTTTGGTCGGGTTTAAAGATGATGACCCATTTCTTTCTATTAAACGAAAAGCCGCCACATAATAACATCCTCAATTAAAATACAATCTCGCTTCAAGCACTAGAGATAAGGATCGATCCTAAAACGCAACTATACGTATAACACATATTGGCACAGTCAATTATTGTGAAACGCACAATGCAGGCACGGGACTTATTGTGAAATCGCAGATTCAGTTGATCATAATCGAAAAGACATTCTATTTTATTATTGCTGGTCATAGACACAGATGCGTATTGGTGACATCGATTCGCGTCTTTCTCAATATCTCTCGTTAAATAATCTTTTCGCGCAACCGTAATAAGCGAACAGTTTTTATGGCGACAAAGGTAAAATTGTTAATCAATTAGTAGCGAATTTTCTGAGTAATTTGATTGGTAATTAAGTTCTAGGTATTCGATGATTATGAAAGTCATGCATAAATCTCATTTGTTATCGGATATTTTCTTTTGAAATTCTTTGATAGGTATGCTATCACATTTTAATACAATAAAATTCCCAGAAAATGCATCATAATGGGTACCTATATCAAATGTTCCAGTTCCGTGTTACCAACGTTATAAGCTTCTGGCGACAGAATTTTAAGGTGGACTAGACAGAACTTCCGAAAGTCGGTGACTTTTGTTGGTTCCGTTGACTTTTTTGGCAAAGATTTCCGGAATTAAAGTTATTTTCCACTTTTTTTATAAAGTCGGTTTTTTTTAAGCTATTGCATAGCTTCTATCGCGGGCCTTGAGCGCGGGGACCGAATCCAGAAATTCCGTAACGAAGAAAAACATGACGCTCCCCACTCCGACGGGCACGGAGGTGTGGCTAACGTCGTTTACACAATACGGTCAGTTATTTCAATCCCAATTCTAATGTTCTAATAGCGTGTTTGGTAGAGAATCGGATAGTCAATCGACATTACGCTGGATCAAACCCAAGGTCTTGTTTTTTATTTTTTGCGACTTCTTTTCATTGGAAGTACTTTTTACATATTATATTTAGTTTTTTATTTATTGTCTGATTTGATAAAAAAATGTTTCTTTTTGCGACTTCTTTTCATTGGAAGTACTTTTTAAATATTTTATTTAGATTGTTTTTATTTATTGCAAAAGTTGATAAAAAATGCTTTGCAAAAGCTTTACCGCGGCAGTCCCCGAGTGCCACACGTATTTTTATTTCAGCATTTAAAGTTAGGGTATAATTATATCACATATTTTTATGGAGTATTCATTTTCCATTGTTACTAAAAGATTAGCAGATCATACTATCCATATAGACATAAACTACTTACTTAAGCAATTTAAATAAAAAAATATATGGCACCACCTGGGAAGTAACACACTACCTATCAAATATCTAAAAATTTTGCAAATCGGTCCAGGCGTCTTTGAGTAATCGGTGAACATACAAAAAATAAAAAATTGATTCCGACGAATTGAGAACCTCCTCCTTTTTTTGAAGTCGGTTAACTGTACAGTCAATATGGAGTAACTATGCGTCTAAAGACTGCTTAGTTGGTAGAGTGGTCGAACGCGACTACTGAGCGTGAGCTCCTGGGATCATTCCCGGGTTAGGCTAGAAATTTCTTAGTAACAGCTACGGTGTCTGTATGGATTTGTGCCCGGTTGATATGGTTGGTAATAGGCTCGCCCCTATTTTTTGCGGATGGGAAATCATCAAATAACTTCCCCCGGTCTGGGCGGAGCGAGGGGGTTGTCAGACTTGTACTGACTAAAACCCACCCATGTTCCTTCTGCTTTTACGTTCTTGGGCCACGGTATCTCTTTCGAACAACCCGCAACCCCGGCAGGCGGAGGCCCTGGCAGGCTTCTCTGCTTTGCTGACATCTCTTTGAGGCGCGCGTGGAACACTAACGCGCCGTCGAGACGGCCTGTCGTCAATAGACGGACGGACAGTGAGCTACCCATTGCTCACCGTCCATAGTACATAACTGGCGAAATGTGAGTGTACTATTACGTACACCTCTACTTTACCTTTCGGGGACTACAGGCGTGATGTTTTGCGTGGAATGAGTCTGTAATCATACCAGATGAAGGTATAGAGTTCGTGTCTTAAAATCGTTGATAGGTTTCTGGCACGACCTTTCAAATTTCAATTAATTGCAACACATTTAAGAGGCTCTAGTACGAGTTAAGTTTTTCTACTTGACGAAATACGTAATTTTAAAGGTTCCAAAACTCAACAAAAAACAAAATGGAATCCTTATACGATCACTTTGTTCTTCGTCTGTCTGTCTGTTAAGACCTTTTGTCTCGGAAACGCGTATAGTTATAGAGTTGAAATTAAAACTAAATACTCAAGTCTATGGTCCCTTTGTACTGTATTGAGTTGAAATTAAGCCTGTGGTCCCTTAGAGCTGTGATGGAATCAACCTTCTAAATCTACGCAGTCAGAAGATGGCTGTTTATGTCGCAAGTTTGTACACAATCCTCGGTGCGCAAGTCCGACTCACACTTGGACCGGTATTTTTTTTTAATGAAAAAAAAACCGCTGCAAATGTAATACTTTCACAATTTATTAATATCTATGGAGTGTGCTTTTTGCAAATCCTTACTAATTTTATAAAAGCGAAAGTGAGTTTGTTTGTTTGTTACCTCTTCACAGAGATAGTTGGGAACCAGGAGACGGACATAGGCTATTTTTTTTTAAAGTGGGATGTGAGGGAGAAAGAGGGAATAAAAGGGAAAACTTAGCGTTGCTATTACAAATCAATAAGGCGCAAGGGGAACTGTGTTACCCCGAATTTAACGCGAGCGAAGCCGCGGGCAAAAGCTAGTACCTAATTTAAATAATTAAAATGCGGGTTATTGTTTTTTCAATTCAAAAATCAACATATTTCGTTACATTAACGCCGCAAGCTCTTGCTAAGACCTCTGTTGTCTAATTACGTAAAGGTCCAAGATCCCGTTGGCGACAGCAACGCGCCCTACAGCAACAGTTTCTCCTGGAGATTATCTGTTTACGTAATAACACCAGCATTAGAAATCAAACAATCTCAAACTTAGCCTCACCATATCCGCATGGCTTATCATGGAACAGCCATCGTATCTACAGATTCGCGTGATTGCAACCAATGACTCACAACACTGACTAGTACTGTGGTACAGGAAGTCTCAGCAACCAGACCTATCAGTTGACATCGGCACACGCGATCACAGCCCACCCTATAATTAATATTTTTCATCGCGTATAAATTGACACGTCTACCGCTTACTACGCACACATTAAGGCCTATAATCGCTTGACTTAAATGATTGAAATAGTGAAAGGATCCAGATTTAAGATACGATGTGAAAGAAAGATGCAAATTAGTTTGGAATATTGTTTATTTGCTGTAAAGGAAACTTTGACGTGATAAATATTTATAGGCTTGTACTTGATAGCGTTACTAACGCGATATCTTTAATTACTGTTGCTCGTTTTAATTGATTAAACACGTTACTTAGTTTTCTATCTATGTTATGAATGCGATCAAAGTCGGAGCCAGATGTTTTTATGAATGATTTAGCTCAGTAACAATAAATATAGCACCCAATAATGAAGGCGATCGAGTGTAAAATTGGCGTAAATCATGTTAGCTAATGAGGCGGTTGCGCGGGCGGCGAAGTACGGGCGCGCTGACGCGCGACCAAACGCCAACTATGCGCCTGCGACCGTGCCAAAATTTACATACTAACCCAAAATTTGAAGTATTGAGAGCAAAATGGTGTTTTGGGAGAAAGCACATTTCTCATTTGAAGTTCTTGCAAATTTTACCGTCGTAACCTCCGTACCCTCGTCAAAGTAAGTCATAATTAAAACACAGTTAGTTGAATGTGTTTACCTAAACACCAACCAAAACACAGTAACCACAATCACAAAGACGTTAAAAGAGAAACCATAGAGTTTCTTGTCGGTTCCTTTTGATAGGAAAATAAAATGTTTTCATTTTGATATTGCATTGGAGTTCAGTTACAAGGACCCAGTGAATATGGTATTTATCCAGACCACAAGATGACTTATTAAGACTGCAAACTTGAGCTTGTTACAGTTATCATTTAATGACAATGATAAAACTACTTTCGCTTAATTTTATTAAAGCTTCCTTCAACCCCACAAAAAGCCTAAATATTCATAATATTATATCATTGATTTAGTTAACAGGCAAACGATAAGGTACAGGTAACCCCACAAAAATTCTCGTTATCAGTAAAAGGCTTGGCACTCGATATTATCAAATGCGGCAGAATTGTAACAAAGCTATCTGTTTTTGGAAATATATCTGATACTGCAAATGCATGTCAATATTCAAAATCAACATTGATTATGTAGACTACAGCGTATTTGAATAACATATTATGAATAGAGACAAGTTTCATAATTAAATAAGATAGTTAAAGAGCACATCTATAAAATACCAGTATTTGACAGCACCCCTGTAGAGTATCTCCAAGTTAATATCCCCTAATCATTTCCTCAGTGTCGCAACTTAACGATATTTATTATAGACCATCAACATATTTCAACAACGATGTTCTGACAGACTGAGATCTTCATTATTAAACAAATTCAATAATAATCTTTTATCAACAAGGAATAGGTATTAGATATTCAAAATTGATCATTACCATTGGATGATTGATCATTTACATAAATTCTTTCACGCGTATGCGCAAGAGCATCAGATAAAAACTAATATCTTAGTCCGATTGGTACCAGCTTCCGGAATTCTTTTGATTATTTCGTTTCGACACGGAATGATGATCGAGACTGAGAATCTGTTTTTTGTGGCGAAGGTTTTATTGTAAAAATGAGTGATGCCTACTGACAGTTGGCAACGACAATAAACACAGTTAAACAGAAAGTTACCAGACTAGGTACCGAAAAGTTCCGGTTAGAACTTTTATTAACATAACCCTTCCTTGAAAGTCAGGTCAAAATTGAAGTTATCGACTAAACAGCTAACCATGTAGAACCAAAGAGATATCTTACAGATATTTGTAATATAAGTAACGGGAACACAAAAGGGCAGTCAACAGATTAATATCCTACAACGGATAAATGTCAGAACCTGCTATAATGTCATGCAGCAAACACGACACGTCTCGTTCACAACTAAGAAACTGTAACTTCTTAATCAACAATGGAAATAGACAATGAACAATAGATAAACACACAACTATCAGTCTTCATACATTTTTCTTCTAAAAAGTTGATAAGAACTTAGCGAGATAAGATGACAGAACTTCGAACGTCTTCATCGCTTTCAATTATGTAGAACAATAATATACTATCAGTACATTTGATAATAACTAGGCCGACTCAACGCCATTATGTTATCCTAAAATACAAGTTTATAGTTCGTAGAACTGTTTATAAAAGCAATAAAAGTAAACTACCTACTACAGCAAGTCATAAATCCATAAAGTATCTGTAAATACTAACATCATAATTATATTTTACGATTATAAAGCTAACTTGTGATTAAAATAATTATAAACATAATAGTCAAGTCGATTCTATTACTTAATCTGTACGTTATTACCCTGTAGAACTATAAAATAGAAACGAAGACAAAACACATGGTGGAGATAAAACAATAATTAGAGAAACACAATTATTTAATGATCATGGCAAACAAATAACTTACCAACTACATGACGCATCAAAGTTTACATGGATAACTGAAACACAAACTATCAAATTCAAATTTCCCTAAGTTGAAAAGGGAAAAATCTCCCGCAACCAAACATGACACGAATACGATAACAACAGTGAAGCTACCCAAGCGGCTATGAGTATGACGAGTAAAACAAAAGAAAGGGCCGGCAAGAAACTGACAAGCTCGTAGAACCGAGGGGTTAACAGTCAACGTTAGTAACAAAGTGTATTTTAATTCAATTTTCATTCAATCTGCTATAGAGAACACGGAACATGTTAGAAACGGTGAAAGCTTAATGTGATTCGCATAAATAGAATTTCATGTTGGACATGTATATCTGTCTAGACGGTGGAATCACAAATAGATTCACATAAACTCGTTATTTATGAAGATTGCAACACGCAGGGTCGTGATGACAAGGGGCTCATGAGGAAATGTGCTTGAGATGGGCTTATAATAAAATGGTTCGGATGGCAATGAATTATTCTAGGACTTGATTGCTTTATAGCTTCTAGCATGTAATTGAGCTAGTTACTGGGAATTCTACTAGAAACTTAGAAGACAAATTAAATCTGAATTAAGTGAAATATTACAAAAAAGAAACCAGAGACGTCCAAAAGGACTTTGGGATGACAATATCGTGAAAGAAGCGGACAAAGTACCTGTCAGATATGTAAATATGGGAGAAGAGAGGGATGGCCTGGGATGATTAATTATAAGGTATCACTAGATGATTCCGGGTCGAAATTATGATAATGATAAGGCACTAATAAGCACCAACATAAGGTCATCACTTGCATCTTCTAACAAGTCCATCCTCAACATACCAAAACATTATCAAAGCTTACAAAATCCTCCGACATAGAAACCTTTTGTAACATAGAAGCTGAAAGGAAATCACCAGCGATAAATCCAGTGGTTGTACAATGTTCATCGTCACCGGACGATCTACATGTCCTGCGCGCGTGGGAAACCGTCCGTTACTTACATACAAGCTACCTACTAGATGTTGTGTCCGATACTACGCTAGGATTACTAGCCAATACCTTCTAAACAATCCCTCGGCAATAGTGAGCAAAGAAGGCTTAAAACGCATCGCTACCATAGAAAACGCTTCGAATTAACCAAACGTGCTATGGTATGAAAAAAAACAGGCCAAGAGCCGGTCGGACTCACGCACCGAGGGTTCCGTATAAACTTGCGACATAAACGGTCATATCTTTTGACTACAAAGACTTAGAGGGTTCATTTACAGCACAAATGGACTTAAGTATATAGGTTTTTAATTTCAACTCGTTAACTCTACGCGTTCCCGAGATAAAGGGTCTTAAATAAGGGTTCAGTTTTATTCCTTTTGAGGTACCCTAAAAAGGTACCATAAAATATACCAATTTTTAGTAGGTATTTAGTCTGGAAGTACTTAAGATTCCCTGCAGGAAATGACTACAAGCAGGATCTATATAAATATCGCCAAGTCAACAATAATTCTATTTCTAGCGATAAGTCTGGATGTGGATGTACTTAGTGGAAGATCTATAATGACCAACCAATTAATAAAATCTTATGATCCTTTCGATGACTTCATTTAAAAAGCTATATTTATAATAATAAGTCAATTTAATCTAATAGAAAAAGCAATTTAATTAAAACGATCATAAATCGTATCGCATTAAATAAAGATTACAGCCAATCTCGATTCTTAACGCGTTGATATTTCCATAAATCATAATCACACGGTAAAAATATCTTCTGATGATATTTATTTGCATAGAAAAACTATCAAATTGAAAACCGACATTATAAAAACTACTAGACTTGGCAAATAGAAGAAGCATATTGATATTTAATCACCTAGTAGTAAAACTACTCATTATTAATATGTTTATTTCACAGTAACAAAAAACACGATAAGAAGGTAGTGGGATACCTTTCTCATTAATTGAAAAGACGAACACAAAACAGAGAAAATCAAAAGAAATATTGCTGGCTTTTGACCAGGAGTGGGTGTGACACCGGGATTACAAAAAAACAAACAACAGCAATAATTAAAAAAACAGCGATAAAATAAATAAAAAAACGTTCTTTAAGGCACGGACGCATGTAGTGCGATGCATCTAAACGCGTAGATAATTGCACACACGTCGGGCACCGCATCGAACCAGACGAAGGCGTTACCGCGCCCGTAGAGAATCAGCGCTGAAACACTACATCAACGCTAGATGCTAATGATAAAATAGGATATTAAAGAGAAAGGCCTAGTCTTATACAATCTCCTCTACATATAACAACGAACTTTTGTGAAACAATATACACATTTAAGCAAATATGTAAACAAAAAACACTCGAAGTATACTGAGACAGATACAAATTTAACGTAGCAAGAGAACAAAAAATCTCAATAGTCATTACCACAGCCAAACAAAGTACTCGTAAAAAAAATAACTGTCTTAACCATAGAGTACACAAAAAGTAATCGCCGTAAAAGAGATGGCGCGTTGCCCGTCATGCGTTAAAGAGACGCTTGAACAAAACTCATTTCACAACCTGCTTTAATCCTTAGAAAATTGCCCTTCTCAGAAGCCTAGTCTCTCATTAGCCCGCAATAATTACAAGTCAAAATGAACCAGGAAAATAAACATCCGTCTCTGTCGCACACAGCGGTGGACCTTTATAGAAGAACGTGACAAACGGATCTAGATAAACGTATCAGATGAGATCGAGATCAGAATGCGGTTCAGATATTACTATTACAAACGTCTCATTATTTATTGCGAAAATTTCTGTTGTAAGTAACAAGTAGTGTTTATTAGCTCCATAATGAGTCTGAATGACGTAACATTAACCATGGTATGTAGCTTTTAGTCATAACATTGCGACAGTGTTGATATCATCTGTGGTTGAGATGCAAATGGGCTACCCCATTACAAAACCTAGGAACTGGACTTATTAAACTACGCGGTCATTCAGCACTTTTTGTTCATACATTTTTTTGGAGAATTCTTGGGCTGAGAATACTTCCTTAAGGAACCCATTAATATAAATATTATCTTAAATAGATAACGGGCGCAGTAAAAACTTATCTCAGTTATTACGATATATTATTATGAATAAATTTAAATAGTTATAGAAACAATCGTAAACAGACTAATAAATGTTAGACATTGGCGATGTTTACAGGCGATAAACCAAAGTATTTATTAAAGCCAATGCAGTATCATTAAGTTTTACTCCATTACACAACACAACATCCTCCAAATAACTACAATCATAAAATGTAAACCTATTTCATAGACTAACCAGTCCGGGAAATAGCTTTAAACAAATTTTAAATAGCCTGTAAACAGGCTATTTAAAATTTAAGTAGGAAAGTTTAATTTTAATATAAATTTTACAGCATAAGAAATGCGATCCACGTTGTGTGATATTAAATTTAATTGCAGACATAATAATTAAGTACTTACATTTATATCACGCTTGAGTCGCAGGCACTCATGCAAGTCGAGGATATGGTGTCTGAAACAAAGAACAAATAAATGGATTAGTTGTAGGTTTTAGCTCAAGCCATTTTTCATTTAGTCATTAAAAGCCTGACACGCCCCCCCCCCCCCCCGCTCCCCAGAGCGGGGGAAGTTATTTGATGATTTCCCACCCGAAAAAAAAAAAGCCATTTTTTACGATATTTAAATTGCCTGAAATGCCTATTGTAAGAGACTTCAAAGGGTGGAAAATTTAAAAGTACAAGATAAAAAAACCGGTCAAAAGCGAGTCAGACTCACGCATCGAAGGTTCCTTAAAAACTTGCGACATAAACCGCCATATCTTTGACTGCGTAAACTTTGAAGATTGAGGGTTTTCACGGCACAAAAGGACCACAAGTTGAGTATATGGTTTCAACTCGTTACCTCTACGCGTTATAAAGGGTGATTGACAGACAGACGGCAACAAAGTGATCCAATAAGGGTACCGTCTTGTCCTTTTGAGGTGCAGAACCCTAAAACTTAAACAAATATTCCTAAAGTTGAATGGTTAAATTATAGCAATGAAACTCCAGTGTAGTTGAGATCAACAAACGCTTAAATAGTGTGTCCATATAAAAACTGATTACGCTCGATTATTTATGCACGTCCAGCGTCTCACTGGTGAACGGCCTACCGCGGAATCTGTACGTAGAGACGCGAATTTAAAAAGAAGTTTGAATTCTCAAACTATTTCCTATATACCATATCATCATCATATTAAATCCTACGTCCTAAATAATATTTAAACATCAAATAATAGAGTTTAGAATACCTCTCCAACTAATTGTACATTTAATAATTGGAAGATGGGGCGATATCTTCATTACGGGCGCACAGAATCGATGCAACGATAATTACGGAGAGCCAGCAAACACCGAGACTAACTTGAAATTAATTCCCGACCAAGGTTAGAGAAATAGTGCATCGCTTTACGTAGACAATGTTATTAATTATACTAACGATGAAACCGGTGCAGCGATGATGATACAAACAGTACATGACGCTTAAGGCCCCTTTTACTGTGACATTTTTTCTCAGCGGGCTGGTCGCCCGCGTATATCGACTTCGTAGCCCTGCAATAGCAGTTTTTTTAATTAACAACAAAATAGTCGGTAAATCATAAAACCCTTAGCCCGTTTAATTATAATATTTTAAGTAATTATCAAATACTTCTCAGAGACATAATTTCATGGAAATACACTTTTGAAATCGTTACTTAGTGTCACATTCCTTAATTTTTTTTTGTCGAGCTTACTAATTTATGTCATCTTTTGATTGTCACACAGTAGTTGGTCATATGTTCAACTTTAATAAAAATAAACATGGTGTTCCTTTTTATATTTGTGGATTCCTAAAAAAGTTTAAAATTGGTAAAACCTCGCTCTAAACAAACGACGATAACTTGGAAATGAAGATGTCTTATCATTCAAAAAGATAACAACCAATGTAAAAACTAATGCGTTTAACAACATCGTTAATCACGTAGCGCCACACAAAACCAAAGCTTATCGACTTTCTGGTACACATAAATTATTTGAGAAATCTTCAAAATTTAGGTGACTATGGGATTATTATAAAAACACGTCACAGTCTGAACGGTCCAAACGCGTTATCTTGGTTCTCAGAACTGAGATAAAAAATATTCGGTGACGAAAAGAACGCGACGCCAATGAAGCTAAGCGTATTTTTTTAACGAGATCGACTATGTCTACAGAATCATTATTGTGTGCTGCTATTTTTTTACGTAACGCTGAATTTTAAACTTGGGATGTTTTATGAATTCGAGTAACTATTCTTTAGTATGTAACACTCGAATGCTATCTGCCTGATTTTTTTTTTGTATGGCTACTGACCTTGGAACAAAACGTCCAAAGTTTTAAGGAAAATGAGACATTCAGATATCACCGGATCGGTTCGCAGCTATTCCTACTAAAATTATTAGCGAAAGTCGTGATACGAATGTGCACATTGTTCTACATTGTAGGAACAATGATATTTTATAGAATCAACACGGATTATTGTGTAATTGCGAGCAATCGCGGCTCGGTATAGTATCGATGGCTCAGAAAGTTCAGAAACAAATCACAGCAATTTCGTGAGGCATTATAACAACGTTTTTGTAAAATTACACGTTGCGCTGGATACGCAACGTGTGTTTATGGAAAGTATGAGGATCCATCCATGTAATGTGCTGTATTTTAGAAGAAATGTGCCAATGCCTACGAAAGTAAATACTTTTCGCTCGTTAAAATTCCAACGAATCAACATAACGTTTCGAGTGATTAGTTTTATGTTGATTAAAACGTTAAGTACGTTTACATTAGAAAGTAAAATTATGTAAGTGAATAGTGAAAAAGTAGTAAATGTTGGACAGTGTACAGATATTCAATAGATCATTAGCAATAAATGAGACAATATTGTCAGTGGGCGCGTCGGCCGTGGCGCTCGTCTCACTATCGCCGTTGCCCAAGTCATTAATCATTCGTCAGTGGCGTCCGTATGGACATAAAACACTGAGATTACACTGGCCATAAACGTTACATCACAGTGTTACATGCACAGATAAGTTGGATTCAAAATCATTTATTCCGTTCGAACATACCTGCCAAAACGTCTCTGGGTTTAATGAACCGATTACGGTGAAAAACTTTAGAATAAGCTAGGTATAAATAAAAAAGATCGTTAGTATGGAACGATTGGAACAAAGCAAACAGTTATTACTAGGACGCAGAGCGGTCAAAAATTTCACCGACTATTATAACATCCCGACACGCGACGATGATAAACTAAAATCGGAAACAACGGACAATGGAGCACTTTCGTATCTCACAAGACGCCGGGGCTCTAAAGACATACCTCAGCATGACAACGTTGCAACATTCAAATATGAATAAAAAAATGTTTATTAACGAACGCATTCAATTGTGAATTCATAGCAGGCACTCGTGATGTCATTTAACGCTTAATTTGATAGCGTATCATGAACGAGACAAGGAAACCGATGAGCTTTCGATGAGGCCCTTGACTAAGCATTTATTAATGAAACCGACAATCCAATAATTATCCGTTTAATTTTGACCGTGTTATTCTAGGTGTAAGTCAAACGCTTTGTGAGAAAATACTGAGCGAAGAACTGAAGAATGAAGAAATAGCAAGCTTATTTTGTGAAATGTAAATGATCATATCTTGGGGACTCACGAACTGCACTTCACATTTCCGCGAAATTCAAAATTTTCTAAGTTAAAATAGCAAAACCCACAAGACGCGAATACCAATGCGGTAGAAGTTTTTGTAATTGGAAGAGAAATGCTAACAGAGGATTGGTTATAAAATGGATATGGGACAGAGCGTGAACAGAGTATTTGAAAGCTCAATGTTGATCTCGCAACTTGTAATGCACTTTTACAGCATTTTCTATAGGTAAACGACGTTTCAATGATACCCATTGCATTTTGTGGCATAACAAGCGACGTCGCACGTGCCTAACTAAGAACCCGCGAGTGGGTGGTGAGATCCTCCGATAACGCATCCAAGGAGAGGACCGATTGATCGGCCGATATTTACCTACGCCGATTGATCCATGTTGTATTGAACCGTCACTGTTGCGATACAATCTTACCATCGTTAGAGTGGCTGTGAGGGTACAGCCTTTTACCAACATCACTTCTGTACGTGGGGAGCCGGCAACATTAGTTATTCAAATATGCGAACTCCGACTATCTGATAGTCGTTTCAACGGGGCTTTCAAGGTATTTTCTTGAATGATACTCGTGAAAAGACGAATAACAATGCAAGTACAATAACTCAAAATAATATGAATAGATGGTATCCGTCAGGAGAAATATGAATATGAAAGAAAACGTGAATATAGTGGGGTCAGATACGTTCAACAGAGACATTGATCATATTGTACATGTAAAAACGATATACATATTCGTGATACAACAATAAAAATAACTGAAAGTACGTGTGACGTAGCGCGAGGGTGTAAACCGTCGCAGGCGCATCCACGGTGAACTCGAATAAAGGCTCGTTACGCGCTCGCGCTCATGAATGATGGATGGCCGTGGCCGATCAGCTAACACGCGGCGCACCACCTCTCGGAACGTTTTGCTCCCATCACTGTTCCTAAACTTTATTATTTCAACAATACGTCTCAAAGTTCCATGCATCATGAAATCGTCAAGTGTAATTTTGATGTCTGGTACGTTTCCATGTGATTGACAAGTCCGTGCCGATGGTATCGGTCGTCATAAATAACACCGCCACCGCTAGTTAGTGCACATTCATTGCTTTATCGCCTTCGTGAGGCAACTGGTACAATATACTAGGACCATTCCAAGTGTTTTCGCTCACAATGCCACAATTTATTAATAACACGACCACAATAATTCCGAGAGAACATAGTATGGGGCCTTATTTTTTGCACTCATTATGGTTAGGTATAACATGTCACACACGAAACACATGGAAAACACGAAAAAGAAACAAATTTTATTATCTTGTCAAGATACCAACGGCAACGCTATAAAAGTGGTAAGTAACACAACCACCGGCATTGATGTATTCCGCGAATAAAGAAAACGTTGCCAGATTATTTGTCATCTAATTGATATACCTACAAGCTTTTTGGCAACAGAAGGATCTTAGTTTAGAAAACAACCGTATATAACGGCGATAAATATTTTAAACAACATGACGGACGATGCTGTGAGAGGAACATTTCTCAGCGAATACATTACACCAAGGGCAACGACAAGAGGAATAAATATTGCGATGACAGTGAAAGTAACCAATAGATAGCTCTTCAGTATGCGTAACGTACAGCGATATAAATTCAATTACGACATTAATAAATAATATAATTGATTTCAAATATAAATTATGACATTTAAGAGAGTCAACAGGTTTACACGGATGGCATTTCCCCGTACAATATATTACGCGGGCACGTCGGACGGCGACCACCGTAGGGCCGGCGCAGACGCAACCGTTACTTCGTGTCCAATAAATTCAAGAACAAACGACAGCAATAAGGAACAGACCGTGTCCAGACATCCATCTCCTGTCAGCCGGTGCACTGACTTATAAAGAGCCGCCTCGATACGTCATACGTAAATAGCTAGCCGATAAATCAAATTCGGTAACAGTATGCATAGATCGAATGAATAAAATTAAAGGGACCACATTGTAAATACCATTTACATAATTCAAAACGAAGACTAGATAGATGATGGAGCTGAGGAGACGAATGAATGGAGCTATTGATATAAATCTTATTGAAGATTCAGACTTGAAATCAATGTGTAAGCAATAAACTTGTATCAAGAACTATAAACTCGGAATCAT
Source organism: Ochropleura plecta (assembly GCA_905475445.1). NCBI lineage: Eukaryota > Metazoa > Arthropoda > Insecta > Lepidoptera > Noctuidae > Ochropleura > Ochropleura plecta. Next base: position 14,645,627 of record FR997739.1, read on the forward strand.
CGTCCATGTTATTGAATAATTGGATTTCAAAACATGGTATTGGATATTAAACGTAATGGGAAGCTTCTGCAACTAGTACGTGGTGTAAGTTTATGATAATGTGATAGAACAACTTTTACAATCATAAATAACGTTTTATGATAGTTTTCCTTATTTAGTTCATAGGTAGTTGATAACATCATCATCCGCTGCTTTTTTGCTACTAGTTATGTGAACATCTTTATTAGTTTTTGCAAAGCGCTTGTAGATAGTAATCCTATGTAGTCAACCTGCAACAAATATTATAAAAAATTCTGGTGTTTTCAAATAAAAACTGTCCATTTTCTTCGAAACAACAGTATAGAGTTACATGATCAGATATAATATCTTTAAATGGAATATAAGTGATGCGGCAGATGGCCTGGTCCGGATGTTAGTCATACACACACGTACAAAACTTTACATTGATAGGAGTGCGAATGAAGCTCTCAATAATTACAATTGAAGACTTCCCGTCGGCCAACTCGACTCATTAATTGATTAAATCAAATACTACATTTGAAATAAATCGAATCATAAGAATGATGTTATGTAAGGTTGTAATTAAAGAAACTTAGACATCTGGCTCCAAGAACCAACATAAGAAAATAGAAGATAACGATGAAAAGGTTATGTGACAGACGGAATAGGGAGCATTAAGAACCATGGGAATAAATACATACTAAGGAAATAGCAAATAATTGGCAGTTTGTAGGAGACATGCAGTACAGACGAAATAACATTGGATGATGATATTATTAATAACTAGCTTTTGCCCGCGGCTTCGCTCGCGTTAAATTTTTAAATTCGGGGTAACCCAGTTCCCCTTGCGCCTTATTGATTTGTAATAGCAACGCTAAGTTTTCCCTTTTTATCCCTCTTTCTCCCTCACAACCCACGTTTTTGGAAAAGTAAGCCTATGTCCGTCTCCTGGTTCCCAACTATCTCTGTACCAAAATTCATCAAAATCGGTTTAGCCATTAAAACGTGAAGAGTTAACAAACAAACAAACTCACTTTCGCTTTTATAATATTAGTAAGGATGGTTTGATACCGGATAGTATTTGATGAATGATGGATATGGATGGAGTTATGAACTATTTTCTTCCAAGCAAATCCCCCCGATTTATAAAATGTAACATGAAAGTGGGATATTTACAATGTTTACTATTTATTTTAGTTGAGTTTCCGATATACAAAGGCGGACTTAATGCCTTAGGTATTTTCTACCACTCTACCTTAGGGGGATGCTATAATCACGCTCAAACTGAAGTTATTGCGGGTGGATGTTTATAAGCAGACAAAACGGTATACCCTCTTCCAGATTCCTTTTTTGCGATCTGGTACCACAACGATTCTGTTCTCGACACACAAAACACACTTTTGGAAGTCATTATTTTTCACCGCCCTGATATGTGAAATACTATCCATCAAAAACAAATGACTGCACCCAGTTGGCATTACATTAAAGCCTAAGGCTAAACTAGAGCTATAAAGGCAACAAATAGTATAGAATCAGCAACACATTAAGACCGTTGAGCTAGGGAATCTGAGATCGACGCCAGAGATCCAAACGTATAAAGTCACGTCAGGGCTATTAGTAAAACGGTTTAGGACTTGAAGACATGCGAACCACACGCGAAGTATAAATGCAACAACCTTTTCATAAGGATTAGGTACGAGTGAGAGTTGTGTTAATTGCTTCCTTGCTTGCCTTTTATGAGGAGGCTGAAAGCTCAACATTAAGGATTCTGTTCTTGTATTTGGACGCATAGAAACCTAAAATGATTTTTAAAATGTCTTCTGCGCGTGGGACAGGTTTTTTGTAGTGTAGGTAGTGTAGGTAGGAGTACCTACACTACAAAAAAATATAAGTAAAATTATAAAGAACTAACAGATACTGATAGCGAAGTAAGATTACCAACAAATTCTCGGTTTCAAACAACAAAAAGTCATAACCATCAACTCTGGTTCCAAAATCATAAAAAGATACATTTAAAATAATCAATGCACGCTACACAAAGAAGATACGAATCAAAATCTCCAAGGTCACAGTAGAGTCTCACATCGCACCAATAACTTAACCCCCCGCGTTCCGAGTCAAGAGGTGCACATTATTGCCTATTAGCGATCATAAAACTCATAGAGTGCACGCGCCGGCCAGAGGTTACTCCTACGCACGACACACGACAAAACGCCACTGATGTAGTCCAATTCATGCTTCGGGAATTTGCTTTAGACGTGTTTTGTTGTTTAGTAGTTCGTTTGTCCGTTCCGTAGTTATTGGACGAAAACAAATTGCGTCGTTTTATTTTTCTTTAGATACATGTAAAATAGTATTGGGTTGAATGTTATTTAGGTCCTAACTCTAAGGACCGACCTTATCATACAAATCCTACTGAACCAAAAAGGTCCAGCTTCTTTAGGTTAAACAGATCTTTTGTATAAAGATTCTCCGTTTACGTTCTGGTCCTTCGAATCACTTCCGATTTGTTTTTTAGTCGTAAGGCCCAGAAATTTATGTCAGATACCTTTCTCTACTACCAGTTTTGATGAATGAAACCATGTTCAATAGATAAATAAAGCCTAATTCAAAATCACACGTCCATCTTAGACTACCACTGTCTGTGATGAACGGCAGACATGCAAAAAACACACTTTTGCCTGCCTTATACGGAATAGAAACACTCTTCAATGAGTACTTTATTATACAATCCAGACATATACGGCAACTCTTACCTTTCAGCGCTAGTTGCAAACGTTACTGTGTAACGCCTAGGCGATTTCTTAGACAACTTATCACTGTTTATTTATGAATTCACTTATTGATCTCTATTTCTTATAACTTCTCAGAATACTGCCTCGTTGGTCTAGTGGTCATTAGCGCAACTGACGAGCATGAGATCCTGGTTTCGATTCTCAGTTTGAACAAATAATAATTGAAAACTTTTTAAATATTAAGCCTCCTTTTGGTGGGAAGCTGTAATCCACCACTCTGGCCCAATAGCGGTTGGTAGATATCACATGTCTTCGAATTTTCTCATCTCTGACAAACCGGTTTTCCTACGTATTCCTTCACCATTTTGAGAACAGTGGAAGCTATTAATTGGTTATATAAGTCATCATCTGCTTAGCCTTTTCCCAACTATGTTACAACTTATAGTCTAACCGGATGCAGCTGAGTACCAGTATTTTACATGGATCGACTGCATATCTGACCTCTACAACCCAGTTAGCACTGGGTAATACGATACCCCCTACTCGGGATATTATATCGATACTCGGGAGTTCCGGGACCCACGAAATAACGTGTTCTCCAAGGCACGAGGAAAACACGGAATAAAATGGGTGGACTAACCAAGGTAAGCGCGGTTTAATCTAAATATCGACTCAAGCGGCTGTTCCTACTAGGCCACGAGTTCTTCTTTTCGGTGGTCACTGATCATAAAATAAAGTATTAGCTACTAGAAACTATACAATAATTATGTTATTCTTAAGTATCATAATATCTTATTAAATGGTAGAAGATTTCTAGGCGGCAGTGCACCATCGCAAGTCTTTACACTATGTCAATGATATATTTTATTACGACGTATTAATAAACCATTTGTAAAATTTAATTAAAAATACCTTTGTGTTGATTTAATTGCCTGTTGTTGTTAGAAACTTGACAATAAATTTAAGTTAGTTAACGAGGACTGCGCGAAGAATGATATGGATTAAAAGGAGGTGACTGCTATTCCAATCTACTTAGTGTCGGCGCAGTACGAGTTCTAGAAGTATGATACTTCTCTATTAGGTGTAGTTACTAATTGGCCAGAGAAGGTAAAACACCGCGAGAATTATTAAAAAAAAAACCTTGCCCCACACTAGGAATTTCGCCTGTATCGTGGGTGCGTTTACAAACATTTAAACTCACATACACAAACAGCCAGACCCGAAACAACTACCTGTGGGCCATACAAATTTTTGTTCCGTGCGGGAACGACCCCCGAAACGCAGCGCAGCAGCCAATCGCTCAGCTACTGCGCCAATCATGCCGTTAAATTGGATGGGAATGGGGGAGGCTATTGCCCAGATGTGGGACAAGGCAAAACACCAAGAGTTTGAAAGGTACGGGGGAGGTCTTTGCTCAACAATGAAACAAAATAGAAATAAATTTCGATATCTCGGTTGTCATCTCAGTCATTACCTTACCAGCCAAATCATCTTTCACACTCAGCTCACCCATGGTCCCTTAAGAGAAGAAGTCCCTTGAAGTACATTAATACTTCATTATCTTCCTGCCCTTATTTAATGTCATTTGAGGTAGGCGCAACACGTTTTTTTTCCATTCTACCCTGTTAATCGTCACGCTACCATTTAATACTTGTTTTCAAAGAATGAGTGTGTCTATGTTAAACTAGGAGTATCGTTTAAACCTTTTATTTTCGCAAGAGGTTATGTATAACTGTCATATGTTTCTGCAAAACAGCAGTTTAAAAAAAAACTAATGAACCAAACCTAAAATATTAATTTTAGAAAATGTAGAGCGCCGTGACAGATTCTTATTAACAATATTATCATAAATGTTAATTTTATACAATATCAAAGCCAAATATGATGGTATTCCAATAGCCTACATTTCAACAATATTAATCATAGAAAACAAATTAACTATCCAATTTCAATAAAAAACAATAAATAATCGATTTAGCGAAATTTATAAGTTGCGGACGCAAAAATTTGTCCAAGCATCCTATTAGCATTCATTTCTGCTTCCGAATTTATTTTAGAAGAATTTACGTGTTTTCTAGCGGTTTTAGTATCGTTTTGGAATTTCTCATACGTCATCCTGCACCATCCCACAGCTGATCAAATGACTTCCCAAATGTGGGCCAACGTTAGTCGTTCGTTTTGTCCAGCTCGTTCCGCTATCTTCTACGAGGTTATTTCTATTTCATTTGCCATGTTATTGTATAATAAACAATGATGTATTCTGTCGCCGTACAACGTTGTCATAGTTTCCACAGATATCTTTTGGGACATCGTCAAGATATTACACACGTAATGATTGCCTTCATACAAAGTTATTATGGGTACTTTGGATGGCTGTACGTTGGATAGTTTCATCATTATCTGTACTACTTCATTGAAGTGTTGTTTGTAAATACCTAATATTTTAATGATAACTGTCTTAACACTCATAACAAATATGCAGTATTTAATGGTTTGAGGGGTAATATAATCGCATCCTCGTACGCAGTTTGAAATATTAAAGATGACAAGCAAAAGAGGCGTGAAAGTTTTTCTTGAAAACTGAAAAGGCGGTATTTGGCGCGTGCGTATGAGACTGAAACTCCGCCCACATTGAAGCAACAAGTAAAAAGTTCAGCACATTGCGTTTCGTTATAAACTTCTTCAACATATTAAACGTTATCATCAATTACACTTAACGCTTTATAAGAAACGTTATCAGTGTTTTAATAAGTCCATACAATTTGTTTCTGTTATCACTATGAGAAGGAACTTTTATTTAAAGACACATCCATTATCGGGCTGCCTCCATAGATAAGTTCCCGAACATAAATTATTATGTTAGCGCGAAAATTCAAAACAGACCAAAAAACGCAGTCGCAATGATAAAAATAGTTCAGAAACTGACAAAAACTTACAATAATTTCTTCTAGAATTGTGGTCTTCACAGTAGTGACGTGCTGAACAAAAAAGTAAACGCAAACACCCAAAAGTTATTCACACAGCACTCAGTTCATAAACACAGTACGTAAAAACATGAGACATGCGATAAAAGCGTCAAGCGTGCGCACCCGATGACGTCTCAACGTGGAATGGTATCTTGATGATGGTGAAGCGAAAGACCGGGGTGCGGTGAGGGGTGCGGGAACCGAGGCAGGGTGGGCGTGGCTTCGCAGGTGTATCAAGTCGAACCATGATATATGCGCATGTTAACACTTGGATACGAACACGCCTCACTGTCACGTATAGAGCCGAATTGTCGGAGCAATGTTTAATTGTTTGTTCGAAGGCGAAAGTGTAATGTACTATATACTCGAGGATTCATTAATAATACAAGTCTTGACAGTTTCGTTTTTAAGTGCCCGGTGTCAAGCGACGCTGACACTTCGATGGCAGTCGAGATAAAGTCTTAAAGATAAACCAATAGAGATTAAATTATTTCATCTCGTTTTTAATTGCTGTTGTTATCTGTACCGTTATTGTCATTACTGAAGGTACAATGGTGGACCTATTTGTTCATAATCATATGTTTATTTATAAAAAGCAATTAAGTTAATTTTGTCTTTATAACTTTTCAGTAACGATGCAGCCAAGTTAGTCAAAATGTGGAGCCTAGCAGCAAGGCTCAATGCAACGTAATATCATTTGCTTTGCATTTTCCCAACTTTATTGGGGTCGGTTCCAGTCTTACGGAATGCAGCTAAATGATTATACATGGAGTGATTGCCTATCTGATCACCACAAGCACTTGCTTGTACCGGGTAACACGGTGCCCACAAAAGTGGTTGTCAGACTTTCGGCCCACTGACTACTTGTAAAGACTGCTCAGGATCTGTAAATGACAGTCGGGACCAACAGCTTAACGTGTTTTCCGAGGCATAGAGGAAACTCCATTTATAATGGATGGTCACCCATCCACTGACTGGCCCAAGCCAGCGCGGCTTAACCTCAAAAATAGACCCGTGCGGATAATGTTATTTAACCACGAGCTAGCATAACACCAGAAAGATTTCCAACATTTCCACATAAACATACAATTCCCAACACCGTGTGTTTATATATTTTACTAGCTGTGCCCAGCGGTTTCACCCGCTGAGGTTTAGGGGTATGAAAAATAGATGTTAGCCGATTCTCAGACCTACCCAATATGTACCCAAAATTTCATAAGAATCGGTCGAGCCGTTTCGGAGGAGTACGGTAACTAACATTGTGACACGGATATTTTATATATTAGATTTATATATTCGTTTAAGGACCTCCAACAAAGGACAAACGCATAACATTATTTTATAGTGGACAACATACAATATTGTATAGAAGACCACAGCATGCACAGTAAAATTGACAACAAATAAATAAATTAAGATGTAAGAACATAAACATAATTGAAGCATACGAGAATATATTCTTATTCTTTATTGCACACAAAACAATAATATACACACAAATTACAATATATAGCTTATGTACAATGGCGAGCTTAACCCAGAATTGGGTGTTCTTACAGCAAAGCTTAACATATATAAAATTAAGATATAATAAACATAAATAAAATTAAGATATAATAAACATAAATAAAATTAAGATATAATATAATTTCTAGCAATAACAAAAATTTTGAACATATACAAGCGGTTTCACCTACTGCTCACATTCTTATCACTTAGGGTTATGAAAAATAGATGTTGGCCGATTCTCAGACCTACACAATATGCACACAAAATTTCATACAAATCGGCCCAGCCGTTTCGGAGAAGTATGCTAACAAACACCGCGACACGAGAATTTTATATGTTAGATGTATAAACCCAAGCACCTATTAAATGCAACGCACTTGTAATTACATAAAGTAACCTTCATGTACGATTTCTTTAAGCTCAAGAATTGCTCGTGTAAACAGCGAAGTTGGCATTAGCGGGCCGCAATTGCAAACTAGTGGTGAACTCTTGTTGACGTCTTAATAACAAGCATCCCTTCCGTCAGTACAGCCCAAGATTTATCGCCAAAGCCCTAACACGCTCACACGATAAACTTCCAAAACCCCTATCACAAACACCATAAAGCTCAAAATCCTCTGCAGCAATCAGCAAAATAATTATGAAGCAGTTTTAACATCAGTAATACAATCATTTTAGAAATTAGCGCTCGATTTAGAAACTTAATTAAAGACTCCATAACCGGTAATTACCATATTTTGTATTATTTTAATTGGTTCCCTTTAACAGGTGGCTGTGGAATTTTGTCGGCGCATTATAAAGGACATCACCCACTCTCCATACATGTTTGGGCTATTTTCTTAAGTCTCGGCTAACAAACATAAACTTATTATTTGAATAGAGCATTTAAGCATAATCATTTTTTTATTACTTACACAAAAAAATGGCTTTCGTCTGGTTAATCTCAGATATTTTGTAATAAAATAACTTCTTGGAGAATTGGCTTACGACTTAAATATAATAATGAAATAAAAAAATATTATTATTACGTACGCTACGCTAAAATAAACATATTATTTTAAAACAAGCATTCTATAATTTATTATTTTAATAGAGCGTTCTATCCTTACTTCCTTACTTTATTAATATTATAAAAGCGAAAGTGAGTTTGTTTGTTTGTTTATTTGTTTGTTTGTTTGTTACCTCTTCACGCTTTAATGGCTAAACCGATTTTGATGAATTTTGGTACAGAGATAGTTGGGAACCAGGAGACGGACATAGGCTAATTTTTATTTAAAAAAAGTGGGGTATGAGGGAGAACGAGGGAAGAAAATGGAAAACTTCGTGTTGCTATTACAAATCAATCAGGCGCAAGAGCAAAAACTGCAGGTCTGCTTGGTGTGTTATACCGAATTTAACGCGAGCGAAGCCGCGGGCGAAAGCTAGTTAAAATATATAAGTTTATTTAAGCTGGCCGGAAAAAAATTGCCCAATATAGGTGATCTCCTTTCAAGATGTGTTTCAGGTAGGTACTACATCGATTTCAAGTGGCCTGAAGAAACTAGATAGACATGACCTATAACTGTCAACAGTGGAAATATTTGAAAGAGACTTACTCTCAGCTTTGACTGGCCAAAGATTGAAGAAGAAGATGGACAAGACATCTATTTTTTATTATCTATTTAGTACATACGGAAACAAAAGGAAAATGTCTAAAAGGGCACAGGATCTCCAACACTAGAGAGTAGAGACTATGGGATTCCTATACTTTGTATGTACGGTCAAGAAAACTTATAAGTAATCGATCGTCAGATATAGTTGATTTTTTTTCTTAGGAAACGATGGATATCCTCACATAAATTTATTTAAATCAATAAACTGTTTTATCAAATAAATTTAAGTTTCTTCGAAATCTTTCAAGATATTTTAGGAAAATTTCATCTGTACCTAACGAGGTTCGTTAATCATCTCTTTTGTTGACTGTACAGTCAAATGTAAAAGCCACGAAGGTTTAATGCATCTGGTGTACCCAATTGATACAGCCCATCGTACATGATATCATTATCGAAAACCAAAGAGAAATACTATAAAATGTAGGAAAATGAAAGTTCTAGAATTGCCCCAATTCCTGTTTAACTGCCAGGCATCTAGAAGGGCGAAATGCGGTTAGGTTCTATCATAACAGTAAATTGTGTCCAGTTTTTTGTCCTGCAGTGTCTAGTTTTTTTAGGACTACGCCTTTGGTTAAGTGCTGCTGCTTCTGCGGAGTATGCTGTCCTATGTTTGATTCCCAGGTCGTAAAAGTAACAAAAAGTTATGTGCTTATGCCGTCAGGAATTGGGCAGATAGCAGCTACGGAGTCTGGATTTCATCTCAATTGACGGTAATAGACTTGCCCCTATTACAAGGGATTTAATAATAACTAGCAAAATGTAGGTGTGCTATCAGGTACTCTGCCCATCCCTTCGAGGATAAGAAGCATGATGTTGTTATGAGAATATAGGTCTCCGTCATATCCTTATTGCAGCTAACACGTCAACAAGCCCGAAGTATAATTGCGAACTCGTTCGAGCCCCGCTTAATTAACTCATAACTCAAACTCGCACTTATCGCGAGCTATATCGAGCAATCGCCCGCAGTAGGTACGCTCCGAGCGAAAAATCGATAAATAATCGCACACAATCGATATGCCACACTTATGATTACTTTTGTTGATATTTTAGTAATGTTTTGAGCAGGTGAAAAGTGGAATAAAATGCCTGACTAAAAGAGTAATGGATATGAATGTTAATGGATAGAGAGGGATAGGAAAGCCAAAGTAAAGATGGATGGATTGTGTAAGGAATGACATGAAAGAGGCAGAAGTAAATGATGCCTTGACGTCTGACAGAATGGAAGAAGGAGGCGCCGATCCTAAATAGAATGGGAGAACGGCACGAAAATGATGTTGCTGAACAGGTGAAATTATGCAAAAAAAAAACTATCAGAACTCGAGAATATTTAAACTCAACTTTAGCATCAAATTATCAAGATGACTTCACGCTTTCTGATCCCAGAAGGGCTACAAAGAGGTGAACCTAAAAAGGACAACCTCTTTTCGCCAGTTACGTTGTTAAGTCTAGTATGAAAAGTCTCATGTAATCCCACGAATAGTACGGTTGAGCAGCTATCAACCTCATAGGTAGAACTGCGAGATGACATTCAAAACAAAAAATGGTGGCGACTATATTGCCATCAATCTGGCACCAACCTGGATTCCGTGACTGCTACGAAAGAAATTCCTAAAAGAAAACCTAATAACACTTAGCTCTACCTAGAATTCGAACCTAGGACCTCATGCTGAGCACTCGACACAACACAACAAAAACAATCTAACAAAACATCCTTGACTCAAAATACAAACACAAACTCAGTTCTATTTAGAATATAAACAACAATTATTTACATTCTAAACACACATTATAATCACACATAGTCAATCGTGAAAGGTTGCACGTAAATAATCAGCTGATCCGGTGATTTAAATACCAAACAATAGTACATACAGGCATTAAATCTCGCAGTTTCGCAATACAGTCAAAGAAGCCTGAGACAATAACGGCCTGAACAATGTAAACTATATTGACATTTGGGAAATAATATTTGTTCAGAACACTAACAAGTAGGGCTATGGTAATACTTGTGTAATTCTATCAATTTTGTAAATTACAAATGATGAGAACTCGAAATTTTGGAATACTCATTTGTGCACAAGTAGCTACTTATACAAGATACAAGACTAGCTGTGCCCACCGGTTTTAACCGCTGCTCTGCTCTTTAGTGTAATAGCGTGATGTTATATAGCCTACTAGCTGGCGCCCGCGGCTTTGCCCGCGTGATATCGAAAAAAAACTAACTTATTGTTATTCCAGACTATAGTCTACATCTGTGCCAAATTACATCAAGATCCATTCAGCCGTTTTCATGTGAAAGAGTAACAAACATTCATACATCCATACATCCATCCATCCTCACAAACATTCGCATTTATAATATTATACTAAGATGACACTCACAAATGGCTCTTTATTGTTAAAATAAACTTCAAAATCGTTTCACTAGATCTAGAGATTACCTCCTAGAACCTCATAAAATTTACCTCTTTAACAAGAATCCAATAGATGCAGCCAAAAACCCTATAAAGGCATTGCATCACAGCATTTAAGAATGCCACTAAAAATAATTTACGTCCACTACTAAACTACCAAACCTGCAAATTATACAATCAATAAATCACTTTGATATATACAAATTATCGCCAAAGATTTCACTTCGATTAATAATTATTTCGTTTTCACTGTGATTATTGCTATTAATAGTTATTTACATGTAAACGTCGCACGCGCAGATAGATGGTAATGACCGTCTGCGCCAGCGCACCGCGCAGGTGCAATAACATAGTGTGGAGGCAAGGCGTGCCACTGCGTTGATTGATAGCACCAAAATTCTAATCTCCATTGAACGTCGCAACAAAAATAATGGCCCTGCCCTAGTTACAAGTTTATTTTCATATTGAACATCGTGAAATATCTTTTCCTATTATTGAATTAGACTCTACACAACTAATAGATGTTTGAAAAATATATATCCAAGTTTGGTGTCGTGTACAAATTAATTTAAAGTATAGTGACATAAATCAATTCGAATAGCTTTATTATTAAGTTAATCAGCTTACACGCGCATACCTTTTTCCCATATTTCTCTACCGAATACAATACGAAAACAATTTTATTAGATAGTTTGCTTGACACGGAGTCGGCTCTCAAGAAGATATAAAGATAAGCATCGCATAACTATTATGGATTTCTTAACTTTCCAGCTTCATCTGCGTCTATATGGCACACAATTACATCGGCATAATATATTGAAATGAAAGCGCGTGCGCGCCCATTCGCAGTGAGAGACCGGCCATACTACGCCGTACCCAGAAGTAGTATCACGCAACGCCGTTTATAATTCAACAACAATAAACAGATAGTTAATTGCGATGCTGTCACGGGCGCAGTATATGGTAATGAGGCGTAGGGATCGCGGCTGCATGGACAATATCTCTCGACGGTGAAAGGTAAGACGGCGTCGGCGCAAATGTGAACAGTAGGCGTGGAAACGTAAGGGATGGTATAGCTCCAGATGAGAGAACTACTACTAACTGACATACAAAAACCTCATTTGATTTAAAGTGATTAAAATAATCGAAGTGTAGACGAAAAATAACATTTCTGAGTAACTTGGTTATTTTAAAAAGTATGCAAGGATATCAAAGAAAGTGACTGACACAAAAAGGGAAGTTGTTCCATATACATAACATTATCAACGATCAAGGAATAACATTAAAAAACAATTTTAATCCCAGGTCCTTAAGACGCGGAGACAAGAAGCCGAATGCTCGAAGTAATGGAAAGTCGCACGAAACCATAACTCTCGCCGAAATCTATAAACTTGAACCACACAAGCATAGTGTTTGCTTAGCCCATGGCCCGTGTCGGTGAGATAGGTGGTGTACATGCGCTTTCAGGTACGCCCGCCACAATCTGAGTAGCTGACACCAATAGGTTTTTATCAGCACCCATCGGGGTTATGAGAAAGTTATCGAGCGAAGTTGCAGTTGGTATTAGGGCTACAGGATCCACTTGGCGTGCATGGGCGCGCTCCGATCTTTACGACGCGTGTGCAAATTAAAATGGACGAGAATTTTGTATGCAGCGAGAGTTTTAGAATACAGAGAAAGTATTTTAACTAACTTATATCTGGATGAGGTGATTTAGATACGATACAATATTTATATAGCGAGAAACATTATTGATAAACAGGTATTGGTAAAAACAAATCAAGAAATAGAGGTAGAACTCAAAGACGCAAGTATCGTAGTATTCGTTGCATGCAATCACAATATATGAAAGGAATGTACTTCGATAGCAGAGCAGCTGAGTAGTTGTTTATGACAAAATAAACTACAAGTGATCGTAAATATAACACAAAGCTAAAAGACAATATATTGTTAACAATATAATGAGACAATGTATTAAACTTTGATATATTGGATAAAACCAGCCAGGAAGAAGTAAATCAAACTTAAGTATACCATAAAATCACTAATAACGCCCTATCTAGCCATCTCAGTAATAGTAGCTTTAATGCAGACAATTACTAGTTGCATGATTAATTATTTCCTTATTTACTTTAAGAACAAAAACAAGCTCAAACGTGAATTAGATGAGTTTATAACCTTGGACCACTAATAACTGGTTGAAGACAAATTAAATGTCAACCTGATCGGACACTAAGTTTATCTAAGACTGCTCAGTTACTGAGCGATTTGCACTCTTGTTCACTGGATTTTTAATATATTATGTATTACCTCGGAATAACATAATTTGCTCTTTGCCGGATTCAGCTGAGTATCAGTATTTTACATGGAGCGATTGCCTATGTGATCTCTATAGCCCAATTAGTTACGGTAATACAATATCCCTTGGTAAGACTGTTCGTCACACTTTAGAGCTACTAACTACTTGTATCAACCACCTGAATATATTTCAACTGATGCACCTTTGAATATATTTCATAATAATAATGTACTGGAAATTAAATATCCACGCGAAACGCATTTGTCGAATGTACAAGTATGTGTATGGCAACATTTATTGTTCATGTTCATAAACCCACAACATCAAAAAGCTTTCAGGGTTTCTAAAAAATTGTACGTCCATTGGGAAGACATTCCGTATCCACTTCAAGTGTTTTCACGAAGCAAAATAAAGCGCTGCAAAGTCGCTTTCATTCCCAAGCATTTATAACCGAATGAATTTTCTATATAGACCGGCTTTCTTGAAACGAGGACGGGTCTAACGATCTAAAATCACAGTGTTGAGCTTCAGCGACATTTACAGAACATTATGTAGGTAACACATAGTGTTGTGCACGGAATCTAGTAACGAGTAAACGAATAGAATTACGATCTAATTATACAAATGCCGGTTGAGATCGCGTTGTAAATGTCATTTCACACTTACACAGACCGGGGCGGTTCGGTTCTCACGATATGGTTGGTTTAGTGAGTTTCCGCGATTAGTCGAGTTACTACGGACAACGATATAGGGCTAATTTTACGAGTACTGCTTGTATAAGCTGGCTCTAATGAGCAGACATTGTGGTAAGTGCGGCCCGTGTAGACGTGGTCGAGTACTTGAGTCTTTACGTATTGATTCCGTTTTATATTCGCTAGTTGTTTGAAGCAGGCACGCGAAAACAAACGCGGTTTCTTTTAAATAGTATTTATAGAGTTATTTCGGCAAAAGTTATCGAAATTGCTAACAAAAAGTTATCGTAATGAACTTTACAGGAATCATTATTAATTACGTTTGGTTACGGTTTCGTTATGAATTTGTATAGCTAATTAATATAATCGATCACTTTAATCAATATAATTATGAACTAGGTGCCCCACTATATTACCACCCAAGAGACTGGCGAACTGCGAGTGTACTCACACTTGTAGCGCAATTTTGATTTTCAAGTTGCATGTTGTAAGAATTTTATTTGCGTGATTATAATACAATATTCTGTACACAATTATATAGAACTATTAACTGACATTTCCCACGCGATAAGTCGCACATGTAAGTACCACACAATGCTGTTTTTCGTAGAAACTGTGCAAACGCTGCTAACAATTCTACTTGCTACCATTTGCGAGTTCTACTTATACCCTAAGGGAACCACTAGTTACAAAGTACCAAGTACCAACACGCACGATATGGGACATATTAGCTACGATCGATAACCAAAGGCTCAGTTAC
Organism: Ochropleura plecta; assembly: GCA_905475445.1. Classification (NCBI taxonomy): domain Eukaryota; kingdom Metazoa; phylum Arthropoda; class Insecta; order Lepidoptera; family Noctuidae; genus Ochropleura; species Ochropleura plecta. Next base: position 14,660,654 of record FR997739.1, read on the forward strand.
AGGGAATCGTGTAAAGGTCAACGCATACACGACTGCCGTGTGTAAAATAATTCGTATTCGAAATCGGAGTGGAAACAAGAATCGCTGCGAAGGCGAACAACTGGATCCCGGCAGTTGTGATAAGTAGGATTTATGTTAGAAACGGCGTTGGTCGTGTTGTATTATCAAATTTATCAATAACGTAAAGTAGAGTAGGCTGATTTGTAGGGATTTGGACTGCTACTTACAGTACTTTTGAATGAGGTCGTCAATACTTAAGTGAAAACCTTCATCTTCAAAACCGTGGGAACACCTGAAGGATATGAGAAAGTCCGACTGTTTTTGTATATCCAAGTGGAAAACCGATCAACCGCTGCTTATCTTAAGAATCCCTTGGAGTATTCAAGATAAGATAGATACATTGTAAGTTACTGCAAAGGGTTGCAAAAATAAGACTGTCCAAGAAAAAAGTTCAGAGCTGAATTGTATAGACGATTTGTTAAGATTTATAAATGATAAATGATGTTTATTTTGCAAGTAGGTTTTCACAAACACTTTTACACGTCATTTTTTTTTAAAACTAGATGAGGCCGGTGTTTCGTACCCGACTACTCTGAGAAGAAACGCCCAAAACAACTCAGAGGTCATAGTCTCTTTTAAGATCCAGACAAAATAATCTTGGTCAACTTACATGAGGACTATGCAGATAGTGTCTGAAATGGTCTTTTTAAGAAAGCACCACACAGATTGAGTGGACCTGTCCAGTCAGTGCAAGCATTTGTCAGTTATCGTGTAGCTCAACTCATAACCCAAGGAGCTCAACGACACGACGAACAATACCAAAAAAAGGACATTTGTGTAGGTCGCTTATAGTACTCAAACTGGCAGACTATCGTCAAAAAACAAAGTAAATAAAAGAAATGATCCACATGGTGTTCACATTCACAAATAAGAAATAAAAAAATACAAAATTAAATTAATGAGATCATAATGAAATCATAAAATGTCATAAATTAAAATAATAAGGAAAATAAAATAATATCAATTTGTTTGTCTTTTAGGGCGGGCGATTACAATATTAGAAACTCAAAAAAAAAACACTTTTTATTTATTTATACTAGAAGTTCTCCTAAATCGTGAGTGCGTTTCCAAACATTTAATCACACACATATAATAAAACATAATATTTGTTACGAGTGGGAATCTAGTTAAGGTTCAGAAAATCATAAATAAATTTTGAAAAGTTTTTGTGTCACAAAAATATGAGAGAATGTAGCTAAAATTTTAAGCCGCAAGAAATAGCTTACCTATGGTAGCAAAAATAGTAATTTAAACAACACTGGTTTGGAACATATTTACCTGCTTCAACCGCTTATCTGACGATGTCGCAAGCGAAAGCAGCTAGTCTGCCCTTAAACGTTTTGTAAAGAGTTATTAATATGGTCGGTTAGGTGTGGCGTTCGGCTGAATGTGAAGCTTGAAAGATTTAATACCGAGGTTGAATGTTCAGTCTGGTAAAACTGATTAGATTTTGCATACGTTTCTATAACTTACGACAGAGCTTTCAATACGGCTTGCAGCTTAGCTTATGTTTTTATTTGACCCCAAAATATATTGTGATGACTGATCTGATGTATTCTCTTAAATATCGATCTAATCTTCGCTTTCAAGATAGTCACCACACTCACCACCATATCGCATGGCAATAAATGTGACAATCAAACAAAAATATTTTAGTTATATTTTTGTACTGAAAACATTCATGAGATAAGGATAAAAGCAAAACGTCGTTACAGGACTGAATAGACTCTTCTACCATTTTATTACATCGATACTCCAAGATGAGTATTGCGTATATCGTAGATGCAAACGATAATAGGCACACGCTTCAAAACTAATGTTATTATGCATCGAACATTTCAATACAAATTATCATTTAAAACGCAGCGAACAAAAAGCGTGAGGCATCCAATTTCACGGACACTAAATAAAATTAGCATCAACTTGACAGAATAACAAAGCGGTCTCAATAATTCGCACAGAACGAGCAAAGCGAACGTACAGACACACCCCATTAATCACAACACACCCAATATACTTATGCTCAATAATTTAATGAAAGTATAAATTACAAAAGCACAGAATTCAATTCAGCTAATATGCAATAATTGCTATAACCATCGGAGTTAGACAGTATTCGTAGGCGCAACGTGCAATCAAGAAAAGAATGGCGCGTTAACAATTCTCTTTGAACGCAATTACAATTCAATTTTCTGTGAAGTACTAACCGGGGTAATAAGAAGGCTATCGGCACAGTTAAGAAGAATAATGGCTGCACCTGAAAGGTGCGCGATTAAATCGGAAACGATTGTTGTCGCGTCGTCAGCCTTACGGCAGAGTTATGATCAATTACGAATGACATTGTAGTGGCCAAGTTTATGAGTTACCATCAAGGAGACTGCCTAATCAAATTCGTCCATCGTAGCAGCAAAGTAAACAAGCTTGAAATTGCAAAATGAACGTAACGGGACGTGGTCGTTCTGTTCGCGTCGCGTTCTCTTGCGTCGAAGATAAGATTCGCGGAGTTGGATTCGCGCCTATTGAGGGTCGTTACGAGACGCTGGCGCGAGATGATCGATAATAATGGTAATTTCGCTTGGAACACGTGTAGCATCGCTCGTTCGTCGGCGCGATCGCGATCGCTGCATACCTACCCTATTAGGACGTGCTAAAAGAAAACTGGATGACAGAATTGGTTTGGAAACTGTTGATATCGCTTGAAAATTTCTAACACTATTTACTAATAACCAAAAATTGCTGCGACAAAAAAGTATGAGTAAAAAAAACTTGAGAGGTGTCAAGGGATACCCAGATGGAACGAAGTTATTATTTATTATGTACAAAAAACCTTTATACACTCAACAAAAATAATCGTCGCGACACCATACTGAAAGACGAAAGACGAAACGAAAATAACTGGCTTGCTTTCTATGAGAGAGAGACAGACATATAAAGAAACACGCGCACGCCGCACGGCTTACAGCTATAGCAAAAAGTGTCGTTACAACTTTTGGTCTTATTTTTTTCCGTCTAGCACCCTTTCGCAACGCGCGATAAGGAACTTCGTTCCAAAAAGTGAAATCTTATCCAACGCAAAACCGCAACACTTTAATATGGGAGGTATTCCTCAACTCAGTGTAAAAGCTAACTGATCCAATTACAATAAACAAACACAGAATCACACTAACAGAGATGCAAGCCACCCGGCGTTTTGTGTTAGGCATTGAGATATGGAAACCGCTCGCGTCACACCCATTGAGAAGACGACACAAGAGGCTTTGCCGAGCAAACTGTGTGTATTTATGGGACGTCCAGCCTTCCCGGAGACCCATAATGGCAACACAATATCACAATACGGGCATAGATTTATGCTCGGGCGCATCGCGTTCTCGCACGCGGAAATCCCATAGTTATTTACCGGTTGCGAGTTAAGTGCGGCAGATTTATCGGTGGTGCGCTCGCGCCGGCCGGCCGACGATCTCGTTTCCGTGCGTCCCGTCCGCGTCCGCGCAAGTGCACTATGATAAATACCGCCCTGCTCTATGATACCACTATATCACGGCTTAAGGGAAATTTAAGCGCACTCGGCATAATTGCGGCAGAGGGATTGCGTGTAATTGTGGTGCACCAAGGTTACTAGGCCTGCCATCGTTATGATCTGCGTAGCGTCCTTGATGAGAGATCGTGACCATTTTGTTTTAACATCATGTTGTTACAATTCATGGACGCCATATTTACTAACTGTATCCTGTACTTATTTTCTGCCACGTATGAACCTTTTTTAGGTTAACGAGCCATTACAATTTATTTGAAAACAGTTAACCTGGTGCCAAGATCGATCGCATTGATTGCTGCCATTTCCAAGAAGTTGATGCTCTTGCTAGAAAACCAGTTATTAATTTCCAAAGTTTGATCGGACTTCGAAGAACTTCTATAAATATTTAATTCTCTAAACAATTTGTTGGCACTGTATTTGTCTCTTTAATGGTATTTTTGTGCCAGGAAACAGGCGAGTTAAAATTTCAATTACAGTGATGTCAGGCTACAAAGGGTACACGTAGAGGCAGCTTCGACGTTGTATTATTACGGTCCCGTGTGAAATTACACTCGGTCATTTGTCAAGAGCGAAGGAGGCGCTAGCTAGAGTTGGTGTTCCACGGTTATTAATTTCATTAGCCCGCTCTTAATCAAACGCAGACGCGGCGGTGGGTGTGAACGGCACGACGCCTGTCCACCATTACTAATAATATTTACAAGTATCAATGAGCACCATGATTTGTTCTCGAGATAGCTCATTTATTCACGTGTCAATGAACTGACTTAGAGCTTTTTTAAAAACAACAATTTGGGTGTTTCCTAAAAAGACCGTACGATCCGGACACGCGATCGTGAAGATAAATATATAGAAAGAGTATTTCATAATTGTAGTGTATGTATATTCGAAGCCGGAAGGTTAATTCGAGCAGGAGCCAATTCTCCAGCTCATAATATCAGCTCATAGATCATCTCGACGCTAAGCCGGGACAAGCGGTGAGGCTCAATTGTCGAGATTGGCATAATGACACACGCCCGGGGCCACCGGCTAACTTATGACCACATTACCGTGACACGCTTGACGCATGTCCAATTATTACACACAATCTGTTTGCTCGTGTAAAATATGAATAAGGCGCCAAGCGACCATTAATAAGAACATATCGTGTGTAGGATGTTAGTCACTTTGAAGGGACGAGATAATGTTGCTTGTAAAATAAATCCTAGACGCGGTACGCCGGGAAACAAATGAAACGACAACGGGAAAAATATTGCAAAAACTCTTTAAAATATCGCCCACATTGTTAGTCGTAACGTGAGATATAAAACCGCTGCTGGTACGAGACCGAATATGTTTTAATTAGTAATAGGAGATTGGACCATCCTTGCTAGAATATTAGATTCGCATTTTGACGTATGAGCACTTTGTACAAAGCTGTAAAATATTGGCAGCATCTATCAGGCGTTTGATTGGCTATCTCCAGCGACCATCGGCAGTTTACATTTATTCTTGGGAGCGTCGGAAGGGTTCGCGGAAAACAATCATGGAAGATACATCCCTTGAGCGGCCCAATCAGCTGAAACAAATAGCGGCCATCTATCTAAACTAAACGAACCGCCTCGGCAGGAATCTTTAGCTTCTGACATGTTAAAACGCAAGACTTCATTTGTAGTGTCCATAATTTTGAAAGATAAGAAGAAATAGCTTCTGTTAATCATTATAACGAAGTCAATAATCCGCTTCATTATAATTACGATTAATATTCGAGTGTTGTTCAATAACGAGACCAGACAAGTCAGATAACTGATGCGGGTAGTTGACAAAATATTGTTGTTCGCTAGTGGACACTGTGGACAGTGCCGGCCCGGTAATCCGACGGGCGGGGACCTTAATTAATGAACATTACTTAAAGCGATTAGCCGTAGACCGCCCGGACAGTGGTCACGGTCTAAGTTTTAGGAGAAACACGAGAGATTAGCGTAACGAACGCATTTATAATGCAGAAAGACCCTTAAGTTTACACTTTGAGTAATCTTAAAGTTTATTTGTACCAGCTTTATTTATTCATCGAACTTCAAATTGAACTTGTCTATTCTCTTTTATATAAGTACAAAAAGGTTTAAGCAGAACCTCTTTTGTATTTTTATTTTCGCGCTGTTCCCCATGAGTGACCGCGGACTCTTGCAGTTTGCGCAGACACCTTTTTATCTAATACTACGAAGCACTAAACGCCGCAATATATGGGTATGTCACGATTTATCTATTCACCTATTGAGAATTTATACTTTAGGGCACCAATTAAATAGAAGAGAAAATATATAACCCGTGTTATGGGATTATTTAATTTAAACACTGTGTACTAGTCCTATACGCCTGTATATTATTTTTTACTGCTACACTTTTCCTATTGACGTTTACCTTGACGATCTTATTCAGGAGGAAAAGTGTTACAATGAAATTTTGACATTAATACTAATTTTAATTAATTCGTCAGAATATACTTCATTGACATACTAGACTTATTATTACTTCCGCGGTTGTGGGTTGTTCGAAAGAGATACCACGGCCCCGAACATAAAGGGCAAAAAAGGATCATGGGTTTTAATCAGTAAAAGTCTGACACACACCCTGCTCCGCTCAAAGCGAGCGAAATTATTTGACGATTTCCCACCTGCAAAAAAAAGTGTAAACAAGAGATGAGCGAACCCTTCAGGTCTTCACGAAGCGGTCAACCAAGCTTTTTGGGGTGAAAAATCATGTTTACTCAAAGTAACGCTCGCAACACAATGTCGTGATGGATGCATGAATGACCCCTATGAACTAACACTAAAAACTTGTAACTTGTTCTTGTGCAGATATTATTTTTCAATTTTCCTATTATCCTTCATAACATATTTAGTGAAACAATAGATTATAGTGGAACTTTTGAGGTCTCTAGAGATTAAAATTCCAACTACAACTACCAAGCACATATGCCTTATTCTACATTCCTGGCTCAAAAACAAACTTAGATAATTATCTAAGTTACAAGAGGTTTTACACCTTAACCAAACCCAAGAGCAGGCTGGTTGGCCATGACGTTCCAATACTCAAGTCGTTTAAATAATTAGAAGAAGACTAGAGACTGGCGTAGCAAGTGTGAGATGTATCGGTGAAATATTATCTAAGATATAAAATTCTCGTGTCACAGTGTTAGTTACCATACTCCTCCGAAACGGCTCGACCGGTCTTATATTTTTTTTATGCATGTTCAGTAAGTCTGAGAAACAGCCAACATCTATTTTTTATACCCCTAAGTGAGCAGCGGGTGAAACCGCTGTGCACAGCTAGTGTTAAATATAATCTTGAAAGTATTTCATGCGCTTTCATCATAGTACATTATGCACTTACGATACAGTACCAAGACTTTGTTGGCAATATAAAACGTTAGCTAAAACAATCAACTTTGATATGTGACTCTTTTTTTTTTGGGGTGGGAAATCATCAAATAACTTCCCCCGCTCTGGGTAGAGCGGGGGGCAGTGTCAGACTTTTACTGACTAAAACCCACCCATGTTCCTTCTATTGCCCTTTACGTTCCGGGGCCGCGGTATCTCTTTCGAACAACCCGCAACCCCGGCAGGCGGAGGCTCTGGCAAACCCTCTGCATCTGTGACTCTCTTGCAAGAATAGAAAATGTCTTAAAGATTTATGAATTTGTTTTTATTGTTAGGTTAGTTAATAGCTAAATTATATTGTGCATAATGTGGTCTCCTGTGCGTGAAGAAGTGCACTTAAGTGATACTATTGTCGTCCATAATTTACGTTTAATGATCTGTGTACATTATACGTGTTGGAGATCCTTAATAAAAAAAAATACTATTTATTTACACTGACTATTTGACTAACCTGTTCTATTCAGCCTTACATCTTTCCAACCTAATCCCCCAAGTTATAAAAGCCCTTGTCCACTTTCCAAGTAGATTAACTAGAGCAATCGGTAAACTCATTAATAACTATTACAAGTCCAAGTTTCTGACTTCATAATTATTTATAAGGTGTTAACAGTTAATTCTTTAAGTCCATCCATTTAGAATTTATAATGACTTGATTACGGTTGCCTTTGAGTAAACTTGGTTATTAATCGGCTTTCAATTCTTGTTATATTCGGGATTTGTTGTAATCTTTCATTAGTTAACGAGATTTTGAAGTAGAATTTTCATTCATTTTATATTTATTATTTCGTTTATTTTTATTGCGCAGATTCTTTGGGAGCTCGAATGACGTCCTCAGAAAAGTGCAAAAACATTTTTTTTTTATTAACTGTGGATGACATATTTTATGTGTGAAAACAAGATGGCGGCGATAGTTTCGCCTGTGGCCACACGGCAATAGAATTACGGAGTAAATACTATATAATATATTACAATAAATATAATAAATGTTTGTGTATTAAAAGTTATATCTAAGTAGTATTAAAACTCTACCAATTTATTAACAAAATTATTTCCTTTACAGATATAGGTACGTATTAACAGGATTTTATTATTAAGTAAGGTACATAATAAAATAAATGCTAGAAGTTTATAACGACATCAGCGCAATAAAGATTTGATTTGATTTTGTAATCTGTACCTTCCAGTTGCCAGTTCGTTGCGTGAACCATGCTCTGTTTGAACTGCATCTTATAGGTAGATACTACTACCCACGCTTAATAAAACTTTTTTGGAACACCCAAGAATCTTGTCAATGAATTAATTTAATTATATGATAAGCTAATCTAGTAAAGTTATGTAAGAAAATTATCTGTTATTGTGTAGCTTAATGTTAATCAGGTTTTTAGCATATTTTTATAAGCGAAGCTGCTTTAATGAAAGTTGAATATCGATGCATAATTAATTGCTTGTCTGTTATGCAGCTGTTTTAAAAAACAGTAGCTTTATTTACTTTAACCTTCCCTACACTGCTCTGCCATTACTTGCGCGATATTTTGGAAGTGTAAACGCAGCACAGTACAGCATCTGCGAGAGTTCGACTGACCGGTACAAATGGCCGGTATTCGTCTTAGTATCCTCTCCTTTTAATATAGCAATGTATACACATAGCTATTTCGATTAATTATTAATATAGGTAAATGTCAATGTATTATTTTGCAATTAGACATTTCGTCACGGTACTGTTACACTTTGTCCAGCAAATCGTCTCTAGATTTTTTTTAAACTCTATCTAAAGCTTGTTCGGGGTTCCGTACCTCAAAAGAAAATCGGAACCCTTATAGGATTGTTGCATTTGGTGTCCATCTGTCTGTCAAGACCCTTTATCTCGGGAAATCGTGGAGGTATAGAGTTAAAATTAAACCCATATTATCGAGTCTGTGGTCTCTTGAACGTGTGTAAATAATCAACCCTCTTAGTCTACGCAATCATAAGATATGGCTGTTTGTGTCGAAAGTTTGTACGGAACCCTCGGTGCGGGAGTTTTTGTGTTTGTTAGCTATATTGTAAAAAAAAAACAAGGTTTGAAAGATTATCGCGAGTACGGATGCTGTAAATTAATCAACAATATACATTGAATACAAAAAATAGACAAAGAACATATTTCATAATAAAACTTGTAAACACTAGGTACCAATATCTAATAAGCCACTTAAATTAAGTGCGCCACCGCAATAAATACACTTTATCTCAAAAATAATAGCTCATTCGTAATCTTAATAACAAATCTACGATACAAATTTTCTCACTGGCCTATTACAAATAATATTGAGATTCAATTAGAATCTATTTCTCTAGTATTAATTGGAGTCTTCAAAAAACCAAGAACATAAATGTTACTTCAACTAGAAATGCCATATCTGGACTACAACTCCCCGAAAGACCGGGACGCCTTTAAGTTACAGATACATTGTATCGGTTCTTGGAATGTGGTTAGAAGTCTCTTCTAGTTCAATAAAGTCCATGTAAAAAAGATTAATATTGTTCGTAATATCGCACGGGTTGATAACCGAGTAGATACCACAGGGGTGTGTCCAGCGGGCGGAGTCGAGGCTAACGTAGACCAGAGACAAGAAATAAACAATATACATTTGTGTTTCCGATATTGAAAACGGGATTAAATTAAATCAAAACAATAACGTTACATTAAGTTAGTAATTTCTATATCGTTACTATCCTTACTAATATTATAAAAGTGAAAGAGAGTTTGTATGTTTGTTATGTCTTCACGCCTAAATGGCTTAACCGATTTTGATGATAGATGATTTAAAGTGAGAAATGAGGGAAAAAGAGGGAAGAAAAGGGAAAACTTAGCATTGCTATTACAATAAATAAGGCACAAGGGTAAAAACTACAGGTAGCAGGTACACACACACAGTTCCCCTTTCCTGATTTACAGGTACCTGTAAATCAGGAAAGGGGAACTGTGTTACCCCGAATGTAACGCGAGCGGAGCCGCGGGCAAAAGCTAGTAGTTTATACACAAAGAAATGAGGAATGGACTGTGTGGAGGATGATATGGCTAGAAAGGAGGCGTCTGATTAAATGATGAGTAACAGAGAAGAATGGGAGAAGAAAACATGCTGCCAATCTCAAATACCATAGATACGGGCAAATGAATGATAGGTAATGATATTGTTTCTACACATCTTAAAGGCAAAATTAAATACCGTTAACATTTTCCTAGAATTGACTTCGTAACTAACACAAAAGTGATCGAGGCAATCGATCTGAGGTGTCAAAAGTAATATTTATTGAACTTGGTTAAGCCTTCGCGGATTTAAACATTTTTAGTTGCAAACGTGACCCAATTCTCGTCAGAGTAAAGGTGCGCCAACGTCGTACGTGAAGCCGCAAGCCCAAACACAATTCACCTCTGCAATACGCAAAGGTCTCGGAGCATAAGCAGAGATAGAAAGAAGCGCAGCGTCGTCACGATCTTCCAACCACTCAATTTCTAAAACAAAGCCGAGGCTACATTATTGTATTAGCCGCTACCGTTACGTGCAACTAGGGATCCTGCCCTTACTACTGCTCCTGTTTATTGAACTTTTGTTTTACTATCGTATCGTAGTAATTAGTTTAAAAAGGCTGCCATATATAAGGGACAACCTTGGATGATGCTAGCCGTGGGTAAATTCAGGCTATGGATGATGAATTTGTTTAATACGAACTAGTTTGCACTAAATTGAACAGAGAAGAGAGTTTCTGGCAGATGAGAATTTGGCACGATTCTTATACCAATCAGGAATCAAACAAGAAGTAATTTAGCAAAAACGAACGGACCAGAATACTGATGATCAGGAGCTTAATAGCATAAGCGCAAAGATAATATTCTACATTTAGCAGAAAAAGTTCAAGTGATTCTTTTCCTTAACTAAATAAACTTTTGGGTGACAAAACAACTGTTGGAGAAAAAACAATTTAATTTCGTATATTATTTGAGTACACAAAGCATCTTAACAGACATTTTGTTTCCAATTATTATTTCCAAAACGTCATAACGCCAAGATGACCATTAAAAATTAACATGATTGATTAACTTTTTATAGCGTCAAACAACCAGCATATACAACGACAGACCACGAAAAATAAAGAGACAACCGTAAAATCGTACCAAAAGTCATTCACCCATAAAATAAAAAAAAACCCTTCGATCATAATCATACGTCGCGATCATTCATAGTAGGGGATTCTAAACCTTGTGCTGCAAGCCCGGCTCTTATAAAGACATGTTCGATTTAAAATTCACTCCCGGTACAGCAAAAAATAGGTCTCGGATGCGCGAGAGCACATTATGCAGGCGTGCCGCACGATCCGTGCAACTGAATGTTCCACAGGGAATGTTAGACTGCGGAGACAACGATGCTACAAGCTTTCGGTATATCTACGTACTACAATGGAGTGTGTTGGAAAACAGAATCACATGTTCTTAGAACATTATGTACGAGCAAGTTTAAAGTAAGACATTATTTTGTAAGTTTGTAACTGCAGGTTCTCAGTAAGGGATCCCTTGGAGGCATAAGTAGAAATGCAGGTGCGTGTTGTACTGATATAAAGAATGAAACAAGGAAATGTTTTCTTTTTGTTTGATTAATATTATACATAGGTACATGAACTCAAGCCTTCATCCCATGTTGGTAGAAAGCACAGAACGCCACACCCACACACACTCCTTTCTCGTCCACAATCATACATCCGGTCATACACGCGCGGACATTGCGAATACTATACACCTGACCTTTTTGAATAACTTCACCAATAAGTTTAGTGTATGTCCTTCTAGAGCAGGGATGGCGAACCAGTGGCACGCGTGAATATTTTGGGCACGCTTCCGAACAAAATGGTTCGCAATTTAGTTCAAAGTAACTAAGTTCACTAAATATTACGAATGCTATGAATAACCTTTTGTATTTTGGTGACACTTTTTAGTGGAAAATTGTCAACGTTATTCGACGGCACGTCTGCAGCATCGTTAACATTTCTGTAGAGAAAATGGCACGATGATCCAAAAAGTCTGCCTTGCAAACTTTTTCTAACTCGCCTTTCACTTACCTTCATCACATGACCACAATAATACAGTAATATAATTCAAACAGTTAATGTGTTCATAAATAACTAAAAAATAGAAACAAGCCAGATCGATAAGGAACTTTAAGCAAAGACACTTTAAGACAGGTAACAACAACAATCAATTCGGTACATACCGGTCAATCATCACGCAGCCCCTTGCATCAATCTGAAACCAAAACAATCACCCGCATAAGCAAATTTATACTACACACAATAATTGCATGCAAGAGATGATATAAGACTTAAATATCTACGCCAACATGATCGAGGAAGCAATCTCCAAACTAATCTGTATGCAAATACCTTACAACAATAACACGAGTTCATTAAAATCTGATCGACGAACACTAATTTCTATACGAGATTGGAAACCCAACGAAGAATTTTCGATCCATAAACCAGACTCTTATAAATTCAGATGACAAATTATACAGGCAATTTATATCCATTTTAGAATAAACAGCTCTAAATTACTATCGTAAAGATGGCTGTAAAGACTATAGAAACAGATCGGCTTGATGCATCCCTGACATAAAACTGGCGATATTTGTTACCATCATAAACTATTTTATAAGTCAACAGCGTTCAAGAAACTAGGCAACACTTAAGAGGAAGCATTTCATGAGATCATCTCCTTATTTACGTGTTTGTTGAGACTTCAATTTATCACCGACTTAAAAAAGTTAATGTTATAAGACGGTGTATTATACACAAGTGAGCCAAATCCAAAATCAATATTATGAAACATGCGTGCGCATTTAAATTTAATCTTGTAACATAATCCGCCTTAAAGCAAATTAGATGACAATATTTTACTTGTCACGTAGCGAACACCAACAACCTGAATAGAGGTATGTCATTTTAGCGGTTTAATTGCATGGAAAAAACGACATTCCAATAGCTTATGGCAAAGCAATCGAGTCATAAATAATGGTTGTGTAATAGAGCAATAAACTATGAGTATTATGCATGATAGTATATGCGCGCGCGCAGGTTACGGATGCAATTTAATCAATCGTTAGCAATGCCCTGCAAATAAACAAGAATATTATTGATGATGGAAATAAATATGTATGTCAGACGCATTGATATCTTTAGTCCTAATTTGTTTAAGAATGAATGGAGACTGACAACTTGACTGCATAACATAAATTCTTATTGCAAGCAACAAACTCTGTTAAGTTGTGAAACTCAATGTATGCGAATCAACGCATGGACTTATAAATCAAAGCCAGGCGAAACTACGAACAAAATTGATGCCAGTAGCTAACCAAATACACCGTTATATTATTGAAGTGCCGGAGGGCTGGGATAATATTCATTTCCTATTTATTTATTTTATTCAGCCGCTTGACTACCGCGCGCCACGGTCTCACGACTCAATCTAATAAATAGTGCTGGTATTACTGGAAAATATATTCAGTAATAAGATATCCAGTAGCGCAATATACGCCTATAGTGCCAGTGAACGATAATAGGAAATTATTGACCTGGCAACTGGTATAAAGAAGGATAAATGCGAACTTCAGCGCGATGCAACACTAAAAACTTTGTGGCTACAATAAATAGGAATTACAGAAACAGCGTAGATCTCTGAAGACTTAATTTAAAGGCTTGAGGCTGAGTTAGTGGGGGAGTCAACGCGGTGGATCTATTTGTGTAACAAATTCCACTTAAATCAGTGTAGAACACGACTAGAAAGTGTTCCAATGTAACGACAGCCTGTCACGCCACCTCACCGAGACAATGTGGCCAGTGCAACACAATCGAGTATTAATTTAGGAGAAGCCAGCGGCACGGTCACGCAGAGAGTACCGTTCATACCTGCGGCTATACTCTGGACAATTTCAGAAACAACTGAATTATCTCTCCTATTTGGAACAGTAGTAATGTCTGTCAGTAGGACAAATATATTTAAATGATAACACATCAATTTTGAAGGAATAATTAGACGTTACCGAAGATCCGAATGAAAAAGCCTTTCAACTACAATTAAATGATGATTAGATTAAAATTACAGAGCATCAGATTAAAGCGGTGCTTTAATAGACTCCTATAAAGTTAACAGGACCAGTTAAACTTTCTTCGAAGCACGGAAAACCCAGCTCACGATGTCGGAGTATCACTTTTGCGCAAAATTTAAATTGCAACGTCTACAAATTTGCATCTGCTTCTAACGACATACATCGACGCCTCTCACGTAGCCTCAGGCACATAAACAAAATTAACGTCTACCTTGAGCACCTTACAAAATGTTAGACTGACAAAGGCTATGAGTAAAATTTTGCTGAATAAATGCGTTGAGACGAATCGCATAATATGAACACACGTAGCATTGTCTTAGCACATTATTACTGGATCATAAACGCGTCGCGTTCCCGCCTGCTTTATGGTCAGAGCGGGACTCACGATGGCAATTTCATAGGACATTTACCGGTGAAAGCCCGGGACGATTTGTAGAGCTCAGGGCGATAACTAAGTGGCGGCCTGCCAGTAAAAACGGTGATGTGTCGCTAAAACAATTTGCAGTAACGCGAACTTTTGTACTGAAGAACTAGGCGAAGGGAAAAATGCCGACAGCAGTAAAAGAGTGGACCTTTTGCCAATAAATTCTACAGCAGTTACAAATGTTATTCCACAAGTGAATGAATAAACTGAATGGCAGGTAGGAGCAAATAAAATAAATGATAATTCATAAACACACAATCATATATCTTAACCCAATTAAGAATACAACATTTATCAAATTCATCCATGTTTTAATAATCAGATGAGCTCGCCGCCTTTCGAGTGTGTTATTTGAAATCCCTACAATTATTTTGTGCTTAGCGCCGACTGTAATCAATCAAGTTTGAATATTAATATACTCATTGGATTATCATTACATATAAGAAATCTAAATAGCTACAACTACCAGTTTCGGAGGGCGATATAGGGACATATTTACGGCATGTTTCCTTTCCCAGTAACGTTTATTTAAAATCAAAAGGAAGGATATCGAATCCATTTACATATTTAACATGAACATTAGAATTCTTAAAAGTAACTTTGTATGTAAATGAGTGTCATTGAAATGCAGCTGGCTCCGTGTTTTTGTTAATTTCTGTCACAATACCTACGTTAACACGTTTTAAATAAAAAAAAAGTGTGTATTTAAAGCCAAATGATACTTAATACTACAAGAAAATGTGCATATAGAATATCCTTGGGCGGTAAGGAATACCGTGCATTAATAAAAACAAACATGCATTGTATCGGGAGGATCTAAACAATCCCACAATACAAACTGAGGAGGCCGAATTACAGCGCAAATTCGCTGCAAGCAAGTTTATGTGAGCGCATCCACCGTACTATAATTACGGCCTATCAATGCGGTACTGGTTTATTGAAAGCCTGGTTGAGGGGCGGGGGATATTAAGATGATGGCCGGCTTGTAATTTGATGGATTAAGGAACACACCCGCGGGCCTAACAACATGTAATGACGGTCGCCTAAAAACGTCTTGATCGTACATGCAGGTATACTATTGGTACCGAGGAATGCGGAATCCGAGGAATTTGTGTGTATGCTTCTTGTGAAGGTACTGTACTCGTCAGTTCAATGGCAGATTTGCAAGTAATGGAAGCCATGCAATTTAATAACACACCTAAGAAACTCCAACAAACATTTGGAAGTGTTATAAAAATTTTGAAGGTGTTATTTTTATTTGTTACTAGCTTTTGCCTTGGCTTCGCTCGCGTTAAATTTGGGGTAAAACAGTTCCCCTTTCCTGATTTACAGGTACCTCCAAACTGTAGATTTTGCCCTTGCGCCTTATTTATTGTAATAGCAATGCTAAGTTTTCCCTTTTCTTCCCTCTTTCTCCCTCACATCTCAATCTCTTTTTTTTTTAATAGTCTATGTCCGTCTCCAGGGTCCCAACTCTCTGTACCAAAATTCATCAAAATCGGTTTAGCCATTTAGGCGTGAAGACGTAACAAACAAACAAACCAACTCACTTTCGCTTTTATAACATTAGTAAGGATTATTCCTCTCATATTCCTGTCCTGTAATTCTGATTTGCCTGCAGTTCAGTTTTGCGAGTTAAATCTAAGAATTAGAATACTAAGGTAAACTTTATTGTTCTCTAAGTCCAGATTTCCAACGACCTCTAATATTAAATTGAGATTGGCATAAATTGTCCAATAACTGTAAAACTAAGGGTACGCATATAATCAGACAGATTTTATTATTATTATTCAAATGTGAATGCACTAGCCATGTTAATTAAATGTAGCAGTAAATAGTTTAGTTTTACTAAGGCAATTTATAACGTTCTTCAGTTATCATTAAAATTATTTACAGTGCTACAATGATATTTTGGCGTTTGAATATGGGGCCGATAAGTCAATCAGCGGCAAACAAGATGGCGACCCGTGACGTTTACTGTGATTTTGACCGTGTGACTAAAGATCTTCGTATATTATTAGGTTGATTGGACAATCAGACATTAAAGAAATTACCTTTATGAGTAATAAAGAGAAAGCAGTAGCCATGTCATGTCAGTCATGGTAATCTAGAAAATGAATTGGTCGTATAGATTACGATCGATTCTTAGACCTATGTATCGAATTCGCATTTTTTTTTTTATAAAAATCGGTCAAGCCGTTTCTGAGGTTTTGAGGAGTATGGCAACTGAAACTGTGACACGGGAATTTTATATAAAACTTCTCTATTTGTATCGAATTTTATTAACAATTTCAAGGGATTTTTTTCCACAGAACACTAATACTTTTATTAATTTACGACTTCCAAAAAGGAGGGGGCCCTCGATACACTGTTTTTTTTTTCTTTTTCTTACGCGATTTCTCCTAATTGAAAGGAGTCTCCTAGTCCGAAGGGCTTCCATATCAATGTTATCTATATCCAACGACCATACAACCCGTTTATATCGCTTCGATAGTTTATGATGTCATCTTATGTAATACATATTTTTTCTTCTAATGAGGATGATATACATTTAACTTTTAGTAGCATTGGAAAATGAAATAAGAAACTTTTTACAACCGACTTCCAAAAAAACGGTAAAAAGCCGAAAATAAGTTTACTTCTGGAAAAAGGTGGCAAAAAAATACGATGATTCAGACAAAAATCACCGACTTTCGGAACTTATTTTCCGTGTTAGTAGTGTTACTAGTTGGCACCCGCGGCTTCGCCCGCGTGATATCAAAAAAAGTATCCTATGTGTTATTCCAGACTATAATCTACCTCTGTGCCAAATTTCATCAAGATCCGTTAAGCCGTTTTGACGTGAAAGAGTAACAAACATCTATCCATCCTCACAAACATTCGCATTTATAATATAAACTAGCTTTTACCCGCGGCTTTGCCCGCGTTAAATTCGGTATAACACAGTGCCTGCTACCTGCAGTTTTTGCTCTTGCGCCTTATTGATTTGTAATAGCAACGCTATGTTTTCCCTTCTCTTCCCTCATTCTCCCTCATATCCCACTCTTTTTTAATAAAAAATAGCCTATCTCCGTCTCCTGGTTCCCAACTATCTCTGTACCAAAATTCATCAAAATCGGTTTAGCCATTAAAGCGTGAAGAGGTAACAAACAAACTCACTTTCGCTTTTATAATATTAGTAAGGATAGAAAGTAAGACTTTTTTTTCAAAAAAGTTTTCAATATAAAAGTAGTAAGTTACTCTTTGTAACATCAGCTATAACGACAAAAAAAATGTGTATTTGTTATGAATCCCTTTATACGCACACCTTCATTGCTTCGCATGCAGTAAAAAGTAGTTATTTTAAAATCACAAACAGAGCACTTAAACTTCATTTATTTGTATTCATAGGTCAACAAAGGCACTCATAAAACGTCGAGAAAAGGTTCACGGTGTGGGTTGGTTTCCTATGGAGTAGAACCGGCAGGAAACACCAGGGTTAAGACTAACTTTACACTTATAAAAAAAAGTTATAATGTTACAGTGTATTAGTAGTATGGAACGACAGCGTAGGCCTAAATTTAAAAGCATGTTTTTAAAAATTATATGATAAAGGTAAGCTTGTTTACCTTTCCACCGTTTCTATCGCTGATTAAATGTCACTCTGTCTAGGCTTTCAAGTAAGAATGACGAAATAGAAAAACATAAAGGCTTGTGATATAAACTACAATGACACGAGCCATCATAGGCGTGACATAAATGTGACAGATATCAACAAAATGAAACATAATGAAGACTTGTCCCCAATAACACTGCACCAGACGCATTGCAAAACGCTAACAAAAGTAACAATGTTCCCGCAATGGGTCTGTTTCGTTGACAGTCGGACATGATGTGGCTCGTAGAGGCGGGTCCGTTCAGCCCACGTCTCCCCGGACTAGTGGAAGTGGCCGTGAGAAATGTAAGGATAATTGTTTTGAAATTATATCCCATCATATTGTGGATAAAATGTGGCTATTGTTCCAGGAGTAGTTGAGAAAGATTTTCATTTAAATCTTGTTTTTTTAGTAAGACCAGACAAACATTATTGTGATGTTCAAAAGGTTTTCCCATTGCATACATTTCCAACATGAACTAGAGGTCTACCTACTCTCTATGCACGAAATCCTTACTTTCGGCCGAAGTTAAGGTTGTTTCAAATCAAATGATTTTTATTCAACACACCTACATTGGCACTTTAAAACGTCGAGCAAATGCGTACGGTTCTGGTTAGTCGTTTCCTATGGAGTAGAATAGACAAGAAACTCCATGGTCACTCTTTTAAAATGATTTGGTTTTATAATATTGTTTTTACAGCGTTAGTAATGAAGCATGAGAGGACAGCGTAGGCCCGACAATAAGTATTTGCTTAGTTTACAAAACCTAAAATAAGGAGTTAACAAAAATTTCCTGCTCCGTATCACTTACGGACATACGATTAGTTCGGAACCCGAACTAAAAATTAATGACACACAATTGGCAACTCGTCTTTACTCCCTGTGTTTTCAAATACTTAAAATAATAGGGCGGGCACGTATCTTCGTTGACGGGCTTCGGAAGTAGACCCCCAGAGTTAAACACAATCACAATTCTAATTCGTGCAAACATACATCTGTAAATCTGAAATTCCTGTACAGAATCTCAAGTACCGGCGTGTCCTCGCAGCATAACATTAAAATCCAAGCGTCTAGCCAACATCGGTCGATAAATCACCAATGACGTTGTGTAGCGATTAAAATCCGCGTCGTCTGCGCAGAACGTTTAAACAGCCCCGCGACTCGTGAGAACACGCCGTATAAAACGGTAAGCAAACATTCCTCGAACACTATGAAAATTTCAATGGTTTTAATCGCAGCGAAATTGAATTGGCGGTGGATTGAGATTTCTATACGATAGTTTACGGAGACATGACCAGAATGAAGCATCCTCGTTGCAAGTGGCACTAAATGCAAAACAAAAATAGATTCCTGGACACTCGATTTAGTTTTTTATAGTTTTGTTTACTGCAGCTAGCTATTCTGTGTATATCTTATGCATATTTAAAACCCTTTCGAGAACATTGTTTGTATCGGTAATAGTATCTAATCTCGGGTTGGAATCATCCCAGCCCAGTTCACTTTCCCCGGTGCATTCCAACGCGCGCCTCAATTGATTTTCCACTGGTAATGCTTTGCTTATAAACTGCGCCAGACGGCACATGGCTTGTCGACAAACGTTTGAGATCTTAATGGAGAGAGCCCGTGGAGCAGTAGCTCACGACTATCGAGAATTCGATTGTAATGTCAACACACTCAGTTTGTTAAAAGTTCAACAACTTTCAACTACCTACAAATCTATTGAGAACTGTGAATACTACTGAGCTGAAACTATGCCTATACTTAAAGAACTTATTTGCCAGAACTACGCGAGCCGACAAAGCAGTTCAAAGCACGTAAAATGGCTAAAGATATCAACACATGGTATAACATTTGTCT
Source organism: Ochropleura plecta (assembly GCA_905475445.1). NCBI lineage: Eukaryota > Metazoa > Arthropoda > Insecta > Lepidoptera > Noctuidae > Ochropleura > Ochropleura plecta. The sequence continues at coordinate 14,680,714 of FR997739.1, forward strand.
GCAGTTTCAAATTAAATGTGAAGCTGCCAGAACAAACAATACTAGCTAATCACAATAAAGTGCTCACTGCTCACTAATCATCTTAAATTATCTTTTTTGAAGCTTAGGAAAATTACTTACGTCGCAATAACTAACAATAGATAGATCTCCACGAGTTATTGATCGTATATCTATTGAATACTATTGACCGGAGGACGTAAATGTCAACTAGGAGAAAACGGCAATCGGTAAACAAATTGTAAGTACCTTCTCAATGGCACAGTAACCTATCATAGCGCTATTGGGATCACGGTAATATCTGCAATAGTACACCGTTTTCCTGGTCAATTGACCAGGAAAACGCCAACAAGCCATTTGGCTTGCCCGCAATAAATATCAAAATCTCTGCTGATCCCATGTGAAATGGAAATTTTCCTTGTTTAGACAGCGAGACAGAAGTGACCTTCTCAATAGCTATGGACACGAGACTAAGTTTTAAAGAAGGCCAACCGGTGAGTGACATTGATCACCCGGACAGTTCCATTAGTTTTCCCTAAAATAGTTTTGTAAGCAAATATTTAAAAAAAAAAACAAATGCATTTTCGTAAATGTAAATTTTGTCATCATCTACAACCCTGTTTCCTTAATTATCAGACGTCAATAATATCTACATCAAACCAAATTTGTCGAGAAAGGAAGAAATTGAACTACCTCATTCGCGAACCATTAAAATCTGTTGCTTAGCTTTCATCTACCGAAAACCATTTAAGTAACATTTACCGGTTGTCTCATTATTCGGAGCCATTGTGCCTTCCAGGTTTAGCCCAGACGGGTTAGCCTTAGCCGCTATGGATAGAAGATGGGCCGTAGCGATACCTTAATTGACGAGAGCTTGAGTTCCCGAAACCTTAGAGCTCTGCATAATAATGGTGCATAATCCCTTATCGAGGGCCGAACGTTAAGGGGAATGGTTGTAGGCTTTAAGATAGAAGTGGCCAACAAACTTAAAAGTTCAATAGAAACGCCAAAAAAGGATTACCATTTTAAGCTCTATGGTATCTGTTTTATTTTTCTTTCAGGTGGCAGGGAAATGAATTTATCATTTGACTTGAATGCATCGCGTTATCTGGACATGGAATGGGATCGGTGTTCATGTCAAATCCATTTTAATAAGAATACAGAGCTAAATGCTAAATGATGATACAGGATATTTTTTGGATGATGTACTTATACCGATACGCTTGATTCGAATCCACAGACTCCGTCTTCAAGAAACCATAACGCATTTTTTTTAAACGTTGCCCCACACTAGGAATTTTTCCTGTATCGTGGGTGCGTTTACAAATATTTAAATTCACATACACAAACAGCCAGACCCGAAACAACTACCTGTAGGTCATACAAATATTTGTTCCGTGCGGGGATCGAACCCGCGACACGAAGCACACAGTCAAACGCTTAACCACTGTGCCAACCGTGTCGTTGGCACGGTTGGCACAACCGTTCGTAACAGTAGGTATATAAAATTTGGTAATGCCTCACACTTTATATCCTCATTGGAAAACCAATACCGCATCGCTGACTGCACCTTAACCGTATAAGAGCCGCAGTTAATAGCGGTGGGCACACAATACGTTAATTAAATCGTCGTCTAGTGGCGAGGCAAGTCGCGGGCGTGCATCTAGCTAACGGGCACACACGACTGAAGGGTGAACTACACCTTCATAACGTTGATTCGCCTCTTTGTAACATTTTAGGTGCTTTCTCACGGTATTTTCTTTCTTTCTTGGGAGGTGTTCCCAGGTTTATCTATTTTAGTCCTAGATAGTCTTTATCTGCATTCTGTAAAAACAGTTTTCTAATGATTACTTCTTTAGTATCACAATTAAGTATTCAAACGTTTTACTTTATGTTTATTCGTAAAAACCATGTTCGCTCTTGTCTTAATCTTCTCTATAATGATTGCTCGTCCAGCGTTTTATCATGAAACCGCTGGCTGAAGTCTATAAAAAACCGCATTTAGATTGTAACTGGGGAAGCTTCGTACGATCATGTAGTGAGCATTATTTTCATCGTTACCCATCTTACGCAGAAATCATTTCTTATCCATATTCTAGTAATGAAGTAACCTATAACTCGTAACCCTTAAGACATTAGTATTCCTATCTAATTGCCCTACACCTAAAACCTATTATCATTGGTTAATTACACCGAACCTCCTTCGTTAACATTTCTCTTACACCGTTAACTCACACTTCCTAATTAGCGGGAGCCCGTTCTAGCCCGTATTATCTATCAATCAAGTCCAAAGCTAAACAAACGAAGAACTAGCGCCGCCGCTGCATCCCAATAGGGCACCCGACTGCTACCGGCTCAAGTCGAGATTACCTTACCTTTATCTAGTAGCCCTTAATTGGAAACTTTTAATGTCAAACTGCTACCTTGTACCCTTAACGGTGCTTTACTCGTAGCGTATAAGGAGTCACTTAGAAATTGTACATGAAATCATTACACTGTTCGGATGCGTAGATGGAGATTTTCGGTCAAGTGTCACTGGTGTGCGGTCTATGTTTATGCCAATTAGCTGAATAAGGATTGTTGCAATTACATTTATTTTTATTTATTGATACTTTTTTTCTGATAATAGTGGGTTCCATGTGTTTCACTTATTTTGCCTCTTATGATAAATTAATTAATTTACACCATCTTTCGAATGATTCTAATTTTCGCTTCCGAAAGCTTTAATTTAAGAAGTCCTTTTTATGGAAACTACTGTGATTAAGGCTAATCCTTCTGGAATTATATTCTGCATTTACTGATCTCAGGACTGTAAACAACCTTTATAAAATTGCATTTCTTGAACCTAGAACGTCATTTACTGATGACATTTGCATGTCCTTACCACTTCAAGTATATGCTCCCTATAATCTTATGCACATTCCAGTAATTGCATCGTGCATTAAGACAATGAACGATCTCCATTGCCTTCTAAACTTTGACAGTTCAAGACGATTGTTCTTTATAATTGCATACTATAATACACTTGTAATTGCATACAAATGTACTGTCAGTATGATACTCAATAGTTTAAAAAGGCATATTTTCTGTTATCTAGAACAGTTAAAACAATGTAGAAAGGGATCTCATCAGGAAAGATGAATAATATGTGGCTTAAAGAGTGATGAATACAAATACTAATGGATGAAAAGCGAAAGGAAGAACGAATAAAATCAATGGAGATGGAATGAGGAATGCTATGTTAATAATAAAGTAACGGTTGACAGCACAGAATGAAAGAAAAAACCCAGGTGTGAGTCGGATTCGCACACCGAGGGTTCCGTACAAACTTACAAACGTAAACGGCCATTATTTTTGACTGCGTAGACTTAGAGATATGATTTTTCCTTAATTTCAAGGGACAGACTTGAGTATATGGTTTTAATTTGAACTCGATACCTTCACGTGTTCCCGAAATAAGGGGTCTTGACAGACAGACAGACAAACGGACAACAAAGTTATAAGGGCTGTGTTTTTTTACTTTTGATGTACGGAATCCTAAAAAGTCACGTTCATTGAATAAGTCTGATTTTACTTCCACGTTCTTCTGCAACCAAGTGTAGGTACTGAATGATCTGTCTTAGCAATGCAAATACACACACAATTGAAGTTTGCACCGACCATTATCGATGGCGAACGACTTTTAGTTATAATTCACAACTAATAGCGAACTATTAAGTGATTTGTGGTCGGTAAACTTTAAATTGTTTTACATGATTCGTAGAAGGAAGGAGGATAAATAATAATATAAATAAAAATGTTTATTTCTCATCGTTATCACAAATGATATGGTTAATAAAAATAATGTAATAAATAATTTACTATTATATGTAAGAGACTGGTGCTCGAAATAGGATTAAAATACCTACGTATTTTATGCCTATTTCGCACAATACAATTGACATTAATTAATAACTTACGGGTGATGATATTAACTTAAATACTAGGAGGAAATAATCCTTTCTAATAATATAAACGCGAAAGTGAGATTGTTTGTTAGTTACGTCTTCACGCCTAAATGGCCAAACTGATTTTGGTGCAGAGATAGTTGGGACCCTGGAGACGGACATAGGCGTATAGGGCAGCTAGAACATATAAAAAAAAATGAGATAAGGTGAAGAAAGAGGGAAGAAAAGGAGCGAGAAGGATATTTTTTTTTCGATTATCACGGGGGTAAAGTTAGGGTTAGCCCAAAGTAACTATGCCACGCGGACGAGTCGCGGACGGAAGCTAGAATAAAATAAAAGTTGGAATTAATATATTTTACTGATTGAAAACCATCAGTGTCATAGTTTAAGTATCTTGGCCAATTAAAAAGATTTTATGTCGCAATTACATCAACAAAGATATATTTTATCGATCGGGGAGCTAGGGAAGTCCCATTCCTATCATATTAAACGCTTGCTCTTGAAACAGATATAATATGGTGTGTGATATAACGTAAAACGATAAAAGTAAAGTCCTTCTTTTTGAAGGGAAGTTAAGTGCGCCCGTGTGTGTACAGCCTATTATGTTATGTGGTGAGATGCTTCAGGGGGTTACCAGTTTCAGATACTTAGGGCATATTGTGATCGACGAGCTGTCAGATGACGCTGACCTGGAACGGGAGCGTAGGGCATTGGCGGTCCGAGGGATTATGATTGCCTGCCCCATGCTCCACAGAAGTGAAAATCATATATATTCCAGGCATACTGCCAGCCGGGGTTGCGGGTTGTTCGAAAGAGATACCGCGGCCCCGGAACACAAAGGGCAATAGAAGGAACATGGGTGGGTTTTAGTCAGTACAAGTCTGACACTCCCCCCCGCTCCGCCCAGAGCGGGTAAGTTATTTGATGATTTCCCACCCCAAAAAAAAGGCATACTGCCAATCGTTTTACTCGTGCAACCTTTGGATGAGTCATACCCATCGGGCCGCTAATGTCTTGCGCGTTCAATATAACAATATCTTCAGGATGTTGATGCGGCTGCCCCCTATTGCAGCGCGTTGTTAATGTATGCTGAAACTCATACAGATGGTTACAAAGCGATACTGTGCAAAAGGGTAGCTTCGTTGCAACGACGATTGAGGGACAGTAGCAACGATTTTTTGGCGATTTGACTGTTGATTTAGACCAAGTGGATTAGAATGATTAACAGACATGTCTGACATTTTATGTATGAATATTTATGATAAAGTTTGAAAAAAATATTTAGTATTGTTTGACAGAAATATTTTATATGATGGCCGCTTCGAATGATTTATAATGTTAATTATCTGTAATGAGATGTTTATCTAAGTATATTTTTTCGATTTTATCTGCTTTTGTGTTGTTTTTTTTTTAATAGAATGCTTTTATTTTATTATCCAATGTTATTATGATGTTTATTTTATTGTGTTCTTTGCTGACTAACTTGCCTACTTCTATTTCTGTGTTGTTGTGTTTCTGTTTCGATCTTGTTTTCCGAAATAAATGATTTATTATTATTATTATATAGAGTTTTTTCTTCTCCTTCTCTTTCGAGAGAGAATGTTACCTAAAACACGGGCCGGAGCCTGTAAGGGGAAATTTAAATTGAAAAAGTGGAAGATGATATACCTACGTCTTATTGAAAGGTATGGCAAAAGTAAAAGTGCTGCGCCGATCACAAATAAGAAAATAATAATTGCGAAAAGGGCCGGAGAATTATTAGCTTTTACCCGCGGCTTCGCTCGCGTTAAATTCGGGGTAACACAGTTCCCCTTTCCTGATTTGCAGGTATCTGCTACTACTACCCTTTTCTTCCCTCTTTCTCCCTCATTTCTCACTTTAAAAAATATTGCCTAAGTCCATCTCCAGGGTCAAAACTATCTCTGTACCAATATTCACCTAAATCGGTTTAGCCATTTACGCGTGAAGACGTAACAAACTCACTTTCGCTTTTTTTTTTAAACAGAAATAGTTTTCGATCTTTCAATCCGACGTTAACACGTCTCTGAAAAAACAGCCGCCGTCTTCAATCTCCATAGTTACAAGCAACAACGTCTTCAAAGGTATTTAAACAACAAAAAGTAGACATAGAACTTTCACTGCCACCATAAAATGCGTATGCAATTCCAAGTGGCGCGATCCCCGACAAGCGAGTTTTACATCCCATCCAACCATCTAAGCACAAGGTCTAAACCGGCGATAAACACAAAGCAATTGAAACCTTTTTATGGCCATTTAAAGTTTAGTTTTTAGTGTCACAGCAAATTGCTTACAATCCACAACAGTTAACGAACTACTGAGGGTTGAGGTGGACAGTCTTGAAAAGTATTTCTTGCATTTAGGACCTATGCCATTATCGTTCTTGTAACTACGGGCTTGGAACCGAAGTAGCATAGTCTCGCTTTTTCATTTCTTTGAAGTTGCAATTTGCGTGCGGTCGACCAGTCTTCCACGACGCACATTCATCACTTCTCTGCCCTTGTCCCATTCTATTTGGGGTCGGCGCAACACGTTTTCTTTTCCATTCACCCCTGTCAGACGTCACGGTATCGTTTACTCATTTCTTTTTCATATCATTCCTTACACAGTCCATCCATCTTTTCTCTGGCCTTCCTCCCCATCTCCATCAATATTCATATCTCTCACTCACTCTTGCACGACCCTTAATACATATAAAAAAATATCAAACCTAAGGTAGTAGAATAAACCTATGAAATGGGACTTAAGCATAACTTGCGAAATGTGGGAGTACTATGGTACACCTGTACGCTTACCATGAGTTGCCAAAGTAAAACGACACCATGTTACCGTAGTCGATATCGGATAAACGCGCATCGTATAGATAACAATTAAACTCGTACCATGAGCTAAACGGACTCGCTAGGGACAGCTCGATTGTTTATACAGTTTATAAATGTTTATGTTGGTACAAGAACCATTACGTATCAAACTTCACACTTAAGTTTGCTGTCTCGTTCTAGCTACAGTAAAAGACAGAGTAAGGCAGATAACCCTACCAATTAAAAACACCGATTCTATAAAGCTGCCTATTGTAAATGTAATAAAGCAAGCGTAAATCAAAAACATATATGTGTTTCTAAATTTGGATGGGTTATACCTTGTGAAATTAATGCCAGCCGTCATGTTTCAATGCGTCAATGTCATGATGGCCGCGTCCGAATCTGCATGAATATGAAAGTAAAGGAAGTTATAAAATGACTACCATTAATAGATTCTATAACTTTTGGGAACTTCTAGCATCCTATAACTTCTAGTGTAGTAACTAAAATAAAAGTTCTGAATAGGTACTTTGTTAAGGATAAGTGAAATATGTTTTGTTACACAAGTTTATTTTATATTGTGCATTTGTTTAATGATATCCCTTTCTTGTCTTGTGGTTGGGAATTTCATAAACTTTTTCATAATATTGGTGACGGTTCAGTGTTGTTGTTACTTCTTGAATATAGACACTCATGGCCTCTTAAGAAAAATGTAGAGGTTTACCGGTAATACGCTGATAGCTTATATGTGCGTAACATAACATAAAACTAAACGAGCTACTTAAAATGTGAAATTCATGTATGTACAAAAGTAAGTTTGAATAATGAAGTTTCTAACATAATTCTTATTTCTCACCTATTCAAGTGATACTATTTTTGTTCACACAAATGCTCGAAAACCTCTTTATTGAGCCTATATTCTTTGATAAAATTATATTCACCAATATGTGCAAGTGGATCTCCAAAAGCCTTTCGCACAGTAGCTTAGAAATTTCTTTGGTCTCGTTGTTCGTGTTCATATGCACCCGTGGCTAACATATTCCACGCTAAATAAGTTTTACCGGACATATTTATGCACAAATTAATTAAAAATTGTTTTAAACGACACACTTCACAGCATTTCATCCTTCATTAAGCTAGTGAGTTACTTTACTACTGAAGTAACGGTTTGCATCGATAGTACCTGTCAAATTTGTAACTCATGGTACCGATTTGTATAGCAAACTGCCATAAACTTTAGTCGCTAGCGAGTTCCTATACGATAGGTTTCTTACTTGATGTCTCATACTGCCGATTTTGGTTCTACAAGTGACCGCTAGAGGCGCTGTAAAATTTCCCATACAAAAAATTGACGGCGTCGGTATCGAGCAGCGACGAATACTATTGGTTTAAACTCATGGTAGAGCTACTGGTCCTAACACTTCGGGGATGTACAGGTCCGTGTGGTGTTGGTTATAGTAGTATAAGTCTCCGTGAAAACCATAATGCAGATAATACGTCCGCAGGCGCTTAGTGTAATTGCGAACTCGTTGCCAAGAAAAAGGAATCAGTTTCGGCTTTAATGAGACTGAAACCGCCCCTGGCTACTACTATACGGCTTGTAAAGAAATAGCGGTAGCAGATGAATGAGATCTGCCGAGGATTAAATTGGATAGCGTGCGATTGAAAAAGGCGAGGTCCATCGGTGGCCTGCTGAAGGTAGACGATGATGATTACTAGACAAAAAAATGCTGTTGTGGCTGGCTGTTTCATTATGTGAGTTTAAAAGTTTGTAAACATGATACAGGAGAAAATCCTCGTGAGGCAGGGAGATCCGTTTAAAAAAAAATATCCTCAAGCTTGCCACTTACCTTACACACTGCCACATGACCCTATACAAATTCCCAGCTCGTTGATTCAATAAAATCAACAACGCAAATTTAAAAAGTAATCTCTATGTCATATGACTATGACTTTTTAAAGTTGCGTTCCTTAAATCCTTACTACAGGCAACCCTATATAAATAAACTGTGAACGAATCATGGAACATAGGCGCTACGACTGTGCAGGGTGGCCTTATAGCAAAACACTCTTGTGTTACACACCACCATTGAAGGTTTTATGCACGTTTTCACTTAGACTAGAGACTTTTACAAAACCTAAAAAGTCTAAATAAAAGTACGCTGTTTGGATTTTTGGCTTAGCGCTGATATTTATTCCAACAGTGCAATAATATGGTAGTCTTTTTCGTTTAACGTTAGTGAAACCCGGCAATTTCAATGGCGCTTTGAAAAAATGTGTTGGTGGTCGGCCGAAAGTGAGTGGCGCCGCGCCAACCGGGCGCTTGAATGGAATGGCGCGGCCTAACCCGTTGAGCAGCTCTTTAGTATCGTAGCGTGATGTTATATATATATAGTCTATCAATTTCACGAAATAATGCCTTAAAATTTGAAGTCAATCTAGCCAAGTATTAGGAATTAGGAAGATTAAGGATTTTTAGGGGTTGAATTTTGCAAAATCCCGTCTTAGTGAGCCTACATACTAAAAGGCCATGTAAAATTTTACCCTCATAGTTTCTGAGATTTCAAAATGATTGAGTCAGAGCTTTCTCTTTTTAACCTACCTACTTCAAAAAAGGAGGATGTTCGACCGTATTTTCTTATTTATGTTATGATTACTCCGCCAACTGTAGACCGATTTTCATAATTATTTTTATGTTTGAAAGGTGGTACTTCCGAGGTGGTCTCATATATTTTTTTTTTTATATTGCTTGGGTAGTTTTTGAGTTATCGTCTATAATACATATTTTTTTCTCCCATGTCTATATGGATGATCTGCTTATATCTTTTAGTAACAATACAAAATGGATACTCGGTAAAAAAAATGTGTGAGATATCATCATACTTGATCATACCATAAATAAACATGCTGAAATAAAAAACATTTTTGCAAGAAAAATAGCCAACTTCCAAATAAAACTAAACAGTTGAAAATAACTTTTCTTCTGGAAGTAGGTGGCAAAAAAGTCAATGAAACAAACAAAATTCACCAACTTCCGGAACTAAAGTTCCCCGGTTTTTTTGTAAGTCTGTTATTTTCTAATATCCTTACCATTATTATAAAAACGAAAGTGAGTTTGTTTGTTTGTTACCTCATCACGCTTTAATGGCTTAACCGATTTTGATGAATTTTGGTACAGCTACAGAGATAGTTGAGACCCTGGAGACAGACATAGGCAATTTTTTTTTATATTGACATAGTGAGGGAGAAAGAGGGATGAAAAGGGAAAATTTAGCATTGCTATTACAAATCAATAAGGCGCAAGGGCAAAAACTGCAGGTAGCAGGTACCTGCAAATCAGGAAAGGGGAACTGTGTTACCCCGAATTTAACGCGAGCGAAGCCGCAAGCAAAAGCTAGTACAATATAAGATAATACTTTGTACACTATAAAGAAAAAAGAGAACATTAACAAAAAAACCAAAAGAACTTCTGGGAGGAGAGGACTATTGAAATTGAATAATACAATTTAGCCATGGTAGCCATAAATATTTGAATGTGTTTAGGTAGTGCGTGTGTGTGATATGTGGGATTCATTTAAAAAAAAAAAACAAAAAGGAAATGGTGACCGTGATAGCAATATTTTATAAGTGCATGGGATTTTATTACAATTAAAATGTGGTAAGTTTATTTAGTATTTACTGTGTTGTACACACTACAACAATAAAAATCCAAGAGTTTGGATAAGTTAAAATAAAACTGCAAAGTAGCTAGATCTAGTCTCAAATCTCCTAAAAGCAAAAAGTCTCAAGCAAGATTTATAAATTCACATGAACTCCATGAAGTGAATAACCTCTTCAACAATACAAATAGATATTGTAGTCAATTAATGTAATATGGGTTAGAAAAGACCAGTGTTGCCAAACGAAAGAATGAGGAACTTAGACTTGGCAAGCAGTCAAATAGCAATGACCAGGTAATACTAGGTGTGTAAACAAGTTTTGTATAAAAATACAATTTTATTGGTGTTCTAAACAATTTCTAGTTTTTTTTTCATTGCCATTGAATATTTGGGGCAGAGTGTCAGACTTTAACTGACTAAAACCCACCCATGTTCCTTCTTTTGCCCTTTATCTTCCAGGGCCAGAGGATGTTTCAACAACCCGCAACCCCAGAAATAGGTTGTCTTAAATAAATTAATTTCATGCCACATTCTGAAGAGATAGGTAAAGGTGTAACTCTCGCTTGTCCACATTTCACCAGTTTAGTTTTTTCGTTTTTTAATAGGTATGTAACAGTATATGCATCAATAAAACCATACAGGTACCAATTACAGGTAAACACAACATTAAATTTTAACCATAGAGGTTTTGCTGTTTGTAGGAAACAGATGTTTCTTTTTAATTACTGATAAAAGGGTTTGGAATATTTTTTATAAGAACCTGTCTCAATTCTGCCAGTTAAATATTTTTCTCTAAAGGAGATTGACGAATGGGGTATCCGATCAAATCCAAACGTTTCAAAATCTAGTTATATGCAAATTATAGGTCCTATACCCGTAGTTATTTTAGAAGGTAAAATGGTTTTTTAGCTGTTGGGAGTAATTAAAAAACGTGTGTATTTTGGGGTGCAGTCCCGTTACGGAAACAAAACGCAATAATGCAAAACAAAACGCATAAAATAGACGTATTACGTCGGTGTTGCCATACAATAAACCCTAATCGATGAGGATAATTAACTTATCCTCATCGATTTGGGTTCTTTAGTGAAGAGGAAAAAAAATCGTTTATTCAATAAAATATGTGCAATACAAAATAAATATTTATAAACTACTTAAATCAGATTTGATGTAGTGACTCTTGAATGATTAGTATTTCACGGGTGGTGGCGTGTGTTAAAAATGTTAGAGAATGTATGTTGAAAGGTAATCAATAATTAATCACTTAAAAATATGAAAAGGGATATTAAATAGACGGCCTAAACATTTGCACTATTATTAGTAATATTTTTTTTTATTTTTCTTGTACATAAATAATATTCAATTAAATAAATAAAACCCACAAGTATTATGTATGTTTTGGAAAGTATCTTTCGTGCAAATATTTTTCATTAAATAAAAAGAATGTATGTAGATCGATTTAATTCGGAAATAGATGCTCATTTCAAACAACATTTAAGATTAAATAGCATTGCTTTTTCTAAATTATTTTTTGTATCGATTAGATGATTTTAATCGATCCGATTAGTTAATCAATATTTGGCAACACAGCTGTCACTTATGTCAAATACAAAAAAATATATAAACCGTCATGTTCATGATTATTCTGCGGTCATGATTGTGTTTTATGTTTGAACCTGCACATTCATTCAATTCGTTTGTGATATTATTTTGTAATCGTGACTGCATCTACAACTGAAGTGTGAACTCTTATTTTGTGCATCGCATTACAATTTGCGTTCAGTGTATAATCCTGCGCAGGACTGAGAAAGGACTCTTATTATTTTATTTATTATTTTTACATTGTTTTGGTGGTCTGTGAATGTTGTTCATGCTATAACAATGTCGGCAGTTGATCTTCGGTGTATAAACTGTGATGTGCGCTTATCACGCCTTCGCCGACATATATTGTCTGCCGAGGATGATAACCTCGTAACTATTATTCAACGCTGGACTTATCCAAGAAATGTAAGTTTATAAAAAATAAGCCGTACAATCGTACACACGATAAAAACTGGCATGTTTGTTTTACTACTAAAAAGCTTGTGTGTATTGCTAAAACACTTAAGTATATTATGGTCTATTTGCAAGTGTTTTTTGTTATGCAGCTTAATAGTTTAAATACTGGATGCGTCACCCAGACAGTGTTAGTTGTGATATAAATATCAAACAATTTAAATTGCTTGTATTTTACAGAGCTCTGAAACTGATTGCATTTGCCATGCATGTTGGGAATTGGCAAATTATCAACTACTGCATGGAAATGGGCAAGCACATTCTTCCCAACAAGTTGGGCATCGCTGCTTATGCATTAGCTGTGGTCGATCCATTTTAAGAGCCCGTAGACGGCAGTTGGTCAGACCAAATGCAAGCGAAGGAGAGAGGATGATAGTTGCTATTATATCTTCATGGATACATCCACATCAGGCATGTTATTTTTTAGCTATTAGATTCATACTTTAAGTGTTTTACAGTAGAGCCTAGTACCTAATCAAAGTGTTAACTTGTTTGTTTCAATCCCCTTGGCTATATATTTGTTGTCTGTTAAATATTGTATATGTGTTAAAAAATAGTAATATATCAGTATTATTGCATGATGCATTTATGTAGATAAATCTTATACAACATTTCTATTTTTTGTTGCAGCCCACTTCTGTTGATCAAGTATGTGTTCCATGCTGGCTAAGGGCTCAAAGAGCTTCACGACGTGGCCACCCATCTGGCCCCTCTAACATTAATCAGCCACTTCAATCAGGAGATGCCAATAATTCACCTGGACACCCATTGTCGGTTAATGTTGATCCAGATTTACCCGAATTCCAAGAATCGAATCTATCAAATAATGAAGATATTGCTTGTATCAATTGTGATATGCAGACTTCTCCAGCAACTGGTCATTGTTTATCTACAGTTAATGAAAATCTAGTTGCTATCATAAAGCTGTGGACATTCCCGAGAGCTGTAAGTATGAATTAAATTAAAATATTTGTGTTTAAAGACAACTATCAGCTACAGTTTTTATGATTATTTTCTGAGCAAACATTTTTTTTTAGATCAATACTTCTGATTATATATGCGATTCTTGCTGGGTGATAGGAATGCATCAGCTGCAACACACCTGTATTGTTTGTGGTACTTCAACAATTGAGACTGAGGGTCATATAATCAATCATGCATTGGAGGAAGAAACCCAGATAGTTGCAATAGTTAACCAGAGGATACAGCCACGTCAGGTATGTATGTGACATATTTTTGCTTTTACTCCATTATTTCCTGGAAGAATGACACAAAAAAAAGAGATGTTCAAATAGGGAGGATACTGATTGAATAACTTCCCCTAAATAGACATATTTTTTATAGACCTGGTTATTTAAGTATTTATGGGATTATTATGTATTTAAGTATCTATGGGATTATTATGTATTTAAGTATTTATGGGAGATGTTTACATTTAAAAATGTTGTTAGGTACCTTGTAACACAAGGATGGTAATTTTTTACTATGAGACCATAACCATAACAAAATAGTTATTCAATAGAGAGAAAACAGTAGATTGTTGTTAATTAATGTGTTATTAAGTAATAAGTTGAACCTTAAACCTTACCGCTACACTGTATTATATGTTTGTATGTTATTGCCACTGACTTATATTTCGTGGTCCGTAAAATGAGTAATGGTGATAGTCGAAAAAGTCTACACTAAATGGGGCTATAATTCGTAGTATATTAGTAGATTTATAGTGGAATCTGATTTTAAGCAATAAAAAGTTCATATGCATCAAAATAAATGATTGAATTGTTTTAACAGGTTACATCAAATGAACCAATTTGCGTAACTTGTTGGGAACAAGCACAACAAGAACTTCTGAGACGACACGAACATCAACTTCGAGCTCAGACAATCACTCTGCCCAACTTAAGAAGAGTACCAGAAGCACCCAGGCACTGCTTATTTAGTGGTTGTCGCAATTCGGAACGTTTTCACGTCCCTGATAACACACGTCGACGCGTGTTGATAGAAAATAACTTTTTCATACCTAGAGGATCTCGTGTATGCGCTTATCATTTGGGACGCAATACATACAGTGAACTGTATACTGCTGAATATGCACTTGATTATTTCAATCCAATCCAAATTGAAGACATGCTTTTTATTTTGATGGAAGAAAATTATTTTCAGTTTGATGACATACAAAGACTTCCTGATCATTTGGTACATTACTGGATTGGAATTAGTAAAGAACAGCACCAACAAATATTAAGTGAAACACCAACATTGAGAGACATGCGTCGAGGAAGTCTTGCACTCACAGCATTATTATGCAAGCTCCGCACTGGAGACTCAAATGAGCGACTCTCGGCACTTTTTCAGATCCCTAGGCGAACCTTAGAGACCTTAATGAATGTAGCAAGAGAAAGCTTGGTGCCTGAATTTGTAAACCAGCATCTGGGAATGGGACATATACCCCGTGAACGAGTCTGTGAAAAAAATTCTATAATAGCAGAAGGCTTATTTAGTACTACAGTTGGAACAACTGCTATAGTAATTGCCGATGGCACATATATATATACTCAAAAGAGTTCGAATTACCTATTTCAAAAAAAAACATATTCTCTTCACAAATACCGGAACTTAGTGAAACCATTTCTTGTTGTATGTTGTGACGGATATATTTTAGATGTGTTTGGTCCGTATGCTGCTACTACCAACGATGCCACGATACTAAACAGTTTATTAGATGAAGAAACTTTTATACATTTTTTTAATGAAAACGATGTATTCATCTTAGATCGTGGCTTCAGGGACTCCATGGATAAATTGCATGATAAACATTTACTGGGTCATATGCCTGAAACAATGTCACCTGGTCATTCACAGCTTACAACTTTAGAAGGAAATCGATCGCGTTGCGTGACAATTAATAGATGGGTTGTGGAAGCTGTGAATGGCCAGATAAAGAGAGATTTCAAAATCTTCAGACAGGAGTATTTCAATCGTGCGAGTCCCCATCTTATGAAAGATTTAAGAATCGCTTGTGCTGTATTAAATTCATTTGGAACTCGATTTACTGACCCAGAAAACGCTCAAATAATATTAAATATTATAAATGAACGTATATTTTTAGATAACGAATTAGCCGCGATTGTAGCCATGGAGCGCCTGAATCGTCGCAATGTTATGTTTACGAATATAGATGCCTCAAATATATCATTCCCACGGCTCTCCATAGAAGAATTGGTGTTGTTTGCGTGTGGCACATACCAAATCCGTCAAGCTAGATCATACGTTGGAGAACATTTCCGTTTTCACGGACTTTACAAACTCGAAATAGGTCGCGACCAGCTGGATTTGACCAGTTTAAGGGGAGAAAATCCTTTTTTGTTAAGAGCTAAAATAAAGTCCCGTCATGTGGCACGGAACACATATTTTGTTTTCATAGCCGTTGAAAGGGAACAGCAAGGTCGGAGTGCCATCATCGGCTACTGCTGTAACTGTATAGTAGGACTCAGAACCGTGGGCTGCTGTTCACATGTCATGAGTGTGGTTTGGTATTTAGCTTACGCTCGACACGAAGGAACAACCCCCCCTGCGGTATTTCTTGACAATGTATTGTTATCATTAGAATAAAAAGTTATTATAAATACTGTGGTTTTGTTTTTTACCTATACTGTTTTTATTACTTAATTAACTTTTATCCTGTTGACGACCACCATATGGATAGATCATGGATCATCTTGGATGCGGAATCGAATCCCGCAAAAGGAACGGAAAGGAGGTTAATTATTATTTTTAGTAACGTCATAGCAGTTGGATGGCCTATAATAATTAATCTAAATCAAATTATTTGTAATAGGCAAGTAATAGGTATTGTTTTCATATCACAACTGAGAACACCCTACTTTAAAATCTTACTAGCACCTATCACAAAAATCCTTCTATAGTTTATAAAGTACAATCCATCCACTTTATCTGATTGAAATGTATGATGTAGGCGTCCTATTTAGCTAATCATCGTACGATTGAACGATGCGATTTCGTCGCACGACGAAAAACGCACATTTTTTAGAGTGTACTAATTAAAGCTTGCAAATCATCGCGCGAGCACAAAGAGTTTCATCTCGTCGCGCGACGAAATCGCATCGTTCAATCGTACGTTGATTAGCCAAATAGGACGATGCCTTGAGGGTCTGCCTTGAGTTACATAAGTATGTAGGTAGTAGGTACCTACCGTACTCTATTTTTGATAGTCCATTTTGAGGTTATGTAAATAAATCAATTTAATATCCCCAAGTCTAATGTATATCTTACCATTACATATTTTGTTATACTCTATTGTAGCATTCAAATCCATATATTCATTCCATGAAACGGTAGGCCTGTATGTGATACTGAAAATACATGGGTTCTTGCCAATCTTCTTTCAGTGTTGTTTATGACTTGTATTTAATCAATAACTGGTATCAATATAGACTAGTATTAAATGAGACACAATCCTCCATAGCGTCACATTAACGAGAAATGAGCTATCAAAGTTAATTTTATTTTACTGAAGGCAGAATTAGTAAACTTTAATTGTATTTGCACTAGCGTGCAAGCTATTGAATAATACAGACAACAAATGTTGCCAGTATTTTTAAAAATAAAATAAAGTAGCAGAAGTTAGGCAGAAAAAAATCAAAGACCTTTCTATATGGGTTATATTATATATTATCATAGGAATGTTAACCCCTATAGAAATTTGATTCAGAATGATGGAAGGGACACGCAAATGCCCTTCCACATTGTTAATATAATCTTGTTGCAGGACCTTAATTTATAGTTTACAGCAATTAATGGTATTTTTTCCTGTATAAGGCAGACAGACAGTTACTACATTTTCACATACAGAAAGATAAGATATTCCACCAGTTTTTATATTATATTTCTGTTCTTATCAGAAGTTGTACAATGGCAAAGTGTTTACTAAAGTGTAACTTAGTTAAGTACTAAGTAATTTGTTATTGCACTTATTAACTGCAAAAGATAAGAATTATAAGTTGAGGGAACTTTTGTAAAACTTATTTCAAATTTATGTCTTTGTATTATTAAATCCCTACACATGGGCAATTTTAAATTATTTCGATATTTATTAATAATGATAGAATTCAATGAAGTTATGATCTGAACCTTGATTTAAGCTACCACGTGCTGACTTTTTATGTTAAAAGTTAAAAAAAAACATGACAAGCTACTTATTGTAATTGGTTGTTTAGTATTAGGTAGTTAAAAAGCAAACACTGCATGTGACAAGGTGTATAGTTGAGTAAACACTCATACTTCAATCAATAAATAATTCAGTTTAATAACGGAAAGTTCACAGTGAAGAAATGCTGAATGTGAACGAACAATAACAAAACATTAACTTAACCTCAAAGTTTAAAGTTAAACACTGAAAAACTTACCAAACATAATGCTGTTAAGTCGAGGGTCAGTGGGTAGTCTTAGGGGCGGTCGAGTGTCAAAATCTGTAACGTAGCTAAATAAAATTTAACAAATATTCTAAAAACAGGGAAACTAAAACAAAAAGTTTTTTTTTGTTTTCAAAATAATAATATTGACATTGACATCTGACACATCACAATCACTTAAATGCAATTCCGTAGCCATTTTGAACATTTTGTCTACTCCCTGCGACGAGCCTGCTGTCTCCCTCTTTCCAATGCATTTACGTCTAGTGCAACAAAGATGTAACAGAAGACTCTAGCAACACTAAAAAATTATATTTTTTTAGAAGGACTGTTTAGCCATGGTTATTCAACAGTTTTCTATGAAAATTGTTTATGGTAAAGTTTTGTTCAATGAGAGAGGTGTTCAATTGATCAAAATAACAGAGATAATATTAGGCAGGAACAGTTCGAAATAACAGGTACGTGTGTAACAGTTTTCAAGTTCTGCTGGGTACTATCCTAAAGCAATAAATTGGGCTAAAAAGAACAAAACGATTTTTAGTTAGACTTTACTACGTTCGGTTTAACCATTATTCTAGTTGAAATAATATGGAAAGATTGCCTGAAGGAATTCTGACCCCCGCAAACCGCATAGCTGGGTAACGCGACAGGGGGTGAGGAGGTATCGTGTACTCGATACCATGACAATCAGGCTTAACAAGCGGTTGTTAATTTATGTTATTGTTGCCAAGTTTCTAAGCACTCGTAGCCACTGTCATCATCTGCCTAGCCTTTTCCCAACTATGTTGGGGTCGGCTTCCAGTCTTACCGGATGCAGCTGAATAACAGTATTTTACATGGAGCGACTGCCTGTCTGACCTCCATAACCCTAACTGGGATACTGGGTAATACGATGTTCCTTGATAAGACTGGTTGTCAGACTTTAGAGACACTGACTACCTGTAACAACTGTCAAAGATATATATATGCCCTTGGTAAGACTGGTTGAATATGAATGACCGCGGTTCGTCTATATTTGACAGTCATTACTGTGGCTAAAAGTTTTTAGAAACTGGATCAATTTATTGTTTTACGTAGTGCCTGTGGCACGGTGTTTACAGGAATCAGACCGACTGCGGCAAATGTGCAGCCCCAAAATTATTTTCCTACTGATGTTACCTACAACTATAGCCTAGGTACCTACTTTGTGCCTGAGATAATATCGACGGACCATGATCTTCTATATATGTAATTAAATGTGAGTTGGGACCTTCAGCAAAAGACAATATTATTTACAGTATTTAAAATTTATTTTCCAGATTATTGGCAAAATGATTAAAGGAGGACTACAATTTAATGCAGCTTTTCCAACTGGTATGCAGAATACCATTAAGTATCTTTATATACTTAAGCTACCACACCTGAGGCCCTAACATGAACACAAAGTGTACACGTGGTAAAGTAAAAACGTAAATTTTGAAACTAAAAATACCTATACTGTTTTCGTTTCTGTTAGCATGGTGCGGGTGACATTAAATGAAAAAGCATTTTTAGTGATGATTTAAATGATTAATTATAAGTAATTATGATAGCGAAAGAGGTAGCCGGGCGTTTGAGGGAGAGAACCTCAAACCTGCCCAGCCGCCGCGGGAGACGCTACGGATGTCGAGCGCCGCAATACAACTTCCGGCCACCGTAGATGCGGGCCTGTGGCCGGTAAGCAGATTATAATGATTGATCTTGTTGCAAAATTTAACTAAAACAGTTTAGGATACTTGTATTTTCAATTGCACGAGCGTGCGGTGTAAGCGTAATGTAAATTTTATCGAGTTTCGAATCGAAAATATTTACGTTACGTTTACACCGAGCGCTGGTGCTAAGGCCTAGAGCATACTTTTAAAAATATTGTCGTATATTTGTTGTATTGTTTACATTGTTGTCGGCAACTGTATTGCAGCTATAAATTGCTGGGAAAATAGTGCACGTTTAGAAGCACCTTTACGTAGTCGGTTTGCATACAAGATTACAAAAAAAAATACATTTTGGTATTTGATAGAATGCCAGAATGAAGGTGTACGGTATAACTCACTGCATTTATATCGTATCTATTATATAACATTTATAATTTTAGACACCACACCACTTATTTTATAAGATGTTATTAAATGTTGGTATGTATGTACCAATGGATTAGATGTTACCTACTAGATGAGCAATGCAAATGCACAAAATGCACGAAATTTTTGAAAACCTAATGAGAAAACGCCACTTCATCAAGAACGGTCATGTTTTTTTGTTATATTGTGCACGTCATGTCCCTGCGACAAATACATTTTTTCTTGTGACGCGGTATGTACATATCATTGTTAAAAAAAATGACACTGTTTTATGAAAAGTTTAGGTTTAATTTCCTTAATTTAGTAAGTGATGACAACATTCACCAACGCTATATAGCTATCAGGACATGTAACCTAATGAAGTCGTTACTTGTTCAAATATAAGTTTATTTATCATAATCTAGGTAAACTTCGAAAACACCGTGAATATTTATTATCATAAGATCGAGCAGCAAACCACTAAGCCCAATATCGAGCAGATGGTTTCTATCTAGATATCTACCTACGCACCCTACCTGCTTCCGTTGTCGTAATTATTTAGTAGGTTTATAGCTAACATAATGTAGGATGCAGACAAGCTATTAAAAACTACGACTATGTGATTACCTGCGTATATATAAACCCGGCTGAAGCCAGGCCTGATTATAAACTGAAAGACGATACACCGCAATTATACGTGATTTACAAATAATTAAATAAATCCCATTTACTTTCTCACAACATATGAAAATGCACTTCTAGTTTTCACTTACCAGGTCGTTGATCGTAACATTTCCGTCACAAATTGATTTTTGTATGTGCAGTAGCACAAAAATAACCTCCCGGGTGTCGCTGCGTACGCGCCGCCAGTAGGAACACCACCGTCGCACGCCCAACCCGTTCCGCCCTACACCACAAATATACCGCTTATTACGATAACCATATCTCCTAGAACCTGGTGTGTTTATAGTGTTATACCCAAGTGATTATGAAAATAATAATGAAAAGTGGGGAGCACGTGAAATTTGAGTGGTACAAGTGATTGGATCGATTCCAAGTGTATTGTGTGTCTTATATGAACAAGGGCGCCTGCCCTTTGAGTTTTGGTAATTTCCATTTGTGTATTTTATGTTTTAAGAATGCATAGGTCAACAACCTTATCCTCTTTGAGAAGTTCACAAGACAAGCTACAAGAGTTATTATATTTGGTCGTAAAAATCACCTTCAATGACCGACATTCAGCTACATTAACGATTGAACACTGAAGTACCTGTGTACAGCAAGGTTAATTCAAATATTTTTAATACTTAATAATACAAAATGAATGATAAACAGAGTATCTGACGACAAGCTCGTTATTTCGCGCTGTGTCCACACATGGCACGACTAGGATTGCGCATGTGATGATTGACTACACAATCATGATTTCCAAAGTTTGTTTTCTTATTACTGCATAGAATAATTTTAAAATCTTCAATTGAATGTTTTACTTAAAGTTAAATGGACCAGCTGGTTCATTAAAAAAATTGCTTCATTGTTAATCTCCTTTTCATGATACAAAACTGAGATTATTGGATGGTTCTTCCGTGTTGTTTCTTTTTCTCTGAGTAATGTTCAAACTCATATTTGTTTTCATTGTTACTTTGTTTATTACCAGAAAATAAATGGCCTTTTGAGTAAGTTTGTGCCTGCTACACTTGCATGGGAGCCATGGTATAGTTACAATGAAAATGCATATTATTAGTTAGGTATTATTCAGGCACGCATATCTGGTTGGTAATAAGCATGCATTGCTTACGTATTTAGCTCTTAATATAGAGAAGTAAGTACTATTCCTGAACTGCACTAATGCACTTCGGAAATAACTCTCTGATTTACTAAACATCAGATTAAAGTACCTATTTAGTTGAAATGCAGAAATGTATGAGCTACTGCCATTTACTTAGCTTTTATTTTACCTATGCTTACAGATGAGGCTCATAACTATAAAGAAGTTACATAAACTTCAATTTATTTAACTTTAATTCAGTCATTTATTTTATACGTATCCTAAATAGCACTTTTATTCAATTAAAGATAACTGTTATCATTATGTTATGAATGTTGTTTATTCGATATCATCATGTCATCTAAGTAGTCCAGTCATTATCAGCATCTAAGCTGTCCATTGATACAATTTTAAGATTATCATCTTTATAAAATACAGTTATCAAGCCAATTTCATGATGCCTGAAAGTTGACCAAAATCGCAACAGCAAGCTTAATTAGGTATACAAAATTCTTTTGCAAGCATCCTTTGTCAATTTCCTGAAATGTTTTCATAAACGTTTTTTTTTTGTCAAATCAATCAAATTGTTGCTGTACTTTTATTTTGGTCTATATACAAAGAACCAACAAATATGTTCTGGCTTTAACCAGACTTAATCTGAGATTTAAGCCACAAAATTAATGTAGGTCCGGTGGTTTTCATCCTTCTAATAGACACACAATTTGTGGATATATTATTACGAATAGGTACGATATTGGAAAAACGAACAACAGCAACTCACACTACGACTAATTTTAGGAAAATTTATTCGAAAATATTGATTGTTTGACTGAAAGAAACACAGCTATTGTTTTAGGAAAATGAAAACTTGGAGTAACCTAATCTGTATAATTTTACAAGTTCATTCAACCTATTATAAGTACAAGCGTAATATGTACAAAATTACCTTAAGGCTGTCAAACTACCAAAGTACGGAAAAGCACGGGTTCTCTCAGACATTGCGATCATTTTATTCAAGACCATATCTACCGAGGAAGGTTCTAGTTTCGGAAATATTGGGGGTCAAAAGTCCAACTTATTATTAAATCAAGTTTTTACTGTAATGTTTTACTTTAAATACCTCTCCGACCTCTTAATTATTCAATTCATTCATCAGCACAATGTTTCGAGTGAGTTCTACCGCCTAGAGTAGAGTCGTTTCCCAGCAATATCTCCTAAATACACCCTGCATAGGCATACAAGATCTTGAATGGGCGTTACGACCTTCAGTATTTCACTCAAATTTTTAAACGAAGTAAAACCACCCATCCAAACGGCCATCAGCTTAGGCTGTGCACTGAATTCTCCTCACAGACACTATCTGGGTAACCGAACAGTCAGAGCGTGGAATAAGACCCCAAAAGAGCACAAAACGTTAATCAATTCAAAAATCGACTGGACAGACACAAATTTGACTGCAAGAAAAAAAACTGGTGGGGAACACTAGGACACAGGCTGCTATCGGTTATCTCAGTCGCCTGCCTGATAATCCTTACTAATATTATAAAAGCGAAAGTGAGTTTGTTTGTTTGTTACCTCTTCACGCTTTAATGGCTTAACCGATCTTGATGAATTTTGGTACAGAGATAGTTGGGAACCAGGAGACGGACATAGGCTTTTTTTTTAAAAAAGTGGGATGTGAGGGAGAAAGAGGGAAGAAAAGGGAAAATTTAGCGTTGCTATTACAAATCAATAAGGCGCTAGGGGAACTGTGTTACCCCGAATTTAACGCGAGCGAAGCCGCGGGCAAAAGCTAGTATTAAATAAAATTAATTTATATGATTTAACACAATTTCATATGACTAATCAAGTTACCTTTCGAAATCGCAACTATCACCTGCGAGTTTATTGCTTCGCCAATTGGACTTTCGAATGTACCCGAATGTGTCATTTCAAAAATTTGCAGTCTTGCACCCATCAAATCTCAATCGAGTAAGAGTTAACTAGCATTTAAAATTGATACACATTCCTAACATTAACTGGACTGTAGGACCGGATGCCTACTATGCTCAAAAACTTCAGCTTGTTGTTACACCATGTGTTTGCTTGGTTTATTTGTCCTTTGCTATCGCAGATGTGTGAGGAGCACTGCAAAAGAAACCTCATGTATTTTCAATAAATAAATAAATATCTTGGGACAACTCACACACGGCTATCTGATCCCAAGCTAAGCAGAGCTTGTGTTATGGTAACCAGACAACTGATATACATACTTATATAATTTATAAATACTGTATACATATTATAGATAAATCAGACACAGAACAAACAATCATGCTCATCACACAAAGTTTGTCCTAGGTGGGAATCGAACCCACGACCTCCGGCTCAGCAGTCAGGGCCACTAACCACTAGACCAACAGGCCCGTCAAAATATTTCCGATTTTTTACACAAGGATTGATTTGGTACATGAGGACAGTCAATTCTTAAAATTATATAACACACTACACCGACATAATCATTTAGGTACGTTTAGAACGATTATGGAGCATGCCCTCGAAATCCATTTGGAATGTTCGGAAACTTCTGTTTTATATCATGGAACATAAACAAAACGTCTGTTCATGCTAAATGTGATTAATGGCAACTGGATGGCTATTATGTGAATATTTTATTACTTGCCCTACCACCAACAAGCAACCATTTCTTATGTGTTGATTTTAACAATAGATTACCGATCTAACTGACATGATCATGCGTAGGAGTATCATCGTTACGAGTATTTTTAGAATGCATTACATGTTAAGAAGTATTGATATCTACCTACAGTTTGTGAAAATAGGTAAATGATTTACATCATTGTGTCTTTTGAAATAAGGTTTTTCCTTAAACATTCGACTGATCTCAAGAAACAATGATGTCTACGAGTGACTTCTCTCTTCACGAGTGTCAAATGCCTCGCAAAGCATTCTATGGCATGATAGTGCTAAAACTTATTAGAATTAGAATGACTCTTAACAATCAATTCTTAATTAGAGCAGTTTAAATATATACAGGTACTACCTCTGTTTTAACAGATGGGGAAAATATCAAATAACTTCCCCCGCCTAAAACCTACACATGTTTGCCCTTTGTGTTCCGCGGTATCTCTTTCGAACAAACCGCAACCCCGCAGGCCCCTCCGCTTATGTACTAGCGCCCATGCATGCGGTCTTCTGTAATTGCTACATAAATATAAGAAACCAATATTTGAAACAATTTCATTACCTCATTACATATCTAGGATGAGACGTTAGGTGACGTCACTATGTGACGTCCGTGCACCGTCTGGATCTGGAGTAGACATCAGGTCCTGGCGGCCATCCAAGAGCATTCACTCAACGACTTCACGAGAAATTGGGACGACTTGAACCGCCTATTCGACCTACCGAAACGAGTCATGTCCAAATGTTTAAAAACCTTAGAAAACTATACTTACAATTTTATTTATTTTACTTGCAGATCAAAAAAGAATGCGTGGTTTGAAGCATCCAAGATGAATAATGGTTCAAGAAGGGCCCTAACCGGCTCTATTCACAAAATCAGAGAGTTTGAATTGGAAAAAGTAAGATTTATATCTCGTATTGGTTTTTATTACGCACATAAAAACTTCAACACTTATATTTAAACTCGTCTTTATTTATAGGTGAGCCTAGTAGAAGAGTTTGACATTCTACAAATAGTTGGAGAAGGCTGGTTTGGAAAGATTTTGCTAGTCGAGCACAGGGCTTCAGATACAGAGATTGTCTTGAAAGCCTTACCAAAGCCCTACGTATCCATTAGGGACTTCTATAGAGAATTTCATTATAGTTTACATTTAAGCGCCCATAGAAACGTTGTAACTACATTCGATGTGGCATTTGAGACTGCTGGATTCTATGTATTCTGCCAAGAATATGCACCTTTAGGTAAGATCATAATATATGTTTAGTTATGAAGATGTGGACTTTAATATACTGCTAATAATTCATCTCAGAAATCAAAATTTAAATGCTGAGTAATCTGGGATTCGTTTACTCCGGTTCACACACACTTTGAGTTGCATTGTAGCCAAAACACGTCGCGATTTGAATGAATATTAAATCTAGCACATTTCCAGTGCCAGCCTTCATTAATATCATGTTGTATTGAAAGCTGGTGCACTGTTTTCTTTAGTTTAAACTAGCTCAGTATCATTGTTTAAAAAGAGAAATGTACAAACACATTCGTATTTGTATTCTTCATCGAACGCAGCGTGTCAACAGTTTTTTTATTTAGTACTTTAAACAAATGCGATGATTGTATCTTTTTTCAGGTGACCTCACATCAAATATGCTTGACACTGGGATAGGTGAAATCCATACAAAAAGGGTAGCAAAGCAATTGTCGGCTGCATTAGAACATCTTCACCAAAGGGACCTGGTGCATCGTGATGTTAAACTTGACAATATTCTCATATTCAAATCCGATTTTTCAAGAATAAAACTTTGTGATTTCGGGGAAACAAGAAAAGTTATGTCAGTTGTGAGAAGACGGAATGAATGGCTACCCTATTCACCACCTGAAGTGCTGAAATTATCCATGGACAGTAGTTACAAGTAAGATTCTTAAGAAGTCTGTCTGTGATACTTTTTTTTGCCGTTTATTTATTTTTATTTTAGCAGCTGTATTCGTTGTAAAAACAAGCATCAATCAGTCTCATTTGTTTATTTTCAATTTTAAGATGATAAGGAATCATAAAATCAAAATCGTATAAAATAATGTTTCCTGCAGTGCTGTTGGCGTTAATCTTACAAATGTTTATTTCTTTACTTTCAGAGCTTTAATTTCACATGATATTTGGCAATTTGGAATAGTTATATTCATCTGCCTCACTGGTTGTTTGCCTTGGCAAAAAGCTGCTTTCGATGACCCTCGCTACACAAGGTAAACTTTTTACTATGCATAGGATACTTGACAATGTTTTTGTTGGCCGCTTAAATTGTAAATAAATTATTGATGTATTTTTTTCCATTTTAGTTATTACAATTGGTACAACAGTTCAAATCCTCTGAAAAGACAGCCCAAATTGTGGAAAATGGTATCATCGAGGGCACAAAAAATGTTTAAAAAGTTTATAGAGCCTAGAGAAGAAAAAAGGGCTTATAATTTCTTGGAGATTTCTCGCTATTTAGATGATCGATGGCTGGGTAAAGGTTACACCGATAGAGTTGGTGAGTAGAAACCTGACATATTTAACTGTTAAAATATACTAGATATCTCACATGCACCATGTTTCATGAAAACTTTTACACCCTATGATTTTTTCATTTCAGCTGGCGAAGATATAGATGAGTTGTGTCCATCGATGTATAGTTTCCACAGTGACCCCAATCAGAAAAACATACTACTGAAACATTTTAGAGACAATGGTATCGAAACAACTGTAGACCGGCAAGCAAAGAAACAACGAATACGTGAATGGATACAAAACAGTGTAATAGAAGAAGTAGATGAAGAGGTTTGAATTTTTTAAGTATTCAAACACATAATTTTTTTTGGCTGCGGCTTGTTACTTAAAATTCGAATATAAAACCCATTTGATGTTGCTCAATTGCGTTCATATAGTCTAGACTAGAATGATAATTTAGCATTTCCCTTTATCTTTTCCAGGAGGAAAACCTTGAAGCTGCGTTTGAAGATAGCGACGAAGAATTAGAACATAGAACAAGAGATCACCCAATCGATGAAAGTCACAGAGTAACTTTACGTTTTGATACAGAGAAACACATTAATCCGAGAACTGGTGAAGTTATTGATGGAGTTAAACATGCTCCGCCAGAAAGGAATCCCTTGTCTTATGATGTACAGAACATTGAAGCTGTTGCACCAGCAAACGTGGTAAGAAGATATGGAATGCAAGAAGAAAGTTCATCCCATAGTTCAACTAAAGACAGTGCATACGGATCTATGGAAGCTAAAGTAAATAAACCAGTAAGATCGACTCATAAAGCCGAAAATAAACAAGTTTCATCCTTAGATAGCGTCCAAAACAATTCACCAAGTAGATCATTAAGCGCCACATCTATAAACCAAAATAGGTCACCATTGACGTCACACGCTCAAAGATTTCAAAGAAGTGAAGAAGTGTTTTCAAAGGAATTGGAGAGTTTAAAAGGAAGTTCATCCACACTTCATTCTCTAGGTAATTCTTCTCGGTCTAATAGCCTTCAAGTGACTCCAAGAGATTCCTTTGATACGCCTTCCGTCAGAAGCACCCAAACTCCTCCAAAAGCTGATAGCGTGAGTACATCAAGGCCTCATAATCCTGTGGTAACACAGAATGGTTTCAGTCCTGGTACTAAACCTGCTCAGCCATCTAATCAGGGATACGTCTCAATGAAACATACTATTTATGATAACAAGAATACTCGTACCGAGAATAATGTGTCGAGCGAAAGTAGTCTACAGAAAAATCAAACGCCAGATAGTCCCTACACATCGATGATGAACATAGTACAAGGCCAAATGAAAATTAATCCCCACGCTACTGAAACGAACAGAAACACCATTAATGTCTCAGTGGCAGCCGTAAATCGTAAAAAATAAAATGCTCAAATATTATTACGGACTTAAAAGAAAACCATTTCTTTTTGTGGTATATTATGATTATTATTTCATATGCATGAATGCAGTCAGTGTATTGGGTGGTTGCGTAAATGTAAAATTAAAGAAGATCACTAAAATTAGGCATTTTTTGTCGGCCCGCAATAATGAACTTATCATCATTTGAATAGAGATTAAACATAATGTACTTTTTTTTATTATTACATCGAAGTAGTGGGTCAATTGACTGAGAAGTTATTCGACCACAAAATATCTGAGATCTAGGCTGAGCCAATGGACAGTTTTAAATTTTGCAGGCCAGCAAAAATCATTACTTATTTGAATAGAGCATAACATAATAATCATTTTTTATTATTACACCTAAGCCGTTAGTCAATACACCCGAGAAGTAATGTGTTATAATATAATGTTTATATGTTATTTTTTGTTGGCGACACACTTTTGTAAATAGCCCAAATATGAATAGAGGGTAATATCCTTTATCTGCTGAAATGCAGCCAACACTGCATTTAGGGTAAACTATGATGATGGACTAGTTGAGATGGCTAGTCCATCTGTAGTACCTAAGTCTAGTCCAGACGTTTGGTCCAGTTTTAATCAAGTTGGCAAAATTATGAAAAACTGGGATGTTATCTAAAGCGCGTATTGTTCCGGCCACTCGTTTATCCGTCCCTTAATGCATGGAAGGATTGTCAAAAATCGGCTATGCTCCGACTCATCTCACCCGTGTTCAAAATTTATTCATATGTTTTTGCATGCAGATAGGCCGTCATTCATGAATCTAGTAGCAGACACTTTTCTTTGATTGATAGCCAATTACTTTGACCCCATTCACTTTTAGCACAGTTGTCAATTACTATTCTAAAAACTGAGTACCTATGTGTTTATCCATTTAACTTTTTCTGTCACTTTAATATTTACGGGCATTATTTGCTTACCCTTTACACTGTCTCATTTTTTTCAAGATAAACTCACTGGTTTTCAAAAATAACCGTTATATTTTTTCACGATTCCCCAAAAAATTAGTTTTATTTATTTTTTCTAATGCTTTTTTTTCTTTTTATCGCACGTGCTCGCTTCTCCCTTCAACTATTAATCACCTGCATTACAAGGACCTACAATTCCTGCAAGCGCCGCAGCACGTTTCTGCTATACCCGATTATAGAAGCTTACCAGTTCCCAGAGAAACACCGACCTATTTTGGAACCCACAACGTTTATAATATGCATACCTATCAAGCGTAAAAACTTTTTTAACATTGTTACAACTCCATTGTTGAAACATTGAAAATAAAACTATTTGTAAGTGCCTGTAAAGGCTGTGATTAATTGACTTGACATTTGGCCAAGGGCTTGCAAAACTGATAATAAAGTATGTTATAGTTTATTATTGAATTAGTTTCCTTACATTTAATTTTGTAATAAAATTATGAATAAGTTTGCTTGTAATTAGAATAGTATAAAGACATAAATAAGGTTAATATTATAAGTGTGTATTTTATTGTAACCTTTCCAAGTTGTACAAACTGAAATACATTTATTATTTTTATCCGAGTTTTTTTTTATTTTAATGCCAAGATAGTTTTTGATAAAAAAAATCTGTAAATAGATTTTTACAGACATTCCTAAATATTATAATGTTTTTTTGTTTACAAACTACTACTTTTTATTAAAGATTCCTCAAATTGAATTTGATAAAAATAACAGTATTCAGTAGGTAACAGTTATTTTCACGATATCGGGCTTGAGGGTCAATCACAACACGAATAACACGATGCTATTGCCTCCAAAATGTTATAAAGCTGGTTTGATTTTCTATAACATTTTTATGTTTAAAATACCTACAAATATTTTACAACGTTGTACATACATACATAAATACATAGCTAAAAACTGGACGATTATTTTTACAGTTGTTATTTTCTTTTCTTTAGCAACTGGAGCAGATGTAGACTATTTTGACAACGTCAAATGATTTTTTACGATGGGTAACAGTGAATGAGCGTTCCCGTTCATTTTCATTGGCTTTGAACAGCTGTCAACTTTGAAGTATTTCGTATTTTCGGTACCGCCGCGCGCTGATTACCGATAAAGTTTATAATTATAATGGAAATTCTTAAACTATTTCAATATATTATAGTGCTGTAACACCTAAAGCTAAATTAAATCACCAAATTAATGCACCGCGTTACCTAATAAATCTAACTAAACAACATCGGAAGCGCCATAATATGTATCCATAACCTCTCAAGCATTTAGTTTTCGGTTAGAAGTTAAAAAATAGACCAATAACAAGTTATTAAAATGCAAAAGCTTCAAGATAGTGTGTTTTCTATTGTTAAAACAACTAATTTATCTCCTGCCGTGTTTAATTTTCTGCAACCTACGGAGGAATATACAGGTATGTTTGTTTTCGTGACAACATATTTATTTAAAGCAGTCTAATGTGTCAAGGTGTCGTGTAGGTGTTAATTGTGTAATTTTTGCAGACAAGACACCTCTCGGAGGAATTTTGAAGGACACCAAGCATGGCTGGCTGGCTCTGGGTCCTAAATTCTGTGTGGTTGATCTACGAACCGGATTGAAGGTAGCAGCTCGCAACTTTGGCACCCCACTGAGGTTGGTACTAAATTAGTAATCATTTGAAGAAATTCTTACATGTGTATGTTAATAATTGTAGCAAAAAAACTGTTTATTATTGATATTTTTTTGGCAGAAGATTCTATTTTTTATTTATTTACCTTGATAATATTGATTCGCTTTTTTATTCATCAATGCACTACTGTTACATTGTAACTGGTACTGTTTATATTTAAAAAAAAAGTCTAAGAATTTCCTATTTTGTTTGTAATTGATTTTCTGTTTCTTATTTCAGCAATATCAACACATTGGTAACAAGCGTAGTGGAACTGCCAAGACCATTGACGTCAAACTCCATACAGCTCATAATAAGCTTACAAAGCGATGAAGCTGGCATGATCTGCATCTTACATGTCAATGGCTCACAGTTACTCCGCTGCATACAGACCGAGGTGGTTGTTACGGAGTTAGCGGTGTGGGATAGAGTTCCAGATGGACCGATTTCTTGCTTTGATGGAGTTGTCATGGCTGGGACGAAGAGTGGAGAGATATTTGCATTTGATCTCAATAGGGCTAGTTTGATACAAGGTATGTTTTGGCTAGATCTGTATTTTGTTAAATCATTTCCATGCAAGTCACATTCATAAAAGTTATGCAAATAAGGCTATAACATTTTTGCAAAGCAGTTTTTGAAATGATAGTGATATTCATGATTATACAACAACTGAATTATTTTTCACAACTTCTGTTTATTTTTTCAGCATTAAAAGACATCTCCCAAGGTTATGAACATCTAGTCCAAAATGAAGCTAATCCAGCCAACTTGAGCTTTCTCAAATTTTCTGCTATTCACAGGATTTTAGAACAAAGAGAACTGGCATTAGAGAATAATGATCACCTGGCTATATTATTGAATGAAAACTCCTTAGTAGATGGCCAGTACATATTCCGTAACCCAGATGGTTCTATACGGATGAAGGCCAAAAGAGATCATATTCGTGTGACCGTATTGCAATACATTCCACAACTGGGCAGTCTGGCAGTTGGATACAACTTTGGTGCATTCCAAATCTGGAATATTATGACTTTGGAATTGGAGTTCACTTCACAAGTCAATGTGGAATGCTTGCCAGTTACACATTTTGGGTTCCAGGTACTTAGAAATAGAATAACTATATATTTATAATTATAGCAGCTTTGCATCCAATAAGTCACCAAATAAAACAAAATAAACAAGTTAATGAAATTAAAAATGAATAATTATTAATTAGACATAACAAATCTTATGCACAGGATCTAAATTACATGTAATAAATCACAAACTATATTCTATTATAGACCTATAACATATGTAGGCATTTGTTTCATCAGTATTTCTGTTGAATTTGAATATTATGTTGTGTTCTCATTGCTTTATCTCATTTATGTGGCTTTTGAACTACACAAAAACATATTGAATAACCACACAAGTAGCTTACCTAATGATTCAAGTGGCAATGGGCTCACCATATATGGTAACATATATGGTACACCTCTGCCCAACCCTTTGAGGATTGCAGGCATGATATTATTTCAAGTACAATAGAATCCGTTTAAAATGACATCGAAGGGAAATAACAAACACGTCATACTAAGCAGACGTCCTAAAAAACATTTTGTGTGAAATAAACAATCTCCTGTTTTTGTCAGTAAGTATTTATTTTAATAGAGAGAGACAAAATAGAAAGCGGAGTCATAATAAATGGACTCTACTGTACATAACAATATGTCTCATTTTAGGTAACATTAAACACAAAACAAACATTCCAATTTCAATTAAATAGAACAATATCAGAAAAATACAATAAAAATACATCAAACAAATAAATTACATTATATACAAATTTAGATTGTCTAAAAAACTCAAATTAATTTCATAATTATATTTGATTCTAGAGGTTTTTTTACCATGTCAACCATCATCAGATGTTATCTAATACACAAGTACTTGACATTCCAATAATGGAATGCACATGTAGTATAGCTAGCATGTATAGGTATCATGTAAAATAAATATTACCCCAAACAATTTTTCAATGACATACATAATACAATTAATTAAAATATTTACAGGAGCCCTGTGATGATCCAAGAGCATTCTGCTACCTCTGGGTGGTGTTCTCAGTAACGGACAGATTTGAAGAGGAAGAGTTTCCCCTAGCTGTAATGTACTCATTGACTTACCAGGGAAAACGAATGCTGTCTGATACCAAGTGTCTTTATCAGGTAATTCAAGTAATATTTCGAATAATTCGCAATCCCGACAAGTAGTGTCCCTGACATCTCTTTGAGGTGCGTGTAGAACACGACTGACGGGAGCTACCCATTACTCACCGCTTACCCGCGTTTTCGATGGCGGGAATCATCTCACAGCACCTAAGGACGGACGCCCGGAACGTCTCCCGCGGATGCTGAGTTGCTTTTGAGTTTTTGAGCACAGGTGGCTGGACGGCTTAGGGAGAGACCCTAAAACGTCCAGCCACCTCCTCCGCTATCATAACTGCTTCGCAGAAGGTGACAGCTTCCCATTCCCTTCATATGGACTGAACTAGGGCTGGACGCGAGATGTTGCCGCTGTCGACGTCATTTAGCGGACAGTGCATTGTCGTCCAAATTAAACATGTACGGGAACATTCAGCTCAAATTTTACTTATTTTACATAGTCACAGATGAACCAAAGAAAGGTGTGTTAAAAAGAAGGTTTCATATATTTATGAACTGTGCCTGTTTTTTTTTTCAGGAGTTTTCAACAGCTACTGTAAGATTCCAGCTAGAGTTGAGCACAGTTGATGAAGCTGCACTACATGGCGGGAAATGTGTGTCTTGTCATGCGTACTCCGTCAA
This sequence comes from Ochropleura plecta, assembly GCA_905475445.1. Lineage (NCBI taxonomy): Eukaryota > Metazoa > Arthropoda > Insecta > Lepidoptera > Noctuidae > Ochropleura > Ochropleura plecta. Next base: position 14,714,529 of record FR997739.1, read on the forward strand.
TTCTACTTTAGCGGCTGAAGGCGAAGAGAGTAAGTTACCATAAAAAAATACATAGAGAGAGAAAACTAAAATAGGCAAATAATGAATAAATGTTGTACAGTGATGACACGTTAAATAGGCGAACTTCTGCCTCCTAAACTAGGCTAGGAGCCTGTGTTTTAGGAGCCAATGTTTATTCATAAGGAAAAATAATTGATCAAAATACTGTTAAAGGACTTAAGTTACAACCTGTCTAGACATGTAACCACCTTGTATGTACTAGTTTTGAGTGCATTTTTTACTAGGCAATTTTTTTTTCTCCCCAGTAATCACTAGTTCTTCTCCACCTTACTTAATGCTATATTATTGTTAACTAAAACATTAAAATATCACGCTAGTAATCCCTGAAGGGTTGGGTAGAGGTGTACCTAATATGTTTAAATGCCATGTAATAGGGGACAAACCTATTGCCATCAACCACCCACAAATCTAGGCCCCGTTGCTGCTACTGATAATTCCCGATGGAAAAGCCTAATATCACTTTCTTACCGACCTGGGAATGAAACCCAGGCGTATTCGGCACAAATTTTTTTAGTTATTTAATTTTTCAAATAGTTTTTGTGTTTTTTATATAATACTAGCTATTGCCCGCGGCTTCGCTTGCGTTAAATTCGGGGTAATACAGTTCCCCTTTCCAGATTTACAGGTAGTTTTTGCCCTTGCGCCTTATTTATTGTAATAGCAATGCTAAGTTTTCCCTTTTCTTCCCTCTTTCTCCCTCATTACCCACATTTAAAAAAAAAGAAATAGCATATGTCCGTCTCCAGGGTCTCAACTATCTCTGTACCAAAATTCATCAAAATCGGGTTAGCCATTAAGGCGTGAAGACGTAACAAACTCGCTTTCACTTTTATAATATTAAGTAATGATTTACTCGCCAAACTTTACGTTTGATGGCGATATGCGCTCGTTTCTTATAAGTACACATCAATCTTATACTATCTTGGTACTTACTTGGCAGTGGTGCAACCTAATAATAGTTGGTCTAGTGACCAAAGAGTCAGGCAGTGTATTAATTTTGTTTTTTATAATTTCAGGTATGTTAAATATTTGTCAGATTGTCTGGGAGTGTTGGGGCGAAAATGCTAATTCTTCCACGCAGTATGGAATGCTTCTGTTCGATTTAGACCAGTGGTACAAAGATCAAATGCCAGGTAATATGCCCATTAAAACATTTATATTGATGTTTTTTTTTGTTGTTGCACCAAATTCAGCTCTATGCAATGGAAGATACAGTTGTCGAACGTAAGTATTGCAAATTGAGTTAATAAGAGCCGTACGCATGGCGACTTTTAGGGAAAATTAATACAAAGCGAGTCAATACTAGAAATGTGATGCCCGCGTCTTCCTGATTTTTCGCATGTACACTGCAGCGAAATTTCTATGAACTCTGAAATCTTTTGTATAAATGTCGACATAGTGTCCGTTGTTGTTAAATATGTTGTGTCTTAGCATTTTTACATTTTGCAGGTCACTGTTAGTCAGTGTTTTAATCTACATACTACCTTGATTAAAACATGAATTAATTGCGGATTAAAATATGGGTTTACAAAATTATAGCAATTTCAATCATTATTTATTAAATATTAGGCTATTCAATAATGAGTATGCTATTACATTAAAATTTGTACATTGCTAACTTAAGTCTAAACGCCTCATTACTTATGAAAAAGCACAGCATGTACTACATTATGCACAGATAACATAATATATTATATTTAATTTATTAAAACAAGTAATACAGATTTTGGGAAAAAGAACTGTACTATAAATATTTAAAAAACAACTATTAAAAGCTAAATTGTTTACAATAAATTAAATTGCAATAAAGAACACGTATTAAATTAAATTCGTATATAATTTTATTAATTGAATTAAATTTGAATAGGTTAACGTAAATTCATGACACATTTAAAATTTGACGACACGGTTGGCGCAGTGTCTGAGCGATCGACTGCCGCGCTGCGTGTCGCGGGTTCGATCCCTGCACGGAACAAATATTTGTATGGCCTACAGATAGTTGTTCCGGGTCTGGCTGTTTGTGTATGTGAGTTTAAATGTTTGTAAACGCACCCACGATACAGGAGAAATTCCTAGTGTTGGGCAACGTTTAAAAAAATAAAAAAAACATGTGAAATTTTCGTGAAATGGTAATTTATTGGGGTACAATAAACTTACAGGGTTGTATTGATTTAAATCGCTAAAACTCTGTAAAGCCATATTTGTTACGGTCGCAATTTATATTTTAAACAACATACAACGTGATACTGACCTGCAAAATTGCAAAACACAAGAAATTTTGAGTTTCGCGGGCTACCCCGGCGCTTCCATCTTAGCTTTGGGTGCTGTATTACACTTCAACCAACTTGACTATGCAGGCGGGAAAAACAGAACTAAAATAAATGTACCAAGTTTGACATTTTTCTTGACAAACAAGGCCACTTTGAACTGCACACTTTTATAGTAGTCATACTATACAGAAATTTAAAAAAATGGTGTATCAGCTTTTCTCGTTATTCATTCTTATAATTAATTATATTATTAAATATTTCTTAAAAAAATAACATTTAAAAATAGGTGTCCGCCGGTTTCGGGAGCAGAGTCCAAAATACCGGTGGTTAGAGCACCAGAGACCCCTACTCACAATGTGGGCCGTATCGAGGAGTACTGTCTTCTAAATCTGTCCCTGGACAACCGCCTAAGGGGAGCTGTAAACATACTAATACCTTTTTAATTTAGAAGTCTTCTTTCACAGCAACCTGGCCTCTACAAAGCAACGCCTTCATGAGCGTGACGTGGTGTTGCGAGCTGTCAGCGGGAGACTGCGTCACACTGGACGTACGTCTAGACCCCACCTCAGTGGCTGTGTATTCACATGCCACGAGGCTTGAGGAACATTTCTATCCTAACTCCTTGCAGTATAGTAAGTATACTACTACTACTTAATAGCACACCCACATTTTCGTCAGTTATGGTTTGAGTCAAGTAATTTGATGATTGCGGTGGGGCGGGGTGATAATTGATATGTGTGTTGTATTATGTGATAATAACAATCTTTTGTGAATAAAACAAGATTCATCTAAACCAATATTATAAAGAGGAAAGATGTTTTTGTTTGTTTGTTTTTATGGAATAGGCTCCAAAACTACTGAATCAATTTTTAACCACTAATCAAATCATTTATTTCAATTAGTCCATTTCAGGCACTTTTGAATGTCATGAAAACAAAAAAAAAATGCTGCCAAAGCCCCAGTCACAAGACATAATAACTTGTGAAAGTACTGTAGTTGCCCATTCCAAAGTGATTCCAATATTGTATTGGGCAATAAACTCCATGGACACTCTTTTAATAGGAAGCTACATTATCAGGAAGTAACATAGGCTATACAACATAACCCTACTACCCTCGGGACCGGAAACTTAAGACGCGGGTGAAATCGCGCAGGACAGCTAGCTTTAAATAACTTAACCTTTCACTCTACAGATTGCATTTGCCTCAACACGTCAGAAGCGTGTGTTCTGGGCACAATCGGCATACAACGTCAGATAATAAGCTCTATAGACGAAGTAGGCCCCACTGCTCTACTGAACCCTCCGCGACTATACAATGCCTGCATGTCGGCTGGACTGACGCCGCTCTACGTGCACACTTATAGCTGTAGTAATATTACTGTGGTAAGTACACTTTTTTAACAACGAAGAGCGCAACACAGAGAGAAATGGATGAAGTTGAAGGAGTGTAGGCCTCCTTCAACTTCATCCATTCCACAATGGTCGAAAAAGGCTAAAGAAGAAGAGAGAAGAAGAAGTAGAAATAGTAAAAAGTAGAAGTCTATTGCCATCACGGGCACGAATCAAGAACACGTGGCTGTCTGCTGCTATTTGTAGTGGAATAAAACAATAGTACTTTGCCAATAATACAATTCGATGAGGTCGACCAACGAAACAGTCAAAAGAAGTCCTAGGCTCTCATAAACAGTGGTCAAAAAAGTCTGATTGGTCTCTATAATGTCAGCCATTGTATAAATTTACATCTCTGGTCCAAACGAAGCCAAGTTATGTTCGGGCGATATTTCCCGCGAGAGATTTTATTTACAATATACTGGATATCTTAATTTTCTTTTTAGGTCTCACTGGTGTTTTAGGTTTCGCCATTATTTTATAATTTTGTTTGCAATAATAATGTTCACAGGAGGAACAACGCAGATACTTGTTGTCAGTGGCGCTGGAAGCTCGCTTGTCTCGGTTCCTGAAGCGTTGCGCGCACGACTGGGCCACCGGCAGCCACAGCGGCGCCGGATGCACGCTTCCTTTTTTGGTAAGACACATGTTGACTGTCTTTTTTAGTTCTGCAAAATAAAAACTACATGATGTATATATGTACCAAGCTTCCGGAAAACTTATATGATAGATTGTTAGTTATTCATCCGCGTCAGAACGGCTGAACGGATTTGGATCAATTTTATAGGCACAGATATGTATAGATTATAGTACATACGGCGTCACATCACACTAGACATTTCCAGTATAACATGGTCGCGCGACGGGAAATCTATACAAAAGATTTCTCGTACAATGAGAGATCGATATAAACGGTACCGATACATTGGGCGTCGTGCGTACACATCAAAATTTCCACGCAAACGAAGTCGCGGGCAATAACTAGTTATTAATTGCGCAACGACATTCTGAAATAAGTTTTATTTATTTAAACTTTTAGCTCAAATAAGCACTACTAAAGCGAATTTAATACCTTAGGCATTTCTACATGTAATTTTATTTCCTAAATAAAATGTTGGTAAAAAACGCTAGAGAATTAGAAAGGAAACATTTAAAAAAAAATAAGAAACGGGAAGACAAAATGACAACACGGTTGGCGCAGTGGCGGGTTCGATCCCTGCACGGAACAACTATTTTTGTGGTCTACAGGTAGTTGTTTCGGGTCTGGCTGTTTGTGTATGTGAGTTTAAATGTTTGTAAACGCACCCACAATACAGGAAATATTCCAGGTGTAGGGCATCAATTCTTAAAAAAAAGTTGGTCTAAATAACTGATCAACTGTTATATATTTTTTTTAGGTGGACTGGTGCTGGAAACGAGCCATCGAATTAAAGGAGAATGCCAAGGAACTCACAGCCCCATTATTTTCGTCTTCGGCTCTCCCGGACAGGTAAGGCAAAATTTTAGTATAATATCAGAACGTAAATACAGCACACACAGCCTTGTAACACACTGGTTGTAAGACATGACATTTTCTTCAATTTTTGTTTCTTTAACATCATAATTATGTTGAGTCATAATGGCCGTGTCGTCGGCTCGTTAGTGTTATACGCGCGGCTCAAAGATTCATGTCAGTAATATAATAACGCGAGCACGGAATGTAAAGGGCAATAGAAGGAACATGGGTGGGTTTTAGTCATAACAAGTCTGAAACTCCCGCTCAGAACGGGGAAAATTATTAAAATTTGATGATATTACGAACGCTAAAAAAAATTAAATTCAATTAGTAACTTGCACTAATGCGTATGTATGATTGAATGGTTCTTTATTTAAATTATGTTTGTTTAGGAATGTAGTGCGGAGTCTGGAACATTGCGTACAACAGTTGACACAACTGTCTGGCTTGTTAGACGCCGTGCTGACGAAGTGCTGTAACTTGATTATACCTGATGGTAAGTTTAACTATATTTTTACACTAAAAGGATTCTGCCCAAGTGCTTACTACACCATACGCTATATGCGCGCCATGACCATGCTATGGATGAGTCAGAAGCTATGTATGTTAGCTTAACACGAGTAAACGGCTGATCGGATCGTGATGAAATTTGCCAAGGACATAGATTTTAACCTGGAAAAGGACTTATGCTATACATGATCACATTGATCTCGCTTATTACTTAGTGGGGTGAGTAATATTGCAAGATGCCCATATTCCTCAATCGTTTGACAGCTGACACGACGTGCATTAGAGGAGTAATAATCCTGGAAACGTCAGGTAACGAAAGGAACATTATAGAGTTATTAATACTGGAGATGTTAAAACATGGAATTAATAACCTCCTTACTAAAAAAACTTATTTTTGGCTAATCGCGAACTTAATGCATACGAAGTTGCGGGTAACAGCTAAAAATATATGTCTAACTATTGTCTATTCAAATTTTATTCCAAGCGTCGTTACGTCGGGGGACCTCTTTGGGATCACTTTCTGCCGGTTACTAGTTATAATAATAGGTCTAATGGATTTACTGGTTATCTTTATTCTGTGACAAATAGCTATATACTATTCTTACCAATACTTTTTCAGCTCTAAGCGAAATAGAAGAGAAATACAAAGGCATTGGCACAGTGTCCTTGTACTTCCAAGTGGTGCAGTGGTTCCTGCGAGTGGGCTTACTGCCGGAGCGACACGACGGGTACAACGCACTGCCCTATCCCGCGCAGCAACTGTACTCCACCTATAACAAGAGGTATGTAGATAGAATATGCTGTAGTGTATTTCACTCAGATCCAGCCTGTCCCTTAGCTGTCATCACAAAATGGCTGAATGAAAATGCATTAATTTGCCATGATTTTCAACATACGGACCTATATATAGGTATGCAAAAAAGGTATGCATTCTTTCCAGTCGAAAAACTGACGTATGCCAATGAAAATTAAAATCCAGTTTCGTGAAGCAAAAACAAAAACAATTCATCTTGATTTGTTTCAGGCGTCTAAAGCTGAATCGTTTACAAGACAACATGCCGACAGATGAGAATGAACCTAATAAGCCTTGTTCTTTGCTGTACATCGACCAGCTGATTGAACAGGAGTTTGGTGGCGACAGAACACATCTGTAAGTATTACTGGTTTTACATGCAAATTCTCCAAGGCCCAATGACATTTACTATTAACTAGCTGTGCCTCGGCATGCGTTGCAATGCAATTTTCTACCTTTCTACCTACCCTACCTACTCTACCTACCCTACCTACCCTACATACCCTACCTACCCTATCTTTTAAGTTGGATCAATCTGCACATGGTGTGCAAATTTTATTTAAATCGGTTAAGTAGTTTAGGAGTCCATCGCGGACAAACAACGTGACACGTGATTTATATATATTAAGAAAGATTTATTCCACCAACAGATATTTCTCTCAAGGCGAAATAACTAAAATCCTTTCTTTGTACATGTTGGTACACTTACAGAAAGAACTCTTTTAAATTCTAAAACTAATTTCAAGCATTATTCAGTCTTGTGTCATATTCAACGAACTAACGGTATAGAATTAGAAAGATCAGAATTAAGTTATTTGTGATCAAATCATAGTACCCTATAATATTAAACGAGTACTATTTGAGTGTATAGAAAGTGTAAAAAAAGGAGCAATAACATTTAAAGGGTATACAGCTAAGGGAATAAACAGTCTTTGTGCATGTTCCCAGGTTCTCAAATACTATACTTTTAGAGAAAAAGACACATTACTTTTTTTTGCACGAACTGCATGTGACAACCCTAAAATCAGCTTTTTATTTCCTATTTTCATTAATTAGGTAGGTATATCTACTTCCAGTAAGTAGTAGGTAAATAATTCCAGTAAGTAAGAACATTTGGAAAAAGCGTTTCCACCCCTATGGGTTTATGGGGATAAAATATCCACCTAACTAGGTCGCATATCTGGGAAAAATGGTTTTCTGTTTTTTCACACGAATAGTACTCGATTGCACAGGTACTGTAATCCTAATCAGTAGTAACTTCAAAACATTCTTGCAGGATGTGGCTAAAAGGAGGCAGTGAATGCAACGGCCTCTACCCTCCTCCTTCACTGTACTCGCTCTTACGCCTGTACCTGTTACCGGACATCGCGGAGGAGCATAAACACTCATTAGTACTCTACCTACTTGTGGATTACTCTATGGTTTATGACGAAGTCAGGTGAGTCTTTATTACAAACAGTTTTTGCGAATAAGAACCTATAGTTCTTCAATTTTTGTAATAATCCTAATGTACGTGATATTGGATAAAAGATATTCAATTACTCAATGCAATATTATTTTATTAGTTTTAAGACATCCGCTAAAAAAATGTAACCAATAGCGCAGAGGAAACTGCATTAACCACACGAAAAAGAAAAGATAGCGAAAAACGATGTTTAAAAAAAAACAATTTATCCCTAGATGTATTATGGATTCAAATGGTGTTTTCCATCGGCTGTATCTTGAAAACATATAAATATTTTGCCTACTAATTTTTAAATACACGTTTACTTTGATCAACAGATATGAAGCCGTGATCCGTCGACTGATGCAGTTCCCTACAATGTTCGGTCTCAGCAACACTGCTATAAAAGCGACTCAGGCGTTCTGGCATCTAGACCACAGGGATTTCGATGTAAGTACGATCATTATATCCTTGAATAGCTGTGCCTAACAGACAGACAGACAAGAAAAGTGATCCAAGAAGAGTTCCATTTTTTTTTCTTTTGAGATATGTTATCCTAAAAATGGCATAACAGATTTTTAAACAATGAATTGTATTTTAATTTGAAACTAGCTGCGCCCCGTGGTTTCAGTCGCATGGTAATAGAATATACAATATATTTTTATTGTAGCCTATGTGTTATTCTGATGTACAGTAGAATCCGTTTATTATGACTCCGCTTATAATGACCAACCAATTATATGACGTATTTACACAGCGATGTTTGGTTTGCATTTAAAGTTCTTTAAACAAAGTCGGGTATAATGACTCCGCATTGAGTGACAATTCGCTTATTATGACCCATTTTTAATAGATTGTGTCCAGTTGATGTAGTGACCGACGAAAAAATACTTACTGACAAAAACAAGAGATTGTTTATTTCGCACAAAATGATTTTTGTGACGTCCGCTTAGTATGACGTGTTTGTTATTTCCCTTCGATGTCACAGTTGCTATGCCATGCCTGCCCATGTCAGGGTTACTCGCGTAGAGTGACCGATTTTTCAATTGCACTACCATCATCAGCTAAATCTTACCAGATGATGAATGATAGAAAACTTAAAAAAACGATTACCAAAAAAAGACGAATAATTCATTAACTTTCGGTGACTTTTGTTTGATTTGTGGATTGTTTTGTTGTTAAATTTTTTGATTGTTTTGCCACCAACTTCCGTAAGCAAATTGATTTTCCGTCTTTTGAAGAAAACTGTAAGACTTTTATGTTTTTCTCATAGATGCCATTGTCAGAACTGGACAATGGGACCACACACGTGAAGCACCAGGTTTAAACTAAAAAGGAATCATTAGAAATATTAGAATTGATTCACCCAGTGGAAAGTTTTAGGGAACAAACATAAAAAAAATACAGTCGAATTGAAAACCTCCTGCGTTTTTTTAAGTTGGTTAATAATACACCTTTCCTTGCCCAAAAATATATACTTTTGCCTGTTTTGACCTGTGCGATTCAAATAAATATTTTCCCTTTTTAAAAATCGTTTTTCTCCCACAGTTCGCCCTTGACCAACTCCAATGCCTAACTGGCAACACACTGTCGGACTGGCAACACAACGTGGTTCTATCCACATTACTGGCCCAAAAGAAGACACAAGCAGCCCTCCAATACCTTCATGTTCGGAAACCAGCTCCGATTCAAAACATACGAGACAGAGACGGAGATGTAGCGTCCTGCTCTATCCGGGTCAATGACCACGATAAGCTGGAAGACTGGCAGTCGTGCTGCAACCTGTACTTGGCAAGAGGACTGGTGTTTGAAGCGCTCGATGTGATAAGGATGTGTGTGCTTAACGCGGGGTGTGTGGAGGATAAGGTTACTGTGTTGCAGTTCTTTTTTAAAGGTAAGAGGTGGTTTTGTTTGTTCTTGTAACCTCTTTGATGCAGAAACCGAAGAAACGCTTTGGGGTTAGAATTGTGTGTACTAGCTCGAATAATACAGAGTGGAAGGTAAACAGAAAACGGTCACCACGTATTCAGTAAGTCGTTCTGAACCACATCAAAATATATTTAAAAAAAAACAACAGTTTCGTATTAAAACTTTAATGCCTTCGCTGTCAAAATGTAAGGAACTGCTAATTTTTAGGGTTCCTTACTTCGGAACCCTTATGGGCTCACGTTGTTTTCCGTCTGTCTGACGGTCCCCATTATCTCGGGAACGCGTGCAGGTATCGAGTTGACATTAAAACCATATACATACTTAAGTCAGCGGTACCAATAACCTTTATTCATAGATTCGGCGTATAAAAAAATTCATACAAATTCAAGCATTCCTGAAACCATGGGCGTAGCCAGCCTTGGGCTCAGGGTGGGGCAGCAGTCAACTTACCCCCCCCCCCCCCCGGTATTTTTTTTGTAACTTGAGCCGTTTGGGCTCTGCACCTGTACCAATTTGTTAATCTGTAAATTTAAAGGTTTATATTTTCAGATACAGAAAATAAACAATTACACACAGGATAGATTTTAAAATTTTATTTATGAGTCGGTGTTTATAAATTTAAGTTTTAATTAACTTTATAAGTAACTAGCTTTCGCCCGCGGCTTCGTTCGCGTTAAGTTCGGGGGAACACAGTTCCCCTTTCCTGACTGGTACCTGCTACCTGTAGTTTATGTCCTAGCGCCTTTTTTTTGGGGTGGGAAATCATCAAATAACTTCCCCCAATCTGGGCGGAGCGGGGGGGTGTGTCAGACTTTTACTGACTAAAACCCACCCATGTTCCCTCTATTGCCCTTTGCGTTCCGGGCCCGCGGTATCTCTTTCGAACAACCCGCAACCCCGGCAGGCGGACGCTCTGGCAAGCCCCTCTGCGTTGCTGACATCTCTTTGAGGCGCGCGAGAACGCGCCGTCGACACGGCCTGTCGTCAATAGACGGACGGACGGTGAGCTACCCATTGCTCACCGTCCACAGGCCCGTATCTACGGTGGCCGGAAGTCGTCTCGCGGCGCCCGGCGCCCGGGGCGCGGCTGGGTTGGCTTGATGTTCTCTCCCTCAAACGCCCGGCCACCTCCTTTGCTAGCATTATTGCTTTGCAAAAGGAGGTGACCGCTTCCCATTCCCTCTCGCTCCGGACCATAGCCTGAACCAGGGCCGGACGCGAGAGATCGCCGCCGCCGGTTGCCTCTAGCTCGGGTATGGCGGTGCTCCGCCCCGCGCTGGGCAGACCGCCAATGTGTGCTCCACCGTGTCGTCCGGGCGATCGTCACCATGGTGACACCTGGGCGTTTACTCCCGCCCGATTATGTGCAGGAACCTCCTGAAACTGCCGTGTCCGGTGGGGACTCAAAGAGGGGACTTACCGCCACTATCGTGGCGTGCCCTGCACGGGGTTTCGACAGTCGCTCTCTCCATGCCACCATGAGATCGCACCGGAGGTCTGTCCGCTGAGCGGCAATTTGCCGCGGTAGCGGAGTTTCCCCCCGGTGTAGTGCCTCGGCGCGCCACTCAAACAGGCGCGCGAATGTCCTAGCGCCTTATTTATTGTAATAGCAATGCTAAGATTTCCCTTTTCTTCCCTCTTTCTCACTCATATCTCAATATTTAAAAAAAAATAGCCTATGTTCGTCTCCATGGTCCCAACTATCTCTGTACCAAAATTCATCAAAATCGGTTCGGTCATTTAGGCGTGAAGCCGAAACAAACTCACTTTCGCTTTTATAATATTAGTAAGGATATTACTTCAAGAGAAGCCGGCGTGGGGTCTGGCAGAACCAATTTAGCATTCTTCAATTCGACGATCCTCGTTCTGTGCACAGTTAGCATGCACAGGCCGCTTAGACGATTTTCGCTCCTGGTTGAGCAAAGCTATGTTTTAATTTTGACCCGCCGTAATGTGCTGAATGATCGATCTATAGTACAGGTCGTAGGCTGGGCAAGAAAATAGCGAGCGCAGTTTTTACGCTGGGAAAAAATTGCTTTTCCGAAATCTTGATCAGATCCGCCACTTCCATCTCCTTCAATGCATTAATTTCCGTATTTTTTTCTTCCCACAAGTTATCCTTACGGAGGCGTTGAGCCGATTCTCGGAAGAATTTTATTATTTCTTTTATTGTGCCGATTGCATTATGTATAGCGGCCATTTGATTTAAATCATTAACCACTAAATTTAATTTGTGGCTGGCGCAGTGAAAAAATAGGGCTATTTTATATTTTTCTCGTAGCAGTTTTTGAACGCCACCATCTTTACCCGACATTGTGGGCACCCGTCAGCCGTAGCCTTGCCCCACACACTATTCTGGATTCAGACACGTTCACGTTTATGATATTATGATTGAAGTATAAGATTTTTTTTTAATTAGGCACCTTGTTGCTCAGAGCCAGGGTGGGGCAAGCGCCCCAGCTTGCCCCAGTGTGGCTACGCCCATGCCTGAAACGTTGTTGTTTTCTAATTATTTATGTAATTAATGATGACAATATTACTATCACCAGGTTGTCGAAACACGGGGAATCTTGCGAAAGTACTGCAAGTGACCATGTCACCGTTCGAAGAAGAGATGTTCGTGAAATATCTGGAAGATTGTCATGAGCCGCACACGTCTGATATTCTAGTCATGTATTACTTACAACAGTCTAGGTGAGTTTGGTTTTATTATTTTTGTTGCTGATGCAAATAAAAGTGAACTAGAACGATGTGGTTTAAAGTTCCTATCGTATTACGATTTATTCAACGGGAGAGGTAGACCAAAGAAAAAGTGGATAGATTTTGGATCAAAATCTAGTAAATCACAGCGCGACTGTTGAATAGAAGAAAAATACATGTTAAAAGGGCAGGAAGATGTTAAATGTAGTCCTTGTTTGTATCTGATCAACTCCTTTCCTATCCTTGTGCATCTATTCTATCAATTTCTTAAGTATATATAGTTACTTTTTTTTTTTTTTTTTTTCGTGTGGGAAATCATCCAATGACTTCCCCCGCTCTGGGCGGAGCGGGGGGGCATGTCAGACTTGTACTGACTAAAACCCACCCATGTTCCTTCTGTTGCCCTTTACGTTCCGGGGCCGCGGTATCTCTTTCGAACAACCCGCAACAACGGCAGGCGGAGGCCCTGGCAAGCCCCTCTGCTTTGCTGACTCTCTTTGAGGCGCCACAGATATAGATACACATAGATAACGCAAGTATCACGATCTGTATGAAAACTAAGCGTGCCATTTTTTGACTACCTTCTATGACGTCTTATGCACTATATTTTAGTGATGTGACGTCTATTTATTGAATGATGAAAGTCTTTTACAATTTACCATTTTAAATTTGATATCTGACCGTTCCTATCTAAAGTCCTAGAACGCCTTATCCATAATCAGCTCAGTACATTCCTTTGTAAAAACACTCTCCTTAATTGTTACCAATCTGGGTTTCGTCCAGGTCATAGCACTACCACAGCTCTTATTAGTATTACGGACGATATTAGATTCGGTATGGAAAATGGGAATCTGACTGTTCTTTCCTTATTAGATTTCAGTAATGCTTTTAACACGGTAGATTTTGATGTTTTGCTCGGTATACTCTGTTCTCTTAACATATCTCCAACGGCTATTGATTGGTTTCGTAGTTACCTCTGTGACCGCCGGCAGCGTGTTCGCATTGAAGATTCGTCATCTTCTTGGTGCAATATCTCTGCCGGTGTTCCACAGGGGGGCGTTCTTTCTCCTCTTCTTTTCGCAATATTTATTAATTCAATTTCTAATGAACTTCTTTCAGCCTACCACCTTTATGCTGATGATTTACAGATTTACTCACAGGCTCCCGTAGATGAACTGTCTGAAGCGGTGAATTTGGTGAATAGGGATTTGGAGCGTATTTCTGGATGGAGTCAGGCTCATGGTCTGAAGGTTAACCCTACGAAGACTCAGGTCATTGTTGTCGGCAGCCCTAGGCTGCGTTCTAAAATTGATTGGGCGAAGCTGCCTCAGATTGTCTTTGATGGTGCTATAACTCCTTACAGCAACTCAGTTAAAGACCTGGGTATTTTTATTGATAAAGACTTATCCTGGGGTCCTCAGTTGCAAGAAGTGAGCCGAAAACTGTTTGCATCGGCAGGGTCTTTACGCAGACTTCGTAATTTCCTCCCAACTGCCACTAAAGCTGCGCTCGCCCAATCCCTTCTTCTCCCAATCCTCGATTATGCTGATACCTGTTATCCAGATCTCACTGTAGTGCAACTGGAAAAGCTTGAGCGACTCCAAAATTTTTGTATTAGATTCATATTTGGTTTGCGTAAATATGATCATGTTTCAGAGTTTCGCGTTAAGCTCAAGTGGTTGCCTATCCGTCTTCGCCGGAATGCTCACATTTTATCATTACTTTACAGTATTCTTTTTAATCCAACAACACCCTCTTATCTCAAAGAACGTTTCAAGTTCCTTCATGACACACATAGTAGACATTTGAGATCATCGGAGAATTTAAGACTTTTGATGCCTGAACATTCCACAAAATTTTATGACCAGTCATTCACGGTTCAGGCTGTCCGTTTGTGGAACGAATTGCCGTTGTCAGTAAGACAAGCTCAGTCACTCGTTGCTTTTAAAACCTCAGTTGCAAATCATTATTTTTCCCTTTGATTTTTATTTTTTTCTGAATAAATGTTGTCAGCCGTATAATATTATAAAACACATGTTAAATAAATAGATTATATGTATTTATTTATGTATTTATATATTTTGATTATGTAACTTTATTTTAATTATTTGTGTAGTATTAGCAGTAGGTACACCATTGACTACCCCCGTTGTATTTTTATATTCGTAAAGTCCATCCAAAGGTTGTCTGGAAGATATCGCTATTAGCGATAAGACCGCCATTGTAACCATAGATTTAGCGCTTTTTTATAAAACAGTTTGTTTTTTCTATTTTTGGTGTGCAATAAAGTATATTCTATTCTATTCTATTTGACGTCCGACTTGTGGCACACCGATACATACTGAACGCGAAAGTAGCAGCTTTCTATCTATATCTGTGCTATTAACTGTTCGTATTTAATCCAAAAATATTTGATTCCTTAAGTTCCAGAAACTGATCCCTATAGAGCTACACTATAGAGTGTGTAAACATACAGAATGTTCTTTTTTTAAAAACAACGATTTAGACTCCTGGCTATGAATTTCTACTTTCTATGAATCCAATGGGTCAGTTTTATTTTTTATTAAAATCGGGCTCTAGTCTTCTTTGAGTGTTTCTCATAATTCCTCAAGCTTTTGAATTTGGCCATCCACATCCACTCGAATAATTTATGCTGTATAACTTTTTAGCCAATGTATACATTTTAATTACATATTAAATCAACAGATACCTAGAAGCAGAACGCTACAACAACAAGCTAAAACAACAAAAGCCTAGAGCTAAAGACGTTTCAACATCTGTTGAGTCTCTCTTCGACATGATGGACAGAGACAGCGCTAGAGACGCGATCGTGGAAGTGGTGTGCGCGTCTCTACCGGCCATCGCCAACACTGTCGCTCATTATGCGTTGGACAGTAGAGATATAGAGCCGCATGGTACGTATTTTATTTTATTCTATCGAAAACTTCTGTCCGTCTAGTGATGATAGGCCGTGTCGTCGGCGGATTAGTGTTCCACTCGCGCCTCAAGAGGGGCCTACCGGGGATGAGGGATGCGGCCCCGGAACACAAAGGGCAAAAGAAGGAACATGGACGAACCCAAATGCGTCATCGTCGACTCAGAATGCCTGTTGGTACACTGCTACGAAAGAGTGACATAAGTAGGTACATGACGATCACGTAATCGAGTGACCTATCGCTTTAGTTAAGACGGGGTGTCAAACTAATATTTAAAAATCATAACCCTCCTTTTTGCTTCGCCGTAGTCGGGACATAAAGTACGGCCAACGAGAAGCGATACCAAATGTAAACAAAACCCATGCTAAAACTCCATCTAAAATGGCCGCCCGAATGTTGGCGAACCCGTCTTAACGTTGTCATGTTTTTGCCGGGAGAACGAGACATTACGACAAAGGCACAAGATGGAAAGAGATAAATATTAGATTGTCAACGCCACAGTTGTTCTTTAGGTTAATGACCTTTCGTATCGCTGCTAGTTGGCCTTATTTTAGTAAAGACAATTCAGTCTCTACATATGTCCTATTTGTTTCTGGTAACTTTAATACTCACAACTACAGTACTTTCAAAAGTACCTTGTGTCTGGGACTGTAGCTACATTAATTTGTTTCTTGACCTTCAAAAGTGCCTGTAATGGTCTAATTGAAATAAATACTTTGAGTTTGAGCTTAATCGTTATTTATTTTACAGTTATTGCACCAAAACCGATGTCCGTATACGTAAAGGCGAGGTCGCCTAAAAATACGTTTACATATAAATCATCGTTTATACAAGTAAGTTTGTTTTTTTACCGACTTAAAAATGGGAGATAATTCTCAATTCGACTGTTTTTTTGTTGAATGATTGTTACGCGGCGTACTTATGGTTAAAAATAAATTAATGAGTATAGCAATAACAACAAACACAGCAAACCAGTTTATTTAAACGGGTTTGCTGTGAATATTACAAGAAAAATTTACGTTTCTTTCTATGGTCACATTACACTGTTAATATTCTACAGGAATAAATGATTTCTTATTACTCTATAAGCGAGCGCAAGATGGTGAGTGCTGAGACCAAGCATAGTTGAATCAGTAACAAAATTGCTATAGTCATTAAATTATTTTTAACCATTTGTACGCCGACATTCAACAAAAAAACAGTCGAATTGAGAACTTTCTCCGCCATCTTTGGGAAATTGGGAGTCCGTCCGCCATATTCGATTTAGAATAAAGTCATTTAGCGAACCATGCAGCTGAAACACTTGGAAGTGGCGAAAGGCAGGGCTTTTTGGGAGACTATCTCCTGTAATGTTGATGATCAAAAAGTGCTAATTTTATCAGCCTAATTTTAATAAATGACTAGATTTGATTGTGATTTTGGTTGCAGTGTCATCCAAAGTAAACATGTATAGAAAAAGTTTTCTTAATTGGAAACCCATTAAGTGGATCAAATTATAATATCCTTACTAATATTATAAAAGCGAAAGTGAGTTAGTTTGTTACGTCTTCACGCCTTAATGGCTGGACCGATTTTGATGAATTTTGGTACAGAGATAGTTGGGACCCTGGAGACGGACATAGGCTATAGCGGAAATAAGCGAGAAAGAGGGAAAACTTAGCATTGCTATTACAATAAATAAGGCGCAAGGGCAAAAACAACAGGTTGTAGTTACCTGCAAATCAGGAAAGGGGAACTGTGTTACCCCGATTTTAACGCGAGCGAATCCGTGGGCAAAAGCTAGTTAATAATAAATATTTTATCACATAGTTTGTTACATATTAGGCTAATGAAAGCGAGTTAAGGATTATCTGCCACACAAGTGAACCGTTAATTCGAGTAACACACCTGATATAAGAATCGAGGCAAAATCTATATTTTTAGGGTTCTGTACCTCAAAAGAAAAACCGGAACCCTTATGGGATCACTTTGTTGTCCGTCTGTCTGTCTTCGTTGTGTGTCCGCGTGGAGGTATGGAGTTGACATTTAGACTATTTATTCAACTCTGTGGTCCCTTTGTGCTGAGAAAAATCACATCCTCTAAGTCTACGCAGTCAAACCGTTTATGTCTATTAAAGCCCTGTTCCAATAAACAAAAACGACTCGTTTTGCTTACGGATAGTAAGATTTTGACATAAGTCTCATAGAACTTATGTCAAAATACTACCATCCGTAAGCAAAACGAGTCGCACTTGGCCGGTTGATGTTTTATTTATTTATTTATTTAAGGACAACCAACAAAGCAACACCAACATACATGTTAAAACGCTCACATCTTTACAAAATGTAGTGTAGCCTTAATTAAAGGCTGCCACGGCATGCATTAAACATAGAGTAGGAACTACAGTTCCTCACAAAACGGATTTTACTTATTTATTAATTTGAAATGTTTTAAATAACAAACAGCCACCTCGACAGCTATATGTAAGTCATTTTAATCTTTGTTCCGTCCGGGGATCGAACCAGTGACACGCAGCACAGCAGCTAAAAGCTTAGCCACTGCGCCAACCGTGTTGTCAACATGATTGAATGACAGTCGTTTACGAAGGCACCCACACAAAAAATGCTTGCAAATTCGTTAGTACTATTAGACGGCCTACATAAATCTATAAATCTAGCAAATGACGTCATATCAAACATAGATGATTCTTTTCTAAAAATAAAGTATTACGGTTTCACAACCCACACTTTATGTGGACAATGAACTCAGTTTCATAGTCAAATAAATTCGTAACTAGCGAACTCCCGGGCTTTGTACTGTTTTAAAGGCTTTACAAAACAACGACGTACCTTTAAAATATGTAAGTTAAATATATTAATCTATTGCACTCAAAAGTAAATAACTATGGTAGAAACCGCATCAAAAATTTTTGTCCGAAAAATCTTTATAGGATTCTCGGTTACCGCGTGGAGGTTATACAGTTAAAATTAAAGAAGTCGAGTTGAATTTTAAGTTATAACCATTTTCTCAAGTCTGTCCCTTGGAGCTATGAAAAAACCAACCCTTTAAAATTAAAAAGTCAAAAGATATGGCCGTTTACGTTGCAAATTTGTACGGAACCCACAGTATGCGAATCTGACTCGCACTTGGCCGGTACCGTGCGGGAAACCAATCGCTCAACTATTTTTTTTTTTAAACTTTGTACCACACAAGGATTTCTCCTGTTTGGTGGGTGCGTTTACAAACATTTAAACTCACATACACAAACAGCCAGACCCAAAACAACTATCTGCAGGTCATATAAATATTTGTTTCGTACGAGAATCGAACCCGCAACACGCAGCGCAGCAGTCGATCGCTCAGCCACTGCGCCAACCGTGTCATCATATATGTATTATAACTATTGCTCCAACGGTACCGCTTAAACGTAGTTAGTTTAAAACAACACGGTCGCGCTGACGTATACTTAAAACAATATTTATTTAAATGAAATAATACGACACGCTAAGAAAGAAGCCTTATACATATATAGATGCATATAGTCCACTGTGTTTGTGTGAACAATGAACTGAATTCCATAGTTTCAAATACCCATAAAGTATACTACGTTTTTTTTTTCTAGGATACCATAGAGAATGCGAGTGAGACATGGGTGAGCAAGCCAAAGATGCGCAGAGGCATCAAACGCGCGCTCAATATTGAAGATACGCCGTTTATCTGTACTCCTAAGTTGACGCGAACTAGAAGGTAAATTTACTTTTTTTATTTGTAAGGATGTTATTGAATTAACATGGAAACCTAAAAAGAGGACACTGATCTCAACATTATAAACATAATTTAACTAACGATCTAAAATTAATCAACTATTGCAAATATTTGTTTTCACATATCTATGCGAAATGTATTGAAGAGAATTTTTGAAATGTATTTCAAATATTCGTTTCACAAAATTGTTTTTAAAATTTAAAATAATTTTCTTGCTTTAACAAACTAACAAAATAAAAATAGTTTTTGGGAAATTTACACAAACATGTTTTTAAACTCACTACGCTATTGGAGGCCACGCGATCCGCGGTCATCAACCCCGAGCATCGTAATCAACTGTAGCTTCTTGAAATTAAGAGTTTAGCATTTCTTTTGTGTCTCTCTTAGTTTTACTGTGAATGTCACGTGAAATTTCGAGAAAAATCCTTGTGTTTTCATCATCTGCCCATTCCATTATCCTAACTATATTACACTAGCGACCCGCCCAGCGTTTTCACCCGCTGCTCACCTCCTAAGAGTCATAGCGTGAAGTATTATACATATAAACCTTCCTCTTGAATCTCTCTACCTATTAAAAAAAATCGCATCAACATTCGTTGCGTAGTTTTAAAGATTTAAGCATACATACAACATAGGAACAGACAGACAGCGACAGCGACTTTGTTTTATACTATGTAGTGATATACAGTACAACCGCATCTAGCTGAATACCAATAATTTGATGACAGCATAGTTGGCGCAGTGACTGAGCGATTGACCACTGCGCAGCATGTCACGGGTTCGATTCCCGCACGGAACAAAAATCTGTATGGCCTACAGATAGTTGTTTCGGGTCTGGCTGTTTGTGTATGTGAATTTAAATGTTTGTCACTTCTCTATATGGGGCGACTGCCTATCCGACCTACACAAACCAGTTAATACGTTCAGGCCACTTTCTACCTGTGACTGTCAAAAATTTACAAATGACAGCCGAGACCAACAGCTTAACATCCTTATTTGTGTATTACCTAATTATGTATTATATATTTGTAAGATGAATCTGAAACAAATGATTATTTATTTATTTAATTATCACCTCTCGTGATGGCGCCTCGACTCTCATGCATGAGATTGTGGGTTCAAATCCGGGCAAATACCAATGTGACTTTTTCATGTGTACTTTCTGAAGTTTATCTAAGACATTACAGATAAAGGAAAACATTGTGTGGAAACCTGGACTTGTATATATTATACTAGCTGTGCCCAGCCTTTTCACCCGCTGCTCAGGTCCCTTTCTCACTTAGGGGTTTGAAAGAAAGACATTAGCTGATTCTCAGACTTTCTTAATATGCACAAAAAATTCATAAGAATTGGTCGAGCCGTTTCGGAGGAGTTATTTTGATAAATTTTGGTACAGATGTAGTTGGAACCCTAGAGACATAGGCTATTTTTGAGATTGAGATATGAAGGAGAAATAGGGAAGAAAAGGGACTTAGCATTGCTATTACAATAAATAAGGCGCAAGGGCAAAAACTACAGGTAGCAGGTACCTGTAAATCAGGAAAGGGGAACTGTGTTACCCCAAATTTAACGCGAGCGAAGCCGCGGGCAAAAGCTAGTATTAAATAAGTCTGAAATCTCCACTCTGTCTTGAGCAAGCGTGTTCAACGCTCTCTGAATACGAAGAGGCCTTTGCCCAGCAGTCCAACAGTTATAGGGTGGTATTATTATTATATTATCACCTATTTTGAAAACACCAAAGCAAAAAGTGTGACATAAATGTCCGCTTATAATTAATTTACACTTAGAACTCAATACCAACATTATCTATCGACATTCTTATCACAACTCGCGATAATATCTCAATTGCACATTCAAACATAATTTCACACCTCTTTAAATTCCTCAGCATACTATCTTCTGAACAAAAACCTTCGGAGTCGACGCCTCCAAAACGGGCTCGTTTAGACCTGACTGGAAGCCCTAGAACTCCAAAGATGGGGAACTCGTTCCAAGTGAGCGAGAAGTTGAGCAGTCAGATGTCGATATTATTGGATATGCCTGATGTTCAGAGTCCGGACTGCAAGTTATATGAGAGGCCTGGCACACCGCATAGTATTTTAAAGGTATGTTACTGTTTAATTAAATTGTCTTGCTATAAGAGCGCATCTCGCCATCAAACGTAAAGTTAAAAATATAAAATAGTTTGAGAAAAAATATATATACATTTACGGTTTCGTATCTCAAAATGAAAAAACGGAACCCTTATACTTTATTGAAATAAACTTAAGACTATTATTTACAAACTATCAATAGACATAAACTATTAATAAAAATATGTACAAGTATAAAAATTGTAAAATTATTAAAGGGCGTCAAAAAATTCGTCCGCATCGCAGTCAACAGGAAAAGCGCCCAGAAGGCTGGCAGCATTACCGCGTTGGATGGCAATGCTATTTTTTTGTGCAAAAAACAACTGTGTGCTCTCTGGTCACGAGAAGAGTCGACCAACCCTTATTGGATAACTTTGTTGTCCGTCTGTCTGTCTGTCAAGACCCTTTATCTCGGGAATGCGTGGATGTATCCAGTTTAAATCAAAAACATATACTCAAGTCTACGGTCCCTTTGCTGTGAAAAAGTCAACCTTCTAAGTCTACGCATTCAAAAGATATGGCCGTTTAAGTCGCAAGTTTGCATGGAATCCTCAGTGCGCAAGTCTGACTCGCTCTTTGCTCTTTTTTAATTTTGGAACTCCCCTGAAATACTACGCCAGTTGTCACCAACAGTGGTCGACACCTAAATATAAATAAAAGCTCTTTGCCGAGTTCAGCGCTGAGCGTTGAAATTCAATGCATAACATTTAGGCGTTTCTTTAGGCGCGAAATCACCTTCCAGTCCATTAAAGATATATTGATAATAGATCAAATCAAATATTTTTTTTCAATTAGACCATTACAGGCACTTTTGAATGTCATGAAAATAAAAAAAGATGCTGCTACAGTCCCAGTCACAAGACATAATAACTTGTGAAAGTACTGTTGTAAGTTGCCCATTCCAAAGCGTAGATCTCTATGGAGAATAATGGGCAAAAAACTCCATGGACACTCTTTTAAATCATATTTAAAAGAGAAAAAAATAGATAAACCGTTGGGCAAGAAGTTTGCATTTTTCTCATTTACGAATTAGTCTCAACAATATATAGTATAAGCTACTCTTGCTCGTTTTTAAAAGCAAAATCATAAAACTATATTGATTTTAATTTATACACTGATATTACTTTACAGACTCGTCACAATTCGGACTTGGACAGAGAAGCCCCATCTCCTGTAGACTCGCGGTACCTCGGGGACAGCGATGATGAACTGCTGGACACTGCCAGCAACCATACTCACTACAGCGACGCCAACAAGTATGTTACTATACAAATCTTGCCTTTAATTATCTTTTGATCATCCATCATACCGTTCAAGTATTTCGTAAACACCATAAGTGGGTGGGGGGGGGGGGGGGGTCTTTGCTTTGCTTATTTTTTTATGACATTGGGGTGGGAGGTCTAGATGTTTGGTGGATTACGTCAGCAGTACTCATTTATTTTTTACATTTACTTTGGCAATCTACACATTGCCTATGCTTGAAAACCTAAGATTATAACACATTTTATTTTATACTTTTCTTTGTGCTGAATAGTCGGGTTTGTTTAAATAAATAATAAGTCCTGTATCATAAACCTATTTTATTTTTTCTAGAATTTACAGAACCTGCCGCTCATTAATCAATAAATAAAACAAATAACACATACGAATGTTTACGTAAGCATGAGAGCTTTGCTTACTTTTGCTGGGAACTTTTACGTAATACAGGAACGGCCCCATACAGCCTATGAAAAACCTAACAGAGAACATACTAAGTATTATATTATATAATAGATGTCGTAGAGGGCGTCCGGACGGCGTAAGATTCTAGAGTCATGCGGATGTTTTCACGCTCTTGAGCATTAATTCAACTCGTTGAGTGAGGCTACCAATGAAACAACAGCGGGGTGTGGTTGTGAACCTGTGTTGCAAACTATGTTTCACCTCCTTCCGCCCTCTTAGCCCAAAAACATGCAGCCGAAATCTCTCCCTCGAACGTCCTCCCGAAGCGGTGCCACCGGCGAGGCAGTAGAAATAACTTTGTTTTCTTGTAAATTCGCAGACATCTCCGCTTCACAATCCCAACTGCCTCTGAATCAGGATCAACACCATCACCTACTCCCACACCAGGAGTTGACCTATCACACATACAGCGTGTGAAAGAGATGGAGCGATCCGCGTTCGTTGCACAAGAGATGGATGTATCTGTTGATAGCTTCGTTACTACCACGTCGCATGCTATGGTAAGTTGGTATAACTATAATAAAATATAATTAATGTGTGATCACGTTTTTCTTTAAGTCTTTATAACCTCTCATGCAACAGGGACCGAGCCTATTGTACTTAAACAAGCAAACGATCCAAACTTATTGCTGCTACTGGGAAATTCCTGATGGTAAAACCCAATAACCCCTTGCCCCATCCGGGAATCGAGCCCAGGACCTCATAGTCAGCAGTCACGCTTACGACCACTACACCATCGAGGCAAACAAATTATGCTTATAGTTTATTTCCGTGACCGGAAGCCTTACATTCAAAACGACCACAGGATAGACCGGTTAAGTTAACGACGCCGAGCTTAACGGTTTATATACGAGAACTCTAACAAAAAAAATATAAATATACTAGCTGTGCCCAGCGGTTTCACCCGCTGCTTAGGTCCCCCTTATCACTGAGGGGTCTGAAAGATAGATATTAGCCGATTCTCAGACTTACTGAATATGCATAAAAAAATCATAGGAATCGGTCGAGCCGTTTCAGAAGAACATGGGAACGAACATTGTGACACGAGAATTTTATTTATTAGAAGACATAATTATAATGTTAGCGTCATTCCCGCCAATGGACAATATGTTGCAAGGTCACAGCTGATGCCAAAATTTGCTAAGCAAACCCACTTCCTAAATTAAATGGGTATTAAAATTAACTTTTTGAGCGCCACAGTCACGTATAGACGACAAGCCGAACAAGCAAAAAAGTGCCTTAAGTCTAACGACATAAGGTACTTTTTGGCTTGTCGTCTAACTTGACTGTGGCGGTCAAAAATTTATATAAATATTTGTTTGGAACGATGACGGTTTTTTTTTCAGTAACATTGAGAAACTAGAACTACTGAAAAATTACAAAAAATTTGTTTATTTCTCTCAAACGACGTTTCCTATTAAGTTTAGTTACTCAATTTAGAGAAAAACGTAATGCACTATTCTGAAATTGATGTTTTAATAGTGGTTCTCAAGCTAAATCGGATTATCTTTAATCGCGACTAAAATGTTGTGGAATAAAATTAGATGTCATTAGGTATGTCATTTTAATATTAGTCTAGTTTAATCCGGTGGTTCATCAGAATCGGCACTATCAAACAATTTTTTTATTAATTTGGTACACCAACAGCATTACTAAACCTTTCAAGGAACTACGCAATAATAGAAAAGTTCTGGTATGTATGCCTATTACAGGTATATGCAGCATTTACCATAACGACAACAAAAAGTTTACAAGTAAAATAGAACTATAATATAAATAAAATTGTATGAAAATTAACTTAAAAAAATAGGTAGCTGAAAATTAACTTAATAATAAATAAATAAATAAATAAAATAAATAAATATCTTGGGACAACTCACACACGGCTATCTGATCCCAAGCTAAGCAGAGCTTGTGTTATGGTAACCAGACAACTGATATACATACTTATATAATTTATAAATACATACATATTATAGATAAATCACACCCAGACACAGAACAAACAATCATGCTCATCACACAAAGTTTGTCCTGGGTGGGAATCGAACCCACGACCTCCGGCTTAGCAGTCAGGGCCACTGACCACTAGACCAACAGGCCCGTCAATATGAAATAATATGAAGTATGACTTTAACTATTCATTACGTTTACGTAGTTAAGTGAAAGATTCTGTGCCATGTACAATATTGAATTCTCTCTTTTCAGACTGAACCCCATCCATTGGAATCACCACCCAAAAAACAAGCCACAGAAGAATCGATAAAATCCAGAAAAACATTCAAAGACACCGTCCGGGCTAGGCGTTCTCTCTCGATTTCCGTCAACAGCAGTCTATCCGACGACCCGAATACTTCAATAGAAAGCATAGCAGACATTCCTATAACACTTATAAACCCTCGTTATTCCGGTGAAAAACGTCACCGATACACAGAAACATCTGAACATCGACCCGATAAAAAAGATTCTACCGTTGAACGTTCGGTGATTGAGTTGAATGTAACCGTCACTGGTACGAATGACACGGAAATAGCCGAAGAGTTGCGGGAATTGCCGAAGACGCCGAAAGGAAGGAGGGGGATTAGAGCGGGGGGTGAAAGTACTCCGCTGGGAAATAGGTGAGTAAACTTCTCTTTTTTGTACTATAACTAAACATTCCGTGATGGTCCAGAGGTTAAACGCCTCGCCTCTCATGCATGAGGTTGAGGGTTCAAATCCGGACTAGTACCAATCTTTTTCAATGCATATGTACTTTCTACAGTTTATCTTAGAAATCATAGACAGCGGTGAAGGAAAACATCGTGTGGAAACCTGGAAAGTTTTACGTTCAACTTACATCTGCACTCTCTCTCTCTTCTCGAAACCTAGGCCGAAGTCGAACTTAATATATTTGTGGATGATAAACCTTCGTACAAGGAATCTTTTTATGCCAGATAGAGGTTCTACTTCGTGCTAGAAAAATCATAAAAAAAAAACTGATTTCAACAAAAAAAATCTTTTGAAGGTTTTGTCAACATTTTTGAATAAATATAAACTGGATAACGTGCACCAAAAAATGCTTTATAAAACTTAAATACAAAAAAGTATGTATAGATTTTATTTTACGAATTGTTTTTAGTATTTTCAGTGTGAAGGTCACGAAAACTAAAATATGTTTTAAAAAAAAAGTGACGACAGTGTTTTAAAATGACGACACGGTTGGCGCAGTGGCTGAGCGATCGACTGCTGCGCTGCGTGTCGCGGGTTCGATTCCCGCACGAAACAAATATTTGTATGGCCTACAGATAGTTGTTTCGGGTCTGGCTGTTTGTGTATGTGAGTTTATATGTTTGTAAACGCACCCACGATACAGGAGAAATTCCTAGTGTGGGGCAACGCTTTTAAAAAAAAAATGGGTAATTGATACCTGGGTGTTCTACTCTTGCATTTGGAATGATATATTATTTAGTATAAATCTTCAATAAAAAGCGAATGTCAGTTTTTTTTTGGGCAAAAAAACACTGTGAAGCGTGATGATCAATGCTCGTTCCTTCTCTGTATGAGAAGAGACCTTTGCCCAGCAATGAGATATTTATAGGCTGGTGTTATTTATTATTGTATAATAAAAAGTCACGCCTGTTTTTCCTGATGGATTTGTCAATGCTGTATCTATATTTTAAGACCCACATATTGTCTATTATATTTAAACCCCTATTTATGTAAGAACATGAATGGGGTTTAGTCAGTACAAGTCTGACATTCCCATCCACTCCGCCCAGAGCGGGAGAAATCATTTGATAAAGATCCCATCCAAAGAAAGATTATTAAGAAAGAAAATTATGTGTCTTCTTTAACTTAATACTTCATTTGGATTATTTTCTTACAGAAGTAGACCTACAACTCCTGAACGCGTAGATTCGCCTGTAGTTACACCATTGCGTACAAGCCGAGTAACAAGGTGAGAAAATTATACATAAAAAAATACTTTGCCTTACACTAACGACTTGAAGACACGGTTGGCGCAGTGGCTGAGCGATCAACTGCTGCGGTGCGTGTCGTGGGTTCGATCCCCGTACGGAACAAATATTTGTATGACCAACAGGTAGTTGTTTCGGGTCTGGCTGTATATGTATGTGAGTTTAAATGTTTGTAAACGCACCCACGATACAGGATAAATTCCTAGTGTGGGACAACGTTTTTTTAAAAAGAAATTAAAACAGAATTTCTACTGTTTCGCATGTGCGTTTACAAAAATTTAAACTCGCATACACAACCAGCCAGACCTGGAACAACTATCTGTAGGTTATACAAATATTTGTTCCGTATACATAGCATAACAGTCTAACGCTTAGCACCTGCGCCAACCGTGTCTAAAGATACTACAAGTCTCATACGGAACTCTTTAGATGTGAAGTTACTATGTTCATCCTCTACCTAGCCTTTAGGTGCTTCCAGTCTAACCGGATGCAGCTGAACACCAGTATTATTCATAGAGCCACTGCCTATCTGACCTACACAACTCAGTACTGGGTAATACGATACCCCTTGGCAAGACTGGTTGTCAGGCTTTCAGGACCCGGGGTTGCGGGTAGAAGGAACATGGGGGGTTTTAGTCAGTACAAGTCTGGCACTCGGGAAGTTATTTTTTGATTTCCCATCCGCAAAAAAAGGCTTTCAGGACTTACTTGTCTACCTGTATGTCAAAAATACTACAAATGACAGCCGGGACTAACAGCTTAACGTGCTTTTCAAGGCATGGAGGAAATTCGGTACGTTAAAGGTGGTCACCCATTGTCAGGCCAACAGGCAAGCTAGACAACCTAAAAATCGACCCGAGCGACTGCTGTTATTTAGTCACGAGCTCCTCGAAGGTAACAAACAATATATTGGTAAAATGAGGGAAAAATAAATGGGACAAAAACGTACAATTTTTAACCCGTCTGTGCGTCTCTCTACGTTCTACCCTTTGTAGTCAAACCAGTGATAATTTTACCACCCCGAGGTGGAACGTCGTCACAAGAACCCCTAAAAAAAAATTAAGCCATATTTTTGCTTTTAGAGTGCCGTATGGTTATTTGCAATCGTATAAATTGCATTGAAAAATGTTGGATGGTGGCCATTAGTTCCGTGTTTAACCACGCGCCGAAAAAAGAACATTTGCAGAACAATGTGGCAGTTATAAAGTGTTGTCCTTAGTAAATAAAGCCCGACGTTCGTATTGCGCAGGAGTCGATCCCGTACTCCCGAGCTCAGCCCGCGCACGTCTCCCCTGGCGCCCATCCCCGAGCTGCCGCGACAGGAGACCGACAGCGAGCCGCACGCTGAGAGGACCACGCTCAGTGTGCCCAGAAACCTCAGGTAATTACACCATTGCTTTAAGATATCCTATCCGCTTTCGAAAAACCGTTTTAAACGTTACAAGTAAAAAGAATTGATTCGTCGCATGAGCATGTTGTTCGAAAGAGTTACCGCGGCCCAGAAACATAAAGGGCAAAAGAAGGAACATGGGTGGGTTTTAGTGTTTAAGTCCCAAGTTAAACGGTCGAGTCTACTTTTTTGCCCGACTTCATTGTTTAAACAAAACAACTTTTGTCCACTTTTAAGATGTATGGTCAAAAGGCACTCACTACCTCTCTCCTTTAACAACAAATATTTCTTTGCTCTTCATTTTTATAAATGTAGCTATTCGTTTTGAATAATGGAACACCATAGACTACCTACAGTACTGTATCTAGTCCTCCCTTAAATCCGTCCAAAGGTTGTCTTAAAAAGAACGCATCTAGCGATAAGACAGCCCACTTTTGTCTTTTTGTCACCCTATTTATAAGTCATAAACTGTAATTCTTGTAATATGTATGATGTACAAAATAAAAAATATTCTGTCTATCTATTTACCTATTTTTTATTTGTCTCGCCAACAGGAGTAGGTCCCGAACTCCGGAGCGTATAGACAAAGGCATATTGGAGTCTCCTAGGCTGGAAGCTATCACTGAGTCACCAACGAAGTCGACTAACACGGAGTCGTCTTCTTCACCCTCATCGCAGTCAGCACGACGTGGTTTGAGGTAAAAAAGTAAAATAATTATTTTGTTATCAGTACCAAGTTGCATATGAAGTGAGACATGGATTATTTGGCGCTCGAATGACGTTGACAGTAGGATACTGTTTTCGCTGTAGCATGGTGCGGGTGACATTAGATGAAAATACATGTTTAGTGATGGGATGTACTGCTATGATAGGTAGTCTTTTACGACCATGATATTCAGGGTAAAGCCCATATTTAGTCATGATCGTAAATCGCGGTAATCGTTCCAGATTGGTGAGGAACGGTTCATATAAATAATGTCTCCCGCACCATACTACAGTGAAACTGGTCGTGGGTCTCTCCTGGCGGGGACTGATCGCCGGAGGTGTCGTGAAGAAAGCCGCAGGGCCCCTGCGGTAACACACACCGCGCCCACACTCCCAGGTGCGAGGTGCAGCTCGCAGCACCAGGGGGACCTCCCAAGGCCGGCTCCGTCATTTTACGTGCCAGGAGAAGCCACCGTGGGAAAGGGGGTTCCCCCCGGTACCGACTACGTCTCGTATACCTACTACAACTAAAAAAGTTTTTTTTTAAACATTAGTGAAATTTATTGAAGAAACGATATGAGCTATAGTTTTCGTCAAATTTTATGGCGTATCGGAAGTTAGCTGCGAGGGACATTTTGCACATTATAAAGTCAAGACGATGTGTTCTCTACTACCAAAATTGTATTCTGCGCAACTTTTTTTTGCGGGGGGTAAATCATCATCGTCGTTCGAAAGAGATACCGCAGTACCAAACAATAAACGACAAAAAAAAAATAGTTTTAACCAGAACAATTTTTTTTTTTGCTGATGGGAAATCATCAAATCACTTCCAGTGTGGGGGGAGTGTCAGACTTGTACTGACTAAAACCCACCCATGTTCCTTCTATTGCCCTTTACGTTCCGAGGCCGCGGTATCTCTTTCTGCGAACCCTTCCCCCCGTGCGGCGGTGTCCTAGGCGTCCCTCTGCTTTGCTGACACCTCTTTGAGGCGCGCGTGAAACACTAACGCGCCATCGACACAGCCTGTCGTCAATAGACGGATGGACGGTGAGCTACCCATTGCTCACCGTCCACTGGCCCGCCTACGATGGCCGGGAGTCGCGCGTCGCCCGACGCCCACCAGTACAAATCTGACTCCATTTCGGTCCGCCCAGAGCGGGAGGAACATTCATTGATTCATTTGATGATTGACCAACCGAAAAAACTAACTAGAGCTCTTCGCACGAGAAAAACGTACTGTAATATTGGATATACTATACATAATTTATATTTGTTTTCCTAGGAGCCGTTCGCGTACGCCAGAAATTGAGGTTGTTCAAGAACTGGTTTTGAAACAAACCCCACGCAGTCTTAGGTATGGTTTATAAACAAGTATAAAAATAAAACAGTCAGTATCGACAATTTGCGAAATTGAATTATCAAAATTCAATTAGCATAATTTCAAAATTAATGATATAACCATGATCTTGTAAAAATATTATGATTTATGATAAATGATGTTTATTTTGCAAGTAGGTTTTCACAAACACTTTTACACGTCATTTTTTTTAAACTAGATGAGGCCGGTGTTTCATACCCGACTACTCTGAGAAGAAACAGCCGAAACAAACTCAGAGGTCATAGTCTCTTTTAAGGTCCAGACAAAATAATCTTGGTCAACTTACATGAGGACCATGCAGATAGTGTCTGAAATGGTCTTTTTAAGAAAGCACCACACAGATTGAGTGGACCTGTCCAGTCAGTGCAAGCATTTGTCAGTTATCGTGTAGCTCAACTCATAACCCAAGGAGCTCAACGACACGACGAACAATACCAAAAAAAGGACATTTGTGTAGGTCGCTTATAGTACTCAAACTGCCAGACTATCGTCAAAAAACAAAGTAAATAAAAGAATTAATCCACATGGTCTTCACATTCACAATAAACAAATAAAAATAAAAAAAAATACAAAATTAAATTAATGAGATCATAATGAAATCATAAAATGTCATAAATTAAAATAATAAGGAAAATAAAATGTCACAAATAATAATAATAAAAAGAAATGTAAAAATAAAAAAATAAACAAAGTAATGTCAAATTGTATAAAATAAAGGAATAAACAATAAATAGGTGAAACAAAGGAAAATCTTGACACTCACAGAGCAAATTAAATTGGAGCAGCTTAATCCCAAGCCTTTTTATCTTCAAGGTAATGATTCATATTATAGTAAGCTTTCAGACATAGCTTACGTTTTATAAAAGATTTAAATTTATTGAGGCTTAGTGTTTGAATATCGCTTGGTAGTTTATTATAATAACGTATACATTGGCATGTGAACGTACCTCCTATTTTTTTGAGCCTCGTTGCAGGAACAACAAATTTGTGTTTGTTCCTTGTATTTATGTCGTGGATATCACTGTATTTTTAAACAATTTTATATTTTTATGCGCGTACAAAAGGTTTTTGTAAATAAACTGAGAGGGCACAGTTAGTATGTTAATCTCTTTAAATTTTTCTCTGAGGGAGTGTCTAGGACTTAATTTATACATTGAACGAATTGCCCTCTTTTGCAAAATAAAAATTGACTGAATATCGGCGGCATGGCCCCACAAGAGAATACCATACGACATCACACTGTGGAAATAACTAAAATAAACTAAACGGGCTGTCCCCAAATCAGTCAAATCACGAATTTTTTTAACGGCGTATGCTGCAGAGCTAAGCTTTTTTGACAACTTATCTATATGAGGGCCCCACTGAAGCTTAGCATCCAAAGTTAAGCCTAAGAACACTGTGTTATCTTCCGGTTTTAACTCTTCATCCTTGATTAGTACACTAGTTTCCACTTGTCTAACATGAGGTAACGTAAACTTAATGTATTTGGTCTTTTTCTCATTTAGAAGTAAATTATTAACGTTAAACCAATTAACGACCTTTGCCAGAGCGCTATTAACATCGTCACTAGCTAGCTGCTGACGTTTTAGTTTAAATAAAAGAGAAGTGTCGTCTGCAAACAACACTACATCATGATTATCCTTTATGAGGTAAGGCAAGTCATTAATATAAATAAGTGTTGGGAGAAACGCAGACATGCGCAACGCCTAATCAAATAAAATAGCAATACGCACATACGAGTATTTACACGTTAAATTGTATAGGTACCTTCTTCCACTGTTGACAATTGTCATAGTTGCATGTCATTGTTAATTCAGTTCTAAATAAATAGTTTTCTCCGGTTTAAAGAGTCTTAATCTTTTGTTATTTCATCAGGTTATGGGCCTCTCCCTGTCTTTATTGTAGTACAATGAAAGTTTAAAGTAAATTAGTTGATTTTGATCAGAAATACGTATAACCTAAAAATTGTTCACGCGGTCGCCGAAGTTTTTTTATATTTCAGCTATAAATTCTTGACAAAATGTCATCAAACGGATCTTTGATACAAATTGAAAAACTTACTGGCCGAGATAATTGGACAAGCTGGAGTTTCGCAGTGCAAGCATACCTGGAACTCGATGATTTATGGGAATGTGTCCAAGGAACAAATACGGATCCAAAGAAAGAAAAAAAGGCAAAATCAAAACTAATATTATTAGTCGATCCAATAAATTTCATACATATACAGGATGCGACGACGTCAAAACAGATTTGGGAGAATTTATCAAAAGCATTTCAAGACTCTGGTCTACTGAGAAAAGTTGGTTTATTGCGAGACTTGATTAACACTAATTTAGAAACATGCACCAGTGTAGAAGATTATGTCAACAAAATCATGAGCTCAGCTCATAAGCTCAGAAATATCAGATTCAGTGTTGACGATGAATGGCTCGGGACCTTGATGCTGGCAGGTTTACCCGATGAATACAAACCTATGATTATGGGTATTGAGAGCTCAGGAGTAAAAATAAGTGCAGATCTGATTAAAACGAAACTTTTGCAAGAAATAAAAGCTACACCAAGTAATTCAGCTCTGTACACAAGTAATAAAAATACTCAAGCTAAATACAAAAACACTCAGCATCAGTCAAAGTCAAAAGGTCCAAGATGTTTTAATTGTAACAAATATGGACACCTTGGTAAAAAACTGTTGGTTTCTGAAAAATAAATCACAGAGTAAAGAAAATAATAAAGGTTTTGTGGCAGCTTTCTCGGCCATGCAACTGAATGATTGTATAAACTGGTATGTAGATTCAGGTGCTTCGATGCATATGACAATGCATAAAGATCTATTGGAAAATGAAACAATACCACCGATATCCACAATCAAAATTGCAGACAATAAAACATTACATGTTGAAAGCTGTGGTGATGTGATACTGCACATACCTAATAAAGATGGCAGCAGCAGTGAAATATTAGTAAAGAATGTTTTATATGTGCCAAAGTTGTCTACAAATTTATTATCAGTTAGTAAAATAATAAAATCTGGTTGTAAAGTGGAATTTGATAAAACTGGCTGCTCAGTATATAATTCTAATTATCAAAAAGTAGCCACAGGAAATCTAATAAATGATACATATAGACTGAACATAAACTACAGTAAAATATTCGCCATGTCAGCAAAAGCAGAGTCAAGTACACATCTATGGCATCAACGTTTGGGCCATCTAAATTATAATGATGTTCACAAGTTACCTAACTGCACGACTGGTGTACAACTATCATCACAGAAAGAAAAGTATGTATGTATAAGCTGCTTAGAGGGTAAGCAAACAAGGCAATCATTTCCAAGCAATGGCTCCAGGGCAAATGGGTTGCTAGAGCTAGTCCACACAGATGTATGTGGCCCGATACAAGTTGCTTCGATTGGCGGTGCCAGGTATTTTACAACTTTTATTGATGATTTTTCAAGAAAAGTCTATGTATACATAATTAAAAGCAAAACAGAAGTGTTTGAAAAATTTGTTGAATACAAAAACCGTGTAGAAAATGAGTTAAATAAAAAGATTAAAATTTTACGCAGCGATAATGGTTTGGAGTATACCAATAAAAACTTTGCTAGTTACTTAAAGAAAAATGGAATATTACATCAGACTTCCAATCCATACACGCCTCAACAGAATGGTCTGAGCGAAAGAATGAACCGGACATTGGTTGAACGAGCAAAATGCATGATGCTTAATGCTGATTTATCGAAGAATTATTGGGCTGAAGCTATAACAACGGCTGCATATATAATCAACCGCTCGCCCACACATGCTTTATCAGATATTACACCTCATGAAGTATGGTCCGGACAAAAGCCAGACTTAAGCAATATGAGAATATTTGGCTGTCCTGCTATGGTGCATATACCCAAAGAAAAGCGCCAAAAATTAGATGTGAAATCTCGTCAGCTAATCTTTGTTGGGTACAGTGAATGCACAAAAGGCTACCGTTTTATAGACCCGAAAACTAATAAAGCAGTGATCAGTCGGGATGTACATTTTCTGGAAGAAAACATTAAAAGTAAAATAGTAGAATCAACTTCTTTTTCAGCACCTGAAACAAAAATAAATAATGTTAATCAAGAAGTACACGAAACACAACAATTAAAAGATAAAAATAATAATGAAAAGAATAATAAAGAACAAAGATTAACACAAATATACTTACCTTTGAATGAACAAACATCTGAATTAATTACTCAAGATGATGAAAATACAGATGAGGAACGGCAGTCTGAGGAACGGCAGTCTTCTTCAAATTATCTTAGTAATAGTATCACAGATACTTCAAGTAATACAGATTATGAAGATCCACTAGATGAGACGTACTTACCAAGTCAGAGTGTTGACATATCGCCTGCAAATGAAACAGGTATTAAAACCCGTAGGCAAAAAAAGTTGCAAACAAATAATGAAAATTCATCTTTATACATGTGCATGAATGGTGAGTCGGCATCAAGCCTTCTTAATAGTGATCCCCAGAGTATGGAAGAAGCTCTTCAGAGTGGAGAATCTGAGGAGTGGAAGCAGGCAATGAGGGAGGAATATGAGTCCCTCATTTACAATAATACTTGGTCTTTAGTAGATTTACCTGGTGGGAAGAAAGCTATTCCATGCAAATGGGTTTTCAAACGAAAATTAGATCATACTGGAGAAATCAATCGTTATAAGGCTAGACTTGTAATTAAGGGCTACAAGCAGAAAAAAGGAATAGATTACAATGAGATATACGCACCTGTTGTACGTTACACGTCTATTCGATATCTCATAGGTATAGCTTCAAAATACAATCTAGAAATTCATCAAATGGATGCCATTACAGCATTCCTGCAAGGAAATGTTGATGAAGATATTTACATGTGTCAACCACCCATTTTTGATCGAGGAGAGAAAGTATGCCATTTAAATAAAGCTATATATGGTCTCAAGCAAGCCAGTAGACAGTGGAACAAAAAGCTAAACTCAGTTTTGTTAGAAATTGGCATGAAACGATCAAAACTTGATCCTTGCGTTTATTTTCGTATATTGAGCAAAAATGATATTTTATTTATCTCTGTTTATGTCGACGATCTACTTTTATTTTATAATCGTTCTGAAACTGGCGAAGAAATAAAAAGAAAACTCAAAGATAACTTTAATATGAAAGACATTGGAAAAGCAAAACAATGTATTGGATTCAGAATAACACATGAAGATCAAAATAAAATATCACTGGATCAATCAATGTATGTATATTAAAAAGATACTTACTCGTTTTGGTATGGACGATTGCAAGCCAGTCTGGACTCCATGTGATCCAAACATTCAATTAAAGAGAGCCGGAAGTGAGGAAGAAATATTGAGAAATATACCTTATCAAGAAGCTATTGGGTGCTTATTATATTTGTCACAAGGGACAAGACCCGACATAACATATATTGTAAATTCATTAAGTCGGTACAATGGTCAACCCACTGCAGAGCATTGGACTACACATCCCACTGCAGAGCATTGGACTACACTGAAGAGAGTCTTAAGATATTTAAAAGCAACTGTTGATTATAAATTGACTTATGATGGAAACTCAGAAGGCAACGTTACAGGCTATTGTGATGCTGATTGGGCCAGTCATTCTGAAGACCGTAGATCCTGCACTGGATACATCTTTATTCTTCAGGGTGCTGCAATAAGTTGGTGCTCTAAAAAACAACTAACTATAGCCCTGTCAAGTACAGAGGCTGAATACATGTCTCTGGCCACTGCTGTGCAAGAAGCGATTTGGCTGAAACAATTAGATGAAGAGTTTTGGCCTGAATCATCAGCTATTCCTATTGTTGTTTACTGTGATAATCAAAGTGCCATTCGCATTTCAGGAAATGAAAGTTATCATCAACGCAGCAAACACATCGATGTTCGCTATCACTTTATCAGAGAGAGGATTGCTGCCAAACAAGTCCTAGTAAAATACCAAAGTAGTCAAGATATGACTGCGGACATTTTGACCAAAGGACTGCATAGACCAAAACATGAAGCTTTCAGCAGAGCGATGGGTCTGCGTTCAGGAGAGAATGTTGGGAGAAACGCAGACATGCGCAACGCCTAATCAAATAAAATAGCAATACGCACATACGAGTATTTACACGTTAAATTGTATAGGTACCTTCTTCTACTGTTGACAATTGTCATAGTTGCATGTCATTGTTAATTCAGTTCTAAATAAATAGTTTTCTCCGGTTTAAAGAGTCTTAATCTTTTGTTATTTCATCAATAAGAAACAAAAAAGGGCCAAGAATGGAGCCTTGAGGTACTCCCATGCTTACTACAGATCCGGGAGATCTTTTCCCGTTAACATCAACTCTCTGAATCCTACCACTCAAATATGACGTAAGAAGATTCAGAGAGGCGTTCCGGATTCCGTAGTGGTGTAGTTTTCTGATTAATGTTTTATGGAGAACGCAATCGAAAGCCTTGGACAAATCGCAAAAAATCCCCAAAGCATCGCATTTATCTTCCCAGGCATTATAAATGTGTCCTAGAAGTTCAACACCGGCATCAGTAGTTGAACGACCCTTTGTAAAACCGAACTGTTTATGATGCAACAACTTATGTTTATTGAAAAATCGTTGCAATTGATCTAAAATTATTTTTTCAAAAATTTTACTAAATGTTGGTAGCACTGAAATTGGTCTATAGTTAGTAGGGTCTGATTTACTACCCGATTTAAACAATGGTATTATTTTACTATTTTTCATTAGATCAGGAAACTCACCACGGTCAATACAATCATTAAATTAAATTAAATTAATTAAATATATTATAAAAGCGAAAGTGAGTTTGTTTGTTTGTTTGTTTGTTTGTTTGTTTGTTACCTCTTCACGCTTTAATGGCTACACCGATTTTGATGAATTTTGGTACAGAGATAGTTGGGAACCAGGAGACGGACATAGGCTAATTTTTTTTTGAAAAAAGTGGGATGTGAGGGAGAAAGAGGGAAGAAAAGGGAAAACTTAGCGTTGCTATTACAAATCAATAAGGCGCAAGGGGAACTGTGTTACCCCGAATTTAACGCGAGCGAAGCCGCGGGCAAAAGCTAGTCATTAAATATAACAGCTAATGAAGGAGCTACAATGGTTATAATGGACTTAGCAACGTCCACAGAATGACCCCATAGATCAGCGGTCTTCTTAACATTTAACATATGAAATGTTTTAATTACATCATTACAGTTAACATATTGAAAATTAAATTCGGAATCATTAAATGGAACGTTTTTCTTTAGTAAAGCATCTGCAGCAGCAGGCGACGAGTTTAGCGATTTAGTAGTCGATACAGGAATATCCGCAAAGAAGTTTTCAAAAGCTGTAGCAACTTGAGTATCTGATTTTATGATATTATCGCCGATAGCAAGGCTGTAGTCACTATTTCTCTTGCAAGACCTTCCTGCTTCGCTATTAATAATGTTCCAAGTCGTTTTAATTACGTTACTACTATTTTAAATTTTTGAACTCAAATAATGTGACTTAGCTATAGCACATACTTTTTTAAAAACTTTAGAATAATTCTTAACATACAAATTAAATTCTACAGTATTAATACAAATTCGCTCTTCATAGAGCTCATAAAGCCGTTTTCTACTTTTATGAATACCAATGGTGGCCCAGTCATTGAAAGAAGCGTTATTATTAACCGAGATAGTCTTAGGAACAAACGTGGTATTAAACTGTGTGCAATACATACTAAAAAAATTGTTATATTGTTGATTGGGGTCATCACTAGTTAACAAAAGTGGTAATTTAGTTGAGAGTTTAATTTTAAAAGTTTCTAGGCGACTTTTAGTTTTTGGGTTGACAATGATATCCATTTTAACTACTTTTTTCTTTACATTTGGAATTGTGATCAGTTGCCCACAATGATCTGAATCTAATAAGTTAATAATTACTTTGTGGGTTGGTATAACATCTGTATAAATATTATCTAGGCAAGTGGCACTAGTCTGGGTTATTCTAGTGGGCTCCAAAAATTTGTTTTCAAGGTTGTATGACTGAAACAGGTTTGTAATTTTAGTACTTAACACTGATTTTTCTAGCAAATTAATATTAAAATCACCACAAGTGATTATAGATTTCTTTGAGCTACAGATTTTATGCAACACTTCATCCATTACCTTTTCAAAACAATCATACAAACCTGAAGGGGGCCTATACACACTTAAGATGATAAACTGCTCCAATTCTATACAGGCTATTTCAATTGTTCTCTCAACAGACAGGTTTACAATATCCTTGCGTTCTTTAAATTTGAGCTGATTATTTACTAAGATTAATGCGCCGCCATGTATAGCATTTACTCTACTGAATGAACTACCAACCTGGTGATTACTAAAATTAAAAATTAATTGATGACTTTTGAGCCAATGCTCTGTGATACAAAGAATATCTATGTTGTTACAGTTCAGGAAAAGCCCTACTTCTAATTCTTTGTTCAAAAATCCTTGAATATTTTGATGCACCAGGTTGATACAATCAAAATTCCCAATTCTTTCACCTGATTTACTATCTGGCTTCCTTACATTATTGCAAGAGGTTGCCTCTATTGTCTCAATCTCTAATTTAAATGATGATCGGATTCATTAATTGTAAGCAAACTATTGGCTGAGTAACTTGACTGAGTATTGCAATGTTCAATAGAGGCAACTCGCTTAGCCAAATTCTTGGCTGTAATAGTAAAAAAATATGATAGCGACACAGCTACTTGTCTTCTACAATAGTTATTTATGATAGTGTTGCCCATTCTTCTCCATAGAGATCAACGCTTTGGCATGGGTAACCACAGTATATTACAAATTATTCTGCCTTGTGACTGGGACTGTAGCTTAATTATTTTATTTCTTGATATTCAAAAGCCTGTAAAATTTCTTGTCTAACCATTATTTGTTGTTTCAGAAGCCGATCCAAAACCCCAGAAAAACTGATGTCTCCACGCGTAGAATCCTCAGCGCGAGCCAAGAAATCCTTATCTCGCAAAGCTTTCGAAAACATCTTAATCGCCAAAGCCAGACAGGCTGACCAAGTAGAAACGGAATCTTTGGAAGACAAACCTGAAGTAGCGATCGAATGCACTCCAATGAAATCTTTTAAACAAGTTCCCAGTTTAATGGACGTCACCCTATCTCCTATAGTCAACAAATCAGTATTACAAAGTTCTACAGACACCACCATTTCAGAATCAGCAGAAAAAGGACCTAAATTGGATAAAAGTACGGTTGAATTAGACTTGAAACCTCTCCCAGCATTCACGACATTACAGGAAACTTGTGTTGAGAAATCAGTTCTACATAGTTATGCAAGCAGTCTAGGTGATACCTCAGTCAGTATTTGTGAAGAAAAAGTTGTTGTTATAGAGAAAAGTGAATCGGTCTTGAAACCTCTTCCTGCATTCACTTTGAACGAAACTGAGTTTGATAAATCAGTGTTACACAGCTACCAAAGCAGTGTAGCTGATGAATCAAGTGTACAGGAAGACAAAAATGTCACGGAAACAGACAAGAATGTATCAAAACCTTTTGCAGCCTTCGTACAAATGATACAGACTGATTTTGAGAAATCTGTCCTCCGTAGTGCTCAAAGCAGCATTGGTGATGCTTCTCAATTCAAAGACGATTCTAAACAAGAACCGTCAAGTCTCATGACGAATGATAGTGATGTAGAAATGGAAGAAAATGTATCTAAAAAAGAAACTGCAGAACAGAAATTTAAGGAGAAAATAGGAGAGATTGAAAGGGAGATAGATGAGATTCAGGGTATGTCTGATGATGAGCAGGATAATAGTAGTATTTCTGCGAGTGACGGAGAGGAAGAGGGCGAAGAAGAGGAGGAGGAAGATAGTTCTCAAAATAGTGAGGTAAGTGAGGCATTTTCTTTTTCACAATTCGCAATGGAACAGGGTGGGTTTTAGTCAGTAAAAGTCCGAAACTCCCGGGGGACGTTATTTGATAATTTTCCATTCGCAAAAAAATTAGATTACCTACCGGTAGGTAATCTTTTTTTAAAGGCCCCATCCGTAATGTTGAACTAGATTTTTATGTATCTGTATGTAAATTATGTCGTGAGAGTCGGCCATTGTAGTTCGTTCGTTCTGTCTTTATGGTTGGGCGACTTTGCTGCTATGGTTTGTGGTCGTTTTAAGAAATGTATACCACAAAGCCCGGCCATTCACTGCCTGCCGGGGTTGTGGGTTTTTCTAAAGAGATACCGGGACCACGTAACGCAAAGGGCAAAAGAAGGAACATGAAAGGGAGTCTGTAAAAGTTTGACACTTTCCCCCACTGCGCCCAGAACGAGGGAAGTTATTTGATGATTTACCAACTTTACCTTCTCTTTCTGTGCTGATTCCTAATCGCAGTCTACTCATTCTAGAAAATACAATGGTGCCTTATAAATTCTTGTAACTAATTGTTTTACTAACAGATTCCTCAATCTGGAAAAAGAAAACGTTTCACGAGAACCATCTGTGCTGGTAAAATATGTCTCAAAATTGGCTCGGTAATTTACTAGATACACGTTATTTATCATGAACTTTAGTTAGATTGTCACCTATTACATGGGACTTAAACTTAACTGGGAAAACGTGGATGTATTTTAGAAACGTGGGTGTATCTTAGAAGCGTGGGTGTATCTTAGAAGCGTGGGTGTATCTTAGAAACGTGGGTGTATCTTAGTAATGTAGGTGTATTATTCATTGAAACCAAAATAGAAGTATATCACTGTTAATAATATAATTGTTTCTCAAATTATTATTAAATATATATATAAAGATTGAAATTAAGTCCCATTTTATTCCGGCGATATCTAGACACAAAAGCCTGCTCATAATATCCATTAATGTAGATACCAAAATATTAATTACAGTCAAGTTCATCAGAAGAAGAAGCTGGGGAAGACAAAGAAGAAGTTATATCGATTGCGGACTCAGACGATTCAAACGACAAACTACAAATAGACGAACAGGATAAACACAGCAACGAATCAGAAGAACAGAACATTGTCATTGTAGAACTAGATGAAGAAAAACAACCCGAAATTCAAGATAAAGCTACTAAAATAAAAGATAAAATTGATAGTCAAAATGTAACTCAGATTGAAAGTTCCAATGATCCACTGAATCAAGGCAACTTCTCGTTAATGACTGATGATAATTCCTTGGCTGAATCTGATAAGTCTGATCTAAATTTGAATTATTCGGGTGAGAGCGATAAGGTTAATACTAGCGGTGAAACGCCGGTTGAGCAAATGGAAACAGGTATTTATACAATATGACTACTAACATTAGTAAGTTAAAACATCATGAAGTTACTCCACATCTCTCTCTTTCAGTAACGTTCCCTATCCAATCCTTTTCTTCTCTTGAACTGATCTTTCAAACATATATTTGAAATAACTACAATGCGGCCGTTGACTAAAAATAAAATCATCAAAGTATTTAGTAATATTCTGTCTTTCTGCAGAGTTCCACTAGCTAATTTAATTACAACTTGTATTTTTCTACAGTACCCGAATCAGCTTCAGTTCAAATTGAAATCTCAGCGCCAGAAGACAATGTAGATGGTCCTAGACATATTGATACAGTTCCTACAGAAATCGATACGAAAGCAACAGAGCCTGAACAAAAACCCAAAAGCGAAGGAGCTAAAGATGATAATATCAAACCAACTGAATCAGTGGTAGAGGTAGAGAAAGTGCCAGAGGTTGTCGAAAAAGAGTCCGAAGTCAGTAAAGAAGTTCCAATGGTTGTTGAAGAAGCGCCGAAAATTGTTGAAAAACAACTTGAGGTTGTAGAAAAAGAAGTAAAAGTAAGTGAAAAAACAGAAAAGTTAACACAGGTTGTAGAAACAGAACCCAAACCAGTAGATAAACTACCAAAGAATTCAGAAAAGGTCTCAGAGCTCATTGAAGAAGCCCCGATGGTTACTGAGGAAACAGCAAAGCCTACTGAAAAAGTTACCGAAGTAACAGAAAAAGTTACTGAAGTCCCTGAAAAGGTTCCACAGATAGAAAAGACGGAAGAAACAACCGAAAAAGAGACTGAGAAACCAATTCGCTCAAGAAAACGAGCAAAATCAACATCCTCAAACAAATCAGAGAAAGAGATCGAAATTCGTACACCAATAACAAGAAAACGAACTCAATCGACAGCTTCAAACAAATCCATAGACACAGAACAACAAAAAACCCCCGAAAAAGCTGAACCAACAACACCATCTAGAAGGCGAGCAAAAACCCCAACCAGTGCCGAAGTCAGAAAGATCATAACCAGACGGGTATCCCGAGAAATGTCAGGGAAACTAGACGAATCGAACGTTCTAGATGAATCCGCAAACATAAGCACACCTAAACGTAGATCAACGCGTTCTCGAAGCAAGAACTTTGATGATAATGAAAGTGTGGCTTCAGAAAGTTCTTTCGTGAGTAAGGGTAGCGAGGACGCGGGGGATAGGGCCGTGAGGAAGGGACGTAAGGCTGCGGTAGTGGCCAAGCCTGAACTGTCTGTGATACCCGAGGTTACTGCTGAGGATAGCTCGAAGATGGATGTTGCGAATGTTATCAGTGATTATTCTAGTTCTAGAAGGTAAGATTCAATTTTTTTTTAATTCTTATATCCCTAAACAGCGTTTTGAAATCATCTAGAATACATTAAATTTATTTATTTAAAGTACATGTACAATAGTTGTTGATAGGCATACTTAATGCTATAAGGCATTCTCTTCCAGTCAACTTTTGGGTTGAAAACGACAACATTGTGGGAGGGTTGAAAAATTATATTAAAAGAACCTAGACATTCACATATCCTACTAATTTCCATGCGGGGGTATATCAGATATAAACAATAATTGCATGGGATGTCAATGAAACACAAATGCTACCTACCTATTCCATAACTGACGTAGACTGCTTGCCTGGTGCTGTTCCGCCGAAAAAACCAAGGTTATGTGATTGCAAACTCAAATATGTATAATACAGTATGATTTAATACTGAAAAAGTACATACTAGACCAGATCTATCCGCCACGCATTTTCCAGCAATCAAAACCTTTCTTAATGTATTTGTGTGCTTTATTTTTTCTCTTTACGCGTCCCGCGTTAGTTAATAAAATGTAATGTTTTGTGGTCCATA
Source organism: Ochropleura plecta (assembly GCA_905475445.1). Classification (NCBI taxonomy): domain Eukaryota; kingdom Metazoa; phylum Arthropoda; class Insecta; order Lepidoptera; family Noctuidae; genus Ochropleura; species Ochropleura plecta. The sequence continues at coordinate 14,758,262 of FR997739.1, forward strand.
AACTTGTGAAATAGAATCTCTGAACATAATTATTTTCCTGCCCTTGTCCCATTCTATTTGGGGTCGACGCAACACGTTTTCTTCTTCCATTCTCCACTGTCATACGTCTCGGCATCATTTACTCATTTCTCCTTCATGTCATTCCTTATACAATTCTTTGGCCACCTCTTCCTCTCCATCCATCACTCTCTGAAGTATGTACAATATTTCTAAAACTACCTCCACAGACTGACCCGTCATCAGAAAGCCACGCTGGAATCCTGGCTGGAGCCCGCGGCCTCGCCTCGACGCCGCGCCAGCACAGCTTCCCGCGCATCTTATGCATCCGTCACATCAGAGGTAGATGATGACGACGCATCTTCCACCCACTCGGCCGCCTTTGACGTGCAGCCCATTGATAGGATCAGTCTGCTGAATAAGACTGATTTTGAAGGTATTGTATTTAGGTCCAGAAGTTGTTTTTTTTTACAAATTGGACCTACTGGTGCAAACTGGAACCAATCCGCATATCACATATCCACATGCCAAAATCGAGATAAGAATACAGAAAGCTTCAAATTTGCACCTACTGTCGACCTGGTAAAGATGAAAATTTGTCAGATCATTATAGAAGGTGCATTTTTCGTCGTATTTAGCATAATTTGTGTGGAGTATTTCCTGTTTGCATAAGTAGGTCTAATTTTGGTGGCACTTAATTTGGGTGCACATATTGGTTTTCTTAATTTAAACAGGTTGTATTTTACTGACCCGTTTTGTTTTCACTTTGTTCCGACTTTTTTAGTGAAAATGTGATCCGTGTAAAGCACATTTGCATTCTAGAGAAAGTAATGCCAAGTTGTATGTAAATAGAAGACCCTACTTTCATAGCACGTTGTTTTCTAGTTAATCTTAGTATCTGCATAAAGCCCGTCCCCTCATCTTATTCTGAATTGCATATTTTTAGCGCGTATAAGCTCGTTTTCGCCTTTCTTTTGTTTTACTCGTGGTTCGCACAAGGCAGAAACACGTCGGTATAAACGTACGGGTTTGCAAGTTTTGAAGTGCAATATGTGGCGACCGGTAAATCAATGCGAACTTATACGCGCTACAATATACGCTAGTCTGAAACCGCTCTAACCTGCACATAATATGCATAATATATGAATTACCATCAACAAAAAAAAACTGACCTGCAAATTGCAAAGTAACGAAATAATTTCGCGGGCTTTCCTGGCGCAGTCCCCTTCATAGGAACAAGCAAGGGACAAATAACATTAGTATACATAGTAATCCTTACTAAACTAACGGTTCTACTAGTCGCCTCTTTTTCATAAACTATACGTACGAGCAAGAGGTAAATAACAACAAAAAATGTGAATTATACCTTCACACAAAACCCAGAATATTGGTTTCCAAACCCCTTTTTATTTCAACCTATGCATGATTTTCCCTTTATAACCAGCATTGTCCTAACGCTTGCATAGGGGCACCGGACCTTGATGAGCTTCAGTCCAACTTTTCACCAGAATCCCTCGCCTCGGACGCCAGCAAACAAAGATGTGAGTACGCTTTCTAAAGGCTTAAATTAATTTGCCATAATTTTTATGACATTTGAAACGGGATTTTTACCAAATTTATATTGATTTCCCGATATTTCGATGATGTTGCAAGCGCCATGATCACGGATAAACTGAAATTATTGTGGGAAGGTTTATATGCAGAAAAAAAGTGTATACGGCTCTTTCTGATATGGTTTTTTGCGCTCGATAGCGCTACCACTGTCATTCGTAACTCGATTCTGTTCTCGACAAACGTTACTCACTGAGTCCGGTCGCAAATTTTTAAAAGAAGGTAAATTTCCCGTTTCAAATGTTATTAATTATTTTAATGAGGTCTTGTTAGTAGTTTGCACTGTAGTAACGAAGATGATGTGGATGACTAACTAATTCTAGAATTATGTATTAGTTTTAAGACATCAGAATTACGTATGCGCATCCTTTACAACCTTTTTTCTACATTATCTACATTAGAAAAATTGTTTTGAGGTTATCTTATGTATTACGTTTGTATGGACGTATTGAAAAGCGTAGTTTATTTACAAAGATATGCTAGGTTCGGTAAAGTAAAAAGAAGAGATTCTTTAGCCAAAATTGTTACGAAAACGTTGATTTTATATAAAAAAAAACAGCAACACATTTTAAGGGGCTTCCTACAAAAGAAATTTAAAAATATTTAAACGTATATTTTCACTCATTTCGTAGGAAGCCCATGCAGCACACCGACAATTTGCCAGTCGTGTTAACTCCGCATGTAGCAAGCCTATTTAATTCCAAATTCTAGGCAGAACACTGTGGCGTTATCTTCTAATATATAAAATTTTGTGTCACAGTGTTAGTTACCATTCTCCTCCGAAACGGCTGGACCGATTTGAACGAAATTTTGTGTGTATATCGGGTAGGTCTGAGTATCGGCCAACATATATTTTTCATACCCTTCTGTAGAAAAGGAGCTGAGCAGCGGGTGAAACCGCTGGGCACAGCTAGTTTGAATTAAAAAATCTTTGCCATAATCTGTCTGACCTTTGTCTATATTGATCATCTTCAATTCTAACCACATGCAGTTGTAAATAAATGTGTTAATTAAACCAAATTACAGCCCGTCTTGGTAGAGCTGCGTCTGAAACGAAAACGATGCCACGAGCCGCCAAAATTAACAGGAGAATATCCGTCGACGTTGGTAAGTACAGACAGGTCTCAATAGCCTAAGATTTCCCAGTGCGATATTTTTCTATAGCTATCCGCTTCCGGTAACGGATCAAAGATTGGCCTTTACCAATCCTGCGTTTGCATTTTTGTTTAACCTATAGATTTTAAATGTTTGTAAACGCACCCACGATACAGGAGAAATTCCTAGAGTAAAGTAAGGTTTTTTTTAAAAAAAAAAAGAAAATAGTAATTTAAAACTGTATTGTCTAGTGGTAAAATATGGCTGAACCTGTCAATATGTTTTAATTCTTGTTATCATTTACTTACCTACCTAAAATAAATTTATCTTCAATCTATGTTTATACCAATAATAATAATATACCACTATCTATCTCCAAACTTCTACAGCCAGCAGCCCAGACCTCGGGTCGCCATTGGGTACGGACAGCCCAGCCCGCGGTCGACGCAAGTCCTTCAACCGTGCCTGTGAAGCACTACACACTCCTAAAGGCAGGCGGACTTCTACTGATCTTAGGGTACGTATCCACTCCACCCAGAGCGGGGGAAGTTACTTGATGATTTTCCATCCAAAAAAGTCACATAGTATTCTTTTACTATGTATAGGTTGGTTAAGTCGTTTTATAATTTGTTGTTGTTTGATTTTTGATGTCTTTTTGTATTTTCACTGAGTAAAACTAACGACTTATCAAAGATCTCAAAGTCAGTCGTTACCAGTTAGTTACCTCAATGTTGATTCGCGTATTCCTAGGGTTTCATACTTTATGCCTTTGTCAATTTGCGGTCCCCGCTCAAGAATGTCTAATCTAACGGTATCCATTCCATTCCATTTTGATTCATTACTAAATTGCAATATCTTCATTACAGAAGGGTGACGGCCAGAGTCCTGTGGAGTCCCCGGCGGCGTCGGAGGCGGAGGCGCCGGCCGGCAGCCCGGGCGCTGCCCCTAGCGCTGCCAAGGCCGCGCGCCGCACCAGACGCGCCGCCTCCACTGCGTCCAACTCTAGCCAAGCTAACTCCGAAACTGGCAAGAGGTGAGAGATATCAGGAAAAATATAAACACCGACACCCTTTCAGCACAGTATTACTATCATCATAAACAACTACTTTTTTTGTACATTTATATATTATATGTTATCATTTCATTCCAGTATTGTTTATATTATTCCTCACTCAAACCATCAATCGTTACTTTGGTCTTCCTCTCCCTCTCCATCCATTTCACGCTTTTAGTCATATGCGAGTTGTCCCTCCTTATCTATTAATCGCCTATTAATAACAAATTCTCTTGTCTTTGCTTTTAGGTCCAGGAAAGCAGCAGGAGATGAAATTAAGAAGAAATAATACAAGAACTAAGTTACTTTTTTATATTTATAGTTAAAGTTATAGGGTTTCAGTTTTGTTTTTGCATTTATAACATAATAAATCAAATACCATTAATATAGCATTTGACTTTCATTATACCCTGCTCCCATACTGTCTAAGTACTATTTTTTAAGTTTTTTTTATATATTTTTTAATAAATATTTAAAAATGTAAAGGTGAGAAAAAAAGCAAATAAAGAATAATAAAAGAGCTTACTATAAATCAATCTAAAATGTTAACTTATATTTCAACTCATCTTGATATTTCAAAATTATTCCTGTACTTATAATATTGTATAGGTATACCTTACTGACCACTATGTTGGTGCTGCAAATGTACCACATTCATTTTGATTTCTTCTACATACTGGGTGGGCTCTCATAACTATAACAAACATTAAGTTAGCTAAGGTATTGGCTGCAACTCTAATGTAATTTTTTTACTATAAACTATATTATCTTGTACTTGTACAAAAGGAAAAAACGGAACCCTTAGTTGTCCGTCAGTCTGTCTGTCAAAACTCCTGTATCTCAGGAACGCGTGGAAGTATGAAGTTGAAATTAATACCATATCCATATACAAAAATCAACATTCTTATTCCACGCAGTCAAAGGATATGGTCGTTAATGTCCCATATTGTATGGAAATCTCGGTGCGCAAGTCCGACTCGTACTTGGCCCTTTTTTTTTTACAGCTGTTTTGAATTTTTAGGGGGTCAGTAAAAGTTGCTCATTCCAAACTGTAGATCCTCGGTAAACTCCACGGACACTCCTTCAATAAAATCCTAAAAGTGCAGGCTTTAATTAAAACAATGAGTATTTAAAATATTCACTTTAATACACAATCAGTCGAGGTACCTTACTCATTTTTACATTATAACTTTATGCGTTTAACAAATAATTAATTAAAAATCTCATAGTTATGCTGAGGTCTGATTTTTCCAAAGACGGTTATCTTTTACTATTTATTACTGGCTCACTTGCCATATTATTTTCTGGTTTTAAGTTTCCCTAACTTGCTCTTGGCCATCAAGGTTGCGCCATATTTTGCGATTGCTTTTTGTGCAAATCACCAAGATCAAATGATTACTAGTCAAACATTTCAACCATTTACCAAAATCATAATGATTACTAGTCAAACATTTCAACCATTTACCAAAATCATAATGATTACTAGTCAAACATTTCAATGTCAATTCTTGGATAAAGATATCTGGCGTTGGAAGCATAGACCTCTAAATTTTAAACAACACAACAACAATACAAAGTTAGTATCAATTCTTGAAGTAAAAACGACTGATGACGGCGAATGACAGTGCTTAGCCGAGCGTTCAGAATTCAAACATTCGCTTTGTGTTAGTGAAAATGAACATATATCTCACATGGTAGAATATATTATAAACCTTAATCTGTCTCACACTTGAAATAATTGGCACGTAAAAGCTTTATCTGCATGTTTTAAAGTATTTCACAATCATTTTTAAATGCTCTTCAATACATTTATACCAGTTCCTAAATATTTTTAATAATCCTAAAAGCATTTTACACTTTTCGTAATTTTTCCAATAAATAAATTTTAAGTATCTGATTGAAAACATTACCTAAATATATGGCAAAAATCTCAAAAAAAAATGAATTTTGTCCAAAAAGTTCTTATAACGAAACCCTTAAGAACATAAAAAAGAGTTCTTATATAGAATACTGTCGTTAACAAATGTATTACCTAACAAAATAAATGCATCATCATTTTAATTTTAGTTCACACATAAAAACCAACTTTCACTTACAACTTTTTTACCTTTCATCTTTGACAAAACTTTTGAGCTGTCTACTTAAATGATGAAATACATTGGCATCCATTGGTAAAACCTTAGGTAACGCTACTTCGTTCATATCAACAGTCTTTGGAAGAATTTCTTCAGAATTCTTTACATTTCCATTGACTAGGGTACTACAAATCTGTTTGTCTTCCGATTTCAACGACACTTTGTCCGTACAGTCCACAACTTCCCGTTTCTGTCTTATTGGTACAGAATTGACAATTTGAGGTATAACATTAGCTACTGGTACTTTCACATTTTCTTGAACTTTAGGTGCCACATTCACTTTAATATCATCATCATTGGGTTTCTGAGCAGCTGGCTTTTTGTCTATCTTTATTTGATTATTACCTAGTTCATTAACAATAGGTAGAGGCACATTTTGAACAATTTTGTTTTCTTCACCTTGTTTATATGACTGAGGTTCATCTGGCGAATGAGAATGTTGTTTTATTGGGTCTAATGGTTTATTTATTATCTGTGGTGGGTTTTGTACGTTATTTGGTATTTGTGCGTTAGCTTGTGGTATTTCATTCACGACTGGTTTAACTTGATTAGGTTGTTGGTTTGCAATAGGTGCGATATTATTTTGTACAACAGCAGCGTTTTGGCTAGCTACGTTGTTATTGACAACATTTTGGATTACTCCGCCATTTAGATTGGCAACAATATTGTTAGCTTGTGGAACTACATTCGTTGGTATATTATTTGGGGCTTCGTCTTTTGTTCTCACTACAGGAGCGTTAGCCACTTGTGGTATTGGTGGCTGAGCATTCGGATTAGGTTGTACATTTTGTGTAGGATTTGTTTTTATGTTCTGATTAGGCTGAACATTTTGTGTAGGGTTGACTTGAATGTTCTGGGCAGGATTAATTTGTACATTCTGTGCGGGGTTAGCTTGGACATTCAGATTTGTTTGTACATTTTGTGCAGGATTTACTTGTACATTTTGGGCGGGAATCGCTTGTACATCCGCTTGAACAATTGGCACATTATTTTGAACAAGTGGTACAGCATTCTGCTGTTCAGGTTTGTTAATATCTTGAATAGCCTCTATAGTTTCTACAGCCTTTTTAGCTATCTCCTGAACTGCGTCATTAGTTAACTTTTCCAGGAGTACTTCGGCCTTCACATCATTTATAACTTGATCAGGTTTTTCAGACACACCGCCGATACTTTTAATCGCCATGTCAGCAATTTGTTTAATACTCTCTACAGCTATTTTCTTTGCCTCATTCCTTTCAACAGCCTCATTCTTATTTTGTTGCAGTTCTTTCTTAGTCTTTTTTATTTCGTCTAGGATTTCCTTTTGTTCTTTAATCAACTCTTTTTGTTCTTCACCATGTTGTTTGATTGTTTCAATAAGTTGTTGTTGCTTCATCATGTCTATTTTGTCTTCGTTGGGCTGCGGTTTCTCTTCTACAGTTTTTTGAGCTTCGCCGTTACTAATACCATTTGCTAGTTTCGCTTCTAACTTAGTTTTAAGATTTCTTGGGTGTATTTCTGAAACTTTGACAATGGGTTCTTTATTTTCAGATACGGGTAATAAGTCTTTTTCGTCACTTTTTATAACGTTCTTTGTTATAGTCAGTTTTTCATTGGAATTTGATTCTGGAGGCACAGGGTTGGGCGGTTGTACTTCGGAGTTTTTACTTTCTATGTTAAGTGGTAAGCTATCCGGAGGTTCCTTTTGTAAGTCCTCATTTATTTGCGGCTTCATGAAGACATCTGTACAAAGATATTAGTAATATAAGTTCCCTTGAAAAATCAATAATGCTGTATCGGCAAAATACTACAGAAACATTATACAAAAAGCACTACAGCGCCATCTATGACCCAAATGATAAAATTCGATTGTAAATTTAAACGGATTCTTACAATGTGAATGCATTTTAACTTGTCAATTTTTTTTAACCATCTGGCCAATAAAGGGTTATATTTAATCATAATTTCACATCATTTGTGTTACAACTGTGTGGTAGGTAAACATTCTTAGAGTAAAATGACTGTGACATACCGATAAGGTGAATCTACAACGTAAAAAAAAGGAGCAATGACATTTAAGAGGCATACAGCTAAGGTGATAACCAGTCTTTGTGCATGTTCCTAGGTTCTCAAATACTATACTTTTAGAGAAAAAGATATTACTTTTTTTTGCACGAACTCCGTGCTCCCTAAAATCAGCTGAGAGCTTTTTATTTCCAAGTTTGTTAAATTATGTAGGTATCTCTGCATCCAGTTAGTAGTAGGTAAGTTAATCCAGTAGGTAAGGACTTTTGCAAAAAGTATTTCATGTAACCAGCGCATTCGTACCTCATATGTTTAGTACGTAATTTCGTCGGCCATTAACCTGAACGCCTAGGGTCGTTACAGTGAAGTAAAATGAAAAAAAAAGTATGGAAAGTTGAATAATTCTTTCACCGTGTATTCTTTACATGATGTATGTGCCTACCTATAAGATTTAGTGCTCCTTTTTTACACGTTTTATAAAGATTGCGTTTCGAGAAACAAACGTTTTTTTTTTCTTTTTTTTAATGAACGTGTTGCCCCACACTAGGATTTTTTCCAGTATCGTGGGTGCGTTTACAAACATTAACATACACAAACATGCAGACCCGAAACAAATACCTGTAGGTCATACAAATACTTGTTCCGTGCGGGGATCGAACCCGCGACACGCAGCGCAGAAGTCGATTGCTCAGCTACTAAGCTAACCGAGCCGTCTTCATATACAATACATACCATCCTTTTCCCTATTCTCAAAGAAGTCCTCAACGATCTTGTCAATCCTCTCCTGTGTGTACTTGTCGTCGTAATGCTCAATGCTGCTCTCGGCTACCTGCAGGTTCGCGTACGTTCCTAGTACCATGATGACTAGGCCTAGTACTAAGACTCCCTGAGAACAATAATATAATTACATTGTTGGTGTGTGATATGCTAAATGAGCATTTAGAATAGAATATATTAATTCAAAGATCAAAGAAGCGGCCAAGTGCGAATCGGACACGCGTTTTCAAAGTTTTCCGTAGGATCCTCTTTTTTGGTGTGGGAAGTCATCAAATAACTTCCCCCGCTCTGGGCGGAGCGGTGGGGAGTGTCAGACTTGTACTGACTAAAAACCCACCCATGTTCCTTCTATTGCCCTTTACGTTCCGGCGCACGGTGGGCTGAAAATCGGCTTTCATAGACTTAGGGATTTCAATTTGCAAGTGCTTGTTTTTATGCCGGATATCGCTTCTATTAGTCATTATTATGTACAAAAATGACACCCGAGTTAATTCTGCTCAAAACCGAAGGAAATATAATTTTTTTACGAAAAATTTGTATGAAGCTAGTATGAAAAATCGAATTATCTCCTAAACGGCATGTTTAACCGTAATATCCTTAGAGATGGTCATAGTGCTAATTATTTATGATTTTTTGGTTGACGATTGGACAAAAATTTTAATGCCGTTTTTTTTTTTAAAAATCGTCAAAATATTTTTATTTGTTTTTACGTATGAAACGATTCCTTTTGGTGTTTATGTTGAAGAACACGGACTTTTAACTACACATAACATAAAATAGCATCACTCCTATATTTCCGAAGGAGTTGGCAGAGGTTTATAGTACACCCACACGTAGCCAACTATGTTTGAGCTAGATATTTATCAACACAAAATGAGTTTTAAAACTTTTCATACAACCAAATTACCAATTGTCTTCTAATGAGTCCAAAAAGAAGTGATTAAGTAACTACACTGATTAGGTCTTCTAATGAGTCTTAATAGGTGATTTAATGATTTTCAATATCTCACGACAATGGATTATATTTAACATTTCCTGATAAGTAAGCTAATTTGTTAATTAGCAGTGCTATGAGTTCTAAGAATAGTTAGTGACAATTATAGATTTTCATTAGCTAATGAGGAGATAACTAATGAGGGTAGTTACCTAATTATTGTCGTTTTGCAATAAAAGGGCTAAAGTTTTGTTTTATAATTTAATTTGTTCACAACTGTGTAACTGCTAACACTAAATCTGCGACTATAAAATCTTAAAATGGAAAGTTTAATGACCAATTTAGACTTGTTTGTTCTTCTACGAAGTGAGAGTACTTCATTTGATCATGAAGTATTGTTTAGTGCAGTTGTATCCCGCATAGGCGATTGCCTGTCTGACGAAGATTATGTTGTTCTCAAAGAATTTTGTCGGAGATTTACGCGAGCCGCTTTACAAAGGTGGGAGAAATCCAACCGATTCCTTGATAATTTCAGGAGAAAGTACGAGAATTGGTTGGGAGCAAATATTGATTGGCCGAGTTTTGTGCAAACTTTAGTTAATCAAGAACCAAGTGTTGATGAGATACCAAGAGCGCCCTCAGTCTCTCCAGAACCGTCGACATCAACGTCCATTGGAACAATGACGAAAAGATCCCGTAAACCATTCGAAGACCTGGGAAGTAAACAAAAAAAGAGAAGATCTGATGAACACACAGGCGAAGGTTCCAGTGAATTGGCATATGCAGCTGCAGCACGTTTAAAAGAAGAAGGGCATGGAGATATCGCCTCTGTCATCGAATACATGATGAAAAATCCTGAAGCAGCCGCTAAATTAAATGAAACGCTTAAGAAACCAGCGAAAACAATCATATTTACGCCAGAAAAGGCGCTTGGATTGCTTCTTTCGCTAAAACTCTCAAAGTGGCAATATATTACGTTGCGTGAGGCTGCCATTCGAGAAGGTGCTAAAGATATTTATCCATCTTACTATAAAGTGCAACAAACTAAGCTTGATTGCTACCCTCCGAAGCAATCAGTGACAGTTACTGATTCATCGGCTAGGATTACACTTCAAGCTTTACTTGATATCACGGTTACAAGAATCCTTCAAAGCCTTTCTAACGAAGAGCATAACAAGCAGTTGAAGCTGATATCCAAGTGGGGATTTGACGGTGCTTCTAACCAAAGCCGATACAAGCAGAAAATTGAGGGTGAGGAAGATGATTCAAGCATTTTCATGACCTCCTTGGTGCCACTAAAACTGACAGATGGAGACAACATTTTATGGACGAACCCAAAACCATGCTCAGTTTTGTATTGTCGTCCAGTTCAGTTTACTTTTGTAAAGGAGAGTGAAGCAGTTGTCCTTGGGCTGAAAAAACAAATGGATGAAGAAATTGAGGCCCTTATCCCCACAGAGTGCAATAATAATAATAGGGTGACTCATCAACTAATGATGACGATGATCGACGCTAAAGTCTGTACTTACCTTTCTGAAGCTAGATCAAATGCATCGTGCTACCTGTGCTTAGCAAAGCCTACAGAAATGAACCGCTTAGATGCTGTAACATCAAAAATTGTGTGTTCGGACCTGTATGAGTTTGGCTTGTCATCCCTACACGCCCGTATAAATTGTATGGAATGTCTGTTACACATTGCATACAGACTGGACTTCAAACGGTGGGCAGCGAGAAGTGATGAGCACAAAGAAATGCTACAGACAAGAAAGAAAATAATTCAAAATAAATTCAAAGATGAGCTCAATCTGTTGATTGATATAGTAAAACAAGGCTCGGGAACCACCAATGACGGGAATACTGCAAGATAATTCTTTGAGTTTCCTAATAAAACCGCAGCTATAACCGGTTTGGATGAAGACCTCATCAAAAGATTTGCTGTAATTTTACAAGCAATTACATCTGGAGAGCAGATCGATATAATAAAATTTAGAGATTATGCTCGCAAAACAGCAGAAAAGTACGTATTACTATACGACTGGTACTACATGTCGTCAACCGTTCATAAGTTACTAATCCATGGGGCTGACATAATCGAGAAAAATAATATTGTGCCGATTGGGACTCTCTCGGAAGAAGCCTCAGAGTCTCGAAACAAAGATTTTAGGAGGTTTCGAGAACATCATTCGCGGAAAAGAAGCAGGCAGGATTCCAATCAAGACATTTTAAATATGCTTGTTGTTTCTTCGGACCCTTTGCTAAGTGCACAAAGGCCTAAGTTAGATGCCAAGAAAAAGCAGAGCTTTTTTGCTGAAACTCTCGACTTAATTCAATTTCAGGAAACTGAGTTCGAATTTTTGGATATATCCAATCTGGATGCTGACTCAGAATTGGAGTCTGACAACGAGAGTGATAAGGAAAATTTGTAAAAAAGATATATATGTACATATTTGTAAATTTGTATTTGAGTGTGTTTGGGTTTTTTTGTAATATTTAATGATATGTTTTATTTATTTTACTTTATTTTACGAATGCTTAGTATTAATTCCTTAAATTAACTTATTTTGTATAAAATATAACTTCATATGTTACTTCAATATAAATCTTTTTTTATTTAAATTAATATAAATGTGTCAAAAACAGCAATTTTTTTATTTTATTTTTCTTGTTTCGTGTGTTCTTAATATTTGGGTTAATAACATATCGAACTTTTTAACTTAGACACTAAAAGGGATCGTTTTACATGTAAAAATAAATAAAAATATTTTGACGCTTTTAAAAAAAAAACGGCATTAATTTTTTCGTCCAATCGCCAACCAAAAAATCATAAATAATTAGCACTATGACCATCTCCAAGGATATTACGGTTAAACATGCCGTTTAGGAGATAATTCGATTTTTCATACTAGCTTCATACAAATTTTTCGTAAAAAAATTATATTTCCTTCGTTTTTGGGTAGAATTAACTCGGGTGTCATTTTTGTACATAGTAATGACTAATAGAAGCGATATCCGGCATAAAAACAAGCACTTACAAATTGAAATCCCTAAGTCTATGAAAGCCGATTTTCAGCCCACCGTGCGGCGCCGCGGTATCTCTTTCGAACAACCCGCAATCCGTAGCATCGTTACTTAATATTATAAAAGCGAAAGTGAGTTTGTTTGTACGTCTAAATGGCAAAACTGTTTTTAATGAATTTTGGTACAGAGATAGTTGGGACCCTGGCAACGGGCATAGGCTACTTTTTGTCTCTTTCTAACCCCCACTTCTCTAAAATAGGAGGTGGAAGTTTGTACGGAGCATTCCGCAATTTTCAAGGCAGGAAGCTAAAAATTGGTATACGGACTATTTGTTACTAACAAAAACATCGTGCATCATTTTGTTTAGGAAATCTGCCCCAAACCCATTAAAAGAGGGGATGATATTTTATATGGGACTTTTCGCAGTTTTCAAGGTAGGAAGCTAATAATCGGTACACACACTCTTTGTTAAGGTGAAAGCTCCAACCTACCCGCGAAATTCAAATTTTCTTACGTTTTTTTGCAATTTTCAGGCCAGTGCTAGGTTGTATGTTGATTAAAATATTATTCGCGGCTGTAAGACGTATGTAATTATAGAATTATAATCATCAAAATCACCAATACAACCCTCCAAGTTCATAAAGCTGTAGGAAAGACTTTTTCTGTTTTTTTTTTTGTTCCTACGCCTTTATGAACTTGGAGGGTTGTATTGGTGATTTTGATGATTATAATTCTATAATTACATACGTCTTACAGCCGCGAATAATATTTTAATCAACATAAAACCTAGCACTGGCCTGAAAATTGCAAAAAACGTAAGAAAATTTGAATTTCGCGGGTAGGTTGGAGCTTTCACCTTAACAACGAAAATTACCTGCAATTATTTAATTCTGTTTTTTAGGCTTAGTTTTTCTAACTATCACGGTTCATGACAGACAGTCTGATGGCAGATGGACAGCGGAGAAAAAAACAATAGACATGCAAAAGTAGGTCCAAAGACAACTTTTAAAACGGAAACTAATTTTATGGTAACGATAACCTACCTTAGCTAGCACCCTCTCATTGGTATTCTTGAAGGTGACATTGATGAAGCAGGCGGCAGGGAACATGATGCAGATGAGCACACCTATGGTGGAACCCACGAGCCCCAACACCAGCTCGATGTTGGGTATCAGCAGACTGATGAACAGCGCCACGGCTACGATGGCCACGGTGATGCAGCGGAACGTGGTTTCTGGGATCGAGTGGTTTATTATGTGGTCGTGGTGGGAGGAGTGCACCTGTGGATTATAAAAAGAATATTTTCAATAGACTTCCTCGAAAAGCAGCTCTTATATATTACACTACTAGCGACCCGCCCAGCGGTTTCACCCGCTGCTCACCTCCTAAGAGTCATAGCGTGAAGTATTATACATATAAACCTTCTTCTTGAATCACTCTACCTATTAAAAAAAACATCAACATCCGTTGCGTAGTTTTAAAGATTTAAGCATACATACAACATAGCAACAGACAGACAGCGACAGCGACTTTGTTTTATACTACATATGTAGTGACGATTAGTTTCAACTTGCAATGTATTTCACAGTCGGGGTTTTTTCATTTAGTGCAGTAATAATACGTTTAAAATCAGTTTCGTTCACCAGCCCGCTACCCACGATCTCCCATCACACCACTACACCCACCCTTGCGCAGAACGGTTCTGGGTGCAAAGTCTCCGATCCCACGCCTGTGTAAAACTCTTAATAGCTGCAGTGATCTCATTGATATCCACCACGATAGGTCCAGTAAATTTTGTAAAATTATCATTGAGCACTATTCTCCCAGCCAATGTCGGAGTAAATGTTTTGTAATTAATAAGATTTAACAGAACGACGTGATATTTCGTTCATAGATTATATTTGAAAGTTTTATTTTGTTGTTGTTGTTATCTTAATTTATTGTTTTTTTTTTTTATAAAACGTTGCCCCAAACTAGGAATTTCTCCTTATCATGGGTGCGTTTACAAACATTTAAACTCACTTAAACAAAAAGCCAGACTCGGAACAACTACCTGTAGGCCATACAAATATTTGTTCCGTGCGGGGATCGAACCTACAACACGCAGCGCAGCAGTCGATCGCTCAGCTACTGCACCAACCGTATTTGCGAATTACCTTCTTATACAAGAACGAGTACAAGCTAGCTCTGCAAGGGAAGATGATGAGCGGGAAACTGAACGCGAGCGACATCACGAAGCCCAGCTTGATGACGTCACTGGCCATCGTCGGGCTGAGACTCATTAGGATGTTGCCTGAAAAAAAAACAAGTTTATTTTATTACATAACTTCACGCATGGAAACCCTGTTTTGTTAAGCAGAGATGTACCTAATTTTTTTCCCTCGGTTCAGGTCATTCGTAATTAGTTTCCAAAAAAAAAATGTATTAGTCTGTCTTGCGTTGCTGAATTTTTTGGCAACGAGTGACGTCACAAGTAACTTTAATAAGCTATATCTTTGTCATTTTTGGTCTTATTTACAAATAAAAAAATACGTGTCCCTTATTTTTGAATAATCTAAAAGACGGACTAAATAGAATGTTATTACTTTGACCCTGGAAACTACCCTATTAAACTCACAGAGTTTTTAGACTGCTTGACCCGTTGAATGTCATTAAGTTCCTATGGCGGAACATAAGACAAAATGTTACAAGTGTCTTAACTACCCACGAGGGAACTTTATACGGTGTAGCTGTCGGTTTAACGGTAAAATCTTCCGTTTTTCTGAAAGCCAACCTCACTAAAACGGTACCCATAAATTCGTCGAATTTTCGCGCGTTTGTTGCTACATTCAACAAGTTACCCAAACTGACCGCAATGAGACCGCGATAAGGGTGGCCCACCCTTATCACTTAGGAAGTTAGGAGTATAAAAAATTTTTACGAACGATTCTCAGACCTACGGCACAAACATTTAAAATTTAATAAAAATCGGTCAAGCCGTTTCGGAGGAGTGTTGCAACTAAAACTGTGACAGTGTCACAGTTTTAGTTCTTTTCCTATATAAAATTATCGTGTCACAGTGACACGAGAATTTTATATACGAAAAGAAAACATTCATTATTGTCTATGAAAGCTTCCTCACCTGAATACATTCAAAATTTAATAAAAAAAATCGCTCAAGTCATTTTGGAGGAGTATGGCAACTAAAACTGTGACACGAGAATTTTATATATGAAAAGAAGATATTCTTTATTGTCTATGAAAGCTTCCTCACCTGATATTTCATGCGAAGAGAAGGCAATGTATCCAAACACACCCAACGTGAAATACACGGCGGTACAAATGTTGATTGCATTCTTAGTGACGATGTTCATCTTCTCCAGTGAGAGCGTTGGTAGGGACTCGAATATCTCGAACAGTTGTCTGTAAGAGAAAGTGAGACCTTTAATAAATATAAATACAGCTTTTCCCGTGGCTCTGCTTTTCTTTTTTTTTTGGGGGTGGGAAATCATCAAATAACTTCCCCCGCTCTGGGCGGAGCGGGGGGGAAGTGTCGGACTTTTACTGGCTAAAACCCACCCATGTTCCTTCTACTACCCGTTGCGTTCCGGGGCCGCGGTATCTCTTTCGAACAACCCGCAACCCCGTGGCTCTGCTTGCGTGGAACTCGGATATTATACCTATTTTAGGGTATCGTAACTTAAAAGGAAAAAAGTAACCCTTATAGCAGGGATGTTCAATCGGTCTAATCGGCAAAGCAAACAAAACGTCTAACAGATGCGCAACGTATCCTACTAATATTATAAATGCGAATGTTTGTGAGGATGTATAAATAAAATAATAAATAAATATCTTGGGACAACTCACACACGGCTATCTGATCCCAAGCTAAGCAGAGCTTGTGTTATGGTAACCAGACAACTGATATACATACTTAAATAATTTATAAATACATACATATTATAGATAAATCACACCCAGACACAGAACAAACAATCATGCTCATCACACAAAGTTTGTCCTGGGTGGGAATCGAACCCACGACCTCCGGCTCAGCAGTCAGGGTCACTAACCACTAGACCAACAGGCCCGTCAAATGTATGTATGGATATTTGGACGTTTGTTACTCTTTCATGTCAAAACGGCTGAACGGATCTTGATGAAATTTAGAGGAGGTAGATTATAGTGTGGAATAACACATAGGATACTTTTTTATCATCACGCGAGCGAAGCCGCGGGCGCCGGCTAGAGCTAGAGATAGCTAGAGATTTTAATTTCAACTCGATGCATCCACGCATTTCCGAGATAAAAGGTCTTGACAGATAGACAAATGGACAACAAAGTGATCCCATCAGGATTCCGTTTTTTTCTTTTGAGGTATGGATCCCTTAAAAATGAATAACCCGAAGTCCTTTAAATAATGGTATATTCCAGAGGTTTATAAAATCCATCGTTGATAAAATTTATCTTGTATCTTTCATAAAATGTATGAATCAGTTACTTATAACTTGCATTGTACATATCTGACACTTTAATTAGTACTTTAGATTAAGATAGATAACATCGAACGTGAAATAGTATACCTAAACTAACAAGGAAATATTTTTAAGTTTTTTTTTTTATAAAACGACATCAGAAAAACTCCTCACGGTGTCAGCTGGTAATGTACCCAAGATACTGGCCGCGTTGCCACGTTTTATAGCAACACTTAACCTCTGGCCAAGGTAGGCCTTAGACTTTATTTCTAGTTCATCATTTTACCAACACATGTCACATCATTGCAAATCTATTTTATTCTATGCTAGCTTCCGCCCGCGACTTCGTCCGCGTGGCACCGTTACTTTGGGCTAACGCTAACTTTAACCCGCGTGATGATCGAAAAAAATATCTTTCTCTCCCCTTTTCTTCCCTCTTTCTCCCTCATTTCTCACTTTTTTTAGTCTTTGTCCGTCTCCAGGGTCCAACTATCTCTGTACCACAATTCATCAAAATCGGTTCGGCCATTTAGGCGTGAAAACGTAACAAACAAACTCACTTTCGATTTTATAATATAAGTAAGGATTTTATATTCTTTATTTAAACAACCTTAGTATTCGAATGTCATCGAACTCTAGGGTTTGATTAATGGTATACAACCTTCTCATTACAGGGATATTGACGGCACAGTTGGCGCAATGGTTAAGCGATTGGCTGCTAATTCTCGTGTCGCGGGTTCGATCCCCGCACGGAACAAATATTTGTGTGACTACAGGTCGTTGTTCCGGGTCTGGCCGTTTGTGTATCTTAGTTTATATGTTTGTAAACACACCCATGATACAGAAAAAAATCCTAGTGTGGGGCAACATTTTAAAAATGCTACTAATATTATAAATGCGAATGTTTGTGAGGATGTATGGATGGATGTTTGTTACTCTTTCACGTCAAAATGGCTGAACGGATCTTTGGAACGATAAAATTTGGCACAGAGGTAGATTATAGTCTGGAATAACACATATTACGCAGGCGAAGCCGCGGGCGCCAGATAGTATTTAATAAAGAACGGTTTAGAACTTTAGATGTATCTGTGATCAGCAGCCTAGACATTGTCCTGTTGCAACTTTTTTGTGCTTTAATGAAAGATAAGGGGATTTTCCCGTAGCGGGTTGTTCGAAAGAGATACCGCGGCTCCGGAACGTAAAGGGCAATAGAAGGAACATGGGTGGGTTTTAGTCAGTATAAGTCTGACATACCCCGCTCCGCCCAGAGCGGGGAAAGTCATTAGATGATTCACCAGTGGGGCAGTGTCAGCTAAACAGAAAAAGGTATTAAAACTCACGTCTGACAGAACAGTGCCATAGAGAAGATAGGCACACACTGCAGCAAACCCGCCGGGCGCCACATCTCTACGCGTTGGTTCCAATCACTTGTGACCATGACCCCACCAGCCTCGAATATAACCTGGAAAATATTATTTAAGGAGTTAATCCTTACTAATATTATAAAAGCGAAAGTGAGTTTGTTTGTTTGTTTGTTACCTCTTCACGCTTTAATGGCTAAACCGATTTTGATGAATTTTGGTACAGAGATAGTTGGGAACCAGGAGACGGACATAGGCTAATTTTTATTTAAAAAAAAGTGGGATATGAGGGAGAACGAGGGAAGAAAAGGGAAAACTTTGCGTTGCTATTACAAATCAATCAGGCGCAAGAGCAAAAAATGCAGGTCTGCTTGGTGTGTTATACCGAATTTAACGCGAGCGAAGCCGCGGGCGAAAGCTAGTCTATAATATAAAGACGAATCGCAAAATGTGTTGGTAAGCGCATAACTCAACAACGCCTCGACCAATTTTACCAATTCTTTTATAAAAATACTAGCTTTTGCCCGCGGCTTCGCTCGCGTTAAATTCGGTAGCGCCTTATTGATTTGTAATAGCAACGCTTAGTTTTCCCGTTTCTTCCCTCTTTCTCCCTCATATCCCAAACTTTTTAAAAAAAAATTATAGCCTATGTCCGTCTCCTGGTTCCCAACTATCTCTGTACCAAAATTCATCAAAATCGTTTTAGCCATTAAAACGTGAAGAGGTAACAAACAAACTCACTTTCGCTTTTATAATATTAGTAAGGATTCGTTGAAGTCCAAGGATGGTTTTTACGTCGAAAAAAAAAGAAAAAAAAGCTAAAGGCAGGGCAACCAAAGGCAGGATTTTAGTGTAGGATAGGTAGGGTAGGTAGAATGATAGAAAATTGCATTGCAACGCACAGCGGCTGGGCACAGCTAGTATTTGAATAGGAATATGGGTATTGAAGTTTAAACCGGCCAAGTGCGAGTTGGATTCCTGCATCTATGGTTTATCTTATCTTAATAAAAAAAAACGTGTCCCCCACACTAGGATTTTCTCCTGTATCGTGGGTCCGTTTACAATCATTTAAACTCAATCATTTACACGCTAGCTGCTATAGTAATTTATCTAGTTAAAAATATGATTGATACATTGTTGTTTAACATGTTTAAATATCACTCTCACACATACAATTCATACATGCATACATATACTCCCAACACACATTCATACGACACACTCTCAACTTACACAAAATGTTGTAGTACATACACAAATCACGTAGACTTCTGCACCCTATATACCATAATGTGCACTAAATACATAAAAAAGCAAGAGGACAGCATAATATAATATATGCTTATAATCCTAAATATGGCATGGTTAATAACATTGGACACATGCTCTCTGAAATGACGTTGTACACTAGAATGCCCTCAACATGAGTGATTCATTACAAAATATTACTGACATAGACAAAATTGAGGTTGCACAAGCTTTTGAATGTAACTGCGTAGAGCTCCATAAACACATATATGTAAACAAAAATGACTTAAGCATTCTATCTCAAAACATAAGAAGCATATATTGTAATTTTGATGATTTCTTGTTGACATTATCTATAATTAAATTAGATGTGGATATCATTATCTTAACAGAGTGTAGGTTGAGCGCAAATAAACCTATTCCACAATTAAATAACTACCAGTCGTATATGACTACTCGGCAGCTGAACCAAAATGATGGAGTCGTAGTTTATGTTAAAAGTACACTAAAGCCCCGAGTTAAGGAAATATCACTATCGCAAGCCTCTTGTTTACAGCTGGACGTATTAAATAACATTATCTTATGTATCTATCGATCTCCATCATATACAAATACTGACAGTTTCATAGACTCACTCAGTACTCATCTTGACTCTATAACATCACAAAAAAGTATTGTCATCGCGGGTGACATAAATATTAATATTATAAAGAAGCCGACCGAACAGTCTCATGAACAAAAAAATAGAACAAACTACGTCAATATGCTTTCGCTTCATGGTATCCTACCTGGGCATTTGTTACCGACTAGAGATAAAACATGCCTAGATCACTTCATGTTAAAAATAAATAAGAAGAAGTTTTCCGCGACTATCGCTATCCTACACTCTACCATTACAGATCATTTCACAACGCTTTTAGTATTGTCTAAGCAAAAACATAAACATGCTATACCTAAAACTACTACTTCACTTAACTATGAACAGGCTCTCACACATTTGCAAGAAAAGAACATAAGCGATTTGCTATTTTGTAATGACCCGGATTATTTATGTAAACACTTGTTGCAATCTCTTACCGACACAATTAACTCTAACACTACTACGACAAATATTCCTAGCAGCAAACGCATCATCAAACCATGGATCACTAAAGGCATTTTGCGCTGCATACAGAATCGCAATAAACTACAAAGGAAGCTTCGGCATGACCCAGATAATCTAATACACAAAATAACTTACACACGATATAGGAATTATTGTAACAATTTATTGAAAAGGTTAAAAAGAAAATACGAAAGAGAGCTACTTTCAAATTCAGTAAAAAATTCAAAGCAACTCTGGAAAAATATCAAATCTATTACATACACTAATAAAACAAATAATCAAAACATAGAATTGCTAAACTTAAAATCGTCTCCCTCTGAATCTATAAATTATATCAATAGTTATTTTGCTAATATAGGTAGTGAGCTAGCTCAACAAATTCAACCTACAACTATGAATTACCCTACGCCACTCAGTGATACACCCACACAAGCTAATTCTTTTGTACTTTTAGAAACCGACTGTGATGAGGTATATCGAACTCTAATGAATCTTAGGTCCAACAGCGCTTCGGGCTGGGATAACATATCCACAAAGTTTTTGAAATATATTAGCATTACAGTGGTCCCCGTCATCACACACCTTATAAATCTGTGCTTTACGAAAGGAATTTTTCCGACCTTGTTAAAAGAAGCTATAATCACGCCGGTGCACAAGGGTGGAGATAGAGACGATATCAGTAATTATAGACCAATTTCAGTTTTAACTGCTTTATCAAAAATCATTGAAAAATTAATAAATACTAGGCTACTAAATTATTTGAGTAAATTTAATATATTATCCGACTCACAGTACGGCTTTAGAAGAAATATATCTACCGAAGATGCTGTTAGTGCTCTTTCCTCTCTAATAACCAAGCATTTAGATAATGGAGAAAAATGCCTTACTGTCTTTTTGGATCTCAAAAAGGCATTTGATACTGTCTCTACCTCTATCCTTGCCAACAAACTGGAAAAGATTGGCGTTCGAGGAATAGCTCTTGACCTTTTAAAGGACTACCTTTCAAACAGGAAACAAAGAGTGAAGGTTGGCCAGCATATCAGTAGCGACGCGGCTGTATTGTACGGAGTTCCTCAAGGAAGTGTATTGGGCCCAACCCTCTTTTTAATATATATAAATGACCTCTGTAGCATGAATTTACCTAATGCTAAAGTTTTCTCCTATGCCGATGATACAGCCGTTGTCTTTTATGGGAGCTCTTGGCAAGATGTCAAGCACCATGCTGAGGCAGGTATTTCTCGTGTCGCTGATTGGCTAAAATCCAACCTTCTAACGTTAAATACCTCCAAAACGAATTTTATATGTTTTAGCATTTCCAAGCGTAATGAACCAACTGATGAGTTTAATATCTTTATACATTCATGTAAGGGTGAACTCGGCAATAATTGTAACTGCCCGTGTATTCACAAAGTAACTGAGGTTAAGTATTTGGGTGTAGTAGTGGATAATAGACTGTCATGGTACCCTCACGTAGAACAGGTTACCGCCAGAATTAGAAAGTTAAGCTGGTTGTTCAAAACCCTAAGACATGTTGCACCTATGGTAAAAGCGAACAACAAAAGCCCGTCTAGAAGTTTACTCACACAAATTTACCTTGCCCTAGTACAATCTGTGCTCGCATACTGTATTCCGGTTTGGGGAGGTACAGCAAAGACCAAATTGATAAATCTAGAACGAGCACAACGCGCACTCCTGAAGATAATGCATTTTAAAAAACTAAGATTCCCAACTGTAGACCTTTATCAGATCAGTGATGTACTCTCTGTCAGAAAACTGTACATCGTTCAAACAGTATTAAAAAAGCACAAGTTTTTGCCTTTGAATGTGAGTATTGCACCGAAAAGGAGAAAGTTTACCATAGCGGATGTACCTGCAACTAAGACCAAATTTGGATGCAAACAATATAGTAAACGATCAGCTCAATTGTACAATAAAATAAATAAAAATATACATATACACACCAAAAAAATATATGACTGTAAAGAAACACTAGTTAAGTGGATAAAACCACTTACGTATGAGGCCACAGAAGCATTGCTATAACACGGAATGATTCACAAGTACACTCACAGACTTACACACCTATATATATTTGCACACACGTACACACACACAAACACACACACATATACACACAGCCACACGCACACATCTATAAGCATGTTCTCTTTTTAATTTTGTATTTTCATTAGACTAAGATTCTAAAGTTAACTTCAATTCAATTCAATTTATTTTTGTTTTTTCTTTTTATTATTGTGTTAATTATTACGCTATACAAAATAGGGAGGAGCGGAGTCTTCTACTACAGGCATTGTTTGTCTAAAAGAAGTTTCCGAACACAATTATGTAAACGAATTATTTGACACAATAAATTTTATTATTTATTATTATTATTATTTATTATTAACTCACATACACAAACAGCCAGACCCGGACACTATCTGTAGGACATGCAAATAGTTGTTCCGTGCGTTAGACTTGTACTGACTAAAACCCACCCATGATCTTTCTATTGCCCTTTATGTTCCGGGGCCGCGGTACCCCCTCTCCAGCCACTCTTCAAACAGTGGACTTACTGCCACTATTGGGGCGTGCCCTAATCTCTGACGCTTACCCCATATTTTTGGTGACGGGGCAGCGTGTGTTCTCCTTACATACTACACCATTACTTGCCATAAGACACCTCTATTCTATCTAACCATATCATCTTTCACACAGTCCGTCCATCGTTAAATTATTCCAGCACTAGCTTTCGCCCGCAACTTCGTCCGCATGGCATAGTTACTTTGGGCTAACGCTATATAACTTTAACCCGCGTGATGATCGAAAAAAAATATCTGTCTCTCCCCTTTTCTTTCCTCTTTCTCCCCATTTTTCTCACTTTAAAAAAATTGCCTATGTCCGTCTCCAGGGTCCCAACTATCTCTGTATCAAAATTTATCAAAATCGGTCAAGCCATTTAGACGTAACAAACAAACAAACTCACTTTCGCTTTTATAATATTAGTAAGGATTATTCTGACAGAGGGGCCTGCCAGGGCCACCGCCTGTCGGGATTGCGAATAGTTCGAAAGAGTTACCGCGGTCCCGGAACATAAAGGACAAAAGAAAGAAAATGGACGGGTTTTAGTCAGTAAAAGTCTGACACTCCCGAGCAGGGGAAGTTATTTGATGATTTCCCACGGGAACAAAAAAATTATAACTGACCAACCAAATGATACCCTGTTTTGTAAGCTTTACGGAGTTTTCTCAAAACATACCCGCTTGGTAATCTGCAGATAAATATTTTTGTGATTGAGTGTTGTGATAATAGATCACTTGTTTGATCAACATCGGTGCATGAATTACCCAATACAAAAATAACAGCATTCCTCTTCTTTATCGTGTGGTGAGTGCCTACGGCCTAACACGTTTTTATTTATTTACTAGCTTTTGCCCGCGGCTTCGCTCACGTTAAATTCGGGGTCAGTTCCCCTTTCCTGATTTGCAGGTACCTGCCTATAGTTTTTACCCTTGCGCCTTATTGATTGTAATAGCAAAGCTAAGTTTTCCTTTTTCTTTCCTCTTTCTCCCTCATTTCTCACTTTAAAAAAAAATAAAGTTAGCCTATGTCCGTCTCCAGGGTCCCAACTATCTCTGTACCAAAATTCATCAAAATCGGTTTAGCCATTAAGGCGTGAAGACGTAACAAACAAACTCACTTTCGCTTTTATAATATTAGTAAGGATTAAAACTTTATGCACATGTATATAAATATAATACCTTATTAGGGTGATGCAGAGAGAAAACATAGTAGGAGCAGGGTGCATAACAGAGAGTATTCGAAAAAAGAACATTCGAGCTTAACATGTCGTCGAGAAATATCTCTCAGGCATGCTGGTTTCCTCACGATGTGTTCCTTTACCGAAGCAAGTGATAACTTTACAATACGCTTTTTTTGCGGACGTGAAATCATCAATTAACTTCCCCCATTCTGGGCGGAGCGAGGGGAGTGTCAGACTTTTACTGACCACAACCCATCCATGTTCCATCTATGCCTAGATCGGGGGAATTTATTTCATGAATACAAATCCGAAAAAAAAAGAAGCATGTCCATACTGCTTATTAAGAGCCCGACTTACGATATAACAATGAAGCTTTCTCGACGTTTTACAAGTACCTATGAAGAAAACTAACTGCCGATAGAAAATCTGCAGCCTGTGGGGATTCTTACTCATGCACATCCTTTCTAATTTTATAAAAGCGAAAGTGAGTTTGTTTGTTTGTTAAGTCTTCTCGCCTAAATGGCTTAACCGATTTTGATGAATTTTGGTACAGAGATAGTTGGGACCCTGGAGACGAACATAGGCTATTTAAAAAAAGAGAAATGAGGGAGAAAGAGGAAAGAAAAGGGAAAACTTAGCTTTGCTATTACAATAAATAAGACGCAAGGGCAAAAACTACAGGTAGCAGGTACCTGCAAATCACGAAATGGGAACTTCGTTACCCCGAATTTAACGCGAGCGAAGCCGCGGGCAAAAGCTAGTGTGTTAATAAATTTAAAAAAACATAGTTTTTATAATTATGTGGCTAGAGCATGTAGCGAGTGAACAAGCAAACAAATCACAAATCACGGTTGTTATAAATGCGTCACCGATACGTTAATTGTATTATGCAATGAAACCGTTAACCAGTTCATACTTGAGAGTTATCACGCTTTACAACTATAAACCTTAATCCCGCGTCGCATTAAGATGAATTTCTAGTGTAACTAGATTGTTTTATAATCTTTTCAGTGCGTTTCATGGTCTTGAAATTAATTGGTAACAATTTTCAACGAATTTAACTACCTATATGGTCGTTAATTTTTCTGCAATCATGTGATAAAAGTTATATTTATCGTTTTTCCTGGTCTATGTATTTGGGACCAGGAAAAAATTACATTAAAAACTTTAGGTTTTTTTTGTTACAGACTAAGTTTATGTGGCATATTGCTATTGGGAACTTAATATGAATTTTGTTACATCACTTATGAAATTATGACTTACAACAGAATCCATACTAAACTACAACTATTATAAAACTAACTGGCGCCCGCAGCTTCGCCCGCGTAATACCGGAAAAAAAGTCAAAACGGCTGAAAGGATCTTGATGAAATTTGGCATAGAGGTAGATTATAGTCTGGAATAACACATAGGATAGTATTTTTTCGATATCACGCGGGCGAAGCCGCGGACGCCAACTAGTTATTTCATAAAGTCAACATGACCATAAAACTTACCTTCATGACGAGACAGAAATAGAAAGCTATTGTCGCTGCACTGACGTTGCTCAAACTGTCCACATTCCTTAGCAAACCCAGCGGAAGAACGCAAACCAGAGACACTATCACCATTATTGATGTTCTAAAGCAGAGAACAAAAGAAAATTATTAACACAACTTGACTGCATGGTTTGTGCAGTAGTTAAGTGATTGGCTGCTGCGCCGGGTGTTGCGGGTTGGATCCCCGCACGGAACAAATATTTGTGACACCGATAGGTAGTTGTTCTGGGTCTGACTGTTTGTGTATGTGAGTTTAACTGTTTTTAAACACACCCACGATACAAAAGAAATTCCCAGCGTGAGGCATAACAAAAAAAAACAAAAAGAAGCCTTTAAGAAGAACACTTCTAGCCCATAGAGGATTACTCTATGGGCTAGAAGTGTGCCAGTTATGTTTAAGTTCCATATTATAGGGGCAGGGGACTGTTTCTCGTCATCATCCGACTACCCTGCTTGTCCCATTTTAGTTGAGGTCAGCACAATAAATTCTTTTCATTTACCCTTGTAAATCATAACACTGTTATTTACTCTCTTTTTCATACATATCATTCCTAACGCAATCAATCCATCTTTTCTTTTCAATACCAAGACAGACAACTCCCTTTCATCTTTTCCATAATAGGTGCCTCTTTAAACCTCCATTTCAATAATACAAAGTCAAACAATGTGTGCCTCTCATTGTCATTAAAATATCTATTGTTTCAATGAGTTACTTACACATGTCACAGAATTCACAATTTAAATATAGAACAGCTGTTCTAAAAGATTAATTTAATTTTATGTTATGGGTACAATACATATGAATAATTACCTCAATATATCACTCTGGTTAATGTTGAACATTTTAGCAACAATCTGTGGGCCTAGGTCGCCAACCACAACAAAATATGCTATACAGGTTCCCATCAAGAAGCCAATGATACCAACTTCAACAGCAAATTTGCCAGCTTGGCCAAATACATGATGTGCTGAAGAAAAAGAAAACAGCAGTTTGAATTTGGAACTTTAAGATAATCAAGAAGTTTTGAAGCCTGAGCCCAGAAGATTACAGTTATAGGCTTCTTTAGATGCCAGCAATAAGTCACTCGGTAATGTGCCTTTATGGACATTTTGTGTCTATGGACTAGAATATGTGTGGGTTTTTTAATGGTTTTTAAAATAGATAATTTTCCAAAAAAAAATTTATCCCTTAATATTCCCACACACTGAAAAGATATTAAAAAAAAAAGTAAAGTTTTTTTTCCTATTTAATTAGACTTTTCTGATCTGCCATACTAAGCTCAAAAGCAGTAACTCAAAATAAATGTTAAAAGTAATTTTAATGGCATTGAGTTGCTGAAATAAATACGAAACTAATGAACTAAGCCAAATAGCAGTAGAAATGTATTTAAAACATTAAAAGACACAATAAACTAAAATCATTCCCTAAAGTAAACCCCAAACTATATTTACAAAACTCAAATTTCTCGAAACCGGCTTTCTTTGAGATACTGCTTTTGCAATTAGCACGGCAGTGATATGATCAACTTATTGATATGATAAAATAATGTATTTTACCTAGAAATTCAAAGTTTCTTCTCCTTGCAAGTAAAGCAGATTTTAATAGGAAATGACAGCATAATCTTGAAATAAGGCCCATAAATAGTAATATAAGGGTAGCAAGTAATACACCACACTGAAAAAATACATTTTAATTAATATATATTGCACATTTAATAGGCTAGATGGTAGCTATGGTGAAACTGAATATGACATATTTTTAATGGAGCTGGAATCATCAAGGGTACATAAACTTTCTAGGCAATTTAAAAAGTATTCTCTTGAGCTTAATTTGAGTGGTACATAAATAAGGAGACTTGCGAACATTTAATACAAAAAGGAGCGGTCTATAGTCTTAATAAAGCTACCGAAAATCTTGCCAATTATTTTATTTTAAAACAAAAAGAACTTACTTGTTGAAAGCAAAAGGGCATAGCCAATATTCCGACACCTATAATACTGTTAGCTAACGTTATGGATTGCCCTGTAGTACCCATTTTTATAGTTTTATTTGTATAATTTTCACCCAGTATACGCCCCTAAATTCAGGTGTAATTATTTTAAATCCACATACTGGTACGCGTATTGTTTTGAACTATTTTCTGGTTTCTGTCAACTTTAGTGTGACAGATTGTTTGTTGACGTGACTGACGTTGACGTTTTCTATTTGCTGAGTTGACTGCACAGACGACATAGGTTGACTGTGGTAACGTTACGTTCCATTCCATTTTATTCTGAATCATTCTTTTCTTGTTCTATGTCTAATCATAAATGTTTGCCCAGTCCACCTCTAGGAAAATCAAGTTTTTATGTAGAGGTCACGCTTTAAACAGCCCCGCTACACAGTTTACATTTTAATGCTCTGTCACTTTGATCTTTTGTTCTTCTTTTTGCATCTCACATAGTTCTATTTCCATGACCCTCTAGTAAATAATAGTAAAGAGTATGGGAAAACAGTTGCTGTCTGTCAATGAGAAAGTGCCCATAAGACTGGTAGCATTGAGTTGTTGAAGAAACCAAGCTCAGCAGTCGTACTTGCGGTTATTATGCCACAGGCATTCATTTAATCAACACACATTATTATTTTCTCCCGTTATGTTACAGAAAAAATCACTAATTTGTTTCTTTCGGCAAGTTTATTGCTATCAAGTAGGTACTAATCTAGATTCAGCTCATACTGAGCTTTGGATTATTTAACTGAATCGCATCTAATATATAAAATTTCCGTGTCACAATGTAACTAACATTGTGACACGGAAATTTTACCGTACTCCTCCGAAACGGCTCGACCGATTCTTATGAAATTTTGGGTACATATTGGGTAGGTCTGAGAATCGACTAACATCTATTTTTCATACCCCTAAACCTCAGCGGGTGAAACCGCTGGGCACAGCTAGTATAAATATAAGTCTTGTAACCTACAGGTTTAAACTTATGAAAAACTAACTAGCACTGGGCACGACGTGGGAATCGCTGTGCAATGTTAGGAAAATGAAAAGGATTTATTTGTAAAATTAAACCAGGTGTTTTTTAAAACGAATATGTCGAAAGAGCGACATAGGTAATACGATGACACATCAACCAAAAACTACGGATCGTAGACCATAGATTTCCCGTACGATAAGAGATCCGCATCCGCATAAACTGGTTTTGCATAGATTGATGTCTTCGCGTGTACAAACTAACTTTACTTACCGAACTATTACTACTAAAGGGTATTGTTCTTTCGGTGCTTTATATCAACCAAACTACTGCTACAATCTGAAATCGACTAGAGGGAATCGAACCCAAGACAGAGAGACAAGCAGGAGTGCTTGCGACCACTAAACTTCCGTGTAGAATGGACTGTAATAGATATTAATCTAGCTATGCTCATAATGAGTAGGTACTACAGGCTGAAAAGCGTAGTTAAATCAATAAAATAAATAATGAGGTCGTGACTAAATAATGAAGACTCTTGGATCGATAACTAGGTTAGCCGTACTTGCCTGTTGGTCCGTGCCTTGGAAACCACGTTAGGCCGTTGATCCCGGCTTTCATCTATGGATCCATGAAAGTCGTACCAGTAGTCGGTGGCCAGAAAGTTTAGTCTTACCAAGAGATATCTTATTACCTAGTAGGTAGGTACTAACTGGGTTGTGGAGGTCAGATAAGTAGTCTCACAATGTAAAATACTGGTATTCAGCTGCATCTAGTTAGACTAGAAGTCGTATCCAACGTAGTTGGAAAAGGCGACGATAGTAATTTATCGGCGATAATTATGGCATTTTTGCTTAAGGTAGGCCAGGGTAGGAGTTACCCTAATCATCCAAATAATACTCAAAAATTCTGTTACGTTACATTTTATTGTTAGTTTTTTCACTATCAGTATTCTTTGGTACCTTTGGCCAGTATTCGAATTATTCTCCATGTAAATATAAATTGTTACTTTTAATCGAATACTGCCCTAAGTTGCATGCACACATAAATATTGATAAAATAGGTACGAATGTTGACTATCATAATATTCTAGGTGGGTAATTCTTTGGCTAGCCCTTGAACCCACTTAATTTATATTAAAATACAATTTATTTTATGATTATCATTCAATAAAATAATAAATTACGCATAGTAAGTGATAAAACAGAAGTTAGGACAATCTTGAAGCCCTAGTGCAAAAAATACCCGATTAAATTTTGCTCAAAACCGGGATTTAAATTCCTGTGCAGTTTGACGGAATATTTAAATAATTATGATTTAATTAAATATTCTATAGTCGCTATGTACCTTTCCTTTGAAAACTTATAGATATTTGTGCTGATTTCGAAAAATTATGAAATCCTCCATCAAAAGCGAACGACAAGAATGACGGCGCATCTAAAAAAAGTGATGATAATAGTAGCTTTTGCTCGCGGCTTCGCTCCCATTATTTACTGAAATACCTAAGGGTGCAACAATGTTTTTCAGTATAATCTATGACTCTCGGAGATAATGCAGCATCCCGCTAGTGTAAGAATTTGCGGTAACAGTTAGTTCCAAAAATTACATCCTACATGCAAACTTACAAAATTAAATGTATTTTACCCCTTTATAAAATATTTTTCCATTCATTTCGGCTCTAGTTAGGTACACGCATGTTTGTGTGCTACAACACAACCTTCCAATGTTTAAATATCCAACAATACAATCAAGAACACCTAAATAAATAATAGTAGGTACAGCTTTGTATAAATTGCGAAACCTTTCGACTTTTCTGCTCTATGCTTATAACCATAGATATCAGAAATTAATATTTTTATGCTTAAAGACTGAGAGAAGGCATTTGTAACTTTATTGTATTATGTTATTTTGTTGTCTCCTCACTTGTAGAAAGTTGGGTTTGTCAGATTTGCTGAAAGAGATTTCTTTAGAGATAAGATTAGAATACCTTTGTACCATTTTATCTGTTTTTTCCTTCGTTTCGGTACAAAGTGTGTACATAAAACATTAAATGAATAAACTTTGCGCAATTTATACATAGCATTCTGAAAAAATAGCTAACAATAATTTGGTTCCAGTAAATATAATTAAAATTAAAAGACATACAATACATTTTCAATACAGACAAGTTCTCAAAACGTTATTTCGAATAAAAACATTAGGTATCACTTTGTCCTACTGTCGGTTAAAAAGAATAACAACAAATGGCACTGACACAAAACGATACAATAATAATTTGGTATAAAAACATGTTTTCTGTTGTAACGTTCGTTAGTAGATAAATTATTGAAGTACAAATCTAGGTACCATTCAATGTTAAACCAAGCGTGCTTCACCCTAGGACGCATCATCGCTTCATATTAGGCGAGTTGCACCAAACGCAAGCCTATTCAATAAAAAAAAGCCCACTCAGCTAAAACACATGAGCAAAAGTACTTCTAAAACCACAAAAATTAACAGGCCGTAAATAAACTCGCAACGACATTTAATGGTTTCAGTAAAAACGATAACTTTCTAACAACTTTTCTATTTTAAAATCGTGATAAAGTAACGAACATTTTCCATACATTTCTATATCCAATACCCTTGTATGGGTAACATACTTCCAACACAATAATAGACCTACAGGTAGGGTTACGTTCTGTTTAAATTTGTCTGGCGTTTTGGCTTCCCCGCCTATATATTTTTTTTTGGACGCGAAGTTCTCAAATTTCTTCTTCCACTCTGGGCGGAGAAAAGCGGTGTAAGGCTTTTACTAACTAATAAAAGCCATCCATGTTCCTTCTTTTGACCTTATTGTTCTGGGGCCGCTGCATCTCTTTCAAACTACTCGCAACCTCGGCAGGCAAAGGCGCTGGCCTCTCAAGTCTTGACTTGAGAGGTTTAAAAGTAAAATGTCCAGCTTTTCAGCAAATGAGTACCATTTTCCAGAATGTTCTGTACACATAGCGTATAAGTTATAGAAGAGCGAAGGTATGCTACTACAGGCTTTTCTTGCCGAAAAGGATGCTTCAATAATTAGTTGCAGAAGTGCAAAACTTGTTACACTAAATAAAGGATTTTGCATTTTAGATAAAATTTCAAAATGGCAACCCTGCCGACAGTCAACGCCCACGCATCGAACCGTGACGTCACACGCGTCACAGATTTTACGCGCGCACTCAATGATCCGAGCGAGGCAATTTCCTTTTGTTCACGTGCAGGCTACTCGTATAATTAACGACTGAAATAGAACGAGTTAATACTATTGTCTGAAAGTCATTAGAACTAGTTAGACCCGTTTTGGCCAAGTACCTACCTACCATGATAACAACATCTGGTTTTCATTATTTTATGCCTTTATTTTTATAAAAAATGTGCATTTGTATTGGCAACATTATTGTCAATGTAGAAAATTCATTCCACCGAGAATTTTTAATAATTAATTCGGAAACAGGAGGTACTTTCACTAATTTAAAAATAAGATATAGAATAGATACGTCAGTCCCAGTAAAACTTCTAATACAAGGGGGACTCCATAGTAAAGTTCACTTGAGATTCAAATTCTATTATCGGTTTATCATTTGACCCAAAAACGAACGTTACAAAGAAAACATTTAAGTTAAAACGTAATTAAAAACCAATAAAGAACTACTAAGCTTACATACGAATAAATAACGGTTAATATATCTTAAAACTAATTATAAATAGCCGATAAGATATCGCATTCAAGCCAATTAAAAAAAAAACAATAAAATACTCAACCATACAGAATAATGTATAAGCCAATTTTCTAAATTATAGTTAATCATTGTTTTTCATTCAACGAAATTAAATGGCACGCTCATTCTAAACAGGAATGCTAAATATATAATTTAAATTTAATATTAAAACTACGATAAATAACATTTTAAAATGCAGTACAATTATTATCTTTGGGATAATCACTTTGATTTTAAATGGCAAGTCACATTGCATGAAAAATGTTGTTTTTTTTCTAAGTTTAACAAGAATCTGCCTATTATTTAATACAGAATAGGTACATTTATTGTAATTATTATTTTATTTATTTTTCGTATTATTTCCTTACATAGATTATTTTGTTTAATGTATTAGAAAATATACCAAAATATTGTAATTTATTACGTTTTATAAAAATATAAGTAGTTTCTTAATTGTGTTTTAAATATTGTTGATTGTCGACTCTAGTTAATAAAGTCATATTTTGTTTATATTATTTTATATGAAGCACCTAAATAGGCAGATTCCTTCATGTTTAAATATTTATATACTTAAATTAGAGACAACTACCTATATTTTATCTTAGAACTAAGTGAAGCTACTTAAATTAGTACAGACGCCTGCAGGTCAAGCTACCCGAAACTGTCAATTTTTCCCAATGAACCTTGAACCTAATACTTTAGAAATAAAGTCGAAAATCTATCAAAGAAATCTGACAGATTGTAGTAGCTTGATGTGCAGGCGCCTGTACATTACCAACTATTAAAATAAAATAATTATTTTAATTAAATATAGTGATGTCATATCGTAAGGGTCGTCACTCATCAATGTCATCATCGTATTATTAATAATGTTGCCTTGTAATAATTAATGTATGCATATTACTAATTTATATTCCTACGATTTTCATACAATATTCACTTACTTTGAACTACATTATTTTTAGCTACAGCCAAATTACAATACGAATACGTTTATTAATGCCAGTATGGCAGTAAGACTACATTTTCTTTATTATCTATCTGTTAAAAAATTAATTAATTTACTGATTTTTAAGTGGATGGTTTTTGGAAAGAAAATACTTTAAAAGGGTAACCATGGAGTTTCTTGCCGGTTCTTCCCCATAAGAAACGATCAACTCAAACAGTGCACTTTTTCTCGACGTCTTATAAGCCCTTAGAGGGCTATGTAAAATAAAATATTTCAATTTTGTGATTCTTTAATAATTTTATCACGAGATGATTCTTATTTTTCCTGCTTGCCAACATTTTAAAGAATATTCTGAGCTAACATTCTTTAGTGGTAAGGATTACTTTACTTCCTAAAATTAGCAACTTAAAGTTCACACGGGCGATCTTGTTTTAATAACTGTTATTGTAATAAGTGAAGGGTATTGCGTAATAATACCAGTTTGCTTTGTTTACGGTGACAGATCAATTACAAGACCAGAATACGGTTCGGACAGTTCTAGCACACTGACCATGAATGAACAATGATTTGACGCGACGCGCGAGGACGAACTCGCTACATTACCTACTCTATAAAATACAATACATTACATTTTACTGAATGAGACACACGTGAAAAGACAGCAAAAGCAAATGAGTGACGACCTTAAAACTATTCCAATACCAGACATACCTTCAAATATTTTACGGTATTTATTATTTAACGCTGCTTAACTTATATGAATAAACTCTGCTCAACCACACATTTTTGAACCTTTAAACGTGTTTTTAACTTTAAATAGCGTTCAAGTATAAACAATTTTAAGACAGGATCTCAAAAGAGTCAAAATTATGTCATCAAACTTAGTGCAGTACCGATATACTCAAATACATCGCAGCTTTATATATGAACACTTTGAAGTTATGACTGGCATCGTCATAAATATAATATAATTATGGACATAAATAATGAAGATTATAAATTAATGATTAAAACATATATTAGTTCAATTAGGTGCTAAATACTGGTGTAATAATTTAAAATGCACGTAATAGGGCAAGCGCAATAGAGGGGCGCCTAGGGGCGGGTAAAGTAACGATTGTAATATTTACATAACAAGAAAACAATAAAGATGTTATTTAATACTCTAGCTTTTCTAAGTTCTAATCTTGTATAGCCATAAGTCTTATTTTAACTTGTACTGTCTGAAACAATTTTATTTGAAAATAGTACTTATTGTTTTTCCTAACGCAAGCATGCATGTTCAAAAATATTGCATTACTAAAATGATCTATAACGGGTGTAAAAATACGCTTAACTAAGCCAAAAGTACGTGTTCTCTCTAATAAGGCATACAATATTATTATTTAACTTTTTACCTTATTATTATATTATTACTACAATGTAGCTCAAGCCCTTATCGTATGCCACAAAATCCTAATGTTCTTAACTTCGCAAGCTTGATATCTGTATCATGACAGCAAAAGTTCAGAGCAAAAATGGCATTAGAACCTTTTACAAGCCATGTGCTATTAATAAATACATACGACGTGCAGTCTGAGACGAGACGCATCAGTAGGATTCTTTATATTTAATATGTTTTCATTCACTTTAATGTGAGTTAGAGCACAGAAATAGTATGTAGAACAAACATTAGATAAATTCTACACACTAATGGCCGCAATAAAAGAATAATATTACATAAAAAAACTATGCCTTATTTGGCCTGCTACATCGTATTAAAAAAAAAGGTTGCGCACGTGACGACGAATCCTTCGTCTTCATCGCCTCCACACGTGCACTACCTACCTCTTTTGGTTGTGTTTTTGTCATTTTTATGTCGTAAACAGTTGCGTCGAGTCTGGCTTTTGTTTACATTATATTTGTGACCCGCCCCAGCAGCAATGCGTAGCTACCCTTATCTCGCTTACCGAACAAGGTGGTGAGTGATACAAATTGACGTGGAACTTGCTTGAGCAGATCAAAAGGAACGTTATGTCCATGCAATAAAATCGAAAAAGACGTAATTCGCCTTATTCTGGTTTGGACGACGTAATTTAACACCGCGCTGAACTAAATACGACAAAACATGAACGATTCAAGCTGATTCCGCGTCAATAAGTGTAATCACTCCGTAAAAATCTCTTTACTTATCTCGTTCAGTGGTCAACAGTTCCAAAATGTCCTCAGTAGACTTGTTCTGTTTCTTGAACCTATCCATTTGTTTTTTGGGTACTGTTCCATTTATGAACATTTCAATATTTGTCTTCAGACGCTTGACCGGCGTAAGAGAATCGTCTTTGCAAGGTACCTTGTCCATTGCCTCCAATGACTCGATGAGAATCTCATCTACCAGCCGTTTGTTGAAGCCTGTTAGAGAAAAATATGTTTTACATTTTTCTGGACTGTACAGTCGGCAAAGTTTGTGGTTAACCACTAGTCTTTTTCTTAGGACATCTAATATGGGTGAAAGTGGTCAACCGTCAACTTCGTCGAGTGTACGTACTAAGCTTATTTACAAAGCTTAACAAATATTATACCTAGTTCGAAATAGATAAGAATCGAGTCGAGCCACCACCGCTACCAAAACCGAAAGCCAACGGAGAACGAAGTCTTATAGAGATATAATTAAACATAAAATTCCGCTTCCCAATAACCTACATTTACCCGCCGTCACCGACCAACACCAAAAATTAACAACACAATGGGAAATGAACTCACTCACGAAATTATTACTCATAATGGTAACCGTCGGAAACCGTCAGTCGTCATACAACGACGGTCATGTTCGCTAGAATAAAAACCATGATGAGACAAGCTATGCAATGGACATCGTGCCACTTCTGCACTTCACATAAGCACACACACTGTACCTACGCCGCACATTTTGCAACCCAGTGAATAAATACTATAGTGCTTTGTAATGTAATGTTTGTTCGGTTCGATCGCACTTGCATTTTCAATGACAGCTCGGTTGTTATCACGACCTTGTTACTGCGATTATACTCAATGACCTATGATGATGCAAACTGAATGAAAACGCGTTGATGTCTTATGTACCAGACAATATTATGTCAAACATTAGATTTTTCAACGTTTTGCCTGTCTGAAAATGACTATGAACTGTGCACGTTTCCAGTATGGACTCCCGTTATTGGCGGACACACACTAAGCAATGTACTCCACACTAAATAAAAAAAAACAGTGCCAGTATGAGTATAGTGTATAAAAACTCTTATTAAAGAAAAGTTTACGCACCTAAGTATTTGAGTTTTTCTTTGGTAGCTATCATCGTGAGAAGAAGGGCCAACAGGAATCTCATTCGGGACAAAGACATCGCCGACTCCACTTCTATCTCTTCGTCGCCCTTCTTGAACCTTTTTCTTTTACCTTTAGCCGATTCATCAACACCGGGCCCTTCTGGACAAGTTTTCTCATGCACATCAAGCTGAACTTTGAGCTTAAAAAAGGTTTTGCAGTGAGCGCATTTATATGGATTCTCTCTACCATGTATTTTATTCATGTGCGTTTTCATGTGAGGCAATTGAGAGAAGGACATTGGGCACATGGCACAAGAGAATGGTTTCTCGCCCGTATGGCGTCTGATGTGCAGCATTAGAGCGTTTGAATGAGTAAACAATCGTTTGCATATGCGGCAAGGGTACGGCCTGTCGCCGGTGTGCGAGCGCCTGTGGACATTCAGCTGTGTGGACTGAGTGAACCGCTGCCCACACTCAGGACACACATGCGGACGCTTCTTCTCATGTGTTCGCATATGTTCAGTCAAATGCCCCTTCAATTTCTTCTTGCAAATCGGACACACAATTCTATGTTCACCGTGGCTCACTTCAACATGCCGCTTCAGGGAATTTGGCCTCAAAAATTCTTTCCCACAATACTGACAAATAAATTCTTTGATTTTCAAATGGCTTTTAACATGCATATACAGGAGATTGCGACAGCTATAAGACATACTGCACAGTGTGCATTGATGGCGACCTTTGACCATGTGCTTTTTCTCATGCTGCATCAACAAGATGTGGTAGGGAAATGATTTAGTACAATAAATACATTTGAATGTGCTCTCAGCCTCTGTGTGCATCTCTAAATGTTTCTTTAAGTTTTCCTTTACAAGAAATGGTTTTTCACAGTAATTGCAAATATAAAGCTCTTGATCATCTAAAATTGACTTGTGGTGAAGATCAACATGAACTTGCAAATTATAGAGGCTCCTGAACTGTTTACAACAATGCCGACATTGATATGGCTTTAAACCAAGATGCATAAACATGTGCCTTTGTAAGGTACATTTCCTGTTAAATGTTCTTTTGCAATGGTCACACTCATAGTTCTCTAATTTTAATACAACACCATTTTTCAATGTGATAAGTTTCGGTCTTGGCTTTTTTTTGACCAGTGGTGACTTCTTTTTCTTTTTTTTACCAGATTTATCATTAGAGTGTTCTGAACTGCTTCTATCATCAGTTTCAGCTTCTGAGGTTGTAGATATAGTATCAGATAAGTTAACTACATCATCATCAATGTCTTGACTTGTGTTATTTTGGTCTGTTGTTTGAATATCATTGTTATTGTCCACACCAACTCTTGAACGTGGAACTTCATTGACTTTTTTGGAAGGTGCCTCTTTAGGCGCATTTCCAGTGTTTGTAGTATCCTTGCGGCCACCAATCAACAGTTCATTCTTCAGAATACTATCAACAAGTTTCATATTGCACTTTTTATTCTTTTTAAGATGCCCATTTTTTGAAATTTGGGGCACCTTTTGTTTTTCTTTGATACATTCATTTTGCTTATTATTTGGTTCAGATAAATCCTTCAATTGATCAGACAGAGAAAATAAAGGGGCGTCTGGATCTTGACTATGTTTGACGCTCATAGGTGGTTTAGAAATAAATCGTTCTCTGAGCTTATGTCCATTTTTCAGTAAAAATTTGATCTTTTGATCTGGTGTCATGACTGGGCGGGGACATGGTCGTTTCATAACCATATTGATTTGAACTGTATCATTTTTCTTCAAGGGAGCTTTCTTGGGACCTGTTGACGATTTTTTTGTTTTATGTCCCGTCTTTTTCTTCTTTATAGATGCACTTTTGGGTGCCTTTAATCTACTCTTTACGTTAGCCATGATTTTATGTCTTATTAGTAAGCTGTACTATTACTGGTTACAGCATGAAGCGATAGAGACCCACCACCATCAAGAGAGTTAGTAATTATACGTCTTTGCGTTGCGCAGGTGAAGTTATAAGAGCGCGATTCGACTCGCCGTACTTACATGCAGTGTAACGTTATTAGCATTTCAATAATCACCTCTAACATTACGCGGCGTGTAGATAACAGCTTGTTTGCACAACGATGCTCTACTAATGTGTGAAGGACGAGCCTTTTGTCTTATAACAACGAGAACATCGCCCATTACCTTGTATTGAATAATATACACCAATCCATTGTATCGCGTTTGCACGATTCACTTTGCTCTTAATCACGTCATCACAACTGAGAACCTAAGTATATATATTGTATTTTCGTTCACAAAACACTGCAATTCAAGTAAATAAACGATACGAAAATGACGAACAAAATAACTCAACCCGTACAATCATTTTGTTAAATGTGCGAGCGAGACGCATGAAAGACGTAAGTTCTGTCAAAGTTAAAGCGACGCTAGCGGCATCTAGATTTAATATATGCATCTAACCATAGGTTGCATTCGTTTTTAGCAGTTTGAAAAAAATCACTTCATAAAACAATTGACATGTTCAGTTTTCTCTTTGAAAAGTTCTTAATATAATTGATTAATTTATGAAATGTCCATCATTTATTTATTTTGTGATTTACAGTAACGTCATCTCTTGACAAGGTCTTGCAGATAGGAATTATGTTCCCAGTAAAGCTATGCCCACATTGGCAGAAAATATGTAAACTTACTAACATAATAGAAAAGTTATCTTTACTTACAACAACTGCGTGCGTTGCCCCGCGCCCGGGCTAAGGCGTTAACAGTGTTGAACAGAAATAATATTTTGTTTAGTTTAGCGTCCAATCACGGATCAGATTATTTATAGTCATGGAACGAGGTGAGACAGACGAAGACTGCGCATTATTAAATCAAATATGGCGCAGAGGATGATCATGGACCTTGGCATAAATGAAAATATTTCCTTTACCACCTTATCTGGGGGTAATAAACACGAGTACCTAATGGTGATAGACGCTACAAACTGGTACTATTAAAATTCGTTGCGTGTTCAATCACGCATTAAATTGTTGCATAAATTCATAAATTAAATGACAGATTATTTATAGAAAGGAGTACTTACCTACATAATTACGTTATTAACCCTAGAAGCCTAATCTATTTCGGATGTACACAAAGCCTTATTATACGTCTCAGAGGCGTACATGTATAAAAGCCCTATTTTAGCAATACTATTTGATTAAATTTATTTAAATATTTTAGCATATATAAAATTTAGAATATAAACTAAAAATAAAACAACACAGTTATTCATTATAACTATAATCATAGTTATTTATTACAATGAAAAAACAATATGCATAAATTGTAACAAAAATAAATAACTTCTTAAAAATCAACTAAAACATATTTTTTTTTTTGGAAATTCTAATTTTTTTAGTGCTTATCAGTTACTATTAGGGCAAGCATTAAAATTAATTTTAATGCTTGCCCTAAGTCTTAACTTTAGGAGCAGTCAACACACATGTCAACCTTGTGCTCGCCACACACAGATTTTTTACATTTATCTCTTTTTTTTTAGGAACAAAAGGCGCAGTATTTTCGTTTTTTTGACTCGGGTTCTACTTCTCGATGTTCGTTACTTGAATCAGTAGGTTTTACGAGATTTTGGCTTATATTTTCTCGTAAAGATCGTTTCAAAGTCGGAGCTTCAAGTCTCTTCTCCATCCAAGGCCTGACCAAATCTGTACTAAGCTGTTTCATGAATTTTCTTCTGTTAAATGGTTTCTTATTATTCTTAATCATGTTGTGGCCATATATCGCCGAAAAAACATATAGAGTATAAGAAAAACCAACAAAAGTAAAATCACACAAACCTAGTTAAAAGTTACACAAAGCCTAAACATACGTCTCGCAGGCGTGCTGTACTACGATAAATCAAAAATGGCAGGACTTACCTTCACGACACGGCACTGTCCGCTAGCTTCTGTCGGCCAATGAGATGGCTGAAGAGCACGACACGCTAGCTTCAACCGTTAGAAAGAGACAAACGATATTCGATTGCGTGTACGCCTCGCAGGCGTAGATTAGGCTTCTAGGGTTAAAATACCTTTGTCTTAATTACTAATAGATCGTCGAACAACAGTCATAAGTATTCCATTTTTCAGTGACCTAATTTTGTAATTATTTAGGTACTACAGCATAGCAGTAGGTACCATGACATAGATGAAAGAGTATAGTAATAATATAACGATATTAATACACCTAGTTACTCGAACAGACTCGAGAGTGCTTGCCGAACCTACTACCTGGCAGTATTTTTCAAATTTTGACGTGCAAATAGAATCTGAAAGATTTTCACTAAATGCGTTGATGTCTTTCCTAAACCAAAGCAAACTACTCCTAAAAAGACATCAACGGGACAACGGCCTGTTCGTCCGAGTAGTAACTATACTCACATTCCTACTTATGTAGCCTATTTTTGTTAGTTCGAGATAAAAATACTGCGGGCATGAAGTTTTTCTGATAAGATAAGGAGGCTGGCACCATTTTCTGAGGTAACGGACAGACTGTAATTAATTAGTTCTTGCAGGTTATTAAACCTATACGTAGGTAGTAGGTACGTAGCTGATGTAGATAATAATATAGGTACCTACCTAAATATTACATACCTAGGTAATAATTTTATGTACATACATGAACTACCTATATTACTTATTACCAAGTAATAAGGTACCTAGATAGAAATGACCTTAGTAGGTATGTTCTCAGCTGAATCTGGTAAGACTGGAAGCCAACCTCAACATGTTAATAGGCTTCTTTTGGGTTAGCTCGTTCCATCGTCTTTTTTAACAAGATTGAGATCAAGGTTGGCGCCATCTATTAGTTGGGAAAAGGCTAGCTAGGCAGATGATGCAATGGGGATGGTCACTAATTATATTAATGTAAGAATATTTTTAAATCCCCTTTGTGAAAGTCACGAGAAAACAAGGTTAATTATGGTTGACATCCAAGCATAACTGGCCATCCAACTCAACTTACTAATATAGCGTTGGTTGTCTGTTTGGTCTTGATTAGGATCATTCGTAAGAAACTCGCCAGGTAGTTTTAATTCTTTTGTTCTAGGGGCCTAAAATGGCCGCTTGTGGTCAGATGCCTGTTCTAAATACAAACATTTGAAAAAAAAAATTATATAAGGATTTCTTTTATAAACAAACAAACAAAAACTAAAATTATTGAACTAAGTTATTAAGTATGTGCAATGTCAGGTACAACCATAGAAATATAAAAAACGAGTTTATTCTATGGGTACAAACAACCAGCTGCAAGTCGTCCGAATTCGTTGAATTAAACGTTGCTTGGTGCAAACGGCTCATACACGCCCCAGGGGCGCTCCAATTTGTGGACTCACTGATTCACTCACACCACACTTCAGCTGTTTTGCATACATTACCTTTGCTTTTCTTGTTGTTCTATTTATTTTAAGTTTTAGACTTTTAGGAGACATTTTAGCTTGGCTGAAACGTTAAAAAATCTGGTGAATTTATTCTTTTTTTTTATGCTTTTCATTTAGGTATTACTACATACCCCTTAGTATAGACATTTAACAGCACGCAATGGCTGAGCGACTAGCACTCAGATCCAGCCTGTCCTTTTACTGTCCTCCGCCAGCGACGCGACGTCCTAACCCGAAGCTCGTACCCCACAGGGGTTGCCCTTAGCGTGTAGACGCTTAGTTTGTAAGTTTTTGCCCTGGCTGGAAGCCTTAATTTCAAAGCATCCACAGGAATCGCAGATGACAACATTCTAGGTTGAAAATGTGAGATGCCATTTATAAAAAAAAATAACTGCTACGGAGCGACGTAAGTGTGTCAATTTCTTTTTTGTTGTTGTTAACATCTCGTAGAATATTTTTTTTTTGAGTTTCACGATTCGGGATACCTCACGGAACATTATGTTACACCTTGCATTTGTCTATCAACACAAAATATAGCACATTGCGCTAGTTCAGGATGTCATTGTGAGCAAAATGCGTATTATCCTCTCACGGTGCATGTAATGATCGTTTTGTAGCAATCGGGGTATTACGTCAAAGTAATATTTCATTATTTGTTTACATACACGGAGGCAGTTTTTTTCAAAATGATACGACAATGGAATGAACCTAATTCATAGAAATTGTTCTGTGAGTGTCGGTCCAGGAGAATGGCGTTTTTAGTTTTATACTCTCATTACCTACTTGAATCGAATTTCCTTTAATTTCTCGAAAAAGTTGAGCTTCTAAACCGTGACT
The DNA here is from genome assembly GCA_905475445.1 of Ochropleura plecta. NCBI lineage: Eukaryota > Metazoa > Arthropoda > Insecta > Lepidoptera > Noctuidae > Ochropleura > Ochropleura plecta. The sequence continues at coordinate 14,801,530 of FR997739.1, forward strand.
AGCGGAGATATCGATGAAAAGCGAGCGTGAAAATTGGAGCTTTTAAAGCTGCGAAAAAAAAAACATTGAGGTTCATCGAGGTTATAGGAAGAATGTGTGTTTATTTTCCTCTAGAGTTCTAGACAACCAAATCAAAATATTTTTATTTCACATAGGCCTAAGTATATGAGCACATTGGGCACTAATAAAACGTCGAGAAAAGGTGCACGTCTTGGTACTCGGAGACCCCGTACGGCTGATACGTCGGTAACTATAAACCTGGTTTGCCTGGTTTATATTTCGAGCAATATCATACATTTTTATTCAACCGCTTTTCCAAAGTTTGTCCTCTTAATATAACATCACGTCACAAATGTTTAACGCAGAAGCAGTCACATGTGTAATAGGGCGAGCCTATTGTCACGAAACTCCGGGTTGCTACTGACCACTTTTAATGTGACGAGAAAACCGAATATTCACCCTTGACTCAGGGCCACAAGCTCAGCAATACAACTAACTACCACCTATACCAACGAGGCAGTTCCGCTAGTTCTATGGCTCCAAAAATGCCGCTGGCCGCGGCTTTCCCTATTGTTTATAGTGACAATGGCGCAGTTTGCACCACAGTCACTGCGGTGCCGGCCAGACCGCCACGCTTGCACAATTTGCCAAACAATGACATTGTTGGGACCATGTGTTCCTTCATTCGGGAAGCGGCTAATTAACGATTTGATAGGACAGGATATTGGATGTGTCCTTTGTAGATCTGATTATTGAGTTATCGTACTGTTTATCGTATTGTTACACTGCAATAAGGTTTTTTCTTCACTGACGTACTGAATCAACTAGTCGGTAGAAAATCAAGGGTTATCGTTATATTTTTTTTTTTATAAAAAACGTTGCCCCACACTAAGAATTTCTCCTGTATCGTGGGCGCGTTTACAAACATTTAAACTCACATACACAAACAGCCAGACACGAAACAACTATCTGTAGGTCATACAAATAATCCGCCGTGCGGGAATCGAACCCGCGACACGCAGCGCAGCAGTCGATCGCTTAGCCTCTGCGCCAATCGTGCCGTCAAATAATAATTAATTCATAAAAGCTCGTTAATTTTTTAAGAGAAACATTAACATAACAAAAATGTTTATGATAAAATAGCCCTAAATGAAGGAATCATGGAGAATAGATGACTATAGGCAGCGATGTGCTTATACTCTTTTCATGTTGTCTGTGCATGTAGCATTGATCATTAGTGAGGTCGTTCCTTCAATATCTATAAATATATTAAATATTTCTACTACCGGACCTGACAGACGTCCCTGCTTTTTTGGGCTTATTTGTGAATCTAAACCATCCAGGGCGCCACTCAAACGCATACCAAAAAATCATTCAAATCGGTCCAGCCGTTTAGGAGGAGTTCAGTGACATAACATAAACAATAAAACACGTACAGCAGAATTATTAAATAAAAGATTTATTATCTTTATATATAAGTATATATATCTCACTGCTCTTACATTGAGCTACGGTTTACGATCTGCAACGATATCGATGGGCCATCAGGTCACCACAGGCAGGACATAAGTGCCGTTAGGGGTGCAAACGTTTGGGAGCATGAAGTCCTAAGTCCGATCCTCGTATCGAGCCCAGAGTTATTAACAGAATAATTTCGGGGGACACGCGTTCGAGGCAATCCCGCATGCATGATGAAATCCGCACGATGTTAAAGGGTGTTTTTAACATCGTGCGGATTTCATTATTAAGTTTTTCACCATGAATTTCTCAGTAGCAGCCACAGACACATGGATCTGTGCCTGTTGATGGCATTTGGCTTGTCCTTTATTGCCTACATGGGATATAAGAGTTGTGTCGACCAACTCTAGTTTATTTCGTTGATCTGTGTCTGCACGCATGCGACTGTAAGAAGATATCGTTTTTTGTCTACAAATACAAACAGTGGAAGTTCTGAGGTAGTGAACCAGTTCTCGTCCAGTATCTGACAACATTGATTGATTGTTCCGTCGAGGTCAAGATCCGTTGTGTTTGAGATTGAAGTCCCTCCGGATACTCTTGTTAACAATAGAATGAGCGATGCGGTTGAGAAATTGCATTGCGTTCATGGTGCGCATCACCTAGTTCCAATATACGTTAATGTAATGAACTCAGTCAGGCTATGGTACTTTACAGAAAATATTATCACAAGCTGAGAGCAAGGGAGAGAAAGGGAGCTGTTTGTTCGTTTGAGAAGGGACGAAGTGCAAGTGACCAAAAGAGTGATGGAACTGAATGTTGATGGATGGAGAGGGAGAGGAAAGTCAAAGAAAAGATGGATGAATTGTGTAAGGAATGAGTAAATGATGCCGTGACATTTGACAGGGGAGAATGGAAGAAGAAAACCTGAGCCTAAATAGAATGGGATAAGAACAGGAAAATGATGAAGCTGATTGACTGCTGCCTTTAAAAGCGCGACTCCTGAGCACGGTCCTGGGTTCGATTTCCGAGTTTTGACATTAGGATTTTTTCAGGAAAAGCCCGGAGTATAGAAGTTGGCGGTATGATACCCCCGTGCCTCGAAAAGCACGTTAAGCCGTTGGTCCCTTTTTATCGCGATTTTAGGTGGTGGTCTCATGGATTGATTAGTTTGATAAGAATAAGAAACATGTATTTGCTTAAAATATAGGTGTAACCAGATGTCCATATTGGTGGTTTAAGGCGCTGTACAAAGCAAACACTTCGTAAAACGTCTAGATTTTCGTCGCGAAGTTAGCCGTATTTGTACATGCCACTAGCCAAAAACAAATACCGTGTATAGTTCAATACATAAAGTAAAGACTTAATCAAAATCAGTTTACAAAAGTGGTCTAGTACTACGAAAAAAAAATGTTTAAAAAGACCAGGAAAAAAATTTTTTCGTCTCGAAATTCTCAATTTTTTCAGCGACAACCATCATATTTTTATATCTATAACAAAGGAAATGTTATATACTAAAGAGATATCTAAAATTTTTCAAACACGGAACTGTATTTTTTTTATATTCAATTAAAACTGCAAAATGACCTACATTTTGGCGGACATGATATTCAAATAAAATCAAACACCGAAATATTTTCGACCTTATTTCTATTCTTTCGATGCAATACTGTCGTGTACTTGTGTTGTGTCAGACCATGCCCAGTAGGCAGCTAGCCTCACTTCCGCGAATACCTAAAGATTAGCTTGTTACCGCGCCTTAACACGTTGACGGACAGTACTGCCTGTAGGCGTCAAACCAGTCAAAAGTAATACGACAGTACGCCCTTCGACGTCGATCTTTTGACTAGTTTAAACACAGTACGCCATAAGACGTAAAATTTTACAGGCATTCATAAGGAAGGGCATGTTGTACTGTCACCGAAGATATATTTTAGACTTTGTACTGTCACCACACAATGTTTAAAAATCTGTTCAAAGAAAGTACCTGCACACACACATCCACATTTTTTTGGCACCGTCCTCACACACACTACGCCCATAGCCGTCGTGTTTTCATACATTTTGTTTAGTACTGGTACTGCGCCACGGCGCGCGGCGCGGCGGTGCGCCGACAGGTCGTTACTGATTTCGCGCGCAATTATTTTTTCGAACGTAAATATTGTTTGTTTTCAACGTAATTTTATTGTTTTATGAATACAAAATACTAAAACTAGTATATTTGTATATGCAAATAACTTATTTATGTTGCTAATGTATGTTTTCAATACCATTTAGTTGTAATACATTGTAAACTAATATTTTTGCAGATAGCTTCCCGCGATTCATATAAAAAAGAAGAAAAGCGGATTCAGGACCTATTTGACGCTGCTTTAACTTCTGAATCGAGTCATGACCCCTTTGAAGATGATGGAGAATTCGGATCCGATGCCGATTTTCAACCATCTGGTGAACAAACGTTCACGTCTATATCCGTTCTGTCATATCATGTGTTATTATAATAGTTGCGCTGTGACGCTACGCCTATGGGCAATGTATGAAAAATATTACTGCCTCAGCAACCATAACATGTGAGAGAGTACTGTCCGTCAACGTGTTAAGCAAAAACCATATTTTGCTTTTTTGGGCGTGCAAACATAATTTTACATTAAAAAAATATTGCGTAATAAAGCTAAACATAACAAAAAAAAATCCTTAAGCTTCTCCTTGGCATACTGAGCTTTTACCTTTCGTTAGAGACAGATGTATTAAATCATGGTCAGAATATTTTGATAAAAGATCGCTAACGAAAGGTATTTGGTACAGGACTATTCAACCATCTATTCCATGGACTCTGGTTGAGCGAGGCAGGGTTGACTAGGCAGGAGGTGGTGACGGCTTTGAGACTCCGATCCTGGCCACATACCACTTAATGGCTTCGGATTTATGATGCGCAAAGTTGATTCTCCCAATTGGGTTGCCTGTGGAGTAATAGAAGACGTGCATCACATCCTGTCGGAGTGTGTTCGGGTTGGAATCCAAAGACGTCAAGCTTTTGGCAATAGTTTTAATGTAAGTAGGTTTCTATATTAGCATTCTAGCCTCACCATTATCGGATGAGGCAAGAACACTCTTTCATATTTTTATTATGGGTATGGGTAAGCTTGCGGGTAGATTAATCCTTACTAATATTATAAAAGCGAAAGTGAGTTTGTTTGTTTGTTACCTCTTCACGCTTTAATGGCTAAACCGATTTTGATGAATTTTGGTACAGAGATAGTTGGGAACCAGGAGACGGACATAGGCTAATTATTTAAAAAGAAAAGTGGGATGTGCGGCAGAAAGAGGGAAGAAAAGGGAAACATTAGCGTTGCTATTACAAATCAATAAGGCGCAAGGGGAACTGTGTTACCCCGAATTTAACGCGAGCGAAGCCGCGGGCAAAAGCTAGTGCTTAGATATAAGTAATTTGTTTACAATCATCGGGGTGACATATTCTTTATAGAAAAAAACCCTGTATATGAATAAAGATTAAAAAAAAATCCTTAAGCTAATTTAAAGCACTCACTTAAAATAATCCTTACTAATATTATAAAAGCGAAAGTGAGTTTGTTTGTTACCTCTTCACGCCTAAATGGCTAAACCGATTTTGATGAATTTTTGTTCAGAGATAGTTGGGACCCTGGACCCGTCTCCAGGGTCCCAAAAAATAGCCTATGTCCGTAGGTAGATAGGCTATTTTTTGTAAAAAAAGATTGAGATATGAGGGAGAAAGAGGGAAGAAAAGGGAAAACTTAGCATAGCTATTACAATAAATAAGGCGCTAGGGCAAAAACTACAAGTAGCAGGTACCTGTAAATCAGGAAAGGGGAACTGTGTTACCCCGAATTTAACGCGAGCGAAGCTGCCGGCAAAAGCTAGTCATTAAATAAAAGAACCCGGCCAAGTGCGAGTCGGACTCGCGCACCGAGGGTTTCGTCCAATCTTGCGACATAAACAGCTATCTTTTGCCTGCGTACCTATATGTCGCGGGTTGTTTTTCCAATTGTAGGTACCACAGATTTGAGTATTTAGTTTTAGTTTTAACTCGATACCTTTACGCGTTTCCGAGATAAAGGGGTCTTGACAGACAGACAGACGGACAAAAATGATCCTATAAGGGTTCCGCGGAACCCTAAAAATAAAAAGCGGAAAGAGGTACAAAATAGCGAAAGTGGAAGGTATGAGGACAGGTCTTTGCCCAGAAGTGGAAAAATAAGGCTAATAAAAAAAAGAAGATTGTGTGAATCACACCCTGCAAATAATAAAAAATATATATAATAAACTAGCTTTTGCCCGCGGCTTCGCTCGCGTTAAATTCGAGGTAACACAGTTCCCCTTGCGCCTTATTGATTTGTAATAGCAACGCTAAGTTTTCTCTTTTCTTCCCTCTTTCTCCCTCACATCCCAGTTTTTTAAAATAAAAGTTAGCCTATGTCCGTCTCCTGGTTCCCAACTATCTCTGTACCAAAATTCGTCAAAATCGGTGTAGCCATTAAAGCGTGAAGAGGTAACAAACAAACAAACAAACAAACAAACAAACAAACAAACTCACTTTCGCTTTTATAATATTAGTAAGGATTAACTCTGTGGCCAATTAAACCCTATCCAAGAATTACAACTATTTGAATTTGGAGTCATCTTGTAATTGTGCTTAGTTGCTTCATTCACTATGAATTTCTAAGATAACAATACAACAATAATCTGATGATTTTTTATTGTTTCAAAAACGATGACGACATCATATTTATTATTCGCCATGTAAGTTAACAAACTGGGTATAAACTAGGCAAATTAGATCTACATCATTTTGAAACACCACGACTCTTCGGCAACAAGCAAAACTTGCTCAAAATTCCCTAGTTAAATGGCAACTTTTTGTTATTTCACGGAAGTTTCTTAAGAAAAACGTAATAATATAACAATGGACATCGAGAGTGGTTACAAACATTACACATAGAGAATATTTTGGGACAATAGCACCAGAAACAATGGGCGAGACGAATGTTTGGGGTCTGGTGATTATACTTGGTGATAGTTATCTTTATATGCTCGGTAAATAAGACGTGTACTAGTTATTAACATTTGCAACACTTAAATCTGTAGATAATTTCGGTATAGACCTGTAAATATTTCCGATGGGTACCTAGTAAAATAGGTACCACGACTGAATACGTACGGTACTGAAGTTCTGATTTAGGCGGAGGATTATTGGTACAATCGGAGTATGAAAGTAAAGGAATTAGCACATGATGTATGTGCACAAATTTTCGACTTCCGAAGAAAAGACGTGCCAGAAATCTGACTTTTTGTAAAAAGGCTAAAAATATCATACATTTACTTCAGGAATATTTATTAACTCTAGCTACCTAACTATCTTTAGATCATTCTACACTAGTGCGCTTCACTTACCAGGATTTACACGAAGTTAACGGATATAGTAATTTGAGTAGGTACCAGATACATTGACACTTTCAAAGATAGCTTCTTTTTTACGTGTCCTATCTCATCTCTTTAAAATTAGAATTTTATCTATGTATGACACCAAAATCAAAACCACAAGCGGAAAGGCAACTCAAAGGCTGTATTTACAAGACACCTATCTCTCTAGATAACGCCCCTGTTAAACATTCTCAATACCAAAGATAAGGTGCCATACTCTAAGTAAAAGTATATAATCAACTCATGGAACCACACAGTGAGGTCGCTCAACTTCGTCAACAATTTTAAACGGCTTAACCCAATTTCTTTTCATAATAACGTCACGCTCTACTTGTGGTGCCGACCACTTCTGATGTCGTTTTCGATAAAAAGATAATAGGATGTTATCCTCGGTTGTTGGCACTGTCCAAAGTGACGAGAATGTGGTTTTGGTCTGATGGCTATGCTTTTTTGTTGGAAGAGAACTCATTCATAATTTGGTTACGGATCAAAGCCTGGTACCATTTTATTCCCGCACTAGGGGTTGTTTGCAAAATCCACTATTTGACACGAGCAACTATTTGAAAACGCCCAAGTTGCCATATTATGTCATGTTTCATGAAATGGCATTTCAGGAATTACTGTTGTTTATTATTTTGCTTGCATAACATCAAACTTCCATTTTGGCGCAATTCTCATTATGGTTACCTATCTACTTTTTTATCGTTTTTGTCCTTCGTAACAAGCTCATCACGGAGTCATTGCGCGTCTTCATTTTCGCTCTAATAAATCGTCCTCTCGCCGTTTACTCAGCAAATCAGAACCCGGTAATAACCTAGCTAGGTAGGTACCTACATCTAGGCACCTGTCGCGAAATCGTCTAGAAACACGAGTACAATCGACTCAAGCGGGGATTATTTTCCAAAGACTGCACTTCTTACCGTCTTACCTTCCAAGCTTTATTTTACGTTACGGTACCGCGGTGAGAGGAGGCATTCGCGACACTTTTTGACAGTTGAATTTGATTTTTTCGCGAGTAGGCGGATTGGAGAAAACCCTAGTTGAGATTGTGTTTGTTTATTATTGTGAGAAATGGTGAAGTTCTGGTGGATGTTTATATTATTTGCGAAAACTGCGTCGGCTAGTGATAACGAACTTCCATCTGCAGAAGTACAAAAAGGTGATTGGCAGCTTTAACTTTAGTTTATTACAGTGCCTGGTATTTTTGCAGACCCTGCATCTGTACATAGCTAAGTATTAACTTGTTTAATCTAATATTTGTTTGGATCACACATTTTTTAGGTATGTTTTTTTTTATTATTTTTGAAAGCTGGATTTTTCGATATGCGTCGTTATGTTCAAATTCTCAGCATGCGCTTGCTACAGTGGGAAATAAGGCTGCTGTGACTGTCATCTTTAAAATACGCTATCAGTGTTTTTTGTCACATTACGAACACGGAGAACTTTCCCTGTGTAGAGTGTGAAAATTTTGCCGGAAAATTTAAGTAGGTACTTAGCTAGCTGTGGTAGGTACTTAGGAGAGATGAAGGAGAATTAACATTTATGCCTTAGCTCATATTCTACCTAGGAGTGCAAATGTGGTGCTGTTTCCCGAACAGTAGGACAGATGCTATCGTGTCCATATGCCTGCACACTACAAGCATTGATGGGCGATAATGATAGCGTTAAACAAGTACCTAAGTAATAAAGTACTGGCACGATACATTTCATAGACTGCCATCGATAAGCGAAGGCTAGAAAAAGAAAAAAAGGGGTAGAATAGTAAGTCTCTATAACTAGATCAAATCCCAGACAAACAAGATCAAATCGAACAAAGCTGAATGTATGGCTATGGCTTTGATTTTTTCGAATGAAACTGAGAAATGCAAAACAATGACAGGTAAGATAGGTTGACGAAACGTGAACTAGACCAAGAGAAATGAAAAGCGAAACTTAATCGCTCACAAGCTTAAGATTATACGGTTCACTTTTAAAGAGAAAAAGCGCTTCGTAATCGTAAAAATGCAGTTCTCACGCTTTCGCAGAAGGCACGTGAATGCTACAACAGGCTTCTCAAAAAGAATATTACATTGAAAGTTTAAATGGAACTCACTTGGAACTTGGATCTCGTTAATACTATACTTTTGACGTCACAACATAGCATAGCTCACGATTTTCACGGCTCTGAACATCAAACAATGGAAGAGAAAACAGTAGGATCACCATAGAATATAATTACACGTTAACTTTCAATTTTATGTTTGCTTGCACATCATTTTCCTTTTATAATTGCTCCTTTCCGGCTTGATAACTGTAATTTTCAAAAACAATAAGTTATTACTGTATCTTATGGAACAGGGTGCTAAAACGACCATTTCGTAGACACAAACAGACAAAGACCTTGATTTTTCTTTCCGATTTTATTCATCTTTGTTCTGCGGTAGTTACTTTAGAAATCACAATTGTAAAGACGTGTAGTAGCCAAACGTAGAACGATGTGAACTTGAAATCATCAATAAATAAAATCTATCCTCTTTCCAGAGTCACGTTTCCTTCCCCTGTTCGAAGTCAAACGTTTTGACAGTCGACCAGGGCTGGGTCTTGGGCCTGGTGGTCTACCACCCCTGACAACAGTGCCGATCGCAGGAGAACGATGCTCGTCACGACTAGAATCTGCTTTAGACCAGATGAAGCGACGGAAAAGGACGCAGCCTAAGAATTTAGATACTCCTTTGGTAAGTTACCAGATACTGAATTAGATAAACTACATACCTACCTACTTTCAATTTAGGACGAAAGTTGTAATAATATTCGACCTTTTCATATGCCTCACTTATTTCGCACCTGTGTGTCATCAATAGTTATTTTTGTAAAATCATTCCACACGTTCATAATGCGAATTCGAGCAGGGGCCCCATTTGGCAATTGGCCAACAACAGTTCAAAACTTCATTATTTACGTTTTTTAATGACTAATGTTCTTATTTGTAGAGTCAAAGCATCGACCTCAATGGCTACAGCCTGTACCAGCAAATGCGGTCTGCTCCCGTGGACATGTATGTTACACGGATGCGAGTACGACTTCCACAAAACAGCAACTGGGTGAGAGTAGAAAAATGCTACTTCGACCCAAGAAATGTCTCCCTTGATACCATGCTTCTATTCCACGATATTACTATTAGTGGAAACGTGGATTTGTACGATGCAAATGATCTGGACAGAGACCTACCACCAAGCCGAAGACTTCGAAGGCACTACGCCGAATCCAGGTCCATAGACGGTCCTTACGTTAACGACTACCCAAGAAACCGTGGCAGTCAAGGTTGCAACATGATCCTAAGATTAAGAAAGGCCGGGATAGGTTTCCACACGAGGCCTCTTAATCAACAACCTGGAAAGTTCAACGTCAAGACCGACTCCGAATTCGTAGAACCTGGATTCATAAGCGTCTACGCATACGGCTGCGAAAAATATATAAACAGGAACTCGGTCAGAAATAAGGACAACTTGCCTTTGAAACGCAGAAAACGGTCTGATGAATTCTCTTTCGATCCACGATTGCGTCAATTCTACAACGAAGGATCAGATAGCAGGGCTGCTGACAATAACTGGGACACCCTCTATGAACCGCGAAGCAGGGTCAATTACGAACGAAGTAAGCTATTTAGGCCAGATGATGAACTGGACGAGGCTGAAGATATTTCAAGGGAGATGGAGGATATATTCACAAAAGGTATACGGACTCTTTTGACTACGTATATGAAGAAAGAATTGCAGCCAGCAATCAAGGATACGTTGATGAGGAATATGGGTTATGTTATATCGTATGGCTAAAAGAGAAATTAATTTATTGAAGAATCTCTTCGACTCTTCGTTTTACATGTTCGAATCAAAACCTGCGTTTACGCAATCATCTTGAATTGCGAAATTCTTGGCATTTTCTAGAATTCTAGTTATACAATTTCCGTAAATTGCTCTGTGTTGCAAGTAGTCAAAGGCGCAATATAAGTTGTCCACTTGTCCATGTAACTTACATGAGAGTATCACGAATGTTGCGCTTACATGATGTAAGCGCAACATTCGTGATACTCTGAAATGATAGAGCCCATTTGATAAAATGTATAACGATTAAGAAATTACCTCTATCTTTAATTAAATGTCTACGGTTAGGAAAATTTTGTATGTTTTGTAGTCATTTATGTAATTTATATTATAAAGCTTTTTTATCATTAAAAAGAAAGTATTTTTCAATGTTTTTATTTAGCTTCAATTCTCTTGTGCTTTTATTGATGTTCAAGTAGTATAAATCCGGAGTATGTTCGATATCTAAAATCAATTATTTTGATTGTTTAAACTAGCAGTTATCTAACTAGTATTGATAAGATATCAATATCTTAAAAAAAAAAACAAGAAATCACCTTAATATTTATATTCAATCTGGAGGTTCTACAATCTATATAACAAATAGGTATCACAGAAATGCGTTCAGGATTGTGACAATAAAGCATTATCAATTAGATACATTCACAGGCTACCAAAAAAAAATTACTGTTAAATCATTTTGTAAAATAATTTGATTGCTGTAATTCAATTATTTGACCTCATTTTTAGGCGAAAGCGCCAAACTAGCCCGCAAAATTCTTTTTTTTTTGCGTTTTATAGTTCAGTGTCAAGTAGTATATCAATCGAAATATTAATTGCAACTGTTTAAAAGTTAGCTGAATTACAATCATTTAAATCACTAAGTTCTTTTGACCCTATTAAGAGAGTTTTTCATGAATGATCAATTATTGGGGTACAATGAATGTATTGGGTTGTAGTTGTGGTTTTAATTATTATTACTCTGTAAAGCCATATTTGTTATGGTCAAATTTATATTTTAATCAACATACAACCTGATTGACCTCAACTTGACAGGCTATCCTGGCAGTTGCACTATAAATATTGAATTTGTACCTGTAATACCCTACTGGAAAAAATAAAGGGATACAAAAAAAAACAAATTTTTGGTAAAAACAAAGGAAATTGTAGCTCCCAAGTTTCTGGTAATTTTTAAGTTCTAATCCAAAAACCAGACACCTTGAGCTACAATTTCCTTTTTTTTTATTTCCCGTACAACCATTTCTCTATAAGTTACGGCCGGTTGAAAATTTCCCAATTTTTTTTCCAGTAGCTTATTTTTTTTCACTGACATTTATTTGTGGCCCTGGACTAGATACAAATATGCTTTATTCTATTCATATCTATAGACAACTACGTATACAACTCACAGGTTTTTCCCGTGGAGGTTGGCAGGTACTACAGACTGACATATTTCATAAATTAATCAGCAACGGAAACCTTATTAATGAATAAATAACATAGCTTATACTTAAAAAAAATAACACTTACAAATTAACTGATTGATTCAAAATAAATAGATTACAATAAAAAATTGCTCAATAAATTCAAATTTGGTAAAATTTACACAAGTAACATAATTATGTCATACAGCAGTCAGGATTTACCCATTTTAGTTACAGAGGAATCTCATCATCTGCCTTGCCTATTCCCAACTACGTTGAAGTTGGCTGCCGGTCTAAACAGTTGCAACTGAATGCCAGTACTTTACATGGAGTGGCTGCCTATCTGACCTCCATAACCCAGTTACTACAGTGTTATACAACATCCCTTGGTAAGACTGGTTGTCAAATGTATTGGCTGTCATCAAATGACAGGAATCTCTATTACAATATTGTTTTTGAGAAATTAGTTTTACATACTTATTACTTTTTACTTACATTTAGTAGCTTCTTTGGACATAAAGATATTTCTTTAGTACCTCATTGGTTTAGGCTTTAGAATATTCTATTTATATTTTATAAGAAAGTAAACTATGTTTAGGTTTGAGATTTCTAGATGGCCAAAATTCCATTCCATTGATTGGCTATGCTTTTTAATTCTTATCAAATATTTTTAACATCTTACTTATACAAAAAGTTGGCTACATACCACACCTTTTATAAATTAGCTTCTAGTTTTACAGATTCCACTATTCATCAACTTCTTAATCTTAAAAAGAAATGTTTTATTTCATCATAAACTGCAAAATGCATTGCAGATGCTAAAACAGCCTTTATCATACTTGGCCCATACCCTTTATAAAGTGCTAAGAACCCTTCCATTGTGATAGTCAACTTTATACAGTGCAAGAGACCATTGCAGTACATCTGCTTCCCAAAGCTTGTCCTATAGTGTTGAAAACCCTGTATCTGCAGTCTTTTCTTAACTAAATCAAAAGGATAGATTGCAGTCTTAGACACAAAACCGGCTATGGAACCAGCCAACAAGTTTGCCATCAATGAGGATTCAACTGCTTCATTTAAAGGATTGTTTTTTCTTTGGAAGTAAGGTATTTCATTGAATATGGTATCTGTGCACAGTTTATACACAGTAAACTGTATGCCAGCATGTGGTGCTATCTGACCAAGAGTAGGAGTGAGACCTTTGAACAGGGCTCTTGGACCTTCATTCTTAACCATAGATGCGACAGCATTTGTGAATCCTGTGTAAGCCTTCTTCGTCTTCTGCTCAGCAATTAATCTTGTCCTCACAGTGTCAAAAGGAAAAGACACAACAGTGCCAACAGCTGCGGCCACACCGCCATTGGTAAAGTTTATCCAGTGTCTATGATTGTAGTAGAAATGTTGATCAGAATTTTGACATACTTGCGTTAGCATTTCAAATACAGAAAACTGTAAGACTCCGTATGTTATTGATAATAATTGTGCCGGTACGTGGCCGCTCCATAACGTAAAAATTCCTTCTTCTTTCACAATAGAAGTGACTGCTTGTAGTATAGAACTGTATTTCGAACCACTTTTTATAGGTTCTAGTTGGAGTTGAAATCTTATTTTTAGAACATCAAGGGGTTGCGCTACGGCTCTCGTGAAGGCTCCTGCTAGGCCGCCAGCAATCGCAGCTTCATACAACGTTGTTTGCTTCACGGGATTATGTACTGTTAGCACCACCATCACAAAGATTTAATCCAATATTTTAGGAAACCCCGGTAAATTCAGAAAAGATCAGTAACCTCCCCACAATGTCAAACTTCAATGAGAAATAGCAAAACGTCAGTCAATAATCAAAACAACAATTCTGAGACGCGTTCAATTATTTTATTCGTACGTTAAACAGCCCTGATTGGCAAACTAGTGACCAGCCAAATTTTGCTCCTTGAGTCGGCAAATTAAAACTAACGTAATAATCGAACGCCTTACTTTTATTTGGTCATGTGTTTTAAATAATTTCGTTTAAAAATTAATATGTCCCATCGCGATCGTAGATAGAGTTACTTCGATTACTCTAATAATATTATGTATAGTAAAGATAAAGATTAATTTATTTGTTCAAACATGTGTAACAGTATTTTGGATAATACATTGTAAATGGTCTAAGCACTCAAAGATCAACAGTCAGTTTTTATGTGCCGTTAATGATGGTGGACGTAACTGTACCCAATATTAATTATCTGTCTGTAAAAAATGACAATAATGACATTCATATTTGACAGATTGTTTTGGTTTTGTTGGTTTGGGGGTTGTAGATTTGTGTATTTTTATTTGTTTTCAAGAACAATCTACCCAAAATGTCGTCTCCCCTTGAAAATCTAGAAACACAACTTGAGATGTTCATCGAGAATGTGAGGCAAATTCGTATTATTGTGAGTGATTTTCAACCACAAGGGCAAAGTGTTCTGAATCAGAAGATGTAAGTTGCTTACTTTCTTTTTTTATGTTCTTATGTTAGGCGACTATTGTTTTTAAAAAAGTAATCAATTTATGTAAATATTTCAGACAGTCGCTCGTTACCGGCTTGCAGGAGGTTGATAAGCTGAAGGCTCAAGTGCACGATATTCATGTTCCTACAGAGGTTTTTGAGTGAGTATTCTAATATTACTTCAGCATTAGGGTTATGTGGGTGGAGACAAGCTTGCCATTGCCACAACCTTTTAATCAGAATTTTAGATTAAAAACCCTTCTGCCTACCTAAAACAAATGTTGTGCTTAGTTTGAATTGCACCAAAATTGATAAGTTATGCTTGGTCACAAAATTAATTGTAATCACTTTATATGTACTATTTATGGTGTGTGTGTTTTTTTTTTCAGTTATATTGACCAAGGTCGCAACCCTCAATTGTACACTAAGGACTGCATAGACAAGGCCTTGGCCAAGAATGAGGAGGTCAAAGGAAAGATTGACTCATACAAGCGGTTCAAGAGCCATCTATTGTCGGAGCTTTCTAAAACATTCCCCAATGAAATAGCCAAATATAAAGCTATTAGGGGTGGGGAATAGATAGTAAGACTAATTTAGTAATAGTTTTTTTTAGGTTTATTGTGATTATTATTATTTTAAGATGCAGATTGTAATTGTGTAAGCAAAGTTGGTAGGTGGTTTGCTTCTCATAAAAAGCTACTGGGTTTGTTAACTTTTGCAAAAAATTACCACCCAAGATCTAACAAAGAATAATACTCTCAAATCCCCAATGTTCTTTGGTGCACCCTAAACAAATAATATTTAAAGTTGTAACAATGATAGATCTTTTTCCAAATTAAAGACTTGAAAAAAAACTTAGTTATTTTATTAATGCATGAACAATTACAATAAAAAATAAAATTCATTTCACAAAAAATCAAAGCTGACCATGAAATAACATTGAAATGTGAATAAGCATTAAGATACACAATTAAAAGTAAGTAATCGAAAATTAAGAATATTTTAAATGAGGATCATTGGAAAATACAGAATGAAGAAACACTTTTCTTCTAAAAAAGCAGTTTCATAATTTGAAATCTTAAAGATTTCAGGATCAGAGATAGAAAATCTGAGTAAAACGAAATATACTTAGACTAGGCAAAGGCCAGCTCTGCCCTTAGCTGTGATACAGTTGCAAACATTTCATTTAAAAAATTTGATTAATTAATTTAATAAAAAAATAAAATGGTCTAATTATTAAAATAAGTTAATACATTGATATTATACAGGGCATGTTTGGTATATAAAACATTTGTAAAATATAATATGGGTTACATGGTGAAATAGGGGTTATGATATATAAACTTCAGGGGTCAATGTTGTTTCTCGTATCATATTTGGCTCTAAATCTGCCCGAGTTTCAACATCAGTTACATCAGGTGTTATTCCCATATTCGCATTTCTATTTTCTACGATTTCCGTGTCGATCGATTGCTGTTCGTCGCTTTCGTTATGCAAAGGCTTTAGGGGCCCTATATCACTAGAAAATACATCCCACATTTGATAAAATTCTCTTTTTACTGGTTGTACTAGTTGTGATTTGCTAGTGATGTACACGTAGTTCCAGTTGTCGGCAGAACGGTCGTTGCCCCAGTCTAAAGTGCCTGTCATGAGGACTTTGTCGTCGACTAAGCAGAATTTATGTTGCATCTTATAAATTGGTTCGTTTATCTTACACTTTATTTCTGCACCTGAAAAGAAAGAAAAATAGAGTACCAAAACATGGTAAAATATTATAATTAGCTACTACAAGAGTAATCAAAATACGCTCACCAGCTTCAATGAGCTCCTTTATAAAAAAGTCCGTTGATTCGTTGTATCCAGACTGGTCAATGATCATGCGAACTTTGATGTTTTTCTTCTTTATCAAAGTGACCAAGCGACCTTGGATAGCAGGGTTATGGATGCTAGGCATGCAGACATTAACTGTTTTCTTGGCCGCTTCTACATAGCTGATCAACTTATCAAAATAATTGTAGGCATTGAATTGCAGTTTACAGAACACCATTACTTCATTGATCTCAGCATTGCGACTTCTATAGTAGTAAGCTGCTGCAGACACAGCACAAGTAATCGCAACCGCTGCAGCCGACGATAATATGCGTGGATTTAATATCATCTTACGTGATTTCAAACATAAATGCTTTATGGCACACAGATAGACCAATCTAATAATTTTAAATTTCTAAATAAAATTATGAGGCCAAACCGTGCTGTCACCATCACTTTGTTCAGTAAGAGAAGAGAAGTATTGCAACTACCCTCATCAGTCTTCATTTCGTTTGTGAGTTTGTGACTGCTAGGTACCCTCTGTCTGTGTGAGTGGTGATTAATTATTTGAAAGTCTTCAATCCATGCTTTTTAATAGTTTTATTTGTTAAAATCTTCGTTCATTTATTGTTTTACAAACATATATTTACACTTTAAAATACTTCTGAAAAACATAAAAAAAAAACATTTTAAAATATAAAAATAGAAGCCCACCGGTATCGGGAACAGGGTCCAAGCTACCGGCGGTCAGGGCTCCAGAGAAAGGAACCTCCTAACAATACGAGCCGTGTCCAGGAGTACCGCTTTCTGTATCAAGCCCTTGATCCAGCTGCCTAAAGAGAGCCTCCTCAGGTATTGGTCGAGGCTCTTGGCAATTAAGCCATTGGCAGATACGACTATCGGCACAATGATAGCTGAGTCCACAACATCCCACATGTCGACAACCTCGTGAGCCAAGTCAAAATACTTGATTTGCTTATCTTTTTCGGCTTTCACGAGGTTCTCATCATGTGGGACTGTTATGTCAACAATCATTGCGCGCCGCTCTGATCGATCCACCACCACTATATCAGGCTTGATGGCAACAATAGTCCTGTCAGTGATGATGGATCGATTAAATCATTAAAGATTTACCACCATATTAAAATTTTACTATCAGCGACTACACAGTCCCTGAAGTTTGTCTGGAACAACACTAATTCGTCAACGTTAAATCAACATCATACATCACTATTCATTGAAATAAAAATGGCGGATAGAAAGGAAAGGCGCGAATATTGATGTTTTTTTGACAGTATAATATTGTTGTTTTGCACCAAACTTGATATTTTGTAATTTCTAGTGGTATTTCTAGGAATATGGTGTGAAATAACAAAACACAACAATCATGGGTATTACGGGTTTATTACCGTTTATAGAAAAAGCCTCTAGGCGGACTAATGTTAGTGAATTCAGTGGTTGTACTGTAGCTATTGATTCATATTGTTGGCTTCATAAAGGCGCCTTTGCTTGCGCTGATAAATTGGTACGAGGTGAAGAGACTGATATGTAAGTTCTGTTTTATATATTTGGAGTTTTTAAGTCAATATTCAACAATTATTTATCATATAACCTATTTGTGCACAATGATTTGAGCCTAACCTAACACTGTGGACAACTTTTTACGAAATTATATGAGAATAACTGTTCAAAACAGTAATGTACTGTTTGCCAATTCGTAAAGAAAAGTCGATAAGTCCAGCTATTTGGCATTACTATTATATTGCTATTTTCATTAAACATTTTAGAAATCACTTAAACCTAATGATTGTTTTTGCTTTTTAGACACATAAAATACTGCCTGAAGTATGTAACGATGTTGCTATCAAAGAATATCAAGCCTGTATTAGTATTTGACGGTAGGCACTTGCCTGCTAAAGCTATGACTGAATCCAAGAGGAGAGAGTAAGTTTCAAACCACTTTTTAGGATGATATAGTATGTTATGATGCAGACTGAAAGACCTATAGATTATAGGGCAATCTTTTGCTAGTTGTAGGTTGATACAGACTACTATAATTGTTAATTAAGTTCCATTTTTCATTCATCAATTTAGGGAAATTGAAAATAATTAAAATCTTTCTTTAGATCAATCTTCAATGGCATTTGTCTGTGTATTAATCTTATTTTAAACTATTCTCAGATCTCGTGATATATCTAAGAAAAGGGCAGCTGAGCTGTTAAGTTTAGGAAAGGTAAACTATTTATATACCATAACTCATCATTTAAAATAACTTCAAACTAATTTGACGTATGAATATGCTTGTTTTGTGTTAACTTGTTCCATCGTTAACCCCGTTTCTGTCTCCTGGACAAGGTTGACGTCAAGAGTAGGCTCATCCTTACTAATATTATAAAAGCGAAAGTGAGTTTGTTTGTTTATTACGTCTTCACGCCGAAATGGCTAAACCCATTTTGATGAATTTTGGTACAGAGATAGTTGAGACCCTGGAGACGGCCACAGGCTATTTTTTTTTTTAAAAGTGAGAAATGAGGGAGAAAGAGGGAAAGAAAGGGAAAACTTAGCTTCGCTATTACAATAAATAAGGCGCAAGGGCAAAACTACAGGTAGCAGATACCTGCAAATCAGTAAAGGGGAGCTGTGTTACCCCGAATTTAACATGAGTGAAGCCGCAGGCAAAAGCTAGTCTTAACATATTCAAAAAACACCTATCATCTTCAATAGATGCTTAATAATACTTACCAAAGTTGTTAGATGCAAATTACCTTGTTATTTTACGGTACTGTCACTACAGTGTACACCACAGAAAAGGAATGGTGATCCAGCTACCATCTGCATATACTAGCTAATAACCTAATTTGATAATAACATTTAAATTTCAGATAGATGAAGCTCGTTCCTACATGAGGCGTAGTGTGGACATCACCCACTCAATGGCTCTTAGTTTGATTAAGGAGTGCAGGAAACGCAATTTGGACTGCATAGTGGCTCCGTATGAGGCTGATGCCCAACTAGCTTACTTGAATATCAAGAATATTGCGCATGTAGTCATTACTGAAGATTCAGATTTGATTCTGTTTGGGTGTACAAAGGTATGATTATACTATGTCAGTATGAGTTAACATCATGATTTTAGAAAAGGTATATACATTCATAAATAAAGTCACGTCTTTTCCCTATAGGCATCCTTTCACCCTTATAATAGATCATCATGGAAATGATAATTATTTAATCTAGAAAGTATGAATCAATAAATTAATGCACTGTATACAAAGAATTTGCATGGAAATTGGCATATAAATGTAATTTTATTAAGCCCTCTACTATTTAAAAAAAATAAAAACCTTGCTCCTCTCTAGGAATTTTTCTAAACTCACATACACAAACTACCTGTAGGTCATATAAATATTTGTTCCGTACGGGTATCCAACCCGCGTTACGTAGCGCAGCAGTCGATCGCTCAACCACTGCGCCAACCGTGCCGTCAATTATAATAATAATTGTCCCACAATAACTTCTGCAATTGAACTTTTTCACAATGTCGTCAAAGTTAATGATTCGTAAAATTTGGTTTTATTTCTTAAAAAAACTGAACTAACTAACGGGCAAAATGTCACCATAGTATTTAGCATAACACTGCTAACCTAACCCTAAAGCCTTTTCCCAACTGTATTGTGCTTGGTTTCCACTCTAACCGGATTCAGCTGAATACCAGAACGATTGCTGCTAGCGCGACAGCCTATCAGCCCTCCTAAATCCAGACAATAACTGGGTAATAAGATACTCTTTGATTTGAGTGGTTGTCAAACTTTCCCTTTGTTCCCATTGAGTTACACCATTTTGTGTTACGCTGTTACCCATAGGGAAAAAAATTAGCGATTAGTAACACTGTAACTCAAAACCACATTTTTTTTTCCCACCAATTTACACTTGACGTAATAGGGTTACATAGCGGGAACAAAATGTCCCAAAGAGTTACTATTAATACATCTCTAATATTTACAACTGATTACCACCTGCGCTAAAATATTTCTGGGTGGTTTAAAAAAAAAATGGGTAGTAGCGTACTCTGAGTCGTAGTGTTTACCATAATGAGGTTATAATTCAAGTATATTTACGAAAATCGTATGCCTACAGGTATAAATTTAATTATGGTTATGTATCTACCATGATTTATGTACCTATCATTAAAATTTATGTTTTCAGCAACATTAAAATCATTCTAAATGGTTATACTTATTAAAAATAATTTTGGATTTCAAGGGTTTTATTTAATCTTTAATTGAACAATAACTCTTTTCATTTTGTTCCCGATATGTAACCCTATTACGTACAGTGTAAATTGATGGAAAAAAAATGTGGCTTTGAGTTACAGTAGTACTAATCGGTATTTTTTTCCCAATGGGTAACAGTGTAACACAAAATGGTGTAACTCAACGGGAACATGCCAAACTTTCGAACCACTGACGACTGTCAAAGATCTACAAATGACAGCCGGTACCAACGGCTTATCGTGCTTCCAAGGTACGGAGGAAACTCGATATGGTATGGTGGGTGACCATACCATATCGAATTTCGTCCGTATACGTTGACGAAGCGACCTAGACAAGCGCGGCTTAACCTTAAGATAGGCCTGAGCTGCAGCTATTATTTAGGCCCAAGCTCATAACTATTATGTATTAATTAAATTTCAATTGTCATATTTACAGGTGCTATTCAAAATGGACCTCGACGGTACAGGCACACTCGTGGATACAACAAAACTACCTCTAGCAATGAAATGCCCAATAGAACATTATACATTTGACAAGTTCCGACAAATGTGCATCATGTCCGGTTGTGACTACTTAGCCTCTTTGCCGGGTATTGGACTGGCGAAGGCGAGACAGTTCGTCACTGCTACGCAGGATTCTAATTTCGCCAATGTAAGTATGATCGGTCTTGTTTGTTCATTATGATAGTGGAGAGATAAAGTAATTGCGTTGATAACATCAAATATCACTATTGTGTTGGTTGTTATTTAGTGATGGAAGAGATAGGGCAGTATTTAGAAACAAATCTCACTCGTGGTCTCGAGAAATACGCGGTCTAAACGTAAAACCATTCTCTTAAGATGTTTCTGACCCAGTCGCTCCACATTTGATACGAATTAATAGATAGTTACTCGCGTTCACACGCGTCGCGTCACAAATAACAAGTAGTTTTTTCAATAGTGAACCAACTGTCAAACGTGATTTTAACGAGCAGATGGTCTTAAGATAAGGTCTACAGTCTATCATGTCTTAAGACCATCTTAGCGATAGGACAGGTATATTAATCAGTAGTGATCTTACTTGAAAATCGAATTGGGTTTCAATATTTGTTTATTAATTATATCGATATCTCAAATGCGGTCTCACGACCGGGTTTCAGAAGTGCGATTTGTTTCTAAAATACTGCCCATAGTCTCTATAAACGATAATGACACAAGAGATAAACTTGTCAGGTTTACTTTACTTGTGTCTGCACGTCGCGTCTGCTACCGTCCTCGCTTTATCTTAACGCGCCCTATGTCACAGTAGCACAAATTTTGAGGCGTAATAACTATCTTGTAAAATGTAAACCTGCTTACCTTCAAACAGAATCAGACCGTTGCTGCATCATTTCCACGCAAACACGTATTTTGCGTACGGCAATATAATCAAACTCGATAAGAATTTGTTTGAGTATGAATTTTTCATTGCTACTAAGAGATATTTATTTATTTAACACTTCAAACAAAGTACAGAGGCGGACTTCATGCCACATGCCACGCATTTTCTATCAGTCAATCTTTGGGTGATGCAGAGACAAACAGTAGTGGTAGGTGTAAAACAGAAAAAAAAATCCACATGAATATATAAAATACTATGAATATTTTATATATTCATGTGGAATTATTATACTGTTTATTAGCATACTGTCCAAATATATAAGAAGAAAAAAATATGTATTATAGAAGGTACCTAACTCATAAATTACCCTTTGGGAGTATACCCTTTCAATTTATTTCGACGGCAGGTTGGCGCAGTGTCGCCGATTCGATTCCCGCACGGAAAAAATATTTGTTTGACCTGCAGATAGTTGTTTCGGGTTTGGCTGTTTGTGTATGTGAGTTTAAATGTTTGTAAACGCACCCACGATACAGGAGAAATTCCTAGTATGGGGCAAAGATAATAATAAAAAAAATAAAAAACGGTCCACAATTGACAGAGAAATCGCATAACAAACACACAAAAAAAAACATACAGTCAAATAAAGAACCTCGTCCTTTTTTAAAGTCGGTTATTAGTAATAAAATAATACAATTAAAATTTCTTCAACAGGCACTGAAAAAGCTGCCCAGCTTTTACAACAAGTCGTCATTAGTCGTGACAGATGAATATAGGGAGAGTTTCTTGAAAGCTGAAGCGACATTCAAGCATCAGTATGTCTATGATCCGTTGGAGAGGAAGATGGTGAGATTGACTGAGCCTGACGATGAAGGTACATTTTAGTAATCTCTTTTGCTTATCTTTGGGAGTTTCTTGCCAGTTTTGCACCTGTGAAATATAAGGCGTCAAACTAGACGAGTAGCACTTTGCTGTCGATAGAGCCAACTACAGCTGTCGACAAGCAACTGCTGCAGTATTCGACACGCCGATTGCTGGCTACCATGTCGACAGCATTGTTGTAGAGCACCGTATCGTTATAAATAAATATCTTAAATAAATAATAAAATAAATATCTTGGGACAACTCACACCCGGCTATCTGATCCCAAGCTAAGCAGAGCTTGTGTTATGGTAACCAGACAACTGATATACATACTTATATAATTTATAAATACATACATATTATAGATAAATCACACCCAGACACAGAACAAACAATCATGCTCATCACACAAAGTTTGTCCTGGGTGGGAATCGAACCCACGACCTCCGGCTCAGCAGTCAGGGCCACTAACCACTAGACCAACAGGCCCGTCAAAGTTATGGTAGTAAGGGAGACAGACAGACAGTAACAAAATGAATTTTCAGATTACTTTAATAGTATCCAAGGTAGCATTCCATGGCAGTGGGATAAAATATAATTTTGTTACAGATATAGCTTTATAGTAGACATATGACGGAAAATAAAAAATATTTAACGACAGAAGTTTTTTACTTTCAAAATCAGTTCCTACAGCACAGGCTTTTCACAATTTTGTTGCTATAATCTGGTACTTGGGAATTCCAGATACGATCATACTTCTGGATTGATGCAATTAGCAAGTCAATATTAATATCGATGTCGCTGGGGGACGTCATTTTAACGCGTGTGATCAGGCAGCGCGCGCGCTACGCTCATACTATGCTGTCGCCATTGGTCGGGGCGTTTGCTGTCCACATGTCGAAGGCAAACTCCGACCAATGGCGGCAGCTGCAGTTGCCTTTGTCGACAGCTGAAGTTGGTTCAGTTGACAGCAAAGTGCTACTCGTCTGTACGAGGCCTAATAAATGTAAATTAGCCCTTTATTTTTCCTTAGATACTAATTATTACATTTAATTTAGTAAATTATACAAAGTTATAGTAAATTAATGCATAAGAGACTATTCTATCAAAAATAAATTAATCATTACTTGATTTCAGATGTTGAGCAAGCATTATGTGTCAATGCTGGTGAGCTGTTGGATCCGAAAACGGCGTTTCAATTAGCCCTAGGAAATCTTGACCCTTTCTCTTTGAAGAAAATGGATGACTGGCATCCTGATTACAGCTGCAATAAGGTATTTAATGTATTAACACACACAGTACAGGAAGGGGAGTTGTTTGTCTTGGTATGGACATGTAATGAGGACAGATGAAGCACATGTGACTAAAAGAGTGATGAATTTGAATGTTGATGGACGAAGAGCGAGAGGAAGGCCAAAGAAAATATGGATAGATTGTGTAAGGAATGATATAAAGGAGAAAGGATGCTGTGACGTCTGATAGGGGAGAATGGAAGAAGAAAACGTGTTGCGCCGACCCCAAATAGAATGGGACAAGGGCAGGAAAATGATGATGGCACTACCGGAATAATGTATCCTGTGTCACACACGACAATGTAACAGACAAGCTGAACTACTTCCGCGTGTATAGTAATACAAGGTGTTACTTAATTAATGCAAGACGCCCTGAGTGCTCTCTTGGTGTCTCGAGTTCTAAAAAGTCAAAAATATATTTTTTTTATTTATTTTAAAAGACTTTGCCCTACACTAGCAATTTCTCCTGTATCGGGGGTGTGTTTACAAACATTTAAACACACATACACAAACAGCCAGACCCGGAACAACTATCTGTAGGCCATACAAATATTTGTTCCGTGCGGGAATCGAATCCGCGACACGCACCGCAGCAGTCGATCGCTCCGCCACTGCGCCAATCGTGTCGTCAAATTGAATTGACGGAAATGATAACATTGAATTGATGATGTTTATTTTGCCAGTAGGTTTATACAAACACTTGAAAAGGGGTCTTTTTTAAACTAGATGTGTCCGGAGTGTCATAACCGACTACTCTGACAAGAAACAGCCGAAACAAACTCAGGGGTCATAGTCTCTTTTAAGGTCCAGACAAAAATCTTGGTCAACTTATATGAGGACTATGTAGACTAGTGACGGGGATAGTCTTATATAGATAGAAAGAACCACACAGATTTGAACATACCACACCAAAAGCATGTATCAGTTATTGTGTAGCTCGACTAACATTAATAAAATAGATTTTTTGAATACTTCGCTGATTGATTTCTAAGGGAAAACTAAAAAAAAAAATTAATAATAAATTTCCTAAAGTTTCATGGTTTGAAAGCCTTTGCGCTTATTATGTTACACCTTGTATATTAGTATTTTTCATTGATTGATTATTTCATTTATAAATTTTTAGCTTTTCCCTCGGCTTCGCTCGCGTCCACCCCCCATTTTAAGGAAGTGTTTGATAGTTGTTAGAAAGAGACAAAAAAGTAACATTTATGCCACTCTCCATCCGTGCATCCCTTAGACCATCTCCACTTAAAAAAAATTGGTTGTTTGTAAAGTAGGTTTACGATCGAGATGTTTACGTGATAACGTCTTATTGGTGATATAAGTTATCACCAGTAGTGACATCTAAAATGAAATTAAGTACTAATTTAAAGTTTTTTTTTCGAGCCAAGTAACAGATGGCACTACCATCTTTATGAAATGTCGCTTGTGAGGTTTTGGTGTGACACAAGTTTCTGAACATGTCACCCGACTAAAACGATTTTAAAGACGTTATCACGTCAAAATCACGTCAATTCATCGCTCCGTTTTGCTGTGAAAGACGGAGAAACAAACAGACACATATACACTTTCCCGTTTATAATATTAAGTATGGATTTAGTTTCCAATTGTAAGCACATGGATATTTTCGCTGTTGTTCACATATTGAAAGTATTATTCCAAAACACGGCTGTTCTAATGTAATTCTATACAAATGTATGAAATATGAAATTTAAATATTGGCACATGGTAAGTTAAATAACGAAACCTCTGCTACTACATTTCAGAATGAACCAGTAAGAACAAAAAATTGGAAAGATAAAGGTGTTTCCCCACACCCTAGCATATGGAGCAAAGAGTTCACACCTTACCTTGAAGAGCCAAGTCCTTGGCAGAAAAAGGAAAAGAAACCAGAGCCAATTCTAGCAGTTCCTACTACTAGGCCTAGAAAGGTCGTTAATCTAGTCAGTAAATTTGTGCCTGAAACACAAGACCAGGATGAGAGGTATGTACTTATGTAATACCCGAATAACTAGGAATAGTTGTGACCACGTTAGGTACCCCACATGTATTATATAGTTTTACAAATAAACTCAATCCAATTGATGCAGCGCACCATAATATACATCCATGTAATGTGGTGCAAGCCTTGATATCAACTCAATATCGGTCTTATCAAAAATATAATTGATGATTTTGTTAAAATAGCAAAAAGAAAAAAAAGCCAACGTCACGCGGTGTTCCCAGGCGGTCACCCATCCAAGTACTGACCGCGCCCGATGTTGCTTAACTTCGGTGATCGGACGAGAACCGGTGTTTTCAACGTAATATGGACGTTGGCAGCAGTTTAATCGAAATCATGCATATTTTGCTATCACTTGTCAGTCACTATCTGCCCAATACTTTTTTGGAGACTTGGTTCCAAGTGATATTTTAATGGATATATTTTTTTTTTCTAGCTTATCAATAGAAACACTAAGCAACATGTATTGTACAGAACCGGCAAATAAAAAACAAAAAATCGAATGCGCTAACGACGTTAGCGAGACATTTACACAATACTCTGAAAACGACCATAATAAACCAATCAGAGACGACGAAACCACCGATCAATTTAGTGCAAGAAATGACAAATCTCCTATTCTCGAAAATAAACAAAGATCTTTTAAAAAATGCCTTAAAACTGGAAGCTACTCAGTTTTAAAAAAACTAAGTAGATTCCCTAGAACAGTATTAGACAACGATGTAGTTGAAAGCAAGTTTTTTTCAAGTACTGAAGAAAATCAGACAAGCGATAACAATGTATCAAAAGAGAGTATAACTATAGAAGAGTCTCCTGAGAAAATAAGCAGGAATCCATTCAAAAAACGAACCACAACTTGTGTGAAAATTGAAGAAGATGAAGTTGGATCTTTGGAAGAAGATTCGCAGAAGGAAAATTTTACTAACAATAGTTCGCCGAATCGATCTCACAGTCCTATATTAGCACCTAGTCCGAGGTGTAGACCCCTTAAAACGGATATAGAAGTGCAGTTGATAGAAAATACGGAGAGTGAAGAATCTGTGATAGAGAATACTTATCCATTGGAAACTTTGATCACGCCTACCGCATCGCAGGTTAGTGTTAAACAATCATTTTTTTCGACGCGGTGTTACCCTCGCGGAAAAACCATATTTGAATTATTTAATCATCCCTTTGGATCACAGCATTTTTTGGGATCAAAAGCCTATGTGTTAATCCAGAATATAAGCTATTTTGAAACTAAATCCGTTAAACTGCTCGAGCGTGAAGGAGTAACAAACAAACTTTTGCCTTTATAATATTATTGTGGTTAGCTGTTAATGTTCCACTGTTGGGCAAAGGCATCCCTCATTACTTTCCAGGTACTCTTTTTCTGCGCCACCGCGAACCAGTCATTGCAGTACGCGTTAAACAAATAATTTAGCTTACAATGTTCATGCGTTATCACCACGCTTGACATAAGATTTTTTCAGCAAATAAGCGACAAATTCATTCTCCTTTAATATTATTGAAGTTTATTCATTCATTATTATTACAAATGCGTAAATACGTTCGTCATTTCCCGAAAAATGCGCGATTTAGGCTGCGGCCAAAAACTAGGGTCTTAAAAAATACTATTACCCGCTGCCAAAAATCATCCCTTTCTCTCTCTTTTTAATTTGCTTTTATAAGTTTCACCTGTAACTAAGAAAAACTAATTTAGAAGTTAAATTAGACTCCCAGGATTTCGATTAAACTGAATTTTTGGATACAAGTGATGACATTTTAAATCATTTATGGCGGACTTCCAAAGATATAAGACTAATATTTATGCATTCCCATATGGTATCAAATGATAAGAATAAACCCTTATTGAGAAGAGTACGAGAAAGCATGTTGTTTCGTTTTTTTTAATATGACTGACTGCAGACTGCATCTACTTTTTTATAGTTTTAAACATTTCTCGTTATGTAAATGAAGCGCTAATGTTCTATTTTAGGGTTCCGTACCTCAAGGGAATGAACGGAACCCTTATTGGATCACTTTGTTGTCTCACTGTCAAGATCTATCTGTCTGTTTGACCTTGGATCTATCTGACCTTTTATCTATAGAACGCGTGGAGGTATCCAGTTGAAATTAAAACCATATACAAGTCTGTGGTCCGTTTGTGCTGTGAAAAAAAAACAACCCTCTAAGTCTTTTGTCGGTGCGCAAGTCTGACTCGCTCTTGGCCGGTTTCTTATTTTTGGAATAATTACAATATTTAAACAAAATATAAAACTTATTACAGACATCCTTCGGCGCCTCTCCTACAAGATCAATGTGGGCAAGTAGTCAGTCGCGGCCAATGTTTGGTAGTCAGACCAACAAACCTAAAGCCAACATGAATGGCATCAAGAAGACTGCACCTAGAGTGAATGGGATCAAGAAGTCTCCGCCTTTGCCTAGTAACCAACCGACTTTACTCAGCAAGTTTGGCTTTCAGAAAAAGTAAGAAGGGTGTTTAGACTTATTTCTTGCACTTTATGTGGTACACACGGTGACATGTCAAGCTAAACATTTCCAGTATAAAATGGCCTCGTTTTGTACAGATTTCCAGTACAATGGGATATCTGCATAAACTGGTTTTGTATAACTTGATTTAAATATAAATAAATAATTTATTTACATCAGGAAATTATTCCTAGCCTAGCTACAAATTAGACACTACATTATACACACATAAAATTAGTCATTATAAAAAAAAACGGACAAATTATATTTTTTGTCAAATATTTGTATGACTTACAGGTAGTATTACTGTTTGTGTATGTGAGTAAACGTTTGTAAACGCACCTACGATACAGGAGAAATTCCTAGTGTGAGTAAAGAAAAGTATAATAATAAACCAAAAAACTACTGGACTGATTTTAAAAATTATTTCGCCATTAGAAAGCTACATTATCACTGAGTACAGAGGAACATAGGCTATATAAAATCACGCTACTACCCACAGGAGCGGGCAGTAACCAAATACGCGGTTGAACCAGTGCAGGCCACTTTCATAACCTACATTGTGGTAATTTTAAAAGCAGTTTTTGACAGCCTGCCTCTTTCCAAAACTGAAACTTTAATCTTTTGAACGTCAGAACAAAACCGCCTCAAAAATTTTCTCTTCGCCAAGAAACTCATTTTACCTCAATTTTTGACACATATTTGTGTCATTGGCGTCTAGGGCACACGCTTGATTTCACATATTTGTGACAATGGTGTTCAAAAATCTCGGAGGAGGTCGTGGCTAAATAATAGCAGCCGCTCGGGTCGATCTTTAGGTTAAGCCGCGCTTGCCTAGGTTGGTCTGTGGATGGGTGACCACCCGTTACATACCGAGTTTCCACCGTGCCTCGGAAAGCACGTTAAGCCGTTGGTCCCGGCTGTCATTTGTAGATCTTTGACAGTCGTTACAGGTAGTCAGTGTCCCGAAAGTCTGACAACCAGTCTTACCAAAGGGTATCGTATTACCCAGTACTAACTGGGTTGTGGAGGTCAGATAGGCAGTCGCTCCATGTAAAATACTGATATTCAGCTGCATCCGGTTAGACTGGAAGCCGACCCCAACATAGTTGGGAAAAGGCTAGGCAGATGATGATGGTGTTCAAAAATCTACAAAATACTCGTGGGAGCCTGGGTATCTCAGACTACTGGTAATAATTTTCATTTCAAAACTGCATTTTTGTTTTCAGGCCTGCTCTGAAGAGGTGATAAGCTGCTTAAAAAGGACGACAATATATTTAAGTGTTATTTGTTTTAAGTTGAGCATTTGAGATGTGCATTTAATTTATTAATTATGATGTTATGTTATAAATTGAGTACAATTTTATACAAATCGCGCTGTAATATTGTAATTTGTAATATGGCATTTATTGTTGACTGTAATTATGTATATAATTCGTGAAATATAATTAAATACTATAATATGTGCAATATATGTTTCTTTATTTCTCATGCCATCCGTATTTAAACCAAAAAAATATTTACATTATTGTAGATATTCATGCAGCTACTTATAACTAAATAAATAAAATTCATTGTCGTCAAATTATTGGTGCACGTCGTTTTCTATGGAGAAGAACCGGCAAAAAACTCCATGGTTACTTTTAAAAGAACACTCAATTTCAAATGTCTTAACAGATATGTATTTCATATTTATGTACCTATATATTACTACCACATTGTTGTGTTGATCATAGTTCTTCAGAAATATAAATGAAAACTACAGTATTTTGTCATTTTACCTAAAAAGGTATGATTAACTTAAAAAAACCATTTAGCGAAATTCTTAAGAAATATTTTTTTTGTGTAAATTTAAAAAGCCATGATTTTTACCCGACTGCGCACCGCAAAGGAGGGTTATGTGTTCATCAGTCTATGTATGTATGTATGTATGTATGTTTGTTCCTTTGAAGCACTATACAGACTAAACGCCTGGGCCGATTTTTATGATTCGTACGTCAATCGATTCCTCTTACTCCTGCGAGTGTCACTAAAGACATGGAATTAATAAAAAAACAAAATGGCGATCATGAGACGCCATATTGTGAAAATGAAAAATATGAAAACCAACAAAATATGTCAAGTGGGGTATCGTCGAATAGGTATTTAAAAATCATTAATAGTTTTCTTTCATCACTTTTCGATTTGAGTGACTATTTATTTATAAATAATAAAGAATCCTTACTAATATTATAAACGCGAAAGTGAGTTTGTTTGTAACGTCTTCACGTCTAAATGGCTGAACCGATTTTGATGAATATTGGTACAGAGATAGTTGGGAGCCTGTAGACGGACATAGGCTATTTTTAAAGGAGAAATGAGGGAGAAAGAGAGAAGAAAAGGGAAAACTTAGCTTTTCTATTACAATAAATAAGACGCAAGGGCAAAAACTGCAGGTAGCAGGTACCTGCAAATCAGGAAAGGGGAACTGTGTTACCCCGAGTTTAACGCGAGCGAAGCTGAAGGCAAAAGCTAGTTAACAATAAAAACTTAGGCCATCACGTATGTACATAATGCATTTAAAACAATACAGCATTATTTTTTATCCAATTACGTACCTTTAATACATTGTTCTGGGTGATTCTTTGAACATGTGCATATCACGCGGCCCTCCCCAAATAACTACTTTATGAGGTATAAAGTGATGTTTTTTTTTATTTCACATAAAACATAGTTTCAACACTATATACAGATGTACATAATATGTTCCTCTTGCTATAAACAACTAAGTTATCTTTATAAACGTTCCCCAAATCTCATCACCATTCGTGTCCCAATTTCCGAATTTTAGCAGTTCATGCTCGA
The DNA here is from genome assembly GCA_905475445.1 of Ochropleura plecta. Taxonomy (NCBI): domain Eukaryota; kingdom Metazoa; phylum Arthropoda; class Insecta; order Lepidoptera; family Noctuidae; genus Ochropleura; species Ochropleura plecta. The sequence goes on from FR997739.1 coordinate 14,833,094, forward strand.
AAAATAATAAATATACCTTAAAGAACGTAATTTTAAGTAGTAATTTAGATAGTACACAACACGTTTTACCATTTACCAAAACTATATACATTAAAGAACACTTTCAGGTAATTTGTAATGACTTTGAAAATTGTCCCAACACTTTGTACTCACTACCATTTGTCCACACAGTCACATGATTATTTTTCTGCGTAATGTATTGTTACTTAAAGTGCAATTTCTCGGCGATCGCGCTCAGTTCCGCGTCTCGTTTCGTGCGGGTCACACGTCATAGAATGTTTTGGCGTCAATTCTAGCATACCTTAACCGCCCAGAAATCGTGTTTGGCAAACAAAAATCTCCTTACCGTTTGAGTTTCCCGTGGTAAGTCTATTATTTTTATTAATCATTTTTAAGCTTTTTAATAGTCGCTATAGGTTACTTTTTGCTTTGATTAAGTTCCAAAATTATTAACTCCGTTAAAGAACGTATAATGTGATAAAGTGTACAAATACCTAATTACCATTTATATAATTACCATTTTTCCCGTTCGTATTTTAGCAAACGGTAATGAGCAATTGAAAATGGTAATTAGTACCAATATAAGCTGGCCTCTTATTATATTGACACTCATTGCTTCGCTAGGCCAGCCCAAGGTCGAATTGTTACTACAAACGCGTAAACGATTAGTGATCGTTCGGTGTGAACTGACACTTCCGTAATATTTTTTTTTTATTTTCAGAGTAAATATGCCTCGGAAAAAGCAACAGTCGAAGGAGGAAACATTGTCATTACATTTAAGAAATATTTTAGATTGAACTTGTACTTTAAGTACAAGTTCAATCTAAAATATTTCTTAAAGATTTTAGATTTTTCAGATTACTAGAAATATAATTGTTATTGTTTTTATTTTTAAACCTTATATTTTGTTGTTTCTTTATTTTTTAAATTAAGGTAAGCACCATATTTGCCAAAGTTTGCTAAGAACATCAACTCATTAATTTGTATTTTTTGTTTATCATTGCCGTGTGATGATTTTGCAGATCTACTTATGTTTGAATTATTATATGATTAAGTACCTGTGTAGTTTCTGGTCATGAAAGACTCATTCGGATTTAAGTATGAATATTTTTTAAGTTTTTGTATAAGATGTCACCGAGTTCAAGAAATATCTTAGATGGAACTCACATGTACGTTCTATTCATATTGAGTTTTGAAGTATTATTTTAGTTGATTTTATTGGAACTACTAGACTTGTTATTGTTAATTAAGAATGCAGGTTGAGTTTTAGGTGTTTTTTTTTTAATACAATCACGTCGCTAAATAGTTAAGTTTTATGTCATTTATTGTCAACTAAATAATTAATAAATATGTGATTCAAGTATATTATTCATATTATTTCTAATTACCAATAACGAAACCAAATTACCATTTTTTAAATGCTAATTACCGTATGTTTCATATCTCATCACCGTTCGACGAAAATTTTCAGCTTCAGATTCTGACCTATACAGCAATTAAAATACTGTGCGTTTAATTTATTTTGTTAATCTGCACCATAAACTACACATTGAGTGCAAAAAAGTTGTGATTGAAAGCATTATTTGAAATTAATTTACGTATCCTGAATATGTCTATCTTCAAATATTCACCCTTCTATAGATCAATATGGCTCTCAACAATTTAAAGGGAACAAATTTTTTAGAGCTAAGCTTTTGAAAAAAGATATTGTTTTTAAATAATAACTCATTTATTTCAGACATACAGTTCATAATGACAACAAAACAACAAATTACACGTTAAAATAAATCAAACAGAAGTAAAATAATACAAAATCACATATTATAGTACAATGATGAAAATAATAATACAATAATAAATAATTTACAATATTGACAAAAAATACGGGGAGAGGCGCTAACATAAAGCTGCATCCACCTCTGTATCAGGGACAAGTCCCACCGCTCGGACAACACCCTCAGGAGACTGTTCGGGCTGCTACGTAGGCGACTTAATAATGAAGCGCTCCGCTTCCTTATGATCGCGAAAACGTCGTCCGTACGCGCCTTAGCAAATCTAGTCGAAGCATTACAAAACCTCGGAAGCCCTAACAGTATCCTCAAAGCATTATTATACTGCACACGCAGGGCGCTGTATGACCGCTGCGTAAAGTTGGCCCACAGGCTGCACGTGTAAAACGACTGACGATATGCCTTAAATAATGTCACATTTACAGGCCTAGTACATCGCGCAAACCTGCGAGCCAACATATTACACCGGACAGACAGCGCCCTGCGCTCCCTCTTAATGTCCAGATTGTCACACATGTCATCAGAGACCCAGTGGCCCAGGTACTTGAAGTGCTGCACCCGTTTCAAAGCGACGCCGCAAAGAGTGACAGGTGGTACAGATGAATAACATTTGGTACCGGCTTTGAAGATTATGAATTCACTCTTTTTAGCATTGTAACTGAGCCCGTGGGCCTCCGCATACGACTCACAAATGCGCAAAAGTTTACGTAAACCACTGACCGAAGGGCTCAGCAACACCATATCATCCGCGTAACTTGTGTTGTTCATACACACACCGTCTATGGAACATCCAATTTTAGTGTTGCTGAGCTCACCGATCAGCCGGTTCATGTGCAGGTTAAAAAGACGAGGAGAGGATAAACCATATTTTCTCACTCCGCATTCAAACCTGTATACGTCCGACAGTGAACCCCTCCATCTCACAGTATTCTGCTGCAAAGATACAACCTCATCCGGCACATCTGTTTCACATTGTAGCTTTTGCCACAGCTTGTCATAACACACCAAATTGAATGGTTTTGAAAGATCTAAGAAGCATGCATATACAGGTGTGCTTCTGTCCGTATAGTACTGAACAGTTTGCTTGAGACAGAAGATAGCACTCTCAGTTGACAACCCAGGTCTGAACCCAAACTGAGCGTCTTGCAAATGGAGGTGCTTATCCAACTGTTGGTCAAGCAAACTGTCCAGCACCATAGCTAGTTTTTGGTAGGTTACCCGGAACTCAACCATTTGGATTAGGTTTTTTTCTAAAAAAAAATGGGTAGGTTAGGTTAGGTTAAAACTGTGACCTCCCACGCACGAGCCGAGCGAGCGGAGCGAGCGGTGCCGCGGCAGCGGCCGGCGAGTGTCAGGAACGACTTGCATTAATAGAAAAAAAAGATTCGTTTTTAGTAGGTTACCCGGAACTGAACTATTTAGATTAGGATAATTACTTATTGAATTAAATGACACTATTTCAAATTCTTAAAGTTTCTACTTTTTAAATATTATGGATATGAAATGTATGTCTAGAGATGATTCTGACTTACAAAATTATGAGTTTTGTATGATAAATGAGTGTCTGCTAAACAATTTTCTGTGAAATGAAGTTTATGCTATCCGTTGTTATGCAAAATAAAATTATGACATAGAAAGTTCTGCTAAGGGTGGACCCTACTACTTTACGACCTCATTGTTTATAGAATTGCTTAGAAAGAGATTTGTTACTTACAAATTCCGATTTATTACTGCCCACACGTAACCGCTCTTTCAATAATTTTTACCACCCATTTCATTACTTTTATTACAAATTTTTGTTTACTTTACTCCTTAGTTTTAACTGCTGAACTATTTATTAAACGTGCAATTTTTAATTTTTAACTTACCAAAATTGCAACTGCCTCTTTAGATCAGTGCCTAATTTAAATAAATATTTCCGAAGATATTACAGATTTAAAATTCCGGGACATATCGATGCGGCCGGCCGCGGCGCGCGGCGGGCGGTGTCCGGGCAGCGCGTGTATAAATAATAGTAGATACTCATAACTAAAAAGTCAAAAATAAAAAATTATTTAAAAAAATAAAAAACCCGACTGCGTAAAAATTGAACCAAATTACACACCTAATAAAAATAAAACTGAAAAGAGAAAAACAAGTACTGTAATCTATAAAGTACAAAAAATATTGGGCAGATAGTGTGGCAGGCGAGTCTCATAAGACGTAATTATTTTGAATTTGATTGATAATTTCGACACTGCTACCGCCAACGTCCATACTACGTTGAATACACCGGTTCTCGTCCGATCACCGAAGTTAAGCAACATCGGGCACGGTCAGTACTTGGATGGGTGACCGCCTGGGAACACCGCGTGACGTTGGCTTTTTGAATTATTAAATTCTGAATCTTAAACTATTTTAACAAAAAAAATCATGGCTTTTTTTTACACAAGTATTTTTTTTTAAGAATTTCGCTAAATGCAAAACCATTTCGAGGAATAAGGTCCTCTAAATGGTTTTTTTAAGTTAATCATGTTTCGAGGGCACAAAAAATGACATTTTTCCCAGCATTTATTTTTGCGAGGATTGCACCTCTGCTAGATGAGAATCATAGAATTACATGCTACAATTCATTTCTGTCAAAATCAAAATATTTTATTTTACATAGACTGGTCATCTCTTTAAAAATATTGACAGTTTTGCTGCACCAATTGGAAAATTTAAGAGCCTTGTTCATGAAATCGTTTTGGATTAGACATTGTGTTGTTTTTTGTTTTATCCTAATCCATCTCTTACACGTAAGGACCGACTGTCATGCCTGTTTAGATTAAATAAAAACACAAAAATTAATTTCGTTGTGCATATTGAATCTTAAGCGCACGTCGCGTCGCTTCGCATTGGTATCTTGTAACTAAATGTTTTTATAAAATGTGGAAAATGTTGTTGATTATATTAGCTGTAATTTTGTGCAATACTAATGTCATAATGTGTAACCGTTTGTTTTCCCAAATAAAAAGAAAAAATATAAAAATAGACCTACATGGGCACTTGTAAACCGTCGAGAAAAAGTGTCGATCAGAACCGTCCTTTGCTAGAGTGAAAATGCTATCGCACAAGGCAGCATCGACAATGCGTTAGGCAGCACGCTCTGTGTGTGGATTTGTGATGGGTCCTTTACATCTTGTACCTATTGTGCCTTCAAAAGGGCTCGTAGAGAAATAATAATAGCCACTCGGATCGAGATTAAGTGTGTGATTAAGCGTGGCTACGCTTGCCTAGGTTGGTCCGGTGGTCTAGGTTGGTAATATACCGAGTTTGCTTCGTGCCTCGGAAAACACTTAAAGCCCATTGTCATTTATAGAACTTTGACAGTCGTAACAGGTAATTGTGATTTGAAAGTCTGACACCCAGTCTTACTAAGAGGTATCGTACTGTAAAAGTTCTGATAATCTGATGTTCAAACCTGTGATAGTACAGGCTGATTTGCAAAGACATTCAAATAGGTACTCAAGGTTTTAAATAAAGATTCAAAAACAATAGAAGCCTTGTTTTATTATTTCTTGTGTGAGATGTACTGCTGAAAATATGATTTTAAATATAATGTTGAAAGCCTTTTATGCGCTTTCAATATAGTAAGTAGTTTTATCTCCCACTACAATACTACCCAGCACTTACTGGGTTGTGGAGATCAGATAGGCGCTCCATGTAAAATAAGGGGTTTGAAGCTTACCCCAACATAGTTGGGAAAAGGCTAGGCAGATGATGATATATCAAAACTCATGAAACTATCACTCATTACGAAAATACAATTGTTAAAACAAATATTCTCAATTGTCACTCCATTGCGATTATAATCACTTCTGTGTCACAACAGGTAATTTTCTACAAATAACACACGTACTTAATTAAACCGACGCCATGCGTGATATTGTACGATAACTGAGGTAATTTTAAAATGTTATCAGGTTCAAACTGGCGTAATACTTTCGTAACAAGGGTCATTCGTTCTTAGGGTAAAGATTGGCGATAATTAGGTGCAAAATTAATTGAAGTTGGAATCGGATTTGTTGCCCGTTCAAATAAAACAGCACTTGTTAAGTTAACTGGGAGTTAAAAATTAATAATAAACTAAAAGAAAAAGTACCCATATCAAATGATTTTATGTTATAAAAAAAGAAAGAAAGGAAGAAAAAATATTTAGTAAAAGTGCAAAAAAAAACAAAAAGCCAACGTCACGCGGTGTTCCCAGGCGGTCACCCATCCAAGTACTGACCGCGCCCGATGTTGCTTAACTTCGGTGATCGGACGAGAACCGGTGTATTCAACGTAGTATGGACGTTGGCAGTACAAGATCGAAATTATCAATTGGTTCTCGAATACTGGCGTCACAGTGTGTTAACGTTGTAGGTAGGTCGCTCCGTCGACGCTGACGTAGTACAACTGCACGACACTATACAGCTACTACGAAAACAAATGTGTACAAAATTATGCTTTGAAGTTTTTTACATTTTTGCCTGGCACACTAGACAATTTAGTAACTTACTCGTTAGTAGTTTTTAAATAATTAATACGTTTGTAAATAGTACAATGGCGTAAAACACTTTCCCTAATCTTAATGCTAAATTCGTCAGTGCGACAAAGCTAATACCCCGCGGGTTAGAATTCATGTGTTTTTTTTTACATTTTCATATATTAGCGTGTAGCCCACCAGTATCGGGAACAGAGTCCAAGCTACCGCTACTTCTAGCTTTTTCCGGTCAGGAAAAGGAACCTCTAAGCTCGTACTTCTGGCGGTATTCTGAACGGGAGCCTCCCTCGCGAATAAGTAAAATTCGTCGTCCTAGACATTCTCTCGTCACTCCTGACGATGCTATAACCCTGCTCCAGGAGAGCAGCAGGGAGACTAGCACTCTTCGCAAATTCAGACGCAAAGCGCCGTCATTCCGTCTTCGCCGACGAGGCCCGTCGCGACGTCCCGGTAACTGCCCCACCCGTCCCTTGCAAGAGCCAGGCCGCGCTGCTGAGCCAGTAGGTAAGTTAAAATAGTCCATAAATAATATCACTCAGATCCAGCCTGTCCCTTGCTGTCCCTCAGCGACGCCCTAAGCCGAGGCTCGTATCCCACAGGGGGTGCCCTTAGCGTGTAGTCGCTTAGTTTGTAAGTTTTTACCCTGCCTGGAGGTCTTAATTTTTAAGGCACCCACAGGATTCGCCCGGTTAAGCAGACGACAACCTCCTTGGTTGAACTGCGAGATGCCATTCATAAAAAAAAACGGGAGCCTCCTTCAGTGGCGTGCACAGGGTTTAATGACCGGGTAGGCAGCGTTTTTTTTTCGCAAATAAAAAGGAAAGATTTCGCAATTGCACGTCTTAATTAGTCTTTTTTGCCGCGGAATAGAAATTATGTAAATCTGTACCTATATCCCGAGTGAGTCCACACTGTTGTACCTATTATTCGAATTAAATAACAGGCACGGAAAACAAAATACCTAATTTATTTGTGTGTACGCAACCACACAGCCAGGAGTATCACTCCTGTTTCGTAACTTTTCGTATTAAATTTACGAGTTACATTACCTTTTTGCTGGGTTAACGCGCGTAATTCAGGCACACATCTACCTTTCGACACTATTTGAAGCTTTTCATTAAACGACAATTGAGAAAACCTTCCATTTATTACTATAAACAAACACCCATTATCAACAAATCGAGCTAATTTGCGTTTCGTAATTTAATTATCCACAAAAAACAAAATAATAACTGCGAACTTCACATGAAAAAAACAATAATAATGGTGACCTTTTTAAGAAAGCATAATTTCAAAATTTTGATGATAAAATGTTGACAAATAAAATTGCATTAGTTTCAACCGGAATTGTACTTAGCTAACGACTTCTTCAACTTGTCGTATAATCTCTGTTGAGCGCCAATCAGTAAAAAACTGAGCTGTACCGACCAATGTAACGAGCTGTTCATGTCGCAATGAATTGCGACATGAATCGCGGCCCCCGATTGGCTCTCATGCCACAGGAGATACGTCGCTGTGTGAGCCATACACGACGTGTCTGTACACGAGGTTTTACACACACACGCATACTTCATGCCTACATTTATCAATGAAATAAAGGCACTATTGAAGTTTGCCTATAATTCGCTCGTGACGATCTGTTGCACGCGAAACGCCTGCCATAGTATTAATTTAGGGCGGTGTGGAACGTTGCTATTATTTTTACGTTAGGAATTTATAGAAAAAGTTTAAATTAATTAGATATTTGTTTATTCTTTGATTTTTTTTCTTTCTTTGTTTACCTATGGAGTCTAGGGTCGGCAGTGCCTTTTTGCCTATTAGGAGCGCACGTCACTGGCCTCCTTAGGTATTGGTCGAGGCTCTTAGCAATTAAGCCGTTGGCTTATATGATTATCGGCACAATGATCGCTGAGTCTACATCCCACATGTCGACAACCTCACGAGCCGAGTCAATGATTAGCTTGTTGCCGCAATAACTAGTTATTAGTTTTATTTGATGTTTCTTTACTTTCCGCCCTGTACTATCCTTTAAAATTTTGATAATTCACGACTTCTGGCGTTTAAAAATTACTTTTTAAATTACTTTTAGTGTTTATTTTCAATGATAAGCCTTTTACAATATGACTTAGGTACTACATTTTAAGTTTTTCCGTAATTGTATTAATTAGTAGATTATTAACCAAGGGGATAAATAAGTGTCTTCTGTCGCAGGTGACGATTTAAATCTCGAGCGTAACGAAGGACTCGAGGTTTACTCACGAGCGTGGCGAGGGTGTTAAAAACTTAAATTTAGATTTAAGACGAGTCCTGAGTGTAGCGAGGGATTTAAGTTCACCCAAGACTAAGACAGCTTTATCACCGAGGAAATAGTAGATTATTAACCAAGGGGATAAAGCAGTGTCTTCTGTCGCGGGTGACGATTTAAATCGCGAGCGTAACGAAGGACTCGAGGTTTACTCCCGAGCGTAGCGAGGGTGTTAAAAACTTAAATCACGAGCGAAGCGAGGGATTTAAGACGAGTCCTGAGTGTAGCGAGAGATTTAAGTTCACCCAAGACTAAGACAGCTTTATCACCGAGGAAAATACTCTACTTTTCGTACCGTTTGCGAAAAAAATTACACAGTAATAATATGAGATAAGCATTTATTAAAAATAATGACAATTAAAAGTAAAAGTTAACATTCGAAACATTGGTCCAATTATTGATAGAGAGAGTTACATTTTTGTTTGGTACATTTTATTGTTGATGAGTATAATTGCGGCAGCATTTGCACTGATGGAATCCGACAATTCACTGTCACTGTCGCTTTGATTTAACATCGTAACGTATTTTTAGAACTTTAACTTATTTATAAAAATAAATTAAAATAAACTTAACGTTTATGTATGTGAAGAAAACAAAAATACGACAAATTCCTAGACCAATATTTTTTGTCGGAAAAACGGGCATCAACCTCATACGGCCTCGTCGGTTTTCGTAATTTTATTTAATAATCATAACTGCATAATAAATGCGTATTCCTTTTCCAAAAAGATGTATAATGCTTTATTTACAAACTCAATGGTGTAAACACAGATGTAGTTCAGAATAAACGGTAAGTATTCCAAATTTAAATCACATTCTCCCCCTAGAGCATGAATGAAATTCAGTACAATTTTCTTTCCCTGTTTTTAACAGATTAAAAATGACTATTGTTATGTTCGCTTTTTGTGGCATAGAATGTCACTTTTTTGAGCAAGTGGTACGAAAATACTCTTTCCGTACCATTTGCGAAAAAATTAACACAATAATAATATGAGATAAGCATTTATTAAAATAATGACAATTAAAAGTAAAAAGTAACATTCGAAACATTGGTCCAATTATTGATAGAGTGAGTTACATTTTTGTTTGGTACATTTATTGTTGAAGAGTTGATTTGAATCGGACCATTCACTGTCATTGTCGCTTTGATTTAACATCGTAACGTATTTTTAAAACATTAACTTATTTATAAAAAATTAAATTAAAAATTTAAAAACACCCCCGACCCAAAAAAAGTACGCAATTATTATGACAAAAGGTTAAAAATGCTAAACCCTATAAAAAGCAAAAAAAAAAAAAACTTTTAACACTACGTAAGTACCAACTAAAGCATGTCAGACTATCTACTCGGGACTTTGTGCCACTTTTATGTCGGAGGCATAACCGCTAATTTTGAACTGCAAATGGTTATCTTGGCCTGCTGTTGACCGTACGTATGAAGTTTTTGATTAAATTTTGTCGTGTCTGGGGACCGCTCTAATTTATTAGCCTAACGTTAGAAGCTCACATTAAGAAGTCCTCAATCCCATTGTCATTTTTCATACAAATTTTTTGAGTCGTTCCTAAGATTGGGGGTTAAAATTATTGTTTATCATTTATTTAGAGTATAAAGTTTTTTTTGAATTCGTTACTTACGTTAACATTTTCGTTGTAATTTAAATATTATTTTGTTTACTTATCTTCTTCTTTCTTTACAAGTAAATCTTGTGAGTCATACTATTCGTCTGTTTTAATTTTTTGTCCAGTGTTGTTGTATCATTTGGTGTAGTTGTGTACATATTTAGTTTTAAAATACGAATTTTGTGATTGATCATTTGATTTAGGTAAGTATTTTTGAAGGTAAAAAGCGGTCCCCCGACACGACAAAATTTAATCAAAAATTTCATACGTACGGTCAACAGCAGGCCAAGATAACCATTTGCAGTTCAAAATTAGCGGTTATGCCTCCGACATAAAAGTGGCACAAAGTCCCGAGTAGATAGTCTGACATGCTTTAGTTGGTACTTACGTAGTGTTAAAAGTTTTTTTTTTTTGCTTTTTATAGGGTTTAGCATTTTTAACCTTTTGTCATAATAATTGCGTACTTTTTTTGGGTCGGGGGTGTTTTTAAATTTTTAATTTAATTTTTATTTTATGCTTTTTAAAGGAGCTCCTTAATTTTTCATTCTTACATTTAATTTCTTTAATGTTTCTTGCCATTTAAGGGTAATTTTGTGTTTTATTTTTAAATTTTGGTCATTCTAGATTTTCAGCAAAGATATAAATCGGTTTATCCGTTTCATTCCGGCATTCCAGGGTTTCATCCGCCACATCCCATTTCCAGCATCAGGTCCTCATCAATTAGAAATATGAAGAGAACTAGTCAAGACAAATTCAACGAGCCCAAACTCGATGGGTTTACTAAAAGGCAGTCCAGGTTTACATTTCCTACCTCAGGTCCTCGTCAATTAGAAACATAAAGAGAACTAGTTAAGACAAATTCAACGAGCCCAAACTCGATGGGTTTACTAAAAGGCAGTCCAGGGTTACGTTTCCTACCTTCGAGCCCTATCACCAGACCAGCTCAGAGGTTCCAGATTTCCAGCACCAGGTCCTCGTCAATTAGAAACATAAAGAGAACTAGTTAAGACAAATTCAACGAGCCCAACTCGATGGGTTTACTAAAAGGCAGTCCAGGTTTACATTTCCTACCTCAGGTCCTCGTCAATTAGAAACATAAAGAGAACTAGTTAAGACAAATTCAACGAGCCCAAACTCGATGGGTTTACTAAAAGGCAGTCCAGGGTTACGTTTCCTACCTTCGAGCCCTATCACCAGACCAGCTCAGAGGTTCCAGATTTCCAGCACCAGGTCCTCGTCAATTAGAAACATAAAGAGAACTAGTTAAGACAAATTCAACGAGCCCAAACTCGATGGGTTTACTAAAAGGCAGTCCAGGGTTACGTCTCCTATCTTCGAGCCCTAACAGCAGACCAGCTCAGTGGTTCCAGAAGACATCAATGTTTCAAATGTCACATCTTACATATGCTCGCAAGTAAACTGAGCGTGGAACATTCCTATCACACCTAACAAACGACCTGATGACCTTGAAGACCTGAACCGATTTCCACCAAACATAGCTAAGAACACTCTCGACTGATATACCTTTCAAACAAAAAAAACCGCATTCAAATCGGATCATCCGTTTGGCAGCTACGATGCCACAGACAGACACATACACATTTACACACACAGACACGTCAAACTTATAACACCCCGTCGTTTTAGCGTCGGGGGTTAAAAATAAATTAAAATAAACTTAACGTTTATGTATTTGAAGAAAACAAAAACCTGGCAAATTCCTAGTCTAATATTTTTTGTCGGAAAAGCAAAGGCGTCAAGCTCATACGGCCTCGTCGGTTTTCGTAATTTTATTTAATAATCATAACTGCATAATCAATGCGTATTCCTTTTTCAAAAAGATGTATAATGCTTTATAAATAAACTCAATGGTGTAAACACAGATGTAGTTCAGTATAAATGTCGGGAGGTATTCCAAATTTAAATCACATTCTCCCCCTAGCTAGAGGTGAATGAAATTCAGTACAATTTTCTTTCCCTGTTTTTAACAGATTCTAAATGACTATTGTTATGTTCGCTTTTTGTGGCATAGAATGTCACTTTTTTGAGCAAGTGGTACAAAAAATATTTTTGATTTGCGTTATATAAGCCCTAATGCACTTAGTATCGTGAGTAGAGCCTTAGTTTAAAATAATGCCCATGATTTCAATTGCACCCTGTAGGTACATACATATATCTGGTGAATTTCTAGATAATGTTAATTCAACAATTTTTGATTGGTCATTTTATTCGCTGTACTACTTAATATCATTTTATTCATTTTACTATTTATTTGCATAGAAAAACAGTAATCACACGACCAGTTCTCGGAAATCAAGGGAGATAAGTAACGACTAACGATAATAAACGGCGACGAGTCGGAAGGGTTGTCATATACTTTTTAATCCTACCTACTATTGCGGTCCACTTTGATTTATTTTACCGAGGTAAAGAGAGACAAAGAATAAAAAATTAAACCAATATTGGGAGGGGACGGGGCTCGGTGGTATTGTTATTATAATAATAATAATAAATTTCGTTTATTTCGGAACAAAAACAAAAGAATGTAGTACAACAAGTAAACGATGTTAGCCGCAAAAGTATAAACTGTGGCGCAGCTAACAACGCCCATCTCCAGACACAGAATGGAATGCTGTTCCATGCAAAAATTAAAAAAAAATATTTAAAACAAGAAATAAAACAAAATAATAAAGATAAACAAAAGATTAAAAAAGAAATTATTAAATAAAATACATGACATAATGATATGGGATGTGTGTGAGTAATGGGTGTATAGGTGGGTGTTAATGAAGAGTGTGAAGTGTGTGAGTATGTGTGTGGGTGTGTGAGGGGGTGATGACTCTATTACTCTTCCACAAGTTTTTCTGTTTCGACATAATTTTGTGATTTTAACCAGGAGTCAAGTTTCATTTTACATTTCCTCTTGGTTAATGGGTAAATGTGCAAGCTTTTATTTAATTTGTTATATATTTTTGAGCTAAGGTGTTTGTAATGACGACTTGCAGCAGTGTACTTTAGGTACCTACTATTGCATTGCATTTGTAACACAATCCACCTACAATTCGAGCTCGATTGGTCTGACTGTAACTGCCACCAATGGCAGGGGCAGTTGGCGCAATAAATAATATTAATCCTAACGACCCCCAGTGGTGGCAATTTAGTGGAGGCCGTTGAGACAAATATTATTTGGAATGTTCCAACGTCCACCGCTGATGGCCGTTGGGACAAAAAATAATGCACTGGACTCCACCACTGGTGCCTGTTTTAGTGGTGCCCGTTGGGAGTATACCGTAATAACTTGTGTCCCATTATATTATTGTCAATAACAGGGTAATCTATAAATAAACCTTTAAGGTATCAATTTTTTTTTACAAACATCCTTACTAATATTATAAAAGCGAAAGTGAGTTTGTTTGTTTGTTTGTTACCTCTTCACGCTTTAATGGCTAAACCAATTTTGATGAATTTTGGTACAGAGATAGTTGGGAACCAGGAGACGGACATAGGCTAATTTTTATTTTAAAAAAGTGGGATATGAGGGAGAACGAGGGAAGAAAAGGGAAAACTTAGCGTTGCTATTACAAATCAATCAGGCGCAAGAGCAAAAACTGCAGGTCTGCTTGGTGTGTTATACCGAATTTAACGCGAGCGAAGCCGCGGGCGAAAGCTAGTAAATAATAAAAAAACGCCCTTAAAAAAATTGTCCACGTCGCCGAAAACAAAAAAAGTGCTCAGAACGGCTGAATTACGTTGGATCGCAATAGGTACTGATTTATTTTTACAAGAAATAGATCGGATAGTACCTACACCCACATTTCGTTGGTAGGTAGTGTTAAAGTTCTATGTAAGCCTATTACAGGTCCTGCCGGGGTAGCGGGTTGTTCGAAAGAGATACCGCGGCCCCGGAACATAAACGGCAATAGAAGGAACATGGGTGGGTTTTAGTCAGTAAAAGTCTGACACGCCCCCCCGCTCCGCCCAGAGCGGGGGAAGTTATTTGATGATTTACCAACCCAAAAAAAGGCCTATTACAGGTGAAAAAAAGTACCTTTAAAGTAAAATGTATACATATGATAAGCTATAAGGCCTGGTCTTAAAAAAAAATACCTGATAACAGTTTGCCTGACCCGGGAATTCACTCAGAACCCAGGGTCAGGATCAACGAGGCATCTGATACCTACATAATATGCAGCTTAAACACGGGCATAACAAAAGCCCCTGTATTTCCTAAACTACACATAGAATCACAAAGCTATGTCGCGATAACGCAACCGGAGATACAGATAACTGATTTGTTTGTTTTTATATTTCGAATGTTGCGGCTGGCCGGTAAAATTGGAAGCAAGCTGAAATAACATGGCCGTGCCATGTCGGTTTAAAAAAAAACATTTGGCTTTTGTTTCGGGATTGTAACGCGAATTTGGATATCGGGGAAATTTGGAATGGGCGGTCAATAGAAATCAAAATATAGTCAAAAGCACTGAATAGGATCCGTATTGTCTCAACTTGAGCCGAGAGGGATTCATTCTATGGTACTCTATAGAGTTCATAGAGTACCTAATATTTAGTACATTAAATTATTATTTTTTTGATTTGCTTATAACATGGTATTTATACCTATACAGTACCATCATGGTCTTGGATTGGTATCGGCTAGTAAAAATGAGGTGAGTTTATTCCGGAACTGGTGCAGTGGTTATAATTGTGCTAGATTTAATACAGCTTACGGTGTCTATGTCATATATATTAAGTCATTAGTTTGGCTCGATCTGTAGCGTCCGAAAATTCTTGTAGAGCATTTATAAGTATCACATGCATGACATATCAGGCCCTATAGTTAGTGGAACTGCACCACATTCCGCTTCACGGCTGACATATTGATCAGCCTACATTCAGATTCTATCCAATTCCAAATTCTACCACTATTACTAAAGAAATCTTTGCTTAAGTTATAGTCTACCGACATTACCCAAGTTACGAGTATGTTTAAGTCAGCATTGAGGTAGGTAAGTTTAATGTTTTACAGGACAGACTTATAAAAATAAATTATGTATTCGAAATTCATAATTAAAAACCGGCCAAGAGCGTGTCGGGCCACGCTCAGTGTAGGGTTCCGTAGTTTCCCGTCCGTCACAATAAGTGTTCCCACTTATGAGTTTAAAGGTGGAGGAGGAAATTATTTTGTACAACTTTTTGTCTTTTTTGTACAAAAACTGTTGTGTCAATCAAGTTCAAAATGATTTTCATAGAAAGTCCTTATAAAGTTCTACTTTTCAGATTTTTTTCATATTTTCTAAACTTATGGTTCAAAAGTTAGAGGGGGGGGACACATTGTTTTTTACTTTTGGAGCGATTATTTCCGAAATTATAGACATTATCAAAAAATGATTTTAGTAAACCCCTATTCATTTTTAAATACCTTTCCAACAATATATCACACGTTAGGGTTGAAATAAAAAAAAAAAACACTTCCCACTTTACATATAGGGTGGCTACCCTAATAAAACATTGTTTTCCAATTTTTATTTTACCACTTTGTCGGCGTAATTGATATACATATTGGTACCAAATTTCAGCTTTCTAGTGCTAACGGTCACAGAGATTAAGCGAGGACGGACGGACGGACGGACAGACAGACATGGCGAAACTATAAGGGTTCCTAGTTGACTACGGAACCCTAAAAAAAAGAACTTGTAATGCCTAACGTTTTGGGTAGTAGTGTCCGCCTAAAAGATGTTTCTCTGTATACGCTCAGATTCTTAGTAAGAAGGTTACAAAATGGTTAAACGTGTTTGCAACCATCTACGTTTACTCTATGCCTCACATTTATTATAATGTTACCAAAAGCTAACATGTTTTATTACAGAATTCGCTAGTTATGTTTAAATATTTTGTGTATTTCGTGTTGCGCCCTGTGACTACGAAAGGTATGATAAATTAGTTGTACGCGTGCGAACCCTCTCCTGAGTTTAGCATAACACTAAACTGGCTGCTAAAATGATTTAGTGGTTGTAATTATAGCATGTTCAACGCTATTATGGTTCTGACAACCAACGCGCCTTCTGAGATGGATACCTATAACTGGGAAATTAGAATTGACACGCTATTGCCCGTTTCAACTAACGCCAAACGACACCTGACTAAATAAAAGGTTGTCTGACTTTGGTATGTTCGGGAGTTGAAATTACAAGAGTGCAATAGTGGATTATTAACCAAGGGGATAAAGCAGTGTCTTCTGTCACGGGTGACGATTTAAATCACGAGCGTAACGAAGGACTCGAGATTTACTCCCGAGCGTAGCGAGGGTGTTAAAAACTTAAATCACGAGCGAAGCGAGGGATTTAAGACGAGTCCTGAGTGTAGCGAGGGTTTAAGTTCACCCAAGACTAAGACAGCTTTATCACCGAGGAAAATATCCTACTTTTCGTACCATTTGCGAAAAAATTAACACAATAATAATTTATGAGATAAGCATTTATTAAAAATAATGACAATTAAAAGTAAAAATTAACATTTTAAACAATGGTCCAATTATTGATAGACTGAGTTACATTTTTGTTTGATGAGTTGATTTGAATCCGACAATTCACTGTCACTGTCGCTTTGATTTAACATCGTAACGTATTTTTATTTAGAACATTAACTTTTATGTATTTGAAGAAAACAAAAATGCGGAAAATTCCTAGTCTAATATTTTTTGTCGGAAAAGCAAAGGCATCAAGCTCATACGGCCTCGTCGGTTTTCGTAATTTTATTTAATAATCATAGCTGCATAATAAATGTGTATTCCTTTTTCAAAAAAGATGTTTTATGCTTTAAATATAAATTCAATGATAACACAGATGTAGTTCAGTATAAATTTCGGTAAGTATTCTAAATTTAAATCACATTCTCCCCCTAGAGGATGAATGAAATTCAGTACAATTTTCTTTCCCTGTTTTTAACAGATTATAAATGACTATTGTTATGTTCGCTTTTTGTGGCATAGAATGTCACTTTTTTGAGCAAGTGGTACGAAAAAATACTTAGGCATTCATAAGCAAAGAATTACAGACTGCGAGTGAAAGTAGATGGTGCACTTAGTTTTTGCGTACACATTTCTGCATTATACCGACTTCAAGAAAGAAGGAGGTAAAGAACCGATTGTTATCTATTTGAAAGCTGGTACTTACCGTGTGATTTGGTCCCATTTTTCAATTTGGTCCAGTTCTGACGATGGCATACATGAGAAAATTACATATCCTATATTTTTCCTGTAATGTATATGAACGATATGTTGTATGTGAAACCATTTTACCACAAATAATAAAGCTGAAATAAAAATAAAATAAACTTCATACACTTATTATATAAACACTAGCTGTGCCCAGCGGTTTCACCCGCTGAGGTTTAGGGGTATGAAAAATAGATGTTAGCCGATTCTCAGACCTACCCAATATGTACCCAAAATTTCATAAGAATCGGTCGAGTACGGTAACTAACATTGTGACACGGAAATTTTATATATTAGATTGTACAAATTCAGAATAAATAATGCCTTGGGCATTTTCTACCAGTCAACCTTAGGGTGATGTAGAGAAAAAAAACGTAATTTAACACAGTTTTTCGGAACAAAATCTCCTGCGCATTTTTCTAGTTTTCGCTGAGATAAGTCGCCATGACTGAGATGGAGTCAAGAGGGTAGGTACCTAATCATTATCATATGAGCCCGGAACCACCTACTGCTGGGTTTAGGCCTCCTTTTATTTCTGCCACACTTTCTGGGGCCTTAGTCTGCTATTACAATGGTGTCAGGTCTGGTTTTGTGTATCCCACGATTTTGACGATATCGTCAACCCAACGAGTTTTAGGACGGCCTGGACGGCCCCGGTTTCTTTAGGTTAACCTTGGCCAAAACTCGGTCGAAGCTTTGCCGTCTCCGCGTGTAGCCAGATGTCCTGCCTAGATTCATTTGAGGCATCGCCCGTTCCCCGACGTCGTAGACTTTCGTCCAACGGCGGATTTCGCTGTTACACACTCGATCTAGAAGCTGAGCATACCACCTAATAATTAAATGTAAAAGGTTAAACTTTTCTATATCAGTGGGGTTAAAAATAAAAAAAACTTTTCCCAACACTTGGTGATAAAAGCCGTTTTTTATATCGTTCAAAAATTTTTCGCCGTTCAGAAGTCCATAATAAATCATAATCAGCCTGAAAAGTTGTTCGCGAGTGACTTAT
The DNA here is from genome assembly GCA_905475445.1 of Ochropleura plecta. NCBI lineage: Eukaryota > Metazoa > Arthropoda > Insecta > Lepidoptera > Noctuidae > Ochropleura > Ochropleura plecta. Next base: position 14,851,535 of record FR997739.1, read on the forward strand.
TTCTCAATTTCAGCCGATACCAGCCTAGGGCTGTTAATAATTGATAAATTGGGGCGAAAAAATAAACTTAATGGCTGATGGGTAATATGATATAGCCCCTTGAGGGTTGCGTGGCACCAATATTGTTGGCGCGGCTATCGCGTCGTTTTGAATTATTCACCACTCATTGTTGGCGCGAACTTTGACACATTTTTGACATTTCAATTTTTTAATGCGGCGTATTCTTGAAATAGAATCGTTTAGTTGCGGAAGGGGCGATAAGGGGATAATGATCAGGTATAATTTTGAAGTGCTTGTAGTTATTACTTTGTGTAGGTAGGAAGGTATACCTATGGATTTTTCATATCCTATGAATTTCAAGAAATTGCGTGTTAATTTTGGGACCTTTTTGTAAATAGTGACGTCACGGATGTCAAGTTAGCCCGTGCTTTGTGCGATCGTCTTATAATTAAAAATAAAAATAACACAGTTAACGGGATTGATTGGGTACAGAACGTTTTATTATACAGTGATACATAACTAGAAACGTTATCCAGTGTACCAGTACAGTGCATAAAATACAATTACATGTTAAACTTAAAACTAAAACAAGTGACTAAAATCTACCCTAAACAATAAATAAATTAAAATCACACAGTGATTCCGTTAAAATAAACAAGTGCTGAAGTGTTGTCGAGGAGTGAACGCAAAGTCTGTTTACCCCTGTGTTGACTTATGGTGTAGTTATACCATAGCATTGCAAAAAACCATAACAAGTGTAAATTGAAAACAGCGCCATCTGTGTATGCAGGGTAGAAACACGGAGAAAGAAATTGACACTAAATCATGCCTGTAGCCAAATGTGGTGGTTGCGCGAAATTTATGACAGCGGTAGATGCCGCTAAATGCTATAAGTGCGATGCCTTCTACCACCGAGTTTGCGTCAACCTGCCTAATACGGGCTACATTACTCCCACCTGGTGCTGCCCTGAGTGCATCAAGAATATGGTAAGGGATAATAAAGCGGAGACACCTGTTCGAGGTGTGGCAGATTCTGTGCAGGCGAAGAAAAACACCCCGGAGGAGTTTATGGATACCAGTCCATTAAATAACGCTGCGCTAGATGCCACCATCCAATTCTCCCCAGGCATGGCTGATGAGCTGCGCTTGTTTAAGGAGGAGATGCGAGCGGAGTTCCGCCTGATCCACCTGGAGTTTGATCAGCTGCGTACGGAGATGGTAGGTGTAAAGGATGCCATAAAAGCGTCTAATGAGAGAATGGACCATCTGGAGTCTCGGGTGAACGCTCTCGAGGTCAAGTTAGAGCAGAAACTCACGTCAGAGGGGGGCGGGAGTATCGAAAACACCATCGCTGACCTGAGATGCCAACTAAATGATCGAGATCAGGAACTCCTATTAAATGACATCGAAGTATCCGGAATTCCTGAAAACAAAGATGAGAGCACCTTGCACCTTGTCAGGGTAGTTGCCCTGAAACTCGGTGTCGATCTGGATGAAAGGGACATCGTGCACGCTGAGCGGGTAGGGTCCACGCACCGTAATCGAGTCGAGAACACGGATGGCTCCATCTCTGCTGATCCCGCTGCGCAGCGACCGCGGAGTATATCTGTCCGCTTCGCAAGGCGCACATCGCGCGATGTACTACTGCGCGCAGCCCGAGTTCGCCGTGGTCTAAGTACACACGACCTTGAAATGACTGGGCCGTCGGCGTCGCGCCGTGTGTTCATTAATGAGCGTCTTACTCGGACAAACCGCCAGCTATTTTATCACGCTCGTCAGGCAGGGAGTCAACACAACTGGAAGTATGTGTGGACAAGAGGTGGGAGGATTTTGGCTCGCAAAGAGGACCGCCAAAAAGCTGAAAGAATCAGATGCCTCGATGATATACCCCGAATTTTTGGTTAATCTTCGGTTTGCACAATACCTATTCCAAGTTGAGCCACCAGACGTGTTTATCATTTGTTCGATCTCCACTGCTGGCTATTAGGGGCTTTGTCAATTTGTTTTCCTTATTACTTTGTTGTGTACGTCTTATACAATACTTATGTTTTATGTGTGTTATTTCTTTTACGGAGCGGTGTGTGTCTCCTGCCGCAACAGATTGGAATCTAATCGGGTCACCGAGTAAGTGTACTTTTAAGTTGTATATTAATTATCTCCCGGTCTACCTACTATTCCTTTTTATAATTGTTTACAGTAATTTACTTGAATATCACAGAGATTACTTAATATCAAAAACACAAACAGACGATACTTTAACAACAACAAACAGACACCTGAATATTTTACATAATGCAACTATATCTATTTACAAAACCAAATTAAACATATATACTTATAATCTTATTATTATTGTACATATTTACGAAATGAAAACAAAAAATATTGGAAAGGAATTATTGTTTACTTTTATAAATCTCATTGTCTTTTATAGATTCAAACATGAGCTTTTATTATTCACATTATATGTCTATTTCTATATTACATACAGTAATTATTTTTTAATTGATATATTTTTTTTTAATGATATACTTAATATGAAAATGCTAATCAATTCCTGCAGCACATTTAGGACAACAATTCAAATAAATAATGCTTGAAAAATATCTTAAAGTTGGTTTCTTAAATGTGGGTTCGCTTGGCACTAGCCACTCTGACTTTGTCGTTGCTGTGGAAAGGCACTCTTTCGATGTAATGGCAGTCAATGAGACTTGGCTACGACCTGGTGAGGAAGGGCGTGCGCCTAATGTTCCAGGCTACCGTCTACGACACACGCCAAGACCGCTGGCTGTGCGCGGGGGTCGAGGGGGTGGTGTGGGTTTCTACCTTAAAAAAGGGCTGAACGTTCGTACTCTGCCTGCCCTAACTGATCCCAAATATGAAGCAATTGAGCAAATGTGGATTACCCTCACCTTGAATGGAAATAAGATAGCGGTAGGCACAGCGTACCGCCCCCCACGGTTGGACTTGGATCTGTTCTTCGATGCTGTCACTGAGGCTATTACTTCTCTAGGCAAATGTGAACACATATTACTATTAGGCGACTTTAATGTCAACTTACTGGCCACTAATGGTCAAACAAAGAAGGTACATGCCTTTTTAAATAGCTTGAGCCTCAGGCAATTAGTTAGTTCCCCCACTCATTTCACGGAACATAGTGAAACATTGATCGACCTGGTGTGCACTAATCTCAACTATAGGGGAGTTTCTGTTGAATCTTTTGGCTCACTAAATGGCCATTCACTCATTGCTTGCGAGTTTAGCATCAAGCGTAGTAAGTATAAGCCTCACTCAGTAACGTACAGACCCATTAACCAAGTTAATAAAGAAATGCTAAACAGTGACCTATCGCATATAGATTGGGATAACATCTGTGAATTGCAAAACGTAAACAGAATGGTTGAGATATTTAACAGAAACGTCCTAGCTATTCTAGATACGCATGCTCCAGTCAGAAAATGTTTAATTAAAGAACCGTCATATCCGTGGATAACTGACACAATAAAAATTATGATGAGCTTGAGGAATGATGCCCTGGACACGTATCGTAAAACGAAATCGGAGTCCAAACAAACGTATTATAAACAGTTAAAATCTCTTGTCACAAGCTCCCTATTTAAAGAAAAAGTTGCCTATTTTAATCACAATATAAACAACAAAATTAAAGATCCTAAAGAACTATGGAAAAATTTAAAAAAAGATGTATTGCCAGTTAAGCAGATCTGCGATATCCCTTCTTATTTAAGAGATGCAAACCAATTAAATTCCCATCTCTTGAGTGTACCTGGCAACCCAAACTGTAATTTATCACAGCGTACTTTTTTTGTGTCTAACCGTTTTAGCGATGCATCTTTCACCTTACAGCCAGTAACTGAGGAACAAGTTTTTCGATATCTTGGTCAGCTGAAATCTAATGCTGAAGGTTGCGATAGAATTACTTTGAATATGCTGATGTTAACCCTTCCGCAAACACTAAAAGCTATCACAGACATAGTGAATTACTCAATTGTGTCTTCAACGTTTCCTGACATCTGGAAAGTAGCAATTGTTCGACCAATCCCAAAAAAAAGTAACCCTACCGAATTCAAAGACCTCAGACCTATAAGTCTTCTACCTTGTCTATCTAAAGTATTGGAAAAGGCCGTATGTCAGCAAGTTTCTCATTATTTAGAAAAAAAAAATATTCTACCGGAACTACAGTCAGGATTCCGTAAGCGACGTGGCACCTGCACGGCCTTGTTGGATGTGACAGATAACATCCTTGCTGCACAAGACAAAGGCCTATGCACACTCTTAGTCCTGTTGGACTTCTCGCGGGCTTTTGACTGTATAAACATTGATCTGTTCCTAGCCAAGCTACAATACTATGGATTTGACCACGAATCGATAGGCTGGTTCCAAAGTTACGTCAGCAATCGAGAACAACGTGTCGAAATACGTCTGAGTGATGGAACAACTCTTGCCTCATCACCAGTCTCTGTAAACAGGGGAGTCCCGCAAGGCTCCATACTTGGCCCCATAATTTTTATTTTATATTGCGCGGACATAATAAAAACACTGCAGTGTTGCAAATACCACATCTATGCAGATGATATACAAGTTTATATCTCGTTCAAGCCTGACGAATATGAGGGAGCCTTAAAGGATCTGAATGAGGATCTTGGGAGGATAGCATGCTGGGCCGAAAGTAATGGTTTAGTACTTAACCCGATCAAAACTAAATACATGCTACTCGGAACCAAGCACCAAGTAAATGGTTTGCCTCCAGAGCTCAAAGTTACTCTACTGGGTGAGTCGGTCAGTCGAGTCAGTGAGGCACGAAATCTGGGTCTGTTTATGGATTCTGAGCTGAGGTACGAAGGTCACGTGGCAGAGTCGGTGCGGAACTGCTTTTATAGGCTCAAGGTCCTGTACAACATAAGGCCGTATCTGTCGGAAGAGCTGCGTATTCGACTAGTTGAGTCACTAGTACTCTCTAACCTGAACTACGGAGATACCGTTTTCGGTCCTCGACTACTGGCAAGGACTGAGCGACTGATCCAGAGAGTGCAGAACGCTTGTGCGCGATTTTGCTTCTCAGTTCCGCCTAGAACCCATATAACACCTTTTTTAAATCAACACTCCATTCTTAAAATGAAGTCACGCCGTAAATTACACTTAGCATGTCTATTGTTTGGGGTTATTAAGCACAAGGAGCCGGCTTATCTTTACAAAAAGCTAAGCTGGATCGCTAGTAGAAGAGAATGCACGATTAGACAGTGCTCTCAGCAACTCACTACAGAAGTGCACAAGACGGCAGCCTTCAGAGGCAGTTTCAGGTACGCCGCGTCCAAATGTTGGAACAACATTCCCCCGCCGATAAGGAATTTAAAAACACTCGGTACCTTTAGGAATAGATTGCGGCAGTATCTGATCGACGCTCAGAAGAAACTGGGCCTGACCGTCACCAACACTTCCATAATATAGAGGGTTTTCTGGTCCTAACGGCTCACTTTGTCCTATTAACAACAGACACTAACTATGAAAAATGAAACGCAAACACGAAACACATTACACGACACGAAACACATTACAACTATACTCACCGTACATTATGATAAAAACTGCAACATAATGATACCTACATGAACAAGTAAACTCGTACAAACACTAAGTCTAGACACACTCCATACAACATAAATAACAGTTACTCATTACACATATTACCTATACTGTGATAATCAAGTTTATTAAATTATTATTTTTAGTATTTAAATTCAAAATCGTCTTACCGACAACCCACCTGCATAATATTCGCCGCACATTATCTCGACATCCGTGTGTCACTAGCAGGATTCAGCAGAATACCAGCGTCAGGTAATCCACCTGGCATTATGCTGAGCTGGACTCCTTTTTGGTGCAATTTTGAGACACACACCGCCCATTAGTGGGCGACCTTAAAAAGGGGAATGCCCACTCTCCATGGTGTCCTAGGCCCAAGGTGGACATCAAATATTACAATAAAAGTTGATTGTTTTAAAACCTTAATTGTATTAGATATCTAAAAAATATATTCAAATTGACGCCACTATTTTAGAAATATTAAAATCAAATAACATTTTGGGGTTTATTTTCCATATAATAATGTCTTTGAGTGTGAGATAATAAGAAAACTTCTCTTTGTCAATACTTGGTAATTAAATTATAATAGGAGGGATGATCCTAATATATTTTGGGTTGGGTTTAGTATTCAGCCGCAGGCGGAGGGAGCGGGGGGTGGGGGGAGGGGAGGGGAGGGGTTGTCCCCTACCCCCCGGTACCACTCCCATATCAAGGTAATGCACCGTTCTTGAGAAAAACCCATTTTTGTAACCTAACCTAAAAACTCGTTATAGTCACATAAAAAGTGTATTCCAGAAATTTGGTATCGTTTAGCATAAGGAAGGAGGTGCCCTATGTGTCCTGGCACCACTCTCATGTAAAGGCAATGCCTAAATCACTGATTACTACCTATTAAAAGTGGCTCGACCGTTGTTTCTTTTATCAAAACCTATAAATGCCCAATGTAGCCCCACCGATAGAATGTATGTGTTACAGTTAAAACCCGTCTCATTTCATATAAAGTTAGTTAGAGTTCGGGACTTGGGGCACCCCGACATGGACAGGTTAGGTTCGAAGGGGATGGTTTTCGTGTTAGGTTACTTTAAACCTTGAATGCAGAGGTAGGAGCCCCGCGAAGCGGGGCTCCGTCGAGCCACTTTGACAGGTAGTAATCAATGACAGCTCGGGACTTGGGGCACCCCGACATGGACAGGTTAGGTTCGAAGGGGATGGTTTTCGTGTTAGGTTACTTTAAACCTTGAATGCAGAGGTAGGAGCCCCGCGAAGCGGGGCTCCGTCGAGCCACTTTGACAGGTAGTAATCAATGACAGCTCGGGACTTGGGGCACCCCGACATGGACAGGTTAGGTTCGAAGGGGATGGCGGGGTCTGAAAGACCCCGCCATCCTCTTCGTGTTAGGTTACTTTAAACCTTGAACGCAGAAGTAGGAGCCCCGCGAAGCGGGGCTCCGTCGAGCCACTTTGACAGGTAGTAATCAATGACAGCTCGGGACTTGGGGCACCCCGACATGGACAGGTTAGGTTCGAAGGGGATGGCGGGGTCTGAAAGACCCCGCCATCCTCTTCGTGTTAGGTTACTTTAAACCTTGAACGCAGAAGTAGGAGCCCCGCGAAGCGGGGCTCCGTCGAGCCACTTTGATAGGTAGTAATCAGTGACAGCTCGGGACTTGGGGCACCCCGACATGGACAGGTTAGGTTCGAAGGGGATGGCGGGGTCTGAAAGACCCCGCCATCCTCTTCGTGTTAGGTTACTTTAAACCTTGAACGCAGAAGTAGGAGCCCCGCGAAGCGGGACGCCGTCGAACCACTTTGATAGGTAGTAATCAGTGATTTAGGCATTGCCTTTACATCAGAGTGGTGCCAGGACACAGAGGGCACCTCCTTCCTTATGCTAAACGATGCCAAATTTCTGGAATACACTTTTTATGTGACAATAACGAGTTTTAAGGTTAGGTTACAAAAATGGGTTTTTCTCAAGAACGGTGCATTACCTTGATATGGGAGTGGTACCGGGGGGTAGGGGGCACCCTCCCCCCTCCCCTCCCCCCACCCCCCACTCCCTCCGCCTGCGGCTGAATACTAAACTTTACCCTATATTTTTATCAAATTATAGTTAAGAGAAAAGATAGCAGTTCGCATTAAGTAATTCACTTGGTGGGTTGCTATTTTGTTCACAAATCAAAACATTCACATTTGGCAGAAGCAACAAGCAAACTGTCAGTGTCAGAATCAAATTCAGTTCAGTGTTGTCACTACCACAAAAAAAAACATTAAATCGATTATTTTTTTCTAAACCGATTATTGATTTATTATCCTCATTCTTTATTTTTGAGGGTACAAACTGTTCTTTTTTTATATTTCCTTAAGTTGGTTTTATTAAAGCAAGTAATTACAATACCCGTAAAGTCTCGTGGGTATGATATTGGGGTTATAGTATTTTTTCATAAATCAATTCGAATCGATTCATTAGTCGTAATACTCAAAATATTTTTTGCTGCTGGCAATATTTGCTAGCGTTAAATAGTAAAATACAGTTTATTTTATCAGTAAACTTACTTTTTTAAAAGAATTGTTGTGGATTGTAGTGGCGCATAAATGGAAGAAAGTAAAAACATATTTTAATATGCTAAAATTTATGCATAAATTATTTTTTCTCTAGTCTGTTGTCCACTGTGGGCCTCGAATGGGCATTCCCCTTTATGTGTCTAAATGCCTATGGGTCGATTTAACTCATTCTACCTTACTTTTTTTTTTTTTTTTAATGTGTGCCATTTTTTTTTCTGTGTGATGTTTTTTTTATTTTAATTCTTGTATTGTGTCTTTTGTTGCATCAAATAAATGATTTATCTATCTATCTATCTAAATAATCATGTCATCCTGCTTGGTAAATAAATATTAGTTCATAAGAGTATCCAAAGAGTTCTGTTGTCCGCGGGTTCACTCATTATGCTTGGAGGCTTTAATTTAGATATTTAGATTTTGCTTGAAAATTATTCATCTTTTATTTTGTAGGTATATATAGTAGGTATATTAATGTGAGCTTGCGAACACGTGGCTATTTAAGTAAAATTAGAATAGTAATATTTCATAATTATGATGTGTTCCTTGGATATTACTGTTTAAAATCTGGTTTATAAACCTACCAGACAGTTGTGTTGCTGAGGAGTTTGTTCCGCCACGTTTTCTTCTCAGCTAAAACACTAGGAAGTGGCCAAGGGTGGGCGTTTTCGGGGACTGTCTTGTGTAATGACGTTCAAAAAGTGTTAATCATCAGCCTAGTTTGAATAAATGACTTGATTTCAGCACAATTCAGAACCAACGAAATCTTGACCTTAACAATTGCATTTAATTCTAATGTTTTCTTTTTGTGGTCTGGCAAGTGTCCCACTGCTAGGTAAATGCCTTACCTTTTTCATTTTAAATCTCTCCTAATCTTGTGCGATCTCTGGCCATGTTCACCCCGCAAACAAGATCAGATCCCACCATCTTCGCCGCGGAGCAACTAGGTGGCTCTTTTTTTAAACAATTTTGTTCCACACTAGGAATTTCTCCTGTATCGTGGGTGTAACATTTAAACTCACATAAACAAACAGCCAGATCCGAAACAACTACTTGTAGGTCATACAAATATTTGTTCCGTGCGGGGATCGAACACGCGACACGCAGCGCAGCAGTCGATCGCTCAGCCACTGCGCGAACCGTGTCTTCAAATTCCTCCATGATGGTGTGGTGTCCAATGAGTCCGTGCCCATCTCTCAAATATAATCTACTGCCAAAAAATCTAACAGCCCGCTTCCGCACAACTATTCCATCAAAACATTTGGCAGCTCAGTAACTTTAATATCGAATCCCTAGTCCTCATGCATAATAAAAACGAAAGAAAGAAAAAAGACTCCTTACGTCGATTCCCACCTCGGCTCAGAAGTTCTAACATCGTCAAATATCGGGCCGTATTGCCCCCTCATTCCCCCCTTCAATAAAATAACGCCCGGTTCAATTTCATTTACATATGGTATTGGGGGAGGTCTAAATTAATTTTGCACATGAGATCGTCTTACTTCAGGTACTTTTAAAGCTTATTTCCCGAAACCTTACCCGGTACCCAACGGAGGTGAAATCAGATAAATCAGATTTATTTCCATTGTGTGTATTTTGTTCACTTATGTAAGTAAGAGTATTTTTTGCACTCTAGCGTGTGTAGGCGTGTTTTGATAAAGGTTTTAGGTTACCCAAGATGTTTGATATGCAAGGGTAAAAACAAATAAAAATCAAACTGTATGGTAAATGAACTGTGTTGTAAAAAAAGTATAGTTTGATGTAAGCATGTTTGATGAGAGCATGTTTGATGTGAGCATGTTTGATGTGAGCTTGTTTGATGTGAGCATGTTTGATGTGAGCATGTTTGATGTGAGAATGTTTGATTTGAGCATGTTTGATGTGAGAATGTTTGATGTGAGAATGTTTGATTTGAGCATGTTTGATGTGAGCATGTTTGAAGTAAGTATGTTTGATGTGAGCATATTTGATGTCAGCATGTTTGATGTCAGTATTTTTCGTTCAGCGTACTTCGACTGGTTTTAACAGTTGTAGTTTTTTTTGTTTATGTTTATAAACCTATGGATATATAGATTGTAACATAATAAACACAAGACCTATCATGTGGTGTGTTAGTCCATGAAACTAAATTAAGGCTAAATAGTTGTATGTTTAGCCTTTTACTATGCTGGCTTCCAGTCTAAACGGATGAAGCTGAATACCAGTATTTAGCATTTGAAGAACTCTTTGAGCATAAAATGTTCAGTTTCATCTGTGTGTGCACCAGTTTTGTTGAACCGTGCAGCTTTCTGCATCTAGTACGAAACATTTCCGCCAAAAGAGTCCTATCTTAAATTAACGTTCTAAAAACAAATTTAAAACATTTAATTCGATTCAACGCCACTCAAAATTTACATCAATTAAAAAAAGAAAACGAAAACGTCACAATATTAATTGCGAAATGTAAAGGATACCGTAATTGTTGAATTTTTGAGACAGTCGCATTATTTGAGGGCTTAATGAATGCCGCACTTGATCACCATTATGGTGCCTCAAAAGAATCGCACAATTTGCTGTAGCAGTAATAAAATATAGACTACTATTCCCCTTTTAATTCTTAAGTAAGAAAGGCAAACGATGTCACGCAAAATAAGACTTAATTTAGCTAAAGTAATGGATATTACCTCTCTCTTGTCGACCTCCATTTTTGTAAAATGCGAGATAAAAATTCTTGTATTAAGTAGGGGTGTGCCTAAAGCAGCCAATATAATTTTTACTCGTTTAATAATAAGGTTTTAAGGAGTACTTTTTGGTTGTTAGTTACGATAACATTGGTTTTTATTATGTTTTTGAACTTAAATCTTGACGCCACTGATTTATTTAAAGCATTTTTACCTTTAGCTTGAGCATATTTCGGCGTCCATTTCTAGGCTCATTTGATAAAATATATTTTCGAATTGCGAGTGTAACCATAGAGCCGCTACAAATCATCATGCGTTTGCATTTAGTCGACGCCATGTGCATATCTGTCACCATGACATATCAAGTAGAAACGACGCTGGCATAACAGGCGACATTGACTGTTGCCAAAAAAAAAAAAGTTCGGACTACATATTGAAACAAAAGAAGTTTCAAATTCTTATATAGCTATTACCCTGAACCTTCTCATATTATCTCTGAATATTGTTGCTATACGTAATATTAGTATTTCTCAGCAAAGTAGGGGGGTATTTCAGCACACCTCACGGGATTATGAAAGTGAATCCGTGTCAGCTTATACGGTGGATTAAATTTTAATAAAGTTGTGCATCAATTTGACAGTTTGCCAGCCATTCTGTTGCCATTATGCCATTATGTAAGAATCCTTACAAGAGAATGAGGAGGTCGAACATTATTATTAACAGCCCAATTACAGTATGAGCATCATTGGAATATTGTCGTCACACTAATATGACATGACAATATCCCAATGCACCTTAACGCTAGATGTTTCAGTGTAATAAAAAAAAACATTTTCACTAATATCACACTAATATTATAAAAACGAATGCGTGTGTGTGTGTTTGTTACTATTAGTCGCATATGTATAGGAACTGGTTTGTTAATAATCGTATTGGTACATGACTGTCACCGTTTTTAAATCTAGCGTAGTTACGGCTTGTTTATGTGATTTGTAACTGTTTAAAAATAAGACTTTGACTCCGAATAAATGGTACCTCATTTAGACCACTGCTACTCTTATAATGCCACTTTTTTCCAATAATTACGTGTTCACGCTCAAACGGTTTGTCGGATTTGCATGAAATTTGGTATCAAGATAGCTTATTCTCTGGATTAACATATAGGCTCACATTTGATCCCGAAAACATATTTAAATATGTGAATTTAAATATATGTGTATTTAAATATAGTTTTTTACCGCGGGTGACACCGCTGGGCGCATTTCATAAAACTTGCTAGACATAGTAGGAATCTCTACTATTTAGGTAGTTCAATCTCTATTGAGATTGAGCCTTTTGGGTTAACGACAGACATCGGTATCTGTAAAATCGGAGAAATATCATGTGGTTAAATAGCAGTCTTGTTTACATATTAAAGTTTTTTTTTTAACTTTTCTTAAAAATGTATTTTAACCATTCCGATCTTATCATATAACGGATTAAGTAATAAGAATCTTATCTTAAACTTTATCAATGTACTCGTAAACAAACCTTTCTCGCAAGATTATTTTCCTTACAGCATCATGAAACTCAAGAATTTAAATAAGTACACTGTTGAGAATTTCAGCCACTAAATCTCGCTTGTCCACGTAAAAAGCTGTAAGAGCACTTAATCTCCGAAAGTAGTTTTAAAGGATCTTAACTACTGACATCACTAAGGTTATAAAGTTTACCCCTTCTTACTTATTTGAAGGGGAATTAAAGCTCTTCGTCAGCATTTGTCAAGAATAAATATTGTTTATTAAGAAAATGTCATTAATCTGACTCCTTTCCCCCAAAATTTATTGTGTCAATTAATCAAGATCCGAGAATCTAATAAATAATAATAATTATGAATGCCTTCATCGAATTCATCAGTAGGTCAGCCTTGTTATTTTTTAGATCTTCGTAACCGAATCTAATCACAAGAATAGTTTTAAATGTGTGAAAAAAGTTGTTTATATTTCGATTAGTTTACGGCCATTCTGATATGACACCGTGGGTCTGCGCGAGCCGGTGGTGAACCGGATCTCACGTCGCATTGGCGTGTAAGAAGTGCGCGAACTAGCGATTCTCACCGCACCTCCGCGCGGCGCATTGTTTTGCCGCCTATGCTTGACTGCGCGGACGAACGGTGCCGTATCAATCACTAAAATGTATGGTGATTACTGAAGATTACTGTAAAGTACCTTCATAATTTTTGTAGGCCTTAAGGCCTTGAAGCCTTAATAAATGTAATCTCGTCATCTCAATAAACTAGAGCCACCTCAAGACATAATTATAAAATATCAATCATTTTCACCCTTCCCTTAAACAAAATGTCTAAAATGAACCCCACCATTTATTGTTAAATTATCTATACAATTTGTAAATGAATCTGGCGATTAATGAAAAAAAAACTGTTTCCTTTAAGCCATAGACAAGCGTCTGTCAGTTATTTATGGCAGGATTAAAAGCGGGAACGGCTAACCAATATGGCTACCGACGAACGCTAAGCCGATGATTTAAATACAACCCATCGATTCGCTAAAACGCGAAACGTAATTAATCATATTTTAGCCGCCTTTAGAAATACTAGAGGATTGAAAAGACCTATTAAAACGTTGTAAAAAGCTTTGGATGTAAAACATTTTGAATAGATTTTATCTTGGAACCATAGACATTTAAGATTATATAGAGGGGCTACCAAAAGAAATGTCATAAAATTACAGGATCATATGTGTCAGTGACATTGATAATTGGCAAGTTTGGTACCAGGTTAAATGGGATAAATAAAGACAGGGATAAATTGATACAAAACTTCGGAAAGTCTTTAGGCACATGGAGTCAACCATAACTTCTTTACACAATACAACTTCCAGAAACATACTATTGTCTTTCAAGGGCCAAATATCCTTCTTCAGGTTTCTTCTTTAATTTAAGCCGCGCTTGCCTAGGTTGGTCTGTGGATGGGTGACCATGCGTGTTAAACTATTGATCCCGGCTGTCATTTGTAAATCTTTGACAGTCGTTGCAGGCAATCTGTGTCCTAAAAGTCTGATAACCAGTCTTACCAAGGGGTACCCAGTACTAACTGGGTTGTGGAGGATAGAAAGGCAGTCGCTCCATGTAAAATACTGGTATTCAGCTGCTGGTATCCGGTTAGACTGGAAGCCGACCCCAACATAGTTAAGAAATGGCTAGCTAGACAGATGCTGAATGGCCAAAATAACCTTCATGCACTGCACTCCAGTTGGTTTTTCAAGTATAGATTACGATTTTGTTCGCGTTCTCCCGTCTATCGTATATTTAAATGTAACATGGACTGGTACGTGCCGTGTGTCGGCCTAGTTTCAGGCTATGTGCATTTCTAAACTTGATACGTTTATATGATTATAGTCGCGGATACAATCGACGAACGCAGACATAGCGGGAATGTAAAAATGGATTTTCTCGTTTCTTTTCCTAAAAAGAAAATTTGGCAGTTATGAGTTCATGGATATTAACCAACGATTTATAATCTATACTAATATTGTAAAGAGGTAAAATTTGTAAGTTTGTAAATTTGTATGTAGGGGGTAATTTCTGGAAATCATAATCCAATTCTAAAATTTTTTTAACTAGCAGAAAGCTACATTATTCCTGAATGCTATAGGCTATAAATTGTTTCTATAACATGTATATTAACCGAGCTGTCACAACTTTTGTCTAGCAAGTCGGAAAAAATACCTCATAAAACAGAATTATTTGCGTGCGCTGCCTAAACAGTTGCTTAAAATTAAAAACAATGTATGGCTACCTGGTTCATCTTAATTATTTCTACAAAAAAGTCTGCGATACTATATCTCTATCTATTATATTTTACCTTTTATACTTCTTTTATAGCATTAAAAAAATTTTTTTCGGCATACTTGCGTTTGGTTGATTATTTGAGCAACAAAATATTAATTCTTATGACAATAAATTATTTTAATATCACAAAAACATCATACAGATAAGATTTGCCATTTACAGTATATCAATTAGTCATACAGTTTCGGAGATAATAAATAAAATTACTAAAACGCAAAATGCCCCTAGCATAACTTTCATTGTACAGACGTTTTACTAATTTGCCCATAGATGGCGCAATTACGTCATTTTTCTGAATCGCGGTGACTTTCCGTGGATTGATGACCCTCTCGAATTATTATGCCCACGTTGTCGTTAGTTGGAGTTCTAAATATTACATGTCAGTTGCTTATTGGTTTCGGTTGTTTCGTTCGTATGGTTGTTGTTGTTGATAGATACCTCATAATTAGGGGTCGCAAACCGGGATACCGAATTTCGAGAATACCGGAATACCGGGCCAAAATTAGGTCTTATTAATACCGGTATTCATTTTAGTAAAACCGGGATATTTGGTATTTTCGGTTTTAGTAAAAAATATAAAAAATTACGCGCCATTCAATTAAAATTACGCGCGCGCGAGTTTGTTCATCTTACGACAAGACTGATGAATCCGGCGACAGCCGAGTAGCCGAACTTCATTCTCATTGCAAGGCTAAACCAAAAATTTAATTTTAAATATTTCTTAATAAAAACATAAAAAAACAAAAAAAAAATATTTAAAAATACAAAAAATAGGAACAGGGTCCAAGCTACCGGCGGTCAGGACTCCAGAGAAAGGAACCTCCTAACAATACGAGCCGTGTCCAAGAGTACCGCTTTCTGTATCAAGCCCTTGATCTAGCTGCCTAACAAGAGCCTCCTCAGGTGCTGGTCGAGGCTCTTGGCAATTAAGCCATTAGCTGTAACGACTATCGGCACAATGATCGCTGAGTCCACATCCCACATGTCGACAACCTCGCGAGCCAAGTCAATATGCTTGTAATATTATAAAAGCGAAAGTGAGTTTGTTTGTTTGTTTGTTACCTCTTCACGCTTTAATGGCTAAACCGATTTTGATGAATTTTGGTACAGAGATAGTTGGGAACCAGGAGACGGACATAGGCTATTTAAAAAAAAAAGTGGGATGTGAGGGAGAAAGCGGGAAGAAAAGGGAAAACTTAGCGTTGCTATTACAAATCAATAAGGCGCAAGGGGAACTGTATTAGCCCGAATTTAACGCGAGCGAAGCCGCGGGCAAAAGCTAGTATTAGTATAAATCGTTGGTTAATATCCATGAACTCATAACTGCCAAATTTTGTCAAAAGAAAAACTATCTCAAACAATACGAAAACATCCTAAAGATATATGCAATATTTCGGGTTTCGTTTTCTATTATGCCAAAACCTACGATATACGCGCATGCAAAATTTGGCTATTGCTGCCAAATTGTGCCTCTTGTAAAATTATGACATTTTGAGTTAGGAGGTCTTGACGGTTCACCGTTGAAATGCGAAAGTATGTTTGATACATTATCATGCCTAATCTGCTAAACCGATCATCCTGAAAATTTCTGTTGCACAGGAATGGATGTCGAGTACCAGTCGGCGCAACACGTTTTCTACTTCCATTCTCCCCTTTCAGACGTCACGGCTTCATTTACTCCTTTCTCCTTCATATCATTCCTTACAAAATCCATCCATCTTTTCTTTGGCCATTCTCTCGTTCTCCGTCCATCAACATTCAGATCAATCACTCTTTTAGTCACATGAGTATCATTCATTGTGAAGAAAAAGTACTGCTTCCGAGGGAAACAATAATTACGATCTTATAATAGGCATGACGACAGTATAAAAAAATCGCTGATTCAGTGATTAGAGGGGAGAAGTCAGATTAAAAAAAAAGTAAACACAGGTTAAGTTTTATTTAAAAATAACAGATTATTAAGATTTTCAATAAAATAAAACATTAAAATACTGCAATCGGCCATTTTGACTGAAACACCGATCACAGCGTATGACGTCACGGTTATGTGATATATGGGACGATGTTATAGACACAATGACATTTTACTTAACTGTGACGTCATGCCGACGCCATGACACATGCGAGCTGTTTTCGGGCACTATTGAAAAATTATGAGAAAAATGGCTTCAAACTTTGTTAAACTTAAGTTTATTACCGAAATAAAGGGTTTTTTGTAAATAGTAAATGTGTACCCACATTATGGAAGAGGATTTTAAAATCTTTCGTCACGCCTATTGTAAATGGCGCTATATGTCTTTCGAATCATGCTGAGTACAATATTATAACAAAATTGATTGTCACATTCTAAATTAACGCGAAAGAAGCCAAAAGCTAGTTTTTAGTTATGTTATCGAATATTCAGTGTCGTTTTCAGTTGGAACGTTGGTTATGTTAAATAGAACATTATAAGTCTAAAACGATCCCACTGTTGGGCTACAGCCTTCTCTCTATCAGACAAAGTTTGTCTAGTGAGAGATGTCTAAAATAGAAAGGGTTTTATTATTGCTACGGCGTAGCTAGCGTGATGACGTCATAGCTACAGTGAGTTCTACGCCGCTGTAACTAATATTAGAACACTACGGATGTGTTTTGGGAATCGCTGGGTATTTTTAGTTCCTGCATTCATTTTGTTAGTGATTTTGTGCCATGTTGAAGTGGATCTTCGTTGGAATATTATTGTTTCATAAATGAATAGTTCTAACATGCAATTTTTACTATTGGGTAGCGAATACGATAAAGATTAATTTAAAGTAATAAAAAAGGTAGGTAAACGGGACGTCTTATTGAGAAATTTTATGATTATTGTAAAAATTGATGAAAAAAAAACAGATTTTTGCTAAAAACACATTTTTATTTTCAATTGAAGGTAGTTTTTTTCCACAATTTTCATTTTATGAGGACGCCTAATTACTTCTAATCATTATGTAGTTTGTTTCGTCGTAATAGATCATTTAGTTTAAAAGTAACGGCGTTTTGTTTACGATGGGGTCACAGTAGCAAACAATTTTTTTTAAAATTCCATGTAAAATGTAAAAAAATATTTAGATTTTTTTTATATTTTTTCCGTCGATAAAATTAAGCATAGATTCTCTCATTTCAATATGTGCACATTATAAAGACTCACACTGTATATACATACGATTTTAAACATAAACGATACGATTTTTCAAAAACTTTCGCCGAAGTTTGACATTGTTTTCAAAAATCGACTAGGTATTTTGTGTATCGCGAGTGTGTTTAAAATCATTAAAATTCATATACACAAACATTCAGACCCGGAACAACAACTTGTAGGTCATAAAAATAATTGTTCCGTGCGAGAATCAAACCTGACTGAATTTTTAAAAACTAATTTGTGTATAAAAATATACGTTTCCGAAAACTAATAGCTTTAGATATAATATATTTTATACAATTTTGTACCCTATCACAACGTTTTCGTATTTTACCCAAAGGTTGACTGGTAGAGAATGCCTTATGGCATTAAGTCCGTCTATGTACCACTATTGTACATGAACTTTGAATAAATAAACTTAGGCCTTAACCTTAACGGCCTTTCAACTGTGATAAATTCAGTCAGTAACCAAACAATAGACATCATTATCATCAGTCTAACCTACTCCCAACAAAAGACATCGATAACCCCCACATAATCTCTTCCACAGACAATTCAAATAGATACAATACCGATTCATGTGGACATCGCTTCGTCTCCAACATATTCGATTCAAGCTATCAAGCCTAGTTGCATATTGTGAGGACTCAAAAGCTCTCCTTGTCTGAGGGTCCAATATGCCTAACAATGGATCGTCGGAGATATTCTGAGACGTAGTGATTTAGCTGCATGAGCCTCTTCATGGAGAACCGCAGTTATTGATTTATTGATGATACTAGCTTTTGCCCGCGGTTTCGCTCGCGTTAAATTCGGGGTAACTTCATTTCCTGATTTGCAGGTACCTGCTACCTGTAGTTTTTGCACTTGCCTTATGTAGTGTAATAGCAAAGCTAAGTTTTCCCTTTTCTTCCCTCTTTCTCCCTCATTACTTACCGTTTAATAAAAACAATTAGCCTATGTCCGTCTCCAGGGTCCCAACTATCCCTGTACCAAAATACATCAAAATCGGTATAGCTTTATTAGGCATGAAGACGTAACAAACATAAAGCATTAAACAAGTTAAAGGCTTTCAGTCATGATCGGAAATCGAGGTAACGTTCCAGATTGAAGAGGAATGGTACATTTTACTAATGTCACTTGCACCATGCTACATTGAAAACAGTATAGATGTGCCTCAAACACATTTTTCATTAGAAAGGCAATAGTGCGAAGATGGTTTTAGACAAATAACATTACGATACGACCCTAAGGAGCTGAGTAGCCAGACCATGAAACTGAACCACTTATACTCGACGTCTTTTGGACTTTCGTAAGTTTTCTCATACATGATGACCAGCTGAACGGTTTAGTTCCTATAGAAAGCTAATGTAAGTTTTTTTTGCGAATTTGAAGAACTCGTAGAAACATATTTTTTTTTAATTTTTTTTATTCATTAAATGCACAATGTACAAAAAAGTTACACATAGTTGTTTCTTTTATGTATGCTCCGAGAGACTATGCGCGTGAATTTATGTAACACCTTTTTATTGATGTGAAATCATAAAATAACTTCCCCGGGGGAGAAAGTGTAAGACATTATTTACTGACTAAAACCCACCTTAATTTGCCCTTTATGTTCCCGGGCCGTTTCTCTTTCGAAAAATCCGCAACTCCGACAGATTATGTCACACCTTGTATCTTAAATTAAAGGACAAGTTTTCTACCAATACAGGATTGCTATTTATTATATTGATTCAAAGGCGACTAGAGTATACAAGTTGAAGAAAGGCGGGCTACGCCGTAGCATCTCATGAACGATTCGCTACGCCGTAGTATAACTCGTAGCGTTTTCTCGTCTGCGTAGTACAGGAGCTTCTTTAAATGTAACAAATCAAGTATTAGACTATTTTTTGTTGGAATCTAACCCACATTTTCGCTTATTCTCAATATTCATTTGTTTTCTTACTTCACGCTTATAATACCCTGAAGGGTTAAGCAGAGGTGTGCCTAATAGTTATAACAACAACATTTCGACAGTTATATTTAAGTCCCATAATAGCGGGAGAGCTTATTGCCATCAAGCGGGTACAGATCCAGCCTCCGTGGCTGCTACTAAGAAATTTTGATGGAAAAACCCAATAACACTTTGGTTGACCTGAGTATCGAACTCAGGACATCTTGCTCAGCAGTCGTACTTTAGCAGTTCTTGTCTTTAATAGTATAAAATAAATGTTCAATAAACGTATTTTTAACACCCTTGCTCGTAAAGCTGATGTAATTCCACCGGTTTTAAATATGTAAAGAGGGTCATAAAAAACGCGTGTGTTATCAAAGCAAATAGTTAAGTTATAGTCTATACAAATTCCATAACAGTATTATTTGCCATTTCAAATTTGGAACTGATCGCCGCCGCACGACTGACCAGCTAGTGAGCAGCGCGCTGTTGCTATTCAAATTTCGAACTAATGGCCATTTTAAAGCAACCACGAAAGCAACAGTGTGCATTCACAGATTGAGTTTATTTAAAATTAAAAAAAAAAAACCAGTTTATTCGGTAATTTAAAAACTTGGCTGCATGCTCTAGTGAAGTCTAGTGTCTTTGCCAACATGTTCACGCAGCCACGGCGGAAAATAATCCTCGCGCCATTTTTCTCAAATTTTCTTTTCTTTGTATTTGTATTGTGAAATGTTTTTTTCTGTTTCCTCGCAAAAGTGTTAAAAAACGTCGTACGATATACGTGCGTATTGGTTATAACATGCTCGGCTCGATTACGCCCTCGCCTTCGGCTCGGGCTGAAATTCCGCCTCGCATGTTATAACCATCATAACGCACTAATATCGTAATGTACTATAACGAAATAAAAGCCGTTTAAGACAACTTCAATCATTAAAGTGAGAAATATAATCTGAAATAAGCGTGAACATTTATATTTTAAAAACCCTTTCAGTACATTTATAGAGACATTTAAAACTGTTCAATTTATAACAGGCTTCATATTTAAAGCTTACTGTGTATTTTTGGGCTTAAGTTTGTTATTACCCAATGCAATGAATTGCTGAATACTTTTCTGGGGGCCTATATTGGCTTCTTTATCAGAATCATAATAGGATTATAATATGAATGACGTTAAAATACGTAAAATGGTCATAGTTATTTTTATTTATTTACTAGCTTCCGCCCGCGACTTCGTCCGCGTGGCATAGTTACTTCGGGCTAAAGCTAACTTTAACCCGCGTGATGATCGAAAAACATTTTTTTTTCTCTCACCTTATCTTACCTCTTTCTCCCCTTATCCTCACTTAAAAAAAATAGCCTATGTCCGTCTCCAGGGCCCCAACAATACGTATGTTTAATTATATCGACACAGTTGGCGCAGTGGCTGAGCGTCACGGGTTCGATCCCCGCACGGAACAAATATTTGTATGACCTACAGGTAGTTGTTTCGTGTCTGGCTGTTTGTATATGTGAGTTTAAATGTTTGTTAACGCACCCACGATACAGGAGAAATTCCTAGTGTGGGACAACTTAAAAAAAAATGTTTAAATACATCAAAAAAAGTTGGGTTGAATGTTGAAAAAAAAACGCTCAGTATGGGTCTCACATAAATTTATTTCTCCATATACATATGTATAATTTTGCGAATCCACTGTGTCCCGAGACGCAGCGCGGGAATTTTTACAAAATAATTGTCGTCTACTAACGTTCTACATTACATTCACACGTCCCCGCCAGCCATCTTGCGTTCGCCATTTTAATTGCACTAAAATAATTATCATTAAAGCTAGGGCGTTACATAATTGATTTTATTCTTAGCAAAAAATACGAAACGCTGATTGGCGAGCCGTCACATTTTATTGTTGTACTCGATACATGCAAGAAAATTAAGCAATTCATCATTATATTCAGGGCACTGTTGATCGGAGAAAAAAATGTTTCAAAGCGAACTCTTCGCGTCGAAAATTTCATATATTTTCGAGATCGAGTTAATTAAAAAAGTTCGTAATTGAGTGACGGATCCATTAGGCACATTATTTTTCCGCCACTTCATTTTTTATAAATGTCACATTGGAAATATTTAAGTACTACGGTCAAACGACCTTTTTAATATTTAACAAAAACTTCCAAGCAACAATACCCAGACTGGCAAGTGAACAATGTTAGTTAAAAACATTAAATTATAATTAATCGGCATTCATTTACAAAAAAACAATTAACATTAAAAGAAATTCATGATGGAACTACAATAAAGGAGATACACAAATACAAATTAAGAACACATATAAATTAGTTGGTAAAATCAGTCTTAACATACCGAACATAGGTATCAATGATGATTTTATAAATGACATGCGCGCGTGTAAAAACAACCGTTTTGTACTAAATAATGGAATAAACAGCACCTTAATATGGCATAATATACTTAAACAATGAACACAATACCGCGCAACTGTAAACTATTTAATTAAAACTGTATTGTAAATTATTTAATTAAAACTGCACTGGTTTTAATAAAAAAATGGCTGACACAATTTCATACAGTCAAGCAAAATTTCCGTTTTAACATGGTTTTACGGTATTTTTATTGAGTCAAACGCAAATAAAATTACTTAGGTAGGGTAGTTACGCGGTATTGTAGTACTCCAGGTTATTCGACATAAAATATTACCTAATGGCAGAATGATACAATACCTAAGCCTATGAATGCAACACGAAAAACTGTACAAGAGATCGTAATGTGCGTTCGGATACGTTTACAAAATGAATAATACGACGCTGTCGACGCGGCGAGAAACAAATATACGTACTTATACAAAAATAAGAAAAATAAAAGGAATGATAGTAAAGTAAAGCCTAAACATCACTGATTATTACAAAAAAGTTTATTCAATTTCATTACGTAGCCTCCTAATTTAAAAGCAGGTAGAAAGCGGGTGATGCTCAATAGCGTGTATATGTTACGAACATCGCTATACATGATTCATCAACGAGTATTAAATTTTCACTATAACCTCAATTTAACAATTATTCTCATTAACTCTACGTACGTTTCGTATTTTTATTGTATTAAATATTTTTACTTTATTATAACTAAGTGAAACGATTGGCAGTTACGAATGTCAGCGGCCGACTATCCGACCGAATTTAAACGTACTTAGTTTAAATTTAATTCCTTTAGATATGAGCCACTCTTCAATTGTTCGCCATATCTACGTGTAACGTTTGAAAATTGCGTCAACTTTTTTATATTCCCTAAGTTTCATACAAGCTCAAATTTAACTTATACGTAGGTAGATCGATACAAGTAGGTATATTGTATAAAACGAGTGAAAAACGTAAAAACCTTATACATGTACTATGCAAGGGGATTACGGTAAAAGATTAAATAACATACTACACTTAAAGATAGCTTAAAATAGTGTTAGAGTCGTGGCAGTCACGTTTGAGACACTCGAGGTGTCTTCCTTGTCGTCCATTATTTTCCACGTTTTAATGAGAAGCATAAATTAACGGAAGAATAACGCTTAAGGAAAGAAAATTCTTGACATTATTTTTTTCGCAAAAGAGAAATGTAAAAAATTTCCCCTCCCGTTGTAGCTTTTTCAAACTCTTCATACATTTAATCAGTGTAGGTACAGTCTCGAACAAAAATATGTAAACACTTAGCAACTTTTAAACGTGATTTTGACCTACTGAACTGATAAAAATGTCATGTTGGTGTAAACATAGTATTTTGGAATTCATATTATTATGAAATAGATCGTATCTCAAAAGTTATTTCTCGAGCGAAATCGCTGTCAAATTTAACAAAGTGTATACATATTTGTGTCTTTGATTGTTCATACTTAAAACATCGTACAGTTCATAGTTTTACGATTCAAACATAATTGAATCGTCATTTCCTTATTTCTATATCATTACCACACCGAAACATTTTTATCTAACTACATATAGATATGTCATCGAATCACGATCATCCTCTAAAAGCAAGCAGTGATTGTACAAAGATATAATAAAAAATAAAAATAGCATTCCAAAGTCAAAACGCTGACTGTACTATTGACTGGTCCATTTGCAAATAAAAAAAGGAAAATTTAGGGCCGCGAACATTTTTAACCTAATTTTGGAATAATAAATCATACTTTACTTTTGTTTACTATTATATTTTACACGGTATATCGAAATGGTTTTTAATAAAATGAAGCAAAAAAAAACGTAATTTCTTACGTAATGCGAAAAATGTTCGCGGCCATATTAATATCCGTCACGTCAACATGATTGGCTGGTATAATTGGGTAAGTTTAAAATTACAAGCAACACAAATGTATGTTGGAAAATTACAAATATTTACATAACATTATGCACTATGCACAGGACAGACACATAAAATCACACGACACAGCCGATTCGTCTAAAAGTTCTCATATAATATTGCATTAATGAAACGTGTTTCCACAATTTACACTACTTAAACATATTTTAACACCCGATATGAAAAATAAACTTCTAATTTCAGCTGCAATAACTATTTATACATTTTACAATATTATGTTTGTATATATATGTTTGACGATCAGAATTGAATATCATATATCGCATAAAGTTATTATTTAAGTCTCTAAGCGCACTGTTCATTCACTAATGTTACGTTTATAGTTGATCGCAAATTATATTTTCACGGCGTAAACATTACACTGATCATTAAATACTTTCTCCAACTCTTTCTCGTAGGTAATATAAATGCATCTAGGTATAATTCAACTGTTTATATGGACTTTAACATTTAAACTGTTCCGATTTAGAGACGAAAATAGCATGAACAGTTGCGAAAGTTGGACACATAGTCAGTGACGTTAAGATATATCCACAATCTGCAACCATCACGTCGTAAACACTTTATACAACCGAACTAACATCACGTATAAGATTTTACGACTTCTCATCATGAATATAGAGAAATTTTATACCGTACTCAGTCGTGTTAACATCGTAAATGACTGTGGTATATTGACGTGCACTGAATATGTTTCCAACTTATATTCTATCATAAGTTAGATAATAGGATAATAATTAATTATATTTATTACCCTTCCGACTCACAATCATGATTTTTAGTGGTCACCAATCGTAAAATACATCATAAGTAGCGTTCCTAGGCACTCATACATGTTTTAGCCTCTTATACGAAGTTGAAAATGACAGTCAAGTGATGTCGCGGGTACATCACTAGTATAGGGTCATATACAGCGCGGGGACTCTGTCGATAGATATTTATTATCTGTGGCGAAAGCAGAACAAAGAAGTGTCGGACATTTTTATCAGTAATGGCGGGAAACTGTGAAAATGATGACAACTATTTCGACTATAGTTTTAAGGTGGGGTTGAATTTAGATGTAAGTTCTATGTTATTTAATATTATTATTGTCTTCATTTTTATAGCGATGTAGATTAAAGCATGTTTAAGATTTTTTAAACTATATTTGACACAAAAAATAGGTAATTACGTAACATAAAATATCAATCTTAATGGAACTTGAATTTGTGTAAATTTAAAACTAAATTTTTAATTATTTCAAAATATCTAAAAAGTAGGAAAACTTTTTTAAATATATATTGTTTTCAAAATTTTGATTCGACGCAATAATGATGGTATACTTTTTGATTAGTTCGTAGATACCATTAGCATAAATGTCATATCAAACATCAATGTCAAACGACGCCATCTTTCTTTACCGGTCATCGAATAACCATTAAGTTTAAAAATATGTTTGCATGAATTGTTCCCAATACTTCTTCGTTCGGAGCATATATTAAGTACATACGTCATGACGTTCGCTCGACAGAGTCCCTTAAAGCGCGTTTAGACGAGTTTGTCTGATCGTCAGTTAGCGTAGTGGTCGAAAGAGCCGAGATACTCCAGAGCTGCGCGGTAGCAGAACTCGTACTGATCCTGTAGAAAAATAAGATATTATTACTAAGTAATTCCCTGGTTATGAAAAAACCGCAACAGTTATAGCTAGAAATTGATTTTGAAATAAAGATTCCCCTAATAAACTGAGACTGGCAGGTACCAAAACTTTTCGGACAATTTTTCAGTTGGGAAATCGTATTATGACGGAAGGGAGTGGCAGATTTTTACTGAATAAGATCCATCCATGTTCCTACTTTTGTTTTTTTGTTATCCGGGGCTGTGGTATCTCAAAGAACAACCCGCAGTCCCGGTAGGCAGTGGCCGTGGCAGGTCCCTAGGCTTTGTTAAAATCTCTTTGAAACGCGCGTCGAACACGAACGCACCGTCTACATGGCCTGTCGTCACAAGACGGAAGGACGGTGAACTGACGATTGCACACCGTCAGGCCTTTGCTTTGCAGCGGGACAAAACGTTCTGTCCTACCTGCCCTAGGTAGGACAGAACGCTAATAAATAGCAAAAAAAAAAAGGAATATTGATAAATTGGTGTTTGACCCAAAATATGATATGGCTAAAATAGTACTGTTTCTTGTACTAGTAAACAACCAAGAACCAAAGATAGTTATTTAAAAATAGAACAGTGTTGACGTAGCGAATTTTATTCAGTAGTAGGCCACCAGAGATATTTTTTAAAAAAAAAGAACAGCGTTAACGTACAGTAACGTATTCAGGAGCAAGCCCTACATTTCGTTTAAATACATAAAATGCATGCAAACTTCGCTGTCAACACTTTTCTGTGACCTATTTCTGTCCGTCGAGTCTTAAAGCAAGCATAAATCACCCTGTACACTGCGATGAAGTAAAACACTAATTATGCATGCTAATAATGATTATGCTACAATTTATAGCCCTTCTAATTACTGTGAGTACGGTTTACAATTGATAAGATATATTATTTATTTGCATAAACATGTGTCCAAATGATTTTAAGACATACCTGTCAATGTAAGCAAGTACCTACGTTGCTATAGCTTATAACATAATTATATTACAGTCCACATTTGAAGCAGTTGATTTTTTTTTGTGTAAGAAAATACGGAGCGTAAGAAAAGCAAGTTGTTTCGGTTAATTACCAAACGAAAATCAACCTTAACTGTTTAAACACATGTGTGTGCATATGCATGCAAGATGTTACATACGATTAAATTATTCCATTATGTTTGTCATGTGCAAATATTGTTACAGACCTTATAGTCAGTATACCACACGTTAATACGCAAAAATAGTAATTAAAAATTATATATAATACAAATGAAAGAATTGAGCTATGTCGTTTAATCTAGCTATCTATCCGC
The DNA here is from genome assembly GCA_905475445.1 of Ochropleura plecta. Lineage (NCBI taxonomy): Eukaryota > Metazoa > Arthropoda > Insecta > Lepidoptera > Noctuidae > Ochropleura > Ochropleura plecta. The sequence continues at coordinate 14,878,600 of FR997739.1, forward strand.
GTAACCGGCCGATATTGCATTTTCTTTATTTCATTTTAATATTATACGATATTGTCAGATAAACAATTAACATTACCACAGTAAGCTACATCTATCGGAAAATAAACTTGAAACCAATATTGAAATGTAAGTAAGAGCGATTAGTATGTGAGTTTCTATCTCTAGTAGGCTATCCGACCTCCCAATGATACATAGACAACTTCGGTAGGAAATGTTATCTGTCGGTAGGATATTGAATAGTAAGTAACCGTAAAATAATAGATTTGCCTATCTGTAGTAACAAGAACTAAGGATAGATAGATTATTGAAAACGGCCGTAAGATTACTTTATCGTAATGGAAACCAGAGGGCTTTTTCTTTCGCTTGGGAAATTATCAAATAACTTCTCCCGCTCTGAGCGGAGCTGAAGGGAGTGTCAGAGTTTTACTGACTAAAACCCATCCTTGTTCCTTCTTTTGCTTTTTGTGTTCCGGGGCCGCAGTATCTCTGTGAAGCCCCTTGTTTTGCTGACATATTTTTGAGGCGCGAACGCGCCTTCGACACGGCCAAGCAAAGGCCCTAGCTAAAGTTAGTAGATTAAACGTTACGAAAATACGTCGCTTTCTAAATCTAAAATATAATTATCCTTTATCATTTCCATGGACAAATAAATTCTTAAAACATATGTTAAGTGAAACGAGTACTCATTTTATTTTAAAATCAAGGTATGAAGGTAATGTTTACACCGCGCGCTCGAGGCAGGGCCTTGTATTTCTTATCCACAATTTTTGTTTCATGAAATTTATTTCATATTCTATTTTTTTATATGTACACACGACGGCACATCGACCTACACCTAACCAATTTAACCTGATCTCTCTACTACGGTGTGCGATCCGTAGTAGAGAGATCAGGTTATAATAGTTTAGAATAGGTTGACCTGCCGCCGTGTGTACAATTGTACATATTTAAATTTCTGAAGAACTTGATTTACTGTATCTATTTTGAACATAAGGTGGTTCTGTGAGCTTGATCATCAATGCTTATTATTTTCTGTTTTTTATCAAAATTCTAGTTTGAAGGATATTAGGTTTAGGTACATTCTGCCTCACTCTCAAACATACCTGGGCGCTGCTTGCATTGCACAAAGTTTTGACCACGTTGTACGTTTTCAGGAGTATTCAAACTAGCCATTAGCTTATAGTGATGCAAATAAGGTTTAAATTCGTCTTACCTCAGTCTGAACCATCGCTGGGCGTTGCGTGCGTAGCGTGCGCACAGTCTGGAACACGTCGACTACTCCCTCGTACTGCATACGTTCCAGAACCGTCGATAGTGTGATGAAAACGCCAGTGCGGCCAACTCCCGCGCTACACGAACAAAATAAGAACGGTTTTGAAGAGCGATCTTCTAATTTTAATTAAATTAGCTAACAAAACTCTGAATACGTGTCGATATTTATTCTCGATAAATTAAGACGACATTTTCGATATTTTTTTTCATCAAAGTGTTGTTTTTATCATGGTTAAATACCGAACCGCTTGCGAAGTTCCGCTACTTACTTCAATTTGACCCTGTAGATTTGACAGTGGTGAAATAATTAGATAAAATTCTTTTTCATTATTCTTGCGATAATTACCTGCAATGTACAGTAATAGGTCCATCTTGTCCAAACTGCTCCTTAGTCTTGTGTACTTGTCCAAGGAAGTCGATAAAGCCTTCGCCACTCTTCGGCACTCCCTGTTCTGGCCAATCAGTGAACTGGAATTGGCGTACCGTCCTTGATGAACCGTCGCGGGCGTCCGTTACCTGTGTAAGTTTAAATTTAGAATGTTTTTTTTTGTCTATAGAGGAGTTAATGACATTGAGAATAAAGGTGTGGTTAAACCGAGCGCACAGCGACCATTGGATTTTGATATATATTTCAGAATGAATTATCGAGTCCGGTGTCCCTAGTCTAGTCCAAGGTTTGTGAAATGTTCAAAGAAAATTTATCTGAATGCCTTATAAATAACGAATGAAATTTCTACGACAATAGTTTGGTATTAATAATTGTTAAGACACTTTATAGTCGCGTATACGACGAAAGAATCAACGGATTAATTCTATGCGATGATGGATGGATAGCATTTGTTAACCAACTGATTCGTTTTCGTGAAGCGAAACAAACCTAAGACTCTAAAAATAGTTCTGGCTAATATTGAAGTCAAATGTATGGTTTACAAAATAATTTTACGAAGCTGTGGTTCTTAGGATACCATATACTACGCGCGAAGCCAGAGTCTTTTTATTCTATTTTCCCGAAGAAGATCCAATGACATCGACACTAAGTCCACGCTGTTCAAACTTCAGTAACAAAGTAACAAGGTATTGGAAAACTGGAAGTTAGATCAATAAAGTTTTATCAGTTATTCAAGAATTTCAATTTGTTTGTGAGGAGACGTACCTTGAATTCCCTCAAGATGTACTGTGGCATGTTGTACTCCGCGATGGGGTCCACTACGAAGCATTGGTAGCGGACAGAACGGTCTGATGGCCAGTATTGATGGCATTTTTCCTAAAAACACAATTGTTGAAGTAAAAAAATCTTTTTATGTACGTTCTGATGGGTGAAACATTGTCACGATCGCTTTTAGTGGCAACCACAGTTGCCGAAAGTTCGTGACAGGATTTGAATGTTTCACCAGCAGAAAAGTAAAAATGCTGTAGGACAATATAACATTTTTAATCCAACGATTGCTTTTAGTGGCAACCACGGTTGCCAAAGGTACGTCACAGGATACGAATGTTCCGGCAGCGGAAATGGACTATGTGCAAATACTTTTTTATATTGTCCAAAGATGTGTTATCAGGGCCGTCATCAAATATAGATGTATAATAATAATAATAAACAAGTGCAAGAGAACTTACTCGGCCCATCTCCTTCAATTTAGTTAACATAACAATGATTGTGGAGTTGTGTTCCCAAAGCATCCGCCAGAAATCGTCAGTAGTATCCGGCAGAGGGCCCTGAGTGGCAATATAAGCTGCTCTGTATCTATACCCGTCGACAAACGACGCGTTGATATAGTCGGACCCATCGCGGGGAGTCAAGCAAACCCGGGTCGATTCATACGGCAAGATATGGACCAGTCTGTTCTTATGCTTATTGCAAGGCAAGCTAGCAGACACAAAACGACTAGAATCAGCCTTCATGTTAGCCAATTTCTTAAATTCCAATTCCATTCCCGTGATATTTTCAATAGGATCTACACGCATCAGCTTTTGGATGTGAGCGTGTAAGTTGCGAGCGGGAACCTCCGTGTCGCCGCAGATGACCGCTTCAAGTAAAGCGTCATGAATGAAAATGTATTGGTCTTCAGTCTGTACCATGTAGTTGCGCTGAGCTCGTAAACAGGTCACGTGGCCGTAGATGTCAACCGTGCGTTCATGACGAGCTCTTTCCAGCATTGAGTCGATTACGATAAAGCAGCCGGTACGACCAACGCCAGCAGAGCAATGGACAACTAATGGACCTGCATCAGGCGGGTTCAACGCCCTCACGCGTCGCAAGAATTGAAGGAAAGGCGCAGGATGGTCAGGAACCCCATGGTCAGGCCACGCAGTAAACTGCAGTTGCTTAATCTCACGACGCTCGCTACTATTTCCATTCCGTTCCACTTGGAAGGTTCGGATGCAATAGGTAGAGAGCTCTTGAACTTCTGCAATCGTAACTGTCATCATACCATACGTCTCCGTCCCCCTGCTTGGCCAGTATTGGTCGCATTTGATTCTTGTTCTCTCTTCTAGTTTAGTCATCATTACGATTGTAGAAGTTCGGAGTTCCCAACACATCCTCCAGAAATCTGCTAACGTTTCTTGAAGAGGTCCTTGGGTAGCTACGTAAGCGTTGTGTTTACGATACCCATCGCAATAGTTGGCGTTGATGTAGTCACTTCCAAGAATTCCGTCAATAGGCTGGAGGATAACACGACTGTGATCATAGGCAATAACGTTAGCATAGCGGTTCTTGGGCTTGTTCACTTCCATATTCGAGTGATCCCATGTAAATTGTTGGCCAGGTTCAATACTTTCATACTCTTGCGAGAACTTGAGGTTGTCGTTGGTTTTAAGTCTTTCTATATGTTCAGAGAGCTCCAAAATAGGAATAGGAGGATGGGAAATCATAGCCGGAGTTTGAAAGTTCAATCGTCTCATTTCTACTGGATCTGACGGCGCTCCAAAACCAACATCTGCAGACATTAACGGTCTGGTTACCGCGGCTTGGTCAGGAGCCTTGCAAGGTTGACGTCTTCTCTTAACTATGAACAAAACTACCAAACACAGAGAAAGCATCAGGGCAGCAATAATTGGGCCGATAACCCACACCATCCCAGCTTCTTTCCTATTCTCTTCTATTCTGATTTCTGGATCTCCGTGTATATCTTTAGGATCAGGCCTACTTGGTTCTTCACCAGGAGGCGCTTCACGCATATCTAGCGACAAATATTCAGAAAATGGACTGGACGTATAAAGATGCTTTTGAGGAGTATCTACAACTGCACGGACGAACACTCGATATCTTTTGCTAGGATTCAATTTTCTGTTCAAGAAACCTTCATACATTTCATCATTTCCGAGATGGAACGTGTATAAAATATTTCGTTGTAAGAATTTGGCAGCAATGTAGGGTGCGTTTTCATCGTCTGTTCGAACGTTATTTTTAATTAAATCGTCTGTTAGGAACTGATCCGGATTCTTATGATTATGAGCTTTATCATCAGGCACTACAACTAGATAATAATGCGATATGGGTCCATATTCTTCAGAGGCTTGAGGTAGTATGACGAGTATTTCGTTTTCAACAACGCCATAGAAGTCTGGCTTCACCATAGGTTTAGGCGCTGCCATCTGCGTGGTCACAGTGATCTTCGTCGGCGGTCGGTACGAATCGTCATTAGGTATGGCACTTACATTAACATTATACGTTGTGAATGGAGACAGATCATTTATCGAATACGACGTTCGATCATGCTTCACAATGATTTCCCTTCTTGGTATTTCTTGCGTTTGAGTCATACCAAGAGAATCAACAAATTCTTTAATAGCATTGTAGGAAATCTTATAGCTAACGGGGTTTAAGCGTAATGGAGGCGACCATGACAAAGTCATGGAATGAGTGGATACATCTTGAGCCCTAAGATGTAAAGGCACTTCTTCTGGCTTGACCTTCACAGTAACCTTTTCTGACAACCTTCCAAGACCATCTGCCGTTCTTGCAGCAACAGCGATGGCGTATTCTGCGAACTTTTCTAAATTATCCAAATCAGCTGAGTGCGTTACGTGAACGCTCTTTTGCTGCCATTCATCCAGATCCTCGACCGGCGTCATTGTATAGAATATGACGTAACCGATGATCTTCTTTCTTGAACGGAACGTCTCCCACCAAACTTCTACACTTGATTCTGAAGTCGCGACGGCTTTAACTGACATGGGTGCTCTACCGATGTCCCTTTCAGTATGAGCCGTCATGTCTTTGCTGAACGGTCCTGCGCCTTGATCAGTGTACGCCCTAATTTTGAACACATAGTGTGCGTCTTCTTCTAAACCAGTAAAAACTGCTTTAGTTAATTCTGTAGTCTTCTCGGCGACAGAAGCTTGATCTCCTCTCTTGAAAAACTGAACATCGTATTTCTTGATCTGGCCACTTCGGTCAGCGCGGATCGGTGCCTCCCAAGTGATACTGATGATGTCTGGCGTTTGGAAGTGGTATGTGACATTTGTCGGAGGTCCTTTCGGTGCACCTTCGGGCGTTAGCCAGTACTTGATTGTCTCTTGGCCTATTCCGATATGGTTTTTACCTGCTACTCTATATTCATACTGGACGCCTCTTTCTAAATCAGTTATTTTATACGAATGTACTTTAGTTCCGGGGAAATTAATTTCTTCGAGAGGTTGATCTTTTATACCATATCTGAGTCTGTACCCTAGTAAGTCACCGTATGTTTGGGATGGTTTGCTCCATTCTAATTCTATCGAAACGATGGGCTCTCTTTCCAAAACCCTGCAAAGGAAATAGCGGTTCGTTATTGCAGTTCGAAATGTCAAAAGTTAATATGATTCTATAAATAATTGTGACTTACTTCAGGTTGACGGTGGGCCTGTTTGGCACTCCGCCAGGCGTCTTCACAGACACCGGCGCACTTCGGTCCCCGTCCCCCTTCCTTGTCAGAGCCGCCACTTGCACGTTGTACCGCGTATCCGGTTGGAGCCCCGATATATTCAATTCGAGAGTCGTATCGTCCATTACGTTGAACCGCATCGGGTCGTTAAGGAGTCCCTTGCCCTTTAGAAATCATAATTGCGTTTTAATGCTTAGTGTAACCAAATAAAATATATTTTCGTATGGTAAGGGAAACATACCTCTTCTCGTACTTCTTGAACGTGAACATGGTAGCCTCTAATGATTCCGTTTTTCTCCTTCTCTTGGGGCGGTTTCCACGTCACGTGGATGGATGTCGAGTTGATCGACACGACTTTCACGTCTTGGGGCTCTCCGGGAACTGTGAGCACACAAAACATATGTGAGGCATCCGAGCCGTACCTGTTTGCATTTCAACCTAAACTGCCCTATCAGCATCTACGGGAGCGTGCTAAAAAACTACCTAAAGCGACTCTGAAGGGCCTAAAAATGGAATTAAGCATCGGCGTCAAAGGCTTGTCAGTTAAGCGCTGCGATCGGTCATTAATCGTAGTTTTATAGTGCGGTCGGTAATCCCCGTCGTTGATGCTGATAGAGCACTTCGGTCGCGGCGAGTGTCTACACACGCCTGTCAGCATCTCGATCGGGCATTTGAATACCAACACACACTGAGACATCATTTACGCCCTTTCACATCACCAAAACCAATTAAAATCCATTACCTTCCAATCCACATCGTAAAGAACAACTAAAATCGTCAAGCTTTTACAAAGAGTCAACATTTAGTAAGTAATTAATCTATTAGTTTCCAAAGCAGCATTTCTATAACTAAAATCCTTAATTCACACACTGCAAGGGATCATGCTCCGGGACGCCAAGACTTGTGGGAATAAATTCAAAATTAAATCACATAAAAAGGTACACACCAAGTCTTTTAAATCATCAAAATGTCGTCTACGAAGACATGCTATCAGAGGTTACCGCTTGCAGTTTGTTTCAAAGTAGTCGTTAGATTAAGGAGCTAGGAAGATTATCTACACAAAGCTTTAAGGCACAAGCACAAACGCACATCGAAACAAGCACTATAGTAATTGGTACTCACTCCTTATAGCTGTACGGGGTTACCAGCAGCCCATACAAAGTCAGTGACGAGAGAAAAAAGAGAAAAACGCATTCAAATACATTTAAGACAAATTGTGCGAACATTGCAGGGCGAACGGAACTACTAAGTGAGAGATTACGAGTAGAACGCTTGTCGGCGAAATGGGGGGCACTCTTATTTTATTTCCTCGTGTATTTTGAGCTCTTTAGGAGGCGCATTCGGTTTAAGCCGCTTGGGACGGTCTAGGTTCGCGTGCATTGCCTTTTTCTGTTCGCCGCGCAGAACAAACGGGAATGGGAATTTTTATTTCTTGAATAGAGTGAAAATGTGTAGAGAATGTTTGTCACAAAGTATCTTTTTCGTGCAACTGAGCTTTTACATGAGCGTTTAAAGTTTGAAGTGGGACAGAAAAGGGCAAGTGCACACGTCAAGAACCGTTCGTCGTCCTTCGGTGCAAAGAAGTCACTCACACGCACATGTATTGATTAACGCGAGGCGCCAGTCTATGTGTGTGTGTGCTTCTATGTGTCTGTCAATGTGCGCCTTCGTACCTTCTGTGTGTGTGATGCCTCGAACCTCGTGTATCCTCTGTGATGTTTGTGACAGTGTCAGAGTGTCCGTTGGCTGTGCTCTTCAATAACTCGTCTGTGTCTGATATAATTCGGCCTTGTACTTTACAGGAATGATTGATGTCTGGTATATCACGCAGCGTTCTTTGAGCCCCGCCCGTTCGTTGTTTACGGCAATAGCGAACGTTAGGCATAATAGTATTATGTTTATGTCACAATATCTAGTGTGCATGCACGACGAAAGTCTGATAGAGTATACAGAAGAAAGAAGAGAGGCGAGAGTGAAACTGCTACTGCCAAGAAGAGGTAGCACAAGAGCAAGTGAGATAGACAGAGATAGAAATAGGAAGAAAGTAGCGCGTAGTCTATTAACCGAGCTGAGCAGTCGGGGAGTACAGGCGAAGAGTGTCGCGGACCTATCCCTGGGATCCGTCGCGAGAGGTGCCAATAGGTGTACAGTTGGTACAAGATAGGAATTTAGACGGAGGATCCGGGGGACGAGGCTTCGACCCGCAGCCTTCCCGCTAATAGTAGATAGTAGTCAGGACAGTACAGTGAGTAAAGAAGTAGTAATTGTGAGTAGTTCAGTAGCATGCGCGCGTGTCGTGTGGGGACGGTATTGGTATTCAAATGCGGCGCTCGGGCCGTGGTGCGTGTTGAGCGGTCCGCATAGCCGGGTGCTCGCTCGGCTCGCTCGCCGCTCGCTCCGCGGTAAGCGCCGATGGTCAGCGACACATCAGCGCTTACAGCGCAGTGCAGCGCGTTACGTCGTGAGCTGCAAGCGGCTATACAAGTGTGACGCACTCGCTCTCTCACCTCGTGTCGTCGCTAGTGGTGCTGAGTGATTCCTAAAAGTGCAGTATTTACCTCACGCAATCATTAATAAACCGTTACCAATTGCGTGCAGCAAAACGTGAAACCTATCTGGTGCCCAGTGAAAACTTAATTGAACGAAAAACGGTGCGGTGTCGGTAAAGAAAGCATGCAAAATTGTGTCCATTGCTAAATACTCAACAACTGTGCGCCAAAATCAATAATATAACAGTGCCGTCGACACTATACCAGGTGCATTATAAACTTTGCATTTCAGTGAGTGCCATCTTAACGTGTGATGACGAGTCATGTGACGCGTCATCAAAAGAAATCATTACATGTGACAAGTGAGTGGAAATGTCAACTCTATGTCGCTGTACACAGCGACTATAATATAGTGAAACCAAAATGATCATCTGTGACATGATTAAAGATATACATGGAAATATTATCGGCAAGCATATTGTTACTTTTACGAGAACTGAACCTCCTTGTATAGAATCCTGCTATGTGCTCACAAAAAAAGAACAAAAGAAAAAATGACATTAGTATTTTTGGTAGTATTTGTAGCGCAACGAGTTTGCTAATGTGATCATGAACTATTCCGTTATGGTATTAATGGTTTATTTGATAATAGCCCACCACCAATGTAAGACCAATAATAAACATTTGCACAACGTTATGTTCACTCACAGGCAAAATGGAACTGCTCCGGCTGTTAAAGTTACAAATCGTTCTACAAGCAGTTCAATTTTAACTGTGGCTTACTTATATTTTACGATAAAATTATTCATATTCGGATTTTATAAAGATTAATCTGTATAAAATTAAAACAGTTTGTCGATATGAATAATTTTAAACACCACTTTATACCAACTTTGCAGAATCCCATGGTTTTGTTAGTAAATATAGATCATGTATTAGAAATCATTTTCATCGAATAAGTATAAAATTGTAAGGGGAAGATAATTATTTGTAATAACAGAGAATATAATACTTACATAAAAATGTACATTACAACACATTGAAATATTCATAGATAATTCAAAAATATTTGAAAAGTAAATGAACTGCCAGAACTCCTCTGTTATTACATAGCCAAAGAACTTTGTTAATTTGAAATATAATTAAATTATTCATCAATTATTAGCAATTAATTCTTTGGCCCAGCATCGCTCAATTTTATGATTTTATGTTTTTTAACGCTCCCTCAGATTATATTAAAAAGTTCATTTATCAAGAGTTTTTTGTTCGCAAATTCTTTTGCTTCTTTGCTTCGCTTCGGGGGAGTTAAACACGTCATAAGATTGAGCAGAAATGGAACAGTTGGGAGGTTAGTGAATGTCCAATGATGTCAGTGACACGTACCGTCTTCATGCGTGCGCACGGTGACGGGGTAGGAGGCGGGGCCGTCGCCAACGCTGGTGCCAGCCAGGACCCAGATGCGGTACTCGGTCCAGCGCCGCAACTCGTCCAGTACAAAAGTCGTCTGATTCAGTTTGACGACTGTCGCCTCAGAATCCCCCCTCCCAGACTCCACACAAAGCAGCTTGTAGTAAGCGATCCGTCCATTGGCGCGCTCGGCCGGGGGCGGCTGCCACGACACGCGGACGGCCGTGGGCGACACGGCCACCGCCGTCACATTCATCGGGGGCGCTCCAGGAACTAAACAAGCTCAACGGTAAGAACCGGCCGGCACAGATCCGGGGATCCGTGCCAACACCTGCAACTGAAATGACGCGCGAGCCACGCCGCGCGCCTCGTTATACCCAACACACAGCCGACCTAACCGACGCAATCACTGAATGCGATTGAAACAAAAAATAAAATGTGCCCAAAAAAAAAAGAAAAAACGACGTCAGTCGTCAAAATAAACGAGCATGCACTTTTTGTTAGTGTGGTGTGATTGTAGGATCCGCTCGCCCATACATCTCTAAGTCTCATCCGTCACACTTTCCCCTGTTGGAAGAAAATTGTGATGATTATGTTCTAGCTGACGACGCGGAGAACACCATGATTTATCCCAGTGATAGATGACGCGGCAATCGAGACAATGTGATTGATGGAGCCCGATGAACTTAATGACATGAGCCAAGATTTTCAAATGTCGTCCGCGTCCTCGGCGTTTGAATAAAAAATGTCATTCGAGGCGTTAACCTCGTATTTAAAAGTCTTACCTACGAACAACATAAAGCTACTACTAAGGTACGGTGTACGCTTTCAATTAAGCAAATTGTGAACAAGTTCGACAGTTCCGTTGAGTCGCGCAATCAACTTACGGCGTACACTTTACCGTTTCGACAAATTTACGATTACAAAACACATATTGTGATATAAAACTTGGTGCTTGTGCTGAATTACTGGCAGCGTGCCGGGCAGGTGCTCTTATGTGAAATATTACATTAGGAGTTACCTGGTACACCCACAATAGGTTCACTCTCTCATATTCTCAAGCGATGATTGGGAAAGAGCCACTTTGTGAATTGCACAAATAACAAAACGTTCGTGAATTCTTAACACACAACAGTTGAAAACGTTTTCCATAAATTGTTTTCGAAAGCGAACTTTTATTGTAGAAAGCGAGTAAAAAGTATGTAATTTATTCCATATTGAAAGAAATAAGAATTCGGGATCCGTTCGATTCAAAAACTAGGATCCTTCTGATCTTTTTTCTTTGGGATTGGTCTTTTAGTCTTTCTGGGGGTGTTATGGCTCGTTCCCCCCCATCCTATCTACCACTCACTCTTCACGAGACGTCACCCCAAGTGTGCGGTGTGTGACATACCGTATTGCTTCGTCCGCACGGCGATAGGGGGCGTGGTGGCGCCCTCCCCGCGCTGCGAGCGCGCCGCCAGCCAGATGTAGTACAGTGTGTTGGGGTACAACCCGTTCAATGTGTAGGTCTCTGTTATTGGTATCCGCCTGGGAGAAGTTTATCATGGATAAAGTAATTTCGCATTTTATTTGGTTTATTTATGAGTTTCATTAAGTTTTTTTTTCTTTTATGATTAAAACCAATCAAATAAGGGTCTTTTAAAACATACCTAAAAATTCTTACATGACATTTTTCAGATCAAATATCAAAAATATAAGGCTAAATTAAATAACTTAAAATAAAAACTATAAGCCAGTAGTGATTATGTTATTTTTTTATGCTGGCTCAATAGTCTGAGGCAACTGTAATTTTAAAGTCTTTAAAGTAAGTATTAAACCGGTGCAGACAGAGATTGCGGACCGGGTGTGGACACCGCATAGTGTCGTACACTTCAAAGCATTGTCTGTCAGACTCCGGAGCTGAAAGTCCGATCTGCAATATGTCCTTTGGTCTTACGTTCGCCAACTCTCACAAAACAAGTCTACAAGTCCTTACTTCCGATGGTGTTCCTTGGCATAAGTGTCGTTCCAGTACAGTTCGTACGACACTATGTTGTCTCCCGCGTGGGCTGGTCTTCTCCACGAGAGGGTCACCGATGTCTCTCCGGCTTCAACTGCTAGCAGGTTTGATGGTTGGGATGGAACTCCTAGTAACAAATCTACGTGTCAGAATGGTATTATTGCTGCTGAGGACTTCAACAGACCCATATAGTGGAAAGGTAGAATTATGGTTTAGTTGTTTAGCAACAACGTTTTGTATCGCTTTATCATTTTAGTCGTTAGTATTATGTAAACCTATTACTATTATTATTTGCATCCCTAGTTCTAAAGAAAGTAAGAGGCAATCAAAGAGACTGGATCATGTCATGTCTTGTAAGATTTTATGTGAAAAAAACTTATTTTATTTATTTATTTATTAAACATGGAAGACTTACAGCTAAAGAGAACATAACAAAACTTTGCAAAAAAGACTACAACTAAACAAAACTAAATTCTATGGACATTACAGTATCGTACTAAAACAAAACACCGAAAAGAAAATAAATATTTTGGTATCATTGTAAACTTGTGCTCTAGGAAGTCGATGCAAGAGAGGATACATTAATCGTTTACAAAGCCAGACCCGGAACAACTACCTGTACGTCATACAAATATTTGTTACGTGCGGGGATCGAACCCGCAACACGCAGCACAGCAGTCAATCGCTCAGCCATTGCGCCAACCGTGCCGTTAATGAATAAACATCGGATTTAGTTATCAGAGTGCGATAGTAGAAGTGCGTGAATGTAAAATCACGTCAGTTTTTTTTAAAGGGCAAGACAGAGTACGTCTAAACCAAAATCAAATCGGCACAAATATATCTTGCTTAGTATACTATGACAAAATGTATGTTTCTATTGGGGGATTCGTATTTATTTATTTAATTGTACACACAAGAGAAACAACATCATAAAAAAACAAAGAGTACAAAGGCACAGTTTATTTCAAAAAAACTTTCTATCAGCAGGCCTGCAAGAGGAAATATGAAGAAAAGAAACGTAAACAGACAGTAGTGTGTGAGAACAGGAAGAGAATAGCATCTAAAATATGAATGTCTTAATCTAAATATACGTACACATATAAGTATAATAATATAAACTTGTATAAATACATAACCAGTGGCGGATTTGCCCGTAGGCTGAGTAGGCTGGAGCCTAGGGCGGCAGATTCCAGGGAGCGGCAAATTTGGTCCAATTTTTTTTTATCTTACAAAAATAAACGAGTGCCAAAGTTACAAGTGCAAAAGTCGACACGCAATGCAGCAGTCGATGGCTCAGCCACTGCGCCAACCGTGCCGTCAGTTACAATTTCAGAATGAATGTAAATAAATGATTGTGAAATAAACTAGCGTACCTATAGAATTAAAATTTCAGTAGAGGCGGCAAAAATTGAATAGCCTACTGGCGGCAAATTTGTAAACCCGCCACTGTACATAACACTAAACTATATAAACAGATTATCGTAGTGATAGTTAATTCACCAACATACCTTGCTGTGTCTTCACTTGTACGGGCGCCGAGATAGGTCCCGGTCCTACAGAAGTAAACGCTTGCACGCGTATAGTGTACACGGTGTGAGGCGTCAGCTCGCTGATCGTGGTCAGATGACTGTTGTCCATCTGTTATAGAAAGTATGATATAACTCTGCAGTTATAGTGGACACGGCTCTTTTAACAAAACACCTCTTTGCAATAAGAGTCACAGAAGGCACACTGTGTCGACCCTGCATGGAGGCAGACGAGATTGCAGAAATTAAAAACATATACGACTTCCTCCGCGACTCCATATACGACTTTCTCGAGCTTCCGCCCGCGACTTCGTCCGCGTGGAATAGTCACTTTGGGCTAACGCACGTTAAACCCGCGTGATGATCGAAAAAAAAAATTTCTTTCTCTCTCTACCCTTTTTTCCCTCATTCTCCCCCTTTTCTAACTTAAAAAAAATAAGCCTATGTCCGTCTCCAGGGTCCCAACTATCTCTGTACCAAAATCCATCAAAAACGGTTTGGCCATTTAGGCGTGAAGACGTAACAAAAAAAACTCACTTTCGCTTTTATAATATTGTAAGTAAGGATTTTAAAAAAGGCTTTGCTGAAAATTCTATACGAAAAAGCATATTATACGGCGAACCTATAGAATACCTAACTTACAAGCTTTGACTACTTTTTCAAATTGACATTAGAGTTTGTTTAAAATCAAAATATTTTTTGTTTTTGATAGGCCTACATGGGCACTTATAAAACGTCGGAAAAAGGTGCACGGCTCGGGTTGGTCTATACTTTTTAAAAATGTTTAAATATATTTTGTGTTGATATTTTGAATGAGAATTTTTGGAAATGTTGTGAACTTGTGATAATAATATTAGTTTTTTTTCTTCTTTATAATTATATCTACTTAATGTAAGTTATAATCAGCATGTTTGTCCCAAAATATTTGTACGCCGATCACGGCTAGGAATAGCGTTCATTAACCTAACCCTATGTTAAGGGAGAATGTTCATTTTTGTGTCACTCGACGTTCACTTTTGACTTAATTTGTGTTAAAACGCTTCATTTCGAATGAAAGACAAATATCAAAAGAAAATTGTTTGAATTCAACAACATGGATGTTTATTGCCAACTTCATAAAATATAAATGTCTCCAGTGTCCCAACTATCTCTATACAAAAATTCATCAAAATCGGTTTGGCCATTTAGGCGTGAAGACGTAACAACCAAACAAACAAACAAACTCAGTTTCGCTTTTAAAATATTAGTAAGAATTACGTTACGACACTGAGAAGCTATGAACCAGGTGAAGCCGCGTGGCACAGACATACGTCTTTAAAATCACCGTCAAACATTATCCTATTAATCCTTTCGCTGTAATAATACTAATAATACCTACATCCGTATGTAAGTATGTTTGTTGGTCTTTCACGCAAAAACTACTGAATGGATTTTCATAAAACTTCACAATAATATAGCTTACATATCAGAATGAAACAGGCCAACTCATAAAGAAATTGTATATTCTAACACCACGCGAGTGAAACCGCGGGGAGCAGCTAGTATTCATATTTGTATTTAGAACTTACCATTTGTGAATGCCACGACTGCAATGATTGCGAAGGGTCCGTTGTGTAGTAGATTTTGTAGCCCTGAAAAGGATTTATTGCGTAAATATTTCCTTAATTTTTTTTCAATTGGTTTCATCAAAATTTTTGTTTAAGAACTTATCATTACATTAAACTAAGTACCTAATAATAAAAATATATACAAGTATAAAATTGGTAAAATAATTACAGGGCGTCAAAAAATCCATTCGCATTGCCGTCAACAGGAAATGTGCCCAGAAGGCTGGCAGCATTACCACGTTGGATGGCCACGCTAATTCTTTGGGCAAAAAAAGGCCAGCCCTCTGATCACGAGAAGAGTCGACCAACCGCTTGGCAATTTCTCGAAATGCTACGTGGGTACTCGGACCCCATGGCCTTCTCCTTCCTTCTTCTTCTTCTTCCTTCTTTGTTTCCTTATTTTAGTTGTCAGGCATAAATACCTCTTTATCGAGAGCTTTTCCAAAGTATCTCAATCCGTCATAACCAAAGCAAACACCATGCGAATACAGGATGTCCTCGTTCATTTTTTTTCGGCGAACCCGAACGTGTGATGCCTAAAGGGCGCTTTACGTTTTTAAGTTTCGTATTTACGTTTGCTTTGGTTAGGAAGTGGGGTACCGCTTTCATTTCACGTCCTACTTCTCATGCTATTAGTTAAACACTTGCGCTTTCATCAAAGCCGAATTTACGACATCTAAGTGCCTATATCCAAACTTCGGGGTAAGGCGATCAAATCTTGCAATCTAATTTGAGCAGAAACTACATTGAGATTTAGTTACCGTAACTTGTCCGTTGGGCGTTTCTGGCTCATCCCACTGAATAACCATTGTGCTAGAGCTCAGAGGACGAACTTGAACGTTTCTTGGTGCTGAACCGGGTTCTAAGAAAAAAAAAACAATTTGATAATGATGTGATATTTTGGGCTGTCAACCACCCACGTTAGTCCATTATTGTTAACAATTTGTGCATGCTTATGTTTTTTTTATGAGACAAACATTCCATATTTAAACCTGCCTGAATGTAATAAAAAAAAGTTTGTGACATTTAAAAAGTAAAAGCTGTTCTATTTTTATTTGAATTACTCAAATGGAAAAACACGTGTTTACTTTCTAAATTGAAGCAAATGGAAAAATGTATCTGAGAATACTAAGAGCTTTTCATAAATATAAGTAATTCAATTTCAAGTTTTATAAACATGTACAGAATCCATCTTGAAAGACTAAGTACCCAATCTATTCATCCACTAGATTTGGGTGTTCATAGACACAGAATTTAAAAGTTAAAAACATTACATTGGTTAAATAACAATTCACAAAAATAACACCAAGAACAAGCCATTAAGATGAAAACATACAAAACACAAAGATTTAAAAACAGATGTAAAAACTACAACGTATTTTTTTATAAACGTCACGAAAATCAAAGATTAAAAGGATGGTAGTCTTATTTCATGAATCGTAAAATCTGATGCCGGTCTTACTCTTGCAGGAATTTTAAGCACAGACACTATCAAAAGTTACAAACTCCCTACCGCTATTATCTCAGACACAATAACACGTAAACATCCCAATGTTAAATCAAGAAGCGACTTGGCCCATCTCAATTATATACAAAATGAAAATAAAAATAATAGCACAATAACCGTCGGGGGCACAATGCCAGTCTTAATAGGATTTGTAATCGCAGCCTCTAACGCGAAAAACGGGGCGTCACTCAATGAAAAAATCTCTTTTCTGTTTATAATACTCGCGAAGGGCGAAACAATAAAAGTTTGGGACTGTGCAATATTAAAACGCTATAATCTTGTTTGGGTCCAGAATCCGGGTCGGCGACGTCAGACCAAACTTTTCCTTTATTAGAAATGTAAAGAATATCAAAAGACCTGTTCGTAATTTTATATACCAACGTTTTCATTAGCAATTCATCCAAGTTTTTATTTTGTCTGTTTTGTGACATCGCGCTATGGGAACGTGGGTGGCGCTCCACGACTCAAATTTAATATATTTTGCTGAGGGAAATTAGATATGATGGTTTAACATTTACGAAGCGAGAAACGTTCGGGGCGTGGATAAAGAAATGAAATTCCACCACAGGGTAATTGTACGGTAAATATTTAATATGTAATTGAGGCGAACGAGCAGACTCGCAACAATTTGTCACGTATCGCGACAAATACAATAAACATGCAAATTATTAACAGATTAACCCTTTATCCAAATCCAAGCGAGAGCTACACCCAGTCAACTGATTAAATGTATTAAATTACGAGACAACCTACGTAACATGCTAGCAACGCCCAGATTTTAGGATTTTAGATGTAAACCCACATACAACGCCGTTAGGTACTGATATACGAAAATTCATAATAGTATACTTACTGGCACCTCCATACAAGGAATCCACTGCAAGAGAGCAAGGAAACAAATAACAGTATTAGTAAGTAGAAGTCAAGTGAACAGTAACACATCAAACATATCACACAAACGGTGCCGCAGACGATACTTTAAAACTTGTGACACAAACTGACCGCTCATCTGATCCTAACATCGATAAAAACGAAATGGTGCATGATTTAAAGAACATAACGTATTACGCTCTACGTCTACATACTAGTAACAAAAGTAAATGTGCAAATGAAATAAAAGTCTATGATAATTCAGAAGCGAACTTACATGAAGCATCGGCGAATGTCGTACATCGGTTAAACGCGTAGGCATGAAAAGACGATCAAAGAAAATACCTTAAAAACTGAGAATTGAGCGCACGAAACATAAAACAAATCTATTTACCCAATTCAAAGCGAGTCAAATTAATTTTATACTTGACAAAATTGTAAGCAAGACAAGAGAAAATTAAATCATAACAAGCGTATGGGTAAATGCGTAGAAATGATAATTTTTCATCGTCTATTATAAATTGGAATTATTAAGAAGATGGCGTTATTAAGATGATTTATAAATCTCGTTCGTCATAATGTAAGTGGAGGAGAGAAGATTATCTTGAGAGGGGCCGATAGAATATGATATTGATGTCGTTAATATTAACGGGGTTCTAAATTCTCGTGAAACTTTACACTTTTAATTTTATCAGGACAAAGCTTTTCATCCGTTTTCTATAATGTTGGTAAACATAGACTTGCTAAGTGTAATCATAAAATAAGAATCGCAATAATTTAAGTAGCTTTAGATAAACAAAACAACTTTTTTCATCAATGTCACTTTCTACGTCTTGTATTTCAACCACGTTTGTTTCTGTTATGCTCGTCCAGTTGAATGTTTTGTTTTTGTCGAATTTAATGTAATCTTAGTTTTTTGAATAAAGAACGTTTAAAAGGGGCAGTAAAACTAAATGCGAACACCACACCTAAACTGATTACAAGTGCTTTCCATGATAGCTGTTTTTGAATATTAGGAGAGACTTTTCACACGCAGTTTAAATGTTCCATTCAGTTTCATATGTAAAACTTGCCCTTAATTAATACTCTATGATCAAGGTACACACGACGGCAGGTCAACCTATTCTAAACTATTATAACCTGATCTCTCTACTACGGATCGCACACCGTAATAGAGAGATCAGGTTCAAATGGTTTTGAGTATGTTGATGTGCCGTCGTGTGTAGGTACAACTCTATGATACCCTTTAATATACTTTACCAAACCAGATACCTCACTTACAAACTGCGAACTGTGATGGCTTAGTGATGAATGTGTAGTACTGTCAAGTCATAGACCTCGAGTCCTTTGATTTTTCAGATTCATGTGTGTATTGTATAATTGTCACCTGTTTCGGTGTAGGAACACATCGTGAGGAAATCAGTATGCCTGAGAGATATTTCTCGACGACATGTTAAGTCAAATCAGACGCTTATAAAACTCTGACATTAGTATAGGCACTAACCAATAAAGAAAGAAGACCAGCTACCCTACCATGACGTCTTAAAGCAGAACTTATTCCGCTGAGGGAAAGAGACAGAGCTATACAGGGTATCTAGCACCATCTCTTTCTCACACAGGAATAAGAACTGCTATTTAAGATGTCATGGTAACCCTGCTGCCCGTTATACTATACAAACAGTGGTTCACTCAAAGTCACACACACTTTCCTTTGACAGAATGCCTGTACATACCAGTTTCTCCAGTGGTTATGACTGCAGGCGCTGAAGGTGGACCTCTGCCGATGTTGTTGACCGCTATGACGTACATCTCATACTCAGTGTAAGGTGACAGGTTAGTGACCGAGTAGTACTGTGTGATGACTCCTGAGATCTCGCTGAAAGCCTGTGGAAGGAGGTTGATGGTTGAAAAATAGCTTAGTGTAAATAAATACACGTTTAAAGATTATTGATGATGATCGGAAAAATAAGGTTCTAATTGTTAACATAAAGAAGAAAAGTCAATTGTCTATGGCAATCTTTAAAAAAAAACATCGTTTTAATTTCTCATTTCGCAGGTCTGCTGGCAAAACAAGACTTAAGAAATAAGCAATACCTATAAACTCTTTGATATGTTATTTCCCTGTGTTGCATGGTGTGTACATACATACATATTTAGTGAAATAAATCAATACTAAATAGTAAAATAAAGAGTCCATCCCATCCCGTTGCCACATTCCGTGGCTGTAAACAAATTAAAAAAAAAAAACCAAGCCGTTTACTTATTGAATTTTTACTGCATACGGACAAATTATATTTCTGCATACAGAATAAAATATTGAATACTGTTTTTAATTTATCTATACTCATTCAGTGTAGAATGCAATATTCCATTGTTTACTGGGAAAGCAGGTTAACGTGGACTCGATTACCACTAATTGTATAAAACCAGCTTGGCATATTAAACATTAATGTACTGAAATATAATAAACTATGGAAATGCAACGTTTGAATAAATACGTCACAATAATACCTACTACATATAATCCTACGATGCTCGTGTCAATCATATGTCATAAAATTTTTGACGTTGTCAAACTAATGTCACATTTGACGTCTTACCTGATTGGCGTATTTCGGCTTGTACTGGATGACGTAGTACTGCGGTTCCTCCGGTCCGTTGTAGGTCCACGTGAGACGGACGGTAGTCGCCGTGACTTCTGAAGAACGGACCTCCGTCGGCGGGCCCGGTAAAGCTGGCAAAATAATAATAATTAGAATATTTAAAAATTGATGACTAGATTTTCACATACATCGACGCACCTAATATCATATTGATTTCAGAACGTGATTCAATAAGGTCGGTCGGTTATTATAACAAATCTTCTAGTTCTTTTAAAAGTGGAATACCTCGGTCAAAATGTATAAAACCGCTGATACTGATAATTTTTAGTAAACTAGAAAATGCTAGAACCGAAATACACTGCCTCAAAATGTACTAGATTTTCGAGAACTTGCACCAAGAAATGCAATGTCGTGATTGGGTAGCAGAAAACAATTAAAAGTTCTCCCAGAATTAATGTCAATCGTGACATAGGCTTCTAATACAAAAATCAAAATATTTTTATTTCACATAGGCCTACATGGGCACTTATAAAACTACGAGAAAAGGTGCACGGTTCGGGTTGGTCGTTTCCAATGGAGAAAAACCGGCAAGAAACTCCATGGTTACTCTTTTGTTTTTACTTATCAGTACACATATTTTAAAGATCATTAATAATACTGATATCATCTCATTCTTGTTACTGAAGAAATTAACGTCAACAGCGTTAATACCAAGCTATAAACAAACAAAGCTGGTATTCCACGACACATCACAGTACACAACACACAGCAATAATTATGTTTAACGTTTAAACATTCATAAACAGTAATTGTCACATTAATAGTGGATTCAAATTAATTGATGTTTAATTGTTTCGCTTTAATACGCTTAAATATTAATGCATTGCGGCGTACATTGACTATCCTGATTTATAATTATTATTTTAATACAGGTCTACGTTCTAATACATTATTTAATTGTTATGTATTTAATTGTTATGTATTTACGCCGATAATTTTTAAACGGAATACCTATATCAAAGTAAGATATTGTATTTTTTTGTCTGTCAAAAAATAATGACGTCATGACGTTTTGTGTCATCTACAGCGTTCAAAGGATCGTTGGCGCAGAACAAATATTTGTATGACCTACAGGTCGTTGTTTCGGAGTCTGGCTGTTTGTGTATGTGAGTTTAAATGTTTGTAAATGCACTAACAATACAGGAGAAATTCCTAGTGTGAGGCAAAGGCTAAAAAAATGTCGACTTCTGCTCCAATTGCCATACATACAGCATGAAGGACATGACAAGTGACAATGTGTCTCTTAAATCTACGTTTCCTATTTCGACAACTTGTACTAAGGTACCATGGTCCATGAGATATCATCATCTGCCTAGCCTTTTCCCAACTATGTTGGGGTCGGCTTCCAGTCTAACCGGATGCAGCTGAATATCAGTATTTTACATGGAGCGACTGCCTATCTGACCTCCACAACCCAGTTAACACTGGGAAATACGATACCCCTTGGTAAGACTGGTTGTCAGACTTTCGGAACACTGACTACCTGTAACGGTTCATGAGATATAAGGAAGATAATTTAAAATAGCTGAAGCGTTTCATTCAAATATACAGCCTGCATTATCTATTTATTCTAAGTTCTATTTTTCATGGGTATCATGTGTATGTTTGAAGTTCTAGAACTATTCGAACAAAAATAACAAGGTGCGTACGATTAAAGCGCCCATCAACCGAAAGTTTACGAACACTAAACGCATCAAACAAGCTAATCCTTATAAAATTAAATTGAGAAAACGTTGCTACGAGTAACAATAATTAATCATTAATCAAGCTGACATTCGTTTGTCTCCCGGGCTCGCGCAACTTTCCAACCCTTTCAATTATGAATTATAACACTAATTCATAATGGATGTCTTCTCGCCTTGCCGCAATTTATCAAATTGATTTTCGTAAATCCCTCTTTCTACCGGCAAAGTTATTACCATAAAGGGGAATGCCCATTCGAGGCCCACAGTGGACAACAAACTAGAGAAAAAATAAATTATGCATAAATTTTAGCATATTAAAATATGTTTTTACTTTCTTCCATTTATGCGCCACTACAATCCACAACAATTCTTTTAAAAAAGTAAGTTTACTGATAAAATAAACTGTATTTTACTATTTAACGCTAGCAAATATTGCCAGCAGCAAAAAAATATTTTGAGTATTACGACTAATGAATCGATTCAAATTGATTTATGAAAAAATACTATAACCCCAATATCATACCCACGAGACTTCACGGGTATTGTAATTACTTGCTTTAATAAAACCAACTTAAGGAAATATAAAAAAACAGTTTGTACCCTCAAAAAAAAAGAATGAGGATAATAAATCAATAATCGGTTTAGAAAAAAATAATCGATTTAATGTTTTTTTTTTCGTGGTAGTGACAACACTGAACTGAATTTGATTCTGACACTGACAGTTTGCTTGTTGCTTCTGCCAAATGTGGATGTTTTGATTTGTGAACAAAATAGCAACCTACCAAGTGAATTACCTAATGCGAACTGCTATCTTTTCTCTTAACTATAATTTGATAAAAATATATTAGGATCATCCCTCCTATTATAATTTAATTACCAAGTATTGACAAAGAGAAGTTTTCTTATTATCTCACACTCAAAGACATTATTATATGGAAAATAAACCCCAAAATGTTATTTGTTTTTAATATTTCTAAAATAGTGGCGTCAATTTGAATATATTTTTTAGATATCTAATACAGTTAAGGTTTTAAAACAATCAACTTTTATTGTAATATTTGATGTCCACCTTGGGCCTAGGACACCATGGAGAGTGGGCATTCCCCTTTGCAACAGTTATCCCAAGAAATTATGAGTATAATTTGATTCAGTCACTCATCTAGTCGACTCTTAGTCGGGAGAAATTGTTCGGATTAATTTAGACCATACTAGGGTTAAGTTATGGTCGGGTTTAAAAAGTTATTGTGAAAATAGATGGGAGCGATTGGTTGAAGACCTTGTGGGTAAGTAAAAGCAGCCGCTCGGGTCGATCTTTTGTTCGTTGGGAAAAGCTTAGGTAGACAATGAGAGGGGATTGGTCGGTGTGTGAAGTACTAGCTGGCGCCCGCGGCTTCACCTGCGTGATATCGAAAGAAAAGTATCGTATGTTAATACATAGGATACTTTTTTTCAGAGGTAGAGGTTTTTTTTATAGGCTGGAATAACTTCCAGCCTATAATGTACCTCTGTACCAAATTTCATCAAGATCCGTTCAGCCGTTTTGACGTAAAAGAGTAACAAACATCCATACATCCATCCATCCACACAAACACTTGCATTTATAATATTAGTAGTAGGATGTGCTGGTTTGAATGTTGAAAATAGAACATTATGTTTTATGTCATAGTTTTTTGTTTTCGTGGTAGCGATGTTAATAAGCATGTATTTATTCCAAGTGCTATTGATTTATTGATTTATTAATAGGTTCGTCTTGCTCTTCATTTACTGTCATTTCAAACGTCTGTCAAAATAAAAATGAGAGCTATGATTTGACTTTTCAGAAAAATAATTTATGTTGATGCTCAATGTACTGAGCAATAATTTACCCTGGCAAATACTTCACCATCATAGAAGCCACAGTGACAAAATAGTGAAACGAAGAAGGTAGATTTAAAAATGTATTAAATAAATATTAAATGGAATGGATCCGGTAGAAGAAATTTAGTACGATCCTTGAATTTGAACAGAACTGAGGTAGGCTGTTAATCCTATCCTAACCCAACAAAATGGTGATGCTGCGAAGGATTTATTCAGAATCATGGCCGACGTTATTTGAAAGTTTAATTATTTTTTTTGGATACGATGTGATAACATACGCTGTACGTTAAAGTGCCTAAAGATAAATAAAGAAAAAAAAAGATCATTAAAAACTACTTACACTGTACTTTGACCTCCGCCACAGCTTCGATGACACCAAGAACACTAGCAGCCTCACACGTGTAGTTTGAAGACTCCCTTATATCTTCCAGCTTGAGGGTGTTTAGGCCTAGAGGTGGGTTGTCTTCCGGCGTCAGCCATTTTGTCAAGCCTGATAGAATAAAAAAAAAATGGTTTAGTATCCGATCCCCGCAGCCGACAAAAGGCGTTATCGAGGCCTCAAAGAGATGTCAGCAAAGCAGAGGGGCTTGCCAGAGCCTCCGCCTGCCCAGGTTGCGGGTTGTTTGAAAGAGATACCGCGGCCCCGGAACGTAAAGGGCAATAGAAGGAACATGGGTGGGTTTTAGTCAGTACAAGTCTGACATGCCCCCGCGCTCCGCCCAGAGCGGGGGAAGTCATTAGATGATTTCCCATCCGAAAAAAAAAGGCTTTATCGAGTGATTGTTTATTCTGTTTATGTTCAAACGATACTGACAAAAATCGGCCTAGTGCGAGTAGGGCTGGCACACCGAGGGTTCCGTACAAACTTGCAACGTAAACGGCCATATCTTTTGATAACATAGACTTAGATGGATGATATTTTCACAGCTCCAAGGGACCACCGATTTGTGTATATAATAGTCGTAATAGCATCCTTCACTCAATTGCCGCCAGGGCAGACAGCCCGCTCATGCATTCGCTGGTCGATCGAACCAGATCGCTGTTTACTATTAAGTACTAACATAGGCTAAGAATTTTGTTACTAACACACTGGACCCCTGTTGTCTTCATAATAAATAAATATATATATATATATATGGTTTTAATTTCAACTTGTTATCGAGATAAAGGGTCATAGACAGACAGACATACGGACGGACAAAAGTGATCTAATAATGGTTCCCTTTTTCTTGTCGAGGTACCGAAACCTAAAAATATAGAACTTGGTGTGTGCATGGATTGGACGTTCATTTGTTAAATTTTGTGCAGACATTTCACTTCCTACTGAAATATACCGAAATAATGGCAAACATGAACAGACAGCGTCTGACGTCAGTTCTAAAATAAAACAGTTTACTCTTCAATATTGTATTGCGAATTAAAAAATGATCAGTCATGATGGGCTTTCGTTCTGACATTATAGATTTTACTAGCTGTGCCTAGCGGTTTCACCCGCTGCTCACTTAGGGATATGAAAAAAAGATGTTGGCCAATTCTCAGACCTACCCAATATGTACCCAAAATTTCATAAGAATCGGTCGAGCCGTTTCGGAGGAGTACGGTAACTAACATTGTGACACGGAAATTTTATATATTAGATAATCTAAGGCGCGTCGCCTACACGACATTTGTAAAGAAAATCTCGTTGCGGCATCCCTCTTATGTGCCTGCGCCTCAACTGCACCTCGACTGTTGATCTTGTGGGCGACGCGCCTAATGCGCCCGCGCCTCGACTGCGCCTCGACTGTTGGTCGTGTGAGCGACGCGCCTAATGACCACCACTCAGGCATAAATATTCAGGATTGTTAATCTCATACCTTTCCTCCATTTGACAGTGGGCATGGGTGAACCGAAGGCCACACACTTGAGGGTCAGGTTTCCGCCCAGCATCACCTCTGACTTCGGGGGCGGCGGTATCGAGAACTGCGGGGCAACCCGTCTCACTGTGGACAAGAAGACATAAGTTAACCATGTGGTACAGTTTTAAAGTAGTAAAAAAATATATGATCGTGTTAAGATTGTGCTAAACAAATCGAAAATTTACAAAAAAAAAAAAACACTTGGAGACGAAAAATAAATGGCAAAAACGTTTTTTGTTTTAGCCTTTTTAGTTTTAGTGTGATGGTATCTCACACTATTTCCTATGGAGAAGTCTTATATTTTTTATCATTTTTCATTGCTACTAAATGATATTAGCATATCGTCCATAATTATACATTTGAAAAAAAAAGTATAATAATACATATTTTATTTTCTTCTATAGAAGATAACTCATAAATTCCTTTTTGATTAAAAAAAGAATTTTGAAAATCGGCCTACAATCGACGGAGAAATCGTATAACAAACATACAAAAAAAAACAAGTCAAACTATGAACCAAGTCCTTTTAAAGTCGGTTAAAAAATTGGCAAGTAATCAAAAAGGTACGTTTATTTGTGACACGTAGGTAAGTATACAACATTATTTTTAGTTTATGCGAAAGCCGAAACACCTGTCCAGTATTTTTATATAAAGAATCTATGTACAAAATTTCAGGACTGTATCATGAAAAATCACAAAGTTATAAGCTTGTTTTGTTACCTGGATATCCGTACAAATTCACTGTCAACAACGGCGCGCGGCCGGCGGCGTCCCCGCGCCGCACGCCTTGCGTTTATTGATAATAATAATTTCTCAGTTTGTATTGTATTAACTGATGATAACATTTTCCATCACACTATCTTGCAGGCTTTGGACTGTCGTAATGGTCAAGTGTAGGTAGATATTTTGTGCGCTTGCGAATAGGTACTAGTGTCGCATGGTGTCCATATTATAAACTTTTTTTAAATATTTTTGGGAAAAAATATAACATGGTGTAAAAATTATTGGAATCGATTCAGTTACTTATTCTGAACAAACTATATTCAGGTTTCGCATATACTAAAAATAATGTTGTATATGGTGTTATAAATAAAATTTAAAAAATAAAATTTAGGTACTTTCGATTTAATCACAATCCTACAAAATATCACGAACACCAATGGCAGTTAAGGTCTAAAGAACAAATCTTTCTTTCTTTAAATTGCTGTGTAAAACTGTATAGAAAAATGGTTTCATTCTTATTCCAGTGTGAGAAAGAGATGGCATTAGACACGATGTATAGCTTTCTCTTTTCTATATTGGTCCTGATCGTTAGTCATAAGTAACCAACCTTCTTTGCAATTCACAAAGCTTTTGACACGTTGACACGATATATAATAACATAGCAACTGAAACCTCTCTGCTCGGCTCTGCGCGGTTTCAGTTGCTGCCCCTCCCCCGGCGGGTAGTAGCGTGATGTTGTATAGCCTATGTTATTCCCTGATAATGTAGCTTCCTATTGGTGAAAAAATGGTTAAAAGGAGTCCAGTAGTTTTGGAGCCTATTCGATACAAACAAACAAATCTTACCTCTTTATAGTACCTATTGCTAGAGACTACAAGGATTAACATCCCTAATGCACGGCCGTTATCTGAACTACCGTGAACCCGTTACTCCCTCATTACCTCTTCATAGTAAGTCAGAAGTGGGATAGAGTTATGTGCGAAACAATTATACTACTTTTGGCGACCAATGGGCGTCACTAACGATGCTCATTAACATTGAGTATTATGGGGGTGTAAATGCAGAGGGGCCTGCCAGGGCCACCGCCTGCGGGGGTTGCGGGTTATTCGCAAATCGTGAAACTAACGCGTACGAAGTCGTTGAGCTCGAAATAAACTTTGAATCAAGGTCAAAATATTTGACGGCGCGTTTGTGTTCCACACGCACCTCAAATAAACGTCAGCAAAGCAGAGGGGCCTGCCAGGGCCACTGCCTGCGGGGTTTGCGGGTTGTTTGAAAGGGATACCGCGGACCCGAAACATAACGGGGAAAAGAAGGAACATGGGTGGGTTTTAGTCAGTAAAAGTCTGACTCTCCCCCCCGCTCCGCCCAAAGCGGTGGAAGTAATTTGATGATTACCCGTCCATGGTGTAAATGAGGGTAAAAGTAAGGTGTGTTTATATTGGTTGTAAGTTTATGGTACCAATAAATATTGTTGCAATTAAATCAAGTTACTCGGCGACATATGGTTTCATTTTAAATTGCCGTTCATCTTGTGCTTGTAAGAGCGGCTGCTGACCATAGTGTCCTGGTTTCAATTTTGTGCCAAGTGTTAGATTTGTCATCTGGAATCATTCTCAGTAGCCTCAAGGTTAATAGTTAGGGTTAGGTTAGGTTTTTGAAATGCTCGTTAAGCCGTCGGTATATCTGACAAAAACCATCGCCACGTCATTGACATCTCATTAATCGTGTATACGTGTTTTGCTTTAAATTGTGCAAACAAAAATGTGTGAAGGATATGTGACTAAAAGAGTGATGGATCTGAATGTTGATCGACGGAGAGCGCGAGGAAGTCCAAAAGAAAAGATGGATGAATTGTGTAAGGAATTATATGAAGGAGAAAGGAGTAAATGATGCCGTGACGTCTGATAGGGGAGAATGGAAGAAGAAAACGTGTTGCACCGACCCCAAATAGAATGGGATAAGGGCAGGAAAATGATGTGCAATCAAAAATGTTGCTGGCACACATTAGCCGTATGATAAAAAAAAACTCTAAAACGAAGTTAACCAGAATACAGACTGTCGTCAAAAAAAATCACAACCGTATTTAGAATCACCAGAAAAACAGAAACACGACTCCGCAAATCACAGAAACGATTTGTCCAAACATTTGCTCGTTGACTCTGTGTCATTGGCTGTACTAAAGCTCAGTGGCGTGAATCAGGTTAACGATACAATCGTATGCGTTGACTAGCCAGTATTAGTAAGGTATTGCGAGTCCCGACCCGAATCATTACTTCTGACGGCGATTAGAGCCCGCAATGGAAAGGTAATTGACTGTAATTGTCGCTAAGAGAGCTCGTTCAAGTGTTTTGGTTGTTTGTTAGTAGGTATTTACTTTAACTTTCATACGTGTAGATATTTCTGTCTCAGTTTAGTAGTAGTAGAAGTAAGAGACAACGAATGTATTAAAGGACACACGAGGGCATTGCGGACGTATTTAAAAAAAATAACTCTGTAGTTACAGCGTGTATGAAAATATAGACGACTAGCTTTTGCCCGCGGCTTCGCTCGCATTAAATTCGGGGTAAAACAGTTCCACTTTCCTGATTTGCAGGTACCTGCTACCAGTAGGTTTTGCCTTTGCGCCTTATTGATTGTAATAGCAAAGCTAAGATTTCCCTTTTCTTACATCTTTCTCTCACATTTCTCATAAAAAAATTGCCTATGTCCGTCTCCAGGGTCCCAACTATCTCTGTACCAAAATTGATTAAAATCGGTTTAGCCATTAAGGCGTGAAGACGTAACACGCAAACAAAAAAACTCACTTTCGCTTTTATAATATTATTATAGTAAGGATAAAAGTATTTGGTTAGTTTATTTCATGCAATATGACTACGAACATGTCGAATGAAAATCACAGTTGCAAAAGTGACATGCGCCTGCTATATGGCAAAGGAGTTTGTTTGAAACTAGCTTTGTAAAAGCTTTAATATTTAACCACGTTGCCCGCACTAGGAATTTCTCCTGTATCGTGGGTGCTTTTACAAACATTTAAATTCACATACACAAACAACTAGACCCGGAACAACTACCTGTAGGTCATACAAATATTTGTTCCGTGCGGGGATCAAACCCGCGACACGCAGCGCAGCAGTCGATCGCTCAGCCACTGCACCGACCGTGTCGTCAAACTTAACCATGTACCTAAGCTAAAAGTTGTAGAAAAAATCTTATTTCGTTCAAATTCTCATGTCATACCCCTTCATTTCAAAACTTTACTCCGAATCAACCAGTATTAAAGCTAGGAGGTCGAGGTGATCTTCGTTATAGACGTTTTCATCAGGCCAATTTGTTCCGAACGGCTTTCAATTTACCGGTCAGTCTCTTACTTTGTATGTTACCCTGGTACCTTTATGAAAACGCTCAGCACTTTTGGATGTTATTGCAAACTGATTTAAAGTGCTACATGGTTCTTTTAGCTCTAGAATTATCCTATAGCTGCAAGCCAGCCAGCATATGGTTCTAGGTTCGTTTGCCCGCGGCTTCACTCGCGTTAAATTCGGGGTAACACAGTTCCCCTTTCCTGATTTGCAGGTACCTGCTACCTGTAAATTTTGCCCTTGAGCCTTATTTATTGTAATAGCAATGCTAAGTTTTTCCTGTTCTTCCCTCTTTCTCCCACATTTCTCGTTTTTTTTTTAAAAAGTTAGCCTATATCCGTTTCCAGGGTCCCAACTATCTCAGTACCAAAATTCATCAAAATCGGTTTAGCCATTAAGGCGTAAAGACGTAACAAACAAACAAACTCACTTTGGCTTTTATAATATTAGTAAGGATTTATGCACACACAAAATACATGACAGGACATTACGTTAAGACAGGAGGGCATAAAGGTAGCCTAGCCTAGCCTTTTCCCAACTATGTTGGGGTCGGTTTCCAGTCTTACCGGATGCAGCTGAATACCAGTATTTTACATGGAGCGACGGCCTATCTGACCTCCATTACCCAGATAGATAATACGATACCCGTTGGTAAGACTGGTTGTCAGACTTTCGGGACACTGACAGGAGGGCATAATGGTACTGCTTATTTCTTTAGAAATTTCTTCCAGCAGACCTGCGAGAGGAAAGTTAGATGAGATATGTAGACACAGTGTTTAGAAAAACCAAAACAAGAAAATTTAAAATAATCAATCATAAAATAAACATACATACAAATAATACACATATAAAAATAAATACTGAGATTCTTATTATACCTAAAATATATAATTATGCAGTTTTAAAACTGCGCAACACTAGGAATTTCTCGTGTACCGTGGGTGCGTTTGCAAACATTAAACTCAGATACACAAACAGCCAGACCCGAAACAACTACCTGTAAGCCATACAAATATTTGTTCCATACGGGAATCGAACCCGGGACACGCAGCGCAGCAGTCGATCGCTCAGCCGCTGCGCCAACCGTGGTGTCCGTGTCAATATTACAATAAAGAAGAGAGAGTGTTATTGGGTAATTCATCAGGAATTTCTCAGTACCAGTCGCGGAGTCTGGATTTGGACCCAGTTGATGGCAATAGGCTCACCCCTATTACATTAGACCTAAAACATAGCAGGCAAAATATGGGATGATACCTTTAATACGGCTACATTTAGAAGATTCCATAGGATGGATAGAATATTCTTTATTATGTACACCATACAAGTAACAAGAATAACATGAAACAACTTATAAATAGGGTGACACAATGGGCGGTCTTATCGCTAAAAGCGATCTTTTCAAGACAACCTTTGGATGGATTTAAAGGAGTAGAAACAGTACTGTAGGTAGTCTGTGGCGTAACATTTTCCAAAATTAATAGCTACGAATAATATTAAAAGTAATATTAAAAGATACGAGAGCAAATATTTCCGGTAGTCCGCGAAACGTTTACTGTTGTACTCGGCTTATAGTGTCCAAGTTGTCAAGTCGAATTAACTTAAACGCGGACGAAATTCGAAGTGGCGCAGGTGTATTAATTAAGTGCTTATCATTTTCTTGCCCTAGTTGTAATTTGGTTTAGAGGGGCGGGATAGCGGCATTATATTACCTACTACTGTCTATGTATAAAGAAGTAGTATATACACTACTATATAACAATAATCCTTACTAATATTATAAAAGCGAAAGTGAGTTTGTTTGTTTGTTACGTCTTCACACCTACATGGCTAAACCGATGTTGATGAATTTTGGTACAGAGATAGTTGGGACCCTGGAGACGGATATAGGCTAACTTTTGTTTAAAAAAGTGAGAAATGAGGGAGATAGAGGGAAGAAAAGGGAAAACTTAGTTTTGATTTTACAATAAATAAGGCGCTAGGGCAAAATTAAAAGCAGAGCAGGTACCTGCAAATCAGGAAAGGGTTAACCGGATTAAACGCGAAGCCGCGGGCAAAAGCTAGTAAATTTTAGTTTTATTATTTTCTACAAAAATTAACACAAAAAAACAAAAGTAATAATTCCTCCACGTTCTACTGTAATTAAAATACAACACAGGTTAAACGCCAGCGATTTTCTTACCCTCAAGCAAAATGAAGAAAAAACATCTTCATTACTTCTTGTAAGGAATGTGTTGGACAAAAAAGAGACAAACTTGGACTAAGAACAGTCCGTGGTACTCGGCTTGGTTTAATTAAGGTAAGACGAGTGGGGGAGAGGGGACAGTTTGGCTTGCTACGATCTGTGGTGGGTATTCTTCACTGACAACAATGTTTCAAAATTGGAACGAGTATGGAGTTTTGAGCGGCCAGTAACTTTGGCGAGGAAAGTAAAGATTTTGAATTCAAATGATGTTTATTTAGTAAGTAGGTCTATACTTTTACAGGTCGTTTTTTTTAAACTAAATTAGGAAAGTATTTTGTACCTGACTACTCTGAGTAGAAATAGCTGAAACAAACTCATAGGCCTCTTTTAAGGTCCAGACAAAAATCTTGGTCAACTTACATACATGAGGATTGTGCAAATAACTTTCTGAGATAGACTTATTAAAAGAAAATCACACAGATTTGAATGGACCTGTCCAGGCCGTTACTTATCGTGTGACTCGACTCATAACTCAAGGAGTTGAACACACAAGTTGAGCTATAACACAACAACAACATAAGACAGTTCAACAGTAAAGAAAGAAGGAAGCTAGAAAAACCTTAAGGTTTGCTTTAGACGTTGGTAGAGGTTGTTTGTTGTGAGAGGAATAAGTAATTTTAATCGAATCATATCTTTATATGTTTCGATGAAAAGTACGTGGAAAATTGCACAAGAATGCTGTAAGTACATACAACAGCAATGCAATTTTTTTGTAAAAAAAATACCCATGTGGTTAAAAGAACCTACAGTCCCAAATCGATACATTTGAACAGAAACATCGGAAAAAGCCAGAACTTTAAATTCCTTTAAACAAAAATCACCAACATGCAGGTATTATAAATTACCGCATCCTCTTAGAAAACCGGATTTAACCATACAATGCTACGAAAACAGGCAATTATAACGCAAGAACTAAAATTTTCCACTACGTTAAATGAATACCCGCTATTTCCCAGCACTTAGCCCACCCTTCACTCCTGCTAGGGAAATTATTATTCTTTTATTCAAAATGCTTCCGAACCGCTACTTTGTTTTCACGACTAATTAAAATTAGTTGGAGCGAGCATAGACGCGCCGTCCTTTGCTTTTTTAGGATGAGCATGAAATAACTTTGTGAGCATTTCACATCACTTATCTGCTTCGCGTTAATTTGAGAATATTTTGAGGGCCCTAATGTTAGTTTTGGGGCTTAGTTTCAAATGTGTGCGAAGCGAATTACGGTTAACAATTTTGGCTACAGGAATAAGTGAAGATATTTAGAGTTGCGTTGATTCCATAATAATTTGGAGATTGATTTATCGGACACTTTCTTAACATAGTACAAAGTTACGAGATCAAACACGACCACTCTTTTCAAAATATCGAACGTAAATGACACCATCACTACATTACCCCCTCCACTATCCGAAACTAAAACCGCCATCTTGTTTTCTCACAACTATTTCTGAAATGTTTAAACTGCATAAAATCAAAAATCAAAATCAAAAATCATTTATTTCAATTAGACCATTACAGGCACTTTTGAATGTCAAGAAACAAAACTAATCTACAGTCCCGGTCACAAGGCATAATAACTTGTGAAAGTACTGTAGTTGTACATAGTACATGTGCCTCTTGAATGGCATTGAAGGGATGACGTTGTTGTTAATAAAGGTATAAAGTGGCATTGTACTGAAATACATGATGGCCGCGTCAGCACACAAAACGCTTCAGCGCCAAAATAAATAAGTGCCAATATATTCAACCAACCAACTTAAATATAATGTACCAAGTTTAACATATCGATGCAATATTTTTTGACAAGCTACAACACCTGGAACTGCAAACTTAATGTGGTCATATTATACTTAAAACATCGTACTTCTTTCACCACCATTCGCACGTCATAAGGAGCTTGTATGTAGCACTGATCTACTTGCACCATTATAACCTAGCCTTTTCCTAAATATATTGGAGTCAGATGCAGCTGAACCCCATTATTTTACATGGAGAAACTGACTACCTGTTACGACTGTCAAAGATCTACAAATGACAGCAGGCACTAACAGCTTAACGTGCTTTCCGTGGCACGGAGGAAACTCGCTATGTAATGGGTGGTCACCCATCCACAGACCAACCTATGCAAGCGCGGCTAAACCTAATTGATCCGAGCGACCGATATAATTTCGCCCCAATTCCTTATTTAATACCTGTGACAGCTGGGCTACTTCATAAACTTACGGATGACAGCTAAGCCATGAATAAGTTCTGTTTTATGCCTACAACCTTATTAGTGGCCAGTGAAGTAAAGCTCAGACTGGCCAGTAATACAGACCTTTTCCAGTTATTTGACCTTTTTCGTCAACCTTACGGCAATGAGAATAAAGGTCACTATGTTACAAAATCAGACGTAAAACATCTGTTCAAAGGTAGTAATACGTCTTTCTTTATGCCTTTCATTTCGGCCTCAGATTTCGACGTCTTGGTCTTACCAAAAAGGATTTGGTCGTGTCTACGTTATTGGGTGAATTAATGTTAGTATGAGAAATGTATGGAATAGGTAATATTTTTATAACACGCATTTATTAGCTTAACTGCTCCGTTAGTATCGCGATCGCAAGAGCGACTGTTCAGCACGGAGTCCTGGGTTCGATTTCCGGTTCGGTCAAAAAGTGATATTGGGTTTTTCCATTTCACATTGGCAGCCCAGAGTTTGGAAGTTGTGTGTGTCTGTTAAAGCACGTTAAGCCGTTGGTCCTGAACTTGGTCCCAAGTTAATTGGATAAGAGTTCAACTGTGCCTGCGCACACACTTGCGCTTTATAATAATATCTCCTGCGCCGATGGCTAATTTCCGCTGAGATTGGCCACCGTGGCGGAAAACGTTCAGGACTATATTAGCTTCAACTGTAACTGACTATGTAAAAAAATCTTAAAAGTTATTTTTTTTTATTTGACCAGTTCCCGGTGTCTATTACTATTTAACGTACCTACATGCAAAATAAAAGAAAAAAATAATAATCAAAACAAAAACCAATAAAAAAAATATAACACATAAGGTTCATTACATTAAAACAAAATATCGTAGTGGGGAATTAGTTCAGGCGCCAGTCTCTCACAAATAAAATACATTTTTCCTGTATTTATGTTACATCTTAAGTACTGATTTCTTTGTTTGTAGAAATATGTGTTTCTTCATAGTTATCAGTTGTATTTCAATACCCATTCAAATATATACAAATATTATAAAAGCAAAAGTTGGACTGTCTGTCAGTTTGTTACCATTTCATGGCTGAACAGATCTCGACGCAATTTCGCACCCAGATAGACCATCACCTGGGTTAGTATACTTTTAATGACGGTAGTAAGTTGAGAAAGGATTGCATTATGCGGAGATGAGAATGTTGAGATGGATGTGTGGAGAGACAAGAATGAACAAAGTAAGGAATGAGTATATTAGAGAAAGTTTGAAAGTTGTGCCTCTTACAGAAAAATTTAAAGGGAATCGTTTGTCTTGGTATGTACACATGTAATGAGGAGGAACGAAGCGCATGTGACTTAAAGAGTGATGGATCTGAATGATGATGGATGGATGGTCAAAAAACAGGTGGATGGATTGTGAAAGGAATGATATGAAGGAGAAAGGAGTAAATGATGCCGTGAAGTCTGAGAGGGGAGAATGGAGAAGAAAACATGTTGCGCTGACCCCAAATAGAATGGGACATGGGCAGGAAAATGATGAGTGCCAAATACCGCGAAATCATTCTGAAACGCATTAATATTTTTATGCCAAACCGCTATCAAAACGTCACCATAGCTAGAACAATGACTCAACGTCAGTCAATTCAATGTTTTTTTTAGAACAAATAATAGATATGTGCGCAAATAAACGGTCCGGGATAAAATGGAACGCAATGGAAAATAAAAATGTAATTGAGTGACAGGAAGGCAGGTGGTCGCGAGGTTGCGTGAAAAGGAACGGTACGAATGTATGTGGTGCCTCTTTGGATAGATAGCTTTATATATGTACCTCTTTTGATTGAGCCCTTTTGGGGAAAGTTTGGTATTAGTACAACTTTTTTGATGTATTTAAATACAATAAGAGCCATTTAAGCACCTATATAATAACTAATATATAATATAATACTTTAGCATTATATAGAACTAGCTGCACCCCGCGGTTTTTCTCGCGTGGTGATAGAATATACAATACATCTTTATGAATTGTAGCCTATGTGTTATTCTGATATGTAAGCTATATTATTGTGAAGTTTTATGAAAATCCATTCAGTAGTTTTTGCGTGAAAGACCAACAAACATACTTACATACGGATGTATTATTTTGTGAAGCTTCATCAAAATCCATTCGGTAGTTTTTCAGTGAAAGAGCAACAAACATACTTACATACATCCTCACAATGTTAGCAGGATTATGATTTCGGGCAAGTGTATGCCAAAATTACTCATTACTTGTAAGTTTTTTTTTATCAAACGAACATTGTACAGGAGTTAAAAGATTGCCTAAGTGTTAAGGTAAATATGTTTGTAACTCTTCCACACAAAAATTAACGAACACATTTGGATGTAATTTAGACCACAGATACTTTATAATCTAGATTAACACATAGGCTACTTTCATTATCCATAGAACGATCTTTATATCCCCTAAAACAACGGTAATTGTTTTACTTCACGCAGGCAACGCCGCGAACATGAGCTAGTTTAACATAATCCCATAATTCCTACATTTCCTGTGTCAACCAGGGTGACATTGACAAAGGTTGTGTACCGATCACGTTAAAAATAACGCATTTTTGCTCAAAGAGCCGTGAGGGAACGTTGATCATTTTGTTGGTAAGCTGTGAGTCAGAACGGATAATCTTTTTCGAAATACTTCTACTTATAAATTGAGTCATCATCTGTCTAGCCTTTCTCCCAACTATCTCGGGGTCGGTTGTGGTTGAAAAACCGGCTAAGAGCGAGTCAGACTCGCGCACCAAGGGTTCCGTACAAACTTTCGACATAAACAGCCATTTCTTTTGACTGCGTAGACTTAGATTTTTTCACAGCACAATAAAACAACAGAGTTGAGTACATGGTTTTAATTTTATACCCGTACTCGATTCCTCCACGCGTTCCCGAGATAGAGAGTCTTGACAGACAGACATGCAGACGGATAACAAAGTGATCCAATAAGGGTTTCGTTTTTTCCTTTTGAAGTATCCTTACTAATATTATAAAAGCGAAAGTGAGTTTGTTTGTTACCTCTTCACGCTTTATTGGCTAAACCGATTTTGATGAATTTTGGTACAGAGATAGTTGGGAACCAGGAGACGGACATAGGCTATTTAATCTAATTTTTATTAAAAAAAAAGTGGGATATGAGGGAGAACGAGGGAAGAAAAGGGAAAACTTAGCGTTGCTATTACAAATCAATCAGGCGCAAGAGCAAAAACTGCAGGTCTGCTTGGTGTGTTATACCGGATTTAACGCAGCGAAGCCGCGGGCGAAAGCTAGTGGAACTATAAAAACCAAAAATTCATAACCCTTAAATCGATTAAAATGTTTGGAAATGAACTTGTGTCCACGTCCCTATTTCATTAAATTAATATGTACAGAGACACCCTGTATAAAAACTGTCAGGGTAATTAAAAAAAAAACAGAGCAGTCAATCCCTAGCCATTTTGTCCTCGATATAGTCATTAGTAGTATGAAAGGCTTTTTGACATACTTTGCTTAAGTGACCATCTGCTTAGGGGCCGGTCAAATATTACGTAAGCCAATTTATTACGATTATTGACACCCCTCCCCCTTGACAGCAAAAGTAAGCAAAGCTCTTACCCCTCCCCCTATCATGCTTTTTTTTTGTGGATGGGTTATCATCAAATAACTTCCCCGCTCTGGGCGGAGCTGGGGGAACTGTCAGACTTGTACTGACTAAAACCCACCCATGTTCCTTCTATTGCCCTTTACGTTCCGGGCGCGGGGCCGCGGTATCTCTTTCGAACAACTCGCAACCCCAGCGGGCATGTGGCCCTGGCAGGCCCCTCTGCTTTGCTGACATCTCTTTTAGGCGCGCGTGGAACACTAACGCGCCGTCGACACGGCAACAGGCCCGCATTTACTCCCGCGGCGGCTGGGTTGGTTTAAGGTTCGCTTCCTTAAACGCCCGGCCACTTCCTTCGCTAGAATGGACTGCTTCAAAACTTACAACAATATATTGACGGAAAAAATATAGACAAGTAGCGCGCAGTAATACCCGTACTTAGTTCTAAGCGAGTATTACGTACTTATTTATCATTTGTGGGAATCCCCGAAGACAATGTGTAGATTGCCAAAGTTTATGACTACTGCTGACGTAATCACCATCTAGACCCCTGACCTCCAATGTCATAAAAAATAAGCAAAGCAAAGACCCCCCACCCTCCCCATAGTATTTACGTAATACTTGAACGGCCCCTTATTTGTTGGGGTCCAGTCTAACCGGATGCACCAGTATTTATCTGACTTATCTGACCTCTACAACCCAGCTGGTACGGGTTAATACGATAACCCTTAGTATGATTGGATGTCAGATTATTGGGCCACTGACTATCTGTTACTATTGTCAAGGTTTACAAATGACAACCGGGATCATCGGCTTAACGTGCTTTCTGAGGCATGAGGAAACTCGGTATATAACGATTGGTTGCATTTTCGCCAAAAAAAAAAGTATTTTCCAGTTATACTTGCTCTGTTTTAAAGTACCTATGTCTAACGAATGAATTGCTTTTATTTTTAATTAATGTTGTACATTTTGAACTAGCTTCCGCCCGCTACTTCGTCCGCGTGACATAGTTACTTTAGGCTAACGCTAACTTAAATCCGCGTGATGATCGAAAAAATATCTATATATAAATATCTTTCCTTCCCCTTTTCTTCTCCTTTTCTCACTTGATAAAAATAAAAATTACTCTATGTCCGTCTCCAGAGTCCCAACTATCTGTGTACCAAAATTTACATAACCTCAAAATTTATGTGAAAAATTCAAAAAACCAAGTTTTTGTTTTTTTATTTTTACCTTTTACAAAAATTGATTTTTTATAACGAAATTTAGTGAAAACTTACTTTTTTATGTCCCAAATACGCTGTAATTTATTTGATTAAAAATATTAATTTTTTCACCTTATATTGAATTAATACCTATCGAAAAAGCAGCCTCATTTTCAATCGAAAATTCTGACGTCAAAATATCAGCTTTTTTCAAAAAGTTTTTTTTTTTGTTGGTTATGTGAAAAAAGTGTGAATGTAAAAGTTTTAGATCTTTTTATTACCTACAACTTTGCCGTTTGACTTTTTTCGATAGGACTTTTAGTTTTGCCGGAAATCGAGAAAAACCGTTTTTTACCCTTAAACCCCCCCCCCCCATCCCCTCCCCGAACTCGGATCGACCGTAATTTATTTTTCCTTTCATTTTGATCATATTCCCCTCCTTTTCTAATGGGTTTCATCCTACTGTAATTTTTTTTCACTTTTTATTAATTTTAAAGGCGTCTACCCTGGTCTATAAGTAATTATTTGTAAATGTTTTGTATAAACAATTGTTGGCTAACCGAAATAAATAAATTTTATTTATGTTTTACCGACAATTGTTACACTGATAAATAAAAACAATACAGTCACAAAGAATTCGACTAAGTGTACAATACGATGCGGCACACATAACTAACATTAAGGTAATTTAAAAAGTAAATAAATTTATCAACAGAAAGCATGGTTGACTGCTTTCCTAAAATCTTTGTTTATACTCTGTATGTACGTTAGTCTGTAAGGTATATCTAAGATTATATGGGCCAAAGTTGCCTGAAATAAATATATGTTCTGTTATTAATGTAAAATCAATGGCTGAACTCATCAGTGTTCAAGATGACAGCTGATAGTTAAGGGAGGGTACTTGATAACCCATCGTGAGCTCGTCTGTAAATTTGAAGATAGTTCCAGTCAACTGCTGAATCGATATTCGAAAGATTGATCGGCGTTTAAGACTGTGATTCATTTG
The DNA here is from genome assembly GCA_905475445.1 of Ochropleura plecta. Taxonomy (NCBI): domain Eukaryota; kingdom Metazoa; phylum Arthropoda; class Insecta; order Lepidoptera; family Noctuidae; genus Ochropleura; species Ochropleura plecta. Next base: position 14,918,594 of record FR997739.1, read on the forward strand.
ATGAGCGGTAGCGGGTGTTTTATAATTGCTTTTAATTCTATATTTAATATTATTTATTTATTTTTATACACCTTTTTAAATAGTGGTTTGCCGGTATCGGGAGCAAGGTCCAAGCTACCGGTGGTTGAACCTCGTCACAATGCGGGTCATATCCAGGAGTACTGCCTTCTGAATTAGGCCCTTGATCCAACCGCCTAAGGAGAGCTTCGATAGATGGTCGTCGAGGCTCTTGGCTATCAGGCCAATGGCCATCGATATTATTGTTAAGTTTTTAATTTTGTTTTTGATAAGCGTTTTAATTTTCTTTTTGATTTTGATTCTGGTGTTAATTTTCATTCTGATTTGCTTTTATTTTGATGTTGCCTTTATTTTATTTCAATTTAAAATTTGTTTCTACTGGTTACTATTGACTTTGTCTGACAATAAATGTTTATTTTTGTATGAGTTTAGAATTTTAACAAATGTCTATATTTATTTACAGATAGAGCTTAGAGCGTCTCCAACAGCGGCTGGGTTGGTTTGAGAAAACGAACTCAAACGTCTAACGACCTCATTCGCTAGCAAAACTGCTTCGCAGAAGAAGGTGGTCGCTTCCCACTCCCTCTCGCTGCGGACCATGGACTACTGAACTACGGCCGGGCGCGAAAGATCGCGGCCGCCGATCGCCTCTACGAAGACACAGCTTTGCTCACACTGTATGTATGGAGATATCGTGAATATTTCCCCGCCAATCTTCCCCCACTGTTTCCTAAACTCAACAGATAACAATACCAAAGGCAAACTCAAACGAAATAAGCGGTTATCATCACAAACCACATTCAGTCAGATAGTTTGCCTGTTTAACTATCAGTTCGGCTGACTAAGCATAGGTAAACACTCCTATAACGGTAACTATGATAAATTGAGCGTAGGTACTTTAGTTTGGACTGTGTGTTCTTCGGTTGTATAAAGGTCATCGATCATTTGTGTAAATAGTAAGTGTTTCTGACGAATGTCGACTTATTTCAGTTTTAGAATATTATTGTCTATAGTTTTACCCAATTGTACAGACGCCTGCACATCAAGCTACTACAATCTGTCAGATTTCTTTGATAGATTTTCGACTTTATTTCTAAAGTATTAGGTTCAAGGTTCATTGGGAAAAATTGTCAGTTTCGGGTAGCCTGACCTGCTGGCGTCTGTACTTTATTCATAAAGATCCTTACTTCCTTACTAATATTATAAAAGCGAAAGTGGGTTTGTTTGTTACGTCTTCACGCCTACATGGCTAAACCGATTTTGATGAATTTTTGCACAGATATAGTTGGGACCCTGGAGACGGACAAAGTTCAACTTATTTTTTAAGTTAGAAATGAGGGAGAAAGAGGGAAATAAAGGGAAAACTTAGCTTTGCTATTACAATAAATAAGGCGCTAGGGCAAACTACAAGTAGCAACTGCAAATCAGGAAAGGGGAACTGTGGTACCCCAAATTAAACGCGAGCGAAGCCGCGGGCAAAAGCTAGTATTGTATATTCTATCACCACGCGACTGAAACCGCGGGGCGGAGCTTGTATGTTTATATTTGTTAAAATACGCCATAAAATTCTTGTTTTTTATGTACTCGAATGTAGACGATAATAGTAGCAAATAAGCTAGTAGATGATGATGTTTAAACAAAATGTGAAAAGCAAAGACGAAATGTTTTATAAAAAAAATAAATCGAGCTGAAGTAGAGAAATCGTTCCAAGATGAAAATAATCCAGTCCCTTTCGTCAAGTTGGAAACTAATTCAATAAGACTCAGTTACTACTGAGAGTTTTATATTGGCGTGTGGTTTAAGTCGATGAAATTCTTTGGTTTTCTTTGAAAGTAATGAAGGAATGCTATCGATTCTTTTATTGATTGGCCCCTGGCTAAAACGACGATGGGAAAAGTCAATTTATCTGATTAAAATAAGCTCACGTCAGACAAAGTAATAATTTCAATAATTCAATGTGCTAATAATAACACAAGACTTTTTTTTGCGGATGGGATATCATTAAATAACTCCCCCCGCTCTGGGCGGAGCGGGGGGAGTGTCAGTCTTGTACTGACTAAACTGGTACCCTGAGGCAAGGAGGCGGGGGTGGTCACGAAGGAGATGGCGGGTCTAACTGGATAAATTTCACCACAACTGATAGGAGGACGCGCGAAGGTGTGAAGGGAGTTCTCCCTTCTCCCAGGAATGGGACAGAGTTGGACAGAACGAAAAACAATGAATGTACCGAGTCATTACTATTGAGTGTCTCTACGAATGGCAGTTGAGTAAAAAAAAATTCTTAAACTTAGCAAATTAAATCAAAACTTTTTTTTTAAATAAAAAAGCGCACTAGGAATTGATATCAAATACAAAAGGAATAAAGCTTCATTTCTGTAGTTGCCCATTCCAAAGCGCAGATTTCCATGAAAAAGAACGGGCTAGAAACTCCATGCACACTCTTATCAATCATTATATTTTTATTTTATTTTTGTTGTTGCATGGTTGCCTTCAAAAACATTTAAACTCACATAGCCAGACCCAGAACAACTATCTCTAGGTCATACAAATATTTGTTCCGTAAATATCTTGGTTACCATCTATGCTCTTAAAAATATTATAAAGCTGAAGAATCCTAGGAACTGGTGCGAATTGAAAAAAAACCTTTTATTGTTAGATCGCTTAGTATTTATCGCGGCAGGCTTATAGGTTACAGAACATCTACAACTCCTAAAAGAAGAGATAAAACCGCTGGCTACACACAGTTATTCATATTGAGAAAAGTTAGTCTAGTAAAATCGTTTTTCATTTTGTGATTTATTATCGCTTCTGCTTATGACTTACACCAATCATCCAACCGAAATGATTACATAGAGGTTTCGACAACTGTACGCTTTGTTTTAAACTCGCAATGCATTTGTTGGAAATCCACTCAACTAGCGTTTCTGTTTTGTACTTTTAAAGAATTGTAATACGATCATTTTGTTATTTGATTTGATTTTCGACAAAATAGGAAAAATATAATTTTATTTCAGAAACACAACTTGATTGAACTTTCCTTACATACCCGTTTCGACTTTCGTCAGTTATGTTAAACTGCCATGTAAAAATATATTTGTTAAGTTTTATATTTTTAAAGGGTTTTTTGATGTAATTATATGAAATATTTAGAGATGTTAAAAATGCGTATACAGATTAATAATAATAAATGTTATAATTAAATTTAAATATATATATTATAATTATGTTATAATTCCCTAGTAACTTATCCTGATAAACGGGCTACTGCTGCGAAATTAGTGACAAAAAACTCAATAACGCTTAGCCCAAGTTGTTAATCGAACCAAGCAATATTAAGATAAATAAAAACACACAAACTGCAAGTATAAACTGGTGTGAAAACTAGCTTTATACATTAGTGATAAGACAAATGCCAATTACAAAAGTTTCATTAGTACGACGATAAATGGCGCCGATAAGAACTTGCTCACATATGCAAGTCCATATGAATTGGGCACTTCGTTTTATCACCAAAACTTAACTAAGGTAAATGGCTAACTTGCACTAGTATGCCCTTTGAATTGGTACGAGTCACGCGAATGACATTCGAATACAATTTTGAAATTCCGAATGTAAGTGTCATTGACACTGTAAAGTGCACCATTAACAATTTTATCATATTTTTTTATTAAGCATTCATGATGTATTATTTCTGTATAAGAATCTTTATGGCATGGCCTAAATAGACTACACATTTTTAGCAATCCGCCGACAGTTGAACGTTCATAATGTAATTGATTGATTTTATCCAATCGGCAATTACGTTTAACGCAGTGATTCAAGAATATTTTGATGCCCTTCTATGAAGTAAACACTTTTTTATTGTTTTGTTAAAAAGTAATAAAAAAGATAGTGGAATTGATTATAAAAAATACCACATACATACCTCAAAAATACTTTTTAAATTTAGATTTTTAAGTTTTGCACACTAAAATCTGGCATCCTTAGGCCAAGTAAAAGTTCTCCCAGACAGATTAACCAACCGCAAAATTACGTTCTCACAGTCTAGAACTACGCAGTCTGAACTACCCTTACAACTATTTAACAATGCAATCAGTCCCGTTCCATCTAAATGTGTATGAAAGTTAGAGTAGTGTCGACACGTCGCGTAGACGCGTCGGGGCCGCGGCGGGGACGCGACGTTATCTCGCTAATATATTGTGAATATTATTATGTCTGTGTCCGTAATATGTGGTCTACTTTCTAAGCGTTGGACCTATTTTCTGTGGCAGGTGTGTATGTAATGTTATGGGTGTAAATGGGCTTCTGTAAGTGGTAATGTGCATTGGGTAGGTTTGGTAATTTGGATGTAACATTTCATTTTGTTTACATTTTATTTCGGTATTTCGTCATTATTACGAAAAGGGGTTTTCGCCGTGTGTGGTGAGCCAAAGGGTAAAAGATAGAAATAAAATTCTCGTGTTTCTACATTATACACATATTCACGCCTGTAATCCATAAAGGTTTAAGCAGAGGTGTATGTAATCCGGAGTTGCCAGTTGTTCGAAAAGATACTGCCGTCCCGGAACACGAAGGGCAAAAGAAGAACATCGATGGGGATTTAAGCTAGTAAAAATCTGACACCCCCTTAAGTTATTTGATGAATACCTATCCGTAAAAAAATAAAAGTATTAGTAGCACACCGACATTTCGCCATTTATGTTGGCAGTGTATATCTCGAGTACCAGTTTGACTATTATTGTTAACTAGCTTTTGCCCGCGGCTTCGCTCGCGTTAAATTCGGTAGCGCCTTATTGATTTGTAATAGCAACGCTAAGTTTTTCCGTTTCGTCCCTCTTTCTCCCTCATATCCCACTCATTTTTTAAAAAAAATAGCCTATGTCCGTCTCCTGGTTCCCAACTATCTCTGTACCAAAACTCATCAAAATCGGTTTAGCCATTAAAGCGTGAAGAGGTAACAAACAAACAAACTCACTTTCGCTTTTATAATATTAGTAAGGATAAGGATAATACTAACTACTTCTTATCTACTTTTAATTAAAAGTCTTGAAATAGGCTCATTTCATTACTACTACAAGTCTCTATTCCTACTTAAGTATTTCAATTAAAACTTAAGCATTCTACACAATAAAAATCTACATAACTTAAGTAACCAAACTTTCCAAACCTAGCGATAACTAGAACATTAATTCGAGCTTCCAAATTAAGGTGCAATTTATTATTCACTACAAAATTCGGCCTCATTTTGTTTAAAATATTTCCGGTCGAACTCCCCCTTAAATTACGACCAACCACATGGTTTTATAGACAAATGACTTCGGGCCTCTCGCTCTAGCCTGTTAACTGTTCTATCTTCTGTCTCTTTCCTTTGTAACGATGGTCGCGTGAGTACATTAATGGGTGATCATTAGGTAATTTGACCGCGAGGGTCCGACTTTGAAGGGACTTCAGAGGTTCTTTGATGCGGTCTGACCTCGCATTTGTAATGATATCTTAGATTTGTTGATGTGTCTAAGCGGTTTTGCGGTAATGTAAATTAGGGTAAGAATTATTTACAAATATAGCTTAGGACGACCTTTAAAGGTCTTCGAAGGTGATACCTTAATTACTCCCAAAGTATGTTAATGTCTAGCTGTTGAACGCGACTTTCGTTCGCGTGGAATTATTATAAAATACTAGCTGTGTCCAGTGGTTTCACCCGTTTCACATTCAAAAATAGATAACGACTGGTTCTTAGACATACCGACTTTACATATAAAAATTAATAAAAATCGGTCAAGCCGTTTCGAAGAAATAGGGCAACTATAACTGTGACGCGAGAACTTTATATGTGAGAAGAAAGAATACTTCCCTATTTGAACATAAAGCGAGCCATTTCGGAGACTAACCGTAACAAATAGATAGACAGACAAAAACGGTCTGGTTTTAATAACAGAGTATTTATTATTTGACTGGTTAAAAATATATTTAAATATAGTAAAAAAATATTTTAAATAAAAATTTAACTCCATAAACTGGTAAGAGTTTTATTATCGATATTTTTTTACTGACTTCAAAATAGGAGGAGGTTATCAATTTGACTGAATATTTTTTTCCTTTTTGTATGTTTGTTTCTGGACTTCTCAGTCATTTATGGACCGATTTTCAATATTCTTTTTAGGGTTCCGTAGTCAACTAGGAACCCTTATAGTTTCGCCATGTCTGTCTGTCCGTCCGTCCGTCCGTCCTCGCTTAATCTCTGTGACCGTTAGCACTAGAAAGCTGAAATTTGGTACCAATATGTATATCAATCACGCCGACAAAGTGGTAAAATAAAAATTGGAAAAAAATGTTTTATTAGGGTAGCCACCCTATAAGTGGGAAGTGATTTTTTTTTTAATTTCAACCCTAACGTGTGATATATTGTTGGAAAGGTATTTAAAAATGAATAGGGGTTTACTACAATATTTTTTTGATAATGTCTATAATTTCGGAAATAATCGCTCCAAAAGTAAAAAACAATGTGTCCCCCCCCCTCTAACTTTTGAACCATAAGTTTAGAAAATATGAAAAAAATCTGAAAAGTAGAACTTTATAAGGACTTTCTAGGAAAATTATTTTGAACTTGATTGACACAACAGTTTTTGTACAAAAAAGACAAAAAGTTGTGGGAACACTTATTGTGACGGACGGGAAACTACGGAACCCTACACTGAGCGTGGCCCGACACGCTCTTGGCCGGTTTTTTTTTAATCGAAAGGGAATTGTACTGTTTGGGTAGCTTATGAGTAAGTCAAAGAAATAAACAAAAATCACTGACTTCCGGAAGAATAAATCCGGGAGAATTTTTTTTTGGAGCTCGTCTATTCCTATTTGGATTTTTTTTTTTTAGAAATTTTTATAATTACGTAACTACGTACCTGTATCACAGTTTAGATATTCTTTATATTATTGAACTAAGTTTAAAGCTAAAAAAAAGGTTGATGTTCACTTACCTTTGACATATAGCACGGTGGGTTTCGAAAATTCAGTCCCAATAGAGTTCTCAGCGACGCATTCGAACTTGCCGTGGTCCTCCTCCTCGCTTTTCACTATTTGTAAAGTACCTGGAAACGGACAAAATTGTTTTATTACTGAGTCAAGGAAATGTATATTTGAGTTCTTTAAAGTTTGTTAAATCTAATATGGTTGACGACCAAAGATGGCGGACTAGTTATTTTTAATGCATTCCCATGATATATATATCAAATGAAAAGGTTTGCCGAAAAGAAGACAAAAGGTGTTTTCAGTTTTTTTAAACTAAATTATTTTATTTTTTCTGATTTGTCCCAAAGATAATAAATCGGAGCTTTTTTTATACGTCTTCAGATAGGATGTGGAACATCACAACTGCGCCATACGCTTTTCTGAGGATACATTACACTGATGAATTAATGGATCACCATTAATTGCGGATGCGCGATGCGTGAAGCGGATGATTTCGACAATCTGAGTGAGTCTTTTGTCATCAAATTCTCAAACTCGCCTCATAATCATATATTTAGCCTTTTATCAAGGACTTTGAAGTCGGCTTCCAGTCTAACCTAATGCAGCTGAATGCCAGTATTTTACTGACTGCCTATTTGAGCTCTACAACCCAGTTAGAAGTGGGCGATACCCCGTGATAAAACTGGTCGTCAGATTTTCAAGCCACTGACTATCTGTAACGACTGTCAAAAATCAAAAAAACGAAAAAAAAAACAACAACAGCAAGAAATTCACAACAGAAAAAAAACTTCCAACTACCCTCACCAGCTGAAAAATTATTACAAAAACGCTTACAACCAAATTACTCGGCAGACACGGAGGGCGTCTTAAAAGGTATTTTATTCACGCCAAGCTAAACATATACAGTGATTTATAGCCTAATAACAGCAGCGGAGAGGGAGGCCATTAGGGACTGGCCAGAGGTCCTGGCACTCCTGGGGGCCTTTATAGTGTTTCATAGAGGTTATTAAGTTGAATTCCAATGTGGAACACCTGTTTGCGGCGTTAACTATAGTTCATTAAAATTTTGGAGTAAATTATTTTGGAGTGGGATGGGTGTTTTAGTCATTTTAATGGTGTGTTGTTGTGGTTAATAATTCTTAAGTATCGTGGTAACGTTTGAAATTATAATTATACTAGCTTTTGCCCGCGGCTTCGCTCGCGTTAAATGCGGGGTAACACAGTTCCACTTGCGCCTTATTGATTTGTAATAGCAACGCTACGTTTTCCCTTTTCTTACCTCTTTCTCCCTCACATCCCACTTTTTCTTAAAAAAAAATAGCTTATGTCCGTCTCCTGGTTCCCAACTATCTCTGTACCAAATTCATCAAAATCGGTGTAGCCATTGAAGCGTGAAGAGGTAACAAACAAACAAACAAACAAAAGGATAGTAAGGATTTTGGCGATTTTTTAGTTTTAAATTAGATGGTTAAATTTTGCTTTTGGTAGATCTAAACATTCCTTTTGTTCTGTCATAGAAATGTCGATTTAGCAGCCGAGGTTTCGCTCTGATACAAGTATAGTTTAACCTTTCTTTTAATACAATAGAAGACTAATATGGCAATCTATCTGCCTGGCTGGTTCCAGCAATACAGCAAGGAAATAGCAACCTTACAAGATAGACATAGGGTTGGTAATTGAATCAACAGCAGACGTGGATCCAATGGAATACAAAACGAACTCTCTTTGATGTCAGTATGTCAAAACTTTGAGCCCGGACGAGTGTAGCCGGGCATGAAGTTAGTATTTTTATCCGGCCATATGGTAGAGGCAAAGGATGAAGTTGGATTTAATTATAGTATTGTACTTCAGATATTTATAAAGGTTAGTTTAGTTTTATAAACTAAGCAAAAAGTGGCTAAATGTTATTGCTAATGTTTTCAGTTTTGAACTAACACGCTATGGGCCATCGATACCTGAAAATAATGGATTTGTTTTTGTACTTAATTTTTTTTGAACTTTAGTAATTTATTTTTTCTTTTAAAGAACATTTACAAACATTGAAACTCGCATACACAAACAGCCAGACCCGGAACAACTATCTGTAGGCCATACAAATATTTGTTTTGTGCGGGGATCGCACCGCCGCGACACGCAGCGTAGCAGTCGATCGCTCAGCCACTGCGCCAACGGTGTCGTCTAACGTACTACATGAATATGTCATCCGTATGTCCGATTTATGATATTCTACAGGTGCATAACTTATTTAACTTAAGGCGGTAAAAGTCTAACACACGACAAGCTCCTTCATTGTTAGAGCTTGAAAGTAGTTCATAGATACTCCAGACCTGTAATTTATCCAAACCTAATCGAATAGTTCTTCTCTCTGAATAAAAAATATTTGAAATAAATTATTTGAGTTTGAGTTTGAGGCGACCCCAATAAATTCAAATTCTGGTATACTGATACGACAGTTGGGACGTTACAAACTCGGTGTTCACCCATCCACAGCCCAACCTAGACAAGCGCTGCTTATCCTGAACATTGATCTGAGAGGTACGTAACTTATGAAGTACTTAGATGTAAGTAATTATTTCACTTCCTCGTTAAACTATTTTGTCTAAAGAAGGTTTTATTAACTTTGAAATTACAAGACAGACTGAATATGTGTACTTAGTTTTGGTAGTAGGAATATTCAGCTTCATTTCCTTTCCATTCATAATATCACACATAAAATGAAATTCATATCGCGACTCCCTACTGACGTAAATTTTTCGTCACAAAATGCGCCCTCTATTTTTCGTGCATGTACTGGATTAAAACAAGGCACAGAACTACCGAAAAACTGCTGAGGCATGAAAAACAGAGAAGTAAACGAACAGACTCACAAAGAAAATTTAATTACGGTGAAACATGTTGTTCAGTCATTTCTTTTTTACGTACCTCCTTTATTTCATCGCTGTCTAAACCATAGTGATACTTATGATCATATTGATAAGGTTGTTCTTAAATTGCTATCGCTTACAAGTGTCATCACATACTTCTGACAAATAATCTTTAATTTATTAATCTTTGAATTTTGATAGACTTCTGTCAAAATTAAAATGATCTGTATTTTTGTGGTGTTAAGGTTGATGTTGGACTGCAGTTGTTTAAGGTAAAATAACTGTGACGGGACTGTAACAAGGTCGCACGTGTTGTAGACGCCATAGTTTCGACAAATGCTGTGTGAAAGGACGTGTGATACCCTCGAAATTGTATAAAGGGTTTCTTTGAAGTTTCTGGTGTGTATTTTTGTTAACGTGGTATTTTAGGGTGAATTTAAGGTGCAGTAGGATAGTTGACTTTTACTGTACTAGACATCAAAGGCCAGTTGGGCCGAATTCCAAATGTGTTTTTATTATATATGACGTACTAGTAGATTGACATAATTTAAGGAGAAATGAGAAATATTAAAAAAGCATTATTTATTCTAAATATAACACAGAACATAATTTTCACATTTAAATCACAAGAGACAACGACATTTTTAGACGTGAAAATGAAAATCATAACCGATCCTGTCAGTCCCGTGTCGGGCGCCAAAATCCTGGGGAATCCCTGGGCATTTTGCCCGGTAATGAAATAAAACTAGCCGCCGCCGGTTCCCTACGTGGCGGGATTTGGGGATTTCGTGACAGCCGACGATTGCTCGGCCAGCAAATGACGAAGGTCGTTCGTTTCTTGAATTTGAGACAATTGTGCTTATTGGTCGCTTTTTGCGGCGGCCAATTTGGTGTCAATTATTGTTATGAGTACTTTGTTATTAGTTGGGATGTTGTGTGCTATACGTAATCAGAAAGTACGGATCAAGAAATCGTAAAAAAATATTGATATTGTTGTTTTTTGTATGACAACCAGTCTAACTAGGGGTATTGTATTACCCAGTACTAACCGGGTTGTGGAGGTCAGATAGGCAGTCACTCCATGTAAAATACTGTTATTCAGCTGCATCTGATTAAACTGGAAGAGGACCCCAACATAGTTAGGAAAAAGCATGCAGATGATGATGCGGTACCTTAAGCTGTTGAGCTTAACGTGCTTTAGGCACGGAGGTAACTCAATATGTTAGAGGTGGTCCATGCAGAGGGGCCTTTTAGGGCCACCGCCAGGCGGGGTTGCAGCGGGTTGTTCGAAAGAGGTACCGCGGCCTCGGAACATAAAGGCCAGTAGAAGGAACAGGGGGGGTTTTAGCAACGAGCTAAATAATAAATTGAGATTTAACATCGACAGTTCTCAAAACAATAATAATCAGCACCTGCTGACATTTTAGCTTTCTGGCAAATCCGTAATGATTTTAAGCTGGCATTTTGAACATTGATTTTATTATATAACCTTTTTACTTTCTACTAGAAAGAGACTTAAGAGTAAATTGAATAAAATAAAATCAACGATTTGAACCCATATTTTTTTGTAAGAATATTCATCCATCGCTACATCGATACAGGCATTTCTAAAAGATAACAGCAAAATGGTAAACTTAGCAAATAGCTTAAAGTAAACAAATAATATCAAAAGAAATCTAATATTTTATAAATGTTAAAAGACATGAATGTAATCGATATTGTTGATAAAGCGAAAGAAAATCCTTTCGAGTGTGTTGAATGAAACGCAGCGAAATAAAAAAGATCGAGCGCTCGACCATCGCGAGCCCGAAGCTTTCTGGTTTATATCTTAGTGTTTGGTGTAAAATTAAAACAAAAAAGTAAACTTAATAGTTTATTACTCGAAACTCAAATAAAATCAGGAGCTGAGCAATTAGTAATACAAAATCGAGCATTGAAGACCATTCTTTGGGAATTATGAGTTTTATATAAAAAAAACTGATTTTGTATTTGCAGATGGGCGTCATTTTTAATTAGTAACGGGTTAGATAAAACAAAACAGCCCTATCAAATAACGTCACAAAATTCATCCAAACATAAATAATCAATCCAACAAATCAATTACACAAATCCACACACAAACCAGAATAAAAATCTCTACGGCTAAATATTTGTTCTCACCTATGTTCCTGATAGTAGTTTGTGATTGTAATAGCACCCACGACAAAGGAAATCCTAGTGCGACCAAATGGAATCCGAGTGGTGACCTGTGTTATCTATCTCTATCTTCCGTCACCCCGAATTCATGGAATTTTGAGTGTTGCTTTCTTTGTTTTGGCCACAGCTCTCGGGTTTCAACAGATAGGTGTGTAGGTACACTAATTGAAGTGTGTCCAGCGAGCTGATTTTGTCGGTGGAACAATACTCCTGTTTGAGATTTTGATCACGAAAAACAAGGTTAGAATACCACAGTGAGATTTGTCGCCAAAAAACTTTGTTAACGAAAAGAGGGTGTGGACTTATATAGATGATTTATGGGTGACGGAGCGAGCTTTTAGATTAGGTTACACTTCTTCCGTAATAATTCAAATAAGCAATGGTAATTTATTTATTGAAAATTTATGCACTAGTCAAAACTGTACAAAGGCGGACTTAATGCCTTAGGCATTAAACAAATTATTTAATTTTCAGGAATCTTTGCATTTGACTTAGAATAATTAAATAAAGGCTTGTTTTGCCTGGACGCCATAATCAGTAAGTAATGAAGACACTGCTGGTTAACAAACCTCGTATCTATGAGGGATCGGGCCATAATCTACAACGCAAGCATTTAACAATCATTGGATAATATTCGGGACACGCTCTTCTCCCGGATTTAGACCACACACTCAGGTGTCGGAAGCTCAAAGGCGCTTCGCAGAGCCGAGAAGCCCTTCAGCCCCTTGTTTCCCAGCTCTTTGATACGACGCCGCGGCCGGCCCGGATCCATGCCGGATCTCTCGATTTACCGGATTGCCAAAACATTCGTCTATCTTGTTATTTGTTAATTGGATTTTGATATTTAATGGACGCCAGATGATGTGGGTCAGTTTCGATTGTTTGATTGGTTTCCATATGGGTTGGGTTGGTAATAAATACATTAAGATAGATGGGTGGATTTGGGAATCGTTGGAAGTGGGTTTGTCTGTGTTCGGACGAGTTTATGTAAACGTCTTTACGTTGTATTAAGGTGGAAGCGCCACGGTGTTGTGTCAGGCTGTATGTTGAACAAAAGATTTGCGAGCGGTAGCATGATTGAATTTACGGAGTGATATTCTTTTTTTTATGTGGGATCAGGGTCCAAACCCTCCCGATACCGGCGGACTACTATTTTTATATTTATGGATGTAATTTTATGAAATATTTAAAAAGGTAAAAATATATGTATATGCTACCGTTGGTTAGGGCTCCAGAGACAGGAACCTCATCACAATGCGAGCCGCATCGAGGAGAACTGCCTTCTGAATTAAGCCCTTGGCGATTGAACGCCTAAGGAGAGCTTCGACCGACGGTCGTCGAAGCTTTTAGCAATCACTCTTACGGCAATCAGCGCAATGATAGCCAAGTTATCATTCCACATGTCAACATTCTCGTGTGCCAAGTTTAGATATTTTATTTGTTTTACAGTATGATTATCACTACAATCATTAATGCAACACTCTAAGTTCATTTAATCCCATTGAAAACAAAAACTAAATACATTTTAATTTGGCTTAACTTACTTTACTTACTTACTTTAGAACTTATTCTTGTAATTAAAAAACATGCCGTCAACCATTCCGAAATAACAAAATCATGCAAGATTTTCACTCAGATACTTTTAAAAAGATTTTCTATTTCCTTACAAAGTATTCCACCAGTTTCCCCTTTTACCGCGCGGTGAACCAATCGCAATACGGTAGCACACATCCTATACAAACATACATACACTCCGCCACGTCAATTAGCCATTCCTATTCACTACACCCTCTCTTATTAGAATCATTCATACCTCTTTTAGTTCCTTTTCTATTTATTCATCCCTTAAACTTGGTGAAGCTATGAATAAAGAGAGTAAATTCAGGAATAAATCAGTAGGATTTAGATCGCTTGAAATTCTATAGGCAGCGTCGGTTTGACAACGATGCCTTTTACCCTTATCATTACAGATCTGTAATAATACCCGTCTAGACGTAAGTAGGTGGGCTATAGTCTGACGTGACCAAATTGTGTAAAGATGTTACCTTAACAGGGTCCCCAATAAAAGTGTTTCGTTGTTCATACATACCTTTCTACAGGTTATTTTGGGGCGTTTAGGGCTATAAACTCGATTCTATATTGTTTTTGGCGGTAAATGTTTTAAAGTAGCGTTTTGTGTCAAGGTTTTGACGTGATAACGTCTTTAAAATCGTTTTAGTCGGGTGACATGTTCAGAAACTTGTGTCACACCAAAACCTCACAAGCGACATTTCATAAAAATGGTAGCGCCATCTGTTACTTGGCTCGAAAAAAAAACTTTAAATTAGTACTTAATTTCATTTTAGATGTCACTACTGGTGATAACTTATATAACCAATAAGACGTTATCACGTAAACATCTCGATCGTAAACCTACTTTACAAACAACCAATTTTTTATATATTTTTTCAGTGTTCCGTACCGCAAAAGGAAAAGCGGAAGCCTTATAGGATCACCTGGTTATCCGTCTGTATGCCTGTCTGTCTGTCTGTCGAAACCCTTTATCTCGGGAACGCATGGTCGACATACAAAAGTCATTTTTAGTTTAATTATTTTTTATTTAGCCCTGTAGTATGTATTCATTCAATTTCATCATTGAATTCCAGTTGCCACAACACTCAATTTTTTTTTTAAATACACCGCAGAACATGACGACAACCAATGACGTCAGTGATCATTTTGAATTCAAATAAAATAATTAAGTTACGTTGGCTTTTTATATTGAAGTAGAAAGCATCCACATCAAACGTTTTATAGTCTTAGCAAGACTTTTTACGCGCCTCTCACAAAAGTTTCTTACGACTTTTTTTACCTTAGGAATAACACAAAAAATGAAATTATACAATTACTATACTTCCTTCATCTGAACATCTTGTTTTAAAAATAGATACCTCCGGGTTGGGTAACGAAATGCGGGTAGGTACGCAAACATGACGTCACAGGCGGAGTGACGTGTGGTGAATGTATTTCCATCGCGAACGGATCTAATGGCAAACTTCTACGGTTGGCTCGCAAGTGACGACAAAATACGTCAACAGACAGCAGGGGGGCGTAATTAAAAGAAAAATAAGCGCTATTCATAAACGTCCAACGGAATAGCGGGGTTGTTGCGGCTTTATATTGCCACCAGCTAGCACTGACCTCCCTCACCCTTTGCACCGTTACAAAAGTACGGCAATAAGGGGAAATGGTCACTTTCTCGGGCAGCTCAAGTTATGATAGCCATCGGAGTTTATCACACAGGCCCGTTTAATCTAGCTCTTAGGACGGGGGGACAGCAGAAAGGTTTATTTTACGCCCCACAGAGGTTGATTAAACGATATACGGTGATCTTATTTCCTTTAGACACTTATGAGACCATCTGTCGCTGTCTTAATGAAAGTCACATAAAATATAATTGTGGTGAATGATGATTTATTTACGTATATTATTGGTGCGAAGAAGCTTGGGGATTATGTGGGACCTTTAAGTTAGTTGCTTAAGTGTCGGTAGGAAGGCCCGGGGCGATAATGAATTAGAGGATTTGGAATCTATAGCCAAAGTTGTTAGGAATCGTGTGTGAATTATAATTATGGTTTGTTTTGGTTCAATGTTTGGGAAATGATTTGAAGTTTACTTAGGATAAGCTATAGAGGTTTTTCTTTGACGAAGTACAGTTACAAGCACTAACATATAACACTTAGCAACTTTTAACAGTGATTTACTCCTACTGCATTAATTCTTGTAACTGTACATAAATACTATTGAGTATGGGCTATTAATAATTTCGTAAGATTTGTATTATTCGTTTGTGAATGAAGTTTAGTTTTGTATTAAGTTTATTTCTATATTTCGTCCATTTATTGTTTTCTATACATATAATTAAATTTTTAAATATTTCTTAAAAACAAAAAATAAAAAACATTTAAAAATGTAAAAATAGTAGCCCACCGGTATCGGGAACAGGGTCCAAGCTACCGGCGGTCAGGGCTCCAGAGAAAGGAACCTCCTAACAATACGAGCCGTGTCCAGGAGCACCGCTTTCTGTATCAAGCCCTTGATCCAGCTGCCTAACGAGAGCCTCCTCAGGTGTTGGTCGAGGCTCTTGGCAATTAAGCCATTGGCAGATACGACTATCGGCACAATGATCGCTGAGTCCACATCCCACATGTCGACAACCTCGCGAGCCAAGTCAATATACTTGATTTGCTTATCTTTCTCGGCTTTCACGAGGTTCTCATCATGCGGGACTGTTATGTCAACAATCATTGCGCGCCGCTCTGATCGATCCACCACCACTATATCAGGCTTGTTGGCAACAATAGTCCTGTCAGTGATGATGGATCGATCCCAGTACAATGTGATATTGCCATGTTCGAGAACTGGGTCGGGCTCATACCTGTAGTACGGCACTTCCGATTCCACAAGGCTATATTTTAGAGCAAGTTGCTGATGAATAATCCTGGCTACAAGGTTGTGTCTATGCAAGTACTCTCCGTTAGCTAGACGAGAACAACCGGAGATAATGTGTCGAATTGATTCACCCGGACGGTGGCATGCCCGACATATGTCAACCGTGCCGTCCTTCACAATAAATCTCCGGTAGTTATTCGTCATCATAACTTCATCCATAATTGCACAGACAAAACCTTCAGTTTCTCCAAAGAGATCCCCGGAACGTAGCCAGGCTACGGACGCTGGTTGATCTACATCGGGTCCATGTAGGGCCCGGAAAAAGCGTCCGTGAAGCTCCTTACTCTGCCATACCTCCCTGCGGTCGTTAGTGTCAAGCACTACAGGTTTGCGCCAGTTCTCTTTAGCCAAGGAGAGCGGGGTAAAGCCCTTGTCCACCGTAACCACATCTCGATGCATCCCCACGTCGGCTTCCAAGAAATACTCCCTGAGACTGCATATCTCACGATTGTGGAGAGTCTTGGCGTTTAAAAAGCCTCGACCACCACAACTCCGTGGGATATACAGTCTCATAACCGAAGACCGTGGGTGATGCATACGATATGCCGTCAACAATGTACGGACTTTTCTATCCAGAGCATCTAGTTCTGTTTGAGTCCATTTGAGTATGCCGAAAGAGTACATCAAAACCGGCATGACCCAACCGTTGAAAGCACGCACCTTGTTTCCACCTGATAAAAGACTATTAAATACTTTTCTCAGGCGGCCAAAGAAGCGTTCCTTCAACGATTGCTTCATGTCAGCAACATTGATACCCAACGCTTCCGACATACCCAAATACTTGTAGGTTTCGTTTGCTGAGAGGGATCTAAGGTGTATGGAATCCGAGAGCTGGGTTCCCACAGATTCCACAATTTCCCCTCGCTTTACATGCATGACCGCACATTTGTCCACACCAAATTCCATACTGATGGCACTACTAAAGGTTTCAGTTACCTTCAGTAGTTCCATCAGTTGCGAATCGTTGGGGGCAAAGAGTTTCAGGTCATCCATGTAAAGGAGGTGAGATATAACCCGACCACCTCTCCTCAATCGATAGCCCAGACCTGAATCCTCCAGCAACGTGCTTAGAGGATTCAAGGCTAAGCAGAACCAAAGTGGACTCAAACTATCGCCCTGGAATATACCTCGCTCTATCCTTATCGGCTCACTATTCCTCTGAATCTGCCGACATCCTGGATAGCGAAGGACCGTATTCCATTGCCTCATACACGAGCTCAGGAAGGTGCACAGAGTTGCATCAACTTTATACAATTCTAGCACCCTCATGAGCCATGTGTGTGGCACGGAGTCATAGGCCTTCTTATAGTCTATCCAACATGTCGACAGATGCCTTCGGGAACGGCGAACCTGTTGACTAATGGCCATATCAATGAGGAGCAGCTCCTTAGTACCACGGGACCCGTTCCTACATCCATTCTGAGAAGCAGACATGATAGAATTGTCATCTATGTGTTTAGTGATTTTAGCCCTCAAAATGGATGTAAGAACTTTATAGATTGTAGGAAGACACGTTATTGGTCTATAATTTTTGGGTTCCGTCGTACTACCCGATTTATGGAGCAGGTGGGTCATTCCAGTCGTCAAGAACTTGGGTAGCGACCCTGACTCTAAGGCTGTCTGGAATAGGGTCGCCAAACGAGCGTGCGACCTTTGGATCCATTTTAACCAAAAGTTGTGCAGTCCGTCCGGCCCTGGAGATTTCCAATTAGGCAGCGGACGGACCGCACAAGCTACATCTTGGGGGCTGATTGTTAAGGCCCCCATTTCTGGTATGGGATCACACGCTCGTTCGACTTCCCGAGTCCATTCACCTTCGGTATGACTGACAGGCACCGACCAAATGTTGCGCCAAAACAAACACATGGCGTCATCATCCGGCAGGTGCGTGTCAGACACACCTTGGTCCGGTCGCTCCCATGCTCTATACACCCACCTTTCATCGCTTTGGAATGTGCGATTCAAAGTGTATCGTTCCACCCGCCGCTTATACCTACGAATACGGTTTGCCCATGCATACACTTTCTGCTTCAAGAAGTCGATGCGCTCTGTGATGTGGGACATATAGTCTGGAGGACTTATGTCAGTCCCTGCAAATGCCCGCCTCACAAAGCGCATCACTCGAGGTCGAGTGTTGCCCTCCCTGAAACAGATTAGTTTGCCGATGAGTGCTCTGGCCACACCAATGCGCCGCTCAATCCTGCACTGCCAAAATGGTACAGCTGGTTTCGGTCGTGTAGCTCCGTCATCAGGAAATTTAACGTGAGCTACACGACACGCCGCTACAGCCGCACAATACAGGATTGAGTGAGCATCAGTGAGGTTTTCGCAGTTGTCAAAATAGTTTGACAACTGCGAATCCAGAACAGCCACCAGCGCCCTATTTTTATTATGCATGGGTAAACGAGGTAAGCGTGGTCTAAGTTCGGGCGATATGTACCGATATTCTCGAATCGCACCCTCCAAAGCAATCCTCATTTCCTCATTGCACTGGGTACTTACATTAGTAGCCATGTCATTACTTACCTCGTCAGCGTGACTAACTAGTTGGTGGGACTGTGGTGGAACCACAGCCTGCGACGAAGAGGTAATGACCTGGCTACTCTGCATTTCCGTTCGCAAGCGATCAAGTACGGTGTCATCCAACATACGATTACGCTGGATTACCCGCACCTGATCCGACAGTCGTTGTGCAGACACGTTGACAGCTGGCTCAAGCACCTGAAACAGAGAGAGCATCCGAACCCGGTACGCAGTCAGGTTGTTTCCCCCCTCTGTAGCCCCATAGTATGAGCGCATGACATTTTCGTTGATGGAGCTAGTCCATCGCATGCGCTGCACACTTCCGCCGGGAGCTGGGACCCTATCAGAGGCCAGTGGGCCTCGAAGTCCTAAGCCGTCCGGCGGCCGGCGTCCTCCCCGTCGACAAGCAGGTGGTGGCGTCGTGGGCGGGGAAAAATACTCGTCGCTCGAGCTCGACGCAACTGCCACGGCCGGTGTCACAGCGCTCACGATGAGGCTGGGTTCCGGCGGCGGCGAGGCGGAGCTGAGCGGCGAGTCCGGAGGTGGAAGGCGTGCATGTTGGCGAGCCGCTAGTCGTGTTATCATTTCACATTGTAATTGTTATGCATTTTTCATTGTTGAGAGGTGACGTCGTGAACGTCAACCTGCCATTACCTGTCAGTCATTAAAAAATTTGGATTTTCTTATTCATTTTGGATTGTTTTGCAAGTTTTTATTGTTGAAGATGAAGGTTTTGGTAATTGATTTTGTCTAAGAATTTTATTTATATACTGTTGAGGCCAAGAAAACTAGGTATTTTATAAATTTTTTTTGGAGGAACAAATCACAACGTACGTGACACTTGGGGTTGCCAATTATTTTATTTCTATTTTTATTAAACTTTTTTTTTACGTTAATTTGATTTGAGTTCCCATAATACTGATTGGTAGTCCTTATTTTCAAATTAGTTGCATTGCTCGAGCTCTACTTTATTGGCTTTTATTTAAACAACGTGAGTGTAGACCTTCAAGTTTGCTCAAACGTTCGGAAAGAACAGGCGTGATATTTTGATATAACCAGGGTTGCAGGTTGTTCGAAAGAGATACCGCGGCCCGGCTATAGTCAGTAGAAGTCTGACACTCCCCCCGCTCCACCCAGAGCGAGCGAAGTTGTTTAATGATTTCCGATCCGCAAAAAAAATGTAATGATATAAGAATTACACTAAATATAAAATCAAAAACATTCTAAACAAATCTTACTTCTAACATCTAACAAACAACTTATATTTTACAACGATCAAGACTACTGCTCGCCCCAGCTTTGGCTGTAAAGTGAGCGATGCATGTTCCCTGAAAGTTGTTACTATAAACTAGATTTCAGCGCGTTCCTACCGCACAAAGTTGGAGAAAATATTGCTTCAATAAACCAAAGAATATTTTTACCTTTTTTTCCAAAAATATAAATACGTGAACGCTTTTGGTATTGAGTTGTAAGCACTAACTTTATAGTTATTTTCACGTGTAAGGTTTTAATGTAGTATGGAAAAGCTGTGTAGCATTATATTTTTGGTAGAATTTGGTAGAATAAATGTAAATGTAATAAATAACGTATCATCGTTATTAGGAAGGACTAGCTGGCACCCGCGGCTTCGCCCTCGCTGATATCGAAAAAAAATATATCCTAAGTGTTATTCCAGACCAAAATCTACGTCGTGTGCCAAATTTCATCAAGATTCTTTCAGCCGTTTTGACGTGAAAGAGGATCAAACATACATCCATACTCACAAACTTTCGCATTTATAATATTAGTAAGATTAGTAGGATAGTAAAAAGTAGGATTTTCATTAGAAATACACAAAGAGGGGTTTTGTTTAAAACGATTGTCCTTAGAACTCCCTGCTCGTTCTTGTTTACAGAGATCTATGTTTTGGAAGGGGCAAATAGCTCCATTTTTAGAGTTCTGTACCTGCAATAGGAGAAAACGGAACCCTTATAGGATTAATTTACTGTCCGCCTGTCTGTCAAGACCTCATTCTGAAATTAAAACCAAACACTCGAATCGGTGGTCCCTTGCAGCTGTGAAAAAATCAACCCTCTAAAGCCCCGTTCCAATAAACAAAAACGACTCGTTTTGCTTACGGATGGTAGTATTTTGACATAAGTTCTATGAGACTTATGTCAAAATCCTACTATCCGTAAGCAAAACGACTCGTTTTTGTTTATTGGAACGGGGCTTAAGTCTAGTCAAAAGATATTGCCGTTTATGTCACAAGTTTGTACGGAACCCTCGATGCGTAAGTGTGACGCGCACGTGGCTGTTTTTTTATTTAGACTAAGCAACTCCTTGACTACGACTCTAACATCAAAAGTGCCATTGATAGTTTTTTTTTCTTCTAATTAATGCTTGAGCACTTGTGAGAATAACACGGACGTATAATAATTTTGTTAACAGCTAAACACAAGCATTGTGCAAATCTAACGACCCTAACTCTGAAACGACCTATTTATTACAAAAATCTAATGAAACTTCCAACATCGCATTTACGACTGCATACAGGACATACGCGACCAGAGTATCACAATATTACAACCACATATTATAATAATCCCACCCGTCACCATAGACGTAGAAAAATGATCCCAACTGGAAGTGACAGGGGGCGGTGCGTACCTAGCAAAAGGACAAGTGACCTTAATCAAGCCGAGGTACGCCCAACCGCTGTTATTGTTGTCCAAATAAGGCCCAGCTTTTTGCTGGAACAACAGTGAGACATACTGTGCCATTCAAAGTTGAGGGCTCCGGCATTTGTATGTAAATGATTCGTAATCTCCGCGCGTCGCAATCATGGTGTTTCTGCGACCCTTTGGTGGACCACGGAAATAATTGCGCTGGAAGAGGTGGTAAGTTGATAAGAGATGTGTTTGAAGCTCTTCCTGTTTAAAGTTATTTCGTCGATAAGAGTGTCGTGTAATTTTGTTACAAAGGTTCTTTTTTAAGAGAGATTTTTGCTTTAGTCTAGACTCAATATTTGTTCTTTCAAAGTCCAAAAGATAAATTGAATGCTTTTTATGCTAGAAAATGTACAGATTTTTTAAAACGGCAACTTTAAAGGGTCTGTCCTCGTCGCTTTTCTCCTCAAATATAATAACCAAAAATGTCTAAAGTTGGTTAAAGTTAAACTAAGTTATATACAGAATTGAAATTTTAGTCACATTGCGCAGCTTTTCATTTAATATCGCTCATTTTCTCGGTATCACAATACATTTCCATATTTCGTGAATTATAATAATTTTCACATTTAGGTACTGTGTCTTTTGAAGAAGTCTACTACTAGTAATACAGATAGCTTTCGGTACAATCGCTCTACATTCTGCCAAATTGAGAAAATAACAAAAAAAAACTGAATTATTCATGAGTTCTTTGGTAATAAATTATGAAATATTGTATTTGACAAGCTTTTCGAAGTACGTCAATTTATCTGTTGGTATTTTATTTGTTATTAATATTATTTCAAATCTAAATCCAGATTTTTTGTTAGAAAGTTTGTGTATGAATGTAATTTACGTCAAGAACATAATCGTTAAAATAGATAAATCAAATCAAAAACCTTCTAAATAGTCCTTAATCTTTACTATATTATTATTATAAAAGGGAAATTGAGTTTGTTTGTTTGTTACGTCTTCACGCCTAAATAGAAAAACCAATTTTGATGAATTTTGGTACAGAGATAGTTTTGACCCTGGAGACGGACATAGGCATATTTTTTTTGAAATATATATATTTTATATTCTATCACCACGCGAGTGAAACCGCGGGGCGCAGCTAGTAGTATAATAGTTTTTAAAGGGAACTATATTTTTTGTCAGCAAAATTTATATTTGTCATCAAGTTGTATCACCTAATAAATAGATCTTTCGCCACGAAATATTTTCGTTCTCAGATAAACAAAGAGTGTTCCCAGGTATGAATTACCAAATTATTGTTAATATGTATAATGTGTAAAATATGAGATGGATTACCAATAAAATTGTAGTGCATTACATGAATATAAACTTCGTTCTTATAATAATAGTTTTATTACTTAAATAATAGCTTGGTGCTCAGAATGGT
Organism: Ochropleura plecta; assembly: GCA_905475445.1. NCBI lineage: Eukaryota > Metazoa > Arthropoda > Insecta > Lepidoptera > Noctuidae > Ochropleura > Ochropleura plecta. The sequence continues at coordinate 14,941,741 of FR997739.1, forward strand.
AGATCTGTCACCAAATAAATCGATCGCTTGGCGCAGATGGCAGAAATGGCTAGGTTAGGTTAGGTTAAAACTGTGACCTCCTACGCCAGAATCGACTTGCATTGATAGAAAAAAGAGATATATATAGTTTATTGGTGATCTCTTTCAATTAGTTTGCTTAAATGCTTATTAGGACAAACCTATTATAATATATACAAAAACAATTATTTGGTACTAGACCCTATATCTCCATGATTTTCGGTAATTTATTGTGGAATTGATTTTATATTGTTTGGTGACTACATTTTGGTGACAAATCTACTATTTTGAGGGCAAACCCTATTTTTTAAGAAACACAAAATGAATTAAATTGGTGACAGCTTAAATCATACCCGTTTTGAAAGTTTTTTTTTATTATTAAGGGTAAGTCTAGTAGATTATTTGGCAAATAAATCTTATTATATACAGAACCAATAACTGTAACCCAGACAAAAGAAAACAAGGGTAATCATTAAGAAAAACAAACCATCAAACGTATTCTTTAATTCTCTGCCCTTTTTATTACCCCATGCAATAAGATGACTACACTAAACATTTTACATGGATCATTAAAATGCGTCCCATCCAGTCATCTTTAACTCCACTCCCCCCGTTATTGTCAACCGCAAAACTTTACTGGTTCATTAACCAATGGGAGAAGCCGTAAACCATTGTCTCTGTGACGTTTATAATTACAGCCGTAATATAAAAAAAAATATTATTTCCAATAAAGGTAGGGTTCGGTCGTAAAGTTACACAATATGCGGTTCAGTTTTATGAGACGAGCTAGGTAAGCGAATTTTGTCTGTAAGAGAGTTGTTATGCTGGCGATTTTCAAGTGTGTTTAACAGTGACTGTGTTCCAGATTTTAAAATGTTTACTCATATTACTGAATAGTGTGTTTGGTTGAACGCACTAATCTCAGGAACTACTAAATCGAATTGAAAAATTCTCTCAGAATTACATAGATAGCACACTAGCTGTGCCCAGCGGTTTCACCCGCTGCTCACTTAGGGGTATGAAAAATAGATGTTGGCCGATTCTCAGACCTACTGAATATGCATATAAAATTTTATAAGAATCGGTCGAGCCGTTTCGGAGGAGTATGGGAACGAAAATTGTGACACGAGAATTTTATATATTAGATTTATCGAAGAAGGCTATAGAGTACCTATATAATATCACGTTACGACACTTAGGAGCTGAGCAGCGGGTGAAACTGTAGGGCACAGCTAGTATTGACAATAATGGTGCGAGGTACTCTTTGAGAGAGTGCCAGATTTTTACTGACTAAAACTCATCCTTGTTCCCGGGACCGCAGTATCTCATTCAAACAATTATTCCGCAATTTCTTTGACGGCACTGTTGGCGCAGTGGCTGAGCAATCGACTGCTGCGCTGCGTGTCGCGGGTTCGATTCCCTATCGATAGTTGTTTCGGGTCTGGCTGTTTGTGTATGTGAGTAAATGTTTGTAAATGCACCCACGATACAGGAGATATTCTTAACGTGGGGCAAAGTTTTTATAAAAAAAAACAACCCGCATCCCCAGCTGGTGTCTGCTTTGCGTACATCTCTATACGGCACACGAACGTATCATCGACAAGGCAGGCGAGGTTGCTTGCTGTAACACATACTAAGGCGGGTGTGTGTCTTAGTTTACAAATCAACGTACTGTGTGGATAATGTTCTAAGTCCCCCCATTCACGGCTTTTTCTAACAGTTCATATATGACATGATTCCAGTCAGGTGCTCCTGTTTTACCATGTTACATTTCTAAACAACTTCTTTTACTTGTAATCTTCACAGTCGCTTGAGCGTCTAGCTTGTGAACAAGACGCAAGCAAGGCTTTATCCCTAGGTGACGACGCCAACGTGTAGGAAAAAATAAACAATAGCTGTTTTTACTAGAAAGCCGGGTTTTGTTACGATTCGCAATTTTCTGGAATATAGCCGATTATGATATTAAGAAATGTTTTTTTGCATACATGTTTAGTTTTGGAGATTAGCTAGGTGACGTCATTCTATTCTAATTATCAAAGAAAAAAGACTTAGAAGATCTCTTTGTCTAAACAAAGCAAAAGATGTTCAAATGATACGACATACATTTATGTCAATCAGGGAGCTCAACACCTGGGAAGAAGTCGGACTCACGCGCCGAGGGATCCTTAATAAAACGTGTGAAATAAACGGCCATATCTGCGTTACACTGCGTTTGAAGGGGTTGAATTTTACAGGGTATATAGGTTTTAATTTCAACCCGATATCTTCACAAGTTCCCGAGATAAAGGGTCTTGGCATACAAACAGAAGGACGGACAATAAAACAGGATAATGTCGACGGCGCGTTATTGTTCCACACGCGCCTCAAAGAGATGTCAGCAAAGCAGAGTGGCCTGCCAGGGCAACCGCCTGTCGGGGTTGCGGGTTGTTCGAAAGAGATAACGCGACCCCGGAACGTAAGGGGCAATAGAAGGAACATGGGTGGGTAAGTAAAAGTTGGTCAGTAAAAGTCTGACACTCGGGCGGAGCGGGGGCGCTCCGCCCAGAGCGGGGAAGTTATTTGATGATTACCCATCCGCAACAAAAAGGCAGTGGTGACGAAACTTTTTAGATCAGCGTGTCATTTTCTCTACAAAAATATTTAACGACACCATAAACGTAACGTCAATAATTTTAACTCTGTCATTCAAGGATTTAAAAAAAAAATACGAAATTTTAGAATTTAAGTTTTAGGATGGGAAACGTCGTTGGCAGAAATAAACTAAATTTTATTGAATTTAGAGTATTTTCAGTTTAGTTTGTGACAACAGAATCGAATTTTTGAAATAATTTGCGAACGGTAACGTGCCCAAAAAATGGAGTCGCGTGCCACCAACAGCACGCGTGCTTACAAATCAATCAAATCAAATCAAATAATTTATTTCAATTAGACCATTACAGGCACTTTTGAATGTCATGAAAACAAAAAAAAAAGATTCTGCTACAGTCCCAGTCACAAGACATAATAACTTGTGAAAGTAATGTAGTTGCCCATTCCAAAGCGTAGATCTCTATGGAGAAGAATGGGCAAGAAACTCCATACTACTACTACATTCCTGCTATATACACTATCATCAAACACACACACTAACACATAAACTCACACATCTACATGACAGCGCATCTTTTAATCTTTAATTTATACTTTGTTTTTTGCTTATATACTTTATATTTTTCATATCCTTCATCTTAACTACTAAAACGGCATGTCCTTTCAATAGCTTTAAAAGTAACTAGTAGAAGAGCGGAACTTCCTTACACAAGTATATTTTTACTTAAATGGAAATTCCTAAAAACATATCATCAATTTCCTGCCCTTGTCCCTTTCTATTTGGGGTTGGCACAACACGTTTTAAATTCCTAAAAACATATGTAGAAGTATTTTTAAGTTATTGAAATAAACATTTTTTTCATACAGGTTTCGTTTTTTTCTTTTGAGGTAAAGAACCCTAAAAATGACTTAAAGAATAAAAACAAAAACTTGATAGGTGTCAAGAGGGACACCCGAATAAAACGAAGTTATTATTTATTATGTACAAAAATCCTGTATACACTCAACAAAAATAGTCGTCACGACTGTTCAATGCGAAATAGAAAGACGAAACGAAAATAACTGGCTTGCTTTCTATGAGAGAGAGAGACAGCCAAAGAAACACGCACACGCCGCACGGCATACAATTATAGCAAAAAGTGTCGTTACAACTTTTGGTCTTAATTTTTTCCGTCTAGCCCCCTTTCGCAACGCGCGATAAGGAACTTCGTTCCAATAACATGTAGCCGTCCATTCCATTTTTAAGTCATACAAATCCGATAGCAAAACTTCAATACACAGTATCCTATCTCATATTCTTATACCATTAGCAAATCCACTAAACTGTGAATCGATTGGAAGTCGCAGTGAAGGTAGACCGGTATAGGATAGTCAGCAACATAGATAAGTACCCAGTCTCGTCAGACATGGTTCAAATTTCTAAGAGTCTATGATTTTTTTTTTAATCAATTTAAATCAATTTGAGGAGTCGGTTGGCGCAGTGGTTAAGCGATTGGGTGCTACGTCTCATGTCGCGGGACAAATATTTTTGTGACCCGACAGGTAATTGTTCCGGGTCTGGCTGTTTGTGTATATGAGTTAAAATGTTTGTTAACGCACTCACTACATAGGAGAAAAACTTAGAGTGGAGCAAAGTTTAAAAATTATGGTAGAAAAGCAAACACTTCATTAAACAAATTCAATTTGAGTTGAAGACGTCCATCGGTTTCTAAGAAAAGTTTATCAATATCTGAGGAGGCTTTTTTGCGAATGGGAACTCATCAAATTACTTCCTCCGTTCTGGCGAGGAGGAATCAGACTTTTACTGACTAAAACCCACCCATGTTCCTTCTTTTGCCATTATGTTCCAGAGGCCGCGGTATCTCTTTCGAACAACCCGCAACCCTGGATCTGATCAGGCTGGTTACGTATCTCCTTTGCTGACTGTACATTCATCCTACATACATGTAATAAGGTACGGCAGCACCTGTGTTTAATGACGTTACTAAGTTATCTTACGTCGGCGACGCTAACACGCCAGGCACTCATTGGATTCGATCTTGGATCTCCACGACGAAGATACGATTTTGCAGGTAGTATATATAATTATGTGTACTAACTAGGTAGCAATCAGGAACATGGAGACTTAAGAAACTTTGTTAACGCTTCATCCTACTATGCTACTTCCTACTAATATTTTAAATGCGAATGTTTGTGAGAATGGATAGATGGATGTATGGATGTTTGTTACTCTTTCACGTCAAAACAGCTAAACGGATCTTGATGAAATTTGGCACAGAGGTAGATTATGGTCTGGAATAACACATAGGATACTATTTTATTCGATATCACACGAGCGAAGTCGCGGGCGCTAGCTAGTATCGAATAAAAATACTCTGTGTAAGGGATATCAATACTCGAATAGAAATACCGCGGCTCCGGAACATAAAAGGCAAGAGAAAGAACATGGGTGGGTTTTACTTTTTAGTCAGTAAAAGTCGGACACTCCTGAAGTTATTTGATGATATCCCATCCGAAAAAAAAAGGATATTAATGCACAAACAGTTTTGAGTTCAGAACATGTTTCTAGATCCATGAATGTAGAAAGAACCGGCCAAATGGGAGTCAGATTTGCGCACCAAGGATTAGTACAGACTTGCAAGATAAACGGTCATATGTTTTGACTGCGTAGATTTAGAGTCTTGATTTTTTTCAAAGCTCAGGAAACACAGATTTAAGTATATGGTTTTTATTTAAACTCGATACCTCCACGCGTTTCCGAGATAAAGGGTCTTGACAGACAGACAGACGGACAACAAAGTGATCCAATAAGGGTTCCGTTTATTCCTTTGACGTACGAAACCCTAAAAAGCAGCTTTTACATGCAATTCAATGCAAAAAAAAACAATGTTCCATCTGTTTTTGTTAACCCACGAAACACATTTTAGAATTTCTGATAGTGTCCTAGTTTTTCAGTCATACATAGATTTATATTAAACTAGCTTTTGCCCGCGGCTTCGCTCGCGTTAAATTCGGGGTAACACAGTTCCCCTTGCGCCTTATTGATTTGTAATAGCAACGCTAAGTTTTCCCTTTTCTTCCCTCTTTCTACCTCACATCCCACTTTAAAAAAAATAGCCTATGTCCGTCTCCTGGTTCCCAACTATCTCTGTAGCAAAATTTATCAAAATCGGTTGAGCCATTAACGCGTGAAGAGGTAACAAACTAACTCACTTTCGCTTTTATAATATTAGTAAGGATAGGACTAGCTGTGCCCAGCATGCGTTACAATGCAATTTTTCTACCCTACTTACTCTACTTACCCTACCTACCCTAAAGATTTTTTTCGCCGTAAAAACCATCATTGGACTTCAACGAACATTTAAAAAAAAGAATTGGTGAAATTGGTCCACGCGTTGTTGAGTTATGCGCTTACCAACACATTTTCCGATTTATTTTTATATTAAAGATAGATGAACATCATAAACGTGTAAAATAAAGTCATGCAGATAGCATTGTTAGTTTTCGTTCAGCTCAAAATTAAAGGCTACCGCTGAAATTATCCGCAAAAGCGCTTGCAGCGAACGCTGAAAAATCGGGCTGCAAGCTGATATCTTTTAACAGCCATCAATATTTACGTCCATTACCGAAGCTACGAAATATTCGACTCGACCGAGGAGAAATAATCTACTCGAATAAATTAAAATTAATGAGATTAAAAGAGCCCACTGTGAGTTTCCCGCGGCTTGCTCTAACTGAATTTAAATTACTTTCTCACCTCTCTTGGAGTGCATAATGGCATTAAAATTGAAATTATTAACATTTTCAGGATACAGATGGACGATTTAATTGTTGCTGAATTTTAGATGCAGATTTACTTCAAAGATGATAAAGTACATAATAACGGTTTTCGTGGAGATGTATTTTGGTAATCAATATGCACATTATTTACTAACTACAAATAAATCTTACATAATAATTAAAATATGTGCAGGTTTCAAAATGAGAAAAAAAAATACAAGGAATCAAGAAAATTGTCAACGTCAATCTCAATAGGAAAAGTGCCTAGAAGGCTGGTAACATTGCCATGTTGGATGGCAATACTGATTCTTTGGCCAAAAAGCCAGATCTCGAGTCGACCTACCTTTTGGCGTTAACTCGAAAAAATAGGGCACTAAGTCTTTTCGTTTTAATATAACCGTTTTGAAAGAAAACATGAAAATTTTGAACCATTCAAACCATTGATTATACCTATAGCCGAAATCAATCAATCAAATCAAAATATTTTTATTTCACATAGGCATACATAGGCACTTATAAAACGTCGAGCAAAGATGCACGGTTTGGGTTGGTTGATTCCTATGGAGAAGAACCGGCAAGAAACTCCATGGTTACTCTTTTAAAATCATTTGGTCACCTCACACATATAGGGCGCATTTCAGCAATACACTAAACGAGTTTTTTTTTGATAGGGCCAGTCGCAGATCAACTCTCTGTTGAATTGTTTATCTGCGGAACCGGACTATAACTAAACGAGATCAGCTATCGCCGTTTTTACGAGCTGATCTCATTTCGTTCATAACTGAAACCCACTGTAATGTGCCAATACAAACACGCATTTCGTAAATGCAGCTACCAACACGTAGTAGTACTTACGTCCAGTACGCACGGTTCAATTTAATATTATCGAGCGCTTGCTATCATAGCAGATACGTTTCGCTCCAGTATTAGTACACTTTGACTGGAAATGTTTGGTTAGCCAATTCGCAATGATGATCGGATGCATGTTCGAAACAAAACACTACTCAGTATCTTTGAGTGTGCATTAAATAAAGACTTCAGTAATCTACATCCTACTAATATTATAAATGAGAATGTTTGTGAGGATGAATGGATGTATGGATGTTTGTTACTCTTTCACGTCAAAACGGCTGAACAGATCTTGATGAAATTTGGCGCAGAGATAGATTATGGTCTGGAGTAACATATAAGACACTTTTTTTGACGCGGGCGAAGTCGCGGGCGCCAGCTATTTCCCACATAAATCACTTAATGCTTTTACCATCATCTGCCTTGATTTTACAACTAAGTCCTGTGATCGGCTTCCAGTCTAAACGAATTCAGCTGAATACCAGTATTTCTAGTACAAGCATTAGCATATCATTTACCTAAATATCTTTTTTTTGTCAAGTTATGAAAAAAAAAACAAAAATAAAACCGAAGCCTCCCAGCCTGTATCTTCACATCACGGCGTTTTTCGCGGTACTTAAAACTTGATATAATTAACATTTCGTTAGGAGCTCCTTATCATATTGTGGCTCCCGACCTCCAGCATACGACGAACTTTCATTAAGATTTGCAAATTAAATTCGTCTCTACGGCGTGTTTTAATCGCGCCCATCTTTTCTTAATTAAACTTAATTATAGGTGACACTAAGTGATGCAGGAGGTCGCTAAAACAATTTCATGTCGAGAGCGGTCGCAATGATTTATCGTGTCGTGTGTCCTGGCCTTTATTTCAAACTAGCTTCCGCCCGCGACTTCGTCGTAACTAACTAACGGCTAACGCTAACTTTAACCCGCGTGATGATCGAAAAAAAAATATCTTATTCTCCCTTGTCTTCCCTCTTTCTCTCCCTTTTCTACAAACGTAGCGTAGTAACGAAACGTAATAAACAAACAAACATACTTACTTTCGCTTTTATAGTATTAGTAAGGATTCTTGAAGTGTAGCTCTCAATATTTTGCTTTCCTTTTTTGATGTAGATAGGTCAAAATAAAATTAATAAGTACTTTAGTTTGATAAGGTATGTGAATAATAAAAGGAATGAGACACACGGAGTTGTTGGCGTTAGTGTCAGAGAAGAAGTGTGTAAAGATATGTCAGCAAAGCAGAAGGGCCTGCCAGGGCCACCGCCTGTCGGGGTTGCGGGTTGTTCGAAAGAGATACAGCGGCCCCGGAACATAAAGAGCAATAGAAGGGACATGGGTGGGTTTTAGTCAGTACAAGTCTGACACTCCTCCCCGCTCCGCCCAGACCGGGGGAAGTTATTTGATGATTTTCCATCCGCAAAGAAAACCCTGCTCCTGGCACTATATTTTTATAAATAAAATATAAATTACTAGCTTTCGCCCGCGGCTTCGCTCGCGTTAAATTCGGTATAACACACCAAACAGACCTGCAGTTTTTGCTCTTGCGCCTGATGGATTTGTAATAGCAACGCTAAGTTTTCTCTTTTCTTCCCTCGTTCTCCCTCATATCCCACTTTTTTTAAACAAAAGTTAGCCTATGTCCGTCTCCTGGTTCCCAACTATCTCTGTACCAAAATTCATCAAAATCGGTTTAGCCATTAAAGCGTGAAGAGGTAACAAACAAACAAACAAACTCACTTTCGCTTTTATAATATTAAGTAAGGATATTATTTTATGGAATACTCAGAAATGTCACAAATTTATAAATAAAACGTTACGTTGTTCATAACGAGAATGACTGAAAGAACATTAACAATGATCAAAATTTTAATTAATTGAACTGGTTGCATGAAATTCTGAAATCTGTTCAGTTGTATGTAGGTATTCGTAACATTGTTTATTGTTTAAAGTGACAATTCTATTTAATATACTGTAAATTTAAAGGTAAAAATTGCAATATTATTCACCTTTGATTTTTGGTACTTAAAAATGATTGGGACTGGATATTGGAACAAATTTATCATCATCATTATCATTTTCCTGCCCTTGTCCCATTCCATTTGTGGTCGGCGCAACACGTTCTCTTCTTTCATTCTGTCAGTCATGGCATCATTTTTTATTCCTTATTATTTTTTACTCCTTGCTCCTTCATATCATCCCTTACATAATCCACCCATCTATTCTTTGACCTTCCTCTCCCTCTCCATCCACTAACATTCAGATCCTTCACTTTTTTAGTCACATGTGCTTCGTCCCTCCTTATTACATGTCCATACCAAGACAAACGACAATTGGAACAATTTTATTATTTTTACAAAAAACGAATCGTGATGAAAATCATTTTGAGTTTTCAAGTTAAACTACTGCTATTAAGAATCTAAATTCAAATAAATGGCCTTGTTAAAGAAAAAACAAATTTGAAAAACAAAAAACAAATTTCTTCGAAGAAAACGTACTCTCAACGACATCGGAATATCTATATATAGGTACTAAACAGATTTTTAAACATCTATTCCCAGTTCAACATTTTTATTTCCTCAATACCCTCGTTTAGACCGTCAGAAACGTTAGCTCAACACATTATTGAAAATGAGAAGAACTCCAGTTCTGTATCAAAGCACGTTAGGAATGGTTCAGACTATCGCGAGAATAGGAAGCAGTTCCGATATACAGGCCGATTGGAGATGCAAATTCTGTACTTTCATTGTGTTCCATACTACAATGTGAAGAGATAGCGCATAAAGGTATAATGCAGATTCTTGGACGATAAAACGCATTTGCTCATTTGTTCTAAGTATTTTTTTTTTCGGGTGAAATCATCAAAAAGTTTTTTTTGGGGGAAATCATCAAATAACTTCCCCCGCTCTAGACGCGGCGGGGAGGTGTCAGAGTTGTACTGTTATTTTGTCCCAAATATGTATTTGTAAATGTTTGTGACGCTTTGCATGTTTAATGTTTATTTTTTTTGTTTGCTCATCGTAATTTGCGACAAATAAATGTTTTTTCTTTCTTTCTTTCTACTGACTAAAACACAACCGTGTTCCTTCTTGTGCTCTTCATGTTCCGGGCCGCGGTATCTCAAAACCCCGAAACAACTCATAACCCCGGATTTGTTCTAAGTCATGGTACTTATACAGTTCATGAACAGGTTTATTTGGTTCTTTATTTTATCTGATCGATCTTGAGGTTAAGCCACGCTTGCCTAGGTTGGTCTGAAGATGGGTGACCTGACCGTGACTCGATACATACCGAGTTTCCTCCGTGCCTCGGAAAGCACGTTAAGCCGTTGGTCCCGTCTGTCATTTGTAGATCTTTGACATTCGCTCCGTGGCTCCAAAGTTTGACAACCAGTCTTACCAAGGAGTATCGTTTTACTCAGTTGTTAAATGGGATGTGGAAGTCAGATAGGCAGTCGCTCCGTGTAAAATGCTGGTAGTCAGCTGAATCCGGTAAGACTGGAAGCTGACCCCAACATAGTTGGAAAAGGCTAGGCAGATGACCAGCCCCCCACTTTCGCCTTTTTATATTCCAACATTGTCGGTGAGCCACACACTAAGCAGTGCTTGTATTTTGTGGCTTGGGATTGCGAATACAACAAAATTAAAATAGCAGACATACCAATACTTATAACAATAACAATGAACAAGATATAGCAATTGATTTTAATTCATCTGCTTTTATTTTGAGCGCATCTTTGTGTATCTTACCCTAGTTTTCAAGATTACCTAGGACATTCCAGTCAAAGTGTGTCGTGTCTAAAGTTTCTAAGCCCACAGGACTGACTTTCCAAACTTTATCTCTGTGAACTTTGTGGCGAGTATTTTCAATTCTAGCGAAGGGGTTATTTTTCAAAGTAAGTAGCCATAACTATGTTACCAAAATGTGCCCACCTGTCTTTAACTTAGTTAAAAAAAATTACCAAATGCATTTAATAAATGTTTATTATCTCTCGTTTTTTTTTGTTTTCTTACATTACTTCACATAAATAAGTTCTTAATACTCTACTACAGATACTCCGGGGTTGCGGGTTGTTCAAAAGAGATACCGCGGCCCCGGAACGTAAAGGGCCATAGAAGGAACATGGGTGGGTTTTAGTCAGTACAAATCCAACACTCCCCCCCGCTCCGGCCAGGGCGGGGGAAGTTATTTGATGATATACCACCCGAAAAAAAAAAAACAAAAGTCTAGAGATACTTATACACAATAGTTTTATTTTGGGAGTAGAGAGTAATCCCCACGGACACCACTGTGTCACTCGTTTTGAGACAGTCGAGGTTAAAACCACTCTCCTGCTCTGCTCGTGTGCCCCTTTGACTTGGTCAGAGACCAACACAAAAGTATTAGTATACGACTACCCTGAGAAGGAACAGCCCAAAACAAACTGGACGTTAATACACTATTTTAGGGTCCAGACAAAGGGCACGCCACAATAGTGGCGGTAAGTCCCCTCTTTGAGGAGTGGCTGGAGAGGCGTCATGGCGTCCTCACCTACCGCCTGACGCAGGTCCTCACCGGACACGGAAGTTTCGGGAGGTTCCTGCACATCATCAGGCGGGAGGAAACGCCCGGGTGTCACCATTGTGATGATCGCCCGGAGGACACGGTGGAGCACACAGTGGCGATCTGCCCAGCTTGGGCGGAGCACCGCCGTGCCTTCGTGGAGGCGATCGGCGGCGGCGATCTCTCGCGTCCGGCCCTGGTTCAGGCTATGGTCCGGAGCGAGAGGGAATGGGAAGCGGTCACCTCCTTCTGCGAAGCAGTAATGCTAGCAAAGGAGGAGGCCGGGCGTTTGAGGGAGAGAACATCAGGCCAACCCAGCCGCCGCGGGAGACGCCCAGGGCGCCGGGCGCCGCAAGACGACTCCCGGCCACCGTAGATGCGGGCCTGTGGACGGCTGAGCAATGGGTAGCTCACCGTCCGTCCGTCTAAATTGACGACAGGCCGTGTCGACGGCGCGTTCGTGTTTCACGCACGCCTCAAAGAGAGTCAGCAAAGCAGAGGGGCTTGCCAGAGCCTCCGCCTGCCGGGGTTGCGGGTTGTTCGAAAGGGATACCGCGGCCTCGGAACGTAAAGGGCAATAGAAGGAACATGGGTGGGTTTTAGTCAGTACAAGTCTGACATGCCCCCCCGCTCCGCCCAGAGCGGGGGAAGTCATTGGATGATTTCCCACCCGAAAAAAAAGGGTCCAGACAAAAATCTTGGTCAACTTACATGAGGACTATGCAGATTAGTGTCTGATGGTCTTTTTACCACACAGATTTGAGTTGACCTGTCCAGTCAGTGCAAGCATTTGTCTGTAGTGGTCGACGAATACTAGTAAAACAACTCAAACTACAAACGTAAAGGGAAAATCACTGACTCATTTATCACGAAATCTCAGAAACTACAAGTGTTAGGAATGTCAAATTTTGCATGGGGAATCCTTTTAAAACGTAGGTGCTCACTAAGACTTTGCGTAATTCAATCCCTAAGGGTGTGAAACAAGGTGGCAAAGTGTGTAATGGAGAACGCGATTTTGAACTTTTGACTAGGCTTTATTTCACGAAATTAATACACTGTACAACATCACGGTACGACACTAAGGAGCTAAGTAGCGGGTGAAACCGGTGGGCACAGCTAGTACGTTTAATATAGTGCATGTAGTGCTAGGCACTAAGACTTAGGATTTAAATGTTTTCCAGCATATGTAATCGTGGCATCACTGTAGCAGGATTCATCAGAATACCGGCGTCAGGTTGTCTACCTGGCATTATGCTGAGCTAGACTATTTGGTGTAATCTTGAGACACACACACATAAATGTATGTGATGTGTCTAAATGCCTATGGGTCAATCTAACTTAGTCTACCTTACTTTTTTTTTAATGTGTTCCTTCTTTTTCTGTGTGATGTTTTATTTTGTATTAATTCTTGTATTGTGTCTTTTGCTGCATCAAATAAATGATTTATCTATCATTGTTGAAGAGCCAAATAAAATCCATAAATTAAGACTTACCATGCATCTTGTCATTCAACAGCGCGTATCTTGGGTTGGAAGCGACGTCCAGCGGCAGAGAGTTCCACAGCCACCTGACCTTCGGTGAGGGGTTCCCAGTAGCCTGGCACGGGAGCGTGGCGGTGTGGCCCACTTCGACGACCATCGTGGTTGGTGGGGGAGCGATATTAGGGAACCCGGGAGGGGCTTTATCAGCTGCAAAGAAAGAAATACGTTTGGTGAGTAAATTATGTATTTATAAAAATAACATATCGACAGACCGACAGATGGACAACAAAGTTATCGAATAAGGGTTCCGTGTTTTCCTTTTGAGGTACGGACCCTAAAATAGACCTAAAAAGCGAATGATTTCTTTCTAATTCAAATAGTTAATAAACGGTTGACCAAATCCCTAAGGATGTCTCTTTTCTTTTGTCTAAATGAACTAATTAAACGGAATCATCTTAGTCGTAATAGCAGATTGGCAATTTGCATTTAATTTGTTGTTCAAGCAAACGTTGTTGTCCAATTTGGACGAATCTGACAGCACCACTAATACTGTTCATGTGTGTTCGTAATATCGTTTGAGATAACAAATGGAGGAAAGCAGTTTAAGACAATTATGTTTTCCAAAACCAAATCAAAATATTTTTATTTCACATAGGCCTACATGTGCACTTATAAAACGTCGGGAAAAGACAGGTGAAAACTTAACCTGAAGACCTGTGGGTTACTTTCCGCCTAATACGCAAGCGAGGCCACGTGCAAAAGCTAGCAAATCCAATAGTTTGCATTCAAAGAAGCCCCATAAATGAATAAGGCTCGGATACAATAAAGTTTCACAATAGATATAGCCTACCATATAGAACAAATATTAATAACCCCAAATATTTCCGCAGAATTGCACAATACCCTTAATTCTGATAAAGTAACTAATTCGCTAATCAAACTCGAAGCTTTTAAACTTCAATAAATTATTCAATTAAACAATTTATCTATGAACAAAACATAAACTAGAGGAGAACTTCTAATTTTAAACAAAGCGGTTCCATTAGCTAAGTCAGAACTGATCAGGCAGTTCGCACAACAAGTTGGGTTATACACAAGGTTTTGACACCAACTGCTTAGAAAAAGTTTCCTCTATGAATTTGTAGTTCGGTGTATACGACCTCTTTTCTGGGAAGTAAAAATTAATCGGTTAGTTAAGGCTGAACTAGGTTAATTTCAAGTTTGTTTGATAATAGACATTCGTAAGGTGATTTATATATTTAGGCGTCGAAAATTGATGATCATAACCGCTTGTCATGTGGAAATATGATTGAGTGAAATTTGGCGGTTAAATGTGAAAGCATTTGGGAAGTTATAATGATAACGCGTTAAAACATCATGGTAAACCACGGACAATTATGGACCATACGTTTAATAAACGAAAAAAAAAATAAGCTGCTTACCAACGAAAGAGTCTTATAAGACATAGAGCGGACATTGAGAATGTTTTCATACAAAAACTTTGTTTCCGAACGTTTTCGATTTTGGCTGACGAGCGGGTGTGTGAAACTAGACAGAACGATTTGTTGCCAAGTAGTTACAAGTATTGGATTACGAATTTCTTCTTCTTGTCCCGTCTATAATTCGTATACATTTTAATGACTTTGCTACCAACTAATACCTTGTGGTGTAAAGAAAAATCTAAATGTTTACTAAGAAAAAAGTAGGTTGAATTTAAAAAGGCGGGCTTCATTTAATGTTCTCCTTTCGATGTTTGACATTAGTGACATAACTGACAGAAACCAATCATAGACTTATTGGTGTGTAGCCAACATAACATTTGTGTTAGTTCTTTATGTTCTGTATAAACTAGACTAATATTAAAATGACAAACCTAATCACATTTAATTTTATTCTACACAATTTTAGTCGCGATTAAAGATAATCCGATTTAATTTCACAACCACACTTTTTGGTGAAAAACGTCAATTTCAGAATGCTTTCAAACAATACATATAATATGTTTAATTTCACTTTAATCAATTTCAGAAGAGGAAACGTCGTTTGAGACGAATAAACATTTTTTTTTGTATTTTTTAGAAATTACAAAAAATAATTAAATAAAGAGTAATTTTAGTTTGTGACAACAGAATTGACACCAATAATCTACATTCAAAGATACAGTGACAGCAAACATAACCCCTGGCTATTCAGAGCTCACTTCCCTTTTAGAATTGGAACGGAACGACATAACCCCCAAATCTTAAAACGGTACCGTAAAATTCGAAATAGTGAAATGTTAATTCGCTAAATGAAATTCCGTCTCGCCTCACGGCCAAACTGAACGAAATTTGATTAAGTTACAAGGCTGACATTATTTCTCCTAGATTGTACATCTTCTTCTTCATCAGTTGCAGAAGGTGTGAAAGAGATGGCTATACTCTCTGTAGGTTCAAGCGGGAAGATTGCTTTAAGAAGTTTAAGATCCGAATGAAATTCATTGTCTTGTAAAACTCCTCTCGATTAATTGGATAAACAGAAGGGTTTGGTCGGATCTCAAGTTATCCAATTCCGTGTATTGTAGTTAAATTGTAATCTTGTATTACTTGTTTAGTATCGTTTTCGTGTTACTGGAATCCAATTTCATGCTCTTTGTTTGATATTGAAACTAGCGTTTGCCCGCGACTTCGCTAAGAAGCTTTCGAATCATGATTTAATAATATTATTTAATCATGATTCGAAAGACACGTGCTGAAATCTAATATCATAAGAACGTTATTGTTGTTTTTCTGAGGAATAGTACTTTTTTCGAGATGAATGGTAATCCCTTTTTTTGTACACTTGACAATGTATAAGCGAAATTTCAGAATGATCGGTTCAGTGGTTTCGGGGTACAAAGGTAACAAAAAATAAAACATACTTTCGCATTTATAATATTAAAAAAGTTTTTGGAATATTCAATTAGACGATGTTGCATCAGTGAGAATATTGTTATTATTTTCACCCAATCATTAAATATCTTAAACAGCCTATTTCACAAAGGTGTTAATAATTTTAATTATTCTTTAATCTCCAGTCACAATCCTCAGAGGAACTAATTTTAATCTACTTTATCGTAATCCTACAGTTATGATATTCTAAAGCAAAAACTTTACTATTCCCAAGTTGTAAACTTAAACCATAAATACAGATCAGTATTCACTTCTCGAAATATCCTCCGACGACAGCAAGTCCGATCCCTCTTTACAACATTAATTTGGTATAATATCCTTAGTAAGATCGCGGAGTGTGGCTCCTATAATATCTTACGAGGTCTTATACAAACCTTCCCAAGACCAATCCCAAGCGATCGTCGGTTTCCTTGAGCATTAATAATAATAAGCCTATGTTAAACCGTCAGACCTTACTTCTGTACTACATGATTTGTACCCCAACATAACCCAAGGTAATTATTATTTAAGCATACCCCTAGTTACACGTCTGAGGGTATATAATTTACATAATGTTGCTCGGACCGAAAATCATTTCAAGTTCTTCACTCTTTAATTATTACGGTACGGTTGGTGTAAAATTTTAATAAGTTGTTTTTGCGTTTTATTGAGGCAGTGTCTGGTATTTTTATATCTTTATACAACTTTTATGGTGGCCTTTTTTGTGTGGGAGACGTTTGTATGACATAATTTTTGATGATTGAAGTTCATCATTTGCCAAGCCTTTTCCTAACTATGTATGTTGGGGTCGGCATCCAGTCTAACCGGATGCAGCTGAATACTAGTATTTTACATGGAGCGACTGCCTATTTGACCTCCACAACCCAGTTAATACCGGGTAATACGATACCCCTTGGTAAGACTGGTTGTCGGACTTTCGGAACACTGACTACCTGTAACGACTGTCAAAGATCCACAAATGACAGCCTTGACCAACGGCTCAACGTGCTTTCGGAGGCACGGAGGAAACTCGGTATGTAACGGGTGGTCACCCATCCACAGACCAACCTAGGCTAGCGCGTCGTAACCTAAAGATCGACCCGAGCGGCTGCTATTATTTAGCCACGAGTTCCACATTTTTGGTGATTGAAGTTAAGAATTAGTAAACACGTCCATAGGTCAAGCAAGGCAGAATGCACCAACCAGCGATGGACTCTTAAGTGTACTAAGTGAACCGGGCCACAAGGAAAACGAAACGCGGGAAGACCACAAAAGCGATGGGTGGGAAAAATTGGACCGCAGTAGCAAAAGATAGCAAAAAATTGGAAGAAATTGGAGGAGGCCTATACCCAATAGAGTATTCCTATAAAAATACATCGTATACTACTAGAAATTAAAACATCAGCTATAACACTACTACTAACACTAGAGTAAAAATTAAAAATCTCAAAAGCATTTATTTCAATTAGACCATTACAGGCACTTCAGAATGTCAAGAAACAAAATGTTGAAGCTACAGTCCCGGTCACAAGACATAATAACTTGTGAAAATACTGTAGTTGCCCATTCCAAAGCGTTAATCTCTATGGAAAAGAATGGGCAAGAAACTCCATGGACACTGTTTTAAATAAGAATATTATTACAAAATCGTATTTACATCATTCGTGTTGGCATTATATTAATTTATGGGAAATAGAAAAACGCTTAATCTTTTACTTTATATTTAAACACGTCCATATTAATACAACATTTACCTACTTCTGATAATAAACTAATTTTTGAACAGGGTTTCATTTTACCAAAGTGCAAAGGCGCATAAAATTACCACAACGAATCCAATTGAATCGAAACAGTTTACCCACAGGCACTACACACTTAACTAAACAAATCCACATATAACCTACTTATGAGAAAGGATCTCCAACAATATTTTTCTTTACAAATTGTTTCCAACACTTTCCTGGATACGAAAAGTCAAGTACAGATTATGCTCCTCGTATATTTGATATGGGGAGGTGCTGCGCAGTTGCCATGGTAACGCAGAAAATACGCCAAGTCACCATGCACGCGCGATTGTATGGTAGTACAATCCGATTACAGTAGATTGTTTTTTCTAGAAGGTTGTGCGAGATTCTAAGGATATCTGTGACCCAAGTTCTGGGAATTGAGCTAATATATAAAGTGCGGGATACATGTGGTTTCTCGGGGGTAGATAATGTTGTTGTTTGACTCAGTATAAATATCGTAATATTTTTGTTTAGTCACTGAATCTCTATTGTATTTACAAAATAACATCCATAGAAGATGTGTATACATAAGTTAGTTTGTGTTGTCTCTTTGCGGCACACATCATCATCTGAATAGTCTTTTCTCAACTTTTTTGGGTCGGCTTCCAGTCCAGAGCGACTGCCTATCTGAGTTCCACAATCCAGTTAGTACTGAGTAATACGATACCCTTTGGTAAGACTACTTTTCAGACTTTCGAGAGACTACCGTAGTTAATAAATAAACTAAAAAGCCGTATATTTCTTGCAATTTAAATAAACTTACTTCTAAATCTAGGTGTATGTTAGTATCTTCTAATTACTACCTGTAATGACTGTCAAAGATTTATAAATGACAGCCAGAACCAAAGGCTCGATGTGCTTTCCAAGGCATGGAGGGTATAAAGGATCCACGGACCAAACTAGACCAACACAGCAAAGAGCCAGCCGAAGCTTGCCGGGGTTGCGGGTTGTTCGAAAGAGATACCGCGGCCTTGGAACATAAAGGACAGAAGAAGGAACATGGATGGGTTTTAGTCCGTAAACGTCTGACACTCCCCCCGCTCCGCCCAGAGCGGGGGAAGTTATTTGGTGATTTCCAATTCGTAAAGAAAAAGACCCAAATGCTTGTTATTTGGCCACGAGCTCAACTGTCTTTGCAACAGACACTTCATCAAAATGCAATTTAAAAAATTCAAATTCATATTCCCGAATTTATTCATCACTGCAGAATTTAATCAGCAGAAGGAACTATTAACCGACGTGAGTTGTTCGTTCACACTAAAAGCTTCAGGTTCTAACTTAGTTCCTTTGTTTGTAAGTACTCAGTATCTTGCATCATACCATAACTTGATTACGAAAGTTTAAAGACAGTGTTGTGTTGATATCACCTGACAGTATGTGTTTCTGGGGATATTGCATCCCTGATATGATGCTTAAGCTCTTCCTGATCGGGTCTGTGGACGGTGAGCAATGGGTAGCTCACCGTCCGTCAAACCAGTGACGACAGGCCGTGTCGAGAGCGCGTTAGTGTTCCACGCACGCGTCATGGAGATGTCAGCAAAGCAGAGGGGCCTGCCGGGGCTGCGGGTAGTTCGAAAGAGATATCGCGGCCCCGAAAGATAAAGGGCAAAAGAAGGAACAGTTTTCAGCTGCATCCGGTAAGACTGGAAGCCGACCTCAACATACCTTGGAAAAGGCTAGGCAGGTGACGATGAAGTATAAAAAAATACGTGTGGCACTCGGGGACTGCCGCGGTAAAGCTATTGCATAGCATTTTTTATCAACTTATGCAATAAATAAAAACAATCTAAATAAAATATTTAAAAGTACTTCCAATGAAAAGAAGTCGCAAAAAGAAACATTTTTTTATCAACTTAGACAATAAATAAAAAAATAAAATATAATATTTAAAAAGTACTTCCAATGAAAAGAAGTCGCAAAAAAAAAACAAGACCTTGGGTTTGATCCAGCGTAATGTCGATTGACTATCCGATTCTCTACCAAACACGCTATTAGAACATTAGAATCGGGATTGAAATAACTGACCGTGTTGTGTAAACGACGTTAGACAATGCACGGCCTTCAAGCCACACCTCCGTGCCCGTCGGAGTGGGGAGCGTCAGGTTTTTTTCGTTACGGAATTTCTGGATTCGGTCCCCGCGCTCAAGGCCCGCGATAGAAGCTATGCAATAGCTTAATAAAAACATATTTATATATATTTTTTATTATATTGTATCGCCATTTACTTTGACGATGCAAGTTATTAAATTATTTTTACCCCAGTTAAATTCATATTTATCGACAAGGGATAATACAAAACTAAAAAAAACCATAAAATGCCATAAAAGTTCTGAAATAAAAATTCACCTTTTCATTCCACATTCACAATGGCAATCTTTATCTTTTACATCCTATTGAAAAAGCAAGTTAGTATAATAACAATAAGGTTTAAAATCGATGTATGAAAGTAGATGGCTGAGCGCCGTCATAAATTTATCGCAAACTTGATAATAATATTAATTACACCGTTCGCTCCCAGACTACCCACAAATTGTAATATATTGCTAAGCTTAGTTTATAACATTTCCACACTGTTCGAAGCCTTACCAAAGATTCTTCAAGTTTATTTTAACTTCTTTCAAACTCATCCAATGAAAATTCAATGAAAAATTCATAACATTCCATTACTAGAAAAACGCCGGTTAGTTTTTGTTGTAAAAACTTGAGATTTTTGTTTTTGCAGCTTTCTTTATGTGTCAACTTTTTCTATTAATATTAGATGAACTTGTTAAAGAATGCAAGGAAACTGTCTTATCACAACATAACGCTCACGCTTGCAATCCCCCGAGAGATAAGGCAGTGGTGTAGGTACCTAATAGTACACCCATATTTTGAAAAAGATGTTTTAGTCTCATGTAGTAGGACGCGAGCCTGTTTCTAGCAACTGGGCCACATTAACCACTATGCACGACAGAATATTAACACGTGACTCATCAGCTGAATCGGTGGGGTGTCGCAAATTGTCATGAAATACACCTGCCGGGGTTACGGGGTGTTCGAAAGAGATACCGCGGCCCCGGAATAACTTACTTATATATCTTGCCCGCTCTGGGTGGATGATTTCCCATCCGCAAAAAAAAGTATGTGAACATTGTTAAAATTTTAATAACAAAACCATTGACTACGCAACACGTATGAAAAATAACTCAGTTGAAAGATCCATTTCAAAAAACTCGATTGACTTTGAGTACACATCGTATATAGAGGGCGGGAGGGCTTTCAATCCCCTAACGTCAAATAAAGGGCCTCTTTGACATTAAGAGGAATGAATTCAATAATCCTTCATGGCGATGGCCGCTTATCGGATATGTGTGTGCCACGAAGGGCCCCCCTACACATAAAGCGATGAGGTTGAGATATATAGCTGGGAGATTGTCTATGATAAATGTGTTGAGGTTTGAAATATGGCTGGAGAATTGTATCTTTGAAAGAATGCGCATTGAATGAGGGATGGAGATATGGTTTTATCTTATTTATCTTCTCCAAATATTATAAAATGAAGTCTCTTACGCTGTTTGTTCGCTTCGATCTTGTAAACTACTCAACGGGTTTTAATGCAGGTTTTAGCAATAGATCGAGTGATTCAAGAGGAACAGGTTTATATGTCGCTAGTTTCTAATCTAATACGTTTATATTTTTTAAAAAGTGTGTGTGTTTTATCGTATTACGAAATAGTTTTTGTTTAGTTTACTTTTTCGTTTATTTTCTTTGTTACTAATAGCGTAAGGTATATTGTAGATATACTTGAAAAAATCTACTAACTTTATTTATAATCCACCCACAACAACAGTAAATTATAATTCTATTATGAATTTATGATATTTCTTAATTTATATTCGAAACAAAACATCGAGAGGAAATCTGTTTTTTTTTAATGATTTTAAGTTTGAAATCCACAATACGCCTGGGGCAAGCGTGCTGATCAATGCACATGTTATTTTTTTTTAACGAACTCACGCTAATGTGTTTGTTTATGGAATGGGATTTTACTAAAGTAGGACAGTAATAGGCGAGTGTTTTTGTTTTTTTTTTGTTGGAAAATCATCGAATTACTTCTCCAGCTCTGGGCGGAGCGGATGGCGGTGGCAGACTTGTACTGACTAAAACCCATCCATGCTCCTTCTTTTGTTTTTTTGTGTTCCAGCGCCGCGGTATCTCTTTCGAACAACCCGCAACCCCGGCATGAAAAGCCGAGAGTTATTGTTTTATTTATCCTACAGTACCCCATTAGCTAATCTTTTCTTTTTTCTGTTTGAAATGTGTATCTGTGGATCTGCATATCTGTGTCACCATACTTCCTGAACGGTCGACCCGTTTTTTTGTTGTTTAAAGATTTCCTTTATAGATTTTAATTTTTACCACTAACTCAAATATTTAACAAGATTTCCGTCTATGTCTAACGTTGAATACAGTTTTTTCTTAAATATTTGTGTCTGAACTAGGTAATCCTAACTCTTACTAAAAGAAAAGGTAGCCACGTCATAGGTTAGCCTCGGATCCCAGTGTAGTCGTTACTCGATGAACTCGAAATCAACTTATCCTCATCTCCAACCTTTGGTACAGATGTCCCACCTCAACCCACTTCGCGTTTTGAACTTTCTTGTGTTTCCCTATTCGTATAATTGCGTTTTGATTTTTTTAGACGATTATCTTCCTTTTTCCTTATTTACTTTTGGGGTTATCTTGCGGTGTACCGATGACAAAGATTCTTTTTTACGGTGCTATAAATATGGCGTTCGGAGAGGGAATTTTGATATATTGGTAAAGCTTCAATAAATATCAATGGAGTCGGAATGACGGTTGTTTAGGAATCCTCAGTAATACAACTTTGAGTAAAATAGATCATACATGTTGGCATTTCTAATATAAGGAATGTTTTATTTTTGGCGAATTGGAAATCATCAAATAACATCCCCCGCTCTGGGCGGAGCGGGGAGAGTCAGACATTTACTGACTGCCGCGGCATCTCCTTCGAACAACCCGCAACCGCGGTAGGCGGTGGTCCTGACAGGCCCCAGTTATATGTATTTAATAATTTACAATCATACGATATTTTTGTCCTGAAGAGTGAATGTGTTGTTTTGGCAAAGTGTCCACACAGTAAAATAATGAGTTTATGGGCATTAGAAGTTCGCTATATAGGATTTAGGCATCACTTTACACCTAATCTCTCGATAATTACCCTAGAAAGCCATTGAATGCAGTCGCTGTGGGCGAAATCCGCTAGATGGCATCATCTTCATCATATGTTTTACAAAATGCCAAAATCATTGATGATTTCTATAGTAATTTTCCTTTAGTGTCCAATATTTTATACCAAGATAGTTGAAAATAAGAAAGAATTTAAGAAAGCTACAGTGTTGCCATAGTGAAAGGCTATACAGAGTAGACGCTATAAAACGAGGACGCTATTGCTGTACGATATTCTAAGTGGCGTGAGCACATGGGACCAATACCGTTTAAACTTCCATTTATCTAATAAGGAAAAGGAAACAGGAGCATCTTGAACGTGTTCTTACACATTTTCTGTGAGTGAGCCTATTATTTTAGCTGATTCTTGTAGTTGGCTTGTGGACAATTGGACATGTGTAACTTTTTGGGGTTCCGTATCCAATGGGTAAAACGGGACCTTATTACTACGACTCCGCTGTCCGCTTGTCTGTCTGTCACCAGGCAGTATCTCATGTACCGAAATGACACTTCAAATGACACGGCCGGAATTGGTATAGAGCTGTGCCCTAACAAAAAAAAAAATCATGTACATTGATGTACAGTACATCATTTTAAAGCTTACATGGGCTTTACAATCGGTTATGTTTTATGATCAGAGAAAAGGCGAGAGAATAGTAACATACTACGATAATACGTGATAAAATCAACGCAAGATGACAATGTAAATGTCAATCAATGCAATGTCAGAATATAAAACCACACAATCAATGAACAAACATATATTTTTTTTGCATTTTCTCTCGCCTATTTTAGGGAAATGTTATTTATGCGGTTATTTTTTATTTATTTTAAAATGAATTTTCATATATTAATCATTACTGTGCATTATCAGGGCAGGATCCGGCCATGTCCTTTTTACAGACGATGTATTTATGTTGCCGCTATAACAACAAATACTAAAAAATTGCATCAATAAATATTTAAGGTGGCTCCCATACAAAAAGCATGTTTTTACGTACGCTTTAACAGAACCATAGGTATCCCATTTTCAACCGCTAAAAACATGAATATTCCATTTTCAAATTAAACAACGCTTTTGATATTTATACGGCAAAGGTTTAATAGCAGCATGTTAAGTTGCGTTCATCTTTAATTAAAATTTTCAAAGCCTTCCATCGAACGAGTTTTCGACTTCCGATAACAATGAATTTATTATTTATGTATAAAAATTGCTTCCACTTAATTAATCCAATTAATTGAATACCGAAAAGGATATTGTGGTTGTTTTAGTATCAAGTGATTGTTGATTTGTTGCCGAGAATCGATTCGACGATACGATCTTTTATAGCTTTTGTAATTGAATGGTTTTTGTTTCGAGTGAATTGGGGTCGATTTTGAGTTTATTATTCGAATTTGTTTTGCTTATTGTTGGAAGCGTGGGGGCGGACTGTGAAAGTGATAGAAGGTCGAGCAGCTCAGTTTTTATCAAATCCTCTTTAGCGCTGTTGCCACTTAGAATATTTTTTTTATAGCAGGCCACATCGTGTCGCACTGCTACACGAAGCCTCCTTCCACACCTCATAATTCTGTGCATTCTCAGGTCATGTTAGCCTAGTAAACATGATCAGATCGTCACACCTTTACCGCGGTCGACGGCGCCAATTTATTACAATGTATTTATTCCTTTGGGTATTCTGATGTATCAAATTAAAACATTTATTATTACGGAGCAAAATGGGCAATCTCGAAAATCGCTTATTATAAAGAATTGCTTCCAAATTCACCAAGATTTTCTTGGCTAGCACATAAACAATTATTTGTTTTAAGAAAGTAATGATTGAAAGTAGTAATTTGATAATGATTCCTGGCTCGATCTCATCCTTACCTCGAATCCTTCTCTCGTATCCTCTCACGGTCAACATGATGCTCCTGGTTTTTCTCATCACGACATGATTTTCCTTTCATATATTTTGAAACCTCCTAAACCTATTCCCAAGGTTCTGTACAGGCGTTGTTTTGCGCGTATGAATGTTGAGGAGCTTAAGAAGGACGCAGCTGTAATTGATTGGGAGCCTATGTTGGAAGCCCAGTTTGTTGATGATAAGGTTACAATATTTAATGATATCGTGGTCAACCTCTACGACATCCATGCTCCCATCAAAAAGGTAAGACTTAAACGTCCTCCTGCTCCATGGATGACGATAGGTATACGAATGGCGATGCGACGTAGAGACAGAGCATTTCGTAAATTTAAGAGGGATCGTTCTGATGAGAATTGGGCTTCATATAAGGCTGCAAGGAATAGATGCAACCAGATGATACGCAACGGTAAACGCCGCCATATTCTAGATAGTATAAATTCTTCATCTTCTGCCGATATTTGGAAATTTCTTGGAACTCTGGGTATCGGTAAACCGCGACATTTAGACCTTCCAAACTCGTGTGACTTGGACGAGCTTAACCGTCATTTCTCTACGACTACCACCATGGATAGCTCAACCAAGTTACAAACTTTGTCAATAATTTCTGGTCTAACGCGTCCACAGATTAGTCACTTTTGCTTCGCTCCAGTTGAACCGGGAGAGATAAATAAGATCATTCTTGCTATCAAATCGAAGGCAGTGGGTTGTGATAATATCACCCGTAGTATGATCACAACTATTTTGGATGAACTCCTGCCTGCGATTACCCACATTGTAAATTTTTCCTTATTCACTGGTGTGTTTCCTTCCCTGTGGCGCAAAGCTTATGTTCGTCCTCTACCCAAAGTTCCTAATCCCTCTCTTCCTATCCATTTCCGTCCAATATCGATCCTTCCCTTTCTATCCAAAGTGCTTGAGGCCTGTGTACACAAGCAGTTTTCAAATTTTGTCCATCGGAACTCGCTTATAAGCCCTCTTCAATCTGGGTTCAGGCCAGGGCATAGCACTATTTCTGCCCTCCTCAAAGTGACTGGCGATATTAGGGCAGGACTGGAAGACACCAAGGTAACTGTACTAGTACTGGTCGATTTCTCGAATGCCTTCAATACTGTTAGTCATGACATCCTTCTAGCCATTTTATCCCATATTATGGTCTCTCCCGGAGCACTGGAATGGTTCTCCTCTTACCTTCAGGAACGCCAGCAGTCTGTTCATGTTGGAGATTCCTCATCATGTTGGTGTGACTTGGAAACTGGTGTTCCTCAAGGCGGTATTCTTTCTCCTCTTCTCTTTTCTACTTTTATAAATTTACTAACTTCTGAACTTCAGTGTGCGTATCATCTGTATGCCGATGACTTGCAGTTGTACTGTCAGGGGAGGGTTGATGAATTACCAGGTTTGATCGATGTCATAAACAGGAACCTGATGGCTATACAAACCTGGTCCGATAAATTTGGTGTGGCAGTAAACCCCAATAAATGTCAGGCGATTATTATCGGTAGTTCTCGCAGCCTTAGTAAGTTGGATGGCACGATCTTGCCGCCGGTTCTTTTCGACGGTACGGTCGTCCCTTACAGCTCTGATGTAAAAGATCTTGGATTATATATTGACAGTACTATGAAATGGTACACTCAAATTGCACGTGTCAGTCAAAAGGTTACTGGTACGTTGCGGGCTCTGTATCGCTTGAGAAACTTTTTGCCGTCGAATACGAAAACAATGCTTGTGCAGTCCTTAATTTTTCCTATCATCGACTATGGTGATGTGTGCTACTTTGACCTGAATGCAGAACTCCTCGATAAACTTGACCGTCTTCTAAATAACTGCATTCGATTTGTTTTCAATTTGCGTAAATATGATCATGTCTCTGAACACCGGTCTCTTCTTAAGTGGTTGCCCATACGTCAGCGTAGGGAGCTAAGAGCACTAACTACCTTGTTTTCATTTCTTGTTTCTCCTACATCCCCTAGTTACCTTGCTCCCCACTTTCAGTATATTTGTGCCAACCACAATAGGAGTCTGCGGTCATCGGAGAACCGTATTCTGCATTGTCCCTCTCACCGCACTGACTTCATTCACCGTTCATTCTTTGTCCAGTCTATTTCGTTGTGGAATGCACTTCCCCAGGAAATCAGGATGGCAACCAACCGTTTAACTTTTAAGCATAAAGTTCGTGAGTTTCTTCGCAGAAGGTCGGCAGTATCGTCACAGCGTTAATGTTTTCCCCATTGTTTGCATTTTTATTTAGTGTATCTATTATTTGATATATATTTATAGTATTTTGTTTTATATGTATAGTATTTTATATATCTATATAGGATAATGTTTATTATTTTTTTAATTTTTTGTTTACACCTACCACTGTTTGTCTCTGCATCACCCAAAGGTTGACTGGTAGAAAATGCCTATGGCATTAAGTCCGCCTCTGTACTTTGTACTTGAAGTGTTAAATAAATAAATAAATAAATAATAATACTTACCATATTTTACCCCTTATACTTTACCCAAAGTATGCGAAAAACGTTGAACAAAAAAAAAGAAAGATCCTTTTTTTAATATCGTCGAAGGCTTAAATTTGATCACGCTATCACACGAGGATATTAAATTCAGAGTTAATAAAATACGATGACATTCTCAAATTGAAGTAGAATCGATGGTAAATACGGGTTTATAGAATGGTACATATACCAAGCTGTCACCGAAATGACAGGCTGAATGTACCTGTCATTCGATTAAAAAGAAATGCATTTGTTTTTTTTTGTTTAAATTGAGAACATGTTCCAAGTTTTGTCTCGATCACAAGTGAGATTGAGTTCGGTGAGACGGTGACCAAATAGCTAAGATCTGTGCGCTAAGAGCAGTGGTAATAATAATGCTAGAAAAAAAATTACGTAAATTATGATTTTAAATAATTATTGAAAAGCTCACATTTAACCTCATTGTAAAAATATTAAAAGTTTTAGAATCGATTGAACCGCGGCGAGGGTGGCGCGACGACTTGATCATGTTTGCGAGCCTGTGCCTGGCCATATAAATGGCCAGAGATAGCACAGAATTGTGGATGGAGGAAGGGAAGGCCTTTGCCCAGCAGTGGGTCACAATGTAGGCTAGTAAAAAAAAAAGAATCGATTGCCATATATGTTAAAGCACTCTTCGGTACAGCCCTAGTCTAAGAGAAACAAAAATAGTTTGTATAATTGATAAAACGTTGCATGTAAGATCTCATACTTACTTCTCAATTCGTCAGGCACTTGTGATAATTTCGCAAGGAAAGTTTTGAGAATTAATTTGGATGGGTATAAAAGGAAGACTAAAGAAACGGTGAATGGACTGTGTGAAGGATGATATGGCAAGAAAGGAGTGTGAATCAGATGACGAGTTATAGGGTAGTATGGAAAAGAAGACATGCTGCGAGAACCTCAAATAATTTGGGATAAGGCCAGGAAAATGAAGATGACTTGGCAACTAAGTAAATCTATGCAAACAATATTTCTGGCTGGACTTTCTTTTGGGTTGAAGAATTCTATTTTACATACACTGTGCTGAAGGATGCATTAAATAGCACGGAGGTCAGGAAATATTTAAAGTAAAATTATAACAATAAAAACTTGTATTAAGAAAAAAATATCTCCCCTACTAGAAAGTTCCCGAGTATGGTCTAGATCCAGGCGTCGGACGCCGCGAGACGACTCCCGGCCGCCGTAGAAAGAAAACTCGCAAAGCCGGGGTGAACAAGTGCCTTTCGGCATTGTTAAGGGTGTGTTTTACACTCTTTATTTAAGTATTGTTATTTATTGTATTAATCAGATTCTTTAACAAAATAAACTTGGCTGTCATAGCACAAATATTGCTCATTTAATAAGTAGTATCAAATAGGGCCACAACCCCATTTTTCGACTTTAATAAGATCCCGACCACTCAACAGCAATCCCGTTTAAACAAGGCTTTTCTCCTTGGAGTTAGCGGGTGACAAAAGATCTCTGGTTATTTGATCAACGTCGGTAATTCTTCTCAAGGATTTAGCAGTCTGGGTATCGTCTTCCCCGGTACATTTGACACCAAGTTATAGGCTGAACGAAACTCGACTAGGCTTAAGGGCTTAACGCCGACTTGATTAAATATTTCCTCAGGTTTAATACGACTGGAAGATTTGGAATTTCGCGTGATTTGATTAGATTTTTCGGGTGAGTGTGTGTGGCATGATTTTTGTGAATGATTAGATTTTGCACACGGTGCCGTTCTTGTTGGGCTATGGGAATGTGATACCGGGATAAATATTATCCTATGTCATGGTCTACCTGTGTGACAAATTTCATTGATAGTTATATAGCCTTTTAGACGTTAAAGGTAAGCAGAGGGGCCTGCCAGGGCTACCGCCTGCCGGGGTTGCGGGTTGTTCGAAAGAGATACCACGGCCCCGGAACATAAATGGCAATAGAAGGAACATGGGTAGGTTTTAGTCAGTACAAGTCTCACACTCCCTCCAGCTCTGCCCAGAGCGGAAGTTATTTGATGATTTCCCAATCCCAAAAAAAGACCGGCTTCAGTTGCGTGAGTTAGGCGTTTCGATATTCAAAAACTTGTATGATAGCGTTCACTGTTCCACGTGTGACGTTCATAAAAAAATCGCGCGGTACGAAGCGCTTGAACTGCGCGGCTTACCCAGTCGTGTCACTCTGAAATAGGCCTTACTGTCACATTCAAATATTTATTGATTTCACGATATGTTTGATTTCCGTTCAGTTAAATGTAAAATATAAATATTTGTAATGTTATATTTACCTGTTACGAATTGATTATAAGCACAGGAATCATGGAATTGGAAATTTGTGGAATTATTAAATATCGTGTTGTTTATAATTGTGCTATATTTTAATTACACACTACTCATGCATGGAAATACACATTTCGAGAGTACCCATTTAAATCCATTGTAAATATCTATTTACAATAATATTAAATTGTAAATATCTAGTAATAATAAATACAAGTTTATAGATATCTATCTAAACACTTATTTGTAACAAAACCAACAGTATTACGTTCGCGACATGTGTCTGAAAACATGATGCAGTTTAGTGGCAACTGGCAAAACTTAACTAACGTCAAATAGGAAAACGTCGAAACTTGAAATTAATGCCAAGTACGGTTTGTATTCGTGTAGCAGGGGTGTCAAGACTTTGCAAATACAGATTGTAAACCAACCTTTGATGAAGCCGTCAAATACGCTGAACATTAAATCAAGTAGGTAGTTGTACGCCAAAAATATATTGTTATTTTTTTATTGATTTATTTTCATTAAGTTTACATTTTTGAATATTTCTTTATAAAAACAAAAAAAAAGCATTTAAAAATTATTGCTATTTAATTATTTATAATATTGCTATTATTATTGGAAACTACATATTTTAGTTTTTGGGGTAAAAAAATCTGTTTTACGGTAGAACTCAAATCTACGAACTTTAAAGGTTGTGGTTTGGTGTGTGTGGTCAGAAACGTAATTAAAGCAAAGTTAAAACATTTAAAAAGTTGGATTAAAAAAAATATGGAACTTTGACCGTCAATATCT
The DNA here is from genome assembly GCA_905475445.1 of Ochropleura plecta. Classification (NCBI taxonomy): domain Eukaryota; kingdom Metazoa; phylum Arthropoda; class Insecta; order Lepidoptera; family Noctuidae; genus Ochropleura; species Ochropleura plecta. The sequence goes on from FR997739.1 coordinate 14,972,398, forward strand.
ATGGTATACTTTGAAACAAAAAAAAAATGCAATAATGTGGACAACATGTGCTTTTTGACGTCAATAGAGGTACTTTTACGCCCTTTATACTAACGTGCGAAATTTAAATTTAAATTTCTATCTCTTTTAAACACTAACAGGCGACAATGTCCAAGTGCGAAGCGTTTTCATTAAGTTACAAAGAAACCAACCATGTCGCTTGACCTGGCTTTGTACTTACAACTTTTTGTAAAACAAGGGTTTATAAAACTTAAAAGAAGAAGAAAATCGGTTTTTCTATCAACATTGAAAATCCACGAGGTTGTAGGTTCAAATCCAGGCAAGTACCTACCAATGTGATTTTTTCAATTCATAAGTACTGTGAGAAATGCGCTAATTACCACAATTAAAGCACATAAAATACTTTTAAGATTATATTTTTACTAGCTTTTGCCCGCGGCTTTGCTCTCGTTAAATTCGGGGTAACACAGTTCCCCTTTCGTGATTTGTAGGTACCTGCTACCTGTAGTTTTTGCCCTTGTGCCTTATTGATTGTAATAGTAAAGCTAAGTTTTCCCTTTTCTTTCCTCTTTCTTCCTCATAGCCTATGTCCGTCTCCAGGGTCTCAACTATCTCTGTTCCAAAATTCATCAAAATCGGTTTAGCCATTTAGCCGTGAAGACGTAGATAACAAACAAACAAACTCACTTTCGCTTTTACAATTTTAGTAAAAAAATTAAGACTATATTTGAAAGATACATCTCACACTTCCTACGCCATTCCCTAGTCTTCATTTTTCTAATTCTTTATTTAAAACGACCTGACTATTGGAACATCTTGTCCAACCAGCCAGCATTCGTTTTTGGTTAAGATATAAAACCTCTTATAGTACTTTCTAAAACTTAATCTTAGACATCACACACATTGGTGAAGGAAAACACCATGAGAAAACCTAGACATCTAAATAAAATAACTCTCAAATCGCAAACCGTCTTGAGCAAATGTGTTGATCAATGTTCGTGCTTTCTTTGTTAGAAAAGAGACCGTGCTCAGTAGTGGGGCGGTTATACGCTGGTTTTATTATTTTATCAACATTGAACGCGTCTAAAAAGTTTCGTATCCATTTAGAGAGAAATACAAAACGCCTTGACAGCAATTTGACGACACGGTTGGCGCAGTGGCTGAGCGATCGGCTGCTGCGCTGCGTGTCACGGGTTCGATTCCCGCACGGAACAAACATTTGTATGGCCTACAAATAGTTGTTCCGGGTCTGGCTGTTTGTGTATGTGAGTTTAAATGTTTGTAAACGCACCCACGACACAGGACAAGTTCCTAGTGTGGGGCAACGTTTAAAAAAAAAAAAAAAAAAAAAAAAAAAAAAATGCTAGTATTGCCACTTCAAAAAAGAACCAACAACCCAGGATCCTGTGTTGTTGGTTTTTCTAAAGTTTCTACAAGTAATAACGTAGAACTTTAAAGAATAACTCCACAAAGAACAGTCTTCATCATACTTATATTACAAGTTCAACTTAAACATGAACTGCGGAAGTATAAATAGTTTTGAATAGTCAGGAAGAACTGTGTGCAATGTTGATTATTTTGTAAAGAAGAAGTAAGAAAGTCGTTAGTTCTTTGGCAAAAAGTTAAATTAACTAATACAATGTCTGCTTTAAAGGATACTAATCTGCATAGTCCTCATGTGAGTTGACCAAGATTTTTGTCTGGACCTTAAAAGGGACTTTGACCTCTGAGTTTGTTTCGGCTGTTTCTTCTCAGAACAGTCGGGTACGAAACACCGGCCTTACCAATTTTTTTTAAAAGACGTGTAAAAGAGTTTGTATAAACCTACTTGCAAAATAAACCTCATTTATCATTATGCGAAAGAAGTACATAGTGTTCTGTGATTGTTGTTTGTTGTATCATGAGTTATCTTTTGTTAAATGTGTATGATCCCTTGTCGATTTAAATAAATTATTTTATTTTATTAAATAGGGAAGTGGCAGTGGGTTGGCCTAGTTTATTGAATGGCTAACAATAACCGGTGGACCAGACGAGTTCAAAGACTAGATAACGGTGTCCCAAACTACTTTAGTCCATACGTGGGAATCGGTAAGAGTAGTCTAATTTTTACTAATCAAGTCAATTTCTGGATAATGACTCCTCTATCTATTCAAACGCAAAGCATTTATATAAATTAGACCATTACAGGCAGTTTTGAATGTCAAGAACAAAAGAATGAATCTAGTTCGAGCTCTAATTCAAGTCAATAAAATAATAACTGGTGTCCAAAAAATAATTGATTAATAGGATAAAATTTAATTCCTTTAATTCTTTTATTGAAAGTAAAAGGTAACAAAATTTAAATAGGTATTACAAATGAATTACTCCAGTCACAAGGCATAATGACTTGTGAAAGTACTGTAGTTCCCCCATTCCGAAGCGTTGATGTCTATGGAGAAGAATGGGCATGAAAATTCATGGAAGTGTCCATGGATTTTCTTATAAATCTTTTAAATCATAATATTTTTAACAAGATCATTTTCTTTTCTTTTCAATTTAAACAAACCGGCCAAGTGCAAGTCGGAATCGCGCACCATCTTTACTCATCATCTGCCTAGCCTTTTCCCAACTATGTTGGGGTCGGTTTCCAGTCTAACCGGATGCAGCTGAATATCAGTATTTTACATGGAGCGACTGCCTATCTGACCTCAACAACCCAGTTAGTACTGGGTAATACGATACCCCTTGGTAAGACTGGTTGTCAGACTTTCGGGACACTGACTACCTGTAACGACTGTCAAAGATCTACAAATGACAGCCGGGACCAACGGCTTAACGTGCTTTCCGAGGCACGGAGGAAACTCGGTATGTAACGGTGGTCACTCATCCACAGACCAACCTAGGCAAGCGCGGCTTAACCTAAAGATCGACCCGAGCGGCTGCTATTATTTAGCCACGAGCTCCTCGCGCACCATCTTTACTATCCTTACTAATATTATAAAAGCGAAAGTGAGTTTGTTTGTTACCTCTTCACGCTTTAATGGCTACACCGATTTTAATGAATTTTGGTACAGAGATAGTTGGGAACCAGGAGACGGACATAGGCTAAAAAAAAATTGGGACGTGAGGGAGAAAGAGGGAAGAAAAGGGAAAACTTAGCGTTGCTATTACAAATCAATAAGGCGCAAGGGGAACTGTGTTACCCCGAATTTAACGCGAGCGAAGCCGCGGGCAAAAGCTAGTTACCTATAAAAATGGCATTTTTTAAACCTTAATATATTATGTTGTTCTATGGGAGACCTTAAATATTTATTTTATTCTTTTCTTTTTTGTTAAAGCGGCAACATAAATACATGGTCTATGAAAATTTCAACTGTCTATCATGGTTTATGAAATACAGCCTGATCATAGATGGGCCTACAGACACAACTTAACACATGTACGGAACTGAGTCCATTATCAAAGGGGATCTGTTAACAAAATGTGACACCCATTAGATGAAAGCCCCTAAAAAGTCGTGTAACGTGCTCCAAATCCTACCATTTGTGGAGTCACATACCTCGTGGAGCGTTTAAATGGGAGAGTCAACTTGATCTTACGAATCACTTGAAAACTGAATGACTTAACAGCACACAATGAGCATCTCAATAGAGTTATCATGGGTAAGTTGTAAACTAAACCTAAAATTGATATCTATTGATAATACCTGCATTACTTTTTTTTTCACCATACGTCTTTAAAGTATATAAAATATCTGTAACTGCTATGGAAGTACTGTAGTTCTCTCTCATTCCAAAGCGTTGATCTCTATAGAGGGGGGGATCTATAATGGGCAAGAAACTCCATGGACACTCATTTAAATCATAATATTTTTACAAGATCATTCTTCTTTTTTAATCACACTCTAACATACAAACAACTTGCCTTGACTACTCCGTCCAAACGCAGCACAATAGTAAGTCGGAAGGGTCATTCCACACAATGGTAGTTCAAATCTTGACAATAACACGGCGACGTGTCGAGCAATTTTCGGGCTTTTGACAACTGGGATTACGCGAACAAGTGACGAATACACGTGCTTAAGGTGAGTCAGTCCGTGTGGACGGGATCTTATTTAATGACGTCATATTTTTCATTTTTGTAGGAGTAGATTTTGTTCGCAATATAACAATGTTAGTCAAGAGTATTTTGAAGAGCTTGTTCGGTAGAAATGGTACGCTGAAGGTATTTTTGAAGGAGAGTCGTTTTTGGCTTTTGTTTTGATAGTCATGTTTATTTTGTAGGATATTAATTAACGTTACTTTTATTTTTCAATGGAAACTTTTGGCTATTTATGGCCTTTTTTAAACTGTAACTTTAAATACTTCATATGAGGAGCTCGTGGCTAAATAATAGCAGCCGCTCGGGTCGATCTTTAGGTTAAGCCGCGCTTGCCTAGGTTGGTCTGTGGATGGGTGACCACCCGTTACATACCGAGTTTCCTCCGTGCCTCGGAAAGCACGTTAAGCCGTTGGTCCCGGCTGTCGTTTGTAGATCTTTGACAGTCGTTACAGGTAGTCAGTGTTCCGAAAGTCTGACAACCAGTCTTACCAAGGGGTATCGTATTACCCAGTACTAACTGGGTTGTGGAGGTCAGATAGGCAGTCGCTCCATGTAAAATACTGATATTCAGCTGCATCCGGTTAGACTGGAAGCCGACCCCAACATAGTTGGGAAAAGGCTAGGCAGATGAACTTTAAGTACTTCATATTTTTTTGCTTTGCTGACATATCTTTGATGGCCTGACGGACAGTGAGCTACCCATTGCTCACCGTCGACAGACCCGCGTCTACGGTGGCTAGGAGACGTCTCGCGACGCAAGACGCCCGGAGCGTCTCCCGCGGCGGCTGGGTTGGTGGTTTGAGGTTCTCTTCCTCAAACGTCCAGCCACCTCCTTCGCTAGCATGACTGAATTACAGAAGGAAGTGACCCCTTCCCGTTCCCTCTCGCTCTGGAATATGGATTGAACCAGGGCTGGACGCTAGAGATCGCCTCTACGAAGGCACGGCGGTGCTCCGCCCAAGCTGGGCAAACCGCCACTGTGTGCTCCACCGTGTCCTCCGGGCGATCGTCGCAATGGTGACACCCGGGCGTTTCCTCCCGCCCGATTATGTGCAGGAACCTCCCGAAACTTCCGTGTCCGGTGAGGACCTGCGTCAGGCGGTAGGTGAGGATGCCGTGGCGTCTCGCCAACCGCTCCTCAAAAAGGGGACTTATCGCTACTATTACGGCGTGCCCTAAATGATTATCTTGACATCACATGGTACCACGGGGAGTGGAAAAATACGTAGGTCCCTTTACGTAAGCCGTAACAACCCTGCAGTTTTGTAACCTTTACATTTTCTGAAGTAAACACTCATTGTAATAATCAAAATCTTTCACGAACCCTCAGGGAAAAAAAAGAGTAGATCCTTTGTCATATTCAACCGTAACTTTAAATACATCCTACATGCCCTTGTAGATTATAGTACTGTCAGCGTCAAAAATATATCTACATTAACAATCAGTAGGTAAATATAAACTGGTCAAAATAATTGAAAAAACTTTTTTATTTTTGTCTCAGCTAGGAAAGGCGTCGCTCGTAGCCCTGTTCATTTCCGTGTGGCCTTTAAGTCATGACGCCAGCATTTCAAGGCTTTCAGAGACAACACTCCTTGGGACAACATTGATATGATGAGCCTCATGTGTCCCACTGCAGGGCTAAGGCGTCTCTGGCGTCTTTCCATTTTTAGCTATTAGGGACCAATCCTTTTTGGTAAGAGTCCAGGAGGTCGCATGACGAGCTGGACTTTTGAAACATATTGTTTATTATTTTTAAAAGGGGATTATCAGAAGAATTCGAGGCTGAACAATAAAAGCTGTTTGGGTCGGTTTTTAGTCAGTAGCCAAGTATGACAAGCAGTTTTACCAAGGAGTAATTATATTACCCAGTACTAACTGCGTTGTGAAGGTCAGAGAGGAAGTCGCTCCGTGCAAAATACTGGTATTCAGCTGAATCTGGTAAAACTGGAAGCCGACCATAGTCAAGAAAAGGCAGGCAAATGATGGAAAGAGGATGGTAACAAAACTTTTGATGGAAACTTTTTTAAAATCCCAGACTCTTAAACCCTCTATCACTCATAAACTGGGATTTATTTAATGTTTTGGATAGATGATTACAAAAAAAATAAATTACACGTTTTATTATTTTTTCTGGGCTTAAATATTTTTTTCAAACACAACTAAATTTAAAAAAAAAATAGGGAAATGAGATCTAGAATCGTATTTTTGGTACTAGTTCGTTAGTTCAGAATGTAGACTACGAGCTACAGAGAAATCATTGATTTAAAATTTGAGGCGTTTGTACGGTGTGTTGCCTACTGTCTACACAATAATATACAGGGTTAAAATTAGGTATTTTAATGTAGTGCCCCTCTACGCCGCGCCGGCTACTGACTGAATTATGCAGCGTTCATTTTGCTCTGATCATTTTGAACTGTCAGTTAGTCCGATATTGTTGACGCTGACTGTACGGAGAGCTCGAAAAGAAATGTCTTTTTTTGTTTGTATGTCAAAGGACTTGGATTTCTTTTGTAATGTAATGTTAAAGTTGGAAGCTTTTTATCAAGGCGTCTCGCCTCTAAGATATCTCTTCGCTTTTACGAATATGTTAGTTTGTTATTTTTTAGGTTATTTTTGGGGTAACACAACCCTTGTATCGATTTTTCTTTTCTATTTGATAGTAGAAAGCTTTGAAGGACGAAGTGTTTAGGCTGGTTTTAATGTTCAAAGATTCTTTGTCTAAAAATAAACGAGCTACGGTTTTATATTTTTTTATGTTTAAGTGTATGTCAAGAGTGTTACAATTGGATATTGCTAAAATAACTATTAAACAATTTTCAATTTAGTGGAAAGTACTCTGGTTTTCATATCATTAGCCCGACACATTCATTTTACTATTCAAAGGACATCATTCACTCTCCTTACATTTTTCAAAAGTCAACAAAATCAAACTTATTATTTAAATCCTTACTCCTTACTAATATTATTAAAGCGAAAGTGAGTTTGTTTGTTTGTTACCCCTTCACGCTTTAATGGCTACACCGATTTTGATGAATTTTGGTACAGAGATAGTTGGGAGGGAGGAGACGGAAATAGGCTAATTAAAAAAAAAAGTGGGATGTGAGGGAGAAAGAGGGAAGAAAGGGGAAAACTTAGCGTTGCTATTACAAATCAATAAGGCGCAAGGGGAACTGTGTTACCCCTAATTTAACGCGAGCGAAGCCGCGGGCAAAAGCTAGTATAGAATAAAATTGGCCCGGTTTTACCTTGAACTTTTTTGAACGTCTGGACACCATTTTTTTATCATGAAAATTGAACATATGACCAAACGCTGTATAACAATCAAAACATGATAAAAATTTGTTGGCACGATAAAACAACACGAATATGACATTCACTTACGATTTCAAACGTGATAACGTAGTTACGTTTAATCAAAACAATTAAGCTTGTTTTTTAAAAGGGTCTGATAAAAATATTTTTGAACTACTACTATTACTATTTAAAAAAAAACAAAACTACTATTTCGGGATTGTGATGTCAACATACACCCGGCCAATGGGAAAAAAACGTAAAAAAGAGAGCCTTAAATAAAACTTTATTACTACTACTATTATTTACTATTATTTTTACAAAATCGTGTTCCTAAATCAAAGTATCACAAGATACACGGCTACAATCTTCAAATCCACCAAAATCAGCTTAATTAATAAACCTAATAACTCCTACCTAACCAATATTCCAATCCTATCAGATTTTGCACCCCGTGTGCCGTAATATTGGCACACAATGGAATAATCACATAGTCACCTACACGACTTTCACCCATCAGAAATAAGCTGATTAAAAACAGAAATTTAATTAAAGGAATAATAACACCATTTATGTTAATCTTATTATAGAGGGTGCGTTAATATATTCTCTCTACAGATATAGTTTTAACAGATAAGGCTTGAACTACATCTGGCGGTACGGAATCGCACTTTCATATGCTCCTGTCCTTTTCTGTCATGCAGAATCGTCATTTGCTAGAGCGGGAAAAAGAGAGAATGCGTAACAGAAAAGGAAGAGCATGGGAAAGTGCGATGAAGTATAACTCCTTTTTTTCAAATGGGTATTCGTCAAATACCTTCCCCCGCTCCGTACAGAGCGGGGGAAGGTATTTGACGAATACCCATTCTTTTACTGTACTTTTCAGACTTTTCAGTTAGTGTTCAGACTTTTACTGAATAAAACCCATTCATGTTTCTTCTTTTGACCTTTGTACTCTGTGGCCGCGGTATTTCTTTTGCACAACCCGCAACCCCCTAGGCAGGCCCGCGGCTGGAAGTACAACCCTTAATATACACATTTTGAATCAAAGTTTTTATATTTTCATGGTATTTGTGTATATCAATGCCCATATTTAAGACTAAAGGTGAATTTCACTGACGAAACTGAATGCGATTAGCTCACCTAAACTAAGTTCAAGAGTGTGTCATTATTGCTATGGGATTAAATCCTTCAAATTCAGTTTGCCTTTAAACAAACAAATTTATTAATGAGAATTTTAGAAAAGTATTATTTTTGATGACTCCTCAAAACGCATTTTCCACAAAACATTAATTAAACACAAGAAAACGAACATACACCTCAAAGCTAACAGTCTCACTTTAAATTTATAAATTCCATTCAAAATAACGCAATCTCCGGGATATTGTAGATACCCGGAGCTTATTTCACGCACGCGAAATGCATAATTACCCTTATTAACATAGACTACCGTGTGTAGGAGGCTTTACCAAGAGATTCCTCCGCGAGATTAGATGGGATCCCGCGATGGTTTTTGTGTAACGTATTCCTAAATATGGCAGTCGCGGGCCTTAATTTTGTTGGCGCCCAACATTGGCCAATATTGGAGCAGAATGTTTGTTTGGACTTTGGTTCTGCTTATTAAGGTAGTACTGGTTAGAAATGGGAGATGTACATTTGTTTTTATTTACCTTGTATTGTGGTTGGTGCCTAAACTGGTGTCAGAGACTCTTAGAGAGATAACAACAAAAAAATACACACTGTTTCAGTGACTTAAAGTAACTAAACCACTTCAAAGTAAACGAAAGCAGACACTTAACGTAAACGCGAACGTTTGCGTTAAACAAAGCCAACACTAGTCTTCCAATATGAACGAAAACGATTCAGGTTATTACACAAGATTGTCCTTGTAGCGTAATTTGAAAATCTTCCTCGTGAACATTTTCATACACACGTGGTTGTGAAAACGAAACTCGTACGGTATGCGTTAATACCGGGTCCTGAAGGTTAAGTGTAGCATTATAAGAAGGTACTTTGTGTATACTGTGCCATAGAATAAGAAAATATAGATGCGAAACTCCTCTTTGGACATAACGTGAATGACGAGAGTTTTAGGGCCTTTAAAACTCCCTGCGCGGCTTCGTTAAGGCTGAGATCTTATCAGCAATAAGCAGGCCGATATTAAACAAAAAGCAAAGCAACTATATTTGTACTGAAACTACCCTGCAAATTAATATGGTTCAAGTCAAGATATCCAGTTGCGAATCAGAGGGATGTATGCACTGAAAGTTTCATACTTTGTAAGACAGCATAGTTTTGACATTGAGGTTTAATTAAATCTATAAACCTAACTTACTACCTTAAGTAATTTTAAGTCAAGTTTAACTATATGGTTCCACTTCAATTTGGAAACGAATGTCGCTTCTATTCAGATTACTTGCTCTTTGATATAAAATAAACATCTTAAATATTAATTAAGGTTTGTATGTAGCTCAGTGCTTCAGGGATATTTGTTTTCTTATTAGAATCTTTGGGAAGATACTTAAACTTCTGTCATGTTGACAAAATGCAGTATTTTCGTGAATATTGAGGTGAAAATATGATGTGCTAGTAAGCTATTTAAATTAAAATGAGAAATATTGGTAATATATATATATATATATATATATATATATAAAGAGTATGCTATAATATATTTAATGGAAACTGTGTCACTGTGTCTATATATTGAAGAGAAATAAATCTCCGATTTGAGTATAATTGTCTATCTGATCTGAAATCTTAGTGAAAATAATCAAGTATTAACCCTAAAACATGGAAATATGCAACGTTGACTTCGGTAAGTCTCCAGTGTTATTAATCGCTACACCATAATAGAGCATGGGGTAAAATAATATCCAGGGGTTGAGTCCCCGCGGGTCACTATACATAAATAATAAACGTCCCACATTCAGGAAATATTTGCATTATAATAGAAAATTGTAAAGAGTAAACAAAAATATAAAATACATAAAACCGTACTGCAGATTCTCGTACAGTATTTTTGTGACTAAATATTTTTTTTTTTTACAAGCAGAAACATTTTCTAGTTTAAAACAGCATTGTTTTATTAATATTTTATTTTACGAGTTTTTTTTTGTTGTGGAATAAATCGGATGATATCAGAAAAATATGTTGTTGGGATTTCACTGATAGAAGCTTTCGTTAAGTAAATTTAAACTGCCGTGTCGACGGCGTGTTGGTGTCCCACGCCGCGTGCGACACCGACACGCCGTCGACACGCTGCCTCAAAGAGATGTCAGCAAAGCAGAGGGGCCTACAGGGGCCACTGTCTGCGGGGCACCTCCTAAGAAAGGACCCATATCATCCTGCAAACAGTCCATCCATACTTTCTTTAGCCTTCCTCCTCTACTGTGTAGTAGGTGTAGTAGAGGAGAATGTCTAAAGAAAGTTCCACATTTTTACTCAAAACTTTTCGTCATTTTCCTTAATCCTCCGCATGACATGCCCATACCAAGCCAGCCGATTGCCACACAAAACCAACTTAGTAATTAACAAAAAAAAAAAACATTTTAACAATAACCAAACTAAAATCGCTTAACTAACTAAATATAAGCAACCAAACCTTTACAAACAAAGTTAGCCACAGTAAATTAATTATATCTCCAATCTGTTTACTACCCAAATATTTCAGTTAAGAGCGTCAGGGAGGTAGCTTAATATCTGGTCTCAGCTAGAAGGTTTGACCCGGTCAAATAATCCCCGGGATGTCGTGGCAAGACCCGGGTATTCTGGGTAGTCTGACAAGAACCGGGTCGGACAGCCGACATGCAAGGTTTGCTCAGCTGCGTTATTTATTTATTTGAATATAAATTATAGTTTTAGAAGCACGAAATAATGTATAATAAGAGTGTAGAAAAATTCTATAATTTAATTACGATTCCTTGAAGGATTAATCAAAAGCTAATTTTCATTAGCGCTGACTATATTCTTACGAAAGCTATCGATTTATCGATCTTGGAGCTTGTGAGATTGACCATACATCGAATTTGGACCCTGTCAGTCAAATTAGGACTGTTAAAAACAATACATTTAAATTGGTGATTATTGATTGGTTTCTGAGTGTGGAAATTAGGACAACACTGTTGTATTGGGCTTCATACCTGTAAAAACGATATAAGGGGAATAAAATAAATAAATCTCTCAAGAAGAATCACTTGATAAAAGCTATATTTTGCACTCGACCCCCTTAGCATCCCTCGATCGATTTGGTTTTGGTTTACAATAATAATCACGTTTAATATTGGTGAAGATACGAAGGTGCTTTCAGTCTAACATTCCATGAATACCCTTTTCTAATAATACTAGACAACACCTAAGCGAACACCTTTGTAGAAAGAAGCATACTGTTCGATTTTCAACGCTAGGCACAGAGCTAAGAATTGAAATTTCAATAACGATACCAACTAGTGTGTGGGCATATGTGTCAGCTTTATCCATTAGATAAGTGTTCAAATGTCAGACATAAACCCTTAGGACTTTCAACCCCCACAAATACTTACAAAAATATTATTTTCGTCTCACGAAAACTCGATAACACGAAAATAACAGAAGCTAACGAAATTGTAAGTCAAAAGATTGACGACAAACTTATTTTCGTTTTGTCAAGGAAATACATTTATGCGTGTAGGCTTTTTTTGTACGAGAGGAATATAACTCAATTGTTGGCTTACCGATACACTGGCCCATTGCTCTCATAGAAGTCTGAAGGAACAAATTGGATAATGTCTCTCTTTGTTATGTATGTTCCAGTATTATTTTATTACTGTAACGTGCGTCAAAGGTAATGTTTGACTTTTTGTCTCTCCCGAATGTTTCCGAATGCTCCCGAATTAGGTTTCGGGACATTGACGAGAAAAAGGTTTATAGTGGTCTGTTTTGTGGGGTATTAGATAGGGATTATGTTTGTATTGCGGTATGGAGGAGCTCGTGGCTAAATAATAGCAGCCGCTCGGGTCGATCTTTAGGTTAAGCCGCGCTTGCCTAGGTTGGTCTGTGGATGGGTGACCACCAGTTACATACCGAGTTTCCTCCGTGCCTCGGAAAGCACGTTGAGTCGTTGGTCCCGGCTGTCATTTGTAGATCTTTGACAGTCGTTACAGGTAGTCAGTGTTCCAAAAGTCTGACAACCAGTCTTAACAAGGGGTATCGTATTACCCGGTATTAACTGGTTGTGGAAGTCAGATAGGCAGTCGCTCCATGTAAAATACTGATATTCAGCTGCATCCGGTTAGACTGGAAGCCGACCCCAACATAGTTGGGAAAAGGCTAGGCAGATGATGATGAGATAGGGATTATGTTATTCTTAGGGTTTCGTATCTCCAAAGGAAAACACAGAACCCTTATAGTTATTTCGGGTCTGGCTGTTTGTGTATCTGAGTTTAAATGTTTGTAAACGCACCCACGATACAGGAGAAATTCCTAATGACGGGCAACGCTTTTTTTAAATCGTATATAACTTAATGTAGGAAAAATACTGTGTAGTGGACAACTTTTAAAAATCTCTTTTATTTGATATCGATATATCCTATATCTGTATCGTGGGCGCGTTTATAAACATTTAATTAACATTTTTTTTTATCGGTCGCGGGCCGTACCCGCGACACGCAGCGTAGCAGCCACACACAGCCTCTGCTGGTGCACACGTAATACTGTTTCATACATACATATCAAACAGTTCGTCTTTCCTGATTTACAGGTACCTGCTACCTGTAGTTTTTGCCCTTGCGCCTTATTGATTGTAATAGTAATGCTAAGTTTTCCCTTTTCTTCCCTCTTCCTCCATCATTTCCTACTGTGTTTTAGCCTATGTCCGTCTCCAGGGTCCCAACTATCTCTGTACCAAAATTCATCAAAATCGGTTTAGCCGTTAAGGCGTGAAGACGTAACAAACAAACTCACTTTCGCTTTTATAATATTAGTAAGGATATCAAACAATAAGTGACAGTTTCCCGCGACATTTCCCTATGCCGTTCTAATGTGACACGGGAAAAAAAGAACCCGGACTTCGTAATACCCTCATTGTTGTTATGACATTACCCTGAAGGTACACTCGACTGAAAGCATAGGTGTGTAAACAAATAAGCTTAGTTACATCGCATTGGGTACTATCGACCAAAGTCATTGGTGACACTTTAACCTTATGCTGGCCTAGAGAAGGGCGGAGTTTCAATTGAATGATAGGCCAGGTTATGCTAGTTTTGTTACCAAAAATTTGTGGTTTTTGTATAGTGAGCGAAGAATAACAGACGAACTTTTAATGTTAGATGATATCGGATGACGGCTTTTTTTGTAAGAAAGGCGATCAATTGGATTTAGATTTTCCTTTTCTAGGGTTTTGTACCTCAAGAGAAAAAATCGAAACCCTATTAGCATCACATTGTTGTCCGTCTGTCTGTCAAGACCCTTAGTCTTGGGAACGCGTTGAAGCATGGAGTTGAAATTGAAACCATCTACTCAAGTCTATGGTCCCTCAAAGCTATGAAAAATCAATCCTCTAAGTCTACGCAGTCAAAAGATATGGCCGTTTATGTAGCAAGTTTGTACGGAACCCTAGGTACGCGAGTCAACTAGTAAATAGTACACTATGTTCAATAGTACACTCTGTTCAATAGTACACTATGTTCAATAGTACACTGTTCAATATTATAGTACACTAATAGTAGTAAATAGGAATACTATAAAAAAAATATAAATTTTATTATAAAACTAATTTATAAAGCTTGACACAATCCCTAAAAGTAAAAGCTTAGAAAGATGATAACAAAGTCTTAACCGAATACTAAAACAATGAAAACACTTACAAAGGTCAGAAAAAGCTTAACAAGGTTCTCACCGCTTAGGTCCAAGAATACCAAGACGTGTTTAATTTTCTTTCTGCTTTTTTAGACGAACTAAAACGGTAATATAAGCTTCTGGCATAGGGGACACTTCTTTTCATTACCCCGGAGACGCGTTGCTAGAGCCGTAGATACGTACAATCACGCTCACAAGTGTTATATGAAAAGATCTTTTATTTGTTTTGTGAAATGGTGTTTTGTACTGTTCCACTTGAATGCCTTTATAACTAGCAAGAGATTTATCCTGGAATTTAATTGATGGCTCCGTTAACAAGAAATGTAATTGATACCGAGTTATCGAGCTTCATATTAAAATATTTAGGAGAGAAACTGTTGTTTGGCTGTCAATAACCACTCTTAAGCTTTTTGTTTCAATAAATTTATTATTTTGCATTGGAAATAAATACGTATTACGTTTTAAGTACGGGAGAGTATTACCATTAGTCAATTGTCGGTTTTCAATGTAAACCGATGAAATAACGTGTTGTTTTATTTAATTTATGATAAGTGAATGATGTTTTACGATATTTTGCGAGCAAAATGTGTTGGAATTTAATTAACTTTACGGACGATTGCGCTTGCATTGTTTAAATGCTCGTTTTTATGGACGTTCCATGCTTTAATATGACTTGTCTGCTATCAGCGAAAGTGGTTGGTGTTTTATTTATTAAATGTGCTTATTTTTATTCGGAAAGTTATGAGTTATTTCTACTTATTATTTGCACATTGGCGACTTTTAAGAAGTGCAGCTAACTGTTGGTGACCGCTATGTCGCGCCAGTTTTGCCTGGTGTGATTTTTTAGTGTATACTAGTTCCTCAAATGGTAATTTGCAAGTGCAAAAAAAATAATTGAATAACTTAAGAGTTTCTTCTTGCACTGATATAAAAAAAAAACTAACAATTAATGTGATTTTATGATTATAGTGAAGAATCGTCTATAGCGGAATCGCTCTAACGTTTTAAGTATAATAGAGCGCAAACCTATTACGGTACGGTACGCAATTTCTGAAGGGAAAACCCAATAACAGTTTTTCCGACACAAAAATCGAACCCAGAGTCTAATCGAATCAAAGCATTTATTTCAATTAGAACATTACAGGCACTTCTGAATGTCATAAAACAAAATGAAGCTACAGTCCCGGTCACAAGGCATAATAACTTGTGAAAATACTGTAGTTACGCATTCCAAAGCGTTGACCTCTATGGAGAAGAATTGGCAAGAAACTCCATGGACACTCATTTAAATTATAATATTATTACAAAATCGTATTTACATCATTCATGTTGAGATTATACAAATATGTGAGAACGACGTGCACAGTAAGAGTGTCCAGAGTAAATAAAAAACAAAATTCAATTTAAAATCAAATTGATTCGTAGTTATGTGTTTGAGCCGTTTGGGGTTGAAACTCTAGGGCCATGGGGTCCGAGTGCCCACGTAGTATTTCGAGAAATCGCCAAACGGTTGGTCGACTCTTCTCGTGACCAGAGGGCTGGCCTGTTTTTTGCATAAAAAATAAGCATTGCCATCCAACGCGGTAATGCTGCCAGTCTTCTGGGCACTTTTCCTGTTGACTGCGATACGGACAAATTTTTTGACGCCCTGTAACTTTCTATTTTTTACTTGTATATATTTTTAGTTTGTGTCTATTTATAGGTTGTATATATATAGTAATTAATTTAATAATATGTGTAGCGTATAATAAATACCGACACGCTTAGTGGTAGGGCGAGCGGTGGCGGGAGCGCGCTCAGTCATATTAATGGACTGAGCGCTCACTCGCTTCTGGTCCGCCGTGCTAGTAAGACGTGCTCATTGGAGACAGACTGTTGTTTAATTTAACATACCTAACACCCTAATAGTGTAACCTGTACAAGTGGCGACCCTGCCAGGATTACATAAGTGTAAGGTATGTACCAAAATTCAAAACATATTGTGAATAAAGAGGTAAATCAGTGACTAATCAGTTTTTATTCATTGAGATGTTCCATGTAGCCCATAACTGGGTTTTAAAATGAATTAATTACTTACTTTTAATCTGGGTACGTAATTATTAAATGGTTACGTAATTATTGAAATAAAATAACGAATTTAAATATAATTTTGGTTATGACACAATAATTAAAACGATTGGCTTATTTAGCTTACGTATGCTATTATTTTAGAAACCAGCATTCTAATTAATTTACGTAATTTGTGTGCTTTGAGATCACAAAAGGAATATTTCAAGATAAATCTGATTTTGTTACTTGGTTGGTACCTAAATAGTCGTTATTGACTAATCGAAGTACCTGTACATCAAAATATACCACAAATGAAAGTCGTTGACAGAACAAAACTATCAAAGGTGTTAATTAATAATTTGAATGTCAGTGTTTTCGAAGTAGCTATTGTTACAATACACGATTTCATAAATATTATGAATAATAATAAATTATTTATTGGCATAAACAAGTTAATACATATTTGTGAATCACTGGTGCCTGTGGTGGGTATTGAAACACCTGTATCACCGGTCACCGGGTATTATATTATAAAATCTTATTCATTAGACAAACTTTATGAGAACTTATGGCTTACTTACCTGTATACAGTATAACACTAAATATGTTTTTCTTTTATATAATTTTTACATACACAACAATATAGTAATATAGTTACAATAACTTGATAAGTGTGAGTGTAACTGATATTAAATAACTCACTGTAGTTTATTATGTTATTTTACTTTTGTTCTGTCAACAAAAACGTGGTTATTAGAGGTAGTTTGGGTAACCAAACAGTACCTAAATGGTCTTGTAAAATAAGATCTAGGGAAGTTCGATGAAAATCGGAACGGTACCTATAAAGGAAGTAATTCCTTAGAGAGGTAGTTTGGGTAACCAAACAGTACCTAAATGGTCTTGTAAAATAAGATCAAGGGAAGTTCGATGAAAATCGGAACGGTACCTATAAAGGAAGTCATTCCTTATAGAGGTAGTTTGGGTAACCAAACAGTACCTAAATGGTCTTGTAAAATAAGATCAAGGGAAGTTCGATGAAAATCGGAACGGTACCTATAAAGGAAGTAATTCCTTAGAGAGGTAGTTTGGGTAACCAAACAGTACCTATATGGTCTTGTAAAATAAGATCAAGGGAAGTTCGATGAAAATCGGAACGGTACCTATAAAGGAAATAATTCTTTCAAGAGGTAGTTTGGGTAACCAAACAGTACCTAAATGATCTTGTGAAATAAGATCAAGGGAAGTTCGATGAAAATCGGAACGGTACCTATAATGGAAGTAATTCCGTCGAAAAAAAAAAAAAAAAAAACAATGTCGACGGTCCCTGCGTGCATGAGGACATGTCGAAAATGGCATTTTATTATTGTATCATCGGCTTTAGATTATAAATTATCTATGCCTACATGCTGAACTTGTTTTTATTCAATAAAGCAAACTAACAACCTTGCACAATTCAACTTACTTACAAATAAGCAGTAGAGGTACTCATTATAGATGGTTGTTAACACAGGACTGATTCACTCTGTTCCCCCCGTACTAGTATAAACTGTATTACGGTGGAACAGTTTTCCTCGCTATGTTATTTTATTTATGGTAGCAGACTTGTGACAAAATAATTACTTATTAGTTGAAATAATTAATACATACGATTTTTATTTAACTTATTTACCGTGTTTTAGAAATCGTATAAGACGTATAAAAAGTATTATAAATACAACGAATAAGTGTCGTATAAATGGTCATCTATAAGTTTTTCAAAAAAAAAAAAAACGTGGAAAAAATAATATACCTATGTACGTAGGAACCGTCGAAATACACCTACCGCCACTAGACTCGAGCGTGCGCCTGAGTTGTACTTGATCGCTACTAAACGGAACGGATTGCGATGTTCGCATCTGTGTACATATGATATGAGAGCCAATCGAGCTATCATTAGGGAAAAGCATCCTTTGCCCACTATGGAACGAAGCGACGAGGCCGAACATAGCACAGGCTTACAAAATATGTCTTACGGGTTTTAAAAGATAACAATGTTCTGCTAAACGAATCAAAACGCGCTTAATAAAAACCCTTTAAAATAAAAGCTCTGGATTGTTCAAACTGAATTATACACAAATTTAACGTTATTCATTTTGAAACTTTCATGCATTAGAAAAAAGGAAAATTAATGACTGAATTAACGTTTTAAATAATGCGCTAGGCATGTGAACGTCGTGGGAATTTAAAAATGTACTTTGTTTATTGTATTTTCCTTTGAAAACATGGCGTCGGTAATTACTAAGCGAAGGCTATGTTTTTATCAAAGTAAAGTAAGATGGCTGATTGTCTAGTCAATAAACTGTTTTAGTTGACATAAAATCACGCGTATAATCTCTGGAGGGTTAAGCAGAGGTCAAACTCAAAGCATTTATTACGATTAGACCTTTACAGGTATATTGAATGTCATGAAAATAAAAAGGATTGTGCTACAGTCCCAATCACGAGACATAGTAGCTTGTGAAAAATTAAATACTGTAGTTGCCATTCCAAAGCGCAGATCTCTGTGGAGATGAATGGGCAGAGGGCTCCGTGAACGCTCTTTTAAATCATAATATTTTTACAAAATCATGGATATATCATTCATGTTGAGATTATGCATACATGTGAGAACGATGTACAAAAACGAGCACATTAAGAGCGTCCAGAGTAAAAGCAAAAACAAGAGTTTAATAGATGAATGAACGAATTAATTTAAACAAAACCGTGGCGGCTAATAGTCGACTGTCAGTGCCCGTTCATGAACATGACGGCAGCCCCGTTCAACCATTTTGAAGGGAACTAAATGACCCGATACTGATAGAATCGTTGCGAGTGCCAACAGTAATTGGAAGGTACAAAGCTTCTTAGGGCTAGTATATTATGTAGGAAAATGGATCCCTTATTCAGCTTCATAGACCGAATCCTTGCGCGAACTTTTAAGACTAAAACTAGGCAAAGATACGGATATCATCTCTTATTGGCACGATACACAAACACAAGCTTTTGATGATGATAATAGGGTAGATGACACCACCAATCATTTGACATACTTTTTATGAGCTGTCAAAACGCGATTCCCCCATAGATTTTGTATGGGACTCGCAAACGATGACGTCACTAAGTTGTCAAGTCAATGACGCAACTATTTATTGATTTAAAAGCAACTAAAAATCGAATTTTAAAGTTATTTTGAAATTAATGCAGTTCTCAGGTCTAGAATAACGTGTTCTTTCAGAAAAATTGTGTCTTTAAATTATTGGTTAATGGTGTCAGCTACCCAATTATTTATACTTGGTAGTTGATCAATATCATCCTGTAGCAATTACTTTGCGTGAATAAAGGCAAGCCTGTGAGGGAGATTCAGAGCTAAAGTTAGTCAGGAATGAAATATAGAACAATAGTTGGGCGAATTGTATATCCATTAAATTGGACGAATTGGCTATCCATTAAATTGGACGCATTGGCTATCCATTAAATTGGACGCATGGCTATCCATTGGCGCATTCTTGTGGCCAAAGCCACCCGGGCATTGTAGCCATGAAAATGAGACTACGTTCCAAAGTGGACAGTGATGGTGAACATTGTAGAGATTACTTTGGATAAGCCAAACCAAAAAGGTGAACTGACATCCAAATTCAAATTAGGTCACAATTGCAAAGGCGTTTCACAGGGCAATATTTTAGGCCCACCCTTTTTTATATATATCAATGACCTGACAAAAGTAACTGATGATCCTTGCGTAGTCTTTGCAGACGATATGTCCGTAAATTCCTAAAAATGAAGTAAACTTTAAATGAGGAAATCAATAGTAATGTGAGCAAAGTAATAACTAAGAAAAAAAAAAAGAAACTTTAACCTCTAGAGCCCCAGCGGCACAAAAACGTGCCAGTAAACAAGTATTACCGTTGAGCCCCGCTGGCACAAATTCGTGCCACCAAACCTCGATCGATTGAAAACTGTATTTGTAGTAAAGACAAGTCTTAAAATCAGATTACACATACGATAAGAATCCGCCCGGCGGTGCTTGACGGATAGTTGACGTAAATAATGGGGGTCCTTGAGAGGTTAAACCCAACATAGAAAAACCTAATATGTCCAATTTTGTAACAATAATTGGAATAAAATAAATTTGAACATCAATTATAAAGATAAAAGTATACAACAATCAGATAGTATGACTTTTCTTGGGACAGATCTAGATCATAAATGTTCCTGGATTAGTCATATTGACAAGATATGTGAAAAGCTCAGTAAAAAAAGAGGGGGAAAGAAAAGGGAATGTTTAGCTTTGCTATTACAATAAATAAGGCGCAAGGGTAAACACTAGTATGTGTGTGGCAGCTGTATGTAGCATGGTCGCGAGTGTCCAGTGCCCGAAATCTATATTTATCAGCACCAAATGGAAAGACATTCAATATAGTTTACAGTAGCGTCCTAAAATAATGCTGTTACTCACATTTATTATTCAAGTACAAATATTATTAGTAAATTAAAGTACATATATTAGGCTAGTAGTAGATATAAACAAATGAAAACCTTTAACATAGACTCTGCACACTCCAAGCTTAAAGAGGTATTTTCTTGGTTAGGTGCACCCGTAAGCGTTACCGCTGATCATGGTCGGCAGTTTGTTAGTTCAATTTGAAAGTTTTTGTAAAGAATTTGGTATCCAGTTGTTCCAAACAGAAATTTCCAAATGTCGAAGTTAAGAGGCAGAACTGTTTGATTCTTTATAAGCAATTTATTGTGAATGAGTGGACATTGTTGGCCTTGTAGATTCTTAGACGCTTGTTAACTTATTATTTTATTTTGCGTTTTATAAAGCAAGCAATGACTTATTGCCTGGCCTACGCTGTCCTCTCATATCTAAGTACTAACGCTGTAACAACCACATTGTAAAACCAAATGATTTTAAAAGAGTGACCATGGAGTTTCTTGCCGGTTCTTCTCCATAGGAAACGACCAACCCGAACCGTGCACCTTTTCTCGAATGTTATTTATAAGTGCCCATGTAGGCCAATGTGACATAAAAATATTTTGATTTTGACTAAAAACATAGATTCTGCAAAGAAAAGAAAATGCAGATAGCAAGAGGAAAGCAACAGAATCTAGGAAAGATATTGGGAAAAAAGTATATGTTGAGAATACAATAAAGAAAACAAGTTATCCACCACATTCAAGGATACGACACACATTGGTGAATAAATAGTGGACAGCGGTTGCGCAGAAATATAGTAAAGAAAGTGGGAAGTTTGACCAAATAAGGATAATAAGCTTTCAGAAAATAGCGATACCGCCTGTAACAACGTGTGTGACGAAAATGAATAAGTGATTGTTTAACGGAATATTATTAAAATTATTTGATGATTATTCTTGAAATAAACTCATTTGTATGTTATTATATTTATACGAAATTATGCTATTTTTAAAATTTTGTAAAAGGTAGATGTAGCGTATAATAAATACCGACACGCTTAGTGGTAGGGCGAGCGGTGGCGGGAGCGCGCTCAGTCATATTAATGGACTGAGCGCTCACTCGCTTCTGGTCCGCCGTGCTAGTAAGACGTGCTCATTGGAGACAGACTGTTGTTTAATTTAACATACCTAACACCCTAATAGTGTAACCTGTACAATATGATAAATAAAGTAACAAAACTGTTCATACAAAAAAACTAAATAAATTAAAAATTGACCGTGGTAGCTAAAAGATGACCAGTCCCAACTGACAGCGCCCGTTCACGAACATGGCGTATGGATCAGCCCATTCAGCTTATGCTCCCATGCTCCCATGCTGTCATGGTGTAGCGGGTATTTTCGAAAGAGATACCGTGGTCCCGGAACACAAAGTGCAAAAGAAGGAACATTAATGGGTTTTAGTCAGTAAAACTCAGACAGTCGACCTCCCCCTCCGCCTAAAGCGGGGGAAGTTACTTCATGATTTACCATCCCTACAAAAAAAAACAAAAATTATAAATCAAAGGAATCTTTCTTAATATATTTGTTTGAAGGAACGTGCGAGCATGTTACACGTGTAAGATAATTAACTAATTAAATTGGTTCAGTTTTAAACCCGTCTTTGTAGTACCTGCATAACTTATTCATAATCCAAAACTCCAGTAAATAAATAATGAAGATATATTTGAAATATAATAACTGTATCGGCCATTACAAGGTTCGTGTACACTTAAATGGACCACGTGTCTGTTTTGTTTATTATTTTTCAGGATGTAACAATCAGATAAATGAATATGGTTAATTAATTAAATCAAATACCACCTGTATTTGATTAAATTAGTTATTAATTACTAAGCTATTATACAACCCGGGATTGCGGGTTGTACGAAAGAGATACCGCGGCCCCGGAACATAAAGGGCAAAAGATGGAACATGGGTGGCTTTAATAAGTAAAAGTCTGAGCGGGTGAGGGGGGAGCGGGGGAAGTTATTTGATAATTTCTCATCCGCAAAAAGTAGCCATTATAATAAATTTACTAAGTGGTATGACAAGCAATGCAGGTTTTAGTTTAAAAGTTGAAACTAATGTTGTTTCGGGCACCGAATACGTTAAGAATACTAATTATTATCAAACATAACTTCCATATTCATAAAGTTAAATATTAATGATATGGTCTCATAAAATATCATAACTTTGTTGACGGAGTTAATAGGTATATTTTGTGATACTGTTTGTTGATTCGATTATAATAAATATATCTTTTTCAATAGTACTTAATAATACTGCCAAAATTGTTTGTTATTTCCCGTGGTAGTTCGAGGTGTCCATGTTATGTTTATGTCTCAAACACACAGTTTGACGACATGGTTGGCGCAGTGGCTAAACGTTTGACTGCTGCGCTACGTGTCGCAGGTTTGAACCCCACACGGAACAAATATTTGTATGGCCTACAGGTAATTGTTCCGGGTCTGACTTTTTGTGTATGTGAGTTTAAATGCTTGTAAACGGACCCACGATACAGGAAAAAAACCTAGTGAGGGGCAAAGTTTTATTAAATAAAAAAATAATAGTAAGCTAGTTTATTGATATCAAACGGGAACAAATTCTGAATCTTGGCTGTTGCTGAGAATTTCTGATGGAATTGTTCTGCGGCTATTCCCCTAGAAGCTTCGATCATAAGACTATACCAATTAATAAAATGAACGATAAACGGAAGAGCCAATATTCAAAGGAATCATAATTATTTACCATACATACGAGTGGCCCTACCAAAACATACGTATACTTCCAGTATATGTAGTAAAGTAACCCAATTAATTTACACTTCAATTTAAAAAAATATTCCCCAATCGAAAACCGTTTCTGAAATCATGAAATTCTTACTGAAATATTTACTGTTTCAGTATTTTTATATAAAAATCTCAATACGATTTTTCGAAACCCGTATGTGCTTGACAGTACGTACGTGCACCGTACGAGGAGAAATCGCCATTCTACGCGACTGTACACGTCTGGTCTCTGAGATAGTGCTAACTAGCCCGGCGGAAGACAGCTTTATAACAAAAAAGGCGATTGCGCTCGACTGTACCTTCGAGACGGACGTCGAATTAATTTAAAACGTTGTGTTAATTTTTAGCTGTTGTTGTTTAATTTAAAGTTTAAACAGAAATATCCATTTTAACTTCAACGGAATGAAGGTACAGTTCACAATACCGTTTTATTTCATTCTCCCCTCCCTTTTGTTGTCTGACGATTTTCTTTTACTGTTCTAGAATTATTGTGCGACCTGTAATCTCTTAGTTTTTCTCTTGAATATATTTTTCCGTTTCATCTTAGTTTTTACGTTTAAGGTTATTCAGGACTTTCTTGCTGGTTTTACAGTTTTTTTCTTAAGTCTGTCTCATTAGTGTTCTTCGGAAAGATTTTTTCTGTGGTGAGCTTTTTTAAAGTGACACAGTGCTTTTTTCTCGGAGAGATAAGTAAAATGCTTATAACAAAAACATTTTAGTTTATTCTAGAAATTTCTTAACACAGAAATAAGCATTTGCTTTGAGGTTTGAAGTTATTTTATTTATGACTAGCTCGTGCTGGCGGCGTTGCCCGCGTGATGTTCGGTGATTGTTCTACCGGGATTAATTTTATGTGCGCCAAACATCCAAATCTATTCAGCATTTTTTTATTCTGCAGATTTGCGTAAAAGAGTAACAAGGTTTCCATCCATAAATGTATAAGTAGGATTTATAACAGAGGCTTGGACGAGTGCGTTATGCAACTTTTCTTTAGACATTTCTAACTAAACACTGGGCATAACATAACGTAACTAGCTGACGCCCGCAGCTTCGCCCGCGTGATATCGAAAAAAAGTATCCTATGTGTTATTCCAGACGTTTTGACATGAAAGAGTAACAAACATCCATACATCCATCCATCCTCACAAACATTCGCATTTGTGAAAAATACTGAAATCCAAAAAAAAAAAATCCTTACGTCGCGTCGCTACATAATATTCTCAGCAACATAAGAAAAATATAACGAACGAAAGATATCATAAAAACTTCAACAAGTAAAAAGTACTTAACTAACCGGCTGATAATACAGAACATCGCAAACTTCTCTTACTTGAAAACAAGTGCTAACTCGGGGTACATACCGGTATACCGGCACTAGTACTTGTAACTGACATAGAACATAATATTAAAGAAACCTCTCATCTTGTTACTTGCCTGACCCAAATACATACACACTTGGAACAAAGTTTCAACATCTCATACAACTTCAAGTATGGGTCTAACGGAAAACATCAGGTAAAGCTAAGGACAGAAAAAACGACCGCTTTTGTTTTTTGTCTATAAAAAGTGCAGCTTCATCGATATTGTGTTGAGGTATGCTAATTTATGGTGTATGCAGTATGGTAGAACTTTGCATAATATTGCTTTTGCAATATCTTGAGGAAAAAATGAAAATGACTAGGAATTTAAAATTGGTAATAAACATTGGAAAATAAAAATGTACCCGTTTGTTTGGAACAGTTTACTTCAGTCTTCCAGGCCTAATATTTTCCTTTAAAAAATAAAACTTGTATATTAAGTATATTCAAAACTGACTGTTCAAGATCAAAGTAAGATTCTTTTGTAAATTATAAGTTAAGATAAAATTTCGAGGCAGTAAAGATTTTACTCCGCTCTAACAAAAATGTTAATTTACATTGTCAAGTTGACATAAACTTCTTAAACAAACCATTTTAATAGAAAATACTTACTAAAATACTTTATATAAGCCAAAATGTTGTCTTTGTTTGATTGCCGAAAAAAATAATAATGACTTTAGAAACTACTTCTGGATTTTACTTAAACAAAACTCACTTTGATTACAACAACTTTAAGGTGACTTTGTCATTAATATGCTATAGATAACATTTCGTTTAATTATTACATTAGGAATTCACAACGGTACTCCTTGGTGTTTTAGTTAGCCTGTACTGTCTCAATTCTTTTCAGGACATCTTCTTATCCCGGGCCTTCTCGAAGCAGCCCCGCAGTGCGCGTCCAGGTCGTATTGCCACCTTTTTCTGGGCTGGCTTCGGCATCAAGCGAGTCGAGTTTTTCTTTGTTAATATTCAGTAATAATAAAAATATATCTTTAAAGGTTACTTTTTTGTGCACTGAAGTGTAACATAGCAAACGACAAGTAGCAGAAAAGTATTTCGCTTGAAACTAAGTGAATTGGATTTGGAGCGAGATGAAAGTCAGATAAGTTATGTACAACTATTCATAGGAATAGAATGGACAATCCTGGGCTTATCAGCTTTTTATTCATTTTTAGTTATTTGTTCTTATATGATATATCAGCTATAAACACAACAGAACAACACGTCTATCGAGCATTATTCCCCAAATGGTTAGGCAGATGGATAGCCTGATGGCACACTCACATTTTACAAGTTATATTTAAGTTCCATACAAAAGAGGCGAACCTATTGCCATCAATGTACATGGCTGCTGCTGAGAAAATCTGGATAACACAGACCTGGGATTGAACCCAGGGCCTTGTGCACAGTCAGTCGTCCTATTGACTGGGCCAATGAGGCAGTAGCAATTTAGTTTAAAATACATATAAAAAAAATTATCGACGCCAGCGCCGAAACGCGCGAACTAATTAAAACATAAGAACATCGCAATTCATAATCCCGAGTGTCGCGACACTACACACTAGTGTCTCCTGGCAGACGGTGTCTCGAGAGCACTCTACGACACCGAACGAGCACAGAGTCGAGCCGCGGAGAGCGCTTTAATTTGGATCAAATATGCTTGATTTTTTAATGAATACCTCGGCTAGGGATTCGCTTTTTTTCGTCTTTTTCTTCTAAATTGAATTTATTCAGTGACGCGTTCCACCGTTCCTTTGAGTCAATAAAAAGGGAGATTTTACATGTGCCCCGAAGATTAATAATGAGATTGGAGACATAAGAGTCTTATTAAGTAGGTAGCTCCTCGATGGAATTGATAAAATATTTCCTTTTTTTAGGAATCTTTACAGAGTTTTAAAAATACTTTAGGACTTAGGTAAATTAAACAAGAGAATCTTGCTACGTTATTTGCCTTGGGGATCTCTATTGAGATGGGTGGGGTTTAGATAATTAGTAGTTACATTGAATACTTTGACTTCAAATAAACATAGTCTATGGAAAAGGTTTCTAAACGCACTAAGGTTATAATGTGAAAATGTTAAACCCTGCCAAAGTTGCGGGTTGTTCCGAGGCAAGTAACGTAGCAATACTCTCTTGTTTAATTAAACAACGAACACAAAGAGCAAGAGAAGGGACATGGGTTTTAGTCAGTAAAAGTCTGACATTCCCTTTCGCTCCGTCTAAAGTTGGAGAAATTCTTTGATGATTAGCCATACGAAAAAAAAGCATTCTTGCATTGGCCGTATTGCAACGAAACCGATGGCATCGGCAAAGAAAATCTTGAATCATCTCCTCTATATTTTAGAGGAGATGATTCAAGATTTTCTAACTCGAATATTAAGCAAAATTATTTTAAATCTTTATTTATAGAACAAGGCATGGTTCCGCAAGGACGTCAAGCCCTTTATCAGATTTGAAACTTGTTCTCAACTTCCAAAACAATATTTTTTGTTCCACAGTGAGGACAAAATTTAATAATTCACAAAGTCTCGACCAATTCTGATGGACTTCATTCCGTTTTTCAAGGCTCTACGCCTGTCGGATGATACAATTAAGTAAACCCTGTAAACTTTCAGTTTCAGCGTCGAAATTTTGACGAATAACAATTTCTATGGGTTGAAATTTCGAGAACTTGGCAAATTGTGTTCGTTGTATTGCAGCTAAAGGATTTTGATTTATTTTATTAATAAATATGGAAGTTAAGTTTTTATGAAGTTGACTGAAACCAACCTGAAGTGTGTCTCTATGGCTGTTATGTCAACACTATATCCTTAAACTTAATTGTCAATAATATAGGAGATTAATTTGCTTCGGTAACCTCACAACCTCAACCTCTCAGCCTTTCCAACTACCCATTTATCTTCCAACAGCACCATAATTCAACAGCATCCACATACATACATAGTAGGCACAATAAGAGCTTCATTATTAATCCATATATAACCGTGATGTATGTCAGGGTAGACGTGGATTGACAAACATCTCCCGCGGCGATGCACGTCGGTGCACCGGACAGATGGCGCCACTGGGAGAATGCGGTACCAACTGGACTTTTTGCACAGGATATATGGAGCAACTTTGAAACTGGAGTGGTGTCATTTGTAGTGCTAGCTAAAGTAAATAAAACAAGGGTAATTCCGGTCTGAGGATCGAAAAGGTTAATATATTATCTATGTATACTAAAATAAATCTCGTTGTTACTACTGGCAAGTTGAATCTCAAATAAGGCAAAAATAATTAAGAAACGTATTAGCTGACATTTAATTGATAGAAATTATCAGGAACAATACACAGATATTTTAGATTAACATAAGCTAACTAACGTGCAACAAAAGGCAGCTGGTGAAAACTTGGGCCTGAATCTATATAAACAAAAATGTCAATAACTTTTAAGCTAACTTCAAATTCTTCAGGACTACACTTCTACAAGGCAGTGCCTCAATGAAAAATAAATAAATTATAATATAAAAAATACTTGTGGCACTCGGGGACTGCCGCGGTAAAGCTATTGCATAGCATTTTTTATCAACTTATGCAATAAATAAAAACAATCTAAATAAAATATTTAAAAAATACTTCCAATGAAAAGAAGTCGCAAAAAAGAAACATTTTTTTGTCAACTTAGACAATAAATAAAAAAATAAAAAACTAAATATAATATTTAAAAAGTACTTCCAATGAAAAGAAGTCGCAAAAAGAAAAACAAGACCTTGATCCAGCGTAATGTCGATTGACTATCCGATTCTCTACCAAACACGCTATTAGAACATTAGAATGGAGATTGAAATAACTGACCGTATTGTGTAAACGACGTTAGACAAGCCACACCTCAATGCCCGTCGGAGTGGGGAGCGTCAGGTGTTTTTTTCGTTACGGAATTTCTGGATTCGGTCCCCGCGCTCAAGAAGGCCCGCGATAGAAGCTATACAATAGCTTAAAAAAAAATTATCAATAAAATTCATTTATAAAATAAAATAATCTTTAATAATATATATTTTTAATGTTGTTTTTCTTTAGTTCTCTCTGATGTTATAATTATAATTGAATTTTGATATGTGCAAATATGTACTTGTACACCAGAAATGGTAGAATATATGAGTCTGTAATATCTTTTGTAAATACTATATTCTGACTATTCTGAATAAATTCTTCTTTCTTCACTGGATTCACGTAAGAAAGCCAGAAAATCAATTGGCAGAAAACACGAACAGGAAATCAAGCATGAATGATTGCACCAAGTTCGAGAGAAATTGTGTGAACCGATGTTGGCGGCACCGGAGGCGTTTTTAATATAAAACAAACGTAACAAGCCAACGATACTGATAGGAAGCGAAATTACACCTCGTCTCAACACAAACTGCTGTAATCACAAACAATTTCAAAGCGAAGAAGATTGCTGCGATTCGCAATATTGTAAAGACGTTGTTGCAAGGATCAGGCGTGAGCGGATCTTGGGACTTACATTTCGAAGAAAACAAGGGACCACAAGATTTTATACTATATGAATTTTCAAAGTTCAACATTTTATTCATGGTTGGCATTCACAAATAATTGGTAACGTTTATAAATAACTAGCTTCCGCCCGTGTTCGTCCGCGAGACATAGTTGCTTTGGGCTAACGCTAACTTTAACCCGCGTGATGACCGAAAAAAAATATATCTTTCTCTCCCCTTTTCTTACCTCTTTTTCCCTTTTTCTCACTTTTTTTTAGCCTATATCCGTCTCCAGGGTCCCAACTATCTCTGTACCAAAATTTATCGAAATCGGTTTGGCCATTTAGGCGTGAAGATGTAACATACAAACAAACTTACTTTCGCTTTTATAATATTAGTAAGGATTAATGATGTGAACATTTTATATGTTTTATGCGAGTATGGATTGTCATAAATTAATATTTAATGTTCTTTTCAAGAAGCAGCATATTAAGACAGTCTATAATATCTTTCTAAAATTAATTAATCGCTACCGTCAGCCACTTGCAGGTTGCCCCACCATGCCCCCAATGGCTTATAAGCAAAAGGAGAGAGATCTCTTAAAGTGAAAATACAGATTGCGACTTTACAAAATGTGAGTACGTAGTTATTTTCTCATGAAAATAAACTTAGCGCGTTGATGGTACGCCCCGAGCCTCTCGGTTCCCGCCAAATTTTATTGTAATAAGGGTTAATCAGGAACTTTGTTAATTAGGCAAGGCGAAACACGGCGCGAACTTTGACTCGTAAAAATGTGCAGTTTAGCGTATGCTGTTGTGATTTTAATTTGTTCCACGTGTAGGCAGGTTATTAGTGAATTTGTATTTATTCAAAAACTTGAACTTTGAAAATACGTAACGTTATATTCCATATTAATCTAATTAAGGACAATCAATTTTGATACTAATATTTTTTTGGTACGAAAATCCTTTGCTTTGTAGAAGATGTCTTTGCCACTCAGAGGTCTGGCAGTTGCTTTCCATGTAATCCTAATGTACTTTGCTATTATATGACAAAATGCCAAAATGCTGTTACATGATTTGTTTGTGTAGTATAGCAGTAGGTACATAATTGACTACCACACGTTATATCCGTACAGTCCATACAAATATTTTGCTATCGGCGATAAGACCGCCATTGTATCCATAGCATTAGCAATTTTCGTAAAACAGTTATGTTATTTTTTTTGTGTGCAGCAAAGTTTATTCTATTATATAAGCCAAGATAATTGCCATTGCATAGTCCATCCTAATCAACATTTTAACGCTCATCATCAAAATAATAATAATAAAAATAATTTAATTCAAGCACTTAAAACCCATACTAAATAAGTCAGCCAGAATTTAAAATTAAACTAATAATATAAAAATTTAAAACAACATATTTCTAATAAAATTCGCAAATAGCTTTTTCATGACCAACAAGATTACTTGCTACTGCATAAGCTCATTTTTGTACACAAAAGCACTTGTAGTACTCATATATACCTTCAAAACACGAAAAATAAAGAACACGTTCACAGTAAATTGACGTTGAAGTGGCATTACACTCAATCTAAATTTTTCTATTGAATATGTTCGTGTAATATGTGAAAACTTGCGAAAAGCCATTGCATTCAACTTTACATTCGTTGCGACGTAAATTCAATTTGTTGCATCGAATGGAAGTACATTCTATTTATTATGACGATATTTTGTGGAGTTTTGAGCAGAAATATTTGAAAGCAGGATGACAGTTTTCGCTGTATTTCCTTGCGGTACTGTGAAATTTGTTCGGTTCAGTTTGATAGGCAAATAGGTTTAGTAGTATAAGATATTAGGTCTGTTATGTGTTACTTTGTTTTCAATTTCTCTAATATTATCATTACTTTGATCCAAAATGTGATTGGATTCATCATCATCCTCAATTCAGTCCAGAATCGCTCACTATTGTGTTTAGGCTTCCCCTTTCTTCTGCCATTGTTCTTTGTTCTGTGCGTCCTTTATCTATCCGTTTCCCGCGGTTTTGAAATTGGGATTAGCTTACTACTTATCACAGTGCTACTAAACAAAACACTCAGCTCGTTTTCCAGGGTTGCGGGTTATTCGAAAGATATACCGAGGTCCCGGAATATAAAAGGCAAAAGAAGGTTCTTTTTTTTTAAACTGGGGGGATTTTATTCGGTAAAAGTCTGAAACTTCCCCCCCGCTCCGCCCAGTGGGATGATTTCCCATCAAAAAAGGGCTCGTCATAACCAAAGTAATCGTCGAGTCCAGTAGACGCGTCTTCGTAAACTTTCTTAGGTTTTATATGTATCTATATTAACTCCCTAACGTTTATGATAAGCAATCACAAATTCTAATATTAAATAACGTTACCAATATCTGGAATGGACATTACTAAGCCTAAGGCCGTTTGGCAGCCAATCGCAGTAAAGCTTATTTTAGCCTATTTTCTAGTTAAATGATTTATTGTTCACTGTGTAATGAGAAATTATGGTTTGTTGTTGATTTATTACTGGTATAATGCCGTTATGGGCTTAATAAAGGATGAATAGAGTACTCAATCATACATTTTAATATTTCATCAGAATGCTGTTTTTCATTTTAATGAGGTAATTAAAATGAAAAACAGCATGTCTAGATATAGATCATAGTAAGCACTCTATAGTTCACATAATTTATCTTTTGAAGTTAAATATTTTGGCTGATTATACACTATGAGAATTGCAGTTCATCATATTGCACTGAATAAAAATATTGATGGCTGATAAGCAGTCGCTTAATGCAACATACTGGTTTTCAGTTAAATTCGGAAATAGGATAGAATGAGAAATCGATTTGTGTATTATATTAATTACTAGCTTTTGCCAGCGGCTTCGCTCGCGTTAAATTGGGGTAACACAGTTCCCCTCCATTCCTGATTTCCAGGTACCTGCTACCTGTAGTTTTTGCCATTGCGCCTTATTTATTGTAATAGCAAAGCTAAGTTTTCTCTTTTCTTCCCTCTTTCTCCCTCATATATCACTATAAAAATATAGCCTACGTCCGACTCCAGGGTCCCAACTATCTTTGTACCAAATTTCATACAAATCGGTTTAGCCATTTAGGCGTGAAGACGTAACAAACAAACAAACTCACTTTCGCTTTTATAATATTACTAGCTTTTGCCCGCGGCTTCGCTCGCGTTAAATTCGGGGTATCCCCTTTCCTGATTTCCAGGTACCTGCTACATGTAGTTTTTGCCCTTGCGCCTTATTAATTGTAATAGCAAAGCTAAGTTTCCCTTTTTTCCCTCTTTCTTCCTCATATCTCACTTTAAAAAAAAAGTGAGTGTACGTCTACCAAAATTTATCAAAATCGGTTTAGTTATTTAGGCGTGAAGACATAACAAACAAACTCACTTTCGCTTTTATAATATTATTAAGGATGTTCTCTAACTAATGCACACGCTGAGTCGCTCAGTGTCTACCGTTTCACGTGGTTGTGACGTATTTTTCCGTACTTAAAAAATAAAGTTTTTTCTTAGTATTCGAATAGGATTATATGTTTAGACTACTGTATTATAACAATTATATGTGTATGCGGCACATGCACGGAATAAACGGTTTTTCTTTCCTTCACATAGACAGCAGCTTTTTCAGGTATCGAAAAATATCCATTGTTCGATACAAACTTCTAGAATAAATCTTCCATGCGTGAAATATTCCCGATAAAAGTATTGGATACTTATATAGTCAAATTTGCTTCAAGTACCTATATGATATACCAATACAAACGAAATTTATAAAAGGTGAAGTTGCGTGAAGATTTAATAGGCAGGATATTTATAGACCACTAGCTTTTGCCCGCGGCTTCGCTCGCGTTAAATTCGGGGTAACACATTTCCCCTAGCGCCTTATTGATTTGTAATAGCGACGCTAAGTTTTCCATTTTCTTCCCTCTTTCTCCCTCACATCCCACTTTTTTTTTTAAAAAATTAGCCGTCTCCTGGTTCCCAACTATCTCTGTACCAAAATTCATCAAGATCGGTTTAGCCATTAAAGCGTGAAGAGGTAACAAACAAACTCACTTTCGCTTTTATAATATTAGTAAGGATATGACATGGGATTTTTCCGTAAGCGCCTGATGGATGGATGGTGGCCCACGACAGATAGCGAGTATATTATATAGACCTGGCTTATATTCACACAACCTAAAGAAATATGCCATAGAAATATTATAAATGCGAATGTTTGTGAGGATATATGGATGTTTTTACACGTCTCTTTCACGTCAAAACGGCTGAACGGATCTTAATGATTTTTTTTCGATATTACGCGGGCGAAGCCGCAGGCGCCAGTTAGTATGCCATAAATGGGAGGAGGACAGTGGAGGAGGTATCTCAGCAGTGGGTAAACAGCTATACGAGCTCGTGGCTAAATAATATAAAATATATAATATGAGGATAGGTAGATAGGATTTCACTGATAGAAGCTTTCGTTAAGTATATTTAAACTGCCATGTCGACGGCGTGTTCGTGTTCCATGCGCGCCTTAAAGAGATGTTAGCAAAGGAAAGGGGCCCCGTCAAGCCTGCGATACCGCTGCCAGAGATACCGCGGGCTTGGAGCAAAGAGCAAAAGAGAAACATGGACCCATCCATGTTCCTTCTTTAGTCAGTACAAGTCTAAAACTCCCTTCCACTCCGCCCAAAACGGGAACAGTCAATTGAGTATATGTCATCCGAAAAAAAACTGTCCCAGTCTATAAAATAGCCAACAAAACATATATTTTCCAATAAACTTCAAAACAAACACCCGAAGGGGCCATTACAATTTTCACTATCAATATTCTCTTCGAATAAGAACTCTGAAAGGGTTACGTGTCACAAAATATGTTAAGAGGGCCAAGTTTGTAAACTAAGTTTGACCGGAGCATCGGAGACGATCGATATGTTTACTCTATGCTAGGGATGCACGATTATCGCATTTTTACCGATACTTAGGATCGATTCCGATTGCAACTATGCAGTCCGATTCTAGGATTGCATCAATCCTACTTATATATTTAATATTATAAATGTGAATGTTTGTGAGGAAGGATGGATGTATGGATGTTTGTTACGCTTTCATGTTGAAACGGCTGAACGGAAATTAAGGTAGTTTATAGTCTATTTTTTTGATATCACGCGGGCGAAGCCACGGGAAAAACCGCGGGCGCCAACTAGTTCAATATAAATGCATGTCATCTGCTGCCTAGGCTTTGTCGGCTTCCAGTCTCCCGGATGCAGATGAATGCACTAGACTGGTCGTCAGACTTTCGGGTCACTGACTACTTGCTTTCCGAGGCGCGGAGAAAACTCGGTGTGTAAGGGTTGGTCTCCCATCCCCGGACCGACCTTGGCAAGCGCGGTTTAACCTAAAGATCGATTCGAACAGTAGTTATTATTAGGTCTCGTCCATTTAAATGCAAACTTATTAATTACTCTCTTAATGTTGGAAAAAAACCTTATACTGTTGTGTTCTATGAGGTTGATAAACCATAAGAATGCGGTGCGATTTAATTCGTTTATATAACGTATCGATTAGAACCAAAACATCGGAGTTTTCGCAGCATTTTCTATCGATACTGTAAGAACGTTCCGATCCGACAATTTACTCTGCAACGACTCTATTGGTGTCTAACCTGTTCGATACATGGTTTGCTAGCATTGTGAACGTTCAACAAAGGGCTTAAGTATATTCTCTAGTGTTCAAGTTGATCAAAGCTGTTGTCGACATTGTTAATTTTCTAGGATTTTTACCTCGATATTATTTGAAATCCTTGCTAATATTATAAAAGCGAAAGTGAGTTTGTTTGTTACTTCTTCACGCTTTAATGGCTCAACCGATTTTGATGAATTTTGGTACAGAGATAGTTAAGAACCAGGAGACGGACATAAACTACTTTAAAAAAAATGGGATGTGTGGGAGAAATAGGGACTTAGCGTTGCTGTTACAAATCAATAAGGCGCTAGGGCAAAAACTGCAGGTAGCAGGTACTGTGTTATACCGAATTTAACGTGAGCGAAGCCGCGGGCAAAAGCTAGTGTTATTATAAATACTTTTTGAAAGATTTTGTTTTGGTTTTTTGAGTTTGTTTTGTTATTTGTCATAACTTGTAACTAGACGTTTGTCTTATGAAATTCGTAGAGTAAAGGGCAGACACCTTACAGTATACACACTTTTTTACGATCTACAAGTTCCTTACTTAGATTTATTAATTTAATAAGCCTGAATGCCAATACGTAGTTCATGCACTACCATTCCCATATAACCACACACCACACTATCTAAAAGTCGTTCTAATGCGACATATACCGCTGAATTTAGTACCATTACCCACAAAAGCTCCTGGAAAAAATATGGCGCCGTTTGAGCTCGAATTACAAGGGCTCAGCGAGATATGATTGGTGCAATTTAAGAGCGAAAGTCTTACTGATTACGTAATGATAATTTTGCATATTGTTTTTGTATTTACTCTCCCCCCGCTCCGCCCGGAAAGGGGGAAGCTATTTGATGATTTCTCATACGCAAAAAAGCTGTAATAAACTTTCCCTTTCATCAAGCGGGTGGAGTGAAACTTTACTCATTACTTTTAACAATAACGATATTGTTAAAGAAGTCTTGGCAAGTTCTCTAAACCAAGTTCCCGATTCTAAAACCTGACGCACAGAAGAAAATCAACCTAATTAATTATACATTTTCTGGTCGCCATTCTTCTGTAACTTGCACCATACCCCAAGGCTTTGTTTCAAGTGGTCGCATTTATTCCCCGCATGTCCGACTCCACTTTAATTACGGATAATTTATATTCAGATTAACACAGACGGCAGGTGCCGTCGTGGTCTTATGGTCTCTATTATGCAGCATACGTGATTTTAATGGCGGAGTATCGAATTTCGTGATAACAGTTGAATTGTGGATGAAATTAAATTTTACTGCCTATGGTATTCCTATAGAAAAGACTGGTATTAGCAACAAAAAGACTGGCTTGAGTAAAGAAGAGAGTTGGGTCTGTTTATAAAATGCTCTAGTGGTTGAGAGAATGTCATGCTCACTTAAATGTCTCGCTGTTGAGCTGAATGGGGCTGATCTATTCGTCATATTCTGGTCATCTCTTAGCTGTCACGGTTTATTTTAATTTATTTATTTCTTGCCACTATTTATATACAGGGTGTTTGGCGCATGGACCGACAAAAATTTTTGGGGGACTAAGGGGGTCATGTGCTAGTTTTCAGGCCTAGATCCACTATAATCCAGAAGACTGTTATTCTGAATAAATCATAAATGTACAGCATAAGATGTTATAGAAATACTTGTAGTACTCTACAAGTAACAAACATTTGTTTGTGAAGATGTATGTTTGTTACTCTTTCACGTCAAAACGGCTGAACGGATCTTGCTGAACTTGGCACAGAGTTAGATTATAGTCTGGAATAACACATAGGATTTTTTTCGATCATCACGCGGGCGAAGCCGCGGGCGCCAGCTAGTAATAATATTGCCGTTACTCTTAATGCGCACGTCTAGATACCTACATCGTTCTCACGTATTTGTATAATTTCAACATCTAAACATGATCTTAGGTAAATATTTTTTTAGGAAAGTTTCGTGCCTATTCTTCTCCATAGAGATCAACACTTTGGAATGGGCAACTATAGTACTTTCACAAGTAATTATACGTTGTGACTAGGAAGCTCATCTTTTTATTTCTTGACATTCAAAAGTGTCTGATATTGTTTAAGTGAAATAAATGCTTTGAGTTTATAGGTCGGTTGTAGGAAAAACAGGTTAGTTAGTTTTTATTTATAGGTGATTGGGTACTCTATGTGGCTGGCTGGCTGAAGACAGTGTTGATAATGATTTGGCAATATGGATGACTATCTACTGCCCGCTGTTTTGACCGCTTGAAGGCGATAATTTATCTGTCGGAGACGTAACACTGGGATAAAACAGAATCTTATGTTCATTCAAGTCATGACCTTTCAATTCCTCTGGCTATTAAGGCGTGGGTGCAGGTAGACAGACATGTCAAATATTATTAGATCAAAAATGATGGATGGCCAGGCAAAACATTTCTAAGAAATAAATAATAGCTTTTTTTGAAATATCGTTACGAATTTAAACGAGAGACAGTTTTACCAAGAAAAAAAAAACCTTAAATTTTTTAGAAGGTGGAGAACTCAGTGTTGCTACACCGGGTAACTACTTATTTACTTACTACTTAATTATTTTTACTTATTTATTTTTTTCAAAGAGTGATTTTTACGCGTACTCTTTCTAAGCATTTTCAATGAAACATAAGTTCCTTTACAATTAGGTATTTTAAACGACTGAACCAAAAGCCCGTTCTCTATCGATACGTAACCTTACTTGATCACGGAAAACAGTATCATCATAGAGCCGGGCAAGAGGTAGGGTTTTAATATAAATGTGGCATAATTTAATTGACTTGAAATTTAATTTGTTTTAACTTATTGACTCATGAAATTAATAAATTTTTATTGTATGCTTTTGTATAACGCTGACTTGATATTAGTATTATTTGTTTGTGTGGATAATTGTATTATTTGGATGATTGTATTTAATTTTAAAATGATTTGCGTGTATGTAACTAGTTATAGAAATTCAGACACGATGTAAAAATCATTATTGAATAAATTAAATTGAATTGAATTGGTTGTTATAGGTTACGGCGCATTTGAGCAAACAGATGTCAGCAAAGCAGAAGGGCCTGCCAGGGCCACCGCCTGCCAGGGTTGCGGGTATTTCGAACGAGATACCGCGGCCCCGGAACACAAAGGGCAAAAGAGTAGGTTTTAGGCGGTAAAAATCGGATACTCCTCCCCGCTCCCCCTCGCTCCCTTGAGTGCGGGGAAAGTTATTCGATGATTTCCCATTCGTAAAAAAGGGTGGTTGTAGGCTTTGGATCAATGAAAAATATGTACATCTTGATATAAAACTACCTTTTTTTTCGGATGGGAAATCATCTAATGACTTCCCCCGCTCTGGGCGGAGCGGGGGGGCATGTCAGACTTGTACTGACTAAAACCCACCCATGTTCCTTCTATTGCCCTTTACGTTCCGGGGCCGCGGTATCTCTTTCGAACAACCCGCAACCCCGGATATAAAACTACCTTCGAGATGTGATGATGAAATCTGTCAGATCTAATCTAGTTACATCTTTCTAAAGAAAAAGTATTTTCTATTAAAAAATTGATAGTATAAACCTCAATTAGAACCAAATAACACAGAGCTAAACCACAAATCTTCGAAACACCGGGACCCTCTAACGGCTCAGGGCATAAATTTAAAACCTATAGACCTAATTCTGGCGACATAAACCAGATCGCAATCAGCGCAATGTCTGACTTACAACGACGTTGGACGTGATTTACAATAATAGACGTTAACATCGGGTTTCGGGTCGATATAATCCTGATAGACTGTCATAGTTTGTATGGAGAATGTGTCACATTCAAAGCGTAGCGGGAATATGAAGTTAGCGGAAAAAGGGATGAGTAATGATTAATTGGTAAGAGTAATTCGCGCCCGAGCAGTTGTCTAGTCTATGGACGGTAAGCAAAGGGTAGCTCACCGTCCGTCCGTATATCTCTTTCGAACAACCCGCAACCCTGGCAGGCAATTTAAGCTCTTCTGCTTTGCCGATATCTCTCTGAGGCACGCGCGGAATACCAAAACGCCGACGACAAGGCAAGTCGCTTTCAGTCTAACCTAACTTTACAAGACGTAGTTCGTACATAACACGAATGATACGATTTCAGTAATAAAACGTCAGATTATAGACGTTTAAGAGCTTACAGTCTTATCGACTAATGCTTAGTTCGTAAGACGCTTAAAGCATCGTAACTCTTGGAGATTTGTTCATGTTGAACTTTAACGGATGTTTGGCTGTAGCTCTATCTATATTTATTAGTTTTTGGAACGAAGTTCCTTATCGAGCGTTAAAAAAAACCTACCAAAGATTCCTAACGATCTTTTTTTGCCTAGGCTATTTCCGACATAGTTGGGGTCGGATTCCAGTCTAACCGGGTGAAACAGGATACAGTATTATACATACATGGAGCGACTGCCTATCTGGTCTCCATAACTCAATAAATATTGGGTAGTATGATATCCCTTGGTAAGACTGCCCGGCGCTCTTTTTTGTATTGATGAAAAATCGTCTTAATATACGAAAAGATCCATCGATAAAACATATTCTAAAGGAGGAACTTCAGAAAAAATATCCCCATTCAAAACTGCTCCAAAGTTATTTGGAGATCGTAAACCAAACTGTCGGCTCCCATTGTCATTATAACTTCGCCGATAATCGGATCAGGGGCAGCGATCGACCAATCAAAACTTGTGGATATTGCACTCGACTACGTGTCATAATTCACTCAAATATCTTCATTTAAAAGGTTCAAGGCTTTGATCTTCTTTCTTTATCATGTGGTAAGTACTGTAAGAGGTTTTATACCTTAACCAAAGCCGAATGCTGGCTGGTTGGCCATAACGTTCCAATACTCAGGTCGTTTTAAATAAAGACTTAGAGAAAAAGGAACACTAGATATGGCGTAGGAAGTTTGAGATGTCTCTTTCAAATATAATATAAAAATATAATTTTAAAATATTATATGTGCTTTTATTGTAGTAATATAGCGCATATCTTACAGTACCTAACCTAGTTTCAGAGTTGTTATGCCGCCTATGGGCCTCTTACTTAGCTTAACATGCTGTCGATAAAAACCTGGTGTGCAGTGGGTAGCTCATCGACCGTCCGTCTAGCGCTGTCAGGCCGAGTTCCATGAGCGCCTCAAAGAGAAGACAGCAAATCTGAGAGGTCACTGACTGCCGGTGGGGCTGCGATGTTCTAAAGAGATACCGCAGGCCCGGGGCACAAATAAAAAATAACATGGACGGATTTTAGTCAGTACAAGTCTGACACTCGCGAAAAGTCATTTGAAAAATTTCCCAACCGAAATAATAGTTAGTAAAATAGAGCAATTAAAAGCTTTTCTAATTTGATTTCAACCAACAAACAACTTGATACTGACCTGCGAATTGCAAAAATCGTTCGTAAAGGACATGGCCAGATCCTGCCCTGATAATGTACAGTAATGATTAATATATGAAAATTCCTTTTGAAATAAATAAAAAATAATCCCATTAATTACATTTCCCTAAAATAGGCGAGAGAAAATGCAAAAAAAATATAGTTTATTCATTGATTGTGTGGTTTTATTCTGACATTGCATTGATTGAGATTTGACATTACATTGTCGTCTTGCGTTGATTTAATCACGTATTTTCGTACTATGTTACTATTGAAACAAGACCTTCGGCCTTCCTTGTGGAATTAGTTCCTTTTTATGAATAGCCTAGTCTATTTACTAAATGGCGTCTGAATAGTCTTCCTCTTTTGTTACGCCTATAAAACTCTGAATGTTTCATCATTGCTATTCAAATTGTCAAGGCGCTATTTTTGTTTTCTATTTATAGTGTCTCTCGCCTATTCTCTGATCATAAATCATAAACTATTGTAAAGCCCTGCATATAAGCTTTAAAATGACGTACTATACATCAATGTACATAAATATTTTTTTGTTAGGGCACAGCTCTATACCAATTCTGGCCGTGTCATTTGGATTTTTCAGTCTACCCATCGGCGGCTCCGTCTTTAGCTAAAGTTAGTATCCTACACCATACAATACATATTATAGGTTAGACAAATCTTATTTGCAGTGTGGGTTGCCAGTACCTTCGTAACGTACCAAGTAACGTTCGAAGCCGCTCAAGCTCATAATAAATTTACCAAGACGGTTACCTAGTAGAAGTATCGACTAATATATCCACATGGCAAGTTTCCATGGACTCGATTATAACGGCTTCATCCGAGCAGACGAGAATCGATTACTCGGTTATAATTCGAGATTTCTATATAGCTGTGGATCAGTGGATGGGTACAAGTTACAGCCAATTGGGGTTGGTAATTTTTAAATTAGGAATAGTTTTAGCAGTAAACTTTATGTTTGTTTTTAAATAGTTTGGACATAAAATGTTTGAAGACAGTCGAGGTTATTGAAAAGTGTACGGATCAAATACTTTTTGGTTCGTTTGCCATGGTAATTTTTCACTAATGAGAGTCTGCTATTAGGTCTGCCTACCTATTCGGGAATGACAGGCGTGATGTAGGTAATAATGACTTTATTCTTTTCTTTAAAAAACGTTGCCCCACACTAGGAATTTCTCCTGCGTTTACAAACATTTAAAATCACATACACAAACATCCAGACCCGGAACAAGTATATGTAGGCCATACAAATATTTGTTCCGTGCGGGAATCGAACCCGCGACACGCAGCGCAGCAGTCGATCGCTCAGCCACTGCGCCAACCGTGTCGTCAAAAACCATGTACCTACATTGTTGCAAATAAATATATCTGATTCTGAATAAATTTTAGAACGAAGAAACAAAATAAGCTAAAAATAAACTTACACAAACGAACTGAGACAAAAACATATCAATTCTCATTCAAGACCACTTGTGTATAAGGTTGTTTGTCGAATTCACTCTCACGTGAATATATGGAAACAAATGAATGGAAAGAAAACGATATTTCCTGTGAAAATTGAGCACAATTGTTTTGGTAAGAGTGGTGTATTATTAGTATAAATATGTATGGTTTGTATTGGGGTATTATATTAATAATACCAACCTATAACAGTCCCACTTGTTAGAGTAATGTAGAAAATAAGTTAATTTATTACTTTTGTATTTGTATTAATCATTGTGGTCAATAGGTTCGACTGTCATCTTATACCATTGACCACTAAGATGGCGTTTCTTTAGAAATGTTTCCGTTTTATCAATTCATTTTATAATAGAATTTATATTCATAATAATGTTTAATTAATTCCTAAAATATTATATAACGATAAATTGAATATGTAAACCTAATCTATAATTGTTTGTCTTATATTCATATTATCCGGTTGTACCAACCAAAGTGGCGCGCTACATTCGACCCCGACTTTTGTCAGTTGTCAATGTGGCGCGTTAGTTTTAAAATTAGTCGGTTATGATTGTAAAGTAAGCAAGGACTTATTGTCGGGCCTGCGTTGCCATTTGATATACTTAAGTAGTAACACTGTAACAACAACATTGTAAAACCAAATGATCTTAAAAGAGTAACCATGGAGTTTATTGCCGGTTCTTCTCCATAGGAAACGACCAACCCGAACCGTGCATCTTTTGTCGTCGTTTGATCTGATTTGATCAGTGTGATTAGAAAGTCAGTGGAATAAAGTATTTAGTTGAATTTAAAAGTAAGTTTTACAGTACGAGTCCAACACGCTCCTGGGTCTTTTCTTATAGAGAGAAGGCACAAGCAATGATCACCACGCTTGCTTAAAACGGGTTGGTGATTTCAGACTTATATTAATTATAAGTCCAGGTTTCCTTACGATGTTTTTTTTCATCAATGTATGTAATGTCTTTTTTTTTGCTGATTGGAAAACATCCAATAACTTCTCCAACAATTGTTTGGGGTATTAAAAGAACCAAAATAGAAAATATATACTTTGATAGTTGGCCGGTCAAGAGTCAAGGTCTTTAGAAGTGGAATTAGATAGGATATTCCAGGAATCGATGTATTATTGTTTTTTTTTTCAGGAATATCATGAGATATTCCATATCTCTTAGCTCTCAGATCTCTATAGCTCCTAATGATAGCAGCTATTGAGATAGAAGTTTGTGCCCGGTTGATCACAATAAGTATATTTTTTAATATTTGCATATTTTAGTATAAAAATTAATAAAACATATGTACAAGTATAAAAATGGTAAAATAATTACAAGGCGTCAAAAAAATTCGTCCCTGTCAACAGGAGAAGTGTCCAGAAGGCTAATAATATTTAAATAAATGTTTGCTTAAATTCTAATCCAGTTACCTATTGTAATTCATTCAACAAAAACTACTCTATTAAAAAAAAATCTATTCTCAGCTACAAAACGTGAATGAAAGAATCAAAAGAATTGAATATGAAATGGAATTTATGTTAAATAAATAACGTTACAATTCAACCCTCCACTGCTCAATTCTCAGAATTAGGGTAACTATGTAATCCGGGTCTGTTGTACCCCACTCTGTGAAATGTCAATCATCCGTGTTATATGCATGACGTGGAGACGTCATACGTCTACCTGCGGCAAATGTATTTGATTGTATGGCGTTTACGAGAAATGCTTAAGGTGTTGGTACGAGAAGTTCGAGAAGTACGATTTCAAATAAAATTATGTTTAAGAGAGATTGAAAATGTAATTCATTTTATTAGTGGACCAACTTCTGCTTATTAGCTTCAACTATGTAATAAACACACTACACCACCATTACAGGCACTTTTGAATGTCATAAAACACAAGAACAAAAAAAAATGATGCTGCTACAGTCCCAGTCACAAGACATAATAACTTATGAAAGTACTGTAGTTGCCCATTCCAAAGCGTAGATCTCTATGGAGAAGAATGGGCAAGAAACTCCATGGACACTCTTTTAAATCATAATATTTTTACAAAATCGTATTTACATCATTCGTGTTGAGATTATACAAATATGTGAG
Source organism: Ochropleura plecta (assembly GCA_905475445.1). Lineage (NCBI taxonomy): Eukaryota > Metazoa > Arthropoda > Insecta > Lepidoptera > Noctuidae > Ochropleura > Ochropleura plecta. The sequence continues at coordinate 15,016,407 of FR997739.1, forward strand.
AACGATGTAGAAAGACGTGCACAGTAAGAGCGTCCAGAGTAAATAAAAAGCAAAATTCAATTTAAAATCTAAATAAGTTAAAAAAATGACCGTGGTAGTTAAAAAATGACTAGTCCCAACTGACAGCGCCCGTTCACGAACATGACGTATGGATCAGCCCCATTCAGCTCGACCATTTTGAAGGGAGCTAAATGACCCGACACACCCGCCACTATCAGCGAGACATTTAAGTGAGCATGACACTATTAACCACCAGGGCTTCGTCAAGTCAATGATAATACATAGCACTCACATATGGGCTTAATAATTATACAATACTAGAGAATTGATTCTATACATTGCAAAGATAGTCTCACAATCTTCCACACACTATCTTTCATACACTACCTCTTCTCTATACTTTGATATTTTGTGTATATTATAGATATGCATTATGTTAGAATGCATATATGTTAACATGCATTTATTATTTTTATTTCATTGGTATGTATGTTTTTCTATATGAATATAGTTATGTTTATTTAAGTTAGTGCTTAATTTGATATTTTACACACTGTGTCTACGTGTCTTATGTATCTGTCCTATCGCGAAGAGATTTTTAGATGCAATAAGCAGTACCTTGGTGCTCTTTTGTCTGTATGTTTTTATTTTCCATCATATGTGTTTTGTGTGTACATGAATAAATAAAATCTTAGAAGTTAAATTCGACCCATTTCCCGGTTTTCAATTGAAATTACAATACAATACAATATGTTTGGTTTGTAAGACAATGTATGGTAAACGAGATCACGTCATTCTAATATTCATTTTATGTGTTAAAAAAATAGTATAAGATCCCTTTCCTAAGTACGGTAGGTCACAGAGTAAAGTATGCAAGTAAAACACATCTGCTTTATAGTGTGTAGGCTAAATGACATAGCCACATAGACTATGTCATATTTATTAAAACTTCATGTACAATAGTGGTACATAGGCGGACTTAATGCAATAAGGCATTCTCAACTAACTTCCCCCGCTTCATTTTTCTATGACTTCTATTTAAAATTTCTTCAACCTAATATTTTACCAGCACATTTATTCTTTATGTTCATTTGACCATTTAAAGACACGTACCCCACAGTAATACATTACGATTAGTTGACTTTTACAACTTTATCGGAGTGAAAGGAAACAAAAGTGGAAGGAAAACTTTAAGAGGCAATATATCATTATAACATTTATGAGAGAATGTGGTTTATAAAATACTAGCTTTTGCCCGCGGCTTCGCTCGCGTTAAATTCGGTAGCGCCTTATTGATTTGTAATAGCAACGCTAAGTTTTCCCGTTTCTTCCCTCTTTCTACCTAATATCCCACTCTTTTTAAAAAAAATAGCCTATGTCCGTCTCCTGGTTCCCAACTATTTATGTACCAAAATTCATCAAAATCGGTTTAGCCATTAAAGCGTGAAGAGGTAACAAACAAACTCACTTTCGCTTTTATAATATTAGTAAGGATTAGTAAGGATTGGAGAGGGTCTTGTAGCTGCAGTATTCACCATAGAGCATATAACCTCCAATGCCTGTTTCTTTTTGTACAAACATAAGGTATTTACAAGGTTAGATGTGAGGGCAACACAGGGGGGTGAGCTGAAGAAGGACATACACTGACCTTAATGGTCAGCTTTCTATAGAAAGGTCAGGTGCTTACGGTAGTACTCTCAAACGCAAAAGTATTTAATTACGTAAGGACCGTAGTTGGTGGCATGGTTTTGCCTGCTACCGTGGCCAAGTGCGAGTCAGACATGGCCATATCTTTTGACTGCATATAAATAAAATAAATAAATATCTTGGGACAACTCACACACGGCTATCTGATCCCAAGCTAAGCAGAGCTTGTGTTATGGTAACCAGACAACTGATATACATTCTTATATAATTTATAAATACATACATATTATAGATCACACCCAGACAAAGAACAAACAATCATGCTCATCACACAAAGTTTGTCCTGGGTGGGAATCGAACCCACGACCTCCGGCTCAGCAGTCAGGGCCACTAACCACTAAACCAACAGGCCCGTCAAAATATACTTAAAGGGTTGAGTTTTTCAGACCTCTAAGGGACCACAGACTTGAGTATATGGTTAATTTAAACTCGATATCTCTATGCGTTCCCGAGATAAAGGGTCTTGACAGACAGACAGACAGACGAATAGACGAAAAACAAATTAATCCTACAAGAGTTCCGTTTTTAGCTTTTAAGGTACGTATAAAAGACAGCTGGGACAAACGGCTTGACGTGCTTTCTATTGCATACAATGTGTGGGGCCTAGTAACCTTGGCAACGCGGGTTAACCCGAAATTCAAACCGACCAGCGAGTTACTTTAGACCCTCGAGCGCCTCTCAATATTTACTCACAGTGACGACACGGTTGGTCCAGTGGCTAAGCGTTTCACTTCTGCGCTACGTGTCGCAGGTTCGATTACCGAACGGAACAATATAAGGCTTACGTGCGGTTGTACAGGGTCTGGCTATATTTTGTATATGTGAATTAAAATATTTGTAAACGCACCCACGACACAGGAGAAAATTTTTAGTTAGTTCCTAGAGGCAACGTTTAAAAAAAAACTCACAGTATTACGAATAAAATTCTGTTTGCATCCATCTTGGGTACGTCATCAGTTTGCATTGTTAAATTTAAAATTGCTGGAAATCACTCTACAGCCGGATTAATATTAATTATGCAGGGTCCGCCAATCCATTGTGCAATGCACGTTATTAATATTATTTCAGTAATTTTTAATCGGGCTTTTTATTTAATTAAGGGGCTTTTTATTGTTCGGGCATTGGAGGGTTAAGTCATTAGTGGAAAAGAAACAAAATGAATTATAAATTGAAGCGTTGATGGAAGTTTTTAATGTGAGTTCCAATGGTTTTGTTTGACTGTTAAATTGTTTTAACTGTGTTTAATGTTTTTTGTTAACGTTAATTGTGGAACTTGTGGCTAAATAATAACAGCCGCACCGTCAACCTTTAAGATTATGCCGCGCTTCCCAAGTTATCTGACCGGTTCTTCCGACGGTTATCTTGTAGATCTTGGACAGTCGTAACAGGTAGACGGTAGCCTGACAGTCTGACAACCAGACTTATCAAGGGGTATTACCCTGTACAGCTGTATCCGGTTAGACTGGAAGCCGACTCCAACATAGTTATAAAAAGGCTAGCCAGATGCTCACTCAGCACATAATCTGGATAATATCTTTCATGATATCCTTATATCAAATCAATATAATTTCATATGGTTATATGAAATTAGTTAATGTATATTTTTTTTTGAAGTAATAGTTCGTAAGCTTGTTTTTTATATTAGTGTTAAATTTTAAAATATAAGTGTTTTGGATACACTGATAGCTTGTATTTTTTAAGTAAATTAATAAATGACGACTGTGAGTATTTTTGAGGTGTTCTTTATTTAGTTCTAATTGAACAAAAATCAAGTTCGTATAATTACAGAGCAATAAACCAACACAACTATTATAAGCTGATTTCAAACGATAAAACTTTAACATTCGAAAATAAATCAACAGAACAACAATAATAAACTTTCCAGACACCCAATAAAATTGAGAAACAAGCAACAAAATTACAATTATATATTATTTAACATATACACTTTGAAACCGCCAGTAACTCTGATTTTATTTAGCATGTGTCTCGAACGGGGTCATGGACATTAATGTCCCAGCGCAATTTTACGTGGTTTCCTCTGGGACAGGCCCTGCGATCGGGCGATCTACGTGAGGGCACGATATATAGACGGTTGCTATATATATGTATACTTATATATGTGCTCGTATGTATGTAGATTGTAGATACCCAGATGTGACTCAAAGGTCGGATCAGAAACCGATTAGATATCGGAGTTCTTTGAACAGGACGGACGAACAGTTTCCGAGTCGTAGTAAACACGACGGCACATCAACCTACACAAAACCATTTTAACTTGATCTCTCTACTACGGTGTGCGATCCGAGAGATCAGCAGATCAGGTTATAACAGTTTAGAATAGGTTGACCTGCCGTCGTGTGTACAAAGCTTATGGTGATGGTTATGTAAATTTTGCCACGTGATTTGGAAATTGGTTTTATAGATAAGAGGGAAAAATCTGTCACATTTTTTTTTAATATGGTTGCTGCTAGACCGGACTGCCCCATTACGACACACTGTATGATAACAACCATACGTACGACTAAATAATTGTACACACTGGCAATACCCAACTACACACATCAAAAGTGTCTAGGGATCAAGCATTTTTATGCGGATTTCTTGAGATTGAGATGTGGCTTTGTAATAAATTTATGATTTTATAAATTTACTAGCTGTGCCCGCAATGCGTTGCAATGCAATTTTTTACCTACCCTACCTACCCTACCTACCCTACCTACCCTACCTACCCTACCTACCCTACCTACCCTACCTACCCTACCTACCCTACCTACCCTACCTACCCTACCTACCCTACCTACCCTACCTACCCTACCTACCCTACCTACCCTACCTACCCTACCTACCCTACCTACCCTACCTACCCTACCTACCCTACCTACCCTACCTACCCTACCTACCCTACCTACCCTACCTACCCTACCTACCCTACCTACCCTACCTACCCTACCTACCCTACCTACCCTACCTACCCTACCTACCCTACCTACCCTACCTACCCTACCTACCCTACCTACCCTACCTACCCTACCTACCCTACCTACCCTACCTACCCTACCTACCCTACCTACCCTACCTACCCTACCTACCCTACCTACCCTACCTACCCTACCTACCCTACCTACCCTACCTACCCTACCTACCCTACCTACCCTACCTACCCTACCTACCCTACCTACCCTACCTACCCTACCTACCCTACCTACCCTACCTACCCTACCTACCCTACCTACCCTACCTACCCTACCTACCCTACCTACCCTACCTACCCTACCTACCCTACCTACCCTACCTACCCTACCTACCCTACCTACCCTACCTACCCTACCTACCCTACCTACCCTACCTACCCTACCTACCCTACCTACCCTACCTACCCTACCTACCCTACCTACCCTACCTACCCTACCTACCCTACCTACCCTACCTACCCTACCTACCCTACCTACCCTACCTACCCTACCTACCCTACCTACCCTACCTACCCTACCTACCCTACCTACCCTACCTACCCTACCTACCCTACCTACCCTACCTACCCTACCTACCCTACCTACCCTACCTACCCTACCTACCCTACCTACCCTACCTACCCTACCTACCCTACCTACCCTACCTACCCTACCTACCCTACCTACCCTACCTACCCTACCTACCCTACCTACCCTACCTACCCTATATCCGTCTCCTGGCTCTAAGCTACCTCCTCACCAATTTTCAGCTAAATCGGTTCAGCCGTTCTTGAGTTATAAGTGGAGTAACTAACACGACTTTCTTTTATATATATAGATATGGATCCTTTTTGGTGCATTTCATAATTTGAATCAGGAACTCTCAATCAAATTCGAGTAAAAGATAAAAATAAGCTGTCAATATTTTCCCTATAAAAACATACAACGCATTGAAGACATTATTAGTGCTACTGTTTCCCTACTACTGATTAAAACCAACGTTATTATGGAGCGGCGACGTCATTTAAGCAGGGATGAAATGCTCAGAGCCGTGGGAATGATAGAAGCTGGTTCCCGGCAACGTACTGTAGCTTTAGCTCTGAATACAAGTCAGAGTGTTATCAGTCGACTTTGGACACGTTACCGAAGCACTGGTACCGTGGCTGAGCGCCATGGAGGACGGTATCGCTGCACCACACGGAGACAAGACCGATACATTCAAATCTTAACTCGAAGAGCTCCAACAATAACCGCCATGATGTTAGCCGTGAGGCTTCATCACTCTTCAGGGAACTTAATTAGCGACCAAACAGTCAGAAACCGCTTGCATGAAGTGAACCTTCATTCCCGAAGACCGCTACGGGTACCACCTATAGCAATGCACAATCGTAGGATTCGATATCAATGGGCTCTTGAACACAGAAATTGGGCAGAAGAACAATGGCGTTTCGTGTGCTTTTCTGATGAGTCTCGTTTTGGTATGAGACCGGATACAAGACGTATACGATACTGGAGAACCCCTGGACGCCAACAGCGATTAAAATCCTGCCAGGAAGTCCATCATGTATAGACGGGTATTTGGATCGGCGGAAGAACTGAGTTGATTTGGATCAGAGGCAACCTCAACGCTCAAATTTATGCTGAGACGATTGTATCAAACGTCATCGTTCCTCTACAAGTGCAAATCAGTCCCTTATTTCAGTTAATGCATGATAATGCACGACCGCACACCGCAAGAGTTGTAAGACAGACTCTCGCCGCAGCTAACATCAATGTCCTGCCCTGGCCTGCTCAGTCGCCAGACTTGAACCCGATTGAGCATGCATGGGATATGCTACAGAGAAGAGCTCTGCCGAATATGGAGGGTATCCAGTCGCAAGAAGACCTTTTTTTGTTGTTGCAACGAACATGGGCGGCCATTCCACAGCGTGATTTGGATGAACTCATTTTGAGTATGCCAAACCGATGTTCTTGTGTTGTTAGTGTTCGCGGTAGAAACACGGATTATTAATTGTTTAAGTTACCCAATAAAATTTTAAAGAAAACTGTTATTTCAGTCTTTTTTTCGAACTTTAATGTTAGTGGTTCAAATGTCAAAAATCCCTTTATTAGGAAAATGGCAAATTTCTTTATTAATGCAAAGGTGACTTGGTTTATCGTTACTGTGACAAACGAAAACACTTTATTTGATGAATCCTTAAAGAAAATTTTAATTAATATCAATCAGGAGAAAAGTTATTGCAAAAATATATGTTGATCCCTTTGAGATACTTTTGATGTGTGTAATTATTATCAACAAAACACTAACAAAACTATGAACTGCAGTATAAAAGAAAGTGTAATTTACTTATTTAATTTTATAACTACACAATTTTCAGATTCGCGTAAGTAATGCCTGGTAATTTAGTCTTGTTCTCGTTTGCCAAACACATATTTTTCTTTTGCTCAGACTTAGTGCCAAGTCCCTGTGTTTTCGGCGGAATGTGAGGTTATTATTAGGTATACCTCTGCTTAATCCTCTATATCTTAGTGTAGACTGTAAAATTATTGATTTCATAACGTAATCGCGTACTGTGGCTTGTAGTCTGCATTCCGAAATAATGAACTAGTACCGAAATACTCTCGACCTTAGTGATGCCCAAAAGCAACACCGCCTTTTTTAATTTTGTTTTGTTTGTAAAAAATATTAAAACGCAGAAATATGTGCATTTTTGTTATGTTAACCTTAGTCGCAAGAAAAAAGAACCGTCTCAAAGGCTAGTACTAAAGTTGGATTTCGTTTTTTAAATAAAACGGATTTCATCAAATGCAAATATCCATTGGAACAAACGGACCTTAAGAAAGTACCTAGCCACTTTAAAACTGTACATTTCAAAAGGTTTGCTCTTTACATATTGTAGTATGCACTACCCAGCAGAGCAATATGTATCGATTTCTGTCACTGGAACTTTGTAGCAGCCCATTCTTCTCTGTCAAGTCTCACTTCTTTAGAACTGCATGCAACTATATGCACTATAAAAATGTATACAGTGCATATAGTTGCATGAAGCACTTGTCTGGCTTGCGAGAATGAAGCTTGAGTACTGAGCAATTTTAAAAACTGAATCTCATTTTAAAATAAGAATTAAAATAAATATATACTTATACAACACTTCTGAAAGTAATGCAGAGATTATTTGTCGGATTAATATACCATGTTCTTACATACTGGCTGGAAGCCTTACTCTTAGGCAGAGGCAAGGCATCTACAGGAATGTCCGGTTAAGCAGACAACAACCTCATAGGTTGATCTCATAGACAAAAAAAAATGTTTTGTCCATAGGATCCTTTCATAGTATATCAAGCACTTAGTAGTCCTAGAATATCAGCGGCACAACGTGCAACAGCTGGTTTATAAATCGTCTAAAAAAAGATTTCACATAGCCATATACTCGCCAGCAATTACGAAAAAAATACTTTTATTTTTCTTCTTTTTTCGTGTGCTCTGGGCGGCCATTCTCCGAAATATGGAAAAAGGGTTCATATAAATGGTTGTATTTGATGAAAAACCCTTTTATAGCATTTAATTTTCAAATCACAAAAGAAAGGAACATAGAATGTAATAATGTCCTGTTATTTAAGACCCAATTTTGAAAATTAAGTAAAAACTAAAATATATTTTGCATTATAAATTACAAAAAAAAACAGTATCTGTGGGATTTGGTCCAGGATATAGGAAATATAAACTATATATTATACAAACATTATATATTATCACGCTCTATCAACGAAGGGTTAGGCAAAGGTGTACCTAATAGTACAACCACAATCCGGTAGAAAAGTTTGAAATTCCATGTAATTGTGGGCGAGCCTATTGCCATCAAATAAGTACAAATCGAGCCTCTGTGAGAGAGAAATTCCTAATGTCGCATTTACTGAAATTAATCACCAACTGTTTTTTTTTATCAAATGAAAGGACTTTTCCCTACAATGAGACAATACTGGTCACAAATAATAAAAGAAAATAAATAAAAAAAAAACACTAACTACGTTCTATTTTTAAAAGCCGTCTCTATTAAAAATCCGAACGAGACATTAAAGTTTGAATCTTCGTTCCATAGAGAAGTGAGGCTTTGACTTTTTCACAAGTTTGCGGCAAACTTCACAACTAGACTACGGAACCTTTGAAAAACTTCGGATTGAAGAAGTAAGTATTGTATAATATTTATGATGTTATTATACGCACTAGTTGCTATGCCAACTATGCCTCGGAGAAGATGATTTTTGTTACTTAAAGACAAATCAAATAATCTGTTTGGTTTGTAGAATTGTGGCAAGAATATTTTTCCAGGGAGCTAGACGAATTAATATGTTTAATAGATGAGATTTCTGACCAGATATTTCATTAAGTCCTAAGCTTCAAGGAATTAAGTAACATTTGGATAATATTTAGGGAAGTATATCCCTCTTCTTTAAGTTTTTATTCCCTCATCATCATCTGCCTAACCTTTTCTCAACTTAAGTGGTCGGCGCCCAGTCTAACCCGATGCAGCTGAATACCAGTATTATACATGGAGCTAGTGCTAATCTGGGGGTCTAAAATGCTTTAGCATTATGATTCTGCTTAAGCAGCCATTTTAGAACCCCTCGCCTCAATATTATCTATTTTATATTAAATATTTGATATTTTATAGACGTAAAATTTGTTTGTTTGTTTGCTACGATGTAACTCAAAAACTACTTTTATCGATTTGAATTCTTCTTAAACTACCACTATAGTCATAATTAATACCTAATAAGCTGCTTTCAAATAGCTACTACGTTGATCAATAGGTACATAAGCTGTAGTCACACAGCACACCCTGAGTTTTCAGCTCTTGTACTAGCTTTCATTTTTGCAGTGACGAATGCGAGCTATTCACACCCCATACAGACACAACAACAGAAGAAGATCATGATGAAACAGGCAGTCATTTGTTTTATTCATGAGCTTGCAAGAAGTTCTTGACATCAGAGTCGTACTGTAAAAACAACTCCTTGCGAAACGCGAACACAATTACCAGTACACCCTTTGTCCCAACATCAAAGTATCAATTAACATCTTTACCACGTGACGTCACTTCGGAAAACAACTTCGACTAATTTCCCGCAAATGTATGCAAAGGAGCTAAATGCGGCTCCCGACAGATCTGAGTTATGACGCAATTATCGCGATTTAGTCGTCAATTACACCGCGACATGGCACCGCAGTAAATCGGGAACTTAACTTATCACGATAATAATTCCGCAACTCTCATTTACAACAAGAATTGTCATTGTATTTTGTCGGCAATTTTCGTTGTGACACAGAGCAGCGATTTGCAGTTGGATAATCTGGGTAGATTTGTTTAATATTTGTCGGTTTATATGATGTGCGTTTATGCAAATGATCAAATCCCTGAGAAATCGTCTAAACGTATTTTAGAACCATACTTAGCAGAATATTATGTAAGAGGCGATAAGGAAGCCCGAGAAATTAAAAAAAAATGCATGCAATTTGCAGGTCAGTTAAAGCTTGTATGCTGATAAAAATATCATTCGCGACCGTAATAAATATGGTTTTACAGAGTTGTAATTATAAAAAAAAAAACATCAATTCAATGCTTTTAGTTGATTTAATCCCATCGATGACTTTTTTCATGAATACGTCAGTCAATGTCGAATTCTCGGCACAACAAATAGTTGTTTCGGGTCCAGCTGTTTGTGTAGCCTTTCTAACCAAAAAACGACCTAGCTACATATTAATATCTTGAAATATTTACGAAATAAAAGCTCACATAAGCTACCTTTACAAGGTAATAAATTCATAACTTTCAACGACGCCTTATAACAGTGACACATCATACTCAAAAGGACACAGTGCCACCAACAAATCAGCAGACCAATTACCACGAACAGCCCATATGAACCAATTAGCAGCATTAACCTACCGTATATCTCAGTCTGTGGCTTGTTATCGCCCGAACGTCGGCCTCCGCTTTTTAATGCTTATTTATTGAAAGCCCAGTGTCTTGGGTCGGAGTTATATTCCGGAAGGATCATTGTGTCCTCGCCGGCCATGTTTTATGTTCTCTTGGCAGTTACTGTGAGCCACAATAGAAAAGGAATCACTGAGGTGATGAAGAATGCAAGGTACCAAGTACCCGTTTTATGGAGAGGGTTATTAGAAGCTCAGTGTTTGTATGGTAATGGAGTTATGTGGCAGTATTTTTATGGTGAAGGTTGGTGCTTCGTTTTTTGGCATTAAATTGAATTTAATAATGGATGGCCTGCTGAGCAAAGGTTCTAGGATTGATTCTTTTTTTTTTTTTCGGGTGGGAAATCATCCAATGACTTCCCCCGCTCTAGGCGGAGCGGGGGGGCATGTCAGACTTGTACTGATTAAAACCCACCCATGTTCCTTCTATTGCCCTTTACGTTCCGGGGCCGCGGTAGCTCTTTCGAACAACCCGCAACCCCGGAAGGATTGATTCTTGGGTAAAATGCTGTTGGCTTTTTTTAGCCACGGAGTCCGGATCTTTGCCCGATTGATGGCAATGAGCTCGTCCCTATTACATGAGACCTATGTGATTGAACACACCAGTAATCCAAAAGGGTTAAGAAGAGATATATCTAATAGTACAGCCACATTTCGCTAGGGAGGCGCTGGGAATCGTGCCATAAGTTCATGGTTAGCAGTCGCGCTTACGACCACAAGTGACACTGTACATTACACAACACAATTTTCGTCTTATAATTTTAAGAAGGGGTTTGGAAAACATTTTTTTTTAACCTGACTGCCAAAAAAGGTGGAAAATCATGAAATGACTCATCCCGCTCTGGGCAGAGCGGAAGAGTGTCAGATTTGTACTGACTAAAACTCACCCATGTTCCTTCTTTTGCCATTTATCTTCCCGGGCCGCGGTACCTCTTTCGAAACAACCCATAGCCCAGTGTTAAACACTCTGGAAAACCTAAAATATACGTTACCACGTCACCGCCATTATCTTCGTCTTTACTACCATAAAATCTTTTTATTTCTAAATCCTAACATACTAGTAATAAACACCGATAAAACTATACCATAAGCTTTATTCTCCCATTCTTTCCACAAGCCAGGATAGCGCCTAGTATATGAAGAATAGATAGGGTAAAGCTGTTCACGTCCTAAGATGTTCTAGGTCGTAAACATTGGACTGGATTTTCGTCTACAGTCTGAATGAGGGCAGTTACGGCTACATGTAGTCGTTCGTTTTAGTGCTTGCGACGTATTGAGGAACATAGATATTTCTGATGAGCGTTAGGAATGAAACTAGAAAGGTAGGTACTGTGAAGCAAGATCAGCTTAGCCTTTTACCACATCATAAAAATGGGTTCCCTCTATCTGGCAGAATCTTGATGCTCCGAAATTGATTTGGCATAACACACTTAGCATAATTTTCTTTAAACGAACATTTTAAAGGCATAAAAATTATTTGATATAATTATCGTTTGGCATAATGTTTAAAACTTCGAATTACCAATGGCATACTTTTAAGATGGCAGAATTACATTTAGTATAATTACGATTGGCAGAGTTCAAATTTCGCATAATATCATTTAGAGCGATGATTATTTGGTATAATTTCACTTGGCATACTATGCAGATGGCAGTGGCTAGGTTAGGTTAAAACTGTGACCCCTTACGCACGAGCCGAGCGAGCGTAGCGAGCGGTGCCGCGACAGCGGACGGCGAGTGCCAGAAACGACTTGCATTAATAGAAAAAAGAGATTGTAGGTTACCCGAAACTGAACTGCATATTTAGATTAGGATAATTACTTATTGAATTCAATGACATTATTTCAAATTCAATTAAACAGTAACTAAAGCAAATGACATTATTTTAAAGAAATAAATAATTAAAATAAATGACAACTTATAATGACAAAGATGATCCTAACTAACTTTCTGCGATATGGCAATTCTGCCTTTTAATGATTATCGATATAAAATATATGCCAAAAGACGATTCTGACTGTGAACTTACTGCGATATGATGTTTCTACTTTTTAAATATTATGGATATGAAGTTGATGCCTAAAGATGACTCTGACTTACAAAATTATGAGTTTAGAATGTATGATAAATGAGTGTCTGCTAAACAATTTTCTGCGAAGTGAAGTTTATGCCATCCGTTGTTATGCAAAATAAAATTATGACATAAAAAGTTCTGCTATAAAGGGTGGACCCCATAAAAATACATTATTATTGTACTGATATGACTTTGATACACTGTGATAAGGAATCATTCTGTATACCGCAGCGTCACGATTACTCTAAGTGGTGAGCAATGGGTAGCTCACCGTCTCCTTCCGTCCACCAACAACAGACCGTGTCGACGGCGCGTTAGTGTCCCACACGCGCCTCAATGAGATGTAGGTATAAGCCCAGCGTGTAACTATTTGTACATTAAATGAATAAATAAATAGGTATATCAGAAAAGCAGAAAGGCCTGCCAGGGCCACCGCTTGCCAGGATCGCGGGATGTTCAAAAGAGATATCACGGCACCGAAACATAAAGAGCAAAATAAGGAACATGGTTGGGTTTAATGCCTCCCGCTCCACGCAGAGCGTGGGAAGTCATTAAATTTGATGATTTCTCACCAGGAAAAAAAAGAGTAACGACAAACTTCTTTAAACTGTTTAAAACGTTTAGAGTTGGTTGTTTGTTGGTTATTTTTATACAACCTTTGTTCTGAATAGTTACAGTACTGATTGCAACATCTGTGTCACTTGTTTAATTTTTTTTGCAATATTTTTTCTATTTCTTGTATAGATTATTTTACCAATCTTTCTGAATGAGTGGACATTGTTGGCCTTGTAGATTCTTAGACGCTTGTTAACTTTTGCTAAAATTTTATGTTATTTTACGTTTTGTAAAGTAAGCAATGACTTATTGCCGGGCCTAAGCTGTCCTCTTATAATTAAGTCCTATAGCTGTAACAACAACATGTAAAACCAAATGATTTCAAAAGAGTAACCACGGTTTCTTGTAGGTTCTTTTCGATAGGAAACGACCAACTTGGACCGTGCACCTTTTCTCGACGTTTTATAAGTGCCCATGTAGGCCAATATGAAATAAAAATATTTTGTTTTGAGTTATTTTCCAAAAACCACTGGAAGTCAAAAACCTTACGTAACTAAAACTTACCTTCAAAAACAGTCAATGTAGCCACAGCAGTAACAGCGTCCCCCACTCCGTTCTCTGCTACACACTCGTAGGTAGCATCGTCGCGCTGCGCACGCACAGGTTCGATGCGTAACACCGCGCCATTGGCTGCCGGGCCTGCCGCCGCGTCCATTGGCGACACTTGGTAGCGGGATTGCATGCCTGTTGAAAAAGACGGTGGAATTAATCAATGGGACATTCTTGAGCACTACTACCGTTGAAATAGAGGTCACAATAGGTTAGTTTCCAAAACAAATAATAGTCTGTCTTTTAGAATATTCAAAAATAGAGGACACGTATTTTTTTATTAACGTCACGCATTGTTGCGTTTTTACGCAACGCGTGACGTCACACGTAACTTTAATGGGTTATATCTTTGTCATTTTTATTCTAATATACAAATAAAAAAATACGTGTCCCTTATTTTTGAACTTCGTTCTATAATGGCCATTTAATTCAGAATGACCGATACAATACCCTAGAGTATTTAGTGTCCAAAAGAATATATCGACCTTCACAAAAATAAATGTCTATTTAGTTCAAAGCTTTTGGCCGTAAAGCAAATGTTGCTAAGCTTATTAAGAGGGATAAGTAGAGCTTTAGGTATTATATTCGACTTTTCTTATATTTGATTTGTTAGTAGGTTTTTTTGTTTGAGTTAGGATTACGAGTTAAAGTTGAATGCTGTCTAGCCTTTAATTCTGTTTTGGAAGGCAACTAGTGAAATGTTCTTGTTTCTTTGAACGAAAATCTTTGCACAGTTTAGAACATCAACGTTGTCACACAGAGCGATTTTATAACTTTTTTTTTTTAACTTTTGCCCGCGGCTTTGCTCGCGTTATATTCGGGGTAACACAGTTCCCCTTTCCTGATTTGCAGGTACCTGCTAGCTGTAGTTTTTGCCCTTGCGCCTTATTTATTGTAATAGCAAAGCTAAGTTTTCTCTTTTCTTCCCTCTTTCTACATCATTTCTCACTTTAAAAAAAATAGCCTATGTCCGTCTCCAGGGTCTCTAACTATCTCTGTACCAAAATTCATTATAATCCGTTTAGCCATTTAGGCGTGAAAACGTAACAAACTCACTTTCGCTTTAATAATATTAGTAAGGACTAGCGACCGGCAAAAAATTGGCTTTTAGGCTGGTATGATTGCCGCCGCTAGTTGGTAGTAAGGTTATATTTTTTTTTGTGAAGAAATCTTAAATTACTAACAACGTGACATAAAGTCAGTGGCATACAGCACACGACGACACAACCCACAAAGTACCAGTTCAAGCAGATCTTTCAACTACGAATCGTACACCGTAGATTTCCTGTACGATGAGAGATCCACATGGACTGGTTTTGTATAGGCTGATGTGTCGACGTGTGTACAGTAAACCATGTTAACTATGAATTTACATATACTGCAAAACCTATTCATAAAGCTATATTGTAAATCCCATCTGACTACTATAGTTAAGGCATGAGCCATACAATATTCTCCCTTATGGCAGCTCTAAATGGAAACCTATATTAAAAGGGAGCAATACTGGATAACAATAGTCTCTAACTGAACAATCATCTTGTTATTATTTCATAAAACTTTACCGCATTATTTTAATTGTGCTTTTAATTTAAAAGCTGTATCAAAATAAAATTTAATGACTGTTATTCAACAGCGGTATAATCACACCGGAAGTTTTAAAATATTCTTTTTCCCGACGAAAAGCGAACTTGGCAAAAAAAAACACATTTACTTTCAATGAAAAACTTTGAAAACGTCTCGGATTAATGTCCCACTTCTTCTGTGCATCCTTGCACTTTGCATTTTCCGAGATTGCTGTACCAACAACAGCTTACATACTTTGCAGTCGTTGTGAATCGTAATCTTCAGGGAATAAAGTTTAAATTGCATCGCACCAGATGTCGAGAGTTAGCGGGAAGTTGGCCGGACGTAGGGATGTTCGTTATAGCGCGGGACTGATTCGTTTTGGCCATTATTCGACTAATTTCAGACATTTCGTTTGACCGTGTTCAAGGAAGTCAGTTCTAATATTCCGTTTCGCATTTTGGTGAGAATACCTTTAGAGATGTTGATTCTGAAATTTGGGTGCGCGATAATTATCTAGGTAATAAGCGATCTTGTAGCTGTTATCTTTACACTTAATGCTTAGAGACATTTAGGTACAAAATATGTAGTCAAAAGTAACATGCAGCTTCTAAATCACTTCCTATTATTTACCGATTTTTATCATTAAAACACGAAAGAAATATATGAAAAATACTACAAAAATAATTTTAAATTTGGACGCCTCAAACAATTAGGTAAACAATTCTTAAAAATAATTAACCTTATTACACCTTCCAAAATGCTATTTAATTTATTTTGTAATGAACACACGACAGCACATCCCTAGTTGTATGCGACGCGGGACAGAAGTCCGGGACGACAGAGCTAAATCGCCACCAGTAGTAAGCGCCAAGAAAATGTATTTCACAACAAGTGAGAATAATAGTTGTCGGGCGGACGTGCGATTTTTAACACGTTTTTGTACATCAGTTAATGCTGCCGGAATAGTGGAAAGTTATGAGAATTTGTGTCGTGAACTTGGTATTCTATTGTTTAACAAGTCCGGGGAAAGTTATTGTGTTTAGTTGGATACATATGACGGCGATACGTTAAAACTGATAAGACTCGATCTTAAAGGTGTTTTTATTCATAATTTTTTTATTGGAGCTTGACTTCCGAAAAAGTTATGAATAAAACCACTTATTTCTGTACTTTCATGGAAAACATTAAGAGAATACTTTAAAATCAATCTTGGTAATCCACTAATGATAATGACGCCATCTAGCCGATTTCGGCCACAGCGACTGCGTTTGATGGCTTCCTAGGGTGGTTGTCGCTGTTGTTATAGGATGGGACGCAGCTCTATTATATGCTCTCAAGTGGCAAACTGGAAAACCGTCAACTGACGATACACACAAGCGTCGGAATTCTGAAGCAGACAAAATTCGCATCAGAGACAGAATACTAGCAACCAATAAAGCCATTACGCAAAAGGAAACCCGTTCCTGGCATTATTTATGAGCAGAGAAACACTCGTAAAAGATACATCATGCAATAATTTATTATAGTCAGAATATTCGTGACGTATAAAGTCATAATTGCGGGATTCCGGGAAAGTCCGGGATTTCGGTGCAGCACTAATTTATAAAAGCGTTGACATATTGTTTTTGGTACGTTGCATCGGTGACTAAAGACTGATTTATAGTTCCACGTTGTGTGCATTATATGGATGTATGTTTTTGCAGTGGAAACTATTTGCATTGGGACTATCAATTTTTGTAAATGTTTAATCTACTTGCCGGGTCGGTTTTCAATATTGTTGACGACGATTTTGGTTTAAAAGTTTATTATCAAGATTTTTTGATGTCACAATTGCAACGCAAAAAAAACAAAAACAGTGGCAACACTATACGTTGAAAGAGTCATCTACCTATAAAAGCATGGATGTAGTAAACTAATATTGCAGAGAGAGAGATTAAGAAAAATCCATTTTATTAATGCAGAATTACGTTATCTTCCTTTCGATGAATAACTGCAAACAGGTATGCGAGATAAAAAGCAATTTATTTTTATAATCCTGCAAAGAACCTTCTTTTAATATTTTATTAAGATAAGCGAATACTATTAAACGAGTAAATCGTGGAATTATTATATGAAAGAAAGAACCTTCAGCATAAAACACAAATCGTACTTCTATTAATGGGCTCCATGAAAAGATTTGAAAATAAACGTTTTTCAAATGGAGGCACCATTTGAAAAACGCATATTACCTCATATATTACCGTGCTGGCTATTGCCCGCGGCTTCGCTCGCGTTAAATTCGGGGTAACACAGTTCCCCTTTCCTGATTTGCAGGTACCTGCTACCTGTAGTTTTTGCCCTTGCGCCTTATTTATTGTAATAGCAAAGCTACATTTTCCCTTTTTACCTCTTTCTCCCTCATTTGTCACATTAAAAAGAAATTGCCTTTGTTAGTCCCAACTATCTCTGTGCCAAAAATTATCAAAATTGGTTTGGCCATTTAGGCGTGAAGACGTAACAAACAAACTCACTTTCGCTTTTATAATATTAGTAAAAGATTAACAAAAGGCTGACTGACTGACTTATAAGTAGACAAACTTTGGAAGGTTTATCACCCTCCAACAGACCATACCCGTTGTTATCTTGCCGTCAAAAACATAATACATCCAACCATTTTCCTCTGACATTTTCCGTATTCCTTTAAAAGCCACTACATCAATCCAAAAGCATACTCATACATTCTGAACTAAGCTATCAATCATGCAGATATCTTTTTCACAGTCACCTGTCAGTTATGGCAACAAATGTTTTGACTTTCGCTATATTTCTACTATCGATATACCATATATTGATAGTAGAAATCGTTTTCATCATCAACTGCGTTACCTTTTTCAAACGATGTCAAAGTATTCGGCTTCTAATCTCACGGTTATCAGTATTTTACACGGAGCGACTGCCTATCTGACCTCAACAACCTAGTTAGTACTGGGTAATACCCCCTTGGTAAGACTGATTGTCACTTTCGGGTTAAGGACTACCAGTAACGACTTTAGAAGATCTACATATAACAGCTGATGCGAGGAGGTAATACGGTTTACAGTGGATGGACCCCTCCACGGGCCGACCTTGGCAAGCGCCGCTTAATCATGACGATTGACTCGTATGATTGTTATTATTTTGCCACACGCTCTTTCCTACTATTATTTATAAGTTTGAATGCTTTAATTCGAAGCAAAACATGCTGGTCCTTATACTTCTTTCAATAACTTTGTATACCGCGTTTTTCGCAAATAAATATATTATTATTACTATCGATGTACCGGCGCAGTAAAATAGAAATCGATGTTTTATTCAACCAATCAATGGACTCATAAGCACATACTTGACACAACAAGAGTGTTTGGAATTCTGAACAACTTCCACTGTTTGAGAGACAACATATAAAATGAAATGTAATAAAAATACACAATAAAATCCGTGCGACCGCTTCAAAATACAATATACTTGTGTTCAAGTTGAAGTAGAGATGTGAACACGTTGCAAACTTATGAAATAGAAAAGAAAAACTGCTGACTTATATTTTCCTCTAACTTATTCTACGATTAGAAATTAAAAAGTAAGAAAAATGTTTACCGTATCGACCTGATACGATCTTTTTAACCAATAAAGAATTATTTTTTTTTAAACTTGACTAAAACTGATCGTACAGACAAATTAATAAAAACGTTAATAACCATCAATCTTATACTATTATTCTTAAGAGGAGTCCCTCTCAAAACCACGACGTACACATATAAGACGAGAGCATTTCGATAAGACATTTATACTTTTTAAATACAAAGAAACTTTGTTATATCCGGACCTAAGCTTTAATCGTTAGAAATTCCTCTCCTCCAGTCAGTTTCTAGCAAGACGACAAAATGTTAGCTCAAAAAAAAATTACACTCTACTGTCAAGGTATTTGTTTGTCGATTTTAAAGCTCACTTGTACAACCCTAGGCACATTCCTGTGCACGGGATCTAGGGCTGGTAATAAAAATATAACAGTCGTAAAGCAATATCACATACACGTGGTCAGAATGAGATATCTTTTAAGGGATGCGATGCGGCGAGTAACTGAAAATCTGTTTTAATAAGCTTGGTAGCTGATGAATTATGGAATGGCATTCTGGTAGACGAAAAATATGGCATCTGATTTTAAAAGAGAATACTGGCATTTTCTGTTTTCAAATTTAGAAGTAACGATTGTCAATTGTTTTCAACATGTGAAGTTACTGGCCACAATATTTATAAATTAAGCAATTTGACGTAGCGCGACCTACGCCAGGTAGTTTCTTGATTTTTTCTAGGTCCAATTTCATTTCCTCACGGAATATTTTTGATGGAAAAAATGCTCCATACCCTATGTAGATTACATCGACGGTTTTTCGTGTTTCCTTCATACAAAATTCCAGTTTGTTTTTTAGCCCGGACTCAGTGCAGAGGCAAGATAACTCTTCAAATAAACACGGTATCGGGTGAATTTTCCAACGAAGCTGAAGTTTTACACGTTAGCGCTGTGCTAAAGTGTTAAATGTGTCTTCTGAAGAGATGCTTGCTCGGGACTATCGCATTTTCAGGAACAGGAACGCGGGGTGCACGGCGGATTTTTGTTTTTGTGAAAAAGTTGCCTGTTTTTCGGCTTATTTTCGTTTAGTAACCGTTTGTAGAAGTTATAACAGATCTTAATCTGTTATAACTGATCTTAAGTCTTTTATAACTTCTCTGCATAAGGCTGCCTGATATCGATAAGTTTTTGCCGTGATACCGAGACTACCGGCATCATAAAATACTATGTTTGTTTGTGCAATCTTTCAGTACAAATAAGCCATGTTTATGAAATAAACTTTTATTACGTTCTTATATAAATAAATATTGTTATAGCATGCAAATAAGATTAAAAACCAAACTTGGATTTTTAAACCCAATATAAAAAAAACCGGCCAAGAGCGTGTCAGGCCACGCTCAGTGTAGGGTTCCGTAGTTTCCCGTCCGTCACAATAAGTGTTCTTTACCACGGTAGGTCATGAAAGCACGGAAAATCTTAACATCGACTTTTAAAAAAATGACGTCATTACGCAACGCCATCTATCGAACCATTTATGAACTGGTTTTTACCTTAACATTTTGATGGTGTTAAAAAAATGAATTTTAGTTTTGTTCTAAATTTCCTTAGCATGTTCTTGATAGAAGTTTTATGTAGTTATAAGATACCGCCAATGCCAAGGAGAGACCAACCGAACAATTCGGTAATACCCGATCCAATGTAATAAGTACCTACAGCGCCATCTCTCGGGGAATTGGGTTACTAATTTTATTAATACAAAGACGTGCAAGAAGTTTTCGGTGGTAATTTTGGATTGCGAGAACCGATTTCAATAATTCTTTTTTTTGTTTGAAAAAAGATACGTTCAGGATAATAAAATATGTAAACGAAGTTAAAAAAAATGGTTGCATATACGATTATACTACAAACTTAGTCCAGAAATTATTTTGTACAACTTTTTGTCTTTTTTGTACAAAAACTGTTGTGTCAATCAAGTTCAAAATAATTTTCCTAGAAAGTCCTTATAAAGTTCTACTTTTCAGATTTTTTTCATATTTTCTAAACTTATGGTTCAAAAGTTAGAGGGGGGGGGCACATTGTTTTTTACTTTTGGAGCGATTATTTCCGAAATTATTGACATTATCAAAAAATGATTTTAGTAAACCCCTATTCATTTTTAATTACCTTTCCAACAATATATCACACGTTAGGGTTGAAATTAAAAAAAAAACACTTCCCACTGTGCATATAGGGTGGCTACCCTAATAAAACATTTTTTTCCAATTTTATTTTACCACTTTGTCGGCGTGATTGATGTACATATTGGTACCAAATTTCAGCTTTCTAGTGCTAACGGTCACAGAGATTAAGCGAGGACGGACGGACGGACGGACGGACAGACAGACATGGCGAAACTATAAGGGTTCCTAGTTGACTACGGAACCCTAAAAAAAGGAACTAAAGAAAACAGCACGCAAAGATCATAAGGTTGTACGGCGTGGTATCACAGCCCATCCCTATCTGCGGCAGGGACAGGCGTCATCCATCATGGCCGCCGACATGTCGACGCGACTCGTGATTGTCAATCTAGCGTGTGACGCGCGCCGTGACTTTGCTCCGTCGTCGGTTTTATTGCTCAGTTTGTTGGAAACGTTACGTTCAAATTGTTTGCCGCATGTAGACCCGAAAAATGGCGGCTAAACCATTTAGAGGTGGTTTTCTTTTGAAATTGTTTTCTGTTGGGCGAAATTGCTGGACATGAAAAAGTGGTGCAGCAGAAGTTTGGGGTTTGCCTTTAATTATAAATTGGTGGCAGGCAGCTCGATCCGACAATGCAAAATTTGTCATATAACGCGAGTCTAACATTTTAATGTGGTTCATTAATTCTTTTTACAGTGTGTTTATTTACGGAACAATGGTTACGAAAAAAAGTAGTTTACGGGAAAATCGTGAACCACTCTAATAAATAGGTTTATTTTTTACACAGTTAGCAGTTTTAATAGTTGCAAAAAAACCTTTTTCGCTTGCGGCAACTATTCGACCTGGCACAGTTATCAGCAAATTTAGTAGGGAACCGTTGTCGGTGAAATTCAGTAAAATTAGAATTTTATGGAATGCAGATTCGATTTTAAAAGCATAAATACTTTGAACGCTGTTCTAAAGTCATTACTTACGGATTGAAAGCTGTCAAAGTTAAGCGCGGTTAAACGTCGACTTAAGAACTTCGTGGCTATAATTATATAAGAATTTGCTATGCTTTGTCAAACGTTTTAATAATGTGTTCTCCACGATTAAAATTAAATTTCTTTAGAAGTGCTTTTGAATTAATTATACAAGAGAATCATCGCTCTAAGTATTTATTTATAATACAATTAGATAACCTCCGTTATGATGATCTTATCCGTATGAAGTTTTTCATCATAAGGAATAACAAAATAGTCTTCGGATCTCGTGTTTATATTTTCTTATTGCAAGAAAAACCTATTCAGGCGGGAATAATTCGTAGACGACTCTGCCCTGGGGTATAAATGTGGTGTTGCCCCACAAATGATGGGACGCTTAACATTGTATCCTGCCTGTCTTGTTGCTTGCACATCAAAGGAGCGGATGGACGCTACTAAAACGCCAAAGTCGTTGCAAAAATTTTGGACTGACTAAATTTAGATAGTGAGTAACAAGCTTAGAATAAGATTATTTATTCTTATATCCTTGGACCCTGCTCCCGATACCGGCGGACCACTACTTTTTATATGTTTTTAATTTTATGAAATAAGTATTTAAAAATGTTAAAATGTGTGTACATGAATAAATAAAGGATTTAGATTAGGTATTGTACTTATACTAGAAGAATAATCTTTGTTAATAATTATGCTTAGAATAAGATTTTTTATTATTATATCCTTGGACCCTGCTCCCGATACCGGCGGACCACTACTTTTATGTTTTTTTAAATGTAGGTAATTTTATGAAATAAGTATTTAAAAATGTTAAAATATATGTATTATATGATATTTATACTAGAAAAATAATCTTTGTTACCTGTGAATTTTAAAGATACCTCATATCACTAATTTCCGTTCACCAATATAAGGTAAATTAAAAAAAAAACTTAAAAGGCAAAAACATGTCGCAGAACAGTAACTGCCACAGAGCATAAAAGGTCACGCGCGAAAGTGTCAAACTATCGAATAGACAATAACTCAAGGAAACGGATAAACAAAATTTTGTTATTGCGTTTTGTATCGTTTTCCTGTTATTTTCACGGAAGGTTTGGCCATTTCTTGAAATAAATGGTAATAACAATATTTTTTTCGTGTGGTTAAATGGTTAAAACATCTAGAATATTTCTTCATATAATTTAATATTTCTTCGTCTTATTGAAGTTTCTAAAAAGATTTGTATTGAACAGACCAGCTAAGAGTTTTAAGATACATAAATATTAAAACCTATTAAAAAAACCCACCTCTTCGATGTTTTTTTTGTGTTGATTACTTGTATTGTGTCTTTTGATGTATCATTAAACAAATAATGTTTCCATCTTTCAAAATAAACTAAACATTCCGAATGTTTTTAAGTGTCTCATCAAACTTTCGGTCAGCCGTATATGAGTTATTTGAAATATCCATTGCATTACATAAGTTTGAAAGAGAACAGGTCCTTCCAAATATATATATATATATACATATATATAGCCTGCTCTGTCCGAATTTGGGCAAAGACTTCCTTGCTCTCCACTTGACTTCCACTCCTTCCACCTCTCACGAATCCGCGCGTCCTCCTAAACTCTGATATGGAACTTATCTAGTTCGCCCCACCATCTCCTTCATGGCCGGTGGCAACCTCGCGTCACTACGTCTTAGCCCTTATTTTGTCCAGCATGCGGTATTCAAGTCCAGCTTAGACCCATTTCAGCTGGGCAGCCTTTTGAGCCACGACAGCTATATTTGTTTAAAAGCGCAATATTGTGGTTTCGAACACAATCCGTTAATTTATACGATAATAATTAAACAACCCCGAAAAAAAAATCAAGTAACCTAATACACCGCAGAAAAAAAAACAAAACAGGAAAAGAAAAAAACAATTCCATGCTCAAAGGAATCCGCACAAACCGTGACAACGTTTGATGGATCGTACGCGTCGACAGTTGGACAAATCGTAAGTAAGTTTGATATCGTTGAATATGGAATGAGCCCGGTGGGTGTAAACGCGCCCATTACTCTTTCATGGTCGCTAGCTTCCACCAATGATCTACGATTACATTTTTCATAGGAACCGATGAAACTATTTAGAGGGTCTGGCCAAAGAGGGGTGAGGAAAGAAGCAGGGAGGGGTTTGCGTGCGTATCCAACAGCCTACGATACGTTTTTTCAGCTCATTGCCCGCAGCTTATAGACGTCATTACCGGGCAAGATATTTATGGGATAAAAACGTGGCTTTACATTTCAATCAACGATAAAAATAGTGGAAGTAATGTTCTGTACTTTGGATTCGTGATCGGGATTTTTCTTCGGCTTTGTCCGGGTTTCGGGAAGTTTGTGTATTGTTTACGCTTACAGTTTGAGCTTGGTTATGGTGTTATTTTGTTTGGAAATTGTTTGGTGAGAATGATTTTGTTTGTTTTGTTTTAGAAAGACCCAATCTTTATTTTGACCTGTATATCGTATTTTATTTGTGTTTTATTGACTTTCTTGTGTTCTCTGTATGTTACTACTACCACTACAGCGTTCCAGTCTAGATGACATATCGCAGGATATCTTTCCAATTTCACATAGATAAATTATTTTTTACCCAGGTGAGTAACCATTTTTTGCGGATGGAATCATCAAATAACTTTCCCCGCTCTGAGTAGAGCCTGGGAGTGTCAGACTTTTAATGACTAAAACCCACCGATGTTCCTTCTATTGCCCCTTATGTTCTGGGGCCTAACCACTGGTGGCTTGGACCCTGTTCCCGATACCGATGGGCTACTATTTTTAATGTTTCTTTTTTATTCAAAAATAATTTAAAATGTTATTAATATGTATTAGGATAGATGTACTGTAAACTCACTTGAAACTCGTTTGCCGTTCTTTCTCCACTGTATGTTTGGTATGGGGTCTCCTCTGGCGGCGCAGTAGAACGCTGCGATCCCGTTGGCTCTGACCTGCAGGTTACGAGGTCGGATTGTGATCTCGGGCGGATCTGTGGAGGAGAAAGGGACTTTATATAGTAGTTTTAAAGGTTGGTTTTGGTTTGATTGTTAATTGTTGAGTGCTGGAAGAAGATGCGATTAGTAAAATTAATTTAAGTTACAATATACATTATATTGTTCATAGTATTGCTGCTGTTTATAATAAAAACAAAATTATAACAAAGTAGGATAATAATACGTTTTAACAACTAAATAGGAAACAAATCACAAAAACAATAATTTGCTATTTGGCGGTCAAACATTAATAACAAACAACCTCTACCTTCTTTCTCATCATCTATTTTTCTTTATTTAGTCGAAACTCAAAATGTAACACTTATATTGTAACAATATGACATTTAAAAAGAACAAAACACCTGCACGCCTGCGTACTATTTTGCCTATTCACAAGCACCGTGACATTACACAGCAAAATCCTGATTTCCCTAAGGATTGCCAACGGTCGCTCTGTGCAGAAGTAATAAGAATTGAATAGTGAGACCATGTGAAGAATTCTCAAATGCGAAGAGTAAAAACATCGTCGAAGAAGATGGCGGGACATGCTGATCAGGAATTATGTGAACCCATGAGTTCTGAAGCAAAAGAACGATAAGTCAGAGACTCGTAGCTCAGCAGTCAAACTATGCAAAATAACAGTAAAAGAAAATGTCAAAATGACATAATTCTAGTACTGCGTTAAGGTGCACTCTAACTACTTAAATCCAATCTACAAGTACGACATTCTGGACGTAACCCACTCTAAACAGTCGCGACAAATAAATTTAATTTCTTGAGCGAAGTCGCTGAAAGTTGTCGGAAAGTTTCAGCTCTCACGACACACGGAGACAATTCCACCGAATTGTTTTCCACAAAATTACACAAGAACTGAGAGAACCGCGGTACGTTTTCATTATTCGAGACGCGACGAGATTAATGACATTATCTCGTCGAAAAATGCGAGTTCAGCTACGAAACAATTATGTACACGTAGAACGACTTCCCGGCTGCCCCCGCTCAACGATCCTGAACAAAAATACGTATCTAAAGGGACTATCTCAAAAAGAACATTGGACAAACGCCGCGGGAGCGTTTGATTCCTGAACTAGAAAATGAAATCCCGTTCACTTCCACTTCCCCGTATCCCTCGGGCTATACGATCGATTTTGACATTAATATACGTATAGATGAACGTATTTTTCAAGGACTGTCATACAGGATAATGTATTCATAGAACGGACACCGCGGAGGGGCTCAGATTAGAGAAATCAAAAAAGTTAGATCGGATCTGTGAACGATATCGCAGGATATGGGGGGATATGAAACAATTCATATTGAATCATGGAGTCAATTCCCAGGGCGAAGCTTTGGATAATTTGTGGTGAATAACTAACTAACTTAACGCAAAATAAGATTTTAAAAACGTTTTATGCGCTTATGCGTTGGATGCTGTTGGATAATTGTCCATTTCAAGAGCTGTGATTTCATTCACTGAGGCTTTAAATGTTACATTGATTCATGTTGTATGTCGATATTTACTAAAAACTGTTAATTGACGACAAGTTGATTATATTCACTTCGTAACATTTCATTGATGTTAACGATTTCACAAATTGACAAATAGTAAAATGGATGCAGTAGGATTTGCGATTTTATTACAGTATTTATATTTAGTTCAATTCGCGTTAGAACTATTTATTCCTCGTACCACCCAGTCTTAAAATATATCCCTCTTTATTTCTTAAAATAGTGGACAATCCTTTTCGTTCGTGGCACAAATAAAAACGCCATCTAAATTCACGTGTGCGGGTCCAGCTGACATTTAATGGCCGCACATTCGATGTCCAATTACGAAAGATAATTAAAAAGAAGAAAGATTTTTAGGGCTCGTCACTATTCTGAGCATTAATAGAAACGTTCTTTAATTTGGCAGACAGTGCTTTTTAGCTCAATGTTTTTAAAATGTTTTAGTTAATTATTCATTTAGGGCAAATTTCATCAATGAAGAACGCGATTTGGTGAACAATGTCAGTGTCAATATTTCCTCAGTACTTATGACTCAACAGCTCTTCAATGCAGTTTACATGAGCTATGTTTGTCATTAAAAAAAATGTGCTTTTGACAAATTATTTTGCGTTTAGAGAGTAGGTTTAATGGCTGTTTGGAGTATTAAGAAGTAAAAACAGCTATTAATACTCTCTTTTTTAGCGGGTGGGAAATCGTCAAAAAAATTCCCCTGCTCTGAGCGGAGCGAGGGGGGGTTCATGCTTGTACTGATTAAAACCCACCCATCTCTCTTCTTTTGCCCTTTATGTTCCGGGGCCGCGATATCTCTTTCGAACAACCGCAACCCCGCCAGGGTTCTTTACAACGCTTAGAGTCCACTTTGTTACGCAACATTTACTGTAATCCAGGCATCGTCTATGCACCTAGTCCATTCAAATATTTGTTTTAGAATCACGTCGCTAGGGCGTCAGGGAAAACTATGACGGATATGTTTATTCGTCGTCGGCAGAGGTGAATGATCACGTTTCATATGTGAGCAGGATTGAAACGAGCAGCAGTACGTGACAACGCACGCATTCAGAAAAAAGTCGGCCATTTTTTTTTGCCGCGTGATTCGCGCCTGCCCCTAACCAGATTAAATTACCGCGAGTCTAGACATTGCTAAACGGAGTTAAATTGATACGTTTTGAGCATGGTTAGTAGGATTTGGAAGAAATGTAATAATTAACTAGTTAAATAAAAGCTCTTATAATTTTCGGGTCGCGGTGTTTGTTACCGAACTCCTCCAAAACCGCTGAATCGATTTGGATGAAATTTTGTGTGCATATCGGGTAGGTTTGAAACAGCCAACATCTATTTTCATACCTCTGAGTGAGAAGGGGACCTGATCAGAGGGTGAAACCGCTGGGCACAGCTAGTATCTTTATAAAATGTTGATGAATGTGTACGCTTCAAAAACTCAGGAGCCACTGTTCCGAATTAAAAATAAATTTCTGTGTTGAAGTTCATTTATCAAGGAAGCAATGTAATATCACGCTTCAACACTTAGGAGCTGAGCACCGGCGGAAACTGGTGGTTTATAAAATGATGTTAGTTTTGTCTAGCTGACAAAACTAACACTGACTTAATGATGACCGAGATGGTCCGAGATTAATACACTATAGCGGCGACAGTAGGCAGTCTGACTTTAGACAGCAATATCTTAGTTTGTGCCCAACTTTAATATGACTTTGTAGCATTAATCAAAATAGTTATATATTTGCCGAATAATCTGCTAACAATCTTACAGCTTCTGCTCATTTTGAGGTAGCCAAAGAGAATTCCTTCGTGCAAATCAACTCACTATTGCCGCAAGCTGCTTTACCCTCATAGTATAATAAGGTAGGATCGTCAAGTTTCACTTATTGGATATCCAGATAAACTCCTAATACCAACAGCTACGGTAACGGTAAGGATACTGAGGTCTAACGATTTTGAAGAGTTTTAGAGTTAATTAATTCATAAAATTAAGAAAAATAATTAATTAAATTAAGATGTAATTAATCAAATAAAATAAGAAATAATTAATCAATTAAATTAAGAAACAATTAATCAATTTAATTAAGAAATAATTAATCAATTAATTAAGATATAATTAATAAATAAAATTAAGAACTAATTCAATAATTTTATGAAGAATTCGTGGTCGTCAAAGGTCATTTGTACTCGTATTATTTTTATTGTGAATTCTTTTACTAAATCGATTAAAAGAACATAATTTAAAGTTTATCGAAGTAACGCTCCACTGACACCCTTCTACGTTATTATTAATGCGTCTAATGTTCAAAAAAACCCCATACACGCTCATCAATCATTGCACGTTCGAAGCTCGATACCAATTACCGATTGACGTCATTAAGTTCGCGCAAACGTGAAACTTGAACAACAAAGAGAAATATTGCGATCAATTGTTGTCGAGTATTCATTATTCAGCCAAACGAAATCGTGTCGTTGCCATCTCGATTGCTTTATGATAGCACTTGCGATTCGATAATGCTGAGTTGCCGAGTTGTAGAATCGATGCTCGTTTGCGATGACATGAAAAATCGACGAGGTGTGCCTGGACCAACACTATTAAGAATTAATGATGGAAGAAGAGTTGTTTCATTTTGGAATTCGATTTTTGAAAAAGATGTTCGAATTTGTATGTGTCCAGTTATTTCGATTTCTTTAGGTTCAGTAAAATTGGTACTTGAACTTCAGCAACATCTCTTTAGTGACTGAAGTCGCGTAACTAATTTGCCCGTAGTTCCATGCCGATTCGATCAAACCTTTATGTGTATGGTAAGTGGTTCATCCAAACCATTCAATCGCTCCAAATTGTTAATTAGAGCGCTCAATATTTAAACACCAATAAATTTCCATCGAACACAACAATACAAAACCAATAACAAAAGCCATTTAAAACAAAGCGTGTTACGAAATTTTTTATTTCAAATAATTACGTCGGTGTAATCAATTTATGACATCGCCGGATTTAATTTTATTGTACAGGAGCATTTCATTACGTTCCCCAATAGAGTTAATCGAAATGTGCATACGCCGCTCGGTCGCATATATCCGCATAGGCAATTTATGACAATAATCTGGACGTTTCCGGATATAACCGGTTTTGCGGGTCGAATAGAAGTGTATTGCGATTTAAACTGTATGAAATTTATTATATTGAACTGTACGGCGGAGTATTCATTTGCATAATTCTATTTGGACGCTGAAAATTGTGAATAACTGCTACTTTATATGGGAAATTTTGCGCCGTGTAAGGTTATTAATTATTTATAGAACACCACTCAGCAAATCCATAAAATTTAAAAAATAAACCGAAATAAAATTTAAAAAAAATTCGACTCCTAAAATATCACGCCAGAAGAATCACAAAACCTGAAACAGAAGAATCATTAAGCACAAAACTTACGTGTCAAATATCGAATATAAATATTGCCAGTGTCGTTGACAGTTGGCATTTGTGGCGCCAGGATCGGGGGGAGCGGTGCTTCTTCTATTTCTTCTGTGACTAACACTTCTGGGGGCTCCGTCTCTTCTTCTTCGTCTGTTAAGAAGAATCAGTGTTGGATGCGCGAGCGGTTGTCGTATTTTTGCGATTTTGTTTTTAATTTTATTATTTGGAGGTTGTGACGTGTTTTATATTAGATTTAGTTTTTATTTTTTGTAAATGGTCTTAATCTTGTCGAAAGACAGAGAACAGAGAGTTTTGAACATATTATTCGTTCTTTTTCAATAATACACTTTATCTTAGAATTAAAAGTACTTAGATTAGAAATTTAGGTTTATTCAAAGTCTTAATAAAAGTTTTCTGTTGATTAAACAACTCCATAGCTATTCGTTGACAAACAGGCAGGCGGACAAACAAACGGGCGATTTTTTATCGAGCACTAAATTCTTCTAGAATTCAACAAAACGCGTTTCAGTGCGTCAACAATCGGACTTTTGAATTTTGAAATCTCGGTGCTAGAAAGTGAATTGAAATTTCAGTGCAAAAGTCTCCCGTGCGAATGAAGGCTTGGCGAAGATTCTTGGAGAATAAGATTGTTTTAGATTTCAGAAAACAGTTCATTATGACTATGAATTTACAACATTTTACCTACAATAACTTAAAACAGGCATATTCATTATCAGATAGTCCATAATGTATACTATATAATTTACAAATTGTTGCTGTCATTTCTTTTTTTATTATTTACAGTGAAAACAAGCTTTTGTTAATTGTTACCATCAAACTATTTATTCGTGGACCAATTACATAAATAATTGGCTTTGCCTTAATTACCTTTATTGCCGTTTATTATTTTAAATATTTTTTTTGGAGTATAAATAATTATTTATATACCGAGTAAAAGTAAGTTAATATTTAAGAATCATAGAAACAGACCACGAGCATAACAATAAATACGATAAATTGGATATTAACAAACGAAAATAAAACTATTGTTAAATGAACTGACGGTATAATAACGGCGTGTTAAAATAAAACTGAAAAATACAATGACGTTTGCACATTTGTTTTGTCCAATGAAAAAAAGACATTGACGAGATTTTCCATGAGGGAAGGACTCTTAACTATCTAATTTTTGAAGTTCAAATACCGAAGATTCAATAACAGATCAAAAAAAAAATGAAATCAGAAACATAAAATGTTTTAATTTAAAAATCAAAAGCCAGCAATAATACAAAGCTCTAAATCTAGGAATTGGAAAAAGGACCCCAAGTTTATTACAAAACCGACCAAATGGGAGTAAATAACTACAAGCCTTACTTTTTATTAGTCTTTTACACATAAACACGTTTTACGTCTTTAAGACCACGTAAACAAACACTAAACTATATAAAGAACTAAACTATTTTGTGTTGCACGTTAATATGATCAATAAAATTTGACCAGAGCAAACATGGGCTTTGGTCAAGCATAGCAATCATATACCTTATTTGGTTCACGATAAAACGACTCCGGTCAGAGTGGGCCAGTAATATGGTAGAAGTGTTGATATTTTGTTCAGTGAGTGTGTTGCTTAAACTGTGATATTTATTCGGGGTTCAGTGTGAATCAGTTTTCAATAGTTATGGTTCTGTTCAAACTTTATAGCACCTCGGAAGTTAGCTGCGATTGACGATCTGCGCACATTCAAAATTTAACATCTAATGTAAAGTTGCTCAGAACGCAACTTTAGGTATCAGTAGGACACAGAAGACGCATTGTTTTGACTGTATAATACGCAGACCGTAACCCGCAGCTAACTTCAGAGCCGCCATAAGGTTTGAATACAACTATACTTATTATAAATTTAGGCATAGACATCATTTTCCTGGCCTTGTTCCATTCTATTATAGACACTCAAAGAGTAAAAGTTTTGACTAATTTTATCTGCAGATAAATGCCGGCAGGTGAATGACCTATGTCAATAGAATAAAAAGACCTAAATTATAAATTCTATCTTAGCTGTTCTTCGTCTAGTATTTTTTTCTGTAATTATTCGGTTTTTAAAGAGTATGAAAACTAGCATACTGCCTGTACCAACTTGATTGCAAACAGAGGCTTTTACTCTTCAAAATTTCCACAAAAAGAAGATATCTAAACACACAGTAGCCCCGGCAAGCATCCCAGAGATCAAAACAACAACAAGACCAACCTGGCAACGAAACAATAAATCACCTATTGTTATGATCGAGAGAAAAAATACTCGCATCGAGATCTCGATACTCCAGTACCGATGCAATAAATAAACATCGGAACAACATCGATTATTGAAAGATTTATATCTCAGCTCACTGACGTATATATACTCGTAGTTCTGCCATTATTCATATCGAGTTTCATTGTATGAAGACACGATAAAAATGGATAATGGGAGTACCCCTTTATGTTTCCATTCTGGAGCGAATGGAAACGAGTTTCTTTTGAATTTTATAGTAAGCGGAGCAATGTATCGTGGGCAGAATACTCGCTGGAAATATTAACGACGCTTCTCTTAGGTTTAATCTTTGTGAATTGGTTTGTTATTGACGAGATTGTATTGCGGAAATATTTAATAAAAATATTAGTCTTGAATTGTTAGGCACTTATAAAGCTAGTGAGAATAGTAAAAAAAAAAATAAAAAAGTATCCATAGAGTTTCTAGCCGATTCTTCTCCATAGGAAGCTACCAACCCAAACCGTGCACCTTTTTTCGACGTACCTACATATTATAAGTGCCCATGTAGGCCTATATGAAATAAAAATAATTTGATTTGATTTCAAGTAGTAGCACAAATCATAAGAATCTGACCTGACTATAATAAAGTACCGGTATTCAGCTGCATCTGATTAAACTGAATGCCAACAAAGTTAGATTTTTTTAAATTTTAATTTAAACTTAACATTTTTTTATTAGTATTTGTAATATTTTTATTTTTTATAACCCGAATGAACAATTAAATTAATGAACCATTATGATTGTATGCCTTTCGGCGAGACATTGTAAGGATCAAATTTTTTTATATAACATCATAGTATTGTACCCTGTGTTCACAAAATTAATAAATGAATTTGAATTTGAAAGAGAGTTTGAGAAATGAAAAGTTTTTTTATTTTTATTAAACCCATTTATAATTTAAACCTGTGTAATCTTAAATTCCAGTTCCACTAATTACTACAAACACTGTATCAAAAAGCCAAACAAAACCCCTAGTTCTAATTTAGATCACCGCACACGACACAACTGAATCAGTCCATCCAAGCAAATTGATTACTACAGTGCTTGCAGACAATAGGTAGACCATACCTAGCTGTACCCAACTATGCGGTACTTGAATGTTGAGCAATACGTCATTGTTAAAGATACCATGACTGCATCCACACAGTATGGGGTTTTAAAGAGTTCTGTTGTCATTTTTTAAGACAACTACAGTATATTTATCAAGGGTCAAGCAGACCGGGGTTGCGGGTTGTTTGAAAGAGATACCGCGGCCCACCAACCTCATGGGCAAAATAAGGAACATGGGTAGGTTTTAGTCAGTAAAAGTCTGACACTCCCCATGTCAGACTTATTACAAATAACGTATCATTTCTTTCTTTATCTTATTTGTTGACACTGATAAGCCAGCGTATTGAATAATGATTAATTATTTATTATAACATTGTAAAAAAAACGATAACATTACAATTATTGTTAATAACATTTTCTTAAACAAATTTATTGCTCTTATACAACATTATTTTTAGTATATGCGAAACCTGAATATAGTTTGTTCAGAATAAGTAACTGAATCGATTCCAATAGTTTTTACACCATGTTATATTTTGTCCCAAAAATATTAATAAAAGGTTACAAGTTGGACACTTAGTAGGCATACGAAATCATACGGCGCGCAACAAGGTCACGGCAGGTCAAAGCGACAGTACCTACGTGCGGCGTCGTTTGTGCCGCTCGGTGGCCGTGTTTTTGTACGGACAGCCAGGTTAAATAACAAGCTTATAACTTTCTGATTTTTCATGATAAAGTTCTGAAATTTTGTACATAGATTCTTCACATAAATATACTAGACACGT
Organism: Ochropleura plecta; assembly: GCA_905475445.1. Taxonomy (NCBI): domain Eukaryota; kingdom Metazoa; phylum Arthropoda; class Insecta; order Lepidoptera; family Noctuidae; genus Ochropleura; species Ochropleura plecta. The sequence goes on from FR997739.1 coordinate 15,050,686, forward strand.
GTTTCGGGTTTCGCATAAAGTAAAACTAATGTTGTATTTGTACAGTGTTGGAAAACAGAGGTCCCCTAACTAGTCTGTGCCTGTATATTTTTAATAAGATACAATATGTTGAAATATAAAAAAATGGTTTAAAAAGGAATAAACGCATTGAAAAATATTCTAAATTTAAATAATATCGTGCGTGTGTGTAAGTTTGTGTGTTAAGATGTGTGAGTGTGTGTGTTAAGATGTGTGTGTGTGTGCAAAGAGAATGAAAATTACATTGATAAGACATATAAGGTAGTTATACTGTAGTTGAATTTTATTTCGTTTACCGCGTGTGTCGCATATACTGTAGATAGTATACTTTGTTTACGGAGAATAGCTAACTTGTACATAGGTGTGCTGTTGTCGGTACTCTATAGTACTTGAATGTGCTGCGAACTGCGCAGTCAAAGCGTTATTGTTGTTTGTGGCTTCTGTACGGCGAAGTACTACGACTCTATAAGTGAATGGGTCTAGTTTGGGTTTCTGAAGGAAAGCAAACCAATTCACTAACAAAAAAACCGGCTATTAGCGAGTCAGACTAGCGCAACCAGGCTTCCGTACAAACCAGCCATATCTTTTGACTGCGTAGACTGAGAGGGTTGATTTTTTTACAGCACAAAGGGATCACAGATTTGATTATATGGTTTTAATTTCAACTCGATACCTCCACGCGTTCTTGAGATAAAGGGCCGACAGACAGACAGACGGTCAACGAAGTGATCCAATAAGGGTTCCGTTTATTTCCTTTTGAGGTACAAAACCCTAAAAATACAATGTATCTTCATGTTTTTATTTTCGGATGGGTAATCTTCAAATGACCTCCTCGCTAAGAACAAAGCGGTAGGGAGTATCAGCTTTGTACTGACTAAAACCCATCCATGTTCCTTCTATTGCCCTTTATGTTCCGGTGCCGCGTTAACTTAATTGATGACTTTGCCAATTAACCCGTTAACAAAACGAAAACACTTTATAATACTAAAAATATTTCACTAACTATGTGTCTATCAAAAGCGTACTAACTAGCCCTTCACTCTATCTGGACAAGTTGACATAACTACTCGCTACTAACAACAAATCATTCAGAATCCCGCCGTCCCAACAAATGCTACTAATGAATGGCAGGCGACTCGCACAAAAAGGTTAAAAATAAACACTATAAGAACAATGGACGCTAAACAAAGCGACTTGCCCCTCAAAGGCGGAGTGAGAAAAATACAAGGAAATGTTAAAAGACTAACTCAGTTATAAACTGGTGATTGCTGTAGTAACAGATACGGATTTTAGTGTGTGGTATTGACGAATTTTTTCTTGAATATCATGGCATATTAAAAAGTAAGTATTAGTAAGTTTTTTATTCTCAACTTTTTTAAGGTTTCCATACCTCAAAATGAAAAAAAAAACAGAATCCTTATAGGATCAGTTTGTTGTCCATCTGTCCATTTTTTTATTTCAACATTTTTAGTTACGAGATATGATGATATCTCACACAATTTTTTATAGACTCATTTTCCATTGTTACTAAAATATATTAGCAGATCATCGATATAGACATAGAAGAAAAAAAAGTATTGTAGACGATAACTCATAACATAAACTAACCAATCAATACAAATAAAGTTGATATGGGACCACCAAGAAAGTATACCTTTTCGAACAAACAAAATTATGAAAATCGATCTACAGTTGGCGAAGTTATCAATATCATACATAAAAATTACAGTCGAACAAAGAACCTCCTTCTTTTTGAAGTCGGCTAAAAAGTGGACTTAATGCTATAAATATTTTTACGAGTCAACATTTGCGGGATACAGTGACAAACAGATTGGTAGTGGGATTGGTAGCGTTGTAAGGTTTCTAATTCGGTAATGTAAGAAGATAAGCAGCCGTAGAACCTCAAATCTTTATAGGATCTAGTCGATTCAACGAATACTGTCACCAATATTTTGTAATTCGACCGTACGAAATTGTTGTCAAAACCAGGAAATTATTTGCATCAGGTATATTATTTAGAAGGATGAGGAGGGACGAAGCATATGTGACTAAAATATTGATGGATCTGAATGTTGAAGGACGGAGAGCGAGAGGTAGGCCAAAGAAAAGATGGATAGATTGTGTAAGGAATGATACAAAGGAGAAAAGAGTAAATGATGCCGTGACGTTTGATAGGGGAGAATGGAAGAAGAAAACGTGTTGCGCCGACCCCAAATAGAATGGGACAAGGGCTGGAAAATGATGATGATATCTTATTATACGTACGTATATATATCTTATTTGACGGGCCTGTTGGTCTAGTGGTTAGTGGCCCTGACTGCTGAGCCGGAGGTCGTGGGTTCGATTCCCACCCAGGACAAACTTTGTGTGATGAGCATGATTGTTTGTTCTGTGTCTGGGTGTGATTTATCTATAATATGTATGTATTTATAAATTATATAAGTATGTATATCAGTTGTCTGGTTACCATAACACAAGCTCTGCTTAGCTTGGGATCAGATAGCCGTGTGTGAGTTGTCCCAAGATATTTATTTATTTATTTAGAAGGAAATGCGAAAGACGACCGGTTAAATCGCCTTCAAATGGTTACCTTTAGAGAAAGAATCTCGGCAATATAAATTGTGGTAGCTTATAGTCGTTAGCGCAAATAAATGGGATCTCAACGGATTACGAGCGATTGAATTGGCCTCCACTGCATAAAGATGTTCTGGAAATAGTGGTGTTAAGTGGGTGGTTCAGTAAACAATTCCGACCATGAATTTATTCGTAGAGAGGTACCTAACTATCACAGTTTAGCGGGAAAGGTAAGCTATACGCAATATAAGTTCTCAAAAACAAATTGTTATCGCAATATAGATTCTCGAAAACAAATTGTTATATCTTTTTATATCATTGTTGTTAGCCTATTACAATGTTGTAGTATTTAACCCTAAGTTTTTTTTTAAACTTTGCCCCACACTAGGAATTTCTCCTGTATCGTAGGTGCGTTTACAAACATTTAAACTCACATACACAAATAGCCAGACCCGAAACAACTACCTGTAGGTCATACAAATATTTGTTCCATGCGGGAATCGAACCCGCGACACGCAGCGCAGCAGTCAATCACTCAGCCACTGCGCCAACCGTGCCGTCAAAAGTTTGAGTAGTAGAGAATGCCTTATAGCATTAAGTTTGCCTATGTAACATTATTGCATATGAAGTATAAATAAATAAAATAAATCCCAACTTGTTTGGTTTCATTGACTAGCCATTTACTTCCGGGCTTGAACTTATTAGTTTTTTTTTGGAAGTCGGTTTTATTTTTAAAAAAAGTTTTTTATTTCACAATTTTTAGTTATGGTATAATGATATTTCACATATTTTTTATCGAGTATTCATTTTCCATTGTTACTATAAAAGATTAGCACATCATCCATATAGATAATTATAGAAAATGAAAATGTATTATAGACGATAACTCATAAACTACCTAAGTAATATAAATAAAATTGATATGGGACCACCTGGGAAGTGTACCCTATCAAACAAAAAAGAATTTTGCAAATCGGTCCAGGCGTCTTTAAGTAATTGCTGAACATTTACTCCTTTCTTCTTCACATCATTCCTTACACAATCCATCCACTTTTCTCTCCTTCTCTATCCATTAACATTCAGATCCATCACTCTTTTAGTCACATGCACTTCGTCTCCCCCTCATTACATGTCCATACCAAGACAAACGACTCCCTTTCAATTTTTCTGTAACAGGCACAACTTTCAAATTACACATTTCTACAACTACAATTTGCGCAGCTTATATTATAAACTAGCTTTTGCCCGCGGCTTCGCTCGCGTTAAATTCGGGATAACACAGTTCCCCTTTCCTAATTTGCACCTGCTACCTGCAGTTTTTGCCCTTGCGCCTTGTTGATTTGTAATAGCAAAGCTAAGTTTTCCCTTTTCTTCCCTCTTTCTCTCTCATATCTCAATATTTAAAAAAATATAAATAATAGCCTATGTCCGTCTCCTGGGTCCCAACTATCTCTGTATCAAAATTCATCAAAATCGGTTTAGCCATTAAGGCGTGACGAGGTAATAAACAAACTCACTTTCGCTTTTATAATATTAGTAAGGAAGTAAGGATTGTCACTTTGTGACCAATTTAATTGTAACGTAATTCACATTGGTATCCTAATATGATCTTCTAAAAGCAACCATTTAAGTCCCCCAGACCACCAGTCAAAACGTAACCGCACCACCTCGCACAATCTCAATTTGTCCCGCCATTTTCGAACACAACCGAAAACTTAACCCTAACTAATCGGGGCATATAAAGCCATGATCACAACACCGGTACATCGTCAGAGGAACACGCGGGCGCGATATATCATGGAACGCGGGCGATACGCGAATAAATCGGTATTCTATCGCCCCGGGGAATTTATCGTGCATTCCGTTAATAGCTAGCATTAATATGAATCGCGCCCGCTCCCGCGAGCCTAATGTGCTACGCTTCGTTGCTTGTTTATGTAGACAAGGCTTTAGAAATTTTGGCGATTATAAAAAAAAATGTTTTGTGAAATTGTGAGTAATTGGGTGGGCTGTTTCTGGGGTAAGTCGTTGCGATTGGCTTTGCAAGTTTTTATGGAGTGAGTGTTGGCATTTTATTTTGGGTAGGCGTAAAAAATAAAAATTGTAATGCCAATATATTTTGCTAAGCGCAAACAAGATTTTAGCTCTTAAATCAATTGATATAAGATTTTCCTCCCGGGAACACAAAAAAGATAAATAGATAAATCGTTCATGCAACAAAAGACACAATACTGGAATCAACACAATCAAAGATAGAAGTTAGGTTGACCCATAGACAATTTGACACATCTCATACATTTATAACGGTCGCCCACAACTGAATACTAAATATTTGTACCTGTGCTACCAGTTTACCACACGTTCAAACGATAATTTAGAGAAGTTCGTGAGAATCGGCTAGATGAAGAAGTGCTCGAGATAATGCATGGCAGTGGTTGTTCTCTGAACTTGGTTTAACACACGGGCGTGTATCGCGACATTTTAGTGAATCAAATTACCTACTTTTTATTTATTTGAGGTTATTACCTCAAATAAGTCTTATTATTATAAGACTTATTTTAGGTACTTACATCAAACACATGCATTCCAATTTCAATAAAATAAAATAAAATTACATCTCAAATAAATTACATGACAAATAAATTACATCTCAAATAAATAAAATCTCAAATAAATAACAGTACATAAAATGATTATTAACATTAAATTAAAAGTCGTTAAATACAAAACTACGATGTCTACTCCTAAAAAGTCCTCATTTTTGGATAGAAAATCATGGAATAAAGGAAAATCAGATTTGAGAAGTGAGATTTGAGACCAAAACCGTTGATTATTTTGCCCTTTGTGTTCCGGGGCCGCTGTATCTCTTTGGAACCAACCCGCAGCTGCGTCAGACAAAAAAGCAGACTACTGAGTTGATACAAATAACCAAAGACTAGGGTAGTTTAGCACAAAGCCAACAACCCTGTTGATAACTTGGGTTAGTTTATTTATTGGAAGTTATTTGATGATAACCAACCCCAATTTGGGGTTGGGTTATCATCAAATAACTTCCCCCGCTCTGGGCGGAGCGCGCGGGAGTGTCAGACTTGTTTTACCTACAAAACACCCACCGTGGTCTCTTTCGAACAACTCACAACTACGGCAGGATCAAGCAATCCTGTACTGTCGACGCATCACTCATCCAACGCAGTACCCTTCATATTAAATTCCTGTTCATATCGATCTATGTTTCATTCAAATATTCTCGTTTTGTTTTAGAACTTATTTCGTTATGTTTTGCGGTCTATCTGTCTGTACAGTTTTGTTGCATACCTATCAAGAAATATCACATTATTTAGTTTCGGGGTTGAAGAAATCATATCGCTCCCTGTTTAGGTAATACTAGTGTGTCAGTGTAAGAATGTGTTATTTTCGCATTTAAAAACGTTGCTCCACACTAGGAATTCACCTGTATTGTGGGTGCTTTTACAAACATTTAAACTCACATACACAAACAGCCAGACCCGAAATAACTACCTGTAGTAGGACATACAAATATTTGTTCCGTGCGGAGATCGAACCCGCGACTCACAGCGCGGTAGTTAATTGCTCAGCCATTGCGCCAATAGTGCCGGTTAATGACGTCTGATATGATTTGGTTTGATAGGATGCCGATTCTATCATAGTTGGAATAGATAAAATGACAGAAAAGACAAGACATACATGGTGAAATTCTGAAATATTCATGCGTAAACACATAGCATAACAACACGCTTGTAATACCCTGAAGGGTTGTGCAGAAATGTACCTATTGGTACACCCATTTCGCCAATTATGTTTTAAGTCCCATATACTAGCCACTACTGTCAAAAAAGTGAAGTAACATCAACTAACTATTTTTATTTGCGGATTGTACCTAAATTTTCAAATAACTTCCCCGGAACATAGGTCAGGAAAAAAATGTTATTAATGTTATTAGGGTTTTTCATCCGCAATTTCTCAATAGCAGCCACGGTGTCTAGATTTGTACCAGTTTGATGGCAATAGGGTCGCCCCTATTACATGGACTTAAATATAACTGGCAAAAATTTAGTGTATTTGGTACGCTTCTGCTTTATGTTTTTTTTCGGATGGGAAATCAACAAATAACTTCCCCCACTCTGGGTGGAACGGGGGGAGTGTCTGACTTCTGGCTGACTAAAACTCACACCTGTTCCTTTTTTCGCCCTTTATGTTCCGGGGCCATAGTCTCTCTTTCGATCAACCCGCAACCCCGGAACATAAACTAACTAATGACCTGTTTAATGAGACAAAACTAAAATGAAATAGCCATTTTCGTAAGATTATCATAACTACGCAGCATCTACTGAAACATCTTTCATGTGTAAGATAAATATTTATATACTACGTATCATGCAACATTTTATACCGCTATCCTTTACAGAGTCCGTTGGTCGATAAAAACTCTATTTACATTGTACCAAAGTATCTCTCGATACCCGCCATGTTTCATAAATAAGATGAGAGATTGGCCCATAAATCCGATCCATCGTAACAACTAATAGAGTCTTCCTTAAGGGCCATTAAACACCAACTATGGTTTCCATTTGACTTTCCCTTAATGGTATACGATGTATGAAACTTTTTTTTATGTTTTTTTTAGCTCAGTGCGTCTGAAGCGGGAAATGTAAGCATTTTAGCGGCTTTTATAGAAAGGAAGGAGAAAGAAAAACTGTTTATTATAGTCGCACAGGCCAAAACAAAAAACAAAAATAATTTAAAAAAAAGAACAACGCAAACTAAAAAACAACATTTAAAAAAAAGACAATTTACTCAATTGGTTCTGTACGAGGCCAAAAGGCCCCATCTCAGTATGGTGTTGCTTTTATAGAAGTTGGTCTTTATTTTAGAAAGCAATTAAAAAAATTATAACACTTTTTCTATTATGTCTAAATCCTTATTTTTAATGCTACTAGCCTCATCTGAAGGCTTCTATGGTTTTCTATCAAATAAACTTATTTTTATTCTTAAAATACACAAGGGTTTTTTTAGAAAAAGCCAATTATCTTATCTCCTTTGTTGACTATACGTATTCGGTTTAATCCACACTTCCAGAGAATAAATTTATTTAAACTTCATGTACAATAGTGGCACATAGGCGGACTTTATGCCATTCTCTACCAGTCAACCTTTGGGTAAAATAAGACAACATTGTGATAGGGTACAAAAATTATATAAAATATATATTATAAATAAAACATTTGTTTCGAAAACGTATATACTTATACAGATACTTTTCCACATATGAAATAAACTAATAAATACATTTAAAAAATAAATAAAAACAAGAAACTTGACAGTAATTACTATGACTACATATGAGCTCAAAATCACTACATTACCATCAGAAAAGAACCCCTCCGTGGCTTTCGTCCACAGTTCCAAAGTAACACATTCAAAACCACTTAAAACCTCATGCAAGTCCCGCAACATACATCCATCTACTCATATACATAGATATACAAACTACCACACTAGATACGCTACATCTCCGTTAAAACGCGGTTCATTAGCAAGGTATGCTCTCAGAGTGCACTTCTAGTTTTATAGCGCATAAAACGTCATTGAGGTTGATGGAGTCGCAAGCGCAGAATCCTGGTCCCACTTTAATGCACTGTAAACACGAGGATATTTAGAATTTTGATTACATTTTCTTGTGGTGTTTTTGTTGCATCATTTTGGGGTATTTGTGTGTATGTAAAACTAAAATCTGGTGCAAGACGTTTTGGAACACGGGGGTGGTTCCAGTATTTGGGCATAGTTCTGTATTTCACGATATGTTTGGTGATGGTGGAGCGCGAACGTTTTGGGTAGGTGTTTTTGATTACGGTGATTCCGAGTAAGATTGGTTTACTTATTTCTCTATCATAATCTACTTTTTAGGGTTCCGGACCTCAAAAGGATATAACAGAACCCTTATTGGATCACTATGTTGTCTGTCTGTCACTATATCTTGGGAACCTTTATCTTAACCTAAAACTTTGCCGAATGCTCTCTCATCAAAGATTATGTTAAAATTATGTTGACAGCTGTAAAGACTAGTCGTGACGGCTCTTGGCAGGAACCATTGGGAGAGGTTCAGTTGGCCATTTACTCCACTATTAATAGGGTGACTGAATCTGGCCCTTTTGAGTTAATGATCGTAGGGTAGCACGTCCTCTTGGCGTAGTGACCGTTGATAATGACGTGACTGACGTTAATTTAGATGAGATGAGAGGGCATGCGACACAGAATTTTATTACGATAAAAACGATTTCATAAAAATAAGGTTCACGTTTCTAAATTAGTTGTTAATGATTATTTTAATTAAATTGAGGGAAAAGACTCCAACAAAATTAGTTCCTAAATTCAAAGGCCCATTCGAGATCATTGAAGTGTTAGACGGGGATAGATACCGACTAAAGGCGCTTGACTCTAAGCAAATATACAAATACCTTCATGATCGTGTGAGGGAGATCCCCGATCACAAAGTTTCTCGAGAATTAGATTTGAGTATGCGTTGCTTATGAACTATGATAAAAAGTAATAAAATTGTTAGATACTTTGTTTTGTAACTTGTTGATCGGATTTCTTTTCAATGAATTATGTGGAGCAGGGAGTACTGTGACAGGGCATAGTAAAACCATTAAAGTTGATAACTATACCCAGATACCTTTTGTTTTTATTGGCAGGAAAGCCGAGCTAGATTACTCTTTGAGCATATTTTGTCCACAGGAACTACATCCGAGGACGGGTGCTAGTCAGGGATGGCCGTGTCGTGGATTGATGGCACAATGCAAACAGCGCCATCTAAGAATTCGTCTTCGCGCGCGCGCTTGGACACGCTCGTAGAAGGGGTGCAGCTAACTAGTAACTAGCGGAACAACCGAGTGTAGACAGACTACACCGTCCAACTCTGTCAGTCTTGGCAGTCTTATTGCTAACTTCGACTCAACTTCTGGAGGAAAGTCTACAGTAGTAAAGGTAAAAAACTTCATTACTCCATAACTGTTCTAAAAGTATTGCATAACTTGTTCATAATAATAATATAACTTAAGGACAGTTGCCTCCTTATTTTTGCAATATATATTGGACGTAAGTTGAGGACAGGGGCCTCCTTACTTTGCGATATGTATTAAACGTAAGTTGAGGACAGGGGCCTCCTTACTTTGTGATATATACTGGACGTAAGTTGAGGACAGGGGCCTCCTTATGGTTGCAGTATGTGTGTTGAGCGTAAGTTGAGGACAGGGGCCTCCTTACTTTGTGGTATATACTGGACGTAAGTTGAGGACAGGGGCCTCCTTATGGTTGCAGTATGTGTGTTGAGTGTAAGTTGAGGACAGGGGCCTCCTTACTTTGTGGTGTATACTGGACGTAAGTTGAGGACAGGGGCCTCCTTATGTTTGCAAGTATGTGTGTTGAGTGTAAGTTGAGGACAGGGGCCTCCTTACTTTGTGGTATGTACTGGACGTAAGTTGAGGACAGGGGCCTCCTTATGTTTGCAAGTATGCTTTATCCGTAAGTTGAGGACAGGGGCCTCCTTACTTCCCAATGTGTATCGTATGTGAGATGAGGACGGGAGCCTCCTTACGTTTGTAATGTGTGACATAGTTGAACCTTGATATTCTGCGCAGTTTTTCTTTGTTTAAGGTCGAGGGCGACCTTTGTGCAGAATGGCCGTGTCGGCGCTGAGAAGACAAACACAGCTGCAACGGCGCACGTGCGTCGTGCACGTGCGCAATGTGACATCATCGTACCACTCCATGAGTCAGGCGAGGTGGGGGACGAGTAATATAAGGCGGCGCGCTAGCGGGCACAAGTCAGTTTTACCGAAGCAGTCGCAGTGTCAACACCTCGGAATTGTGATGCGGATCACACCTGAGTCATAAATACAATTTATTGTGAAAGTTTATTAGTGAAACGATTAGTTGATTGTAATTTTGTATTAATAAATCAGTTATCAACAATATACTGAGGTTTTTGATACAACATGTCCGAGAATCGGTCAAGGTCCTGCCCGGATGACCTCATGAGGCGACTTGCCTTCACCAAGTCCTGGCTCCAGCCGAAATATATTTTTCCAGGCACTGAAAAGGGTATTGGACATCATTATAATTCCCTCTGTACACACCAAAACTTAGCAAACATCAATCAAACTATACCCCGAAAATCTCTAGCTCATCAAACTTGCCACTTGTGTGTCCTCAGCCGTATTCCACCATCCATGAATACTCGTATATGAGCAAAATAAAGCCGTGACAAGATTTTCTGCTTACCATAAACAATATTACTTCAAAATATTGTGTGCACAGCTTCAGTGTGTGCCGTGCATTAGCGGAATTACCTTAGAATGTACTTTTTTATTTTTTTGGCGTTATGACACGTAATTTTGTATGTGACATTAAAAGTATTAAAGTGAGAGTGCGTTCTGATTTTGAGATTATGGTGCTGTTACTTGTGAAAATATAAACGTAACATCACGGTCTCTTCTCATCTTCAAAGTGTTAGGCAGAATGTACCTGATAAGTACATCCACATTTTGCCAGTTATGTTTTAAGCCCCATGCTATAGGAACTCAAATCTAGCCACCTTGGCTGTTGTTGAGAAATTTCCGATGGAAAAACCCCAATAGTAATTTTCTCGACCCAGGATTGGAACCCAAAACCTCATCCACAGCAAGTGCGCTTGCGACCACTCGACCAACGTAGTTGAACTGGATCAACGAGAGAACACAAAAATGAAAAGTTTAAATAATATTATTCTTTTTTTCATATTTAGGAAATATTATTATTTACGAATTTTGAGAAAATTTAAAAGGTACTCAAAAAGGAAGGAAAGCTGTAATCTTCTATAATTATTTAAGTAATAAGATATCGTCAAAAATATCAGATATTCTCGCTCATTGTACTGCATACTATATTACTGCGGGGTCGTGTAACCTAAGTTCAGTTCACACCGAGATGCGACGCGACGCTGCGGCCACATAACGATACAATTTAGAACCTTTTTACTACAACAAAAGGTTAGTTTTTCAATAAGAGTGCGGAAGCGAATTGGATACGATGTCACGAATGCACCATTTTAGTGTGACATTTTCCATGATGCCACTTCAAGTCGCAATGATAGACTTGACTCGCAATTCGTGGAACCGCGTTATAGTTTCTAGCGAAAACATTGAAAATTGACTATTCAGACAAATTGATTAACATTCTTTTTAAACGTTGCCCCACACTAGGAATTTTTCCTGTATCGTGGGTGCGTTTACAAACACATAAACTCACATACACAAACAGCTAGACCCGAAACAACTATCTGCAGGTCATACAAATATTTGTTCCGAGCGGGAATCGAACCAACGACACGCAGCGCTGCAGTCGATCCCTCAGCCACTGCGCCAACCGTGCCATCTTATTATCAATCACGACAGTGTAAAAGTCTGCCTAGGTCAAGTGGTTGCAAGTGCGACTACTGAACTTGAGAACCTGGTGATGATTTTCTGATCGTGAATAGTATTATTGGGTTTTCCATTAGGGCTTTCTCAGTAGCAGCAGGCTCTCTCCACTATTACGTGGGTATTCAACATAACTGGCGAAATGTCTTTACTATTGGGTACGCCTCTGTCTAGCCCTTCAGTGTGTGGATTTTAGTCAGTAAAAGTCTGACACTCCCCCCCGCTCCGCCCAGAGCGGGGGAAGTTATTTTATGATTTCCCACCTCAAAAAAAACCCTTCAGGAATTACAAGCACGATGTTAAATTATAATGAAAAGACAACAATTAATGACACGAACATTTACAGCTGAAAAGCTCCAAAACTTTCTTCTATCTATATGTAAAATTCTCGTGTCATAGTTTTAGTTGCCATACTCCTCCGAAACAGCTTGACCGTTCAAATTCAAAAGTAGGTCGTAATCTTTTTTCATAAATATATTAGTGATAAGGTTGGCCCTCTACAGAAAAGGAGCAGAGCAGCGAGTGAAACCGCTGGGCACAGCTAGTAATTTATAATACTTTAAGCCACTTGTTGTTTTTAGCCTTTTGAGTATAATTAAACCTCATTATGTAAAACTTGCATAAACAATTTTCTATTTCAATCAGCACCGATATTTATTATTGTTTGGGGCTTTTTGACGCGTTGCGTCGCGTCGCGTGTCGTGTGGCCTCGCCTTTAGATACGGGACTGGGTTTGCATAAAGAGTACCTATATAGGTAGGTACCTATGTACTGTTATTGTATGGCTCACTCGACGCCACAGCGCGGCTCGTGAAAATTGTGTAAATATACTCATATAGAAAGGAGAATATGGGTTGAAGTATTTTGTTGTCGGAATAGGCGTGGTATTAGAGCGCTGGTAACAATGGATGAGTTTCTACATTTATAATTATGTATAATGCTCTAGTGTCAGGTTTAGTTAGTTTTATAAAACAATTTCCAACAATAATTGTTGTCAATTACACTATTTTCGATTTTACTTGTCACGTGGTCTCAACTAGGTGACGTTTGTTGCACTCTAAGAGCAAAATATTGACGATTATGAAAAGGAGGAGCAGTGGATTCATTCTGGTGGGGACAGCAGAGTGTTCCAGTGATTATGTCTATATTAGGCTAAGTGCGTTATTGTTTTCTCGAAGAGACGATCGGCGGCGGCAATATCTCGCGTTCGGCCCTGGTTCAGACCATGGTTCGGAGCAAGAGGGAGTGGGATGCATTCACTTCCTTCTGCGAAGCAGTCTTGCTAGCAAAGACGTTTGAGGAAGAGAACCTAAATCCAACCCAGCCAGGCGTGACTCCCTGACACCATAGATACGAGTTCCAGCAGTGGGACAGTAATAGGCAGGTATAGTAGTGGTAAATGGACATTGTTTTACAAATTACCCCCAATTTCCAATTATTAGTCCCACGTCTTTTTATCTATTCTATTCCCTTATGTTTTAGGTTTGTGTACGAGATTAGGAATTTTCGTTTTATTTCGACAATTTAGCTAAAACAACTGGGATGTGAGTTCCTAGATAAGCCCCTTCCATTAGTTAGATAAGATTAAACAACGACCATTAAAATTAACCGTTTCGTAGTTTCAGGTAGAAACAAACAACAATGACGGTTTTGAATATAATTAACTTTTACTTGTTTTTCAACGAAACATTGGAACTAGAAATGGTAAAGTACGTTTTTTTTTCTATGCTGTCTAAAATGTAGATATTCCATAAAGAAGTACTCGTGTTGAATACAAAGAAAAAGTACCTAAGTAAATACGGTTTATTTACTTAGGCACTTTTTCTTTGTACTTTAGAAATCTATATTTTGTGTTATTATTTTGAATCGAACATCTATAGATTGTATCGGAATTCAGCAAAAATAGCAAGTTATCAATAAATAAAAAAGACTTCATTAAAACCGTATCAAAATCCTTCTACTCAAATCGAGGCATCAAAAAGCTACTGCCTCAACTCAAGTAACCTTCTCACTCCTCGACTCAAAGTAAGTCCCAATTTCTCTGTTTTTTCAGGCAAGTAAGGACGGCTGATATTCGACAATTACGGGGAGGTAAGGGGGTGAACCCACTGTCTTCAAATATTGCTATGCATATTGCATGAGAAGCAATAACGTGTCAAAGTTAGAGGCCAGTGGAAAAATACGAGGTAGTTACTGGAGCCTTTTCATCCATCAATTTAAATGGATTGCCTATACATAAATTGTTTTTTTGGTTTATTATTTTTTTGGTTGACTTTGACCGCTGTTAGATGGTTATTTTAGTAACTGGATATATGTTTGACTAGCTGGCCAGCGGCTTCGCCCGCGTGTTTTCGGAAAAAAGTATCCAGACTATAATCTACCTCTGAGCCAAATTTCATCAAGATCCATTTAGCCGTTTTGACGAGAAAGAGTAACATACATCCATACATACATACATCCATACTCACAAACATTCGCTTAAATAATATTAATTAGTAGGATAACTAATAGATGATTAGATCAATTTAGATTTCAATGTTGGCACCAAATTGAATGCAGCCTGTTTAATTACTTTCATTTCTATTTGATTAGCAAAATCATTTATGCATTCACGTATCTAATGTACGTGTAATAATTGTTTTCATTCAACTAAATATTCATGTGAGTGCTCATAGCCTTTTTATGGACTTATAAAATCGCTTAATTGACGCTTTCCAAGACCCAAGGGCTGGCTTTTACCTTGGCCAAAGGCTATGTGTCGCCAACGCTCCCATAGCACAGCATCATGCTGAGTGGTGACCTTTCTGTCGCAGTCATGACGTGCAAGCTATTTTTATTTTGTACCATATATGTATTTGTAAATGTTTGTGATGCTTTACATGTTTAATGTTATTTTTTTGTTGTTTTGTGTGCTCGTCGTAATTTGCGACAAATAAATATTTTTCTTTCTTCTTTTAGGTCTCAATCTCAAACACAAATAAATTCCAAAATTATACGTCTGCCTAACCGTTCGGCAATTAAAAACGTCGCGTTCTGTAAATTATTAGCAACACATTTTCTCACTTTCAAGTGTTTTTTCAAATACGACAAACACGTCAAATACGTAACCCAAGATTTCATCAAAACAAAAAATATTTTTCATTAAACTAAGTAACATATTTGCTCGTAAAATTCACTTCATATCGCACACACATGCACACGCACATAAAGCATGGTATTCTCATGTTACGCACATTTACATAATTATATTATGTTGGTAGCACGTTTATGTTGGCACATTAGAGGCCACCTGATGCCGTGAGGTGTTTACTGTGGTGACGTCATAGGGCTGTCGAAATGAGATGTTGTTTTTATAAGATCTATTGTATGTTTCAACTTTTATAGCTCAACAGATAGTAGTCACCCTGATTAATTCGTTTTGTTTCATTAAATCTTTACGTCTAAACTGGTATTGTGTATAAATACATAGATGACGGTGATCTTTGAGCTAGTTTTGAGGGACTCATACCTCAAAACGAAAAATAAGCAGAATCCTTATAGAACCACTTTGTTTACCATCCGTTTGTTTTTCTGTCTGCCCCTATATCTTGAGAAATCGTGGAGGTATCCAGTTTCAATTAAAACTATATACTCAAGTGGTCCCTTGGAGAAAAAATCAACAATCTAAGTCTACGCAGTCAAAAGATATAGCCGTTTATGTTGCAAGTTTGTACGGAACACCCGGTGCCCGAGTACGACTCACATTACAGACCGACCCGCAGCTCCGGCAGGTTTGAAATCCTCTAAAGAAACCACCAAAGAGATTTGCGTAGGAGTCTCCATTTTAGCTCACGTTACAAGTTATTTTTCACTTCCCAAAACCCATCGATCAACTTCAAGGACACAATTCAATTGTTTTCTCCTCGAAAATGACAACCTTGCAGGTAAGATCTAATTATATCTTGGGAAAAATGTGGGGACCATAAATCATCTCTCGTCGTTCACTAGATGAAGATTCTTTAGATATTTTTATAAAGAAAGCAATGTTAGTTCCGCAGGTTTGCCCGTATTAATAAAAAACCGGTCAAGTGCGAGAAGAACTCTCGCACCGAAGGCTCCGTACAAACTTGCGACATAAACGACCATATCTTGATTTTTTCACAGCACAAAGGGACCATAGACTTAAGTATAATATACTTATGTCTAAACAAATAGTCTACTTGTGTAGCAACTTACATAGTGATTGATTAACGAACATAAAAACTCATTGAATTCCATACTATTAATCAAATTGTAGGAAATAGGATTGGATGACCACCTACAGTCTGTTGAATGTTTATTGTTTAAAAAAAAACATTGCCCAACACTAGGAATTTCTCCTAAATCGTGGGTGCGTTTACAAACATTAAAACTCACACATACAAACAGCCAGACCCGAAACAACTATCTGTAGGCCATACAAATATTTGTTCCGTGCAACGATCGAATCCGCGACACGCAGCGCAGCACTTGATCGCTCAGCCACTGCGCTAACCGTGTCGTAATTATTGTGTTGTGTTATAATTTTATGTTTTTTTAATGATTGCGTCATTACCGTTTTGTAAGCTTAATTTCAAAATTGTATTCGTTATATTTAATTGTTTTTATGCAAAAATTACGCAAATAAGGGCTCGACTCCCCTGGAGTTTGTTTTATTTTCTTTTTATTGCTCAAATTAATTACAATAAAATAATGAGGGTAACATGGAATTATGCAATGGGAAGTCTAATCGCTTTCCGTGAATTTATCGTTATATAATAATTTATACAATAAAATTTAAATTCAAATAGGAAAAAAATATAAGCGTTTATTTCTTTCAATTGAACCAAAAACCACAATCAGCTCATTGCACTCGTTAAATTAAATAAATTATTAAAAAGAAAAAGCATTATTTTATAAAAGTAAGAAAATAAGGTTCTTCTATCAACACAGAATGCGTGAACGAAGTTTGGAGTCAGGGTTATGAACCGTTGAGGAGGTGTCTCGCAAGGAGGTGCTTATAGGTGCAGGATCAAGTCATAAAAATATGTCACCAGAACCAAAGGTGTCAGCTAAATTTCAGATCAATCTGTTGGAGGGAATTGGTTTGAAATTTAGTTGCAAGATTTTCTTTCTTCTTTCTTTTTAAAACGATGCCCCCACTAGGAATTTCTCCTGTAACGTGGGTGCGTTTACAAACATTCAATCTCACATACACAATCAGCCACACCCGGAACAACTATCTGTAGGCCATACAAAATATTTGTTCCGTGCAACGATCGAACCCGCGGCACGCAGCGCAGCAGTCGATCGCTCAGCCACTGCGCCAACCGTGCTCTCATTATACCAGAGCTGGATGGATTTAACCCTCAAACCTAAATGCAATTAAACATGCTGAATAAATGGCTTTAAAATTGATTCTTTTTAGGAAAAAAACGAAACCCTTATAGGACTAGTTTGTTGTCCGACTGTTTGTCTGTCTGTCAAGTCCTACTAACTTGAGTACCTACGCGTGGATACCTCCACTCCTCCTCTCGAGTTTTTTTTTTTTTTATCTTTATTTTTAGGGGCTTTTGTTCTTTAAGAACATGTCAGCCCCGTTGAGTCATATTTATCTAAATAAATAACACAAAATTATACAGTATCATATCAAGTCCTCTCGAGTTGAAATTAAAACCATATACTCAAATCTGTGGCCCCTTCCTTGTAGCTGGAAGAAATTCAACCCACTTTTTTTTTTTTTTTTTTTTCGAGTTGGAAGTCGTCCAATGACTTCCCCCGCTCTGGGCGGAGCGGGGGGGCATGTCAGACTTGTACTGACTAAAACCCACCCATGTTCCTTCTATTGCCCTTTACGTTCCGAGGCCGCGGTATCTCTTTCGAACAACCCGCAACCCCGGCAGGCGGAGGCCCTGGCAAGCCCCTCTGCTTTGCTGACTCTCTTTGAGGCGCGCGTGAAACACGAACGCGCCGTCGACACGGCCTGTCGTCAATAGACGGACAGACGGTGAGCTACCCATTGCTCACCGTCCACAGGCCAATTCAACCCTCTAACTTAGTCTACGCAGTCAAAAGATATGGCTGTTTATATCTCCAGCTTGTACGGAAGTCTCAGTGCGCAAGTACGACTCACACTTGCCCGGTTTTTATAACAATGATAGCTCAACCTAATTCAAAAGATTATGTCCCTAATTTACCAATTTAGATTGTCATAATTATTTAATTACAACTAACGTCTACTAATTGTTCTATAATTGCTATCATAACTAGTTGAGCCATTTATTTAACATGTAATACGTTACTTAATTATAGACTGAGCAAAGAAAAATGAAATTAATTCTTTTTGAATAAAGTTTATTTTCAAAGATTTGTAGTTTTGGCTCGACTAAGTTATTCGTATTCGTGCAAACAAAAATATGAAGCAATTCTCCTTAAAACATACCAAAAATCTTAAGACGAGTGTTTTTATGACAAGCTATTTTTGATTACAATCTCAACTCAGCTATTCAAAATATTTCAATCAACTTCACATCCCAACATTACATTCTTTCTTCAGTACAGTCGGAAGCAAAAGTGCTGGACAAACTCTTATTAATATTCAACTGTTGGTGACCTCGTCTTATGAAATTAGCACAACAAAGCGAGACGAACGTCGTCGAACGGATTGTTGTGCAAATATAAACATCGAATTTGATGATAACGGGTATACGACGAACAATAAACATTCTAATCTGTAGGTGGCAGCGTTTTGAATTAACTGCAGAGGTTATTGAAAAGGATTGTGAGGTGTGGTTTGTTTACAGCTTTTATTGTTTATGTGTACGGTTGGTAGGTAAATGCACATACAAATTTAAAATCCTTACTAATATTATAAAAGCGAACGTGAGCTTGTTTGTTGGTTACGTCTTCACGCCTAAATAGTCAAACCGATTTTGATGAATTTTGGTACAGAGATAGTTGGAGACGGACATAGGCTATTTTTTTTTTAGTTTTAAAAGGGGGAGAAAGGTGAAAGATACATTTTTTTTCGATCATCACGCGGGTTAAAGTTAGCGTTAGCCCAAAGTAAAAATGCTACGCGGACGAAGTCGCGGGCGGAAGCTAGTAATCAATAAATTCTGAGGATATTATAATATCTAAGAATATTATTCTTTTATGTTTTTCTATAAAATAGAAAAACAGAAAAGAATAATATTGCTTGACTGCGTCGTTGGTCGAGTGGTCGTATGCGCGACTGCTAGGCATGAGGTTCTGCGTTCAATTCCCAGGCCTGGCAAAGTATTATTGGGTTTTTCCAATAGAAATTTCTCGGTAGCAGCCAGCAGCCAGGATTTGTGCCTGGTCTCCTATTACATGAGATTTAAAACAAAACTAGTGAAATGTGGGTGTACTTATTAAGTACACAACTGCCTAATCTTCAAGAATTAGAGGAGTAATATTATATGTGTAATATTCCTTGAAAGTATTTTTTTGCGACGAATTATATGTTTTCCACTAAACAGACACTCAAAAGTGCCAAAACATTCTTGACATTCAAAAGCGCCTGTAATGGTCTAATTGAAAAATGTTTAGAGATTTTGAGTTTGACAGTACTACATTATAGTAGCTCTAATAAAGTAGTCGTAGTAGTTTATAGTGGCGTAAAACACAGCCAAAGTTAATAATAGGTTAGAAGCACAACATCACATAACCGTTCAACATAAAAGAACCCCGAATTGTATTTTTAATTTGAAATCATTTTCTTTACGACTGTACAGAAAGGGCTGTCCCGTACGACAAAGACATTAAATACGCAAATTGGAAGGACAAACGATAGCAGATCTCGAAAAAGTTAACGTCAATTTATAAAATATGCCACTGAGCTTCCAATTCAGGAAACGTAACCGATTCTGTGTAACGATTGAATTCCAATCGGTTCTCAAAAAAAACCCAAGTAATAATAACAGAACGTCTTCAATCAGCTATAAAAATAAAGTATCGTAGTAAAAATGGAATCGGATTCGAATCACGCGCAGTTTTAATTTGAGTAAGTAAATTAAAATGCGGCCGGCCTCCGGGTTCGTTTGAATACAAATGGTTAAGGGGTAAGCACTTTCAATTCAGGCTGGGACTCCCCTCTAACTCATTAGAATCGGTCTGGAGCTTCAGAGTTATTTATGGCGCGATTTTTTTATTTATCGTTGATCCTAAAGGGGTGTCGTTTGATTCGATTATATTTCGCGAAAGGCCGAATGTCCGACTCGATATTAAATTGTCTTCGACGATATAAATCGTAGACCTTTTTATTGTGATTTATAGACGTTTATTTTTCGTATGTTGGTTTAGGTTTTTTTTTTGTTATATATAGTGCTGTAATTATAGTTAATGATTTTATTGTTTGATTTAAAATCTGTGTGTGATATTGTTGTAAAAAGGCAAATATTCGCGGTGTTTTATTTAATGTGTGAACGTTTTATTGCTGATCTTTTTATAGTATTACTAGCCAGCCTACTGTGCCCAGAGCGGTTTCACCTGCTGCTTGGGTCCCCTTCTGAAGAGGGCCACCCTTATCACTTAGGGGTATGAAAAATAGATTACAACCGATTCTTAAGACCTACCGAATATGTTTCGGAGGAGTATGGCAACTAAAATTGTGACATGAGAATGTTATACATTAGAAGACTAGTAACATTTCAAACGGGATATTTAGCATGTTTTCTTTCTTTTAATTATGTGTTGTGTGTTTATGGTTTTTTTTCTTTTTATACTTATTCTTTATGTGACATGTGAATGCGTTTTGCAAAATATAAGATTGCTGCAATGATTTTCTTAACGAGAAGATAGGATAATCTTCAATAAAATTTAACGATTCAAAAATGCTTTTTTCGTTTTGAAAAGTTATTATTTTCGGCCAGTATTTTCATTGCTAAACACTTCAATAAAATATATAAATGATTAATAGAGACGCAAATTTACAAGCCGTCTTATTGACAGCGTATTAAATATTTAAATAGATCCCAAAGATCGCTTCACATTGGCAGAGCAACTTTACATAAGCCTATTAACTTAATAAGCAATTTAGAGAAGAATATCGTCAGGTATGGCTAAGGAGGGCTTTAAGCTGCGAATACTAAAAATCTGGCTATTTTTACCTGATTTACAAGAAAATAGATAGTTAAGAGATTTTGTCCGTTTATAGTTAAATCAGTTAATATTGTTTTAAGTCTTCAGAAAAAAAAAATGTTTATAGCACTACTAGTTGTGCCCAGCCAGACGAACATTCGTACATGGCAACTTTTCGTAGCGATGCTGTCATGTGTTTTGTAATCGCACGTCATCACGGCTATTGTCGCATTTGTAACACGGCCATTTTGTTGTTAAAAGCAGCAGTACGTGAGGGCTCTTAAAGAGATCGATATACCAACCATTCAAAAGTTTTACTAAAACGAAACTTAATTAGAGTACGCTGAAGTGCATATATGGTAGATTTGTAAAAAAAAATCGTTGAACTCAATCATTCCTTTTACCTACTCCAAGTTTAGGTTAGTCATTATTCAGCCCAAAGACAAACTGAACAACAAGACAATATCTCACAAAATCTTCGTGTCCAGTTTCTTTACTTGATTACCTATTGGCATACGTCTCAAACAGAAATAAAATTATTAATTAAAACATCAATCGGTATAAAAGCAAGTAATCAAGCGAAATGCACAGTTAATTTAGTGTTTGACAACAAAACCGCGGTTGAGCTCATTACCTTTTGTGTTGAGCTTGATCGCCTACTGCGTGACGTCATTTGATAGTGACGTGTCATTATAGGCATATAGCGCTGGTGTCATGGAAGATAGGAAAATAAATATTACTAGCTTATCGAGTATTAGCTTAGCTTGCTTAGTATTAGATACCCGAGTTTTGAAAGTAAAAAAAAAAATCACTAAATATACACTTACCTACATGTATAGGTAAATCACCCTTTTTTTTTCGGTGGGCAATCATCAAATAATTGCGAGGAGCGGGGGGGAGTGTCAGACTTTTACTGACTAAAACGCACCCATGTTCCTTCTATTGCCCTTTGCGTTCCGGGGCCGCGGTATCTCTTTCGAACAACCCGCAACCCCGGCAAGTACATCACCCTTTACCGTTTTTTTAAACATGAATATATAAAACAACGACGTAATTTTTTTCTGTAATGGTCTAATTGAAATAAATGCTGGGGAAGTTATTTAATGATTTCTCATCCGCAAAAAAAGGCCTCTGATTTTTGGAATTCATGTGCGTATTGTGTAATTATCACTTGTTTCGTTGTAGTCTAGTCAACAAGTGCTTTTTTAGTCAAAACTTTTTAAAAAGCTCGGAAAAATATGGTTGAGGGCTCATTCGATTCGGGATCGAATCTAGAAAGTTTTTGAAAAAATTCAAGACCCGCTCGAAAAAATTGCAAAAGTTATTAACAAATTAGTAAACAAAAACAAAGGGGTTTATTTTTTTTGGTATTTCTCGAAAACTATTTTATATATTTTGATTTTGAAAAAAGATTCAAAAAGAGGAGAAAATTTCCTAAAAAAAACTCCCAACTCGCGAAATTGTAGGACCAATATTAAAAAAATTACAGGGAGCTGAAAGTACGCCTGAAAACGGGTACTCGGGTTTCCGCAAGCCACGCCCCCTTCGAGCGCTTTAATGAAAAATATTATTTAAACATATTAAATGTTGATATTAAAATTTGAAAAAAATCAGACATGTACAGAACAAATTAAAGAATGAAATGCCGTAGAAAAAATATTTTTATCGCGATTTTATAAAATGTTATCCATAAATTAATTAACAATTTCTTCCGACGGGGCTATAGACATAGCAAGTTGCATAATTGTTAAACCAGAAATCTCAAAATTTTTTCCTCTCGTGGAGCTATTCTTCAAAGATTCAAGAAAGGATTTCCGTCGAGTAAATTAAAAAATTGTTAATTTTCGATTTGTTATTAACAAATTACCTAGGCGGCAAATTAAATATTTAAATAAATGTTACAAGAATTATTTTTTTTTCTAATATCTATAACCATTCGTTTTTCTATCAATAAAAGCTACCTAAAAATATGTTTTTATAAATTTTAATTCTTTTTGTTTATAAAATTGTTATAAACAAATAGATTATTTATAAGATAATTGAAATTTTTTTTTTGGAAATAGATTCCTCGTAAAAAATTATGAATATTGATATAAAAAACGATCCTTAAAAAAAATTTTTTATTGCTAAAAAACCGTTTTGTTAATTAACAATTTTTTTTTACCACTTGTTAATAATATTAAGGTACGCTTTTTTTTTTAAATATCATTATTTATTATCCTCCTTAATAATCAAAAAAAAAATTTCGTTTTTTTATAAATTTTCATTGTTTATTAAATAAACAATTTGTTATAAACAATTATGTTTTTTTGTATAATTTTTTTAGAACTCTTTACACTAAAATAAAACCGACCAATTACCTTTTTGCGGAAAAAAAATTTATTCGATAATAAATATAAATATTTTTTTTTTTATATTATTATAATTTATTCGATAAAAAAAAGCGTACCTTAATATTATTAACAAGTGGTAAAAAAAAATTGTTAATTAACAAAACGGTTTTTTAGCAATAAAAAATTTTTTTTAAGGATCGTTTTTTATATCAATATTCATAATTTTTTACGAGAAATCTATTTCCAAAAAAAAAATTTCAATTATCTTATAAATAATCTATTTGTTTATAACAATTTTATAAACAAAAAGAATTAAAATTTATAAAAACATATTTTTAGGTAGCTTTTATTGATAGAAAAACGAATGGTTATAGATATTAGAAAAAAAAATAATTCTTGTAACATTTATTTAAATATTTAATTTGCCGCCTAGGTAATTTGTTAATAACAAATCGAAAATTAACAATTTTTTAATTTACTCGACGGAAATCCTTTCTTGAATCTTTGAAGAATAGCTCCACGAGAGGAAAAAATTTTGAGATTTCTGGTTTAACAATTATGCAACTTGCAATGTCTATAGCCCCGTCGGAAGAAATTGTTAATTAATTTATGGATAACATTTTATAAAATCGCGATAAAAATATTTTTTCTACGGCATTTCATTCTTTAATTTGTCCTGTACATGTCTGAATTTTTTCAAATTTTAATATCAACATTTAATATGTTTAAATAATATTTTTCATTAAAGCGCTCGAAGGGGGCGTTGCTTGCGGAAACCCGAGTACCCGTTTTCAGGCGTACTTTCAGCTCCCTGTAATTTTTTTAATATTGGTCCTACAATTTCGCGAGTTGGGAGTTTTTTTTAGGAAATTTTCTCCTCTTTTTGAATCTTTTTTCAAAATCAAAATATATAAAATAGTTTTCGAGAAATACCAAAAAAACTAAACCCCTTTGTTTTTGTTTACTAATTTGTTAATAACTTTTGCAATTTTTTCAAGCGGGTCTTGAATTTTTTCAAAAACTTTCTAGATTCGATCCCGAATCGAATGAGCCCTCAACCATATTTTTCCGAGCTTTTTAAAAAGTTTTGACTAAAAAAGCACTTGTTGACTAGACTATTGAGGGAAGCATCGAAAAGAACAGCTGATGCTTGAAAGAGCTTTCTCGAAGGCTTGTTAGCCAAGTCAGAAATCCATGGGCGGCAATCCCGCTCCGCCCAGAGCGGTAGAAGTTATATGATAATTTCCATACTAAAAAAAAGAGAGGGTCCCGTACAAATTGGCGACATAAACAGCCTTATCTTTTGACTGCGTAGACTTACAGGGTTGATTTCAGAGCACAAACACCATGATGAAGCTAAGTCCCGGTCACAAGGCATAATAACTTGTGAAAGTACGGTAGTTACCCATTTCAAAGCGTTGGTCTCTCTGGAGAAGAATGGGCAAAAAACTCCATGGACACTCTATTATTTACTACTAAGTAGACCGTGTCTTTTGTCTCTGTGCAATTACATGGGAAGCCAAGGTGCGATAAAAGTTTAGTACGCAAAAATCGCTACTAATCTAGAAATATCAAAGATAATGTTTTTTCTTTTCATTAATTTGTAGATAAAGAACCAAAGTACTTACCAGTTTTACTAAATAAAATATTCTGATTTTTGTAGTAAGAGATAAACAATTATTTCTAAAAGAGTAGTAACTATCCCTCCTTTTCCCTATTGGTTGAACCTCATCATATTCATAGAAATGTTTCCGTACTAATCTCCTTTCTATAATCTACTAGCTATTGGCCACGGCTTCGCTCACATCGTTAGTATAAGGAGCTTAAGTCCTCCGTCTTCGTACTATAAACATACATGGTTGCCGGTTTTCGTGTCGAAGCGCGTTCAAATAAGCTTATATAACATAGCCATAATTTGTGAGAATTATGAATAATATTATAAGTATTTTAATGTCAAATAATCTGGGTTACATTTAACTATTTAATGTGTTATTAAGATAGGTACTACACTTAAAATTCACGTTTTCTTGTGACTGAACTTGTACCAAAAAACTCGCAATTGATCACAATATTTATCGCTACTCGTACTAATTGTCGCTAAATATCAGATCGCATGCATATCATAATAAAAGGCCTATGAGCTATAACTAGTCGCTGTATTATTATTCATTTTTATTTGACTTGACTAAAGTTCACATTTATTTTATTCGTAATCGTATGGGAAACCAGCAAATAACTCATCCGGCTCTGGGCGGAGTAGAAGTGAGTTTCAGACTTGTACTGACTTAAAACCCATCCATGGTCCTTCTTTTAACCTTTGTAATCTGCAGCCATGGTATCTCTTTCAAACCAACCGACAACCCCGATAGCAAATTTAATGTCGTTAGAAATATCAACTCCAATGATTCAACTCTCGGCTCTATTCTGTGAGCAGTAAAGTCGATCGATAATAGAACAGACTTGTTATGAAGAAACGAGTTTTATAAATAGTACGGTCAATGTATATACAAGTATGCTACAGATTTGTGCATTCTATTCCCGAGGAATGGGCTATTGACGGCAGTAAGGAGTCTGCGAGCGTCACAATGTATGCATTTTGAAAGCATTCTAGCATCGATTTCAGTACGATGTTGGCTCCGCTTCGCTCGATACGATAGTGCTTATAATATTCAACCGTGATTTGTTCAGGTTTCTGTGTTTATGTATAAATGATAGTTTTGTCGTTAATTAAAGTATAATTTACCAAACTAAGAAACCTATCATCATTCAATGCATTCAAAACCTAGCTTAGCTTGTACTTAATCGCAAACCGGAAATAACCCGAGAAATGAATGCGTTGAGTGGTGAAGTTTCAGTTCGTTTTTAACGGATGTTGTCGAACCCAATTTAGTATTTAAGTAATAATTACAGTTCTCAAGTAAGTGACACGTTATGTTTATATTGAGAATAATTAAACCTAACTTATTGTGTAAGATGTACAGTCTCACAGTTTAACAAAAACATATCATTACGACCAGTAATCCTCGAAGGATAAGTCAGGGGCGTGCCTAATATGTAGTGGAGCCATATTCTTTTCATTAAAACAAGAATATCATCATTTTGGTTTATAAACGTAAATAAACGGTGACATTTAAACTAAATACACCTTTCAAACGACTTTTTCGTTTGTCATTTGTATAATTAACACCATTTACTTAGCTACTCACTGATACTTAATCCACATAATTACTAAATTAAACGAACTTACCTAAGTGAAGTTCTATTGTAATTATACGAAGTGCTTAGTCCTCGATAAATTTCTTTATTTACTCTGTAGTCCCACTATGATCCATTGTGTAAACGCGAATATTCAGAGAATAAAATCCTGCAAAAAATAACACTGGCAACTCTATCCAGCTTATGTCATTCTATTTAGAGCAATCTGTAATGAGAGAATTAAAATTAAAAGACAGTAATTTCTCAACTTCAGTTCCAGGGTCAAAAAACAACTAGTCTTGTTTAAGGGCTTGGGAGGGAAACTAGTATCGAGGACTAAGCACTTCGTATAATTACAATAGAACTTCACTTAGGTAAGTTCGTTTAATTTAGTAATTATACTTGTGCTTAGTCCTCGATAAATTTCTTTATTTACTCTGTAGATGTTTAGAGATCTGAAGTTGGAAATTACAGACAATTATTTAAAAGATGAATAATAAAACATCCAACTAGCAAAATCAACTTTTTATTTATTTTGCCTTACCTAGTATTAACATTCTGACTAAATCACATCAGTCTCAACATTGCAAACAGTCTTGGCAAAGACATAATTATCATTTTCTCTAATTAAAGGTCTATTATAATGATTTGCAAAAACTTTTGAGCCTTCAGACCATCCAGCTGTTCTAAAAATAGTATCTAATGTCACACCTTCCCTATTTGCCATTGAGGTAGAGGCATGACGTGTTGAATGTGGAGTAAATTTTTTGATATCTATACCACTATCCATCATTGTTTGTTTAATCCAACGACTAATTGTTTGCCTACTAGCATACTTGTGAGGCTTCTTAAAACTAATCAATAATTTTTCTGTATTATCTAATTCTAATTTTCTAAATTTATGTGTATAATTTATATAATATCTTAATGTAAGTACAGGACAAATCTCAGGTTTCATACGAAAATAAGGTAACATAATACATATTTGTTGCTTTCCATGCACAGATGTTTTTAACAAATCAGTTATTTTTATCTCAACCCCTGAATCAATAAATTGTATGTTATTTAGTCTAATTACAGACATAGTTTGTATTCTTTGAGCAGTAGTAAGGGCTAAAAGAATAACCAACTTTTTAGATAGAATATCAAAAGTTAATTCTTGCAATGGGTACCATCTTTCTATAAAATTTAATACTGTTGTTGGATCCCATGTATCATTGTATTTAGGACGACTTGGCCGTAATTTGAAGATACCCTTAAAAAATCTCTTTATTTGAGGATCTGTCCCTATTTCAGAATTTATGATCAATGACAAAGCAGATCTATTGGTATTTAGTGAAGTGTACGAACTACCTTTGTTGAATTCATGTGTTAAAAACTCTAATATTTTAGTGGTAGAAGAATCAAAAATATCATTTCCATTACAATAAATCCACCATTTATTTAGTGCTACTGAATACTGTCTTATCGTGTTTTGGGATAATGAAGATATCATGACCTGCAAGGTGGCGTCTGGTATCATTTGTTTCTTCAACGCTTCCCTGATAATATGCAGGCCCCCAGGGAAAGGCTGTTGTGCAGAGGATGTAGTATTCTGGAAGGTGACAGTAACAATTGATTTGATGGTCTGAACACTTTTATTTCTGACACAACCATAGCGTGAATAAAAGGATACCAAGGTTGCGATGGCCACATAGGAAAAACTAAGATGCCCAAAGCGCAATCGTCTTTAATTTTTTGAATAGTTTTTGAAATTAATGCAAATGGTGGAAAAGCATAGAATAATGTGTAATTTTTCCAATTAACTGTAAATGCATCTATATTTTCTGCATGTGGGTCCCTATGCCAAGACAGATATCTATCACATTTAGTATTAGCTCTAGTAGCAAATAGGTCAATGGAAGGATTTCCAAATGATCTCACTATATCATGAAACACTTCAGGTGACAGTTCCCATTCACAATCTATATTTATATTTCTAGATTCAATATCAGCTTCTTTATTATCTTTTGATTTTATGTAAGATGCAAATATCCATATTTTTCGGGCTTCACACCACTGCCATATGTCCCGAGCCAAGCAATTAAGATTATTAAATTGAATACCACCCATTCTATTGATATAAGCTATGGCTGTGGTGTTGTCAATTCGTAATAAGATCTGACATGAATTTAACTCTTTGGCAAAACATTGTAGACCAAGGAAAGCTGCTAAAAGTTCTAAATGGTTAATATGATTTTTCTTGTCCTCCTCAGTCCAAAACCCATTTGCTACTTGGCCATCACAAAATATTCCCCAACCAGTGCGCGATGCATCAGAGTAAATTTCAATCTCAAATTGATAATTTTTTATAGGGTTTTTAGCCATCTTAATACAATTGTGCCACCATTGTAAATCTTTTTTACACTCCCCATTTATTTTCATTAATGAATCAAAGTCATTATTGTGGTTTATTAACTCAAAACATTTTTGTTTTTCCAAAGTTTTTGTGTATAGAAACCCATAACTCACAGCTGGACAACAAGCTGTCAAGGTTCCAATGAGTTGTGCAAAATCTCGTATTGTACAAGAACTAATATTTAGGTACTTTCTAATAAGTAACTTAATTGAACATCTCTTTTTGTTTGTCACTGACAAGGTCATATCCTTTGTGTTAATCTCAAAACCTAAGTACTCAGCAACTTGTTTAGGTTGGACCTTACTTTTATCTTTATTTATACAAAAACCAAGACACTCCAAAAGTGTGATAGTCTTGTTGCAATTTTCTAAACACTCTTCATAAGTTTCTCCAATACAAATAATATCATCAAGATAAATCACAGATTTTAATCCACCACTACGCAGATAAGATATAACTGGTTTTAAAATTTTTGTAAAAGTCAGTGGAGCAGTACACAGACCAAAGCACAAACAATTGAATTCATAAATATTATTTTTAAAATAGAACCTCAAGTATCTTTTGTCATCATTGTTCACTGGTATTAAAAAGTAGGCATCTTTTAAATCAATTGTACACATGAAATTATTTTTAGATATAAGTTTACATAAGGTTCTTATGTCTTCCATTTTAAAATGTTCCGTATGGATAAATTTGTTCAGACACTTCAGATTTAATATAAGTCTGGTACCTCCATTTGGTTTTGGAACAGCAAATATCTTTGACAAAAACTGTCCACTGGCAGGGGCACATTTACTAATAACACCCAAATTCCACAACCTATTAATTTCTTTTAATATGATAATATTTTCAGACTCAGAAAATGTTAAATTTTTAGGTAATGTATGTTGTGAAGGAATCTCCTTAAATGGAATTTTATATCCTCTTATCCATGACAAAATAACTTTATCTTGTGTGATATTACTCCAACAAGAATAAAAATATTTAAGACGACATGCAAATGTCTTTACCTCATTTAAGTTTGACGTGCAGGTTTGTGGCGGTAAGTCTTGCCTGACGGTAACCTCTGCTGCTGTTGCCTCCCTGTGTTCCTCGGTTGATATCTGCCCCCCCTCCCCTGTTTGGCTCGACTCGAGTGTGAGGGGGCATAAAAGTTTTCCTTGTTTTTGTAGTAGTAGTTGTTTGATTGTTTGGGTTGTACAGATTTACGTATGAAATTTGATTTCTTAAGTATAGTTGGGGCTGCTTTCTTAATTGCATTTGCTGACTTAACATTTTCATTGAACTTTTCGCCAAACAGGAAACTGTCCCGTTTAGCTGCATCTAATGATTTAATAATATTTTTATCCAGGTTAACTGCAACTAATTTCCTTCTTGTACATGTATCATTGTAATGTAAATCACTTAGCAGTCTTGACACATCTGTTAGAGTTTCTATATTGTTTATATTATCATTGTTTTTTATCAAATTATCCAATACTGATAATACTGCTGCTAATGCAATGCCTAATTGCTGTTGGCGGTCTTCCACCCTTTTGTCCCTTTCTTTAATTGGGTCACTTAGCAGACTTTCCAGCTCCAAGTTTAATTTTGGGGCATCAAGTAACATTAAATTTTTAGGAATTAAATACTTTTTACATAATTTTTCTCTTGTCTCCTTCTCAACCCCGCTTGCCAAAATATGTTCTATTCTTTTGATAATTTCGGGGTGAATGTCATCAGCATACGTTTTCTCGGAGCTGGAAGGATTTCCCAGGGCTGTTATTATTGTATCATCCAACTCCATTAACTCATCTTCTTTCAACTCTTGGGTACCTACCAAGCACACAGTAATTATTAGACTAACTAAGTCTGATATTACTGTAAACATTTTTGTTTTATGTACCTACTAACGCTTTTGGTAAGTAGGTACTTAATAATTTCTCACGAGAGAAAACAATATTACTAGCATATCATAGAACTTCTAGATATACAAGATATTTTGTACTATGTACCTCAACTTGAGGATTCGAGATCAGGTCTCGAGGTCCTGTTGTAACACGAACTTACATGTTACCCGAACGGATTTCAACGGATAGATCTAACACCAACAAGATGGCGGATCACAAATAAAAGCTTTTCTGTTTTAATCGTCACTTATCTTCGTTATCCACCTAAAATTTTCAAAAATACCACACTAAAAACATACCTGTATGTTCTTCTATGACTCCTTCAGGTGTTTTTTCTTCCTCACGCTGCTGTATTAACGATTCTGAAGATGACGATGACGACCTTATCCGAGCTCGCTTTCGAGTTCGCTTTTTTAACTTTTTCTCAATTCTCTTTAATTTCCTCCATAATTTTTCGTCGGACATTGTTTTTTGTTAACTTTAAGCAATTATTATGTTGTTTTTAAGAAAAATCAATAATTTTCTTAAATGACATGCGTTACACGGCGCGAAAAATAGTGAATGACATAAGCTGGATAGAGTTGCCAGTGTTATTTTTTGCAGGATTTTATTCTCTGAATATTCGCGTTTACACAATGGATCATAGTGGGACTACAGAGTAAATAAAGAAATTTATCGAGGACTAAGCACAAGTATAATTAACAAACTATTGATCTACACCCAGACAGAATTCCTTACAGCTATTTTAATCCCCAAAACCACTACTACCCACAAACAACGGTATCACGTGACATTGAGTCATTACTACCCTCCATAGGTGAGAAAATACCCCCTAGTTTGTTTTATTCACAATAAATAACTCCAGTGTTGCTACTATTAATAATCGGGTCGGGGTATGAAATTGTTGGTTACCCCTGCATAGCATTGGTTACGGATAGTGCTGCCAATTTCGTGGAACACGGGGTTTTGAAATACGGGAATCGATTTTCAAGTTGTTGATGATCAATTGTTTAGACTACATTAACAATGTGATGGCTGTCATATTGGGAGGGTTAGGTAGATATGTTTCTACAGTATACCGACATTTCGTGACTTATGCTTAAGTCCATGTTATGAGGGATGAACCAGAATATAAAACCAGACTCTGGTCTGCTATTAGGAAATCACTGAGCTACAAAATAATTTATCAATTGGGCTACTTATTTAACCCACACGGGTCGATCTTCGGGCTTAAACCGCGCTTGACGACGTCGGTCTGGGGATGGGTGGCCATCGGTTACATTCTGAGTTTTCTCCGGTTTTTAGATATCTCGGTAAGCACATTAACTCGTTGGTGTCTGCTGCCATTTGTAGATCATAAATAGACGCTGCAGATAGTCAGTGGCCCCAAAGTCTGACAACCTATCTTACCAGGGGTATCGCCTAACCCAGTACTATTTAAGTCAAAAAGGCAGTCTCCACATGGTATTCACCTGATCGCCGACCCCAACAAATTTTGACAAAAGCTAGGCAATTGATGATCATGTTTCTTAAACTCCAAAAAAAAAACAATATCCTACTACGCCATTCTTTTCATAGCTTAAAGTTGCCGCTCGAGGATAGGTCACTCATAAAGTAACAACATAACGCGCAATCAGCACAAAATATATAAGGGCACATGCCCTTAGAACTAATGCGAAAAGTAAATTATATCAAGGCTTTTAATTTAGCTCGCTCTCAACAATAATAGGACCTTATATCAAAGTGGTAACACTGATATTAAACTGACCTTGGTTTATAAAAAGTAGTGATGTGAAAGTAGGATTAATGGGAGACAATGTAAAAATAAATCCGAAGGGGTGGCTCTTTTTTAAATTGTGTGCAATGCTGCCAGTCTTCTGGGCACGTTCTCGGTTGACAGCGGTGCGGAAGAGTACTTTGACGCCTAAATGTTCTATTGCCGTCGCTGTATACTACTTTAGTAACCAGTTAGTTGTTCCGTCACTCAAAACTAAAAACGGAACCCTTACACTTTTATACACTTTGTTGTCCGTGTGTCTGTCTGTTTTTCTTTCTTTCTTTATCTTTCTACGTTCAGATCTTTTGATCCAGGTCAATGTGAACCACTGGTTGTTGGTTTTGTCTAGCTAGACACTCATAAATAAGGAAATTATATTTGTTTTCCTTATATTTCTAACAATAAACGCCTTAAATATTTTCAACAATAAGTTTGAAAGTCGGTATTAAAACAGCCCCGAAGATTCGATTCCAAGTCAAGAAATCGATTTCCTACAAAGGAAATAATTTAAAATCGAATTAAATCTACTGAACATTATTCTAAAATGCATTCTTCAAGACTCTATTACAAAAATATCACACAAATAAAAAGGTATCAGCACACCTCTTCGATAATGAGGTGAGATGCGATTCACGCTCCAACAACTTTCTTTAGATCCTCGTTATATTCCTGAGTACGTGAACAATTTTAAGGGCATATCTTTCTTATGGGTATAGCATATAACATCCGTTACACTGCAGTGAATTTGCAGGTTTATTTATAGAATGCATGTGTGTCTTTTCGTATCGTTTTATCTGGATGCCTGTACTTATACACACTGTTTTTATGCCTTTCTTGGTGTACATAAAACTTTATGTTTACCAATTTACGTGCTGTTGTTGTTAAATGACAGATACATATTTCCGGGCTATGGCTTTGTCTAAAGCTAATACAAGAAGTTCGTTCGGTTCGGTTTCGTGAAGTTCTTGCCAGCTTGGCTTGCAATGCCGCGGGCATAAGCAAGCAAACTTTTTGTACAAAAGTGGTATATAGGAGGAGTTTATGTCACAGAGCATTCTATACCAGTCAACCTCTAGATTAAATATGTCATATTTACAAATACATTATGTTAACTTTGAATTAAGGTCATAGGTGAAGGGGGGGAGTGTTGGACTTGTACTGACTAAAACCCATCCATGTTCCTTCTGCCCTTTATGTTCCGGGGCCGCGGTATCTCTTTCGAACAACCCGCAAGTCTGATACTTTTAGCCAATCTTGAACTAAATTTCTAAGGGTTTAGTGATTAATTGATTTGGGCTAGAAATTGACCTCGGGAATTCGGTGAGGCATTGGGGCATAATACATACACTCTTATGAACGCCGAATATCGCATGAAATCAAAATATTTTTATTTCACAAAGGCCTACATGGGTATTAATAAAACGTCGAGAAAAGGTGCACGGTTCGGGTTGATCGTTTCCTATGGAGAAGAACCGGCAAGAAACTCCACGGTTATACAAATATAAATGTCCATACAAGCTCAAAAGCTGTTCAATGTACGTATTAATATACTCTTCGCATATACACATAATATAAGAAATTCTACACAGCCGTCGTAAGAACGAAGTATTTCCTGAACATCAATCTTTCACGTCGAGCGGCCAGCAGCGTTGGAAAAATACTTATTATCGTTATTAGGCGGGGTACACACGAGATTGAAGAGGCAAGATACAAGTTGTTGTTTTTATGATGTTTAGTATATTTATGTAGTTCTTAGTGAGTAGCGGAAAGTCAAAGACATATTACGCTGCCTGCGTCTGTGTTGCTGATTTCATACAGCCCGGATCTATTTAAGTCTAGATCCGGGCTGTATGAAATCCCGCTGGGCGGAGCAAAAGTGTCAGACTTGTACTGACTAAAATTCATCCGTGTTCCTGCTTTAGACCTTTGTCGCAACCTCGGGCCGTCTAGGATGCTTGACAACTGCTTACTTTAAACATAGATTGTAGTGTTTTTGGCGAATTAGTAACGCATTTCTATGTAAAACGTCAGTCATAAACAACGGAGTTTATTAATTACAGTACAATCTAAAATAGACAGACATTGTTTCTAGGAAAGTACTGAACGTATAAACCTTGAAATGCTTTAACTTTTTATTTCACAGGTGTACCATAGCCAATGCAAGGTAAAAATACGGAAAGGAAATAAATTTTGACTTAGATTTAATTTGTTTTATCCCGGATTGAGAGCCGCCTTCTCGATCAAATCACGCCGGGAATGCGCTACGGGGGTTCTAGTCCGTTAGTTATTCAGTATATGGCAGTTACTTGGATCTAACGTGTATTTTTATCATTTTCTAACATTTTTCTTAGTGTTTAGGTGATTGCTAGAGCAGTAAATTTTCCCTTTGCAAAACATGAATTTTCTTCCACAAAATGATTGAAATTCTAAACGGTATCAAAACTTCAGCGATTTTAAAGAATTTGGAAAATCCGGATACATTTCCTAACACATTATTCACATACATTTAAATATATTGTTAAAGTCAGACATCGCAGCGTAGCGTTGGCTACGTCGTAGATTTATGTGCTACGGCGTAGCAGCTCTACAGAAACAGCGTCTACGCCAATTGCCGCATAGACTTACGAGGGTTAATTTTTTAAATCTCAACACAGTTAAGAGGGAAAACGACTCATTTAAAACCTTTTTTATAGACCGTAGAAACAATTAGAGAAGCCAAGAAGCACTTGGTATTTCGAGAGTGAAAAACGGGATTCCACCGCGGCCATTTTGGGGCAAACGTAACGGTCGTGTTCGCGATAAAAGCAATTTAAATTAGGACATAAAACACGTCAAGGGATTGTCAACGAAGAATGGAGTGAACAGAGCCTGGGACAATTCATTTAAGACATTTTAAGTCGGCATTTTGGAATATAAAAGGAAAGTTAGGAAGGATTTTGGTATGAAAAGAATCGTTGGAATCACGATTTTTTTCCTCTTTTCTGTCTCATAATTGTGGGAAGGGTAATTTAACTTGAATACATAAATTATGCGACAGCGTTGGTGTAGACTTTCAATGGAAGTCGGTAGGCATAATGTCCTTTAACGAAACTAATAAGATATTGCCTTGTGCTGGATACTTGATATACGTTAATATTGCAAGGAATCCTTTCTTATTGTTCAGCTGTCAGATTTCAATCCTTTCGGAGTAATGATGGCATTATTTAGACTCAAAGACATTCAAATAATTTGGAGTGATAGACGGAACTATTTCTGTCTAGTCTCCCACACCCACTAGTCAGGTAAAATTTGTGTGACAATACAGAAAAAAATTGGGATCAAAATTTTTGCATGAAAATATCCCAATGTCCGCGGTGAGTGGGTGTGTTCATGAGCTCCACCATCTCCCTTCTTTCATCAGGAATTCAAACATACTGCAGGTTGGGGGTTTAAATTTCCATTTAATTTGAAAGAGCTTTAAAAATATTGTTATTGTATTGTTTGATGCTACGGAACCCTGTTTGTGCGAGTTCGACTCGCAATTGACCGGTTTTTATAAAAAGAACGTCTTAAGTCTTGAATTTCCCACTCAAACAGTACTCAAATTAAAAATCACAAAACCCAATCAACTGATTAAAAAGCAACTCTTAAAAAATCATAAAATTATCCTCAAACCCTGATGGATTCGCCAGCTGATTAAAACTTAACGATTGATGAAGCCCGGAATTAATTACACGCTTTCAGAGTTTAGTGAAAAACTTTGGACTCAACGTTTAAAGTTGACGTTGATTTTACTCACAACTAACTGCTTTTATTTGGGAACACGGAAGATCTGTTGACAGCCAACGAGGGTAAATGTTGTTTTAAATCAGCTGATAAGGATTTGTATACAGTGGCAAACCTCTACGTAAGGCTGTGAAAATTCAAATGCAAATAAGATCTTAATTCCATTTAGGCACGTAATTTTAATCCATGCTCCGGAGTGAAAAGTAATGGGAAGCAGTCACCTCTTTCTGTTCAAAGTAGTAATGCTAGCGAAGGAGGTGGCGGAACGTTTGAGGGAGAGAATCTCAACCCGTCCCAGCCGGCTCCGTCATGCTCCGGGTGTCGGAAGCCAAAGATGACTCCCGGCCGCCAAAGGCGCGGGTCAGTGGACGGTTGGCAACGGGTCTGACCGTCTAGAGACGCCAGGCCATGTCGACGGCGCGTGACTGTTCCACGCGCGCCTCAAAGAGATGTTGGCAAATCAGAGGGTTCCGTCGAGGCTTCTGCCTACCGGGACTACGGGATGGTTTGCAAGAGATACCACGGTCTCGGTACAGATGTGGGTTTCAGTCAGTTCAAGTCTGACACTCCGTTCCGCCTGACTCCGCCTAGAGTGGACGGAATCATTTGATGATTTCCCAAAAAAAAGTATTTATGCGAAATTAAGTTTCAATCATCATTCTTTTGACCTTATCAATTTTTTTTTGTAGTTTGGGCGACGACGGTGTCTTTTTCTTTTATAAATCATTATCACTTGTCATCCCATGAGATTCTCCCTCATCCATCCATCCATCGTTTCTTTGGTCTTTCTACTCGTCTACTCGTATACCCATCTACATTCATACTCAAAACTTTCCTCACGACATATACATATTAAAATTGTTTTATTTGAATGACTCACTCATTCATTTGAGTTGCCAATAACATTTTCGTATATTCGATTGATAAACCAAGATTCCGTTAAAAATTCACTTACTAATTTTGTATTTGTAATTTGTAAATTATGGACATGTTTCTTTGATGACCCTGTCTATCTTCATAGTAAATACCTTCCCACTATTACCACATCAATGGGAAAATATGAATCTAAAGATCCTAAGACGGAGTTCACACAGCATGTAATAACTTCCCACTAAGATTGACTTACAAAGAAACCCGCAGAAACTAACCACCCTGTACATTATGTAGGCAAATTTATTCGCCACTCTCAGCGCCCGTGTGTTTTCTGCCTAAATAAATGTTAATGAGCGTCAGCCCATAATGAATAAACGTTTGATCGAGAATTTGCTATTCCACTCGCACTTTGACCGCATTCCAAGATGATACAGAAAACCCAATAACGACAACATTATCATCTGCCCTGCCTTTTCGCAAATATATTCAATCACCTTTTTTCAGGGATCGATATGTGGCCCATATTTATGTGCAATACACAAAATGATCTTGAAAGTACAATAATAAGCAAATAACGAACCTCGTCATAGGGGAAGGGAGGGGGGGGGGGGCAGAGGTCGCTTCGGCTGCATTTTTTTTGGCTAAGAGGGTCGGAAAGAAGTGGAGCATAGTTTGGGTTAACCACACCCTGCTGCCGTTTCATTGAGGTAGCCTCACTTCACAAGCGAAAAGCAAAAGCGATTACAGTATAGCTTCCAAAAATACTATGTTCGTCTAACCGTAAAAACTTAATAAATACAGTAAAAGGAAATCGTTTTAAAATGTTGGTAAGTGTGTACACCTTCCCACTTGAGTTTGATGACTGTTAAAGTAATTCCAGGAGGCTTACGCAAACTTAAACCCTAATGTAATATGTGAGTAAACAGTTGTTCTCCTCTGAGGAGGACAACTAGCCTACATAACAATGAGCCAAGTCCAGTAAAGTCTTAGTTAACCTTCTGCACTTCCCCTGTATCATGTTCTGACCTTAAACGAAATTAAACCAAAGAACTTGAGGGTTGTTTTAAAGAAAACTGTTGATCGTAATACGAAACGAGTTCGGAATTGAAAAAACAAGAGTTTCCGTTACTTTTCCTTGCGCCTTGTTTTTTGTTTGCTTTCGAAACTTGATAGCGGTATTTTGGGAAAGAAATAAATTGGGATTTTTTCGTTTTTTACGTAAACATGTGCCATTGCTGTTATATGACTTTTTAACAGTTTTCTTTCATTTTGGAATTACCTTGAGGTGTAAGGCTCGGAAAAATATCCCTAGTTTTTTCCGTTAGGAATTTAACAATATTTTTTTTTTAAATTTTGCCTCACATTAGAAATGTCTTCTGTATCGTGGGTGCGTTTACAAACATATGCGTTTACACTTACATACAACCAGACCCGAAACAACTGCCTGTCGGTCACACAAATATTTAGTCCATGCGGGGATCAAATCCGCGACACGAGGTGTAACAGCCAATCACTTAACACTAGAAGCGCGGAATATTGTGACCCACCTAGAAGCGCGGATGGGTCAATATTGTCCATTTTATGTTTCCTACCGTAATTGTGAAGATATGTAAACAATTTATATACGAAAGTTGTAGGTGTTGGTTATCCGAACATAATAACATAAAAATATATAAAATAACTATGACTTGGCACACGAGGTTGTCGACATGTGGAATGTGAACGATTGATTGTGCCGATTGTCGTAACGGCCAATGGCTTAATTGCCAAAAGCCTCGACGAACATCTGTCGAAGTCGAAGTCTCCTTAGGTGGTTGGATCAAGGGCTTGATACAGAAGGCAGTACTTCTCGATACGGCCCGCATCGTGAGGAGTGTCTCTGAAGCCATAACCACTGGTAGCTTGGACCCTGCTCCCGTTACCGGCGGTAACCTATTTTTATATTTTTAAATGTTTTTTTTTTATTATTTATTTTCTAAGAAATATTTAATAATGTAATTTTAAGATGTAAAGTGTATAAAGGAAAAATAACATTGACTTGGCTCACGAGGTTGGCGATATGTGGTATGAGAACTCGGCTATCACTGTGCCGATTGTCGTAACGGGCAATGGTTTGATAGCCAAGAGCCTCGATGAACATCTGTCGAAGCTCTCCTTAGGCGGTTGGATCAAGGGCCTGATTCAGAAGGCAGTACTCCTTGATATCATAACTTTGTGCATAAGAAATATAAATATACCACACTTCAGATATCAATCCAAACTTGTCAGTTGTCAGTCTTTGTGTTCTTGTAGATCTCACGTCAAATCTCAAAAACTTCATAGTCTCTAGTAATCTCTCCTGCGACATGGTGGCTTTTCCAAAATCATTACCCCATTTGACTGACTATTGTGCATCTAGATCCAAATATTTTGCTCTTATTGCCCCAAGTACATAAATAATAGCCAGTCGGCAGAGTGAGTACGTCTGGCTTCTGGTATGGTGGAAGATAAAACACGTTACAAAATGTTTGCGTCAATTATAAGTCGCCAAGCACTACTGCAGGTTTCATCCACATTACGTTTTATATGGCGCGTTGGTACCTACATTGACGAATCAACGACATTTCGTTTATCTTTGAAGAAAGATATACTTATACTGTAATATCCAAGACTGGGTCAAAATTGACCCAACCGCGCTTAAAGGTAAAATTAGTTATAAAAAAATGTTTATTGCATTTATGTGGTTGAAATCTAGTATAAATAATAACCATCATATTTCATGAAAAGTCATAAAAATTGACGATTATACGCGTCATAATTTATATACTAGAGCAGGAAGAACATTGAAATGGGTCAAATTTGGGACGCCCGCGCTTCTAGTGTTAACCACTGCGCCAACCGTTCGAGTAGATTTTTGAGCACGGCTGGTGATAACAATTTTATTTATATTTTTTTAAAGTTACTTCTAATAACATGGAACTTGAACATAACTGACCTTACGTTTACCTCTTTCGGTGAAAAGCGGCGTCATGCTGTCCGCTTTTAATATATTATAAGCAGAGGATTGAAACAATGGTTGTTGAAAATATTTTTTTTATTAAAATTTTAGGAAAGCTTCATTTATAAAATTTTCGTGTCAGGGTGTTTGTTACCTAACTCCTCCGAAACGGCTGGACCAATTTGTATGTTTTTTTTTGCGCATATCGGGTAGGTCTGAGAAATTGCCAACATTTATTTTACATACCCCTAAGTGATAAGGGGGAACCTGAGCTGCGGGTGAAACCGCTGGGCACAGCTAGTAACTTTATAATCCTACTAATATTATAAATGCGAATGTTTGTGAGGATGGATGAATGGATGTATGGATGTTTGTTACTCTTTCACGTCAAAACGGCTGAATAGATCTTGATGAAATTTGGCACAGAGGTAGATTCTAGTCTTGAGTAACACATAGGATACTTTTTTTTGATATCACGCGGGCGAAGCCACGGGTCTAGCTAGTAAATAATATAAAAAAGCGTATTCCTCAGATAAATACAATTTAATTATAGCTAAAATGATTACTTCCATATAATTAA
Organism: Ochropleura plecta; assembly: GCA_905475445.1. NCBI lineage: Eukaryota > Metazoa > Arthropoda > Insecta > Lepidoptera > Noctuidae > Ochropleura > Ochropleura plecta. The sequence goes on from FR997739.1 coordinate 15,091,639, forward strand.
AGTTACTTAATCAAACTTGTTGGCTTTAATATAGACAACTAACTTTATATTTTTCTTAAATGCAGGTGCCTCATGTTCAAAAAATGCCTTTGCTTAAAACCTCCTTGCTGTGCTTGCATTGAAGCAAAGGTCAAAACCTGCAATGAAACAGATTTTAAAGCAAAAGATAGTCCAAAGGGCGCTTCGTATTCAAAAGTCCGCCCAACCCATGGCATGGATGTAGAAAAAGCACTCGTATCCAATAAAAAAAATCTTTAAATCGCAAAGCACTTGCACAGATACAATATTCGAAGAAGTATCGAACAAGAAGGAACCAAGCTTTTATATACATTAAAACTTCCCGGAGGAACTCCTTGGAGGCTCTTTTATACTGAGAATAAAGAAAAAAATCTTGAATAAAGTAGGCACGCGAACTAACCGATAACAGGGCCTCAACATGTAATACCGAGGATTTTGCTGAAGAAAACTCCGCAGTGCATTGCTTATTTTCTATCGAATCGTTAACGATGCAAACCGAAGTGTAGCGGCAATGTATGGGTGTTACGTGATAACTTTGAAGTGAAGTATTGTGTATGTGTACGAGGAAATGATATGAAGATAAAGAACGGATTCAGAGGTTAACGGCTGAATATTTTATTTAAGGAAACTGTGTTTTTGGAGATCTGTAAGTTAATACCAAATATTGTGAAATTTTAAATACTTAAAGAAAAATGTTTACTAGATTAAAATTATTTTAAAATACATTTTTCCTGGTTTGTATGTCATTATAAAAACAAAATAATAATTTTAATCTAGTTACACCATTCCAGTTGAAACTTGGACAATTATAAAAAAAGAAAAAAAAAACGGTGATTTTGGAACAATTTTGGCACAAAAAGAAACGACGATAGCTGTAAAAGTATAAATCAACGTTTTATAAAATAACACTTTTCCTGACCTGGGAATCGAACTTAAAATCTCATGTTCAGTAGTCACACTGACGAATGCTCGATAAACGAAACAGAGCTTAAAGAAAACCAAAGACTAACAGTAGCACCATTTTTTTTGTGGATGTAAAATGCAATGGGTTAATTAGAAATTATTGTCAGACTGAAAAGTGTTAAAGAGATATCAGCAAAGCAGAGGGGCCTGCCAGGGCCACCGCCTGAAGGGGTTGCGGGTTGTTCGAAGGAGATACCGCGGCCCCGGAACATAAAGGGCAATAGAAGGAACATGGTGGTTTAGACTGGTAACTGTTTCTCCTGCTTTAAATCCATCCAAAGGTTGTCTTGAAAAGATCGCTTTTAGCGATAAGACCGCCCATTGTGTCACCCTATTTATAAGTTGTTTAATGTTATTCTTGTTATTTGAATGGTGTACATAATAAAGAATATTCTATCTATCTATAAAATAGCTTTTAATAAACTCGTGGAAAAATGTAATGTTGTTACTGTTTTACCAACCAGCTGCATTTCTCAAAGCAAACACCAAAACATTTTCGGCTTCTAAAATTAACCAACGACAACGATTCTGTATTTGTCTATTTAAACAAACAACCATTGCTAAGATTTACAATAACTTTATTGAGATAAATATACCAGGGCTTCAGGGGTCCGTACGCCACGGTTGAAACACAACCAATTTTAAATGTAACCATAAATACAGGAGGAATTTGCCGTTATTCCGGGAATCTGTCGCGTTCCGCTTTCGCCCGGTTCGCGATCCCTGCTCGTATAAATGTCTTAGTAGGACTGTGAGAGGTGAATTAGTATTGGTTTCTGATTCTTGGAGTCGTTTGTAAGGTAATCACGGTATGGGTTGTTTTATAACCAGTCTGGATTCCATTCTAGTTTTGATTCATTCATGTACATCATGATAGGATATAACAGCAGCTTGTTCATAAAGACATAGCATGGTAATATTTTAGTGAATTCCATTTTAAAATGACGATTATAATCTTCGATTTTGACTTGAAACTTTTTTATATTAAATGACTTATTCTCACAAGAAATACATCTTCAGAAAACCACCACACACCAAAAGCAATCTCAATATCCCCACCCATTTTCAAATCAGTTGAAAGTGGAGCAAACTTCAAAATCTGCGCGTTGCTCACGTCTCGTAGTTTAATTAAATCGGATAGTTGTGCGGAACCCTTTGTCTAAGTCTCATTATGTGCAGGATTGTCGCCCCACGTCCCCGTGTGGGAAGTTGGAAACATGCTGTATTTTTGAGATGCGAAGTGAATCATTTATTAGAGGGTGTGCCTTTAATTAGCATACTAGTAAATTGGGTGCCTGTCTTAAGAATTGCCAAGAAGCCTCGCGAAACGGGACTGATGAAAATAATTGACGGACTAGGTTTACAGCAGTATAATATTCCCTGGTAGATATAGGCATAATAAAAAAAATACGTGTGGCACTCGGGGACTGCCGCGGTAAAGCTATTGCATAGCATTTTTTATCAACTTATGCAATAAATAAAAACAATCTACATAAAATATTTAAAAAGTACTTCCAATGAAAAGAAGTCGCAAAAAGAAACATTTTTTTATCAACTTAGTCAATAAATAAAAAAATAAAAAACTAAATATAATATTTAAAAAGTACTTCCAATGAAAAGAAGTCGCAAAAAGAAAGACAAGACCTTGGGTTTGATCCAGCGAAATGTCAATTGACTATCTGATTCTCTACCAAACACGCTATTAGAACATTAGAATCGGGATTGAAATAACTGACCGTATTGTGTAAACGACGTTAGACAATGCACGGCCTTCAAGCCACACCTCCGTGCCCGTCGGAGTGGGGAGCGTCAGGTTTTTTTTCGTTACGGAATTTCTGGATTCGGTCCCCGCGCTCAAGGCCCGCGATGGAAGCTATGCAATAGCTTAAAAAATTGGTCTTCTAAAAAAATATGAAAGATTCCGTACTTGAATGCAGAAAGAAGGCTGTTTGGTATTATATCAAAATTCCTTAAAAAAAACCGGACAAGAACTCCGTACATAAACAGCCATATCTTTTGTCTGCGTAGACTTAGAGGGTAAATTTAATATAACTTCAAAGGATTATAGGGATTACAGAGTTGAGTATATGGTTTTAATTTCAACTCGATGCCTCCACGCGAGATATTTTTTTTTGACAGACGGACAAAAAAGTGATTTAATAAGTTTTTTCTTTACGAGATACGAAACCCTAAGAAAGGCTAAATTATATGAAAACTCAAGTCAAATCATTTATTTTAATTAAACCGTTTAATTGATTGACTAAAACGTTGGCACAGATTTTTTCTACTATGACCTTGTATTAAAAATTTGTTCACATCAAAGTCATTCACTATTGAAGTCTTTAACCTTCAATATAAAAAATGAAAGCCAAAGAAGACGTCTATCAATTAAAATAATTCTCCTACCTTCAAGAAAAAAAAAAACGCCAACTGCCAATACCGACGTACTCCATAAACACTCTCAAATTAAAAGGTGACTGAATAATCAGATTTCGTCGTAAAAACCGGAGCGTTACCCTGAAAATCCATTATAAAGAATCATTTGACCCTGTTATAGTCAATTACTCAAAGTTTCCTTCGAAATTCTTTCAAAGCGGTACGTTCTTTATTAAAATAAATACATGGGCCACTTAATTCAGAAGTTTGAGACGTAATTGTAGGCAAGTTCATGCATACCCAGTAATTATTTGACTAGAGTCAGTAACGTCAAAGTTTTTGTCTTCAATTACTCGTTTTAAAGTGACTTCTTAAGTGATGTTTTTCATTAGTAGAATTGTAGGTTGAGTCGGTTTTAATTTGTTGGAGTTCTAAAATAGAGGAAAGAGCCTTTTTTTGCGGATGGGAAATCATCAAATAACTTCCCCGGCTCTGGGCGGAGCGGTCAGTGTCAGACATGTACTGACTAAAACCCACCCATGTTCCTTCTGTTGCTCTTTATGTTCCGGGGTCGCGGTATCTGAGTAGCTCAATTTTCACAATCATTTATGTAGGTCACTTGAAACAATCAAATAAGACTCTTATAAAAAAAAGCCAGCGAAGATAAGCAAATTAGCATTTTATTAAAGTTATTAAATTTAGCACACAAGCGCCAAGTTAATATTCATAATACAAACGCAAAAGTCGATTGAGCCAGGCTCCAGTTACTTTGTAGCATGAAGTTTAAACCTAAGACTACCCACTGACCAAACCTTCTTCTTTACAACATGAAAACATAATAATCCTTACTAATATTATAAAAGCGAAAGTGAACCTGTTTGTTTGTTTGTTACGTCTTCACGCCTTAACGGCTAAGCCGATTTTGATGAATTTCGGTATAGAGATAGTTGGGATCCTGGAGACGGACATAGGCTATTTTTTTAAGTGGCAAATGAGGGAGAAAGGGAAAACTTAGCTTTGCTATTACAATCAATAAGGCGCAAGGGCAAAAACAACAGGTACTTGCAAATCAGGAAAGGGGAACTGTGTTACTTCGAATTCAACGCAAGCGAAGCCGCAGGCAAAAGCTGGTATTATTATAATCTTGCAAATCAAGTGCTTGGCTCGCAAGGTTGTCGACATGTGGGATGTGGAGTCAGCGATCATTGTGCCGATAGTCGTTACAGCCAATAGCTTAATTGCCTAGAGCTTTGACCAATACCTAAGGAGGCGAGATCCTCCTAACGAGAGTTAGGCAGCTGGATCAAGGGCTTGATACAGAAAGCGGTACTCTAGGACAGCTCGTATTGTTAGGAGGTTCCTTTATCTGGAGCCGTTAGCGCCAGCAGCTTGGAACTTGTTCTCGATACCGGTGGGTACCATTTTTTGTATTTAAAAAAAAAACATTTTTAAGAAATATTTCACAATGTAAATAATGAAATTAAAAAGGAAAAAGGAATACTGATAACAGAGAGAATACAAAAGGGATCTTCACATGTTCACTTTCCTAATATCGGTAATATTAAAACTAATATCTCCTTGTAGAAACCAAAATCGCGACTAAACGTTACAAGGTAATATCGCGCATCTAGATTGAAATTGATACAACTCAAAAAAAGTAATTCTTCAGGAGATGAAAAAAAAAGTTTACTACGTGTGGATAGTAATGAAGATTAAATTGATTTAGATCAGATTTATATAAGTTGTCAAATGTCACTGTTTGTTAAGTATGTTATACTAGCTGGTGTCCGCGGCTTAGCCCGCGTGATAACCAAAAAAAAAGTATCCTATGTGTTCAGCCATTTTGACGTGAAAAAGTAACAAACCATATTCATACATACAACCATCCATCCGTCCTCACAAACATTCGCATTTATAATATTAGTAGAATTATAATAATACAAAGGTGACTAAAATTCTCAATATTTGAGTTGTCTCCTTTTTGATCTGGGTGTGCAAAGATTCTTTATAATATTATTTATTATCTACAGTTGAATGCTCCAAAAAGAAGTGAGGCTTCATAAAACATAATTCATATTGTCCTGGGAAATTGAATACTCACGTTCGTAAGCTCGTTTATTACATCATCATTGTAATTACAATGGAATGGAGACATTAACTTAATAGTACATCATTTCTTAGTAATTTTATTAAGTAACTAGCCGTTGTCCGTGATATTCGTCAGCGTGAAATTATTATAAAAAAAACCGGGCGAGCGCGAGCCAGACCGAGGGTTCCATACAAACTTGCGACTTAAACAGCCATATCTTTTGACTACGTAGACCTAGAGATATGATATACGAAGACCACAGACTTGAGTATATGGTTTTAAGGCGCGGTAACAAGCTAATCTTTAGGTATTCGCGGAAGTGAGGCTAGCTGCCTACTGGGTATAGTCTGACACAAGTACACGACAGTACTGCATCGAAAGAATAGAAATAAGGTAGAAAATATCTCGGTGTTTGATTTTATTTGAATATCATGTCCGCCAAAATGTAAGTCATTTTGCAGTTTTAATTGAATATAAAAAAAAATACAGATCCGTGTTTGAAAAATTTTAGATATCTCTTTAGACTATAAAATTTTCTTTATTATAGATATAAAAAATATAATGGTTGTCGCTGAAAAAATTGAGAATTTCGATACGAAAAAAATTTTTTCGTGGTCTTTTTAAACATTTTTTTTTCGTAGTACTAGACTCCACTTTTGTAATCTTATTTTGTGTACTTAAGTCTTTATTTTATGTATTGAACTATACACGGTAATTTTTTTTGGCTAGTGACATGTACAGATACGGGTAACTTTGCGACGAAAATCTGGACGTTTTACGAAGTGTTTGCTTTGTACAGCGCCTTAATGTCAACTCGATTCCTTCAGGACTTCCCGAGATAAAGGGTCTTAACAGACAGACGGACAACAAAGTAATCAAATAAAGGATTCGTTGTTTCCTTTTGAGGTACAAAACCCTAAAACCATCTTAAAAATAACTAGTACGCTTTCTATATCTTTGGGAGTCCGCCATTTTAAATTTAGAATGGTATCACTTAGCTCGCTTATCAAACAGTATCAGTCCAATTTAACTTCTAAGATTTTTTATACGGAGGGAAGCGAATGGAAGCGTATTCAAAAGGTAGACCATAGTTATAATTCCAGTTTTAAAAGACAAAGTCTCATAAAGGATTCTGCCCAAACAAAAGCATAGCAACGTCACCCAACAAAAGGTTCATACAAACTTAAAGTATATACGAATCAAGATTTTCCCTCCATTTTGTGAATTAGTTTACCTTTCATTTGCGAAGCGCCCGGCGTCCAAATAAAAACAACGGCGGTTGCTTTTGCAAATTAAATCTATAATCTTTATGGAGATTCTAAAATATGTAGGGTTGAGAGGGTCGAAAACGGAATTATAAGGGTGATTGTGAATTGGCTTTTAGGGGTTGAATTTTTCAATAATGATGAGGAAGATGAGAAACGGAATAAGACGTTTATTTGGATTAGATTTTGGGTAAATACTGGCAATTGCAGACAATGCGAACCACATCTAGAATTTCCCTAGCACTGCTGAGCATGAACTCTTGGGTTGAGCAAAGACGGAACAGTTGGCGCAGTGGCTGAGCGATTGACTGCCGCGCTGCGTGTCGCGACCTCGATCCCCTCACGGAACAAATATTTGTATAGCCTACGCGTAGTTGTTTCGGGTCTGGCTGTTTGTGTATGTGAATTTAAATGTTTTTTAACGCACCCACGATACAGGAGAAATTCCTAGGGCGGAGCAACTTTTTGCCTGGAATTTCAAAGTAAAACTAACTACGAACTAACACTACGGAGTCCGGAATTGTGGTCGGTTGACAGCAAAGGGCTCCTACCTTTATAACATGGGATTTGAAAAAAAAACTGGTGAAAATAAGAGTGTGCTATTAGGTAGACCACTGCCGAACCATTCAAGGATTAAAGACTTGATGCTATATCATGTTAAACGAGATTTCAAAAATCAGTCCATTTAACAGAAAGAAATACACCACTGAGCAAAAACGATAAATCAATAAATCAAATACTGCAAATATATCAACGATTCTATCATAATAGATAGAAAAGTCAGCTTTATTCACGCGACTTAGTTCCTTCACCGCCTGTTAAGACGTTCACAAAAGAAAATGGCTGCCCATTAGCTACAAGTCTACACTGCACAAACGGTTATCTTACATTACATTGCGGTTTTTACACAGAACCAGATCGACAAACGAAATATTACAGCAGTTATTCAACTCAATAAAAGTTATCTGTGGTTACAGAGTAATAGTCTTATCTATGTGATATATGTCCGGGGTGTACCTATGAGCGGGGAAGTCCGGAGTTCATGGCAAGCCAATTTGTCAGTAGGTTAACGCGATAACACGTATAATGGTGACTTTGTGCTTGGTTTTGGGATTATGGTTAAATATTGTGGTTTGTGGTGAGGTTTAAAAAATGCGTAAGACTTGGTTGACGTTTACCTGTTAATTTTGTTCTTATTTTTTTGATAGTTTAATGGCGCATCCACACATGCCCGGCGGCACGGCCGGCGGCATGGCCGGCGGCCGTGCCGCCGGCATTTGCCGCATCTCAGCCGCGGCACGCGCGGCTTTTGGTTGCCGGCGGCAGTTTGCTTATTTGCTTGCGGCTTCGATACGGAGTGGTAGTGTTGTATTGCAACCGCATCTGCAGGCCGCCGGCGGCCTGCATTCAGCGGCAAGGCGGTCTGAAACCCGGCGGCATGTGTGGATGCGCCATTATATTTATTACTGTTTTTAATTTTTTTATTCATTTATATTATAACTAGCTTTTGCCCGCGGCTTCGCTCGCGTTAAATTCGGGGTAACACAGTTCCCCTTGCGCCTTATTGATTTGTAATAGCAACGCTAAGTTTTCCTTTTTCTTCCCTCTTTCTCCCTCACATCCCACTTTTAAAAAAAAAAATAGCCTATGTCCGTCTCCTGGTTCCCAACTATCTCTGTACCAAAATTCATCAAAATCGGTTTAGCCATTAAAGCGTGAAGAGGTAACAAACAAACTCACTTTCGCTTTTATAATATTATATATATATTTTTTTTTGATAAATTAATATTTATTACTGTTTTTAAATTTTTTATTCATTTATATTATAACTAGCTTTTGCCCGCGGCTTCGCTCGCGTTAAATTCGGGGTAACACAGTTCCCCTTGCGCCTTATTGATTTGTAATAGCAACGCTAAGTTTTCCCTTTTCTTCCCTCTTTCTCCCTCACATCCCACTTTAAAAAAAAAAAAAGCCTATGTCCGTCTCCTGGTTCCCAACTACCTATCTCTGTACCAAAATTCATCAAAATCGGTGTAGCCATTAAAGCGTGAAGAGGTAACAAACAAACTCACTTTCGCTTTTATAATATTATTATATAATATATTATATTATATAATATATATATAATTATATAGTAAGGAGTAAGGATTTATAACAACACTAGTTTTTAGCAGCGGCTTTGCTTCCTTTTCCACGGAAGAGTTTAAAATATAGCCTATTATCAGGAATAATGTAGCGTTTTACTAGTGAATGAATTTTCAAAATCGGTTCAGTAGTTGATGAGATCGTTTTCTACTCACAAACTTACAACATTTACCTGTGTATAATATTAGTGTAGATAAACTTTTCCCAGGGGGGTAAGCAGATAGTACACAACGCCAACTGTTACGTTCCATGCATACCTGCATCCTTTTGTTTCATCCACAATTATTAATTAATCGTTCCAAATTAAATTAGCCCTACGAAACTGTCCTTAGTACAACAAAACTTACTAAAAAAAAGAAAAGCTAATAAAGTTAATATTAAAACCTCTTATAACCGCGAGCTCTTTTAAAAACCGAATTAAAGGTTACACAAAACCACGACACGCTTTATGAAAGTGAATTATAAAGAGGAATAAGAACTGACAAAATGGCGACGAAAAAAAACACTCTGACATTAACCACTACAGTCCTTTCATTATTATTTTACCTCTTTTACATTTTATTTTCGGCTGGAAAATCATCAAATAACTTCTCCGCTCTAGACGGAACGGAAGGTAGTGTCAGATTTTTACTGACTAAAACACGTCCATGTTCCTTCTTTTACCCCTTGTGTGCCGGGGCCTCGGTATCTTTTTCGAACAACCCGCAATTCCGGCAGGCAATGGCCTTGGGTCAGAGCTACCCATTGCTCACCATCGTCCACAGACTCGCGTATTTTTACTATGTTATAAGTTTGTACAGTGATAGCGACGTAACAACGACCTTACCGTTATAAGCATAAAGATGACTGTGATTGCACAGTTATGTAAAGTAAGAAGCTAAATGTGAAATGACTATAGCAGCCAAGTCAAGTCGGGAGTTTCGTTTCAATTACGACGACTCGACTTAGGAGGGTAAATTCAAATGGCGAACTCGCACCGAGATGTACCCATTTACGTAAGCCGCGTTTTCTTTCTCTAATGTAATCCGATTGGCCACGATCTGAGGACATGGCTTGCCAGTGCGCGTGGAAACTTTGATAGAAGACTATTGTCTATGACAATGTCACTCTGTCATTGAAACTGATCTTGGAGGACTCAACAATATTTACATGCACGACACACTTTAATATCGCAGTATTTAAATAATGTAACTGTGGAGTTTCTAGATAAATATGGCTTTTTTCGCGGATAAAAAATCATCAAATAACTGCAGGGGAAGAGTGTCAAACTTGTACTGACTAAAACCCACCCATGTTCCTTCTATTATGTTCCGGGGCAGCGGTATCTCTTTCGAACAACCCGCAACCCGGAGATGGCAGCAAAGCAGAGGGACCCCCTCTGCTTTGCTGACATCTCTTTGAGGCGCGCGTGGAACACTAACGCGCCGTCGACATGACAGATAAATATGGCTTGGGTACTTCTTTCTGGTGTCACATTCATAGTCAGTCAGTAATAACAAAGCTTAATAAAACCCGCAAATAGTTAAATAAATTCCATAAATAACCGACACGAAGTTATCAGCCAGAATTAACCACTCTTTCAAAGCGTGGCCACATAAACCTGGCTACAAATACAGTCCGTTGTTTTTGATATCAACACCAATATTTACTTGAATCCAATCTATCAATGTCAATAATATTGTAATTGGGGCGTACGAAGTGGGTCAGTAAATCGTAAAAAATGTAAAACAGTGCTTTTGTTGTGTTATGCAAAATATTATAATAGTGCTGTCAGGTAGATGAATTGTTTGAGTATGCTTATATGACTTTTCTTTAATTAAAACTCCGAAACTCAGATGTTTATTGATAATTCTTGTACAGTATTTAGTTGATGCTAGTTAGTAGTAGCTATTTTTTTTAAACGTTGCCTCACACTTGGAATTTCTTCTCCACTTCACCCGAAACAACTATCTGCAGGTCATAAAAATATTTGTTCCGTGCAGGAATCGAACCAGCAACACGCAGCGCAGCAGTCGATCGCTCAGCCACTGCGCCAACCATGCCGTCAACAATATTATTATATATTAAGACTAGACTATGTTGGGATCGGACTCCATTCTAACCGAATCCAGTTGAGTACAAGTATTTTACATGGAGCCACTGCCTATCTGATCAATACAACCCAGTTGGCACTGGGTATAAGTTGTTAAGTTACTATAACAATATTCTGTTCCAAACCTTTAGTACAATAAATCAACTGATATATTTACTTCACACCAAAATAATACGCCTGAAAAATGAAGAAACCGCATTAGAATAAATCTAATCTGTCTTTACCGAGGTTATTGCAAACTCCAGGATTTAGTAGACTTACAAATACGTTAATCTTTTTAGGTCTTGAAGCGTAATTCTGACGACCGTAATACGAAGGCCATAACGGTTTAATTCCTGTGATATATTAAATAGCTTTCATACTTAATAGTGCCTTCTTGTTCAAAGGAAATGGGTCGTTTGTTAGTGAGGGTATGGATACCATTGTTAAGTACGAGGTCGGATTCACAATGTCTGTATATTTGCAGACCATATAAAACTATATAAAATTCCCATATTTCTCAGAAACGGCTCGACCGATTTTTTTTATGCATCCTACTAATATTATAAATGCGAATGTTTGTGAAGATGGATGTATGGATGTTTGTTATTCTTTACCGTCAAAACGGCTCAACTGATCTTGATGAAATTTGGCACAGAGGTAGATTATAGTCTGGAATAACACATAGGATACTTACATTCATCCATCCATCCGTACATCCATCCTCACAAACATTCGCATTTATAATATTATATTAGTAGGATATACATGTTTATACTAATTAGGCTTGCGTTTAGCCTCAAGTTGCCCGATATTATAAAAGTGAATGTAATTCTTGTTTGTTACATTTCCACGGCTAAAAGGCTGATCAAACAAAATCTCTTATTTTTTTAGTACCAGGGTATAGAATGGTGTACCAAATGCCTATACACAACACGTATTTTAAGTTAGTGGCACAATGACCCCATAGACCGAGTACAATATCTAGTACCGTAAAGTTTATTGAACCGTGAAGAAATTTATACCACGAAGCCATGTAATCAATCAAACTAGAAAACAAACAAAACCACAGATAATAAACAACAAGAAATATTATTTATACTAAACAGGTAAAGTAAATTTCCAAGTCGGTTCCGGCCAAACTTGGAACTTAAATATTGAAGTAGTAAGAATTAAATTCAAACGACTTCAAAGGTCTTGGGTGTTCCGGAGGGTTTAAAAATTCTGTTCATTGGTAACTTGAATTGCTTGCCGAATTGCTCGTAGTTAATTAATAACAACCGCTCTAGTCGATCTTTAGGTTAATCCGCGCTTACCTAGGTTGGTCTATGGACGGGTGACCACTATTTACATACCGATTTACCTCCATGCCTAAGACGTGCAGCTGCTGGTCCCGGCTGTCATTTGTAGATCTTTGTCAGTTGTTACAGGTAGTCAGTGTCCCGAAAGTCTGACAACCAGTCTTACCAAGGGGTATCGTATTACCCAGTACTAACTGGGTTATGGAGGTCAGATAGGCAGTCGCTCCATTTAAAATACTGGTATTCAGCTGCATCCGGTAAGACTTGAAGCCGAACCCAACATAGTTGAGAAAAGACTAGGCAGATGATGATAGATGTATAGAAGAAGAAGAGATAGCATGTCTTCTTCTTCCGTCGCCAAATAAGTTAAGATAAGGGCAGAAGAATGTTGATGATGGTATTTTTTTTCACAAAAGGCTGTTGATTGGTTTTATGATTTAAACATGGTTTATGTTGTTCTTACTTAAAACTTTCCTTACGACATTTTCCTATCTTTTCGCATCACATGCCAGTTCAAAAATAACCTCAAAATAAAACCACATTTTTAAAACCCACAAAACACTACAAACAAGACAGCAACTACAAAAGAACTATAGAAACATCCTCACCACAAACAAATTGTGCAGCATTACTCCTAGTTCCTTTACAATTACACTGAATAATTAAGAAATAAATCAGCCTGAGTACAAAATCGCATGCCTAATTAGCGCACTGCATCGTTACGGTTTACACTTTTTCTTTTAACTAGTAGACAACGTTGCCACAGTATAAGAGAAGAACGAAAGGTTCAATCGAGTAATTTCCATTAATTTTTCATGTTAAATGATTTATACAACATTATTTTTAGTATATGCGAAACCTGAATATAGTTTGTTCAGAATAAAGTAACTGAATCGATTCCAATAATTTTACACCATGTTATATTTTGTCCCAAAAATATTAATAAAAGGTTACGAGTTGGACACTTAGTAGGTATACGAAATCATACGGCGCGCAATAAGGTCACGGCAGGTCAAAGCGACAGTACACACGTGCCGTTTGTGCCGCGCGGTGACCGTGTTTTTGTACGGACAGCCAGGTAAAATAACAAGCTTATAACTTTCTGATTTTTCATGATAAAGTTCTGAAATTTTGTACATAAATTCTTCACATAAGCATACTAGACACGTGTTTCGGGTTTCGCATAAAGTAAAACTAATGTTGTAGTAGTTTATTGTTGTAGCAAATGAATCGATCAGTTTAACGGACGCCATCAGTTGGTAAATGCGATCATCATTGATCCACCTAATTGCAAAAAAACGACCAAAAGCAAGTCTGACTCGCGCATCGAGTGTTTCGTACAAACTAACGACATTAACAGCCATATCTTTTGACTGTGTAGACTTAAAGGATTGAATATTTTCATAGCACAAAGGGACGACAAATTTGAGAATATGATTTTAATTTCAACTCGATACCTCCACGCGTTCCTGAGATAGGATCCAATATGGGTTCCATTTTTCCTCTTGAGGTACAGCTACCCTACCATGACTTCCTTAAGCAGAACTTATTCCACTGAGGGAAAGAGACAGAGCTATACAGGGTGTCTAGCACCATCTCTTACACTAAAAACATTTTTTTTTAAACAGACTACTACATTAATGTTTAAATTCCTATTAGGTTCTAGTAAAAATTGGTATTAAGCCTTAATTTTCTTAACAAGAAACTGCAAAAAGCTTCTTAGATTTTACATGTATTCGCCTATTACCATGCATTAAGTGGAGTGGTACTTCTGGTACCTATTTAGTACCATAACGGAGCCCTTTATCTTCATTACAGTGCAACGGTTAATCTAAAAGCCTTTTACCTGTACACGTCAAAGTAGAGAGAATAATAAATATATGTTACGTGGGCACGACTCGTCCTCTACGTGCGGGACTGGCCGATGTTTTAGTGATTATTTTTTGGGGTGTTTATCTTCGTTTGGGTTTTAAGCTGTTGTTGCTTTTTGTGTCGGAACTAACGGCGTCTTAATGGCTAGTATGATCTTTTTTTTTTTCTTTATCGTGTGGTTGGTGCCAGAGTTTCTATGCCGACCATTTTTTTTTTGGTGTGGGAAATCATCAAATAACTTCCCCCGCTCTGGGCGGAGCGGGGGAGTGTAAGACTTTTACCGACTAAAACCCACCCATGTTCCTTCTATTGTCCTTTACGTTCCGGGGCCGCGGTATCTCTTTTGAACAACCCGCAACGGATCCCTTATAGGATGCCGACCTCTGATTTGGCTAACATGCCGTGCCGACGGCACGGTTTCCTCACGACATTTTCCTCACCGAAGCAAGTGATGATTAAACATTATATCAATATGAATATTTAAATGAATAGTCATAATAAATTGGTTTAATCACAACGTTTAGTTAAGAATGATATTATGTAAAAGTTTCACCTACTAACAACTTTTGTAGACAACATGTCTTAAGTATAGGTTTTTTAAATTATTCTCGGGCTTACACAGTCGCCAATTACTGGTTAACCAATATTTACACTAAGATACGCGAAAATATAAGAAAATAAGAGTGGAAATTAAGTACATCAGTAAAATCCTTTATTATAAGAGTAAACTTTGTTTAAAAAAAATGACCAACATCCTTGTATTCTAGTCTGAAACATTGACGCCGGCCGATAAAAGATTATTTAATTTAAATCTAAGTCAAGTTTCATTTGTGATAAAACATCCCAGAAACCATCGATAAGAATAACAAACATGGTAAATATCCCGTTTCAAGTGTTAATTATAATATCCCAGAAACCATTAAATGCACCACGCATTTCATTTCAAATCTCCCCATATATCCCCAACATACATTTAATTTCACTGTAGCAACGTCCACAATATCGGGGCCAAACCATCATCTGCCTAGCCTTTTCCCAACTATGTTGAGGTCGGCTTCCAGTCTAACCGGATGCAGCTGAATATCAGTATTTTACATGGAGCGACTGCCTATCTGACCTCCACAACCCAGTTAGTACTGGGTAACGATACCCCTTCGTAAGACTGGTTGTCAGATTTTCGGAACACTGACTACCTGTAATGACTATCAAAGATCTACAAATGACAGCCGGGACCAACGGCTTTACGTGCTTTCCGAGGCACGGAGGAAACTCGGTATGTAACGGGTGGTCACCCATCCACAGACCAACCTAGGCAAGCACAGCTTAACCTAAAGATCGACCCGAGCGGCTTCTATTATTTAGCTACGAGCTCCTCATTCCATACACCAACATACATATAATTTCACTGTAGCAACGTCCACAATATCGGGGACAAACCAATGGGGTATATATCTGTATTTCACTACCTCAGGCAGAGTCATTCGTCAAATTCATGCTGCCCTTGTGTATCTACATGAGAATGCTTATGTAGCTTTGAGCTATGTTTCTGGTCGGCTGACAGAGTTTGTAAGGCTTTTATGGATGTATGGGATGGTTTGTATGAATGCTTGTGTGAAGCTAGTTTGACTATTACAATATGATCACTGAGTTTGAAGTTTATAAGCGTTGCTTAGTATTCGTGTGTACTGAGGTGAAATTTATAAACGTTACTTAGTATTCGCAAGGACTGAGGTCGAAATTTATAAACGTTACTTTGTTTTCATTATTCCTGCCAAACTGGCAGCGACGGGATCATGTCAAAGCTCAAGCTAAGTAATGTTTGAATATCTAGAACTTTCTTAGTCTTAGAATGACATGAGACAGAATCTAGTAATTGAATATTAACTCAAATAATGATTAAATGACTAAGGAATCATAATAATAAGTAGAAGTTTTTTTTTTGTATTTTTAAATGTTTTATTATTTTTTGTATAAGAAAAATGTAAAAATATGTGAAAAAAGTGGAAGTTTATAATAAAAAGGAAGTGCCAATCATCGAGATACATTCCAACAACTGAAATCAGTTGAAAACCTGCTTACTTTCAGTTTAAGGAAGTTTGTTTGAATATAAAACAAACAATACCAAATAATCCGTTAAATTTGTTTTGTAATCAAACATAAATACATAGGAAAATAGCTCCTATGTAGACACCAAACCGTATAACTCCAAACATCAATAAAACTTACTTCTGAACGCGAATCAGCACAATGAACTGGAAATATCCACAAAGTAATATCAGAATTTCAACTAAACACTCGAAACTATTGGTAGCTGGAGCAACTATACAAGAATCACGATACTCAACAATATTTACGCATGAGGGCCAATTGAAAATTCCTAGCAATTCCCTCGAGTCGGGCCGGGTCGGGCCCGTGGGCTGTACAGGCCTAGCCTTAACGAGTGTCGAGGCCTCTCTGAGGGCATTTTGAGGCCCGTAATTACGGTAATAGCCCTAATAGAGGTATCGTGAACCACCTGAGATGAGACGTCACTTAATATGTTCTAGTTGTGACGTGGCGGGCTTGGGTCTATGTGTTTATTTATTTGTGGCCCGTTTTGACTGCATCGTTTAAATGGAAGGTTTGAAAGTTGCTTTTGTTTCTTTGTTGGGAGCTATTGATTTTCGCATATGCTCTAATCCTGTGTGAAAAATGTTAAAACCAAATTAGCTAGCTGCCAATTTAAAGTATACAGCGTTTCGCCCGACTACTACGTATTTAGTAAATGATTCTGAAACCCCGCACAAAGAAATTCTGCTACGGCATTTAAAAAAAGGAATTCCTAAATAATGTCAAGGGCAATACTAATGCATACATTTGGTCCATGTGAGAGTCAGCAAATTTTTATTTTGAATTAGCAAAGAAAAAATTCTAATTTGAGGTACTGAACCCCCGACAAAAAAATTCTGCAGCGGCATTTAAAAAAAGGAATTCCTAAATAATGTCAAGGGCAGTACCAATGCATAAATTTGGTCCATGTAGGTAAGTCCCACTTTGAGAGTAAGCAACTTTTTATTCTGATTTGAGGTACTGAAAACTGAAATCATTAAAGCGTCAATGTCCATCCACTCAATCTGTGTGGTGCTTTCTTAAAAAGACCATTTCAGACACTAATCTGCATTGTCCTCATGTAAATTGACCAAGATTTTTTGTCTGGACCTTAAAAGAGACTATGACCTGAGTTTGTTTCGGCTGTTTCTTCTCAGAGTAGTCGGATACGAAACACCGGCCTCATCTAGTTTAAAAAAAAAGACGTGTAAAAGTGTTTGTGAAAACCTACTTGCAAAATAAACATCATTTATCATTTACCATTCTACCCTGTAGGTATTTAATAGTGTTTTACAGTTGAAAGTATACAGAGCGGCCTGCCAAGGCTACTGCGACGTCTGCTGGGGTTGCCGGTTGTTCATAGCAAAAGGAGGAACATGAGTGGGTTTTAGTCAATAAAACTCTGACACCCCCCCCCCCCACTCCGCCCAGAGGGCGGTAGTGAAAAATTGGTAATTTAACATTAAATTTTAATCGAAACAGGCAATTTTTTTGCACAACTGACAAAACATAAAACGCAACAACGAGTTAATAATCACGATAAACGATTAAATTTCAATTCTGAACCAGAGTGAGGGTTATTAATTAGTTGGGACGGCGATTACACAGAATTAATAGGATAATCCAATATAAATTTAACGATGGACCGAACGGATTCTGTGATACAACCATGAAAATAGGTTCGGTTGAACTATTGTTTGTTTCTTTTCAATTATTCGTTTTATTTACCAACTTGTAGTTACAGTAGCAGTAGTAGTACATAGTAGGTTTTGCTTAAAGAAGATAACTGCAATGATTTATTATCTGCTTAGCCTTTTCCCAACTTTGGTTGGCTTCCAGTCTTACCGAATGCAGCTGAATACCAACATTTTACATGGAACGACTGCCTATCTGACCACCAGGATAATAACGGGTAATACGTTACCCCTTGGTTCTCGTAGTCAGACTTTCAGGACGTTGACGATCTGCCCAGTGCGGGGAAAGTTGTTTGATGGTTCCTCATCAGCAAAAAAAAGGCAACGATGGATGGATGATGAGATGGAAAAACAGCGTGCCGGTTGACAGGAGAGAATGGC
The DNA here is from genome assembly GCA_905475445.1 of Ochropleura plecta. NCBI lineage: Eukaryota > Metazoa > Arthropoda > Insecta > Lepidoptera > Noctuidae > Ochropleura > Ochropleura plecta. Next base: position 15,109,902 of record FR997739.1, read on the forward strand.
GTAGTTATTTGACGAAAAAAGGGGGTTCTGGCAAGCCTTATGTCGCCGACGTCCGCGTGTAGTCTAGCGCCGCTACTGAATAAAATCATATACAGTATTGTAAATGGTACAGCCATTGCTGTGGTGAGCCTAGGAAAGCATTAACATTTTATGTCTCTAGATGATTACCCAAAATTATGTCACAAGGTCATGATGAACAGATGGTAATGCGCAAACGCACGATTTTCTTCGGTATTTATATTTAATCGTCATTTAAAAGTGCAACGAAATTGATGTTGCCTGAGCGACTACAAAGTTTTTACAACAAAATTCCTTTAAAACTGCACCATTTTACTTTAAAACGCTCACACTTTAACTTACAAAACACTACGAACACACAACCCGTGAACATCGCTACTTCAACAAAATACCTTAACGTTACGCTGAATAATTTCGTTAAAATGTTCAACATGTTTTCTCTGCTAAGTCAAGTTTCACACCAAAGCCTGTTTTCGTATGCTCTTTAGGTATGACACATTATATCCCAGTTCATGTCACTCCGAAACTCCCAAGAGCTCCTTCTCAATATTCAGGATGCGAAGTCACAAAGAAGTCTTAGACAAACACACTGAAAAACGAACCTTACAAGCTTAAATCAAAGTTTGAAGTAGCATACCAGCTGGTGTTGTCTTGTAAATAGTTCAATGAAACATGTACAGTTCGGAATCTGTCTCCGGTAAGTTTGTAGTCCATTGAGGTTTGATTCTGGGCGATTTAAGAGCCTGTTCTTTATTTGTTTTTGAAAGTGAAACCAGCTTGAAATTGGAAGTAAGTATGCGGAACTGTGGGTTTACTCGTGCGTTTGATGACAATCAATTTATGACTTTTTGAACCAATTTTATTTAAGGAAAAAACTTTGACAGGTGTAATTTACACTTAGATTATTACTACCTGCGCCCCGCGGTTTCATTGGTTTAGACCGCAATAAAAACTAGCCTTTGTGTTAACCTAGTTTATAAGTTCTGAGTGCCAAAATTCCCATAAATCCGTTCAGTGGTTTTTAAATCTATCCATCCGTCCGCACAAACTTTCGCATTTATAATATTAGTACGATTCCAGGAATTGAAATCTTGAAAGTCAATATTGAAATTATTATTTATTACCGTACATAAGTAAGGGACGGCTAAGTATCCAAAAATATATATAAGTAAATAGCTGCCCACGCTTATACTTCTTAAATAGTTAACCATTTAAGTCAGTTAAAGATTCAAACGTTTGTCAGCTAAATAAAGTAACAACTTCTAATAAATTCGTTTAGTACGCAAAATCAACAGTATTTTATTTCTCTCTCTCTTTGTTCATCATCCTTTTCCCAACTATGTTGGGGTCGGCTTCCAGTCTAAGCGGATGCAGCTGAATATCAGTATTTTATATGGAGCGACTGCCTATCTGACCTCCATAACCCAGTTAGTACTGGGTAATACGATCTCTCTTTATTACTCCCTGCATATTTTCTTAAACATAAATAAAAATCAGTCTACAGATGCCAGAGTAATCGGTGAACATACATAAAAAAACTCTCTTCCTTTTTGAAATTGGCTAAAAAAAAGCAAACCCAAACTAAACAGCAAATAAACAAAAATACTCCTAAAAACCATATCTATCTCACTCGCACACTAATCTACATTCAATAGAGGTGTACCGAAGACTGATGAACGTGCAACCACCGTGACCGAACGAGTGAACAAGTGAACGAAAAGAGCGGGTGAATGGTGCGAATTGAAACAAATTGCGTGAAGCTATGCAAGGGACTTGGAGCATTTGTCTGTGTGTCGGCACTTGTAATGCCTCTTATGTAAAAGAGGTTTTTAATGAAAGGATTTATTGTTGAGATTCTTTCTTTTTTTTCTCTTGAGATTTTTCTTTTTGGTAAGGAGTGGGTGTGATTGATTTATAAATGGGGACGTTTTATTGCTTCTTAGGGATGTTATTAGTAACATTGTGACAACGGTTAAAAAAAATAGTGACATATAAGTGAATACCATCTTCTTTTGATAGTGATGGCTGTTTTTGCTAGGTCTAGCGAGATTTTTGTGAGTCAGTTGAGAAATATCAGTAAAATTACTAGTCAAACTTTTGAAACGAAGTATTTTAAACATGCTTTTATTATTGCTTCACTTGTAACCAGGTTACTAAGTCAAAAAATCTTAGAATTAGATCCATTTCTCTTAAGTGTCCACCTACCCAAGTTCTAGGGAATAATACGAAATCTACAAAATACATCAAAAGTTCTCCCTTCGGATAAAATCCCTAAAAAAGTTTCCGCTATTTTGGCTTCTTCTATAAACATAATTACACGCCGTATTTGAGTCACATTAATGCAATAACGTAGGCGACTTAATAATTCAAAGCTAGGAGTCAGGCGAAGCGTAGAGCCACAGAAAAGACGATACAGAATGACAACTGCATGCAGTAGAATTTTTGAGTGTCAACAAAAAATAACCGACCACCACAAAAACACACAAAAAAAAAAATGGCTTTGCTTCTGCAAGTGGGTGATTTTTGTCTGTTTCTTGTAAAATATCAATTTTCCATTGTTGTTTTTATTAAAAAAAAGAAAATACATTGGAATTGACACCCTTTTTTTAGGAGCCAGTAGAAAATGCCCGCGTTATGGCATTTCCTAATACTACAGCTGGTGTGGAGAAATGGAGACCTTTCTAGCCATTTCTTTTAAATTTTTGGTCTTCGCCTACTCAGAGAACCTTATTCATACACATTACCCTCGACGTCTCGTCTAGTCGATCTTCTGGATCCTGTCTGTTCTGTGGCAAAGCTTCAGTAGGAGGGTAAATAAACATTGAGATAGTGTTCGCGACTCTATATCCGATATACGAATGTTATAAATTATTTACTCTGTATGTGTAGTGCATCTCTCTTTAGAATTTCTGAATGTTATGTTTGTTTTAGATTTTATACTGACGAAAATATTGTCTGGCTATGATATTTTAGTTCGCTTACTTTTACGGTCAGCTTGTCCTTTGGGTACAAATAACAACCTAAGATGTATCACAACAAGGTATATTTTCCAAGGAGATCTAAGACCTAAAGGCGTGTCGAATCATTAAATTATAAGTTGCAAATATTTTAAAACTGTAGTATCGTAAATATTTACATAAAAGGAAACTGTTTGCCATACTAATTAATACCTGTTATTCGCAGCCCGAATCGCTCCAAATTTAATTAATAATTCGGATTTGCTTAATGACCATGCATGCGATGTTATAAACCGTCAGTAATTATTAGGCGTCTCCCTCGATATCAATTAACAATATCTGCAAATAATTTTAACGATTTCTCGTTGAATTTACGTTAATAGCGGTAGCGGTTACCGATCAAATATTTACTGAACCCTCGATATTCCACCGCTTCCAACATTATGCCAGTATAAAAATACCCATAGCAGGATGTTGTGAAAAATAGTATCTGAACTTATTTATTCAGTGGCCATAAATCAGATCGGCACGTGCAGTCGGCGTGGGCGCCAAATACAGAGTGACGTTAAACGGGTGGCGAGTAGAGGGGGAACAAAGTGGAGGGGGAAGAGAAGAAGCAACCCAAAAACTTACTTTTTACGCCTAGACATAACGCCGCTCGGGTGAAAAGTTACGTGAAAGCTAAGAAAGATGACTCCCGCGTATAATATAAACTACACATGATATATTGTTTGTGTGTATGCAGAGACAATTTTCCGGGTTATTTATTGGAATGATGCCGTGTACAGGGACCTTTTGTGCGGCATCTGCAGCTTTATAGGCACAACCCCCGCGGGGTTCTCAATATCAATAACAGAAGCAAACGATGTAAAAGTTGGACGTTGGTCAGTTGAAACTTTGTTACGGCCGGGGCCCGCGCAGTTTGTCAATAAAAGTTTAAAAGTTATTTTACCTTGGGACTATCTTGTATTTTTTTATAAATTGAAGCCACAAGAGACTTTTATTACTCTGACAGTTGCTGGTAAAAAACGTCGAGATGAGACATCAGCAATCTGTTTGTTATTACATCAGAAGCGCCTTTAAAGTGGGCTCAGTGATAAGGAACTCTCAGATGAATCGTGCACGAGAACTTCGGCAACTAACGATAACAAACACCCTCACAAATCCACTATAAAACCGCTGGAATTGGTTGAAAAATATGCTACCGCATAAGCCTGAGCTCGGCAACAAAGTAAATCGAGAATTTAACGCGGCCACCACGGGATTAGTCGATGAAAAGTTTCGCAGGGGCCTGCGGTAAAGTTTTCATCTCTTGTTGATGTTGAAAATAAAAAAATACTGAACTAGAATCCAGGGGTGCACTGGTAAGGGATGGGGGATTAGCAGATAGAGCCGGAGGACGTGCCGGAGTGAATAATCGAGGTCGGGAACGACGATTAAAACTAATACTTTCTGAAGACGGCAATGTATCGTCGGCGAGCATGAGCAACTTATGAGCTTGTAATGTTTGTAAGGACTTTGTTTTAAAACAGGATAAACTTGTTAACATCGATGATTCCAAACAAGAAGTAGATACCAAAACATTTATTGAGAAAAGCATTAAACCAGTCAAAATCAATATGAACACAAATGAAACAATAGGAAGCCTAATCGAAAACGAAAACATTCTTGTTAAGATTTCAATATTCAACTATCAAGTAGCCGTCAAGCAATCTAAGTGGAATGAAGACAAGACTTTAACAATCGCTGAAGAAGTTTACAAAAGAACAGACGTCAGAGTAGCTGTCATCGTTAAACACGATCGCATCGGATAATGACTTCTGCTTGGAACAGTTCAACAATACTTTGTCGGATATTCAAGCTTAACGGAAGGGAATTTGAAAACAAACTAAGAACGGTATGCAAATGTTATCCTGTATTCACGATACCGTGGGTCCAGATATAGTTTTGGTTAGTCCAACATAAGAGTTTTACGCTAAATAATGAATTTCCAGTGGAATGGAACAATTATGAAGCTCGCTTGATGTTAGCTAGTTAAATTTTTATGTGAAACTGTAACGAAGGGAAATTAAATTTTTGACAGTTTATATACGCTGGTAAAATATATATTTGGTTTGCAAATTACACATTCACATCTGTTTGTATTGGTCATCCTTGTCAGAACAAATACAAATATGTTAATTGTTATTTATATTGCTGGCAACATTAATAGTGAATAAAAAAAACTAAAACATTCTTTCAATATTTTACAATGACTGTCGAAGCAATCTTACAATGCAATGAACAATTAACTATCTACTCGTACATCCACACTTAATTTCCTTCTTTCATTTCATTCTCCAATTAATACTTCTCAACTGTAACAATATAAAACTTCCTCTGCCTTCATAGGATTTCCGACCTTAATACGTCAGTAATACAGTTCTATTGATAAGCAGATGGTATAGGACAATAAGTTAGCAGGACTTCCTCGGTGGGTCTCGAAGAAAATTTGATTTATTCTTGGCAGTGTGTCAAGTGGCATATTCGGTTCGCGAATACGGAATTTCAGAGTGATGATAAAGCTTTATTTGGCGTATATTGAGCGTGCCACGATTCTCTCTTCATCTTACAGAATGTGAGAAAATAGACCTGTATTAGTTATAAATATATTTCTGGTGAATTTATTGAAGAAGCTTCAGTTTGGAACTATAGAAGCTACTAGAAAATTCCACATGTTTATTCATGAATTTAATACTTTACGGTGACCTGAATGTTAGTCATTACATCAAAACTAAACATAAACAACGCACTAGCAGGCTTGATGTAATATTCAATTCCTCATATATTTACCACAATGGCGGTCATTAGTCTAATATACTTCGCTCCACAACCGAAAGTAAACCCAGAAAGCGTTAATAATAAAGTACAAATTCATATAATCCAACTTACACGTTCCCGCCGTAAAAAGTCCAATAAAACAAAATTAAACCGTGTTGTAATTCGCTATAACCATTTTTTGCGGTTGTACAATATCCCCAGTGGGAATCAGAGAAGACTGTTTCCACTGCAGATAATTAAAAGATGTGAGATACGGCTGGTACACGATCGCATTCAAATTAGAATAAGATTTATTCAGTTAGACTTAGTGTTTGCAGAGAATTAAAAATAAAGGTCTATAGAACGAACGAAAATATATATATATATATAAAGAATAAAGCCAGTAATCTGAAGACCACTTGTGTTCAAACATTTCTTGGAGATGGATATGGTTTTAATTTTTAGGGTTTTTTTTATTCAAAGAAAAAAAATCTCTCAAATGATTACTTTGTTGTCTGTCTTTATAGACCCTTTATCCCAGGGGCGCGTGGAGGTTGAGTTAAAATTAAAAGCATATATACAAGTCGTGGTCCCTTAGAGCTGTGAAAAAAGTAACCTTCTAAGTCTATGGAGTCAAAAGATATGACCGTTTATGTAGCAAATTTGTACGGAACACACAATTGGTCGATTTTTTGCTACGACAAAGAAAAATTCTGTCTTGAACGGACAATCGTCAATGCGGTGTAGAAAAAAAACTGTCGATGAAGAATTATACAACAGAGAAAACTATAAAATTAGCCATCTATTGAGAAAATAATGGAATACATGAGTTTAAGCACAATCAAACCCATGATGATTTCACAAAAAAGTCACAAATAACATGAAATCGCTGTGATTCTTTTAGTCTAGTCCCATCTAATAGTGGACAAGCATAATGCTCACACAATAACTGACACATACATATTTTTCCTTATCCGAGTATTACTCAATATACCTACTCAAGAGATGCAAAAAGAAGTATAGACGGTATCAAACAAAAACAAAACAGAAACGCCCAAACAAAAACTAATAATAAAACTACACCGCATCTCCATACTCCTGACGTAAGTCATGGTATATAAAAGGCTCATGACAGTATCATAAGCGAAACTCTATGGGGAATGAGGTGGGACGGTGAGCGTCTTACGAAGGAGTTATGAATTCAGGAGTGGCGTGAAAAATGGCGGAATCCTGCGGGTTTCAATCTCTTATTACTTTTATGCTAACTTTGTGTGATATTACGTGATGGGTTAATTATTTACGGAAGAAGAACAGAGACTAATTAATAATACGGTACGGTACGATAGTTTTGAACGCAACTGTAGCGTGCATTTTGTTTTGCTGCAATATGAGCTGCTTCTATTGCTTTGGATTATACCTTAAAAGACTTACAAGCTTGTTAGGATCTAACCGAAGTTAATCTTTATGCTGTCACAAATAATGATTATTTGGATAAACAGGCTTAGACAAGGGAACATTATATCACTAATAACCACGATGAAATCTATAAATGTTTGGAAATAATCTACACCAAAGCAAATATGTCAATCTTAGTGATAGATGTTAAAGTAAAACGAAACACTAATAAATCCGTTGTCTAAAGTCTTCGCCCTCAGATTAGATGTAAAAAAAAATAAAACGATTTTCAATATCTTCGATTTATAATCACGTCTTTTGAGTCATATAACTTTTATAGACAACGAAAAGAAAACATCAAAAGCTAATAGTGTCATTGGAAATATTACAAGCAATCCAGACTGTCCCCCAAAGGTACATTACCATTAAAGGATACTTTAACACAAACATCAAAAACTTATTCCGAAAACATTTTATACACTCGGAGCTTATGCAAAACACCTATAAATGTTAAATATATTACTCGAGAGCAAACGTTGGAAGGCTAAACGTTCCTTCTAATGTATTCGGAAAAGTTATTTTATGAACTGCCTATAAAAATATAACGGGCAAGTCGTAAATGTTAAATTTTCTGATCCCCCGTCCCCCCACTCCCCCTATCGATGTAAATCGTATAAGGGACTATTCAGGAAGCGAGCCCAAGGTTTAAGCTTAGTTTAATTTTGTGGAACCGTTTTTTGGACCATTACCCCGGCCATGACGGCTACAGCAATGAGTTTTAAATGACTGCATAATAGGAAACGTTTAAGTTGTTACTTTATTTACGCTGCTTATCATAATCTTTTTAAGTGTCCAAGAAACAAAAGGATTAAAAGGGGTCCCGAAATTTAAATTTCTATTTACAATTGAAAGACCGTTCACAAATGAAAAGTTCAGATTCTTTAGAAAGATTATGCTTTCTGTTCATAAAAACAATAAGTCGGCCTTCCGAATTTATAAAAGGCCGCAGTATTTTCTTGAATAAACATCTCTGAATAAAGTTCGCAAGAATTGACAACTGCCATATAAATCGGTGTTTCCAGGGCCGCGAGTGGCCATCTATACTGGGAAGAAATAAAAAGGAAAAATTTTATGATGGGCTCAATAGTAGAAGAGATTTTATGTGCCTCATGCGGGCCAGTTTGAACCGCTTCCAACCGGTATGAACAGATTCGTTGCTCCGCAAACAGTCGTAAATCCCGAACATAGCTCTGATCCGCTCACTATTGTTTAATAAAAAATACAAACGAAATACGGCATTGTTTGCGGTTGACGTAATTTATTTCAATGAAGTGGTATTATGTGATGTTAACGTGTTTTATATGTGTCCGAATCTGTGAGGTTTATTTGTTTTAAAGTAATTGCATTGAATATAACGAAGCTCTTTGTTGTTTGTTACCAGGAGGAACACCCCATTGTGTTTAATTTTACTTCCAGACTTATGGATACTTATCCCGAATTTAAGGTTAATGTTGTCAAAACAATTTACGAACTCCGACCTTCGTTGAGGTTGACCAGATTTACGAAAAGGGACAATAGCGTCAAAGCTTAAACGTTTTTATACAAAAGCGTTTTCGAACTGAATTATTGTTAAAATGAGCTCACATAACGTCAATTCGTGTCACTCCAGGCTTTACAAAACAAAGATGCGAATTAATGGCTCTCATTCGGAAAGGTCTATTGTGAAAGCCCGTCCCACGGGTGTACCCTTCCATTTCGTAGAATTGGACGAACAGCGAAGCCAATCCAACGTGATCTCTGGCGGTCCCCCGCAAATCATATTGATGAACGCTAACGACGGTACGGAGTAAGACGTTCCGGAGACCTTTATTTATTGGATGTGTAGCAACAAACGGAATTGATACGTGGCCCGTTTATTAGATTCGTCGCTTTCTTTCTTTACCTTTGACTGAGAGGTTGCCATTGTCTTTTGAGCAGGCCGCTCGGTTTGACGCGCACTTACTGTTTCGAGAAATTGGGAATGGGGGATCTGATAATCGAATATCTTATTATTTCGACTGAGATCCGCGCGCGAACTTATTGCGCGTGAAACATATAAAAAGAAAGAAAATAAGATTTCTCTATTGTGCAGGATACGATGTGACGGATTAGATGCGAGAAATAAAGGAAAAATTGAGAACACAAAAGAAGTAAGCAACGAATGCTTTTCATACTAATGCTGTTTGGTCGTAAAATAAAAATATGATAACATAAAAATGGAATGAAGTCAACTTACGAATGCGACAGAAACACCCGTTTGACATATTTCAACAGTGGTTTTTATAATTTCATATAAAATATTACAATCGGTCGTAAAACGTTAAAATTTTGTTTCGATACGTGTATTAGTTCGCTTAGGTATTTGCAACTTTAGATTGCTATCGATAGCTGCCATTGTTTATATCACTTTGTTTTTTACTGCTTGAATTAGTGCTACAAGAGACTGGTAACCGAACAATCCTATTTAAATGTTTTATCTACCAAATTGGCACTGGGTTAAAACTATTTTCATCTGGCCCAAATGTTCGTTTACCTGTACCCTAAAAATTATATTTAAAAAAACCTATTCAAATTCTGGTTTCATCATTCAACAAAAAGTAGGAACTCATTTCAAGCCTATTTTCTTACGAAATATTATCTCAGTCAACAGATGAAGTCCTAATAATGTATAATCTTAATGTTCTCATTTAATGAATAAATAATTAAATTTATAATTCTGCAAGTACTGTTCACTTCTATAAGTGAGTTGTTTATAATTTTTGTGTAGGTATTGTGAGTGACTAAGTCGTTGAAGTGCCTTTAATAAATAAATAAGTCCCACGTTGAGCGCCATTTATAACATCTATAGCAAACAGTTGTATGAATGCAAATTTACATAAATATAACAAATAACGTAACGCTGTATTTGCAGTAAAGGAGCTATTGATGTATATCGTCGTATACAAGGATATATTATGTTTGCAAAACGGATCTACATCGCTATGTACACACAATGTTTGAGCACAACAAAGTAAACCGCAGTATACACGACCACTATTCATTAGGATAATTGGCCGTCAAACGCATGCATTAACTGACACAATATGTTATGAAGATTATATTTGTGTGGTAGCTGACGTATTTCCGATAATGTTTAGAGTGCAAAACTACACTTAAATTAGTCTTTAAACAACCTTTGCTAGCTACGCCAAACGAAAATTTTGTTGTCGCTAGTCTTTTTCAAGCCATAATCACCAGTATTTATGAATATTTTTATAAGCTATTGCATAGCTTCTATCGCGGGCCTTGAGCGTGGAGACTGAATCCAGAAATTTCGTAACGAAAACATCTAACATTACGAATACGGTCAGTTATTTCATTCGCGATTCCAATGTTCAATTAGCGTGTTTGTTAGAGAATCGGGTCGTCAATCAATATTACGCTGGATCAAACCCAAGTTCTAATTTTTCTTTTTGCGACTTCTTTTCATTGGAAGTACTTTTTAAATTTTATGTTTAGATTTTTTTTATATATCGCATAAGCTTTTTTTGATTTATTGCATAAGTTGATAAAAAATGCTATGCAATAGCTTTACCGCGGCAGTCCCCGAGTGCCACACGTTTTTTTTTTAATTTTGGGTATTTCTCCTGTATTACAAACATAAACAGCCAGACCCGTAACAACTCCCTGTAGGTAGACCATCCAAATATTTGTAAGTACTGTGTGAAAATCAAAACCGCGACTCGCAGCATAGCTCCCAGCAACTCGACCACTGTCCCAAACGTGTCATTAAAGTCACCTGCTTTTTCTCAAATAAGATTGGGTTGGCTTCCAGATGCAGTTGAATACCTACATATTACAAGGAGCGACTGTGTACCACAACCTAGTTACTGAACAACACGGTATTATTCCCTTTTTATGGATGGGAAATCATCAAATAACTTCCGCCGCTCTATGCGGAGCGGGGGGAGTGTCAGACTTTTACAGACTAAAACCCACCCATGTTGCTTTTTTTGCCCTGTATCTCTTTCGAACAACCCGAAACGCCGGAAAAATATTGCTATAGGTGTGGTGCGAACTCACAACCCTGGCAGTACTCACACGAAGCACTGTCTTATAAGTACACGTGCTCTAACCAATTACAGCAATCAAGATATATGTTTTAATCCCCTGGAAAGTCAAATCATGGTTCATAAAAGTTAAGATCCTCTACATAAAATTTAAAACGAAACTGTAGGTAAACAAAACTCAATGGGTTTCCAAAACGAAAAATGTTTCCAATACTTTAATAAATGGGAGCCAAAAATATTCTTTTGAATTCGCGAAATAATAAACAAACGTTTCTCCTGATATCAAAAGATGAAGCACACAGCTTTTATAGCCCCAAGTCATTCTAAACTTCGCGAAAGTTGTCGACTTTTCAAACTTTCCAAATTTTTTTCTTAACAATTTTGACAGATATCTTTCTCTCCGGGGAAAGTACGGAGGAAATCTAATTCAATAAAGGCGAAAAATTACAAAGAACATATAAGTACATAATAGGTAGGCAGGTTGGTAGGTAACCAAACTTTTCAATTTCTTTGAATTTGACCTAGTATGAGTACGTACGAAATCGCTGGATTCGTTAAGGTAATAAGTAGACTTGATTGATTTCTAATTAAAAATGTGAAATTGTCTATGTGCCAATTTAACTTCTATCTTTTTTCTGTCAAATCTATGTTTTTTTTTTTTAAAAGCTTGATATTTTTTGTGTTGAATCCTGCATTGTGTCTTTTGGTGCATTAAATGAATTATTGATCTTATTAAAAAAAAACTAATAAAAAAAAATATCTTGTCCGTTTAAAAAAAATGTAAATAAGAAAATCTATTAACACAAAATCCAATAGGAATCTTTTTACTCCCTCGTAAGTCTAGTGATCACAAGCATGACTGCTGAGAATGAAGACTTGAGTTCGGTTCCCGGGAAGAGCAGTCTTATTGGGTTTTTTATGATGATTTTCTTAGAAGCAGCCACGGATGAGGATCCATTTGATGGCTATAAGCTTGCCATCTGACACTTTAATAAAGCTAGGAAAATGTCTGTGTACTATTACCTAACTCTCTGCCTAACTCTACAGAGATTACAGGTTTGAAGTTTAGTTATTTTATTTATTTATTATTATTTATTAAAACTTTATGCACATGTATAAACACTATACAAAGGCGGACTTGATGCCTTGCCTTGTTTTACCTGTGTAGAATTTGTCTATGAATAGGAATTTGTAGTCTCAATGGATAATGTGACCCAAAAAGTTACAAGACAACATTTTCAAAGGCGTCTCAAATATTTTCAGAATATATTTATACGAACTCTATCTTTGATACTCCTATCACTCATTAAGCATACAAACAAAATTCAGTGCCTCTGGGAACTCCCAAAACCTTTTAACTTCGTAATGGATGATCTCTCAAAAACAAAAAAGGAAGTCAAATGGATATACCCAATAGGTACCTTCAGATCTAATGGATCCAAAGAGAAACGCCCCTGGGTATGTCTTACATCTAACGCAAATTGATTGGATGGTGACCCAAGGACTATTGTTGATATTTTCGAGATTGGGGACTTAGTGGATCGGTCCTCTTGTGCAAATCCTATTGAAAAAATATGCCTGTTTTTTTTTTAATTGCAGGAAAGGTTTATTCCACAGTAAATACGTAAGAGAACTTCCGAAGAAGCTTTACGTTTTTAACTTATGAAGGAAGTCAGTGTTGTGTGTAAAAAAAACGTTTGCTTTCTTGTTTTTACTAAAGATTGAATTTGGTTATGCGTTTTTATAAGTCCTCAATCGTAATTAAAATAAAAGTCTACTTATTCATAATAGAAACCGTTCCATCCTTAACCATCATAAAGCATCAAACCCGCTTTAATTAAAACACCCACAAAAGCAAAAAAAAAATATTATTTCCGCACTCGGAGGGTAGGCAGAAAAAAAACAAAACACACACATTATACGTGGCGTAACCTCCTTGAATAAAACTACACAGTCATAATTTACGCGGACGAATGTCGAGTGGAAAAAAACACTTTTACACTTTTGTACTCGTGTGTACATGTAGGACGTTTTTCCTTGACTGTACTTAATCACTGGGAGTTCATGGAAATTTTTGTTTAGCTAGTACTGCGAATGAGTATTCAACGAAACGACCATGTAATGCCAGTTACGTATTAATTTATTGGTGACGTTACGCGTTGTTGATAATTAAAAATACTGTTGTACAGTGTTCCATACATAAATGGGTGTAGGTAGAATTATAGAACGGTAACAAACCTTAGACGTGTTCCGGAAAGGAATCAGGGAACATTTCCTGTCAATATAATCAATATGTATGTATGTTATCTTATGTTTTTTATCTATTTATGTATTATTTGTAAGCAATTTTTATTTAATGTTAGTGAACTAACAACTGATCAGTTTTGTATGTTATTTTAAGCTTTTCAATGTTCTTCTATGCACAATATGTACCTATCCTATTATGCAAATAATTTTAATCATTAAGAAAGGTTTGCTGTAAGAAAACCCAATTCTGGGTTAAGCTCGCCGTTGTACATAAGCTGTATATTGTAATTTGTGTGTTTATTATTGTTTTGTGTGCAATAAAGAATAAGAATAAGAATAAGAACCTTACAAAAAATAGGAGGTAAGGCAGAGGTGTATGTGTAATTAATAGTACACTTACATTTTCGTTGGTTATGTTTGATACCCATGTAATAGGGGGCGATTCTGTTGTTTGAAAGAGATACCGCGGCCCCAGAACACAAAAGGCAAAAGAAGGAACATGGGTGGGGTTTTAGTTAGTAAAACTCAGACACTCCTTCCACATCGCCCAGGACGGCAGAAGTTATTTGAATTCCATTCCGCAATAAAAAAACGTCGGTTCTAAAATAAAAAATAACGAATTTATTCATATCTATGGGTGACACTGCAAATTAAAAGGATCACAACACGGAACTTATAAATATGGTGACGTAATGGGCCGTCTTATCGCTAAAAGCGATCTTTTCAAGACAATTTTTGGATGGGTTTTGTGCTTGTTGCAAACAATATAACGAAAATGCTACAGGATAATTGTATTTTCGATTCTTACTTTGCTTTTACGACGCGTACTATGGCCTTACCACAAGCACGCGTTACATTTAACTTAACATGTGTACAGGTTACACTATTAGGGTGTTAGGTATGTTAAATTAAACAACAGTCTGTCTCCAATGAGCACGTCTTACTAGCACGGCGGACCAGAAGCGAGTGAGCGCTCAGTCCATTAATATGACTGCGCGCGCTCCCGCCACCGCTCGCCCTACCACTAAGCGTGTCGGTATTTATTATACGCTACATCTACCTTTTACAAAATTTTAAAAATAGCATAATTTCGTATAAATATAATAACATACAAATGAGTTTATTTCAAGAATAATCATCAAATAATTTTAATAATATTCCGTTAAACAATCACTTATTCATTTTCGTCACACACGTTGTTACAGGCGGTATCGCTATTTTCTGAAAGCTTATTATCCTTATTTGGTCCGCTGTCCACTATTTATTCACCAATGTGTGTCGTATCCTTGAATGTGGTGGATAACTTGTTTTCTTTATTGTATTCTCAACATATACTTTTTTCCCAATATCTTTCCTAGATTCTGTTGCTTTCCTCTTGCTATCTGCATTTTCTTTTCTTTTTTTCTATGTTTTTAGTCAAAATCAAAATATTTTTATGTCACATTGGCCTACATGGGCACTTATAAATAACATTCGAGAAAAGGTGCACGGTTCGGGTTGGTCGTTTCCTATGGAGAAGAACCGGCAAGAAACTCCATAGTCACTCTTTTAAAATCATTTGGTTTTACAATGTGGTTGTTACAGCGTTAGTACTTAGATATGAGAGGACAGCGTAGGCCAGGCAATAAGTCATTGCTTGCTTTATAAAACGCAAAATAAAATAATAAGTTAACAAGCGTCTAAGAATCTACAAGGCCAACAATGTCCACTCATTCACAATAAATTGCTTATAAAGAATCAAACAGTTCTGCCTCTTAACTTCGACATTTGGAAATTTCTGTTTGGAACAACTGGATACCAAATTCTTTACAAAAACTTTCAAATTGAACTAACAAACTGCCGACCATGATCAGCGGTAACGCTTACGGGTGCACCTAACCAAGAAAATACCTCTTTAAGCTTGGAGTGTGCAGAGTCTATGTTAAAGGTTTTCATTTGTTTATATCTACTACTAGCCTAATATATGTACTTTAATTTACTAATAATATTTGTACTTGAATAATAAATGTGAGTAACAGCATTATTTTAGGACGCTACTGTAAACTATATTGAATGTCTTTCCATTTGGTGCTGATAAATATAGATTTCGGGCACTGGACACTCGCGACCATGCTACATACAGCTGCCACACACATACTAGTGTTTACCCTTGCGCCTTATTTATTGTAATAGCAAAGCTAAACATTCCCTTTTCTTTCCCCCTCTTTTTTTACTGAGCTTTTCACATATCTTGTCAATATGACTAATCCAGGAACATTTATGATCTAGATCTGTCCCAAGAAAAGTCATACTATCTGATTGTTGTATACTTTTATCTTTATAATTGATGTTCAAATTTATTTTATTCCAATTATTGTTACAAAATTGGACATATTAGGTTTTTCTATGTTGGGTTTAACCTCTCAAGGACCCCCATTATTTACGTCAACTATCCGTCAAGCACCGCCGGGCGGATTCTTATCGTATGTGTAATCTGATTTTAAGACTTGTCTTTACTACAAATACAGTTTTCAATCGATCGAGGTTTGGTGGCACGAATTTGTGCCAGCGGGGCTCAACGGTAATACTTGTTTACTGGCACGTTTTTGTGCCGCTGGGGCTCTAGAGGTTAAAGTTTCTTTTTTTTTTTCTTAGTTATTACTTTGCTCACATTACTATTGATTTCCTCATTTAAAGTTTACTTCATTTTTAGGAATGGTTACGGACATATCGTCTGCAAAGACTACGCAAGGATCATCAGTTACTTTTGTCAGGTCATTGATATATATAAAAAAGGGTGGGCCTAAAATATTGCCCTGTGAAACGCCTATGCAATTGTGACCTAATTTGAATTTGGATGTCAGTTCACCTTTTTGGTTTGGCTTATCCAAAGTAATCTCTACAATGTTCACCATCACTGTCCACTTTGGAACGTAGTCTCATTTTCATGGCTACAATGCCCGGGTGGCTTTGGCCACAAGAATGCGCCAATGGATAGCCATGCGTCCAATTTAATGGATAGCCAATGCGTCCAATTTAATGGATAGCCAATTTGTCCAATTTAATGGATATACAATTCGCCCAACTATTGTTCTATATTTCATTCCTGACTAACTTTAGCTCTGAATCTCCCTCACAGGCTTGCCTTTATTCACGCAAAGTAATTGCTACAGGATGATATTGATCAACTACCAAGTATAAATAATTGGGTAGCTGACACCATTAACCAATAATTTAAAGACACAATTTTTCTGAAAGAACACGTTATTCTAGACCTGAGAACTGCATTAATTTCAAAATAACTTTAAAATTCGATTTTTAGTTGCTTTTAAATCAATAAATAGTTGCGTCATTGACTTGACAACTTAGTGACGTCATCGTTTGCGAGTCCCATACAAAATCTATGGGGGAATCGCGTTGTGACAGCTCATAAAAAGTATGTCAAATGATTGGTGGTGTCATCTACCCTATTATCATCATCAAAAGCTTGTGTTTGTGTATCGTGCCAATAAGAGATGATATCCGTATCTTTGCCTAGTTTTAGTCTTAAAAGTTCGCGCAAGGATTCGGTCTATGAAGCTGAATAAGGGATCCATTTTCCTACATAATATACTAGCCCTAAGAAGCTTTGTACCTTCCAATTACTGTTGGCACTCGCAACGATTCTATCAGTATCGGGTCATTTAGTTCCCTTCAAAATGGTTGAACGGGGCTGCCGTCATGTTTATGAACGGGCACTGACAGTCGACTATTAGCCGCCACGGTTTTGTTTAAATTAATTCGTTCATTCATCTATTAAACTCTTGTTTTTGCTTTTACTCTGGACGCTCTTAATGTGCTCGTTTTTGTACATCGTTCTCACATGTATGCATAATCTCAACATGAATGATATATCCATGATTTTGTAAAAATATTATGATTTAAAAGAGCGTTCACGGAGCCCTCTGCCCATTCATCTCCACAGAGATCTGCGCTTTGGAATGGCAACTACAGTATTTAATTTTTTCACAAGCTACTATGTCTCGTGATTGGGACTGTAGCACAATCCTTTTTATTTTCATGACATTAAATATGCCTGTAAAGGTCTAATCGTAATAAATGCTTTGAGTTTGACCTCTGCTTAACCCTCCAGAGATTATACGCGTGATTTTATGTCAACTAAAACAGTTTATTGACTAGACAATCAGCCATCTTACTTTACTTTGATAAAAACATAGCCTTCGCTTAGTAATTACCGACGCCATGTTTTCAAAGGAAAATACAATAAACAAAGTACATTTTTAAATTCCCACGACGTTCACATGCCTAGCGCATTATTTAAAACGTTAATTCAGTCATTAATTTTCCTTTTTTCTAATGCATGAAAGTTTCAAAATGAATAACGTTAAATTTGTGTATAATTCAGTTTGAACAATCCAGAGCTTTTATTTTAAAGGGTTTTTATTAAGCGCGTTTTGATTCGTTTAGCAGAACATTGTTATCTTTTAAAACCCGTAAGACATATTTTGTAAGCCTGTGCTATGTTCGGCCTCGTCGCTTCGTTCCATAGTGGGCAAAGGATGCTTTTCCCTAATGATAGCTCGATTGGCTCTCATATCATATGTACACAGATGCGAACATCGCAATCCGTTCCGTTTTTTTTTTTTTTTTTTTTTTTTGACGTTGCTACATTAGTAGCGATCAAGTACAACTCAGGCGCACGCTCGAGTCTAGTGGCGGTAGGTGTATTTCGACGGTTCCTACGTACATAGGTATTTTATTTTTCCACGTTTTTTTTTTTTTTTTTTTGAAAAACTTATAGATGACCATTTATACGACACTTATTCGTTGTATTTATAATACTTTTTATACGTCTTATACGATTTCTAAAACACGGTAAATAAGTTAAATAAAAATCGTATGTATTAATTATTTCAACTAAAAAGTAATTATTTTGTCACAAGTCTGCTACCATAAATAAAATAACATAGCGAGGAAAACTGTTCCACCGTAATACAGTTTATACTAGTACGGGGGGAACAGAGTGAATCAGTTCTGTGTTAACAACCATCTATAATGAGTACCTCTACTGCTTATTTGTAAGTAAGTTGAATTGTGCAAGGTTGTTAGTTTGCTTTATTGAATAAAAACAAGTTCAGCATGTAGGCATAGATAATTTATAATCTAAAGCCGATGATACAATAATAAAATGCCATTTTCGACATGTCCTCATGCACGCAGGGACCGTCGACATTGTTTTTTTTTTTTTTTTTCGACGGAATTACTTCCATTATAGGTACCGTTCCGATTTTCATCGAACTTCCCTTGATCTTATTTCACAAGATCATTTAGGTACTGTTTGGTTACCCAAACTACCTCTCTAAGGAATTATTTCCTTTATAGGTACCGTTCCGATTTTCATCGAACTTCCCTTGATCTTATTTTACAAGACCATTTAGGTACTGTTTGGTTACCCAAACTACCTCTCTAAGGAATTACTTCCTTTATAGGTACCGTTCCGATTTTCATCGAACTTCCCTTGATCTTATTTTACAAGACCATTTAGGTACTGTTTGGTTACCCAAACTACCTCTATAAGGAATGACTTCCTTTATAGGTACCGTTCCGATTTTCATCGAACTTCCCATGATCTTATTTTACAAGACCATTTAGGTACTGTTTGGTTACCCAAACTACCTCTCTAAGGAATTACTTCCTTTATAGGTACCGTTCCGATTTTCATCGAACTACCTCTAATAACCACGTTTTTGTTGACAGAACAAAAGTAAAGTAACATAATAAACTACAGTGAGTTATTTAATATCAGTTACACTCACACTTATTAAGTTATTGTAACTATATTACTATATTGTTGTGTATGTAAAAATTATATAAAAGAAAAACATATTTAGTGTTATACTGTATACAGGTAAGTAAGCCATAAGTTCTCATAAAGTTTGTCTAATGAATAAGATTTTATAATATAATACCCGGTGACCGGTGATACAGGTGTTTCAATACCCACCACAGGCACCAGTGATTCACAAATATGTATTAACTTGTTTATGCCAATAAATAATTTATTATTATTCATAATATTTATGAAATCGTGTATTGTAACAATAGCTACTTCGAAAACACTGACATTCAAATTATTAATTAACACCTTTGATAGTTTTGTTCTGTCAACGACTTTCATTTGTGGTATATTTTGATGTACAGGTACTTCGATTAGTCAATAACGACTATTTAGGTACCAACCAAGTAACAAAATCAGATTTATCTTGAAATATTCCTTTTGTGATCTCAAAGCACACAAATTACGTAAATTAATTAGAATGCTGGTTTCTAAAATAATAGCATACGTAAGCTAAATAAGCCAATCGTTTTAATTATTGTGTCATAACCAAAATTATATTTAAATTCGTTATTTTATTTCAATAATTACGTAACAATTTAATAATTACGTACCCAGATTAAAAGTAAGTAATTAATTCATTTTAAAACCCAGTTATGGGCTACATGGAACATCTCAATGAATAAAAACTGATTAGTCACTGATTTACCTCTTTATTCACAATATGTTTTGAATTTTGGTACATACCTTACACTTATGTAATCCTGGCAGGGTCGCCACTTGTACAGGTTACACTATTAGGGTGTTAGGTATGTTAAATTAAACAACAGTCTGTCTCCAATGAGCACGTCTTACTAGCACGGCGGACCAGAAGCGAGTGAGCGCTCAGTCCATTAATATGACTGCGCGCGCTCCCGCCACCGCTCGCCCTACCACTAAGCGTGTCGGTATTTATTATACGCTACAACATGTAAACTAACATATTCCAAAACCAATCATTTATATCATTTATATTTACCAATCATTTATACCAAACATTTCCTATTCGTTCTAAATATAACTTTGTAATTATAACTATACAGGTACGAAATCAATTTATTTTCTTCCATAGACATTGCTGTTACACATACCTTTCCGTAAATTAATTCGCCAAAACGCGCTGCGATGATTAAATTTACATTAACCTTAAAATTAACAAAGTAACGGGCAAAGTAAATTGAAGGTAATCTCTAATTTTACCGCCGCGAATTTTACCGGCTGGGTAATATTTATGAAATGTTGAGGTAAAAATCAACATCACGCTATATCAATTACGATGTACCTATTATACGTATAATGTTTATATGTGGTTAAATTGTAAAGGGTTGATACGGGTCCCATTGCGAAATGAGCTATTTTTGTAATGCATTTTGTATAACATACCTGCGGTATTTAATGAGCTGAGGAATATCTACAGGACAACCCAGATTTCGCCAGTTACGTTTAAATACCGCGTCATAGAAGGAAGTCTTCAAAAAATTCTCAAGAGCAGCGCGGAGACGATATTCTTGATTAATAAGCCCAATAACCCTTGGACCGGAAACCGAACGCAAGATGAGGTCTTGGATTCAATAGTAATACTCGCAACTACATGTTCAACGAGGTTGCCAGGTACATAAAAATGACATAAAAACAAGTGACACCACTTCCATTCGATTTAGAACAATTTTTAAACAACTGTCAAAAAGAACGACCAGTATTGAAGTACAACTTCGTTCCGATAAAAGCCAGTTTAGTCTATGGCTCTTACATAAGTAGCTAATTCCTTTTTTTGCAGATTAGAAATCCTCAAATAACTTCCCCCGTTCTGGGCAGAGCGGGGGGGAATGTCAGACTTGCACTGACTAAACCCATCCATGTTCCTTCTTTTGCCCTTTATGTTCCGGGGCCGCGGTATCTCTTTCGAATTACTTGCAGCTGAGTGTGTTACCCAGTTCCGGGTTAATTGAAAGTTAATTTTAACACAAATAGGGTTACCTAATTGATGCAGCCCACTGTACATTGATATCGTACATCCATCGTAGAATGTTGGTATTGTAAACAGTGAATGTTATGCGGGCGGAGCACGTGTTTCGGATACACGCATGTGTTGTTACACTTGCTAAGTGATGTTGAGACTGCTGTACGCTATTGGTAGTGCATGACTGTAGGTCGGTAAGTGAAATTGTTAGTCTGACTTAATGACGTTTCAGAAAATTGCCATATTAACAAAGTCTTGTTTGGATACACAAAATAACAATAAGTGTTATAAAACAAAGAAAAGTCGCAATGGATGTGAGAAAAAGGCAGCCACAGGAAGAGTTTGGCCAAGACGTAGAGCAGGCTATAACAATGTACAAGGTGTAACATAATAACTCTATGTAAAAAGTTCTCATTTGACCCATTTACCAACAAACGCACTAGGCTAACGCAGACTTTAAAAGCGCGTTGTGCTTAAAGAGTAACCATGGAGTTTCTTGTCGGTTCTTCTCCATAAGAAACGACCAACCCGAACCGTGCATCTTTTCTAGACGTTTTATAAGTGCCTATGTAGGCCTATGTGAAATAAAAATATTTTGATTTTGCTTATTGTACCTTATTTAGTTTCTTTTAATTGTTTTAACGTGCTTGTTAGTGATCCTAAGAATTCTACTACTTTCTCTGTTTTTTACTCGAGAGAACCTGAAATTGGGTCACTGTTACTTATTCAATTATTTATCTATTCATTGGTTCTCCTGTTTATAAATAATAAACACAATACCTCCTATTGGTGTGGCGCTTATTATGTTCCAACTTGTACATCATAGTCGTTTCAGTCCGGGAATCATTCACTGCTGGATATAGTTACGAGTCAGAAGAAGGCGAGACTCCATTTCTACTGCTTTCCCCGTGAAAAAAATGTTATGAGGCAACGAATAAAAAGTTGATAGCAAAAACAACCACATTCGGTAAAACAATCTGTAAGCAGCTCGGTTCGCTCATTTCTCGCTCCGCTAACAACATAACCACCGCTCCAATTCGACGCAAAAGGCATAAAACTTGATGGCAAGGGTACGAATTAAAATGAATTGATTGAAATAAAACACCGCCCAACAGTCGTTGACTGGAGTGAATTAATGCGTATGAAATATCAAGAATTATTGCCACTGAAACTTGGGGAGTTTCGGAAGCATTCGGCAACGATCGGAAATTATCGTTCGTGAATATATTTTGTAAGGTACGTGTGATTTTCATGTAGTTTTTATTGTACAAGTTGTTCGAATGAACAGAGAAAAGTTTGAAGTTGTGTATGCTCGAGTTTCGGCTGAAATTATACCAAGTTTTAAATTAAGAAGGCATTTATTTACTTTTCAAAGAAACATGAGACTTTGAGGAGTTTGAATACATTTCATTAAAGTGATTTTAGTTACTTATACTGATTAGGTGATGAAATGAGCCAATCGTATGCTTAGTTTAAAAATCAATCGTGTCTTACTTTAGATCAAGGATGCTAAACTTATTTTGAAGATGAGCCAAATCTAATGAATACAAACAACTTGGTAGGTAATCACCGATTCACAGACCAACCCAGGCAAGCGCAGCTTAACAGGAAAATCGATTCGAGCGGCTGATATTTAAATAATATCAGCCGCTTGTAGCTAAATGCTACAAGCGAATTCAGAAAAAAAAACAATTAATCTCCACTAAAACTCAACGTACATAAAAATTACACACAAAATCTCTCAGTAGCAAAAACCAGTGTTGTACTTGTAACGTCGAAAGTCCGCAGAGTAACTTCGCCGGTCATTCTGGCCACCATTCCGTTTATAGCCAGTCGTAATGGCCACTACGAGGGAAAAAGTACGTATAGACTTGAAATGTATCGTAATGGCAGGATTGTTTCATTAAAATCGTTATTGGACTTTGGATTGGGGATTTTTTTTACTATTAACCCCTTTTGGTTGGTGATTATGTTTTTGATGGCAGAGTTATGGAGACGTGTCGATATGGCTTAATAATATGGGCAGGGTTTTATTTGTAGAGTGAATGTGTATATTTTTCGTTTTGTGCTAAAGTTATTGAAAGTGAAGTTGATTAGTTTTACTAGCGGTTTGTGGTATGTCTGAATAGCTTTCGTCTTACAGACTTAACGCGAATAATTGATTAGGAGATATAGCTGAGCATACTTGCAAAAGAAGCATACAGACGAGTTGACAACCTTCCTTTTGGAAGTCGGTTCAAAATTACATTGATTAGCAAAAATAATAAGAACTTAAACCATGTTTAACAATAATCCCAACCAACAAAAAATTAGACAGGAAAGGTGCCTACTGGCGAAGGGCAACTTTTTCACACATAATGTAACCCAACAAAGGTAAAATGCCAACGTCTAGCAACAAAACGTCAGGTCCGACGTCCCAACACAGCACTTTAAACAACAAGCGTATCCGAAACAAAAACAAAAGCAAGATGGCGATATCCGCGATCCCAGCGCAGCACTAGTTGGCGTATTGACCGCCGTTCGATTTTATTACCAACCATAAAAGACTCAGATATCCGAAAAGAAAAAATCAAAGTACCAAAAAGCTGAGATAGTAAAACATATGTTAATTTAATTGACCACAAGAGAGAATTCGAGTAAAAAATTAACATGGCATCCCCATTTTTGTAATCGCAATTTTTTGGTTCGGGGAACTTACGTTTTTTTTGCCGATTTCGAAGCGTCGAAAATGGGATCTGCTATAAGCCCATTTCTGCTTATCAGGGCCCATCGACAGCTGTTATGGTAATAAGAAATTAAGCCGAAGATTGCCGAAGACTGCCGAAAAGGTGCGAAGTAACGTGGAAAAAATATCATTGAATTAATTTATGATTTGAGGCTGCATTCTGCGTTTGCCTGTATAAATTGAGTTGTTGAATATTTTTATTCATATGTCAGAAGATAAAGATTCTGAACCCATCCAGTTTGACGTTGTGTATCTTTTGACATTTTGACGTTAAATTTTGACAATAACACTGACATATTTTACTCATTAAAAAAAACTGTTGGCATTTAGAACCTGTTTTTTAACAATAGTGTTACTATATGATAAAACCACTTAAAAATAAATGAAGATAAAAATACATTAAAACTATTTACAGTAATTTAAAATGTAGTGAAAATCACAGAACAGTATCAATATTTATTCAGCCCGGATATTTACCACTGTAGCCGTTATTTCGTACGTTCGATGTAATTGTACCATTTAATATTCAGACAATCGAAATACACGGCATTGGGATGTATCAGACTTTTACTGACCCACCCATGTATCTTCTTTTGGCGTTTACGATCCAGGGTCGCGACATCTCTTTCGAAAATCTTCTATTTATATCTTTCGCAGGATCTTCCTGCCCTTGTCCCATGTTATTTGGGGTTGGCGCAACAAGTTCTTTTTTCCACTCTCCTGTTAATCGTCACGTTATTATTATTCCTTTTTCTTTCATATCATTCCTCACACAATCCATCGTTTCTTTGGCCTTCCTCTCCATGAACATTAATTTTCATAACTATTTCAATCAGCTAGCATACATCGATAATAATAAAAAAGCAATATACTCAAGTATCGTGGCCTAAAGGGCGTGCCTGCTTAAAAGACAGTCGAATAAACCTTTAAGAAGACAAATATTTGAAAAATAACCTTATTTTTACAAAGTCAGAATTCAAACTCGAACAATTTAGAATTTACAAATTACCTCGTTTAATTCTAATCAAGTTTCCTAACAATATGCAACGAAGTAATAGTCATTTAAATAGAATTTTAATCAACTTAGTCCATTCAAAACAGATTGAATTCTAAGTGTTAGTGTTTTAGACTTAATTTTGTACTAAGTAAACCAATCTGTATGTTGATTTGGGATTTAAACTGAAACTTAGAGCGAATTGTTTTCCCAGCTGCTGATCGTCCTAAGCAATTAGTAAAAGACAAATAAGTGACCTTGACTCATAAGTGACCTTGGGCGCTGACCGGGAGTTTCCAAGGTCATATTTGATTGAGGATAGTTTATAGAGCCAATGACTTTAATTGATAGTGTGATAGCTTTTGGGGTAAAAGCGTTTCTTGCTTTAAAACAAAGTGGTTTTTAGAGTTCCGTGCCTCAAAAGGAAAGATCGGACCCTTATAGAATCACTTTGTTTTTGCCATGGCGTCCATTAGAACAGAACGACTATAAGGCAAAAGACTATAAGACAAATCGCGAACCAAACGCGCACAAAGTCTCGGGTAACATCTAGTAGATTATATTTATTATCGTTTTGTACTCAGATATTGTGATAGGAGCACATAGCTAAACAATAACAGCCATTCGGTTCAAAATTCAGGTTAAGATGAAGGAGAAGATGGGTGACCACCATACCGACCATAACACACCGAATTTCTTCCGCGGCTCGAAAAGCACGTTAACTCTTTCCCTGCCTAGAATTCAGCGTATGAGTCCAAATAATTGGCATAATTTGGACTGGGCAGCGAAAGGGTTAAGCAGTTGATTCCGGCTGTCACTTGTAGGTCTGTGGCACTTACAGGTAGTGCAAGAGAGAGGAGTATTTTTAATAAAAAAAAAAACTTTTGATGTGTCAAGGGACACCCGGAAGGATACCCGAAGTTATTATTTATTATGTACAAAAAAACCTGTATACACTCAATAAAAATAATCGTGGCGACAGCACACTGTTCAATGCGAAATAGAAAGACGAAACGAAAATAACTGGCCTGTCTTCTATAAGAGAAAGAGAGAGAGAGAGACAGACAGAAAAACACACGCACGCCGCACGGCTATAGCAGAAAACTAAGACGGAAAAAAATAAGACCAAAAGTTGTAACGACACTTTCGTTACACCTTTTTTTTCCGTCTAGGCCCCTTTCGCAACGCGCGATAAGGAACTTCGTTCCAAAAGGATGCCACACACACGAGAGTAACAGTATAATTATGAAACATTACTACCTACTGATTGAAAAATTCACGAGAAGCCTGACACAAAATAGCGTTATTTGTCAAACAAAAATATCAAACTTCCAACACGTACACAAATACACAGTTTAATTTAATTCAAAAGTTTAATGTCCGTTTTATAATCCGTTTGAAAACATTACAATATTTACACAACAACTTTACAAAACATCGAGGGGACTCGATAGAAGATAAACAGAATTGCCTATTTAAACAGTCTGTTACAGTTACACTGATAGTAATCGGCATGTAACATAAAAATATACAGCCCAATTGGACGAAACTCTAGAACGAAATGACACTGGATACGCCATGTAATCATTGAACTATATAACGGAGCACGCTCGATCGGTATGACCAGAATCACGCGATAGAATTGTTTGGCGTTTTCCAAACAAAAAAATGTATTTCACATAGCCCTATGTAGACACTTATAAAACGTTGAGAAAAAGTATATATAAAAAAGCATCCTATATAATCTACCTCTGTCCCAAATTTCATCAAGATTCGTTCAGTAGATTTTTCGTGAAAGAGGATCAAACATACTCACAAACTTTCGCATTTATAATATTAGTAGGATTTACGAGATTTGTTGTTGAATATTTAGTTTTTTATCAATTACTCTACCGATTGACGCGTGTTTCATTGATGGCTGCCGATTTTTTTTTTCATAATGTCGTACGATATTTGTTTGTCAACGAAGTCGGATTTTCTTTGTATTACAAACTGTTTTCATGGTTGAACTACATAGTTAACAATAGTTACAGATGTGTGCGTGACTTAACCCGGTCTGTAATCATACGTATAACACAAAAATAACATAAAATAACGATAACACAAACCTTAACTACAAAACTGAACGGTTCCAACAAAGGCCTCGTATTATGCATTCGAGTCACGTTCCACTAATCTGCGATTGTTACAGATTATTAAACAACCGTTGCCTATTTGGTACGGTGGAAAAGTAACAAAGCTTTCAGAGAACCCGACTTGGATAGAGAACAATTACATGAGTTGGAATACGCGTTAGAGATAGTCTATGCTCAGTACTAACGCAGCTTTAAAAAGCAAAACGGTGTTCATTTGTTTTTTTTTAGAGTAATTTAAAAATCGAACGCGGTGTATACTTCTTGTACGCAGAGCTCGTGTGTTCTTTTTTTAAATGTAAACGTTATATTTCTAATAGTTCATAACTGGACCGACACTCCAGTCCATCCTATGCTATTAAATGAGTCATATTTATTTGTAATCACGTTCTCGAAAACGGCTTTAACGATTGCGATTAAAGTTGCAATAAAGAGATTAAGTGAAAAACCGATCTATGTCTCAAATCTGAGAAAATTCGTTTCCTCTATTTTCAAAATCAAAGCCAAGTTCCACAAATAACCTTCCATAGATTTCCAACGCTTAAACCGCAACGATTAAACTACAAGAAACTACTTAAGGACCACTGAAACATTACTCAGCTTAAGGGCTATCAACACCTCTACAATCGCCGAAAGCATTGCTCACAGAGAGAGAAGGGGGGACCGCTATATACGACCAATTAAAGAGGGTGCCAGAATGGGTTTCTAAATAATCGTAGACAACTAAAGAACAGTACAAAGAGTTCGAATTCGAGAAAGATCACGTTTGGTCGGCTTTTGTTTTTATGTACAATCGACGCGCGAGAAAAAGGAAAATGTCGTGTCGGTTTGAGTAGGTATTAATGTGGATGATTACAAAAGTTTTAGAAGACTTAACAAACGGAATTATTGGGTTGAAGAATGATGTACGCGTGGTACTACATCAGTTGGATGCTCCCCCTTTTTTGTGCTTACTTAACTTCCCCCGTTCTGGGCGGAGCGGGGGGGAATGTCAGACTTTTACTGACTAAAACCCACCCTTGTCCCTTCCATTGCCCTTTATGTTCCGGGGCCGCACTATCTTTTTCGAACAAAAAAGTAACCCACGACAAGCCATAATAACTGTGGATTGACTGTAGTTACTCATTCTGAAATAAAAAGAAGAATGGAGAAGACTGTTCACGCGCTACAGCCAGCGCCATCTCTTGAGCAATCGCAGCGCCACGTGGGCCAGTCAATACCCACCGTTATGTGTGTCGCCATCTATTTGACCGTGTCAACAACTCTCCGATCAAGTATTGTAACTTCCGTTTCCCTCTTTTTCTAAAAGGTGTGTGTGTTCTTGTCTTGAGGAGTAAACGGGTTGAAAACTTGTCTCTCGTTATTTTATTTCAAATATTCCCAGCAAGACGCCCCAACAAGACCCTCAATAGACAATATTTTAAGGAAATATGACTAAGTCCAATAGTGGTTCCAGTGGCGAAAAGCGAATTTCTGGGGAATGGCTGATAAAAATGTTGCCATCAATTAACATAATTGGCCTCTTTTGATAACAAGTTTTACTTTTTATTTTCTAATTAACTAGTAATTATTACTACAAAATTATCGATATATTATTGTTCACTCCAGTTTGGCGCGAAGCTTTAAACACAATTTTCACTTGTTTGTTTTCGCTAAGTCTTGCATGTGGGTGTACGCCGTTGCACAATGTCGGTGAGTAGAAATTGTTCCATATAAAATATTGATATTTACCCGCACCTGGGAAATGGCTCGGATAAAATGAGTCTTTCTAGAATATTGGACGTAATAACTTGATGAGAAAGTGTAACCAGCAACAGCAGTCGGCAAGGAGCTAATGGCTAAATAATAACAGCCGTTCATCTTTTTTTTGAACGTTGCCCCACACTAGGAATTTCTCCTGTATCGTGGGTGCGTTTACAAACATTTAAACTCCCATACCCAAACAGCCAGACCCGGAACAACTATCTGTAGGTCATACAAATATTTGTTCCGTGCGGGGATCGAAACCGCGACACGTAACGCAAAAGAAACATGGATAGGTTTTAGTCAGTAAAAGAAAAGTCTGTCACTCCTCCCCCCCCGCTCCGCCCAGAGCGGGGAAGGATATTTGATGAATTCCCATTCGCAAAAAAAAAAGAATAAGATAAATAAATGGGTTTAATTCCTACGGTTCACACGGCGACATTTCGAAGAATACAGTTCTATTATAAAATGGCCTGCCTTTCCACAGATTTCCCGTACAATAAGAGATCCTCATAAACTGGTTTAGGGCGATTGGCTGTCGTGATTACAGTCAAAACCAATGCTTCGATTCAATTAGTATCTAGTCTATATTACGATATCGTACCAAAGCATTGTCAAGTTACGGCGAAACCTAAAACGTCATCGAAGGTGATATTCTAGGAAACGTCGTCATATCCAGTATTGGTCCTTCTCACTGAATTATTGGACACAAAAGATGTTTTGATAGCAGTATAGCACCGTCCCAAGATTATCCTGAAACTGGCCATGACATACTCATATGCTGTAGAAACGTAAACATCTTTGCTAGTACCGTCAGACTGAATTTGATGACTGAAACCGAATCTATCTGCAAGTCTCCTATATCTATGTGTATTATAAAGGTTGTTACTATGGTTTTCACTAATTTAAAGAATTTATACCGGAAGGTTTATGTCTGTAGTGAATAATAATAGACTTACATACAAATATAATAAAAAAATCTTTGGGTTGATTCGTGTCGTAAAGACGCTCAGTCGAAACGGTCGCTAGTTAGAAATAAAATACCAATACATCTTCTCATACCGGTTTTTATTAACTTTTTTCATGTTTCAGTTCATCTTATAAGCGAAAGAAATGTTATATTTTCTTACTACATAATATTAAATTCAGTACAGCTGTTACTTCATATTAATTTCATATCACGTACAATCTTATGAATATTTTTTCTACGCTACGCCGCCTTTGTTCGGAGGTATCCGATTTTTGTCTAGAAACTAGAAACCTAGATCTTTTTGGAGATCAAAAAAGTTGGATAAGTACGTGAGATATATTAACTACGTAACATTTATCATTGTAGGTATTTTATTGTAGTTACTAGCTGCGCCCCGCGGTTTCACTCGCGTGGTGATACAATATACAATATATCTTTATGAATTGTAGCCTATGTGTTATTCTGATGTATAAGCTAAATTATTGTAAAGCTTCTTTAAAATCCATTCAGTAGTTTTTGCGTGAAAGAGTAACAAACATCCTTACGTGCAAATAAACATTCGCGTTTATAACATTAAAAAATAAGTAGGATAAATAAAGGTTAAGATAAAATAATGTTTAACGAATTAAGTACACATAAGAACAAACAAGCCAATTAATTGTTTTTCCGTTTGTTATAACACAACAATTAACCGTGTTGTAATGCCAATAACTTCTCTGTGCAGGAAGGAAGACATAGATACTAAAATCAATGTAACAAGTACCTGTTTACGGCGATACGGACGAATTTTTTGACGCCCTGTAATTTTCCATTTTTTACTTGTATATATTTTTATTATTAGTTTATGTACATTTATAGGTTGTATATATTTAGTAATTAATTTATATGATGAATTTGTATCAAATAAAATGTAACAAGTTTGACATATTGATGCAAATTTTCAAAACAATACGAATGCGACATCCAAAGAGGACACACATGTGACAAACGTAGCTGCAAGCCTGTCGGTTGGCAGAGGGTCCTGCCGGGGTTGTGAGTTGTTCGAACGAGATTCCTCGGCCCCGCAACACAAAGGGCAAAAGAAGAAATATAGATGGGTCAGTAAAAGTCTGGCACTCCCCCCCGCTCCGGCCAGAGCGGGGAGAGCATTTGATGATTTCTCATCCCTAAAAAACAGGGTCATATGATATTGTGAACAAACACAACGGCTTTGCATTAATTGAAATAGTCATACTTATATTCATTTCATATAACCGTCAGTTGTGATTCCAACTAACAGTCAATTTTCTAAATAATTGTTATGACTTTTGAATCTTCAGTATTTTACTCAGAGATCTGTATTTGAAACAATGACCTCAAATCGATATCTGTAGGCCTACCATCAACTTTTAGTTAACCATTCACTTCCGATGTAATCCAGTATAAGTACCTAAACTAAATCGTGCAGATTCGTACCATGAAGTGCCTTTAGCTGACAGGAGTTTGAATCTTCATGGACTGAATGAAAGATCGAAATTTGTCTGTGGTCCGCGGTGTGAGAAAGAGATGACGCTATACAGACGTTGCATAAGTCTGTCTCTTTTACTCGCACCATATGCGTTGCGTTTCGAAGCATAATCTGTATAAAAATTACAACAAAAACATTTTCAAATTACGTTTTCTAGCTTCAAATTATATACCATTACGCCATATTTAGTACTCATTAAATAATAGTAGTTTATATAATTATTTAATTAAGAAATATAAAAGGTTTGCTTAGTGTTGTTGTTAAAATAAATTGATTAAGACGAGTTAGGAACGCACCTCCACAGACTAAGTAACCTGTCGATGACAAATGACGTTCTGTTTTACGTAGTTGAACAAAAAGTTGATCTTACATAATTATTTTTTATGACAGGAATCCGTAATAAAAATCAGTATATTAATTGATTTAATGCCTGCACACTAATTGTATTCAATTGCAGTCAACAACTATTCTACTAACTAAAATAAATAGATAAATAGAGTTCTTTACTTAATTTTATTAGTATTATTTGAAGTTATATTAATAAGTAATACGAATAATGGCTGAAATACCTTGAATTACGTATATTATCACAATTTTTATAAAGTTATTAACAAAACGACTCATTTCACGCCAAGAAATACCAACTTTTTTTGAATTAGTTACTTTGACACATAAGCCATCCTTTTCAGGTTGATAGGTCACGTCATGGTATGAAAAATGAATGAACGAAAACAGTTTCGAAGCAATTGTCGACTTGATTTGGCGTTGCCTAAACTGGATCATGTTATGGATATTGTGGTATGAAATAGCAAAACAGTTTATTTTAGGCCATCAATTGAATCGCAATAACAGTTGATGGTAAGCCTCCTGGTAGCTAAAATGGCCGCTTCAGCAAAGTAGGATAATAATATGAATTACAAATAAATATTCTTAAAATTATTACCGACACAGTTAATATTCTGACTGTCACTTTGTGACCATATTACAAATGGTAACGTAATTCATATTATGATTCAGCTTAAGCGGCCATTTTACACCCCTGATTTCACTAACTAAACATTTCAACCAAAACTATGACACAAAAATAATCAACCACCGAAAACGTCTCTTTTACACAACAAATCAACAAATATTTAACCACAGCACACGTTCTCCGTATAAATACCACGACGAGTACACATCTCCACACAAGTTCGCTACCCAAATGTACTTGTTTGTTTACAAAATAAACACAGGCTCTGTGACATAGGGGAGGGGTGTACCGCTTACAAATTAGGGGTCTAATTGTCTACTCCCGGTATCTATTGAGACGAACCTCTGTGGTTATATATAGAAGGTTTATGAGACCACACGGGGACTTATCTTGAGGGCTCCATCTGCGCTTTGTGAACGATAGTTTGGGTACGCTTTTTGTTGATAAATGGAGAAAAGGTTGGTAAGTGAAATGGTTAATTAAGGAATGCGGTCACTGTACTGCACAACGGGCAGGTAGGAGGTAGGTGTAGTCTACAAAAAAGATACGTAGCCAGAGAGCTTTCTTCAATTATTTATTTTTCCCTCAATGAGGTAGAAATATGACTCACAAGTTAAAACGAGATTCTGACTTAAGTGAGAACTCTTTAGGTACTGAATACTTTTTTTTTTTCATTTTCTTACATATGTTTTATATTTTTAGACATTTAAAAAAAAGTAAACAAAAAATAATACAAAAACAGTAGCCCACCGGTATCGAGAACAGGGTCCAAGCTACGGCAGTCAGGGCTCCAGGGAGAGGAACTTCCTAACGATACGACCCGTGTCCAGCAGTACCGATCTCTGTATCAAGCCCTTGATCCATCCGTCTAACGAGAGCCTCCTCAGGTGTTGGTCGAGTCTCTTAGCAATTAAGCCATTGGCACATACAACTATCGGCACAATGATCGCTGAGTCCACATCCCACATGTCGACAACCTCGCGAGCCAAGTCAATATACTGGATTTGTTTATCTTTCTAGCCTTTTTTTTGGGGTGGGAAATCATCAAATAACTTCCCCCGCTCTGGGTGGAGCGGGGGGGGCGTGTCAGACTTTTACTGACTAAAACCCACCCATGTTCCTTCTATTGCCCTTTACCTTCCGGGGCCGCGGTATCTCTTTCGAACAACCCGCAACCTCGGCAGGCGGAGGCTCTGGCAAGCCCCTCTGCTTTGCTGACATCTCTTTGAGGCGCGCGTGAAACACGAACGCACCGTCGACAAGGCCTGTCGTCAATAGACGGACGGACGGTGAGCTACCCATTGCTCACCGTCCACAGGCCCGCATCTACGGTGACCGGGAGTCGTCTAACGGCGCCCGGCGCCCGGGGCGTCTCCCGCGGCGGCCAGGTTGGTTTGAGGTTCTCTCCCTCAAACGCCCGGCCGGACGTGACCGCTTCCCATTTCCTCTCGCTCCGGACCATGGACTGAACCAGGGCCGGAATCTTTCTAGCCTTTCACGAGGTTCTCGTCATGCGGAACCGTGATCAACGATCATTGTGCGCCACTCTGAACGATCCACCACCACTGCTGTCCTGTCAGTGATGATGGATCGATCCCAGTACAAAATGATATTGCCATGTTCATTGCACTTCCGATTCCACACGGCTATATTTTAGAGCAAGTTGCTGATAGATAATCCTGGCTATAAGGTTATCCATCCGCAACTGAATACTTTATTATTAAAGAGGCCATGAACAAATTATATTTAACAAGTTAAACAATAATTTTAATGTTGTCTCCAATATTGCTGTTTTTTTTTTAATCTACTAATTTCGGTATTTTGATAAATGATATCTTATGCAGTTAATAACTTTTTACTGAGACAAAGTCGTGCGACAAATTGCAACTGCTCCCCGACTAGAAATGAACCATCTCCTTGCATACAATTTCAGTGAGTGCTTCAGAAGGTACCTACTTACCCCCTAGATATCATGAACACTGAACCACTCTACGATAATAATTTAACTTTATATTGCTACTTACATTTAACGAGTCATCATATTTTTTCTTGATGAGACTCGTAACTTGAAAATATGGTAGTGCCAGTAAGTTTATTAGAGTAATTTCTCATGCAATAACTTGCGTCATACAAATAAATTAATGATCTCTTTATGTTGATAAGAAAGCTATCCACCTTCCATTAATATAATGAGGTTCTTTGTGCCTATAAGAATAATCGAATCAAATAGTGTTATAAAATAATCCAATATATAAAATTCTCGTGTCACAATGTTCGTTCCCATACTCCTCCGAAACGGCTCGACCGACTCTTATGAATCTTTATGCATATTCAGTAAGTCTGAGAATCGGCCAACATCTATTTTTCATAGCCCCTAAGTGATGAAATGGAGCTGAACAGCGGGTGAAACGGTCATCGAATTTTATTGGAAACTAGCTGTACCCCACAGTTTGTACCCACGTAGACTAGGATATTTTACATATAATCCATCCTCTTGAACCACTCTATCCATTGCTGAAAACTGCATTAAAAATTAGTTAGTTGTTTAAAAAAAGATCTAAGCAAACAGACAGCGGATTTTTATTCTATGTAAAGAGAAAGTCTTTGAATAATCTCCCTGTCCTTGTTTCTTAGAGGAAAATAAAATGATTTAAGTCGTTTTAAAACATACTTAAATATGATTGGATTAGATATTAATATACAATTTATTTATCTTACCGGGAAGTTATGTTATTTTTTGTAAGAATAACATTTTATACTGAAAATGTGCTGCAGCGCTGACAATAAAGACAGCAACAAACAAAGAGTTAATCCTACTTCTATAATAAATATGAAAGTTTGTGAAGATGTATGGTGGCACACAGATACTTTATAACCTGGATTAACACCTACGATACTATAAATCCCAGTAAAGCGATCCCGTGAGACAATTACCGAATATCACGACGATATGAGCTAACACGCTAATATTATAAATGTGAAGGAGTATTGTCTCCTTCACGCTTAAATGGCTTAACGTGTTTGGATGAAATTTAGTATCTAGAAATTTAGGTATACCATTAATTAGCACACATGATACTTTTTATTCCGGTCTACGCGGGTGACACCATTATTATATGTCGTTTCGAAAATCAGTATTTTTTTATGAATACTATTTCACTGCCGCAAAGAAAGAAAGACAACACATTACTTTTATTACTTAATAGGCACAAAAGAGGCAGCCCTAGGTACTGCGGACAGAAAATGTACTGGCCGGTTATAATGAGCACGAAATTCGAATTTCCCGACATTTGAATAGCGACCGTTTCTATACATCACAAGTTACATAACTATAAGCTAGATAGATATATGAAAATGTGTCTTATACAATTTTCCTATTTCTATTTTTGTAATAATATTTCTGGGTTACGAATTGGTTAGTTTTATAAGATATTAATGGCAGCTCTTCTGGCTTCAAGAGCTTTTAGTATGGTAGCCAATAATTTTGTCTCTCATTCTTGAGGAGACATATTTGCGCAATCTTTTTTGCATCAATTATCTCCGCCCAAATATTGATGTATCAAGTTGTACCGCTATACCTTGATGACTCCTATAATTTTGTCGTGTCTCACATTTTTCAGTAAACGTATAAAAGTGGTCATCGCTTACCAACAACCACTTCAAGAGAATTGACATTAGCTTTTGTCAATCCAATAGGTATGTTTTGTCTTTACCACTGTGACAAGTGGACCTTTTTCTTCGAGCCATTGATAACTTTTGTAGAGAACACATCGATCTCTCAAAAAAAAAACTGATTATCTAAATCAAAAACTAAAACTGATATAGGTAAGTTGCATCTGTTTTTTCAAGAACTTTCCAGACTGACTACCACTTTAAACAAATTCAATAATTTTGTAGAAAAATATCGAATTAAATGAAAATGCCGTATGTGAAAATATGAAATCAAACACAGCCAGCGCAAATAAATATGCACAGCATATAAAATTGCAGCCAGCACTTAACTGTATTAAAGCTCTAGAAATGGAATCGAAAAATTCAGATATATTCAAAAATTGGATGCATTTCGTGGAAAGTAGTTATTGAATTGAAAACTTACGGGTTTATGATCACAGCCATAATAAAAGAAACAATAAGTTGTGTGCACTTTATTTCATGCTGGCATGTACGAATATGTTGTTATTTGAAAATAGAACTGCAGCATGGACGAATAATTGGAACAAGATTATTTTTTTAAATTATCAATGAAAAACAAATGACATTGTATGTGTCTAGTATTCTGAAACAGAACCACTGGCAACATTACCATGAAATAAAATCGTAAGATAGACCTAAAAGTTTAAGACATTAAAAAGTGTACCTATTGAAGTTTATTTTCCTAAATATTTTAACAAGCAAATCTTTTTTATCGCCCCGAACATTACAAACCTAACATTGATAGCTTTAATTACACATTTCACACAAACAGAGGAATCGTCTAGAGAGACGGGAACAGCACTTCTCCATTCTGAATTAATCATGAAAACAATTATCTATCCTTGTAACTCGGAGCTATTGTCTTTAGGGAAGCCACTCCGAGTTTAATTTCTACTTTTTAGTAGAGACCGCATTAAAAATACATTTCAAAACATTATTGTCGGTTTTAAGTTTTTTAATTTATATCTTTTAAGTTGTTTTCCTAAGTGTGTTTCTCGTAAAATTATCTTGTAGCCTCGAGTAAGGAATGACGTAATAGAAGTGGAGTATGCCTAAGGAAAGAAAATAAAGGTTTTTTTATGTTTTCTGACATTTATGTGAGAGAAAACTATTAAAATGAGGCTTATTTTTTGCGCGCTACCTGCGGTTTAATGCTTTTGTCTAGACAGACTTAATTAAGGGTAGTAGGTACAAGGCTGACAAAGTTAACAGTAGTTGAGGACTATTAATAGTTTTTAAATTGAGGCGTAAGACCGGGAGCATAAGATTGTTCTTGAACAAGGCTATGGAATGTAATAAAATATATTTTATTTTATTTAAAATGTAGATAAAAATAAAAATGATGTTTTACATGTAGGTATTGGAAATCCTTGTACAGTTTACCTAAATTAGGCACGCAAAAATTTATGTCAATTAAAAATAATCTTAATAAACTAGTACAATAGAAACTAAGTGTGTCATTGTGCAGAATTGAATATAATTAATCAAGTTAGTTTCATATAGAAAACCAAACGGTTAATACTTATTAAATTGTCATGTTATTCCAACATAAATTACAAAAGTCGAACGCACAAATTCTAGGCGAACGTAAAAATTATTTAAAAAGAATGCTGCTTAAATACAACCTCTTCTTAAAATATGTTCCAATGAACGGTGTTCAATTAAGTTAAAATGAAAGTGGTATCGCTTCAACTTAAAACATTATGAATTTACAAAAAAAAGGATTTTTATGTTCATTTCGTTTATTTGTTTAAAAAAAAACTTTATTCGTAGACCAGAATTTTTCTCTTTCGATAATAATACCTTATTTTTTTGTTGAAATTGGCAAAAACATACTTAACTATGAGAAATGTACACATGATAAATGAGAAATTCCAGTGTGGGGCACCATTTCTTAAAAATAAATAATAATAGTTTTTAAACTTGTATTCGCCGTACCATGAGCAGTCGTTCCTTTTTCAAACTTGCTTGCTTATTTATTCATCACAGCATAAACCATAGAGAAATAAAAAGTTTTCATTCAGACGATGCCCAAAATACTTAACGGCCAACATTTGGCCTCTTATTACCAGGAACAAAGCTCAAATATGATTTCAGATCGAACTAAGTTAGGAACTGGCTGGAGCACAGTTCAGCCAGCCGTACAAGTGATGTTACGAGCTTTCCCGCAAACTGTGTGAAATCGACGGGACCACGAACTTAGGTAAACTATGTGTTAGGCTTGTGTTAGAGCGGAGTATTGACCACACTAATATTAGATAGCTACCATTGTTACTGTGTTAAGAATCATTGAGAACTTTTCAGCCCACGTGACGAACGGCAATCGTTTCTTTTTACCAATTTGTTATGTCTCTTACAATCTCACCTCACCTGAAACAAGACTACCTCTTAACTATTTTAAAGTACTTCCAAGTACTTAATAAAAAAACACTTTTTACCTACTTTATTAATGTTTAGCTCTATACAAATAAGTACAATCAGCAAATGGACTGTTGCTCATAATTTACATGTAAACAAAACCCCACCCCTAATAAATTCGTTCAATAAAGTAAATTAAATTCTGATCATCAAAACATGAAAGCTTATAAACAACTCGCCTACAATAAACACAATAGGACCAAATCGATTCAATTCAATTCAAAACAACAGTCAACAGTCGGCCGATTTTTAATTCGGCCGTCCGCTGAGCTTTCGGCCTAAGCTTCGGCTCTCGGCCTCGGCTTTCCAACGAATCAATTAATACAGAGTTAATGGAACAGGGTTAAAACGATGACGGCGAACTAGACTTGAGTATATTTACATAAACAGATCGACCGTTCAATACAATATCGATTTTCTTGGCACTCGAGAGTTTAATCGAGATTTTATTTCAGAATCGGTTTATGATAATTGTTTTTTTTAGAATTTGAGTTGAGTTGGAGTGTTGATAATTTTTTTATTAGTTGCTGTAGATGGTAATTTCTCGCGAAATTGCAGATTCAAGTTGTCTATAAGATGTCTACATTTTTCATCTTACGAACGTACGTGAAGGTGGCTTGCTAAGTGCTTAGAGCCTTGCAAGGCGGAGAAGCGAAGTGAAACGAATGTTCTTAAATCTTCGTAACCGGCCGCTCTGCGCGCTTGGCGCCTTAGCGTGTTTGGAAGTTGCGCGCGGTGCGATCGGATAGGAAAATTTCTAGAACGTTCACTTTGCTACTCCCTTAGCTTCAGATGCCTAGCAGTGCGTATGTAATAACTGTTTCGCGCTTTTCAATTTTGTAAGAGGCAAATGCTGCAAGCCTGACATAAACAGCAACAACAACATTATATAATTATATATTCTCTGTTCACAAAGATGACATAAAGTTAAATTTAGAAGAGAAAAAATCTATCTATCATAATTGTACTATATGCACACGCATCTTTGATTTTTTACTTGGCAGTCCGACGGTCACACCGGTGGATGTAAGTATTCCATTTATATTAGTACAGGCTCCTGCTATGTACAATGTAAAGCTAAGCTGTGCCAGTCTAAAATAGACTTTATACATCAAAACAATCCCACAAACTTTCTTCACAAAATAATCCATGCCATCACAGTTTAATATCCAACAAAACTATTCAGGAACATTTAACATTAACAGATATACTGAACAAAAGACTTTGGAATCACAAATGTAGATGGGAAGCCCAACTTTTTAACACAATAACCGCTGACTGACGTACTAGTTAGTCTAAAGTATTTCATAGTCGTTCGTAAACTATCCGACGCCCGGCGTGTAATACCGTGGAAAATGTAGATGATATGAAACAGATAGGGTTGCCTAGTTTTCAGGGTCTTGTACTAAAAAGGTTGTTTTCTCGAATGCATCCTGTACCTACTATGTTTTCTCTCTGCATCACCCTAAGGTAGACTGGTAGAAAATGCCTAAGGCATTAAGTCCGCCTTTGTACAGTGTTTTTATAAATGTGTGTGTATTACTAAATCCTTACTTCCTTACTAATATTATTAAAGCGAAAGTGAGTTTGTTTGTTTGTTACCTCTTCACGCTTTAATGGCTACACCGATTTTGATGAATTATGGTACATTGATAGTTGGGAACCAGGAGACGGACATTAGGAATTTTCAAAGTGGGATGTGAGGGAGAAAGAGGGAAGAAAAGGGAAAACTTAGCGTTGCTATTACAAATCAATAAGGCGCCAGGGGAACTGTGTTACCCCGAATTTAAGCCGAAGCCAAAGAAGAAAAACGGATAAATAAATAAAGGAGAAAAACGGAACCCCTGTAGGATTACTTTGTTGTCAGTCTGTCTGTCAAAACACTTCATCTCGGGAACGCGTGGAGATATCAAATTGGAATTAAAACTATATACTCTAGTCTGTGTCCCTTGCAGATGTGAAGCTGTTTGCCATTTGAGAACAACTTCAGTGATACTTTTATACTGTTGTTTAAATTTAAGAAATAATCTTTGCTATGATTATTTTTGCTCTGAAACCTTTTAAAAACTGGCCAAGTGCGAGTCGGACTCGCTCATCGTGGGTTCCGTAAAAACTAGCGACATATACGGCTATATCTTTTGACTGCGTAGACTTAAATGATTGTTTTTTTTTCACAGCACAAAGGGACCACAGAGTTGAGTATATGGTTTTATTTTAACTCGATACCTCCACATTTTCCCGAGATAAAATGTTTTGACAGACAGACTGACAGACGGTCGAGTAAAAATTAAAACAATAACTAAAAAATATATAACGAAGGAACCAAACTTAAGATAATCAACTAAATTGGACAAGGCCAAATGTCCTCTATCTCAGCCCTCAGCATGGTGCTACAACATGACAACCATGTCACAGCGCGGCAGCGCGGATATTCTGATGATGGTGGATTCAAATTTGAAGATGGTGTGTATTAAAAACTATTTTTCTTGTTTAGTTTAGGCGCCAGTCTCCCACAAATAAAATACATCTATGTTACATCTTAAGTACTGATTTTATTTATTTGTGGAAGAGAAATAAACAAATTTATTAATTTATTTAAAACACGGCCCTAAACAGAGATACTGTTCCAAGAAGTCCTACATAACACTCAATTAACGCACAAATCGGTTACAGTTTCGGGATATTTGATCTGTTATAGGGTCAGACCTTTCAACAGCTCTCCTTTCTACGAAAACCCACAAAACCAGTTGATCAAGTATCAACTGAAGGGCCAACCATATCGCCTAACTTGAACACGAAGCCACGCGAACCAACTCACTCATACAACCTATGGTTATATTACTTAATCGGCTAACCGTAATAACTTACGCTCATCGCATAAATTTGTAGAATAAACAACGTAGTATCGAATTATAGGCAAAATTGCGGCCGTATGATAAGGATAGTACTTATAAATGGTGTTTTGTGGTGAAAACTGTGGTGGTAAAGTATTTTAATGCAAATTAATGGACTGGGGTTTCTGATATAGAAATGGATGGAAGACCTTATTCAGCACATAATGAAAGAACTGTGAGCCCCATTTTTTTCAAAATCACAATATTTTGTTAAGTGCGTATTCATTTTTTTGTTTTTAATACCGTTGCCCACACTAGTCATTTTAAACCGACCCCAACTTATAGTATAAGCTGTTACAGCTACTAGAATTTTACACGAAGCGATTGCCTGTCTGACCTCAAAAACCCAGTTAGTAATAGGTGATATGATATATACCTTGGTAAGTCTAGTTGTCATACTTTCCGTAGCTGTAACGACTAACAAAGAGTAATGGCTATGATTGCATTGGTGAATCTTTTGATTGCGTTAACTTAGAGGGTTGATTTTTTACAGCTTCAAAGCACCGCCAACTTGATTATGTGGTTTTCATTGCATACCCGATACCTACACGCGTTCGAGATAAAGGGTCTTGACAGACATACAGCCAGATGCCGTTTTTTCTCTGTT